>CAWUHW010000010.1:1014896-2395841 GCA_963922195.1 Panagrolaimus sp. PS1159
AGCTGGTTTTGAGGATTCTGAAGGCTGATTTTTGAGGGATTCTGATGTCAAAATTGTTTTTTTACAATGAACTATGTTTCGGGTTCATTTTTTGTGCTGATCACAATAATAATGTCCCTTTTTATTAGTAAATAAGTAAAATGTGGAAAAATTTAAAAATAAACAAAAAATATTTTTTTATTGTTCCTGGGCTAATCGAATAAAAAACAACAAAGCATGATACTCCTTTTCAAAGATTAGAACCACAAAATCCAATTTACTGCAAATTACATATTACAGAAGTAAAATATTTTGCAAAGTTTGACTCTCGATATTTGATTACCTATTAAAAACAGAAAAAAAGATATCATGCAAATTTTTCAGAATTGCAGATTCAGAATCTGGGATTCAGGATGATGCAAAATTAAAATAATTTCCGTTTCTTGATTTTTCCACATTTTACTTATTTACTAATAAAAAGGGACATTATTATTGTGATCAGCACAAAAAATGAACCCGAAACATAGTTCATTGTAAAAAAACAATTTTGACATCAGAATCCCTCAAAAATCAGCCTTCAGAATCCTCAAATCAAAAGCAGTGGTATCAACGCAGAGTACTAGCATTTTTTTAACCCCAAATGTAGTATCGCACGAAAAATGAATTATTGGCACCAGATTCCGCTTCTGCATCCAGGATTCAGAATCAGAATCTTTTATAAATATCACTTATTATTCTTTCTAATTGTTATCCAACATTTTCTACAATAATTTTAAGTCTAAACGTGACTTTTTGAGGTGAAATAGAGTTAAAATGGTAGAAAATGGGAAAACATGAAGGATGGTCGGTGTAAACGGACTTCTGGAGCGGAGCAGAAGTATCTTGAATCCCCAAAATCATTATAGATCACTTCCCCATATCCCAAAAAACAATTCCTGAAAGTTTTATCTCATTTGGTTTAGCCAAAATCGTTTAATTAAAAAAATTGGAACAAATTGGAAAAAATTGGAAAAAATTGGAAAAAATTGGAAAAAATGGACGGAAACTTTTGTCACCCATTGTATAACGCATTTTTTTTTCAAAATCGAGCAAAAATCAAAAATCTGTCCATCGACGAAATTTCAATTTGATCGTATCGACTTGAAACTTTGCATGCATATAAATATAAGTTAAAAAATAATAATGGAAAGGTTTTTGGACCCATATCAAACCTGGAAACACTGAGGCGCGAGCTTGAAAATATCAAATTTTGGAAAAAATGCCAATTTTTGGCAGTTTTTTTGATCTTACAATTAATTTCAAGTTACGCCCTGCAAATTGTTTTATCAGAAGCACTTTTGGGTATATAAATACACATCATAACCCCTTAAAAATCAATCCATATGGGGTGCAAGTTCAAAATGGACAGGGGTCCTCGAAGTTGAAAAAGCAGCGTTATATAATCTAACAAAATTTGGTGGCTGTTGTAAAAAAGGAAAAGAAAGAAAAAAGTCTCTAAAATGTGTTGAAAATCAATTGATGAAATATGCAACAGCAGTTGGTGGGATTTTTTCGACGCTATAGCTGAACCTTTTTATGCGAAAGCTTTCCTCTAATTTTTTTAGTTTCTCCTAAAATTGGGATAAAGTTTACCTTTTAATTTTAACGACGGTGCGCAGCCTTTTTCGCTATTATTAAATCTCGAACTTTGCCAACCAAAAAATGATTTTGCGAACCAACATATTTTTTTTAAAATACATGTATTACAGATTCAATTTAAAAGTAGAACAAAGTGAAAATGTGGCAAAACTGTTGCATCATTCTTATTTTATTTTTTATTGTTTTACTTTTGCAGTTCGCACAAAGGATATTTTGAAAAAAGACTAACGAGTGCGTTCGCGAACGCAAACTTTAAATGAATTTGTAATAAATTTTTTGCGCTATTTTCTTTTAGTTTTAATCCTTTACTGTATTAAATTTCGTAATAAAGTGAATTATTTCCTTATTTTTACATGTTTATTTGATGATTAATTGTAAAACTGTGCTTCAGATGACTACAAATGATAATTTTTTGTTGTTCAAAGGCAAACATAAATCTTTTGATAATTGTCATACTGATGCTGGTGCTCAATATTCTGATCTGAATTTAAGTCAAAATGGAAAAGTTTCAAATTTATCTTTAATTCAATCTAATAGCAAATCATATTTCGATAAAAAAATTGGTAACAAATATTGTTGCAGTCACAAGATTTCGAAATGAAAACTGATATAAAATAAAAAAAGTTATCTTTAAATATATCTTTTATGCAGGAGTTAAAAATTAAAAAACTTTTTTTTCAAATCTGTAATGTTTCGGTTTTTAAAAATTATGTCTTGTTTTTAATAAATTTAAAAAAATGCTTTACAAATAGCATTTTTCAACCCCTGCTTTTATGTCAATTTTTTTGGTATAAACTACCGTATCAAAGGACCGTAGCAACAATAAATAAAATATCAGATTCTACATTATCTGAAACCTATGAAAGAAAAGAAAAATCACAAATATGGAAAAAGTCATCTACGACATATTTGTGCTCCAAATATTCAAACAGTTTATTTTTAAATGATAAAAATGAAAAATGTTGGAGGAAGAATGACTCTTCAAATGCCACAAATAATAGCACCCTTTCCCTTCATATTTCTGCTGTTGAAAATTCAAATGAAGCTTCATCTGATTCCCGAAATAAAAGTTTTAAAAAATCTTGGTTAATTCAAGAACATAAACAAATTAATCCTGCTTCAACATTTGTTTCACAAGTAAAACCAAAAATAGAAAAAGTTGTTTGCTTTATTCTTATATTTTTAGAATCCATTTGAGTTTCCAAGACAGAAAAATGATAAAGTACCTGAATCGGAAGTATTACAATTTAAAGCTTCCCAACGATTATTAAATTCAGATAAATCACATCTTTATTCTAATACTGAGTAACTTTTGATTTTTAATAAAAATATTATTGGTTTGCAAAATCATTTTCTGGTTCGCATGGTTCTAGATTTAGTAATAAGGGACTATCCAGATCTAACATCTTCAAATGCCACAAATAATAGCACCAATTTTTTTGACATCTTTTCTTAAGCGGTTTTTGTAAGAAAAAAATTATTTTTGGGCGAAAACGTGACTGTAGATGTCAAAAAAATAGGAGAACCCTGACCTTTGAATGAAATTCCCCATATTTTTTACTCATGTTTGAAAAATATGTGGAATATTATAAAATTTTCTTCAGTTCTTTTTACAAAAACATTTGTTGCATAAAAGGGACATCATTCTTATTTATGTACATCTGCATTTTTTTGGTCAAATTGCATCATTCTTACAAATGTGCTCTTTTTTGTATTTGACATGATTCATAATATAGTTTCTTTGTTTAATTGTTATGTTTAAAAATTAGGAACGGCTATTTATTTTTTTTGTTTATATTTTGGTACCATTCATTTCGGTACCGAAATTAAAAAAATTGGTGCCAAAATGAATGGGACCGAAACTTGCAGTACCGAAATGGAGTGCAACCTATATTTTTTAAACATTCAAACTTTATTTTTTTTGTTTTACGTTTTATATATAAGACGCGGAACAGTTGTAAAAATCACATTTTATAGGGAAAATGGCTTTTTTTCTCTTTTTCAAACCTTTTTGAATGGGAAAAAAAAAAGACGCGGATATGAAAAAAACATTTTTCATATCCGCGTCTTATATGAATTGTTGTGAATCAGTATGTGATAAATGTATACTGAATAAATAACAAAAATAGTAATATTTTTTCGAAAATCTGCTTTTCTTACATTTTTTTAAAAATCTGACGATTTTTCTGACGGATATCCGTAATGTTTCGGTTTTTCATGGATTTTTTCATCTTAAAATAAACAATATATCTGTGTTTTTTTATTTAACAAAAATTACCTTGAAATTTTGATGATGAAGAATTAGGACATCCGGATGGGGGGTTTTGCCTCAATCTGACACAATCCGATGGAGGGGGTGGGGGTTCAGAATTTCCAAAAAAACCCAACGTCAGATCTTACAGTCCCTAATCGTATTTTTTGTGGCTAATTTCAAGATACCGGATAACCTCAAAAATCTTATATATTTCGTGCTTTAACTTTTAAAATTCAAAAAAACTTTTATTTTGTAAATTACAAATTGTAATTTTAAAAATTCAAAATTCCACTTTTTTTTCAAAAAAACAATATGCTTTATTTTTTTTGTTTTTTAGGCTTTCAAAGATGACACTTCTTTTATCAACGGATTTTAAAGTCCTTGATGTTTATCATTTAAAAAAAAATCGTTTGAAAAGTTATACTTTGAATTCTCAACCATCTCGCTTTGCTGTTTCCTCTGCAACAAAAGTCTTCAATTTTATTAAAGAAAATATTCAATTATCTCAAATTTCTGTTATTGTTTTTGTTGAACCTTTAAATATTGAAGAAAATTTTGCAATTTTCAAAGAAGCTCAAAAGAATGGTTTGGCTGATAAAGTTTCAATTTATAATGCTGATTGTTCTGCTTGCTCTTCATTCATTTATGAACTTCGTCCGCAGCTTACTGAAAATTTAAAAGAAGATAAATTCTTCTGTTTTCTTTATAGCCGAAATAAACTTTATTATGGATGTTTGATTCAAAGAAAAGAAGGTCGATTCATTTATGTTTCTGCTGCATGTTCTTCAACAAAAGAAGATTATCTCAATTTACTGAAAGCAAAGAAAAAGAATATTGGATCATTAAATGGAACAATTTTTGCTGAAAAGGTTCAAGATCACCTCACTTCTGATGGTATTACAATTCTTGATACAGAAGAATTATTTGATGTCAATGATAGTCGAATGACAATTAAAGAATTTCATTTTAAAGAACATATTCGATATGGGTTATCTTTAAAAGCAAATGGAATGATTGGTGATCGAGAAATTAAAGAATGTGAAATTGCAACACCATGTTCATATTATTTTAAAGTAAATATTGGTGAACAAGAAGAAACGGCTGAAACATATTTAATGCCACTACCACTGGATATTGAATTTCGTTTTGATCTTTTTGGTGATGAATTAAATGTTATGGTAAGATTAGAATTATACTGTTAATATAATTTTTAGAAGAACATTTTTTAGGTTACCGCTTTTCGTAATACAGAATATGTTTTTCCTTTGATTGATATTCCGGAAAATGCATTGGGTGTTATTCTTAATATTCATGTTGATGAACGTAACTTTCCAACATTAACTTCTGAATGGGTGCTTAAAGAAGATATGGAATCAAATAGTTGAATATTTATCGTTAATTGCGATGTTATTGTTTTTTCTGAATATTTGTTTTGTTGAATTTATTGTTATTTTATAATAAATACAAGCAAAAATACAAACCTATCAAATGATTACAGTATACAAATAAACAAAAATTTTACATAACAACTTTAGGCTCTAATACATTTTCAGTAATAGTTTTATTATGGCAAACTCGAGCACCATTCAAATATATTTCATCATTTACTTTCACTTCATCTCCAATTACTGATGTATTTTCAATTCGTACCCACTGACCGATAATACATTTTCGTCCAATAATGCTTGTATTGATAAAACAATGTTGTTTGAGAATTGTATTTGGAAGAATTGTTGAATTTTTTATTCGAACACCTTCTTCAATGATAACATTTTCTGCGATAACAACATGAGGACCGATAACAGCTTTTGAGGGAATTTTTACACTTTCATGAATTAGAACTGGAGGAATGAGATTAGACGTTGATGGAGTTGTTGTTGTTGTTTGATTATCGAGATATAGTTGTGTGCCTATAATAATAGCTGATTAGAAATTTGAAAGCAAGAAATAGAACCTTTCAGGAAATCAATAGGTTGTCCAACATCCATCCAATATCCTTTTAATACAAATGCATATAAATTTGATGTTTCACACATTTGTGGAAATACCTAAATATAAATCCATAAGCAGCATATTAAAAGTTAAAATCTAACCTCTTTTTCAATTGATGTTGGCTTTAATTCAATTCTATCCAAAACTGTTGAATTAAGAATATACATTCCAGCATTAATCTTATTTCCAACATATTCTTGCGGCTTTTCAACAAATTTTTCTATTTCTCCTGTATTCTTTTTATATACAACAACACCATATTTACTTGGTTCATTCACTTGTGTTACAGCAATTGTTCCCTCTTTTCCATGGGTTTGATGAAATTCCATCATTGCTTGAAAATCAAAATCACAAATAACATCAGAATTTAAAACAAAGAATGGTTCACCATCGTTGAGATAATTTTTTGCAAGAGCTAATGGTCCTGCTGTATCTAATGGAGTTTCTTCAACACTAAATATTATCTAAAAAAGTATGCAGCGAAAAGAATGAGCAAAAAAGAAGACAAACTTTAACGCCAAGCTTATCAGTATGTTTGATAATTTCATTCTCAAGTTGTTCGCGTTTATATGAAACTGCCAAAATTACGGTGTCTACACCTACAGAAGATAACGCTTCAATGTGATGTAAAACCATTGGTTTGTTTGCAAATTCAACCAATGGCTTTGGTTGAGTTAATGTTAGCGGCCGAAGTCTTGTACCATAACCACCAGCAAGAATTACAGCTTTCATATTTTGTGAAAATAGCAGTCTTTACTATTTCTTCAAATCCAAAATTTGCAAATTTTTCAAAGACAATTTGGCATTAAACAACAATTTGCCAACAAATTACTGTAATTCAATCTTCGCCCAAATTAAATCTCATCATCTTAACCCAAATCGATAAAATCCCCTACACAAAAATAAAGTCACCACAAAACACAAAATGATATAATTAAAGTCAGAATTTATTTTATCAATTACCATTTCACAAAAGATACACAAATACTCAAAAAATATGGCTCAGATATTATTACATTCGTGATCAAGAAGAAGAGCGTCGTTGACGAGGTGGTGTTGGATTTTTATTTCGATCTTGTTCATCGTCATCAGAATCAAAATTGAGAAGACTTCCACCCATTTCATTCAAAGCTTTCATGAGTTGCTTTCTCAAGAGTTTTTGACCTTCTGGAGTTTGAACAAATTGTTGGATATATTTTCCTGCAGGCAATTTTGGACCCGTTGTATTCAAGAATGGTTCATCAGAATCAGAATCAAAATTGAGACGAGTTCCTTCACCCAATCTTTCAATAGTTTTTGCAAGAACCTTTTCAACAGATTTTACAATACTTCTTTGAAGACGTTTTTGACCTTCAGGAGTTTGAACCAAATCATTGATATATCTTCCAGGAGGCAATTTTGGATCAGTTGTATTCAAGAATGATTCTTCAGGATCACTTTGTTGTTGTTGTTGAGGTTTTGAAGAACGATTTGGTGGAGTTACAAATCCAGAGACAGGAGCAAATTTTCCATTTGAACGACGAGGAAGAGCACGAGCAAGTTGAGATTTTCGCTTTCTTTCTTTTTCACTTCCACGACCATCTTCACGTTGTTTTTGACGAGAAATAATACCACGTTTTGAAAGAATACCACGGCGTCGACTTGAATCAGAATTTGAAGAGTGGCTGCCTCTTTTGCTTCGACGACTTCGATTCTTTCGAACCTAAAAAAAGAATATAACCATGGAACAAATAAAATATTTTAAAAAGAACTTTCAATTGGAGCACTTTCTTCACTTTCATCATTTCCAGATGATGATGTTGAATCACGACGACGACCAGCAGCACCAAATTTTCTTGGATGTGGCGTTGGAATACGTTTATCCAAAGAAAAACGTTCTTCATCAGCTTCATCAGCGAAATGAACATGGCGAGCCATATTTCAGTTGTTTGAGGTTGTTAGTTTTTGAGAAGAGAAGAGTTGTAAGTTCAGTCCAAAAAAATTAGAAGTGATATATTTTTTATTGCAAAATGTTTCTTATATATCATTTTGAGGAATGAAGTAGGAATGCACGGGAAAATTATTTATGCAAATTTAACATTTATGTAAATCAAAAATTAGGAAAAAATAATGTTGATAAAATCGTCAAAATTTTACAAGTAAAATTTTAGTAAAATGTTGTAAATTACGTTGCATGATTTATATATGTAACATATAATATGTTTGTACGGAAAGAAAAAGCTGTAAATCAAAAATATTTTATTTTTACATTAATTAAAAAATAAAAAATAACACACAAAAAACAAAATTCATTTTTTTTCACATAGATTATAAAAAAGTTATACGGTATATGTTTTTGATTTAGATTTAAATGTTGAAAATTGTATTATCCTAAAACTTTCAAACTTGTTTCCCATGGAAATTCTTTTGAATAATTTTTGTACCTGAGAACTTTATATAAATATTGTAAAAGTGTGAAAGTAAAATGACGATATGCTTTAATAAAATATAGCACACAAATAGAATCCAATACCGTATGAAATGTAATAGAAATAATTAAAAGTTCATAACCAAAATGTGGAATTGAAAAAAGATTTATAGCTGAAAGAGCAGCAACGGAAATTGGAAGAATAAAAAAGAGAACAAAAGATGCCATTTGAATTGAAAAAACTGTAAAAACGAGTTTTTGTCCGCGATATGTTTCTTCAAGATATCGAACTTTTGTTTCATTCATTGCATTATAAATATTTATATGAAAAAGGATAAAAAATATAAGTAGTACAAAAAGTGAAGTTGCAGCCCATCCAAGAAAAACATAAAAGTAAAAATTTAGTTTTCCAGAATATATAATAATTAAAGGTTGTGATTGATCCAACATTGTTGAAGTTGTTAAAAGCGTCCCTTCCGTTAAAACTTCTTTTTCAATTAATTCTCGATCAACTCTACTTAATCTTAACAACAAAAATTCAGGCAAAAGAAAGATTACAAAAAGTCCGGTTGAAACTTTTTTCAAAATTTTAATTCCATTTAGCCAATATTCAATTGATGGAGGAAGCATTTGTTGATATCGATAAAAAATTGATAAAAATACTGAAAATGCCAAAAGTAAAAGTGCCAAAGCTGATATCTCCAAATAGCAATAAGTTGATTCAAAAGTTGTTGCCAAAGATTTTCCAATTCCGGTTGCTTGAATTAATATTCCACAATTAACATAACAAAAAATAGGTTTAAATAAAAAAATGACAAAATTGCAAATATTTGATAAAATTAAATTACATAATAGCAAATATTTATATCCGCCAAGTGTAATCGGTGAATGCTTACAAATAACAAAAAGTAAATAAAAGAATAAAAAAATCGAAATTGCAAATGTTGAATTTATAAAAATATTTGTTATCTTTGAATATTCTTCCATCTTCTTTTTTTGATCCCTTCTTTTTTTAAGAGTATTAAAATACAAACACTTTCAAAAAACACACACAAAAAAAATAATAAAAAACTATTAATTTTAAATAAAATTAACAGTTTTTTAAATATTTAAATACACATGCGCTTTAATTTTTGTTGACGCCTACTTTTTTAAAGCGACCCTCCTATGTCTCTTTTTTTACGGCTTAATTTTCTTAAGACGTTTTTCACATAAAAGAACTCAGTTCTTAATATTTTTTTCTCACCCTTTTTTTCTAAAACAACCCAAAAAAATACCCCTTTGAACTTTCCATGACAACCAAAATCAAAAATTTACTCAAGTATTATAAAAAAAAATCTCCTTTAATTAGTTTTTTTTTCTAGCTATTCAAAAGAATAATACTTTTTACGTGTATTAATTTTTTTCCCAGCAAAAAAATATATATTTCTTATTTTTGGATTTTTTTAGATTACGGTAATTTCGTTGTTGTAAATTTTATTGTCCTTTTTTTGCAAATGGGAACGTTAATTAGCGGAAAAAAGGGTAGTGTCTGTAAAAAAATATGAAATATATTTCTTAAAATTTATGAGATTTTTTAATTTATCGCTTGAATGCTATGCTTTTAAAATTTTCGAATTTTATTTTTTTTACAATGCTTAACAAATTAAAGGTACTGCTGCAGTAATAATATTTTTATTATTACTGTATTCTTTGTTCATTAAAGCGAAAAAAAATAATTGTAAATAATATGAAAAAATTGGTTAAAAATTTTGAAAGTGTGAGAAAAAAATACGTGAAAAATAGATTTAAAATTTGCAAAAAATAAAGTTGTAGACAAAATTTGGTGACGAAACAATTTGCAAAAACGCGATTACTGTAAAAAGCTTAAAAGATAAAAAAAGTTTACGAAAATTGAGGATTTATAATTTTCGTCTTTAATCATGCTATGTTTTTAAATCAGATAAAAGCTAATATAAATGTACAAAGTCCATCAACTTTGAAATTAGATTTAGACTACATCACTGCATTTTATGTGAATTTGCACGAATTCATCTTTTTCCAATATAAATTGAAACTTCGATTATAGATTCTACCAAATTCTATCCCAAAAAAATACTATTTTCTTCTTCTTTTCTTTGGTAAAAAAACTGTTATAACTTTTTCACGTTTTTGAACATGTTTTTTAAGAAAAAAAAGATAAATTTCATGTGCGTTCTTTAGTTTTTGTATTTTATAGGAAAAAATAGAGTCTATTTTATTATTATAAAAAAAAATTTTGTTGCAGATAGCAGTATATATAAAAAGAGATGGTTCAATTCTTTTCAATCGCCAACAATATCAAAGAAGAAAGAAGGTCATTCGTCATTGATTGATCTTTACTTTTTTTCTTTAAACCGAACAACCTTGATTTAATTCAAATTATATTTTGACTTTATATTTTTTTTGTCTTAAAATATGACGATTAATGGAAAAGTTTCTGAAGAACATATTGATCCATATTCCACAAATCTTGATTTAGATATTTTAATTGTTGGTGCAGGATTTAGTGGAATATATTTTTTGTATCAACTTCGAAAGAAGGGATATAATGTAAAAATATTTGATGTTGCAAATGGACTTGGTGGAACATGGAAAGTTAATCATTATCCTGGTGCAAGGGTAGATTCCTCTGTTCCAATTTATGAATTTTCAATTCCAGAAATTTGGAAAGGATGGAATTGGAGTCAAAGATATCCAGATTGGAAAGAATTACAAGCATATTTTGAATATTGTGATTCTATAATGGATATTAAAAAAGACGTTGCATTTAACACAAAAGTCATTGAAGCACATTTTGATAAAACTGAAGGAAAATGGTTGATTAAAACTGATGATGGAAGGATTACAAAAGCAAAATATTTTCTTCCATGTATTGGTTTTGCTGCAAAAGAATATGTACCAGATTTTCCAGGACTTGAAACATTTAAAGGTGAAATTCATCATTCATCAAATTGGCCTGAATCTGAAGTTGATGTAAAAGGAAAGAAATGTGCTGTAATTGGAACCGGTGCAACAGGGGTTCAAATAATTCAAGAATGGGCAAAAGTTTCAAAATCATTGATTGTCTTTCAACGAACTCCAAATCTTTGTATTCCAATGGGACAAAAACGGCTAACTCCAAAAGATCAAGAAAAAGAAAAATATCCAGAAATATTTCATTGTCGATTGGTTGGAGTTGGTGGAATGACATTTAAACCAATTCCAAAGGATACCTTTGAAGATTCTGAAGAAGAACGGGAAAAGAATTTTGAGAAGCTTTGGGCGGCTGGAGATTTTTCATTTTGGGTTGGCGGATATAAAGATTGCTTTACAAATTGGAATGCAAATAAAATAGCATATGATTTTTGGGCAAAAAAGATTCGGGCTTTAATTACAGATGAAAAGAAAAAAGATATTTTGGCACCACTTGAACCCCCACATCCATTTGGTGTTAAACGGCCTTTACTCTTTGTTGACTATTATGAACAATTAAATAAGCCAAATGTTGAAATTGTTTCAGTTAAAAATAATCCAATTATTGAAGTTAAACCCGAAGGAATTGTAACAGCTGATGGAAAATTATATGAAATTGATGTTTTGGCACTTGCAACTGGTTTTGATGCAATTACAGGCGGATTTAAAAAGCTTGGACTCAGTGATATAAATGGTGAAAAATTGATAAAACAATGGGAGAATGGAACAAAAACATTCTTGGGAATTTCAATTTCTGGATATCCAAATATGTTTTTTACTTATGGCCCTCAAGCTCCAACAGCTTTTTCAAATGGTCCAACTTTAATTGAAATTCAAGCAGATTGGATTATAAAAGTTATTGATTATTGTGAAAGCAATGGCATAAAATATATTGATGCAAAAGAAGAAGAACAAGAAAAATGGGCAAAAGAGATTACAGCAATAGCAAATGCAACACTCTTTCCATTGGCAGATTCATGGTATATGGGGGCAAATATTCCTGGAAAGCCAAAAGAAATGTTAAACTTTTTGGGTGGTGTTCCAAAATATTCTGAAATTCTTCAATATGTTTTAGAAAATAATTTTGAAGGTTTTAAGCTTGTTAAATAATTTTGTCTTGGGTAGTTTTTTTGAAAAGATATCTATTTTAAAATGTTTTATTTTTTAACAAATGTACTGCAGTTACAATATTTCTCCTAAGTTATAAAAAAAAGTATACTGTATTTCAAAAATTTTAAACTACTATTTCAAAATGCACAAACATTTTTTTTTCAAAATTCAAAAATTCAGTAGACAGACATTTTACACGTTTTTAATTAATAACATTTTTCACATCACAGAACATAAGAACTATAATTAATTATCATTGTACCAAAATGAGCTTGTATGTAAGCATTAATTAACGTGGGTAAAAAATTAATCTTAAAAAAACTGAAAAAAATTAATTGTCTGGACTACCGTAAACTTTTGAAATCGATTTCAAAAAAATTTAAAACAATAGAAAAATGCACCGAAAAATATTTGAAAATTTGTTTAAAATTTTAAACAAATTTTCAAATATTTTTTTTCAAAAAAAAGTTTCATCGCATTTCACACTTATTATTTTTTCTTAGAACGCAAAAAAAAATTTGAGCGGTTCTAAAAATTTTTTCAAAAAATATTTCTCTAAAAACTCTCTTTTTTTGTACAAATTTTTATACTAATCATTACTCTTATATTTGTTGATATTTTTTTATTTAAATAATGGCTGAAGAAAGTGATGTTGGTATGTTGTATTTGTTATAGTAATATTTAAACAGTTTTATATCTTATTCTTATAGAGGTTACTGCTGCAGTTGATCAATTTGATGATGAATGGTCTGATGATGATAACAATGAAGCAAGCTATACGCAAAGTAATCTGAAAAAAGCAAGTTCAATTTATCAAGAAAATAGCAGCGATGATGATACAGAAAATCGTCCACCAATAAATAATATTACTAAAAAATCTGTTGTTCAACCATCTAAATTCAGTACAATTCCAGAAGAATCTCATTCACATTATTCATCTTATCGATGTAAGTTACATTATTGCAATAATATTTAAATTTGTTAATAAAAGCCTTTTACAGATTCTAAACAAGGTTCAAACAAAGGATCATACAATAGTTCTGATAGAACCGAAAAAACAACGACTCCTTCATTATTTACAGTACCAGAAGTAAGAAAAAATTCAATTAGCTTTGAACAAAATTCATTTACAAAATGCGGTAAATTTTTCTTTTTCCAAAATTATCAAAGCTTACCCCCATTTTTTAGATGATTTCGAAAGAATGATTCAACAAAAGAAAGAAAGAGAACGACATCAAAATAGTTATTTAAGTTCTCGTTCAAATGTTTCAAAAAGTAAACCTGTATCATTTCGTTCAACAACTCCTCCAAATACAAGTACAATTTCTATTCCACATAAAACTTCAAAACCTCTTACATCAACTCCGATTGGTATGTTACCATTATTGTACAGTACACATTTTAATGATATTCAATTTTTAGCTGAACGAAATGGTAGTCGCCTAAATGCCAATGTTTCAAGAGCTCGAGAAACATCAAAAAATGCGTCTCAAAATGAATCATCTTTGTTATCAGAATCAAAGTTAAATTTTATGAAAGATGTAAGTGCTTAACGAATTTAATTCTCATAATTATACCTTCGTTTAGATTGATTTGGATCAATCTTCAATTAGATATGCTAAAAATTTTGTTCTTCAATCCAAACACATTCCAAAATCATCAAAAATTCTCGAAGATATTAAAAAGAAACGTGAACAATTAAAAATTCTTGAAGCAAGGAGCTCTTCTCTTGGAAATAATTCATCTTTATCAAATGCCAAACAAAATCTAGTTTTACCAGTACCAACTCTTCCAAGAGTTCTTGAAAAAGATCCATTTTCAAGTCGTCCAACAACTTCTGCTGCAATTTCTCCTGGTGAAATTGCAATTAAACCTAATCCAATCTCAAATTGGGGTTTTGTTTCAATTGGTGAAGAAGTTCAAGCAAAAATATTTTTACGAAATTGTTCATCACATATTGTTGAAGTTATTCCAAGATTAAGTGATCGAATTACATACTTTAAAGTATGCCTCTGTTTCTTTAAGTTGTTATTAATTGCATTTTTTAGCTTGCTTCAAATGCTTCCATACAAATTCATCCAAATTGTTCTGAAGAATTTACTGTTATTTTTGTTCCAACTGAATGTAAACGATATCATCATTCTGTAAAATTTTATGTTTCAAGTTCTGGAAAAACTTATTCTCATACATTACTTGGTTATGGTGGAACAGCACATGTTAAAATTATTGAAAAACGAAGTCTTTCATACTTTCCTCGAAGCGGCGTTTATCGTTTTGCTCCATCAAAAATATTATCATTTGGTTTTGAAGTTGAAAATTATGGTGATCGAGCCGCATTTGTTTACATTGTTGCTGTTGATTCAAATGGTATTGAATCTAGAAGTATTACGATAGAACCAAAATCATTTTGTTTGGTACCAAAAACAAGTAATCCAAATGATCCATCAAAAGCTGTAAGCGTTTTTTTTAATTAAAAAGGTGTACTGTATTAATTTTTAGAATATTTCTGTAAAAGTTCCTGAAAACTATGTCCAACAAATGTGCCGAATGAGTATGGATTCCGTTAAATCTTCTGCATCCTCATTAGCAAGAAATAATATTTTCTCTTTAAAAGTTTATTTTGGTGATGAACGACTTCGACAACGTGCAAGAAAGTAAGCCATTACTCTTTAAAATATTTTTTCTATTACAATATTTTAGATACTCTGATGACATAAATCATCATGAAAATATTCAAGGATTATGGTTAACAAAAACGCCTTTTGGTATCAATGGGCAAGAAATGAATGCACTTGATAACCATTTTGTTTCAATTCAAGATTTAGAAATTTTAAAAACTCAAACTCGTGTTTTAACACTTCTTATTGGTGATGATCGAATGGACAAACGTGGAATTCAATCTTTATCTTCCCGTCCACAATCGTCTTCTTCAAATCGTGGTTTTATTGATAATGGTTATTATATTCCTCAATGCAATAGTGAAGGTGATTCTACAATGATAAGCGTGGCAGATTCTGATCGAACTCTTATGAATTAAATTTGTTTTTTTTAAATATCGAATAAATCGTTTTATATTTCTATAATGTTTTATTGTTTGAAGCGGTTATATTACCATTATTACCTTTTCAAAGATTTTTTGCAGCTTTTTTTGTTTTTGAACAAAAAAGTTATTTAAAAAAATAACTTTTTTTCGAAAGTTTTCGTTTTTTCTGTGGATTGGCGAAACTGCAAAAGATGTCTGTAGCGAACTTTTGCCATTTCGCCCAAACATTAATGATTATGTAAAAAGAATGAAAAGTTTTGCATAACCTCAAAAATGCCGTAAAAGACATCACCTACATATCATTCGATTTCTTCCGTCCGCTTTCACTTTTCACTGAGAGGTTGTGTATTTTTTGCTCCAATTTTTCGAAAATTTTCGTGTTTTTGTCTTTTTTTAAAGTTTTACTTTTTTTTTATCATTGTTTATTAATTTTTGATAAATATATTTTAGAATCTACAGAAAATGATTAACACTATACTTGTTGGAATAGTTGCTGTATCCGCTGTTTTTTATCTTTATACTGTTTTAAGGTATGTTTATTTAAAGATTCTTTTAAATAATGCTTAATGTTTCTCTTACTTTAGACCAAAAATAAAAACTCGTGTAAATTGTTGGTTTTGTAATGTCAATCAATGGATACCATATCCGCAAAGAAATTCATTTACTTGTAAAAAGTGTGATCAATATAATGGTTTTGATGAAAATGGTGATTACAATAAATTTATTGCATCTCAACGTGTTGAAAGTTTAAATATTGGAAAACCAACAGCAAAAAAGTCACAATTTACACCTTTTCCAACTACAAATGGTCTTTGTGAAGGATGCAATCAAATGCAAGCAGTTATCATTGAAAGATTAAATAAATTTGAAGCTATTGATGAAGTTTGTTTTTTCTTTTAAGTTATTGAATTAAAAGTGATGTTGTATTTTAGAGACAATACTTTGAAGAATATGAACGATATAAGAGAAATTTGAATTTGAAGTATCCACTTTGTAATCAATGTCAAAAATTTACCGACGAAAAGCTTCAATTTATCAATAACAAATATCTAACTCCTGCTAAAACAACATCAAATCCATTTGCAACAAGAAATGCTCCAACTTCTCGAACTCCATCTGTATTTTCTGAAAGTGCTGCAAGATCTGTATACTCTGAACCTCGAGGAAGAACTCCTTCGCTTTATTCAATGCCGAATTCAAAACCTCCATCAACCTTTCAACGTAATCGTGCTCCATCATTATTTTCTGAACCAGTTGGAACTCCGTCATTTATTAGAACTTCAAAAGCTCCATCCGTTTCATCTGGATTTTCATTTAAAACTATTCCAACACATCGTCCACAAATTTTTGATGAAGAAAGTAAAGATGAAGAAATGGATTATTCAATGCAAAAATCAAAACATGGTGAAAGAGATTTTTCTATTCAAAAGCCAAAACATGATCATGAAAATCGTAAACGAAAATTTTATTTTGCTTCTGGAAAAGCTACAATTGCCTGCAATATTTTAACATTTTTTATTTCAATTTTTTTATTTATCTTTTATTTTGATTCAATTTGGTCACTGGGATTGGAACGTTATATTTCAAAAGATACTGTAACGGCATTAAGACTTTGCAAAGATTATGGTGCATTGACTGCTATTACTGTATTTGGAATTTTCTGTTATGGTCTTGATAAATCTTTAGTAAGTTGTTTTTGGTATCCATTTTTACTGAACTCTTAAAAGTTTTAGACTCGTATTAATCTTCTTGATTTGATGACAGTTGTTTCTTGGCCATTACTTTTTTTATTTTGTATCTTTGATGTTGAAAGAAATCCTGATTTTCTTATGATTCAAATGATGTTTTCTGGATATCTTTTTATGCTTTCTGTTTTGACTATTTTTATTCCAAAGAAACGTAAACATCGAAAACGTCCAAATGTAAGTTATAAGTTATTGCTACTATAAAATAATCGTTAAAAATTCTAGACATTTTATTCTGCATTTTCTGTTGCAAGTACTCCGGTATCACAATGTTCATCTCGTTTAACAGCTAGCCGAATCCATAATATGTCAAATCTTTCTCAACATTCCAAGAGTGATTCGGTTCCAGATCTTGTTGAAGATTGGGTTCGAAAAAGTACTCCTGAAGCTCAAACGGTTACAAAATTGCATGATCTTCATATTTAATTTTATTTATTCCCATTGTTTTTATCTCTCGGTGTTTATATTTACTGCCTTCCGTGTGTTACTCTTTTTTGTATTCAGATCTCTTTTATTATTTATTTGTTGTATTGTTTTTTTTCATATTTACAGAATGAAAAATTTAACTTTAAGTATTTTTAAAGCAAAATTTTGCTCGTTGTGTGTTCGATCGCAAAACCATCGAGGAAAAAGCTTTCTTATAATTTGAAACAATACCGCCAATTTAAATGTTTAAAATTTGCAATGTAAAAATTTTTTAAAAAAGTAGATATTATTTTCTTTCGTTTATTTTTTCTTTAACATTTTTCCTGATGGCCATCTCTTTTTAAGCCTTCGTCAACGACGGCCCCTTTTTTCTTTAAACGCCGTTTTTCATGCTTTTTAGAAAAAAAACGGATGCTTGCATTTTTCTGAAATTCGTCTTTCTTTAAAAAGTTTTTTTACTTCTTTTATCTCGTCTCTAAAAGATCTAAGAATGACGTTAGAAAGACCTAAAATCTTTTATTAATATTTTTATTATTTACTTTTTTTGATATTGGTTTGTTATTAATATTTTGAAGGATATTCAAATGTTAAATTTTTCATGAAAGTTTAATTAGTTTTCAAAGCTTTCTGCTTTCTTAAACTTTCCTAAAAAATGCCAAAATTTTTAAAAATTGTTTTATTAATTTTTAAATTTCTACATTTTATAAATGGATATATGACAGATTTTTGTGCCAATGATACCGATATTATTGATCATATATTATTTGAAACTTCAATGAATTATAATCGCCATCAGCTTCCTGCAAATCCAGTACAATTAAAAGTAGAATTATGGATTCAGGAAGTTACTTCCGTTTCAGAAATGACACAAGATTTTGAAATTGGTAAAATACTTGCACTTTTTTTCCACAATAATTAAATATTTATATTTGCTTTAAATTGCTTTTACATTTTTTTGGGATTTTTTAAGTATATTTTTTGGGTAAAAACTTTTAAGGATAAAAAGAGGGAAAGAAAAAAACTACAAATGTTTTCCGGCTTTGATTGGCTTTCAAAAAGGCTGTTGTTGCAAATGCTCAAAAAAGAAAAACTGCGACAAAATCGCATAAAAATGCTTCTTCAAACAACAACAAAAAAAGAAAAACTTTTTTAAATATAATTTAATTTTTAAAACTGCAAATCTGCTTTAAAAGGCTTACGTAAAGGAAACAAAAAAAATGTTTTTGTTAATCTTTCAAGAAAAAAAGAAAAGAAAGGTTTTTAAATTAGTTTCAAAATTTTTTTTGGAGGGATTTAATTTATCCGTTTTTGAAGAAATCAAAATTATTCAAAATGGCATAAATTTTGAATGCTTAAATTCAAATATACATTTTTGGGGGGTATTCTAAAAAAGGGAAAAATCGCAAGGGAACAATAACATTTGCATTTTTGGTGACATTTTTTTTGAAGAGTTTTCGTCAAAACTTTTTATTTTTTGTTGAACGCTGAAAATATAAAATGAGAAGTCAGTCTTTTTACAAACTGTGTTCTTCTTGGATGGTATAAAGTTGTCCAGAAAAAATGGAAGCATTTTAAAATTCATTTTTTCATTATTGGAACAATTTTGCATCAAACTTTTGAAATTTGAAACTTTAATTTTGTTGTAAAACTTTAATGAATAAGCAAAAAGATAAAATTACTGATAATCATTAAATACTATACAAATTACAGATTTATATATCAATGAATTTTGGCAAGATGCAATGTTGACATATGATTATATGCGGCCATGTAAAGGCAATCTCTCATTTGATTATAAACTTCAATCAATAATCTGGCTGCCTGTAAACTAACATTTTTAAAAAAAAACTTTTTCTAAATTCGATTTTTTAGAATCTATGTTTTATTAATTCAAAATCTGCACAAATTCATTCGTCCCCATTTCGAAATGTATTTTTAATGGTTTTTCCAAATGGAACACTTTGGAGTTGCTTAAGAATAAAAAGTACCGGACCATGTACCCTTGATTTACATAATTTTCCAATGGATTCTATTCATTGTTATTTAACCCTTACCTCATACAATTATAATCACAATGAAGTAAATACAATATGGAATTATCCTTCACCAGTTTTATTATTTAAAGATATTGAATTACCTGATTTTAATATGGTAAATTTCTCAGTTTTAAGTTATCCAAAAGTTTACGCCGCGGGTGAATGGGATGAGCTGTCAGTTAGTTTTACATTTAAACGCCGATATGGATGGTATATTTTTCAAGGTAATAATAATCAGATTTATCTTTTATATAAATATACGAACATTTATTTAGGATATATTCCACAATATACTACAGTGTTCATTTCATGGATTCCATTTTATTTGGGACCTAAAGCGATACCCGCAAGAACAATGATTGGTGTAAATGCAGTTTTAGCGCTATCATTTCAATTTGGAAATATTGGAAAAAATTTGCCACGAGTTAGCTATATTAAAGCAATTGATTTATTCATTTTAACGTAAGTTTTTAATTTTTTAATAATACTCAAAAATGTGGTTGAAACTACTGTCAAAAATGTTTCGCCTATTTTGATTAATTAATGAATAATTTTAAGTGGAATGGGTTTTGTATTTGCATCATTGATGGAACTTGCAACCGTTGGATTTATAATGAGAAATGATGGAAAAACAACCTTAAAAATCAAAGATTTACATCGAAAAAAGCGAAAAAAAATGAATCCGCTAGTTTTATGCGAAAAATTGGATACTTATGCTCGTGTTGCATTTCCTTGTAAGTTTAATTTGTGCAAAAATTTTATACTAAATTAATACACAATTTTAGTAGCATATTTTACATTTAATGCAGTTTATTGGGGATTTTATATATCAACTCGAAGTTAAAATTTAACTTTGTTATCTGCCAATTTTGTGCCTTTTTTAATTTTTCAAAAAATAAATAAATTCATTTCAAATAATTTAGAACAGCATTTTGGAATACATTTTAAGTACAAACATACCCATACCAATTTCATTATCCTTTTCAACAAATATTTTAAAGAAAACAAAGGTACTGTAATTCATTTTTGCTAAAAAATTTTCTCAAAAACATATTTTTGCTTTAAAAGCATGATAACATCGATGTTTTCAATCTGCACTCAAATAGATACTCAAACACCAACCGATCAAACAAAGAAAAAACAATAAAAATATTTTTCAAAAGAATTTAAAAAAATATTTTTTGTTAATTGTCGAAATTTTCTATATCAAAACAAAAAACACATTTTAATGGACTTGGAGAAGATTGAAAATGACTGAAGAAAGCTCGTTGATCAAAAAAGAAACAAGCAAAAAGCGATCTTTCTCAAATGCAAAAAACATAGCAGCAAAGAAAAAGCTTTTCGTTGATTTTTAACTTTTTTTTATAAAAAAGTGTTCTATGATTTTTCCCAAAACTTTTGAGCTCCACTGTATTGCCATTTTATAAAAAGAATTTACAGAGAAAAAAAGGCATAATTCCAAAGAAAATGAAATAAAAATTGTATCAAAAGTTTGTATATTTTTCGATAGTTTCACCACAAAAATCAATGGTCGAATTTTTGACACAAATTTAAAGTTTAATTTCGTAATAATATTATTTCCTACCCAAAAAATCATCTTAATTTTTACTTAATTTTTCGGGTGAAATTAAAATGAATTTTGAGGTTAAGAAAATATTATTCCTTTAACGTTTTTACGTTTTAAATTTGTTGTGAAAAGTTTGCATATTATTTCATACACATATCAAAAATACTAATGGTATTATTCTTTATTTAAGATCAAAATTCCTTTATTATCAAAACAAAAAACAAATTTTTTATATTGACCAGAAAGATCATTCACCAATGAAAAAGAACTTTGTCTACCAAAAAGCAATTCTCCAATGACTCAAAAAAGAACCCTCCAAAGAAAAGATAAAAACACACGATCGCAGAAAAAAAAAGCAACAACGAAAAAAACATGTTTGATTTTTAGCGTTTTTTTTATAAAAAAGTATTCTATGATTTGTTTCTCATTTTTACTTTTTCAAAAAAAGAAAAAAGATACCTCCCATTTTTCAGCACCTATTTAAAGGGCCAACTTTTGATAAGTTTCAAAGCACTCAACTAATTTTTTGAGTTTTCTTTAAACTTTCAACTCATCTTTTCTCAACTCTTCTAATCTCTCAAAAATGGTCCTTATTCAATCTGCAGGATTAATTGAATCTCAACCAATTCCAAATGAATTATGTATGGAATCAGGAAATATTATTCCATTTATTGCTCCAGTTCCATTAAATAATAATTCAACAAATGCAGAACATCAAAAAGTTGTTTTATTGGCACAAGAAAAGCGGCTACTTTTTGGTGATTTAAATGAAGAAATGGATAAATGGTCAGGAGCATCAGAATTTTGTACAGCAATTGATTCAATTGTTGAAATTGAATCAGAAACAGATTTCTTTAAAAATAAAAAAGTACTTGAAGTTGGATTTTCAACTGCACTTCCAACAATTTATGCTTTGGAACATGGCGCTTCTTCTGCAACTCTCGTATATCCAGTAAGTTTATTATAAATTAGATATTAAAAGATTTTACAAATTATTTTTATAGAGTGATGAAGCATATCAAACATATATAAAACCAACAATAGAACAAAATAAAAATGTTTCTGATAATATTAATATAGTTATTGGAGATGTTGATAATCTTGAAGAAAAAATCTCGGAGAAATTTGATATTATTCTTGCTCCCGAACTTGTTTTAACAAATTCAAAATATTTTGATAAAATTCATGCCCTTCTTGATTCCGCTTTAGCTGATAATGGAATTATTATCCTTTCTGGTCGAACACATTATCATAATTCAAGTGGAAATATGTCATTAATGCTTGAAATGATTAAATCAAAGGGACGCTTTGTTGTTATTGATCGAACACCCGAATGTCAGAGACATGATACTGCTCCACGAAAAACGATTCTTTTATTCAGAAAATAACTTTTTTTTTCAGATATGATCTCATGTAAAAAAATGCTTTCGGGATTTTGTAATATTTTAGCAGATATTAATTTTTTTTTAACTTTTTTTATACGGGTACTGTCGAGTTTTTTAAATTGCCATGTTTTTTTGTCATTACTTTTTATATATTTTTAGTGAATAAATTTTTATTATAATATAAAAAAATTTGTGTTGTAACATTGTGATCTATCAAATGATTGAAACAAATAAAAATTGGGAAAAAAGTAAAAATTTCTTTGAAAAAAGTAAAAGTTTTTTGTTCGATTTTTCATCGAACGTGTGATTGTTAAATAAACGAATAATTTTTTATGTTATCTTTTTTTTGTCTTGAAAAAAAACGTGATTCAAAGAAAAATGTTGGCTAAATTTTGGTTAAAGAATTCCACCACGTGCCTTTTGGGTCTAGTCTCTCATTGTCAGTTTCACTTCCCTTTTTTAATCTTCTTTAAAACAATATTACACATTTTTAAGAGTAAAAATAATATTTTATAGTTTCATTGAATAAAAAAATTCAAGGGTTCTTTGTTTTAATTTAAATACATTTTAATAACGGAATAATTCAATATACAATAATATACACTATAATTAAAATATAAATAATTATTGTGCAGTATGACAAGTTAAACCAAGGCAAGATTTTTGAGTTTTTGGTTCAGTTGCTTCTCCTTTTGCAATATATTGATTTCTTTCTTGTTTCATTTCTCGATGTCCTTCAATTGGTGCAGCACGGTCTTGATTTTGCAATGCGGCTGTTGCATCTAAAACATTAATCTTAATGGGACACCAAATTCACATAGTTAAGAAATACCATTAGCTGGAAGATATTCATCTCCATGTGGATCTGCATTACCCGTTACAGCATCCGTAATAGTTTTAACATTTTCTTTAATTGCATTCATTAATCCTCCACCTTTTTTGCTTTCATGTGGAAGTGATTCATTTCCACCAGCTGAAACCGCATAACCATGTTCATAAATTTCAGCATCTTTTGGATTCATATCTGCCATTATAATTTTTTTTACAATCTTTTCTATAAATTTAAACATATTTACTATTACAAAAATATAAAGAAATTGATATAAATTAAAGGTTAAAAATTGAGTTTCATTAAAGTTTTAATAACAAAACAAAAGTAAACGAAAAAACAGTTTTGTTTCTTAAAAAATGAAGAACGAATCAAAGGAAAAACGAAATAGCATTGGGAAAAAGAAGAGCATGGGACCATTACTTTTTGTTTCACAATTTCTATTTTTGCTGCAAAAAAAAGTAAAGCACCAAAGCCCAAAAGAAAAGCAATGTGTTTTCTCTCTTTTTTTGCTTTTTTAAAAAACAACAACACATTTTATTGATTGCTTTTTTATAAAAGTGGGCTATAGAAAAAAATCAATAAAGTAAAACTTGGATGAATTCCAAAAAATTATAAACATTTTTTTGTATAACAAATTTATTAGATGTTCAAATTCAAATACAGTAACAAATGATAAAAACAATTTTATACAAAAATAAACAAATAATGAATGATATTTTTATTTATTGAAATGAAATATATAAGACACTTTTAATATAAAAATATAAGTGAAAGTTTTAATGAAGTGGATATGTTTGAACGTGTCGTTCTGGATCTGGAGCAATTTTATCAGCAATTGAATCAAGAGTTTTCTTAACTTTATCCGTTAAACTTTCGTCACCTTTATTTTCTCGTTCTTCTGCAACTTCCGCAACTTCAACCATGGCTTTTTTTGAATCCATTTTTAAAAACTAAATCTAAAAAATATGTTTTACAAGATTAAATGAAAAAAATCACGTACATGAAATAAAGAAGAGTAAAATAGGAAAAACAAAAATGATTTGTGTTTGTCTCATTTTTATAGATGCTTCAAAAAATGAAAATAACACCGCCTTATTTTTCATTATAAAATAACAAAAACAAAATATATATTTTCAATTATAAAAAATGTTTAGAAATTTTAAGCTCATCAAAATTATTACGAATCAGGTACATTTTCGATGCAATTGTTTTTCCCCTTTGAAAAAAAAATTGTTTACGTCTTTAAAAAAACGGGAGGAAAAATGTGTTTACAAAAAACCTTAAAAAACAAAAAAAAGTGAAAACTTTTTTGGTGCTTTTCCCTTTTCTTCATCACTTAAAATTGACTACATTGGCTGAGAAAAATGGCGTTGAACATATATTTTTGAAGACAGGAAATTTTCGATCTTTGAGAGAGACATTTTTAAAATTTTAATGATAAAAACACAGCTAACAATAACGAAATAACCGGCATAAACTTTTTTTTTGCTGCAAAAAGCAAACAAGTGCCAAAAGAAAAACAAGCTTGGAGAAATTTTTGGTCGATGAGTTTTTTGCCAATGTTTATTCTTTTTTATTCCAATGGATAATCATAAAAGTGTTTAAAATTTTTCTTTTTTGTTTTTATGTTGTTTGAACTTGTTTTTTTTTCTTAATATTTTTATCAATAAAATAACAATAATATTACGGTTTTTCAGTTGATTAATTACTTCCTTCATTATTCTTCTCCCAAAAACGAAAATGCAATCAAGTATGCAAAGCGCAAAAATTATTGAATCCAAAACTGAAACACCTGAAAAAGGAGGCGATGATGGACCATTACATCCTGAAACTAAACCAAAAAAGGGAATTTTGGATAAAATTGCTGATGGCATGAATAAAGCTGTTGAAAATGCCAGCAGTGGAAAAATCTAATACATTTATTTTGTACCTACTGTAAATATTTAATAATAAAAGCGGAAACTGTAATATTTGTTTTTGAAATGAATATATTTATACAAAAAAAGTTCAACTAAAAAAATACAAAATTTTTATAATACATAATTTACATAGTGTTAAAACAGATAATTTATTTTCCGTATCCATAACCTGTATTCCCGCTGTTTGAAGAAGAAGAAGCTTGTGAACTGGATTGTGAGTTACTATTTGTTGGATATCCCATTCCATATCCAGGATATGTTGGATATCCGGGATAACTTGGTAAGCCATATGGTGGCATATATGGTTGTTGTGGATATCCACCAAATCCAGGCATTGGATACACACTTCCATATCCAGGATTAATAGCACCATACCCGGGATTGAAAGTTGGGGGATAAAAACTTCCACCAGGGAAATATCCATTTCCATAACCAGGATAAGAACTGCCATAACCAGGATATTGTGGATAATATCCATTTCCAACTGGAATAGTTCCAATTCCGCCAGGAATTACACCAGTTGTTGGAGGCAAAACTGGGTAATTTTGAGCAAAAATACTTGCAATAAATGCCGAAACAATAATTAAAACATTGAATGAAGCCATTTTTGTTTGGATGAGAGAAATGAAACGATGAAATCAGAATAAATGCTGATGGTTATCTGAGATGTGAAAAGAAGCTTTTATATACTCCCTAAAAAATGGATCCGTATTTGACTTTTTGTAAAAAACAAATAAATATGTTCATTTAAGGGGTTGTTTTTTAATTATTAAAAGCAATGATTTTAATTGTTCATTCTATCCTTTGATCCAATTTGCTTCCTTATTTTTGAGCAATTATGGATGTTTTTATTTGTATTTTATTTAAACAGCTTTGAAAATTTAATGAAAAATAACATTTTGATATAATTCGTAAATATTGTACAAATTAAGCACTTTTAAAATCAAAACAATGTTTTAATGATGACTTTAATTCAAAAAATTTATGTTTCTTTTGTAGCTATTGTCAATATTTTGTATCCCATCATGGGATGAGAAATGCGGGCGGCGGCGGCCGGTTCTTTTTTTTGTGCCGCCGGCCGGCCAGAAAATTTTTTAGTTTATTTACCCCTTTTTTAATGACAATGCAAATTTGTTAATGTCAATTATTTTATTGGTTTTGAATCAAGTTGCAAAAAGTCAGCAGATAAAGTATGGAAAAATTTGATATAACTGTTGAACCCATTGGTATTACCGCAGAAATGTCGAAAAAAACTCATACGACTTAAAATTTCGATTTGAAAATTTTTTTTCCACGGCCGGTGATTTTGGCCGCATTTCTCACCTCTGACACAACAATCTGAAATGAAATAACACCTTTTTAAATTTTTGGAAAAGTTGTAAATGATAGTGCGTTTTCCACGAAAAACAATATTTACTTCCCGAACTAGCAAAAAATAAAAAAGAAGGCATAACACGGGAAAACACTTTGCCAAAATCTTTGATTTTCTCGTGTTACGCCTTCTTTATGCCTCGTTTTTGCATTCTGTTTGCATTCCTTGCTAGTTCGGGTTATTTGTTAAAAAATGATTAAAAATAATGTGTGTTTACAAAATATTTCACAATAAAACTACAGCTGCCATAATTTCAGATAAAACAAATGATTTTGGTTTTGTTCGATTTATAATGAAATTTTTTAAACCATTTTTGCATAAAGAAAAAAATATCTTTCTTGCATCAAAAACCAGCTCTTTGTCTTTCAAGTTTTCGTGTTTTTTTTAAAAAAATAAATTAAATGATAGTAGCTTCCAGTAAAGCAACGTCAGCATTATCAAATATATCTTTTTTGACAATATTTTTAAACTTTTTGATTTTAGAATTTTCGAGAAAGATTTTTAAAAAACTGTTTTTAATCCAATTTTTCATGATTGATTACTGTTTCATTCATTGAAACTATTATGGTATTTTTAATAAAGATGGTCGCAAAAGACCGAATCTTTAAAAACCATCTTTTTTTCTATTTTTACCTTTAATCAATCAAAAATGTGTAAACCTGCTTCTTTAATAAAGATTTATTTTTGGAAACACATTAACATTTTAACATTTTTTGTAGCCTTTTTTCTGATTCTAACTTAAAAATTTCTGCGAAACACAAAAATAAAGTTTTATGTGTTCTATTTTTGTCACATGATTTTTAAAAAATTTTTTTTGGGGAAGAAAGAAATACTTTTTTTAGAACTGATAAAAAATAGGTTGTCTTTCGCTGCTATTTTTTTCTGCAAAAAAACAGACAATCTTAAACACTAAAAAAAATTGCAAAATAATAAGCACGGACAAACACGCGATCGCTCTTTTTCTATCACTAATTACAACCAACCGACTGACTACAAACAACAGCACCCACAAAAGAAGAAGAAAGACATTTTTCTTTGAAAAAAATAAAATAAGAAACAAATCAAAGAACAGAAATTTTCAAACGCCAAAAATCACAAAAAAACGGAAAAACAAAATATCAGTGGGCCGGGCTTTTGTTTCGGACGACCTGATATAAAATAGCTCAAAATTTTATCAATTTCAAAGCACTCAACTAATTTTTTGAGTTTTCTTTAAACTTTCAACTCATCTTTTCTCAACTCTTCTAATCTCTCAAAAATGGTCCTCATTCAATCTGCAGGATTAATTGAATCTCAACCAATTCCAAATGAATTATGTATGGAATCAGGAAATATTATTCCATTTATTGCTCCAGTTCCATTAAATAATAATTCAACAAATGCAGAACATCAAAAAGTTGTTTTATTGGCACAAGAAAAGCGGCTACTTTTTGGTGATTTAAATGAAGAAATGGATAAATGGTCAGGAGCATCAGAATTTTGTACAGCAATTGATTCAATTGTTGAAATTGAATCAGAAACAGATTTCTTTAAAAATAAAAAAGTACTTGAAGTTGGATTTTCAACTGCACTTCCAACAATTTATGCTTTGGAACATGGCGCTTCTTCTGCAACTCTCGTATATCCAGTAAGTTTATTATAAATTAGATATTAAAAGATTTTACAAATTATTTTTATAGAGTGATGAAGCATATCAAACATATATAAAACCAACAATAGAACAAAATAAAAATGTTTCTGATAATATTAATATAGTTATTGGAGATGTTGATAATCTTGAAGAAAAAATCTCGGAGAAATTTGATATTATTCTTGCTCCCGAACTTGTTTTAACAAATTCAAAATATTTTGATAAAATTCATGCCCTTCTTGATTCCGCTTTAGCTGATAATGGAATTATTATCCTTTCTGGTCGAACACATTATCATAATTCAAGTGGAAATATGTCATTAATGCTTGAAATGATTAAATCAAAGGGACGCTTTGTTGTTATTGATCGAACACCCGAATGTCAGAGACATGATACTGCTCCACGAAAAATTGTTCAGTTAATGCGAATTTTTTAAATATGTTTCTAAAAAAGATCTCATGTAAATATTTTCGGGTTATATTTCGATATTTTTGTTTCGCATATTTTTTTCTTAAATTAAGAATATTTTTTGGATGGTATTTGGTTTAATAAAATCTTATTTTCGAACCTTTTGTGACACATTTGATACAATGAAAGAAAAAATTATGAAAGTCCTCGAAAATAAAAAAGTTATGGTATGCACATGCCATCATCATGGTTACATGTGCATTCATTTTTTTTAATGGAGACATAATCTTATGAAATCCACGTATAAAAAAAGAGTTCAATTAACGTTTATTGAGCTATGAAATGTTTTTTATTATTTTGAACTTTTTTGATCTCTTCTTTTTTTTGCATGTTGTATGGCAGTGATTTAAAGAACACATTTTTTATTCATTGGCAAGAAAATAGTAACTGCCATTTAATGGCCAAATATCAGAAATATATGCACAGATAGAGACATTATGTAAGAAGCAAAGTTCATTCATTTGAAATAAACAGTTGAATTTTCTCCAACAACATTTATTTTTAGGGATTTCCGCTGCACATTTGTTCTTTCATTTCTTCACGTGCTTTCTCTTTTGCTGATTGATATTCTGCTTCAAATTGTGCATTTGCGTAGGCTTCAGCTAAAAAAAATTAAAACGTTTAGTTTTATTTTTAAATACTCGCCTACTATTTGCTAATTTATCACTTTTACCAAGTTCTTCTCGTTTTTCCGAATCACCACCATTTCCACCGCCGATTGTTATTTTTAGGCTATCCTTAATTTCTCCCAAAATTTTGCTTTCTTTTTTAGATTCTTCTGTTATCGGATGATTTTCACGTGTTTCGGGTAGAGCAAAAGCATTTTCAATCTGATTCATATTTTTTTTTCAAAAAACTTGTTTATGTCTAAAAATGACGACTTTTTTTATTATTGTTTTTTTGAAGTAATAAAAAAAGTTAGCGACTGAAAGAATATAGGGCGGTAAACAAAAAGATATAAAAAATTTCTCATTCCTTTTTCTGATATAAAAAATTTTAAACAAAATATTAGTTTTAATGCTTAAAAATAGATTCAACCTAAAATAACAGATCGCACATGTTTTTTTCCAAATTTTGAAAAAAACTATAACACCGAAAAAAAGAACAGGAATTAAGCATCGCAAGCAAAAATAAAAAACAAACAATATATTTCTCAAAAGTTATTTTTTGCTTTTTTGTTTACGTCAGAAGTCTGCAAAAAAAAGAAAACAATTGCAAAAAAAAAGTAATGACATTCAGGATCTTTGTTGTGTTTAAAAATTTTTGCAAGCTTTGTAAAGTTTTGAAATTTTTTTGGAGCAAAAATGTGAGTACTGGAAAAGGTTGAAATGAGTTTGATATAGTTTATCAAAGATTTTTAAATGCACAAAAATTTTTACTTAAATGTACAAAAACAAGAATATTATTTAATTAGATGAAGATGAAGCTTTAGCAGATGAGCCACCTTGTTGTGGCATCATTTGTCCTTGTTGTGGCATACCGTAGCCTTGTTGAGGCATCATACTTCCCATTTGGCCATATCCTTGTTGGGGCATTATTTGTCCGTAACCTTGTTGTGGAAACATTTGACCTTGTTGTGGTATTCCATAGAGCCCTTGTTGTGGGAACATTTGGCCAAGACCTTGTTGCATACCATATCCTTGCATTCCATAAAGGGATTGTTGAGGTATCATTTGGCCATATCCTTGTTGTGGCATCATCATATTACCATATCCTGGATATGCACCACCTAATTGTTGTTGTTGTGACATCCCATAAAGTCCTTGTTGCGGCATACCATTCATTCCCATCATATTTGAACCATATGGTGTTGAATAAGGACTTCCATATCCTTGCATACCACCAAGATTGTTACCATAACCATTTCCATAAAGTTGATTATTATCAGCTCCAAGCATACCAGCATATCCAACACCAGGATTTGAAAATGGAAGAGCTGATCCGCCGGCTGCAAGTTGATAAGTTTGTGCAAATGCGCTTGTTGCAAAAGCGATTGCAATAATTGAAGAAATAATAAAAGAAGTCATTTTAATTTTATTGAAGAAGAAATGTATCAAACTGATGATATTTTATCCATTTATGGCTTTTGCTTTTATACTCTTTTAAATTTTGAATATTTTTATTATTTTACAAAACAGACAAAAAATATCTTTTGTTATATAAATTTTGAAAAATCAAACATCCGAAACGAATGAAACATTTTTAAAATAAATTTTAATGAATAATATTTAAACAGCTTTAAAAATGACAGCTCGAACTCAAAATGTCAGAAAAAATATTATTAGAAATAATCATTTTTATGCGTCATTGTAACAAATTATGTTTTTGTAACAATTTTTGAAATGCCAATTAGTTGGTTAATAATATTTTTGAACATTGAACAATTTGCAAAAATAACGATTTTCTAATGCAATTTTGTTTTACATACATTTAAAATATTTGTAATGTTCGTATTTCTCAACAAATTTTTTTATTATTTTTTTATTAATACACATTTTTCTTTGCAAAAAACAAAGTAAATTATTTTTATTTTTAAACAAAACATCTAAAAAACAAGAAAAATTTTAATTAGAAGTAGAAAGAATAGAACGTTGACAAATTTCATTAGTAATTTCAGCACTTATTTTTTTGGCATCATTAATAATAATTTTCTTTTTAATAGCATTCGTTAAAAAGCAAATGCAATATTCACAAAGTTCTTCAGCATTATAAGTAATAGATATATTTGCAAATTCAACAACATTAACTTCTGATAAAGTTTTAATTAAAACATGTTGAATATATTCCTAAAATTACTTGTATATTTTTTAAAAGTACGGACAATAAAAAAGAACATACATGTGAAGATTTAATATCATATTTATCAGCAAATCGAATAAGTTCTGATGCATTTTCTTTGATAAAAGATTCGGTAATATTTTGTTCATAACAAAACATTAAAGCCATTTTAACAATTTCAAATGAAAAATCTGTAATATTAATTACATTTTCAACAGATTCTTTAAGTCCCGATTCCATTTCAGCTTTAAAAACAGATGATTTGTCACATATAACCCATTTATGAATCTATAAAAAAGAAATGTAATGAAAGAAGTTACATAAGTTTAAATTACTTTTAATCTTTGTTTTTCAACAATCATTGTTAAATCTTTATCATTTCTTTTCCAATAAGCATTTCCAAGTGTTTTACATGATTGAGAAGCTTTTCGTTTAATACCATGTGATTCTAAAGTTCCATCAAATTCAATTTCCACAATTCCATCAACAAAATATCTTTCTTGTGGATTAAAAATATAATTTCGAGTATCAATTGTTCTTGTCCATCCACCACCAGAATTATGATAGCAATAATCACCAGGAAAATGTTTTTCATGAAAAGCTTTAACATAGATATCAATAGAAGCTTGAATTCTTTTGGTAAATTTAAATTCAAGATTTAAACAAATTTTAAGTTCATCATGATTATATTCATCCCAATTTAAAGAAAGAAAATATTTAACACCCGGAATACTTGAAGCTGTGAATTTTTCACTGCAGATCCTGACATTCTTTTTTAAACAGTCTTCTTTGATTCTCCATTTCATTCCAACTTGGCATTCATTTGCCTAAAAAGGTAATAATATTTGAACCAATAAAACTTACATCTTTATTACTTACAATTCCATTCATTTTACAATTTATTCATATCTAAAAATACATAATAGTTATTAGACGACTCGAAATTTGTTACAATTTATTTTAACAAATTCTGAGTTACAGAAGCTTTTTCAAATGTTGAAATTTTCATTGTTTTGCTTTCAAAATCCAGTTTATTGATTCCAATCAAACATTCGTGTTAAAACCTGAGATAAAAACTTTTTTCAAACTTTTGACATGATGACATTGTTTTTTTTTCTTTTGCACATAAGAATTTATGTGTTTTTCTGCAATAAATTCATTTGTGTAATTTATATGTTTTTTTCAAAAGCACTATAAAAGTTTTGTGAATTAGGTTATCTTAAGTCATTTATAAACCACATCAAACCGAGCGGTCACTTTTTTGGTCCGAGGCTTGGCAAAAAGCGTTTGATTGCCATGGAAAATGCGGGAATTTAAAATTTGCGTTGGAGCAAAAATCTTTGATTTTTTTTACTTTTTTGCAAATTTTTTGATAAGAACATATATTTTTGTATAAAAAAACGGTGTTTTTTATACAAATACGACGATTTATGTTTATAAACATGTTTTATTCAATTAAACGCGGAATAATGTCGACAAGTACGATTTAGTTCAACCGGTTGCTGAAAGAAAGAAAAAAAGAAATAATGGCTTCAACAAAGGTAAATCCAACAACTTCTCCTACTGATCGAACAACATCTGCTCTACCTTCAAAAACTGCTGCTGCTGCCGCAATCAAATACTGGTGAAATTAATTCTTTTGCTGATATTCGTCCTGCTATTAAGAAGGATATAATTCAAATATTGCTTTTTTGGATAAAAATTTTGCAAAGCTTGGAACCAATACCAAAATTAAACGTGAACAGGTTAGTTTTTTTTTGGATTGTTTGTATATATTTGTATCGGATTTTGATAACTGTTTGATTATGGTCGAAGATATCATTGCTGACACTATTGTTCAACTTTGTTGGATCTGGTGCTGTCAGCTTCACTAACAATTAGTTAGTTGATTGATTTTTGACGTTTTACAGCCATAGTTCTCTCAAAATATGATATATTATTTATAACTTTAATGATGATTTATTCTTTTTCAGAATTTTTATGGAGCCTTTTATGTAATTTGATTGGTTTTTCATATCCTGCATATGCATCTATTAAAGCTGTTCGAACTTCAAATAATAGTGGTGATGCCCAATTACTCATTTTTTGGACATTCTTTGGTGCTTTGGCTCTTTTTAATGTTTTTGCTGATGGAATTATGGAATATTGTCCAATTTATTTTGTTGTAAAATGTGCCATTCATCTTTATCTTGGTCTTCCACAAACAAATGGTGTCATTCGTGTCTTTGAAAAAGTTCTCAATCCTCTCATCACAAAGATTCAATCAATCCTTTCTCCAAAATCTGCTTGAAAGAATGCGATTAACTAATTTCTCTCTTTCTGTTTAATATATTTGAATTACTAATGTATAAATAAAATCTTTGTAAAAAAATTTTGTGTATATCTGTGTTGAATGGGTTATTTTATGGTATCACTTTAATTGTGGCGGAACGTTTCAAAAAAGGTTGTTAGAGACTAGCGGAAAAAATATAAAACATAAACCATCGTAATAAAATAGAAAAAGACCGTTTTTTATAAAGAAATATATATTTTTAACAAAAAATTTGTAAAAAAAATAAAGAAAAAATCAAAGATTTTTCTCCAACGCAAATTTGAAATTCCCGCATTTTCAATGGCAATCAAACGCTTTTTGCCAAGCCTCGGACCAAAAAAGTGACCGCTTTTCTTCAGCTCGGTTTGATGTGTAAACAGAGTAGGAGGCATACAAATACATGAAACATTTATAAGAATAGTTGCAGTTTTAAATATCTTAAATGTCAAAAAATGTTAGCAATTTATTCACATTTGTGCTATATTTCTCAAAATCAATACATGCTTTTTGGTAAATCAAAAATAGTAAATTGTTCTTTGTGACTATTTTTGACGAAATTTTTTTACATATTTGAACAGCTTTAAAAATGGCAACACATTACATACTTTGTCTCGCGGAATGATTAATTTCACGAATTCGAAAGCTGACTTTGTTTATTTTCATTTTACATTTTATGATTATACATTTACGCTTTCACCTATCGATTAATAATGCAAAAGCGGTGTTTGTATTTGCTTTCCGTTTTCTCATTTATAACTTTTACAATTTACAATGTTTGACTACATTTGTAGGGAATTAAGTCTTTAATTTTAACCTTATGAGTTTGCATAACATATTTGGTTACGGGAAAAAAATCAGTTTTTAAAATTTTTATTGCTGTTTAATATTGAGAGACAAACTCTATATTTTTTCAAATTTATTCAAAATTATGCTAAACGATGAAGTAATCATTTAAAAATATTGATAAAACAACAAAAATTTTTGTTATTTTTTATTAATCTGATAAAATTACAGCCATTTTCTTGCTTTAACTGATTTCCGGTTGTTTTTATTTCCAGAGACTGTTTATTTTACTGATAACAAAATATAAATCATTTGACACATTTTTTCATTGTTAAAAACATAAAATTTTAAGGTATCAATCGTGGAATAATGTTGCATATTTTATTTAAACTTTTTTGAAAGTTGTTTCTGTTTTTTAAAAATGCGTAAGTTTTTAGAATTTTCTTTAAAAATGTTAAATTCTCTCTTTTTTTATGTCAATATTTGCAGCACGGTTTTCAAATTTTAGTATTTGTATGTCATCACTTTTTGTATTAACAATTATTTGGTGTAATTTTAATACAAATCAAAACAGCGAAGAAAGAGAAATTCAAAATAATTTTGAATGGCCAGAACATTGGAATGCAATTTTAAAACATTCCGAAATATTACAATTAGTTTTACTCGATGGAACTGCATTAAAATGTATTTATAAAAGTGGAAAAGAAAGAAGGAAAGCCTGTAATAGTTTATACAGTAATCCAGAAGCAAGATTTGGTACAATGTTATCCGATTTTAATCAACTTTATAAAGTTTTAGATGACACTTTAATTAAAGTAAATACTTTAAATTAAAATATGGTATTTAGTGGATAAAAAATGATTTTAGCCATCAAATGGTCAAATTACAGTATATGATATTCTACCAACTTCAGATCCTGACACAATTGTATTATTGTATACATATTTTGCAAATATCGATAAATACATTTTTATTACATTCCGAAATAAACAATTATCACATAAAAATTATCATATTTTACGTGGAAGTGATATAACTGCTGATATTGCAATTCGAAAATTCTTAACAATTTCAGCCGAAATAAATGGGTATAAAATTATTTTACCAGAAAATATTAAATGGTATTTAACATATGCAGAAACACAAAAATTTGTTGAATGTAATTTTGAATCTTCGATGAATGTAAATTTATCTGCACCAAGAATAATCCCACATAGTGCCGTAGAAGCAGTAACAAAATTTGTTGATATTTTTATTGAAAATGGACAAATTCCTTTTTTATCTTTTGGAACTTTACTTGGTAAAAAAAACTTTTTACAAAGGTTTTCGTTCAAAGATAAGATTGTAGGATGGTATCGAGATTGTGGAATTATTTCACATACCCATGATATTGATTTTAATGTTTTTGCAACAGAATATGATCCAACAATTGAAAAAATATTTACAAATAATCCAGAATTTACACTTAAACATCGAATCGGAAAAAGGGAGCATTCAATTGAATATACTTTTATGCTTCATCATAAAATTCCTGGATTTAATTCAACTCCCGTGGATATCTTTTATCTCTATAATTATAATGAAACACATGAATGGTCTCCATTTTTATCAGATTTTTATCAACTTATTCGAGGAAAGTTAGTTTAGAAAACTTTTAACTATTCTAACTTCAATACAAACATTTTAAGATCATTTACACCAAAAGTGAAAGGACTTTGTACGGGAGATATTTATGGATTTCTATTTTTTATTCCATGTAATTTTATTGAAATTTTGAAATCAAATTATGGCATAAATTGGATGAACTCTGATCCATATGCCGGATATTTTGATGAAGGACAAACAAATATTGAAGATGGAAATTGGAATTTAACAAAAGATGAAGTCGTTTTTCTGTTTTGATTTCGTTTACTGTAATTCTTACAAAAATTAAAAATTCTCGTTCAAATAAAAGGGTTTTAGAAATTTAGCTTTTGTGAAAAAAGCGTTATAAGAGAACTTATGTTTTTTGTAATTGTACATTTTAAAATTAACAGTAATTAAAAAACTGCACTTGAAAAAACAAAAGAAATATGCAATCAATTTTTTATTCAATTTTTTTTTTAACTTTTTTAATTTACATAAATATTTAATATGAATATAGACACTGGCAAGTGAAAAATGAAAATGCAGAACAAAATTTTTTTTTGCTATATTATAGTATTTTCAGACCTGAATAAAAATAATATAAAAACAAAAAACTTTAAAATTTAAGTTTTAGTACCAAAAATGCCATCTGAAAATTCAGCTAAGAAAAATTTTTTGGTTGAAAAAAAAGGGAACACTTTTGCTTGACACTTTTTTATTCCCTTTTTTACAAAAAAAGAATGCATTTCTTTTGTTCTTTTTTTCTTTCCTTTTTTTCTTCCTTTTTTGGGGTATTTTTTACAGTGTTGTTGCGACTCCGACTCCGAAATCGTGGAGTCGACTCCAGTAGTGACTCCGATTCCGGAGTCGGAGTCACGGCTGTGGAGTCGACTCCGTTCAGATTTTTCAAATTCACAGGGGGGAGTACGTTAAGAAAAAGAAATTTTAAATTTTAAAATTTTATTTTTCTAATTTTGTTATTTAATATAGTAAATATCAAGCTATTCTAACATTGCTATGTCTAAACTAACACTTAAAACGTGTGTGGGCTTCTAAATTTCTCATAAAAAATTTTTCAAATTTTTTGAAAATTTTTTTCAACCTTAAAAAAAATGACTCCGGAGTCGACTCCAGTGACTCCGACTCCGGAGTCGGAGTCACTGCCGGAGTCATTTCAAATTTCAAAGCACAACACTGATTTTTTACCAAATTTTAGCTCTGCGTTTGATGCCATATTTTTGCGCTCGGTGATGCTCGGTGGGGTAAATACTGTTGTATTCAGAATTAAATTCTCTATCGAATAGTATAAAAATTGGATTAAAACCGGTTAAAACCTGCTTTTTGTAGTTATAACGCTACAGTAATCTGGCATTTTCGGCATTTTTTCCTTCATAAAAAAAAATTTTAAGTTGCATATTCGGAATCAGCGTAAAAAATTACGTCAGGTAGGTCAGATAATTAATCTGTATAAATAAATTCAATTTTTCATACTGTAACCAAAAAAAGTGAGCGAAAAGAAAGGAAAAAGTGTTCCCTGCCAGTGTCTATATGAATAATTTCCCATTTCAATCAGTCTTAAAAATTGGATATAAAGAAAAAATGCAAGATCTTCAAACAACAATTACATTTAAATTTTGCGGTATTTCTGGCATTTTGTGTCGCATCGCCGTTCTTTCCTCTGCTGTTTTTCCCAACTTTTTTGTTGAAATTTTTAAAATTCCCCTATTTTTGCTGCTTTCAACACAAAAAAGTTATTAAATTTTAGCCTTTATTATTACTATCAAATAAAATGAATCGTCGAAAGCGTTTGTTGGGAAAAGCTGGTGGAAAGGTTGAAAAGCCAATTGCTCCAATTGATATTCAAATGCGTGATGCAAAATTGGCAAAAGTTAAGCGATTTGAAATGCATGAAGCTAATGTTGAAGAAGATGATGGTGGTGATGTAAGTTTTTAATTTATATTTAGTACTGCTAAATTATGAAAGTGTTTAGGCTCCAGTAAAACCTGAACGTCTATCCAAACTTCTTCGAGCTGCACAAAGGCAAGCTGAAGTTGGCGGATCTGATTCTGAAAGAGAGGATGAACCAGCATTGAAAAAAGGAAGAGCAATTATCTTATCAAATCTTAATGAAGAAGAATCAGAAGTTGATGAAGATGAAGAAGAAGTGGAATTTGATCCAAATGATGTTGTTGTAGATCAAGCAATTGAAAAAGATTTGGAAAAATTTTTGGAACCTGGTGAAGGTGGAACAGTTTATGACCTTATTCGACAAAAGATTCTTGAAAAGAATTCAAATCTTATTCCTCTTGGAGCTGTATGCATTTTTCTTTATTGTTTTATCACTATTAATCATTTATTTTACAGCCACAAGACAGTAATATTCCACCAGAAGCTGTTAGACTTTATAATGAAGTTGGACATATTCTTTCTCGATATCGTACTGGAAAAATTCCTATTGCTTTTAAAAATCTTGGAACTATGCATAATTGGGAACAACTTATTGAATATACACATCCTGAATCCTGGACTGCTGCAGGTACTGTAGCTTTTTTGTTTTTACAATGTTAACTACACTAACTTTTTCAGCAATGCTTTATGCAACAAAAATGTTTGTATCAAATCAAAAGCCTCATCGATGTCAAAGATTTCTAAATACAATTTTATTACCTCGTATTCGTGATGAAATTGCGGCTCACAAAAAATTAAGCCCACATTTGTACGAATGTGTTTTTAAATCATGCTTCAGACCTTCTGCTTTTTATAAAGGTATTGTACTACCACTTGCTGAGGTATGTTTTGTAAAGTTTTTTGAAAAAAAGTTTAACAATGTTATTTTAGTCAGGAAGTTGTACTTTAACCGAATCAGTTATTATTGGATCAGTCATTCTTAAACGTCATATTCCTGCAATGCATTCATGTGCAGCTATTTATCGACTTGCATGTATGAAAACAAATAATTTTGCTTCTGGACTTTATTTTATGCAAGTTTTGCTAAGAAAAAAGTATGCCCTTCCGTATCAAGTTGTTGACAAACTTGTTGAATTCTTTACACAGTAAGCTACTTTTTATTCTTAATTCTCTTAACGATTATTTACATTTCAGAACTGCTTCAACGAATGATGAACTTCCAATACTTTGGCATCGAACTTTTCAACTCTTTGTAGAAAGTTATGCAAATGATTTATCTGGTGGTCAAATAGAACTTCTTCAACTTGTTATTAAAGAAAAGCAACATCATTATGGAATTTCTCCACAGATTATGGGCCGATTAAAAAAAGTTCAAGAACGATTGGAAAAGGATGGTGATACAAAAATGGAAGCTGATTAAAGTGGTAATAAATATTTGATTGTTGTTAAAGTTTGTGTTGTTTTTTATGAAATTTATATTATTTGTTGAGTTTTTAGAAATAAAATCTGATTTCGAAGCATAATTATAGAATTGCAAAAAATATAAGACATTAGGACCTAATGAATAGGTAAAACAAAATTCCGAAAAATATATTTCTGGTTTAATTAAACACAATTAAGGCATCGCATAAACTTTACTTTATTAGTACTTTTTTAAATTTAAGAGTATTTTTGTTTATATTATTCCATTTTGATTAAGGAGTCCGTGGAATTAAAATTCCAATAACAACAGCAACCTTTTGTAGTTTAAGTTGAATAAACAAATTGAAAACTTATTTTCGCAAATCTTTATTGATAAACAATGCAAAACAAGCAGGAGCTAATGTACTAATATCGGCAATAATAAATTGTGTACTTAAAATATAATTCAAAAATAAATCAGAATTGAATTCAAGCAAAAACTGAAACATTGAATTTTTCGTTAAATTGTCAAAAGTTTTTCATAAATTACAGTAACCCTTTTATCACATACGTTCTGTTTATCCATTGTTTTCTTTGAAAAAAAAAAAATTTAATAAGACTACAAATTTATCTTGACGGGAAATACTTTGTTTTGAGTTATTTGTGTCTATAATACCGTAATTTTATTATTGAATAAATGACATATAAATCCATTAAAAATGAAGTAATTGCAGTGAAAAAAATTTCATAAAAAAGATTTTGTCGCCTATTTAACCATGGTGCAAATGTTATATCTGGTGAAGAAATCCAAAGTGCATTACCAATTTTATGGAATTTTCCATTAAATGGAAAATTCCATAAAAATGAAAAGAATAAATTTAAATTATTTTTTCCAAAAATAAGTGTAAGTTGTTTTAAATATAAAAATTGTAGGGATAAAATAGTAGAGAAGCAAAATACTACTGTTCATTTCTCTAAAAACCAAAGACCTTTTTAGAGAATATGATAATTTTTTTTTACAGGATATATAAAATCCCTTTGATATATATTGTTGAAGATGATGATGTTGCTGGTGAAGAACCATTTCTTGTTGAACTTTTAACACTTCTCTGTCATAAAGGAAGTTAGTATATATCGAAAGGTGCAACAATAATTTAGTAGAAAAGTGATAAAATTTTTCTAACAACTAATTATTAGTACTAATGACAAAGAACATTGTTTTAAATTATTATTGCAAATTTATATGCACAAAATTTTGAGCGATGGTAATTTGCTGCATGCAAACCGGGATGCATGCAGGGTAATTTGCTGCATGCAAAATTTTTTTGCGGATGACTTCAGAATCCAAGAGTTCTGAATATATTTTTCAAAGGGATTTTGATATACTTTTCTGCCCCAGATGCCCATATGAATTTTCTCTCCGCAAAAAAATTTTGCATGCAGCAAATTACCCTGCATGCAATAAATTACCCTGCATGCATCCCGGTCTGCATGCAGCAAATTACCATCGCTCCAAAATTTTGAAAAATTTTTTTTAAGAAATGCCACAGTAAAGTAATCCCGAAAGGAAAGTCCCTTTTGAACTCTCTCTCGAGAGCTCTCGGCCTATTTTTCTTTCTTCCACTTTTTTCAAGGCAATTTTGTTTCGTTTCGTCTTCTTCAAACCTTTTTTCTTCCTGCTGTCACCTCTTCATCTTTAAGTCAATATGGTTCAAAAAAACATTAATGTTGTTGCTCGTGTTCGACCTTTCTCTAAGCATATTGGAACAAATGGAGAATCATCTGTAGAAACTGATACAATGAATTCAACAATCACAATCAAATCAACGAGCAAAAAATTCATAATGGACAAGGTTTTTGATGGAAATGCTACTCAAGTAAGTTTTAAAACATAATATTAAATACACTTTACTACATGTAATTTTAGGAAGCAATCTATGAAAATGTTGGTCAACCAGCTGTCGATGCATTTATCGATGGAATCAATGGAACAATCTTTGCTTATGGTCAAACTGGATCTGGAAAAACTTTTACAATGCTTGGACCTGATGGAGCTCATGATGGATCAAATAATGGTATTATTCCTCGTTCAATTGAAAGAATGTTTGCAGTTTTGGATGCTAAAGTTGAAAAGGTATGTATTATGTTTTACAGTATTTCATTCCTATTTGTTTATTTTCAGAATCCGGATTCTTTCAAATGGACACTAAAATGTTCATTCCTTGAGCTTTACAATGAAAATCTCTATGATCTCCTTCTTCCAAAAGCTGCTGCAACACTCAAAATTCAATCGTGTAAAGAAAATGTAACTGTTGTTGGTGCTGCAGAAATGGAAGTAAAAAATGTTGAAGAATGTATGAATCTTTTACTGGATGGATGGAAAAAACGTAAAGTTGATGAAACTTCAATGAATCGTGAAAGTTCTCGTTCACATGCTATCTTCTTGCTTACATTGGTTACAGAGCACCCTGAAGGAATGGTTGTTAATAGTCGTTCATCCAGGCTAAATTTGGTTGATCTTGCTGGTTCAGAACGTCAAGGACAAACAAAGAATAGTGGTAAAAAATTAAAGGAAGCTGGAAGCATCAATAAATCATTGTCAACACTTACAAGAATTATTCGAGATGTATCAGTTGCAAAAGAAGGTGCATATATTTCATACCGTGATTCATTGCTTACTCATCTTCTACGTGATTCACTTGGTGGTAATGCAAAGACTACAGTTATTGTAAATGTTCATCCAAATGCTGAATTTGTTGGTGATACTGCTTCAACTTTAACTTTTGCAGAAACTTGTAAAAAAGTGAAGAATAATGCACATGTTAATGAAGCCATTTCATCTGAAAATGTTGAAGCATGGAAAGCTGAAATAAAACGTCTTCGAGAAGAAAATAGCCAACTTAAAGATGAACTTGAAAAGACAAGATATTCATTATCTCCATATCCATCAACCATAAATGGTATGTTATTAAATACTTTTTTATCCATTTTAATCGTTTTTTATTTTAGTTTTTGGAAGTGACATCTATCAATCTACCGTGATGCCTTTTAATGACCTTCTTGCAAAAACTGAAGCTTTAGCCGTTGATGCTAAAGAATTTCGTCGTAAAGCTTTGGAAAATTTGATGTCAATTATGAATGATCAAAAAGCTGCTCAGAAAGAAGATTAAACTTGCTTAAATATTTTTTATTGTTTATATTGTAGCTTTTAACCTTGAGCCATTTTTATATTGTAAATTCTTTATCTTGTAAAATAAACTTTATTATTTACTCAAATTTCTTGTTTGTGTATTTAGATTTCGGTTTTTATGGAGTTTTATTCTTTTAAATTTATACTTTAGTATTTTCCAATTCTTTCTTTTTGTCATCAGAAACATTTGAGTTTCTTTTTTTTAAATCTAATTTCCATCGGTTCAAGTAATAATTTTGAAGTAAATAATATTTTTTCATAAAATGGGAAAAAATGTAAAAACTTCGCAAATTTGCATTTTTTATTCACAACGTTTTAAAAAATGACATGTTCAATTTTGTATTCGCTAAAATTCACATTTTTTTGTACTTTTTTTCCTTGTATGTGAAAAAAAAGATGTCGATGCGACGTAGGACTCAACAATCTGCTGGTGCCGGAGTATCAATTTCATCAAAAACTGCACCATCGGCTTCTTCAAAAACTTCATCTCGAACTTCCCGAACAATTGGAACACGAAGAACAACAAAAACGATAAGTTCTGCTGAAACGGGACCAGATATTCCTGATATTCCAAAAAAATTTATTTTTGAAAATGAAGTACCTCAATCTTTTTCACAACATTCTGCTTATATTGGTTTTGTTCCGTTGCAAGTTTATCTTATCAACAAGTTTTAACTTTGTTACTTTAACAATTTTTTAGAGATCAACTTCCACGAGTTTTAATAAAAAGTGATAATGCATCTGGAAGATATGTGCTAAGATGTGCAGATCATTTTGGAAGATATATTTTAATTATTACTGTTTTTGGTGATCATTGTGAAATTGTAAGTATATTTTTTCCTTTCAATCCATTGATAGATACTGTAGTTTCTGTTTAAAACATTTTTTACATTAATGACACGTGCTTGCTATTGTATTTAAATCTATTTTAGCATTATCGAATTGGAAAATATCGTGGCAAAAAAACTGGTTCAACGGTTTATGCAATTGAAGGACATCGAAGAAGTTTTAGAACAATTGGAATACTTTTAAAATATTACACAAATGAGTAAGCATTCGTTTGTCCATTTAATCTGTAAGATATATTTGCATTTTTTAGAGCACAATATTTACCAAATAAATTACGATGTGGGTATTTGCTAATAAAGCCAATGGATCGTTTATCATTTTATTATCCATCCCGAATGATTAAACAAGTTGGAATGATTGGGGAAGGAAATTTTTGTCAAGTACAAAAAGTTGAACAAGTTGGTCCAGAAAATGAAGAAAGGGTTGCAGCAATGAAAGCCTGTCATGTTACTAATGAACTGAAAGGAACACAAGCAGGACGAAATGCATGCATTGAAATTTTACATGAAGCTCGAATCCTTGCTGGTTTTTTAAATTATACATATATTACAATGTTTTATGGAATTTGCTTTGATGAACCAATCCCAACAGTATGTTCTTTTTAATGAATACTAAAAGTATATATACATAATTTTATAGTTAATAATGGAATTATGCCCTTATGGATCAGTTGAATCATATGTAACAAATAAAGATGTAAAAATAACAACGGCAGAAAAAATATTAATTGCACATGATATTGCATGTGGAATGCAACATTTGGAAGAATGCTTTTGTGTTCATCGAGATTTGGTAATCTTTTTTATTGTATTCCTTGCACATATATATATATATATATATATATATATATATATATATATATATATATATCTTTTTTTAGGCAGCAAGAAATTGTTTAATATCCGCAAAAGGGATTGTAAAAGTTGCAGATTTTGGTTTATCAAGGCAAGCAAGAGAACTGGAAAGTGAAAAGTTACGATTTAATGAATTTAAAGCACCTGTAAGATGGATGGCACCAGAATGTTTAACACGGCATCCAAATTTTTCTAATAAATCTGATGTTTGGAGTTATGGTATTGTTTCATACAAATTTAACATTTTAAAGAGTATTAATTTTAGGTATGACATTATATGAAATATTTTCCGAAGGTCGACGTCCATATGAAGAAGAAAATGATATGAGAAAAGTTGCAAGAAAAATTCGTTCATTTCAACCTCCACCAATTCCTCCAGCAATTGTTGAAGCTCGTGTAATACCAAATGAAATAACAGCATTAATGAAAAATTGTTGGTCAAAAGAAACAATTGGAAGGCCGCCATTTGCATTTATTGCACTTCGACTAAAGCATGTTGGAAAAGCTTTTGCAACGATACGTCCAAATGAACGCTGCTTTAAACCTGATCGACAACAACAAAAGATAATTGAACCTCGTGATCATTGTGAATTAAAAGAAGTATATCAAGCAAATCCAGATTTATGGTTTATCCTTGATAAACAAAAAATTCCAGAATCTGATGAACTTCAAGCATCTGATTCAAATGCAAAAGATTCAAAAGGTCGAACACAAATTACAAAAACTATTATTACAACTGAACAAAAATCTGTACATCCTGAATTACCTGAACCAAATTCATATTCACTTCCATCAAATAGCGCAAAATCAAAAGATGGCTCACATAGAAGTTGGAGAAATAATAATAATGCTGCTGCTGCTGGAAAAAATAATATAAATAATAATAATACATCAAATAATACGATCGATAGTACAAAAATGAATAATAATAATAATACTGATTCATTCTCAGATTCTCAACAAAAGAATAAAAAGAAGAAAAAAGAAGTTCGAATTCGATGTCGCCGATTATCAAGTAATAAAAAGAAAAAGATTCAAAATTCGTAATTATTATTAATTTTATACGTAATATATTGTTTTTGCAAAAATATAAATATAAACTGAATTGATGTTTTGCTTTTTTTTATCATTTTTACTGTAATTTTTGTCTAAAATAAGTTCAAGCTATAAGATAGATATATATCTATGTATATATCTCTTCGATAAAATTGTTTTAAGCAAATTTTTATTATTGAATTCAATACTAAATATATAAAAATAGATTGACAGAATAAATGGCTTAACGTTTTCTTAATTTTCTTTTTTGTGGTAATCGTGCTGCTGCAGGTTTTTCATCTAACATTGTAACCTAAAAAAGATTTAAGTCCGTTTAACAATTAATTAAAACTATACTTTTGGCACTTCTACTACTGCCTTTGTTTCTGGTAAATTTAAATTTTCATTTGATTTCTTAAAATAATGTATTAATCAAAACATAATTAAAATCTATAAATCATACTTTTGGCAATTCAGCTGTCCCTGGTACATTTAAATTCTCATTTGAAACCTAAAAAATACTGTAATATAATATCATAATTTTATATACATACATTTGGCAATTCTGCTGCTGCTTCTTTTATTTCTCGTTCATTTTGACCATTGTTATTATTATCATTTTCAACGAGTTCTTCTTTTTCTTGTTCTTTTGATTCTTTTTTGACATTCTTTGGTCCAGGGATTGAAAATGAGGCCGGCCGGCCTCGGCCGGCCCGGCCCCGGGCCGGGCGGGCCTTAGTAATTCTGGCCCGCGGGCCGGCCGGGCCGCGTTAAGAAGCCCGCGGGCCGGCCAGGCATATTTTTCAAATTCTGTTTTTTGGTAGTTTTTATGTTTGTGGTGTGCGCAGTACGCACTTTTTCTTTTCTCATCACTATGAATCATTGTTATATTAATTCATATTGATGAGAAAAGATGCAAAAAACTATTTTTTGCAAGCTGCAGGTTTCGAAAAATATTCTAAAAAACTTTTAAAAAACTTGAAATATTTTAGGGCCGGCCCGGGCCGGCCGGGCCGAGAAAATTCCGACGACGGGCCGGGCCGGCCGTCAATTTTTAGGCCCCGGGCCGGGCCGGCCGACTTTTTCGGCCCGATTTTCAATCCCTGCTTTGGTCGCTTTCTCCATTTCAAAAAATAATGTTTTGCAAAGATTGCGGAAACCGTAATTATTAGAAGAGACATTCCAGCATAAAAAATTATTTTTGCATTTGATTCAAATTCAGTTGATACATTTTTATCTGATGGTTTCTGAAATTTATATTGTAATTACCGTAACCTTAATGTGAAATTTTATTACTGATTCATAGTATTTGCTATCTCCATGATCAAAATTAGAAAATAAATTTTGAGCCAAATTATTGATTAATTGGTTGTTGTACATGAATTTTGTTTTAGAACAATCCTCCTCCTTTAATGGTGGTGGCGGAATTGTAGCTAAAAGTACTGTAATGAGATTAATGAAAAAAGTGTAAATTTACTTACTTGTAACTTTTTCATCAGAGCATTGTTCAAAACATGGCATTGGAGCATATTGAGTTTTTTTCTTTCCCCATAAAAGATGTTCATTCTCGGGTGATACTTTAATATAACACCATGGACCATGTTTCCAACCATTTGTTTGAACAAAGGTATGTGCTGTAGCATTATTAAATTTTCCATCTCTTTGATATGCATCAAGTGGAATATTTCGACAATAATTATGATCCATATATTCATCTGCGAAAAAGCTTTAATCCCAAACATTTTATTTAGTTGGTCTACAAAAAAAACTTACAACTGATAGTGTCCTTTAAACATATCTAAATGATAATTTGTAACATTTTTCCAAGTTTCACATTTCGTTTTATCATTTGCTGTTGATTTTTTACCCAAATAAATGTTATCTTCTCTATCGATACAATCAGCATCTAAAAAAATTACGGTGACCTTCTAAAAAAAGGTGGTGATAAATTACAAACAAACCTGTTAAATTTTTTAGATCAAAACGTTTTTTTCCATCATTTGTGCCACAATTGACATAACATATATGATCAAATAAATAAAGAAATAATGTAAAGAGGAGAACAAAATAATTCATCGCTTTTCAGTCAACAACGAACTTCAAAGCACAGCGAATTCATGGAATATAAAAAAAAAAGTAAATTAGAAGTTTGAACCATATTTTGCCAATATTTAAAATATTTGAATGAATTACTTTTTTGAAAAATTTAGCTAAATTTAGCGTTTAATTCTGTCAGAAAAAAGATAAAATCAGATGCATAAATCAGAGTCGTTTATTACAAAATTTTGTAATAAACGACTCTCATCCTTACTTTTAAAAGTGTTTCGTACCTTTAGAAAAAGAAATTTCTCTCTTGTATATATGTGAGTTCATATCATTGGCTGATTATAGTAATCAATGAATTGTTAAAAAATATTGTTATTATGCAACAAAAATAAAATTTTTCTTTTGTCCTCGTTAAAAGCTTTTCCGAAAAAGCATTGAATTTTTAATGAAGCATTTGAAAGCAGACATAATTTTATGGGAAAAAGCGTTGATAGTTTTTGTAAAATTTCTCACAAAAATTGTCAGCTTTTTGCAAGCATTGATTTTTGTTATTTTTGTTTAAAATATTTGTTTAAAAGTCGTAATAATGTTATCGCCTTCAAATTCGTTGGAAAAATTTGAAGAAATTGAAAAACCAAAAATTTCCATGAGTAAAACTTTGGAAATTCTTGATGACCTTCAACTCAGTAATTTGATAAATGTAGTTGCAGAAGATTTTCGTTTAAAATGTGAAATGAAAGCTCAACTTCGGTAATTTTCTTTTTGTTTGTTTATTGTCAAAAAAATAGTTTACAGTCAAAAAGAATTGGCCCTTTCGGAATATGGTTATCGGCATCAAGGACGAAATGACGGTTGCGCATTTTGCTGCCAAAGCTTTTATATGTTTCATCGATCTGTTACCTGTCAACAATGTTCACGAAGTATTTGTAAGAATTGTTGTAAAGAAGATAAAATTTGTAATTTTTGTCATGATTTACAAATTTTAAATTATCGAAAACGTGAATGGTCAGTTCTTTGTCCGTTTTTGTCCAATACATTCGGATATGGAAAAATGGTTGCAAATGATCTTGAAAATTCACATTTTATTGAATGGACAATTAAAGCAAAATTAGAGTTGCATTTAGTACATTTGTTAGCAGATGATTTAGATTCTGCTGTTGTTTGTTTTACTGTAACGGATAACGGTCTTGAATTAATTCGACGACAGCTTATGATGGCATTATTAAATTATTCAAATGCTTCACATTTTGCATTTATTGATGATTCTATTTTAGAAGCAAAGGTTGGAAAAAAAATTTATATCAAATCATATGACTATTAGCATAAGCTCTATAAAAAGGTTTTTGTTACTATCAATTTTTACACAATTTATTTTAGAAAATTATTCAAAAACGTTCAAATTGCATTCAAGAATCCAAAACTCCCGTTGAATCTTTCTCATATTTTTATCTTCTTTCATCTGCAGTAATTTCAATTTTGGTTAATGCAGCTTCTCCAACAAAAAAATATGCAAATCTTTCAAAATTTCATGAAATTCGACCATTTTTCCCGACAATCAATGATGAAGATTTACAAAATATTGATTATTCTGGTGTAACTCCATATTCACTAAATTCAAATTGGCTTTTAAAACCAAAATTTTTATCTCCCCGTGGTTCAATGCGTTCACAGCTTTCTTCACATTTTGTCAATTCAATTGTAACACCAGATTTCTTTAAATACGGGAATTCAACAGAAGAAAAATATATGGAAAATTATTATTCAGATGCTGATGACCTTCTTTTAAATGTTTCTTCAATTCTTGATTCAGAATCCGGATATGGGACTTGGAAAATGAGTGATACCTCAAAGGAATATTGCCCTTTAACAATTCAAATGCAAAAACAAAAGATTGAAGCAATTACAGGACAATTTATTAAAATAAAAGCTAAAATTATATGTGAAAATTTGGAAACAATCGAAATTTTATGGTACAATCAAAAGCAGAAAATTGAAAATGGTGGAAGATATCGAATTAAGCGAGAAAGAGATGAAACATGGCTTGAAATTTATGATTGTAACAAATTTGAAGATTGGGGTGAAATTGTTTGTGTTGGAATAAATGATTCGGATATTGTTACAGATGCAACAATTCTTCACATTCATGGTAAAAATTTTTAAAATGGATATATAAAATGCCTTTAATATATCTTTTAGAAGAAGATGTTGCTGGTGAAGAACCATTTTTTGTTGAACCATTAACGCTTCTCTGTCATAAAGGAAGTTATATATCAGAAGGGGCAACAATAATTCTTAAATGTCGAGTAATTGGTTATCCACAACCATATATCAATTTTTATTGTGATAATCGTTTGATCACCGATAAATCAGATGATGTTGAAATTGGTAATAAAAACTAATTATTCAAATTAAATAAAAAATAAACTTTAGAGCATTTTGATGATTCATGGATTTTAAGAATTGGAAATTGTAGTCCATCTGATGCTGGAATGTATTCAGCTGTTAGATTTTTTTATTTTTTAAATATAATGCATCGATATTTTTAGCTTGCTGTAAATCGAATCAATAAAATCACATCCCGTTTTAAAGTTGTTGTTAAAACTATTTATGACACGTTTGAAGAAGGAAATAAGCATAAAATAACAATGCTTGCAGATGTTTAACTTTATAAGTTATATCTATGAATTTTATTACGTGACAAAATTTTTTTTGCTAATTTTTTAATTATTGCTTTATTCAAGTTTTTTAAACAAAATTGAATTTTATTAATTATCTTTAAAAAATTGCTTTAAATTTTAAAAACTGTACTATTTTTATACATCTGTTTTTCTCTTTATTTTTTTTGTTATAAAAATGTAATAATTAAAAGTTTCGTTCCCTTTTTGAAACAAACTTTAAAACTATAAAATTTTGTTATAAAACAGAAAAAAAGTAAAACATATGATTCAAATTTTTTTGATTACTTCTAAGAATTTAAACATGTTTTTTTCAGAAAGAAAAACAATTTATTTTTGTAAAAAAAGCACATACTTTTTAAACTATCACCTTTCTTTAAGGGCATAAAATCACCCCCACAAAAGTTGGGAGAAAAAAATATGAATGAAAAACGATTAAAAATGTAAAAAGAAAAATTTTGTTGTATTCAGGTGCAAAAAAACTATGATTATTATTAATTTTGCACTTGTGTTTTTTTCTCGGAATTTTAAAAGCTAATATTTAAGCATGTGCTTTTTTTTCTTTTTTGTTTCCCCGCAAAAAATACATAAGCTTTCTTTGATCAAAGTTTTAGAAGCAAATATTACAAATGTACATTTCTAAGGTAGGTACTTAAAAATTTATTCAAAAAGCATAAAAATGAAACCACGCATTTAAACATTTTTAGTACAAAAAAAGTAATTAATAGAATTTTTGATTAAATAATGTTGTTATTAAACTTTTGACCATTTAATTTTTGTATTTCTGTGAAACATTTGTTTTTTTTTTCTAAGAAAGTTTAAAAAAATACATTTGTACTACTGTAATAATGTAGTAATAAAGAATGAGATTACTTGTACTATTAAAATACATTTGTGACCTTTGGTAATTTAAGACATTTATAAAATTATATGTCTTTAAGAGAAATGAAGAAAAAAAGTAAAAATACAGTAATTTTGAAAAATTTTGACTTAAAAATAAATTCAAAAATAAAATATTGAAATTCCGAGAAAGATAAATTTTCAACCAAAAAATTAATATATGGTTTTTTAAAAGAAGATTATTGAAAAAATATATTAGTCACTTTTTTGAAGTATTGAAATAAGACTATGCCAAAAAATGAAAAGCAGTCGACTAAAATTAATTTTGTGACCACAAAAAAAGGACTAAAAATGTACTGCTCTTTTTTGTACAAAAACAGCAGCAACTCCAAAAATTTAAATATCCTTTAACCTTTTTTCTTCCATAATATTTTTGGATGTCTGACAAAATAAATCCTCTTTTGAAGACCATAAGATCATTGAGATCAGCTTTCTTCATGTTTTCCAAATGAAAAACGTACTAAAATAAATGTTTATTTTAAAAATGTACAAAAGCATTAAAAAAACTAAAAGTTGAAAATTTCAACGCAGATAAAAATTTTTCTTTTAGTAAAGCAAAAGATTACAAAAAAAAAACAATATCCAAGAATTTTCAAGATTAAAAGTACAGTAATTCAAAAAAATGTGATTTTTGGTTAAAAATGAATCAGAACAAAAAAGACGGAAATTAAAAATAAAAACAACATAATTAAATTTCTGGTTAATCCATAATTAATCCCCTCATTTTTACACATGATTTAAACTATTTTCCAGAAATGACATTTTTTTAAAAACCTTCCGTTCAAAAGAAATGATAATATAAAAAATGTGATGCCACAAATAATATTCTGAAATCAAATTTTTTATCATCATCTTTGTTGCTTCTTTGATTTATTGCTTGCGTCGCAAAAGTTTACATAAAAATTTAATATGAAAAAACTTTTGTTTTAAAAAAGTGTTATTTTCTTTTTTAAATGAAAGTAATAAAACTACATGAAAATCTTTAAATTTTTTTTAGTCTCTTAATATTTTCTTTAAAATGTTTATTTTGTTCTTGGAAAAACAAAACAAAAACTAGGGATAAACATTTTTCTCCTCCTCATTTTTTTTTTCTAAAATGCAATGACATTTTAAAAATGTTTCAGTTCTATTAAAAAATAAAATTGTAGTCCCAAAAAAGATCGTTTAAAAACTTTTATAAAATAAAAATAAAAATTGCGAAAGATATTTTTTTTAAAAAAATAATCTGTTTTACGTAATTTTAATATAAAACAGATATGTGTATTAAAGATATTATTGAAGTAACTTTGTATTTTAATTTGTTCATAATTTCGAAATATTTGTTTAATATACACAAATATTTTCTGTATAACATTATTTAATAAAGCTGTAGTTTTTTCAAGGTCAATTTCGAAAAAAGAACAGTAAAAGTTCAAATGTTTAAAAATTGATAAATTCGGTAAAATATTATTTAAAACTATTACACAAATATTTTGAAACTAAAATATGTCCAATGTATCTTGAAATTCAGACTATGAAATAAACTACTATTTTTTAAACCGTTGACTTCTTTTTTTATATATTTATAGCTGACAGTAAAAATTAATTTTTCAAATATGTTTGTTTTGATATTTGATATTTAGAATTTGATAAAAAGGCTGATTTACGATATCCCTTGATTACAAAATTTTAAAAGAACAATTACTTTAATTCGTCTGGTCTTTAATAAAAAAATACTTGTTTATGCTGGAAATATTTTTCGAAACACATATTCCACAAGAAAATCTTCGAAATACAACAAATTCAAATGTAGTTTAAGTTCATCGTTTTTGTAAAATTTAACTCGCGGAATTGGGCAACGTCTGCTCTGAACTCGTAATACAGGAGCAGCCAGCTTTAACAAAGTTAAAGCTAACTGCTCTATTTTTGGTGTTAAAATTGCATCATTTTAACACAAAATAATTCTTCTTTAAAATTTAGAAAAATTTTTTAATGAAAAATCCAAAATTTGAACCAAAAAACGACTCCTTTTTGTCTTCCTTTTTTCCTCTCTTTTTTACTTTCCGGTCAGTAAACTTTGATTCAAAAAAAGCTACTTTGATTTTTGTTGTTTTTTTTTAAAATTTTATTTCCGCAAATATCCATCGGTTGCTAATTCATATGCACACACTCTTTGAAAAATAGGTATTTTTGCATAAATAAATATGTTTTCTATTTCCTCCTTCCGTCTATTGTATCCTGGGATATTTTTTATGTTCTGTTTTTTTGACCCCATTGAAAAAAAAAGTTTTTTTTATAATTATTCACTTATAGCTGTTATTTTTTTATTTTCACTTTTTGAACAATTATCGGAAAAAAGAATTAAAACATTATTGAAGCGAAAAAAATAAATTATTTTTTTGAACTATAAAATTTAGTGTTGACTATCTATGTGGGGATGTCGAAAATGTCTGCAAAAATAAAAAATTAGTTTGTCAGATTTGAATTTAAGACGGCACAGTATATTTTTGCTTTATTATTTTTTTAAGAAAAGGAAAATATTTTTATTTTAACATAAATTTCCTTTCTACTACTTTTTTTTCTAAATCTTATAGTTATGCACATCATTATTATGTATGTACTGTTTCATTAATTATTATATGTGTCACATGCGTTTGAAATTGATGATATAATATTATGTCATAAGATTATCCTTTTTGGATTATAAAGTATAAACATTTGTCTCAGTCATACCCAAAAATTTGTGTTTTACTGCACATTTGTTTTTAAAATACGTAACTGCGTGGAAATATATATCAAATTGTTTTAATTAATACGATTTCAAAAGATTTTTTTATGTTAAAGGTTTAGTTATATTAAAACTTTAAAAATTAGATTTTTTATCATTTTTATACCAATTTTCATTGCTTAAATGGCTTATTTATCCAATCTGCCAAAATAAAAAATACAGTAATTCTCTAATCTGTGTTTTTCTTGCAAAATTTATAATAATCTGTTTTTTCCGACTTTTTTCTAAATAATTTTCTGATTTTTTGGGTTTAAAAAATTAGTTTGTCAGATCTGACTTTAAGACAGAAAATAAGCTTTGATAGTTTTATAGTTTTTAAAAATTTTCAAATTCCGAATACTCCCAAAAAGCTTCTTATGAACCGTAAAAATAAACATCAAAAACAAAGAACATACCACATTTAAGAAATCTCCTTTTTAATTAAAAAATAGCACGATTTTAAATATCTGCAAAAAGTTTTATAAATACAAAAATGTACTGTTTTTTTATGCATTTTTAAATATGTATTTTTTAAGCTATGCCATTTTTGTTTTTTAAAACCGCCTTCTTTGTCTTTTTGTTAGTTATAAATTTTGCGTTTAATGTTGTCAAAATTTTGATTCGAAAATCAAAGTTCAAATAAATCAAAAGCGGTCAATCGATAACGCATGCGACTTTAATAACTTCGGAGTGAAGTCAGGAATTCCTGACTTCACTCCGAAGTTACTAAAGAAAGATCCATTATAACAAAAGTGGCGCCATAGGTTTGTTGAGTAACATGCTTTCAGCTTTGTTAACGCTTGCAATAGTATACTGCTAGTGATATATCCCAAAAAAGCTGAAGATATAGAATGTATATACGGTAAGAAATTTGAAAAAAATGTAGCCCTTTTAGGAATGCCCTTTTTTCCTTTCATCAAAAAAAGATTAAAGTTATTTTTGCAAATGTCAAAACTAAAATCTTTGACATTTCCGATGAATGCAAAATAAAATATAAAATAGTAGCAAATATTCTCTTTTTCTTTTAAACTTGTAAGTTTTCGCATAAGATTTATATTTATATGCAAAAAATAAAAGGACAAACTCTTAAAAGTGTTGCTTTAATGTTTTTGATTTTTTAAGGATTTTTAAAGAATTTTAAGAAAATTCATCTGTAAATGTTTTTAAAAAACAAGTTTTGCAGAATTTGTCGTATTTTGACTTGAACAGTTTCAAAATTAATCGAGATTTTTGAAATATAATACTTGCCGTGATTTTGGTTTTCGTGATTTTTGTTAATTGTCGCTAAAAAGTTGCCTTACTTTTTTAACTTTTTGAAGTCAAATATTACATGCATTATTTTTAAATTGGTTTTCAGAATTAAGGATAGCAATATATAATAATAAAAAAAGTAATTTTATTACAGAAGTTTTATGACACACATCAATATTTAAGAGTAGGCATTTAAACCGGCAATAGATAGATTACTGTAATTTGCGTAAGAATGTAGGAGTTTTTAATTTCATATATTTTAGATACCAATTTTGGAAGGAAAATAAGTGCTTTGAAAAATGTTTTAAGAATTATAAAAATAGTTTTTGGATTAAATAAAATGCAATTATGCACCTATTTTTTTGCAGGTTTATGCCATCAGAAGTTTAAAGGATTTGTTAATGGATTTCCCGAAAAACAAACATTAAATGCAAAAATTGAATACATTTGACATTGATATTAGGTTCAAAAAAAAGTTTAAATATCTTGTTGAAAAAGTTTTGTAAAAAAATCAAACCTTTAAAATATCCACCATAAAAAAAGTACAGTAACACACTTTCATCCATTCTTTAATGCATTTCTGTCTTTTTTAAGGATTAAAAAGGCGTAAGAATTTTTTAGTATTTATAAAAAATTAAAAAACCCATCCAATGAAAGGGAAGCAGATAATCTAAAAAAGTAAGTATGGCTTAAAAATATGCAATATTAAAAGAGTAGATAAGAAAAAAAGACCGGATACGGTAGTGTTGTAGTTTTATATTAAACCAAAATTATTTCGTCGTTTTTAAATTACAAAAATGAAAATATGTTTTTGATTTTAAGTTTAGCGATTTTTGATGATTGATTTAAACGCTGTTTCTTCATTTCGAAATAAAAAATGTATTTTCATTATTGAAATTTCTGCCAAAATATGTACCAATAGGAATCTGTTTAAGATACGAAAAAAGTATAATATAACAGAATTTATATTTTTTTTATTTTGCAAAATTGCTTTTCAAATAAAAAATAATAATTTTAATCCCCCCCCCCCCCCCTCTTTTTCCCGCCACCTCATAAACACACACTTGACCTTTCAATTTTAATACAAAAAAATCCTTAAAAAATTTGTAAAAAATAAAATTTTTAACTTTAAACAAAATATAATAAAGAAAAATTTATAAATCCTTTTTAATTGTTAATAATTAAATAAATTTATATCCAAAAGAGCTTCTCTTTTTTTTGCAATTATTTTTTTAATCCTATAAAAAATGATGGGGTGGAAAAAGGGAGAAAAGTGGGGAGGGAGGAGGATTTATGGAATAATATACTTGGAATTCCTTAAATCTGTTTTGAATGTTTTATAAAGTATATATATATATATATATATATAAATATTGCAATATATATAATGTAGCTTTTATAGTCTAGGTTTATTAGTGTACATATATCTTTCAATAGGTTGTGGCAGGTGGAAGATATTAGTTGTTGGCTGTGTTCTTCTTTAATCTTAAATTTGGAAAAGTGATATAATTATTTACTGCTTTCACTTTTTAAAGTTTTATATTATTTTTTAGTCAAAAATATATAAGAACAAAATTTGTGATTGTTGTGTATTTCGTTTTAAACTATGTTCAATATCAGTTTTCTATGTAATGACACAACGGTTAAAAAGTTTTAAATCCCTAAAATAAAATTTCTTAACCTTTTTTAAGTTTTAACAAATGTGTTATGTAGTTTACAGCAGCTTTCTTTATTCCCTAAAGTTTAAAAAAAGATTATCGGATATATAAAAAATTAAAACTCTATTTTTTAATATATCCAATAAGACTGTTTCTGTGTTTCGATTTTCAAAAGAGGAAGTGGTTTTATAAAAACGTGTAAACCTTTATTTGTTTAAAAATTAGTGAATAATCAAAGAGCATTCTTTAAACGGATGTAACAAAAATTTTTTTAGGCGTTCAAACTTGTTTATACAGTAATACAAATAATAATGTTTTTGCAAAAATTGCGAACAGTCATCACATTTTTTTGTACTTGATAAAAAAATAAGTTATTTTAGTATAATTTTTAGATAATTACTACCGCTTCGCTTAAATTGTTTACTTGTTTGTTCGAATCTGATTCGACGAATCTGCATTTTTTAAAGAATCATATTTTATACGTTTTTTCACCCCCAATTTTTTTTATTGAAACTATAAAAGTCAGCATAAATATTTCAAAAAATGAAGTACTAGCTTTAATTAAATATTGTTTGTTCTCTTGTTATCTGAAATATTTTAAAGTATTTTTATGAATTTTAATGGATTTTTTTGCATTCTTTTGACCTTTATAAGTCCTTTTTTCACATCTTTTTTTTCATTAATATATTTTATAAATTTTTGTAAAAATCTGTAACAAAGCCGATTTTTGGTGGAACAAATCCCTTTTTTTTCTATATTTAGTTATTTATTATTTATCTTTTCACTATCCCTAATGAATAGATTATATACAAAATTTGTAATCGGAAGTTTGGTTTAGAGTACCCCAATACAGTGTTGAGTAATGTATTGCGGGCAAAAAAGTACACTGACAAACTATAGTTATAGTATCCCTTAAAATTACATTGTAACTTTTGCATAAATCAAAGAACCCTCACAAATAACGTATTTTAAAAAGCAAAAATTCAAAAAATTAGTTGAAACAAAGGTTAGAATTTATCAAAAATGTGTATTAGGAAATATCTTTTAAAAACTACAAAGTATTTTCATTAAAAATTTTAATCACTTTTTTAAAAATACGTTTTTTCTATGACTCTGCAATAATTAAAATATGCAGTATCCTTGAAAAACTTCCGAAATTAAAGAAAATTAAATTTAAGGCAAAAAAACAAAACACAAACTTAACTTCCTTATTTATTCATTAAGTTTTATATTTCTTGGAAAGTAATTAATACAAAAAACTAAAACTACATAGTAAAATACAGTAATACTTTAACAATAAATTTTGTAAAATGTGATTTATGAAAAATAAAATGATGAATAATAATATTAAATTTTTTATGACGTAAATTGAATTGATAAGTTTTTTTTGAGGATATATTTTTGTATTTTAATGATGCGCAAATAATATTTATTTTTTTGTTGAATTTTACTGTTAAAAAATTTGGAAGGAGAAATAATCTATTTTTATACAAAAACAAAGGGCACGCTTCATGGGGGATAATCTTTTTTTGGATAAATAAAAAGATTTCTTGAGAATGTAAAAAGAAAAGCAAATGCGTTTTCATAGATGTCAGTGGAAGCTTTTAGTTACTGGATTTTGCGGCTTATTGATGTTCATTTCGGAAATCTTAGAATGCCCACGACAATACCGGGAAAAATTTTTGTCTTGAATATTTTCACAATTTTCAAATTATGATATTTCTTTACATCTCCTAGAGTTTTTAAAAGTGAGGAAACTATGATATGAATTTTTAATTTTTTAAGACAACAGTTTCAAAATAGAAATTATGGTAATAAAAAATATAGAAGCCAACAAAAAATATTGTGAAGAGCGACGGATAAAGTCGTAAGAGCAAAAATCTTAGCTCGTATTGATCAAAAATGAAGAAAATATATTTCAAAACTTAATAGAATATGGCTTTATGCCAAACTCAAGCATTTATTTATTTTTTTTTTTAAATTTAAGATTGTTTTAGCATTTTTGGGTGAGAAAAGCATAAAAGCATTTTTTGGTTTTTGGTGTTTTAAATAATATTAAAAATATTGTCAAAATAATTATTGAACTCTTTTCTTAAAACAGAAATGTTATATATTTATTTTAAAAATTCTAAAAGTTTTTTCTCTAGAAAATTAATAAGAAACATACAGTACCCCGGATTTTTCTAAGCAACCAATAGAAATTTCTTTCATTTGTATTTTCTGCTACATAAAAAAGTGATACCACATTTTCACCAACAGATTATAGATTATACTTCCCGATACAGATACATTGATATCATAGATATAAGATTTATCAAATGGTTTTTTACAAAAGAGAGGCCCTATATTTTTGATTAAATTTTTTTATCTTTGACATTTTTGTATTTCTTTTGATTATCTTTTTTCTCCAAATTTAATTTTTGAATATCTTTTTGTTTATCCTTAAAAAAATGTATCCGTTATTTATAAAAATTTGACACTGAAATCCTCCGAAATTAAAGATTAAAAAATGATATTTCTGTTCATTTTACCGTAACCCCCGTTTTTTTGTAACAATTTTATGTTTTTCAAAAATGTATAAAAAATGTGTACAACTTTTTTTTCGTGAGTAATAAAAACTGATAATGACTTTAATAAAAATATATACGTATATCAAAAGTAAAGAGATTGTACCGGAAACAAGCAAACATGGGTAAAAAAATGCGTGTCACAATATTTACATAAAAAAATATAATTTCCATGAAATTATATTTTTAATTTTATGATTTTTTAATCTTTGCTTTTAATTTTTTTTGATATTCATACATGAGTGTCATTTGTAGTAAAAACACATTATTAATTTATGTCCTCATTTTTTCTTTTTTAAAATAACTTTTTTTATAATATTTATTTTTGTAATAGTACTTACAAAATTGCAGCCGTTGCATAAAAAGCAAAAGGTGATAATTTTAAGTACAAAAAATTACATTTATTATTATTTCCTTCGACCTTTTATAAAAAATGGTACCCCATTTTTTGTAAAATATTGAAAAATAATTTGATTACTCATATTATTATACTTTTTTTATCTTTTAAATACATCATAGTTAAAATCATAGAGAATTCGGGGGAGTTTTTGCAATTTTATTCTTCTGCAAAAAAATTGTTATTTCAATGAAACAAAAAAAACTGCTGTTATTTTACTGTATTTTTTTAGATAATTAATTAAAGCGGAAAAAAGCTGCAATCAAAACAAGTTGATTTAAAATTTATATATAAATAATCCCCCTCCACCCCTAAGGAATTTTAACATAAAAAAAGCGGTGACAAAGAACGAAAGTTATTTATTTTCATTTTTTTAATTATAAGAAAAGACATGAGTTAAATGTTTTATATTATTTTGCGCTTTTGCTCTCAAATTAAAGTAAAGGAAGGACATATCAGGTGCATTTAATAATATATTAATAATAAAAATACATATGTGGTAAAGGTGAAAATTGCTATAATTCATTTTTTTTCGCCTCAATTACTTTTTTTCCTATGGGTTACTGTAGGGTACGGAAAAATAATTAAATGAGCAAAAAACTAATAATTACTTTTTCTATCTTTTTTCGTCTTTTTAAAATTATTAACAAAAAATACATAAACAACAAAAAACAGTAGATAAAAAGATTAAAAAAATAAATCTTAAACCTATTTCATCGGATAAAAAATACGGGCAAATCTAACTATAAGAAAAAAGAGGGTAAAAACATCACATTTTAAAGACAAAATTGTTTTATTAAGCCGGTAAAAGAATCTTTCACATAAATTTGTATTCTTTTTTGTATGTAATTTTTGTACAACGTAAAATGAGCTTTTGCTCGCAAAAAATAATATTTCTTTGGTGCATAACTAATTTATTCAAATTTATAGTTTTTTGATTCTGTCAAAGCAGCAATTAATTAATCCTTTTTATGAATGATGACTAATCACTAGGGAAAAGAAAACATTATTACACTTTTTTACGAAACTTTTAACAAATTTGTTGTTGTAAAAAAATGTAATTATAATTTTGAATTTTCAAAGAATACCATTTTTTGTAACCGTTTTGTCATAAGCATGTGTGTTTGTGAGTGAGGGAAAATGAGTGCAAATGTTCAAATCTAATGTAAAATATAGGGGCATAGTTTCTTTTTTCCTAACATTTTCTAAGAAAATAACCCACAAACTTTTTTAACATAACTACAAGTTGTTGTCGCTTTAAAATACAAAGTATTTAATAATCTGTCTTTTTAAGTGTTATTAAATTATTTAATTAGGTAATACGAAATTTCTTAACAGAATGTTAATAATTTTTTGGACAACTTTTTTTTGTGAGAGCATTTTTTTAAAAAAAAGTACAGTCTGCAAATTTTTCTAACATTTATAGGGGGGACAGTAATCTTTGAAAAACTAAATGTTTGAAATTTTTATCTGTTTATTGAAGCCAGGATTATAATATTTAAAAGCAGCAAAAAATTTGCAAGAAAAAAATACGCAAAATTTGTGTTTTGTTTTATTTTTAAAAAAAATTTTTATTTGTAGTAATATTTATAATTTTAAAAATAGATTTTGTATATTTATTAGAGCCTAAAGCAAGCTACAGTAACAAAAGTAAGAAACAGACATTTTTAATTATCTTTTCAAAGCATCATTTCACTACAAAAAATTACTTATTTCAAAAAACTTAATTAACTTGATTTTACTTTTTTTTCTACGGTATTTGCAGCTTTGGTGCTTTTTACAGATACCGTATTTTTTAGTTTTTAAGTCATCTTATTTCTTTGTTAACAATAAATAGGCTTATCATCATTCATCTTTTGAAAGATCTATGTATATATTTTTAGGTACGTAGATTCTCCCTAATATCAAATACAAAAAAATAAAAGTACGCATATAATAAAATATAAATAACAAATTTAAACATACAAAAATACAGTAATAATCTTTTTGGCGCGTGCGGTTCAAATTTATATGTAAAAGATTTTTAGAATTTGTCTCAACAACATAAAAGAAAAAAAACAAAATATTTTTTTGCAAAAAACAAGGATCCTTTAAAAAAAATTAAAAAGATTATTTTTCTTTTCTAAATTCAGCGGTTCTTAAACCTAAGAAAACCAATAAGTTTTTTAATATAAGAGACATTTTTAAAATTTTAAAATTATTCAATAACGTCTCATTCTTAATTTTTTTAAAGTTTTACCTTCTTGGCTACAAAAAATTATTAGAAAACTGACGCAAATAAATTTAAAAAATGCCATCTCTCGGTGCCAACCCCCGATGACTTGTGAGTTGGCATTAAGAGATTTTTATGACAATAGAAACAAACACTAAGGAGCGAAAGGAGATACAACAAAGATGTTACCACAATCATTTCTTGGTTACGGTGTACTATGTTCTGACGACTAATGCCTTACTTATTCAATGATTTTTTCCTGTGATTGAACCTTTGACAAATTGACTTTTCATATTTTTTTAAACAAATTTGACTTGCTGTACCTTCTTTGAAAACTTTATTTTGATGTCACAGGAAAACCATTTAGCAAGAAATCGCAGAAGACTGCATTTTTTCAAAAAATTAAAATTTTAGGGCTTTTTCTGCTTTAAAAAATGCAGTTTTCTGCGATTTCTTGCTAAATGGTTTTCCTGTGACATCAAAGCATAAATAAATAAGCAAAATAATGTTTTCTAGACACCATAAAACATTTTTGTTCAAACTTCAAAATTATTTGTCCACATTTTTGTATCCACCCTGTTTTTTTTTTTAATTTGTGAGGGTGAAGGAAAAAAAACAGACAACACGCGACCACAAAAAATAATATCGCTTCCATATTTTTATCTTTGGTCAAAATTTATTTTTTGAAAAATAATAATTTAATTGTGCACTTTTTTTTCATTTTTAAAAAAGTAATACAAATTTTTTATTTGTTTTAAAATAAAACATTACATTTTTGTTTTATTTTTTTTTCATACAGCAAAAATATATATAAAAGAAGAAAAAAGCATTTCTTTTTTTGTCTGCCTATTTTTTTTGTGATTCATGCATCCCCCATTTTTTTTTAACAGGCATCAAAAAAAAGAAACAATAAACGTTTCTTAAATATTTTATAAAAATATTTTTTACCAATCATTTTCAATCATAAAAATAGTAATAGTATCAACAACAGCTCCTTTAAAGCAATATCATTCATTTTGGTCTCAAAAGGAATCCATTGTTCTTCTTGGGCATCGTAGAACGTATTATGAAATTAGAAGATGTTGATGGATGGTAAATTTCGTTATTAGATGTTTTTAGAAATGTTAAACTCTTTAATATCCCACATTTTTATTATTTATTTTAAAAATTCCTCCCTCAATTGACCAAAATGATTTATGAGTTTTTTTTTTAAAAAACACTCTATTTTAAGTATCTTAAAAGTCGAATCCATGAAAAAGAGAAAGAGAGAGTATAGTACCCCCTAAAAATACTTATATTAAAAGATGGTAAACAAAAAATGATTTAAGTCCGAACAAAAAAAAGAGAGATAATGAAATAAAGATAATCCAATTCAAAAGAAAACAAAATAAGAAAATTAAATATCAATTTTAATCAAACTTTTTAAAAAGAGGGAATTAAATATTTATTGCCTCCTTTTTAAAAGAATTATTAAGGACAAAAAACAGGATGAAATGAGATTTTATTATTATTTGTTTATCTCTTTTAATGTAATTAAAATAATAATAATATTCTGACCTTTTAATATCGTAATTAAAAATAAGGGAATTCTTTTTTAAAACTCTGATAAACAGTTCACCTTTTTTTGTAAGCATTATTTAAAGGTGGAGAGGATGGATGTAGTGCTTTTTATTGATGTAAAAGTCGGCTTCGATCCATAAAACGTATTACTAATGGAAAAAAAACTATCTCAGCGATTTTGTGCAGTTTTAAATTTTTTGAATTAAATATGAGGCACGTGCCATTACTAATCGATTCTATTACCTTATGTTTTAAAAAGTTTAGTCATTTTCAGTATATACTACTATAAGTATCATATGACATTTAAATTTAATTAACTATGATTATTTAAAAAATAAATAAACTGTTTATGGATTTATTTAAGCTTAAATATCAGGTAGTTGTGATCTTCATACTATTATATTTTTTCTATTTTTTAATTAAAACCCAAGTACAAATATCTTCTTTTTAGCAAAAAAAAGGATTGTAGGTTTTAAAATTTCTTAAAAAAGAAAGGAAAAGAAAAGTAGGAAATGTATTTGTATTTTTGTATTACTGTAAAAAATAAGAGAGAGAGAGAGACTGACATTGACATTTTTTACGAGAGAAGAGTTTATTTTTGATGGAAAAAATAATTATTATGAAATAATAATTATTCATTGACATTTTTAAATATTTTTTTATGAAACACTTTTTTGTTTTCGGCGGTGATTAAAAAAATGTTACAAAATTAAATATTATTGTTTTTTTTTATTTTTTAAGAAATAATTTGAAACTTAATAATGCAACAAAGTTCTTTTCTTATTTTCCTTTTTAAAAGGTGTCATATATGGCGTTATTTTTTTTTCGAAGCAATCTAATTTCTTCAATTTCGTAATTTCAACTTTTTAGCCGTTATCGAAATATTTGTTAAAAAGCGCTGAGATTCCAATATCGAAAAAATCGATCTTTTGGGGAGTCTTTTTTTCTGTAGGCAAAACTCCGTTTTAAAGCTTTCAATGTTAAAAATACGGATAAATTAATAAATTTAAGCTACAAGTCTGAGCACAAAGTTTGAACATAAAATACATCTTCGTTTTTATAATTTTCTTTTAATAATTGTATTTTCTCATAGTATATATAAATATTACAAATTACTTAATCTCATATATTTCTGTACTCGAACAAAGTTTACTATTCCTATTTTTTTCCACTTTCATAAAAATTTTAGCATAAAATGAATTTTATGAATTTTTGACCCCAATGATTTTTTTGTTAGAGATCACTTATGAGACTACAAAGAACTAAACATCTGTAATAAAAAATGTTTCTTTTTGTCACTTTGCCTCTTCTTTTCCGGCAGGTGTTTTAAAATTTTAACTAACTTTTTAAAATTTTTTGCTCACGCTAACAATACAATAGTAGTTTCATAAGGTTGAGGTAACATCCATTTCTCTTCTTTTTAATTAATTTTTTTTGTCTGTTACGTAAAACTTAATTATATTTTTTAAAAGAAGATGACAAAATTTATAGAAAGATTACGGTCGTAGCAGACTACATATCTCTTATTTTAAATGAAAATATGGGACATGTGACAACAATATAAATTTTTAGTTAATTTCTTTTTAGCTTTCATTTAAGTAATGAAGCAGTAATATTTTTTAATTGTAGAATTTTACAGTAATTCTTTTGAATACTGTAAAATTCTAAAAAGAAGAATGTCACAACTTTGTGTTTATGCATATATAATAATTATTACTTATTTAAAAACAAACATCTTTATTTTGCACTTAAAATTATGTCTTCTGTAATAACCACCTTTTTTCCACACAAATTTTAAAAAAGTTATTAAACTTTAGCAAACAAATTTTTTTGCGAAGGCGTCTCTTTCTACTTTTTTGATCTCTTATTTTCTCCGAAAAGCGTATTCTCCGAAAAAAGAAGAAGAAATGCGATGCATTTTTTTGAAGAAAATATATAATTTTGAAAAAATATTTTTTTTGATTTTTTTGCCTTTGAAAAAGTTTTATCAAATTTTTAAATCACCAGAAATATGCTTCTTTCTTCAATGCTTTTCTTCTCGCTGGTTTGGATAGTCTGGTCTGAGCAGAAAAATGGGCTGAAAAGCAATTTCAATACAAAAAAAACAAAAAGTTTGTGTTTTTTTGAAAGAAAAAGCTTGATGGCTGGGGGCGATTGTGTACAAAAAAAAACGTATAACATATTTTTTTCTTTTTTTTTCTTTCTTTTGGCCATTTGATTTTTTTTACGTTTTTTTCGTTCATTTTTAAAAAAAATCATCAGGAGATGCTTATAATGGTGGTGATGATGGTTGATGAAGAAGATGGGAAAGGGGAAGGGGGTTGTTTTTGTTCTCTTTTTCACCCTCTCTCTTTTTCTCTGTCTGTGTTTCTCCCTCTTTTGTAATTATAAAAAGTTTACACACAACAAAAAAACACAGTCACAAAAAAGGACAAATGCACTTTTGTGCTGCCGCTGTTTTTTTCAAAATTTAACAAAAAAACCAATCTTTGTTTTTTCTTTTTTTCTTCGTTAATTTTTATATCCCTTTGTTTAACTTAAATCTTTTTAGACTTTTCCCGCTTGAATACATCATCAATAAAAAAATACAAAAAGATGAGTAATTTGGAAACATTTATGCTCTTAAGCTTTAATGAAAAATGCTCTTACAACGAATGTCATTATTTACGCGTTTTTTCATTTCTTTTTTTTTAATTATCACTTATTAATTTTTTTATTACTGTAAAATAATTTTTCTACTTATACTCTTTTAAACTCAATTATTGAAGGGGAAAAAAACGAAGAAGTAATTGAAAGAGCGAATTTCAAACTTTAGAGTGTAGCCTTCATTTCTTTTTAAGAATTAATATTATTACATATGCACTTGAGATATAAGATATTACTACAAGTGTTATTACTACTTATTAATTTAACAAGTTGTTTTTGAGGCGGTACATTTTATTTTTACTTTCTTACTTCCATAATTTTTTAAGTACTCTTCCTTCTCTGACGTTTCTGTCATACAAGAAAAAGGTGGAGAATAATATTTATTATTTAAAAATGGGAGGGGAAAAAATGGGGGTACTGTAGGGAAGAAATGGGAGGGAAAATATTTACATGGTTTTCATTTTTCTTATTTTCTTATTTACTTATATATAAATATATCATAAGATTATTATATCCGTTTAATCTATCTACTGCCATTTTTTGTCTTTTAAGGAGTAAAAAATACGTTACCTTTTTTTCGTTAGTTTTAGTCATTCTTTTTTTAAAGAAAAGAATCCAGTCATCTTGCTTTTTTAAAGAATCATATTTAAGCTTAAAGATTATATAAAAGAAGTAGTAGTAGTAAATGCTTAAAATATTTTGTTATTTTTTATGCAATATCTACAGTATTGATGACATAGAGCGTTATTTTTGGAGTTATTTTGGGAAATATTTATCAAAAGTTATCCTTGTTTTGACGTCTTTATTACAGTAAGCAACCACCTGAACCACCTCTTCTTTTAAAGTTTCCTTTTTCAGTTTTTTTTATCAATTAGATTTTAGATACTATCCGGTAATTCTTCATTTCGAATTAATAACTCATATTAAAAGGTTTAAAGTAAACTTTTATAAAAGCCATTCAATTTTTTCCTTTTTTGTAGTGAAATTTAAATTTCTTTTGTCTCTTTTATGCGCAATTTTGTCCTTTGAATTCTCTATTTTACAACAGAAATTCAACAAAGGTCACATTTCCAATTACTGTAAGTCTTTTTTTCTCCCATTTTTTCTAGTCACACTTTTTAAACTTTTTTAAACAAATGTCGCATAATTCAATAAACTCTATTTTTATATTACATTCGTTTTATTTGCTAATTTTCTTTAAACCTGCAAAAAAAAAACCCAAAGTTGTTGCAAAATTGTGCCAAAAGTTAACTATCAAAAAATTACTTCAATTTTAGGCGGTAACCTTTTTTTCATAGACTTAATTAGATGAAAAATATAAACATCTTTTTTGAAAGGGTTTTAGAATTAAGAGAGAAAAACAATCAAAGTACTCCTTTTTTCACTGAATTTAAAATTTGTACAAACCACTTTGACTAAAATTAGTTTTTCCCCAAAGAAACATTATTTCCTTTTTTAGTTCAATTTTTTGATTTCCTTTATATTTTTTTTCAAATGTTTGTGTTCCTTTTTTTTATTTTCAACAGAAGCTTGGAAAATTATATAAATATTTTTTGGTGGTTGCTTCTCTCTTTCATTTTTTGCATGAATTATATTTTTTTTTTGTTCCTATTTTTTTAAACTATGCATAAATGAATGAATGATGGTTAAAAAAGAATTTTTTTGGGAGAAAAAATAACAAAATAAAGGCGGAGCTATGTTTAAAAAAAACAACACCGGGGCGAAAAAAGAAGGGTGTTCGTTGCTCTCTCTCTCTGTCTTTTTTGAAGAATCTCGAAAAAAAGGGAAGGAAAAAGCGCGAAATAATTTAGCGAAGTCTTTTTTGCAAAAAATTCTGAGAGAGAAAGAAAAGAGAGAGAGAATGCGTGTGTATGCATTTAAACAAACGCCCATTATTTTATTTTTAAAACAAAACATATATAATTCGTATATAAAATTTTATTTATTCTTTTTTTAAAAATATAACAAATGGGGTGGAGTTTAAGAAAAAGAAAAGGAAAGAGAGACCCATGTTTCAATTTTTTTCTTTTTACACCGTTTTCAAAACAATAATTTTTTGAAAACTGAGCGAGAATTGGGAGTTGAAAAAAAAGAGAGAGAGATTTTGATTTTAATATGTCCTTGAAAAAAAAGTTCTTTTTTGTGATTCCATTTTTTAAATTTAAAACAAACAATTATTAAGTTTCGAACATTTATGTTGTACTTTATTATTTTAATTCTCCCCTAATTTTTTTCTCCCTTTTATATAAATATATATTTCCTTTAATGTAGCCATTTAAATCCCCCTTTAGTTATTTTTAAGTGTTTTATAAAAAAGAAACCTTAAATTTTCTAGATTTTGTTTTGAAAAATTTTAAAATAACCTTTGATTTCTCATGGTTTTTTTATTCTTTTAACTATAAAAAATGATAATAAAGACACCACGTTCAGAACATTCTCTTAGTTCACATCGTCCTTTTCTTGCTTTTATTTCTTTTTCCTGTTGTGTCAAAAATTTTGTGCGATAACAGTAAACATAAAAATAAAATAAATATAATACTATAAGAAGAACGATAGTTAACGATGTGAATGAAAAACGAATAAAAATTTAAGAGAATGGTTAATCGTTTCTTTATATTGTACATTTTTATGTGGGTTGATCATTTGGGTTTTAACTATGCTTTTTTGCTTTCATTGAATAGTGTAGTCAAAAATAGTGATTACTGTCATTCCAAATATCTTACAACGAAAATTACAGTAATGCACTTTTTACCCAAAATCACTTTGCACTTTTAATACCGTTTTTAAACTAAAATTAGTCGGTTAAAAGTTCTCAAAAACAATATAAATAGCAAAAATAACTTTTTTTTGTTTCCAGACACGTTTGTTTTTATAACTTTCCTTTTTTGAACTTTTTCTTCCTCCTTTTTATTTCTCTTCCATCGGAATTCGACCCTCTCTCTTCGTTTTTAATGTTCATTGTTTTTTTAAATGTGATTGGAAAAAAATATAATAATAGTTTTTTCTATACTTTTATATATTTTATTTATTGCCGTCTATTGATCAAATCACAATAATCACGTGTAACAATTTTATTTTTTCCAAAAAGGGAAACTCCTTTTTTTGCTTCTAAATATTTTTTTGTAATAAACATTTTTGTTTGAAAAATTATTTAATGATAATCTTATGACGATAAAATAATGATCTTCTAAAATAAATTTGTAATAAACATTTTTTCCATGAAAAAATGAACTGTAAAAAAGTTTATTCCTTTTTTTCTGATTTATTATTTCTTTGTGATTTTAAAAATTTTTTTGACACTTCTCCAAAACAAACGTGGTCAAAAATAATATTTTGTTTTACCTATATTTTCTTTTGATACTACATATTTAGGGCGTGGCTTTTGAATATAATTAATTGTTTTTTTTTTTCGTGTGCTTTTCCATTTATACTTATTCTTTAACATTTTTATAGTTTCCCTTTTTTTCAGATTTTTTAATATACGGTATTCAGCTGTTCTGCTGCTGTTTGGCTTTCAAATTTGATTGTTTCCTTCCGTTTTTCTTGTGTATATTTTTACCCTTGTAATTTTGACAACAGATGAACGTTAGCTTATCAAGTGGTGATAGTGGTAATTGTGTACAAACTTCATCAATTAGAATTTCTTCTGAAAGTCCAATCAAACTTCAACCTTCATCATCATCTTCTACAACAACAACTTCACCAATTACATCAACAACAACAATGACAACTGGAAGTTTATTGGAACAACTTTCAAATGTATCATTTGTAAATCCTGCAATGGCTGCAGCTGCCGCTGCAGCAACTGTAAATCGTCTTTTACCAGGTTCAACTGCAATTTCACCATTATTTACTGTTGAGCAATTAGAACTAATTCGAAGATTACGAATGACTGGAATCTCCGCGGATGCAGTATTAGAGGTTCGTTTCTTTATTCTATATAATTACAGTAAGAACAACAGCAACAACAACTATATACATATATAAGGGCAAAAGTATAAAAAAAGGAATATTTTTAAAAGCTATTTTTTTCCTTAAAAAACATTAGTAGTCATTTCCATTTTTAGTTTCTCTCCTACTTTCCTTTCTTTCAATCTTTTTTTATAAAATCTTAGTCATTATTAGTTAAAAAAGAAACAAACAACTTTATTGGCTTTAAAATTTTAATACTTCTTCCTTATTATTATTTTTATTATCATTTTTTATTTAAATTTTAAAAGATAACTAATAATCCTTTCCATGCTTTTTTTTAAATGCCATAAAAATAAAAATGTAATCTTTGCTTTTTTTATAAAAGAAAAGAATGTTCTTTGCCTTAAAATTATATTCATTTAATTACTTTTTATAATTTAAAGAAAAGCGTGTTTCAATTAAATTTATTTTACTTTTACTTGTAAAATCTCTTTTATCATGTTTTCTTTCCGTTTGAGAAAAAGCTGGAATTAAAAAGACTATATAAACATTTTTTTAATAGTGTTTATTTATTTATAAATCATGTGTGGAAGATTACTATCACACAAATAAAAAATAATAATTTTAATTTTGTCGCTTTGAATTTTTCTCTACTGATTAAAGATTAATCATGAACCCTCCCTTAAAAATTAGCTTCTCATTTTTTTATTTTTTTAAAGATGATTTATTTGTTTTCTTAAAAATAAATCATCCTTTTATTAAAGATGGAATCTAAAGTCAGAAGCCGAATTAAAAAAGAAATGAATGTAAATAATAGCTTACAAAAATTTTTTCTATTTTTGTGATAGTAAACCTACAACAAAAAAATTGACGACGATAATGATACCCCGAAAGAGAGAGATCTAAATTTGATAATCTTCTTACCTCTCTTTTGTTTTTTTTAAATTCTTTTTATAACAAAAAAAGTTAAGTATGTTTAATTTAAAGCTTTTGATTTGTTGTGATATTTTGGATTCCTTTCCTTTGCTAGTTTTTCATGATTTCACATTTTTTTAAATAATCAAATCATGTTTTTACATTAGCCTAAAAATTTAAAAAAACGAAAGATAAAGTTTCAAATCTTTTTTCTTTAAAAATAATTTTTTGTAGAACGAAAGTGTGGGAGAGGAAACAAGGAAATAAATGTGCATACATAAAAATATTTCTGCTTAAAATTGTATTGTTGAACATGAAAAAAAAAGAGAGAGAGAGAGTCATTCTAGGGCTTCCAATATACATACTTTTTTTGCAAACTTTTTATTTTCTTTGCAAAAAAAATAATGAAAAAAGAGGAAAATTTTTTAAAGTTAAAAAAACGCCTCCGAATTTTTAAGTTTTTTTATCCGTATTTTAAAAATTCGCATAAAAAAACTTTGTTTACAATGTACTTTGCTTTTTGAAAAGAAAAACAATTATTAAAAATAGTTTTGGAAAAAAAGTGATGTTAAAATACAAAAACTCAAGGGCAAAATGTTTAAAAGCTAAAGTTTAACAGTTGCTATAAGAAATTGGAGGTTTTCGGTTCAAGATCAATTTTTTTCAAAAACCTCTCCAATTACAAACTCTTATTTCCGTTTTCCGTTTGAGACATTTTTTCAAAAAAGAGCAAAAATTTTAGTATTTTGAATATTATTTGCATTTTTAATTGTCTGATGTTTTTTGTTCTTTTTGTGAAAAGTTTTTAATTATGGACAAAAACAGATGGTGGCCCTTTATATCAATTTCATCATATATTATTCTAAGCACCCTCACTTTTTTCTATTTTTTGCAAGCATTTTTTTGCAGCAGCATCTAAAACAAGCAGCAATGACAAAAGCAAAAAAGAGAATGCTTTTAGAATAAACGTTTTTTGAGTTGTTTCAGACAAAACAAAAAATATACAGCATATTTTAGTTTTTATCCGAAAAAAGAAATCCTTTTTTTAAAACATCCATGCAAAAAAATAGTTTTTTTTGCAAAAAAGAATTGGCACTCTGTTTTTTTGCATGATTTTGAATGTCGTCTGCTTTTTCTTCCAGAATCCCGAGACTTGCATCTTTTTTTGAAAAAAATGTTTTTGCAAAGCAGCAGCTTTTTTTGAATGGTACATGAGCTTATTTGCTTTCCCCGTTTCATATATTTATGCAAAAAAAGAGAGAGAAGGAAAAAAATTTTTTTATGTTGTCCGTAAAAATATATTATATTTTTAGCAAAAAAAGAGTAGGGATAAAAAAAACGAATAAATATGCATTCGAAAGTATCTCTCTCTCTCTTTTCCTTCTTTCTATTGTGTATTAGGGGACTGAGTAAAGTTAAAAATTTTTAAAACAAACATTTTAGTTTTTTTTTCAATTTTTTATAAAAATGTGTATTTAAACAAAACTAAATGGATTTTATTTTTTCACGAAAAAAATAGAGCTAATTTAGGAAAGAAAAAAAGGATTAAAACAATGTAAAACATTAAAACATAAAAAATTTTTCAATTTGTAACCATTAGCAAATTCTTAAAAATAAACAAAAAATTGTTATGATTTTATTTTTGAAATTATTCCCAAAAAGAAAAAGCCAAAAGTATTTTCAAAAGAATTACTGTAGTTGTAATACTGTATAAAAGCTTACTGAATTCCATTGCTTTAATCAATATTTCTAGTGCAAATTTGATTTATTTACTAAATAATAATTAAGCAAAAAAACTGAACTTGACCTTTCATGACGTTTCAAAAAAAATATATGTTTTTTTAATTCATTTACGCTATATTGGAATGACCTTGAAAAAAATAAAAAATAAAGCAAATGTCCATCAAATTTATTTTTGACGAAATAAATGCATTTATTTTTTCGGACAAAAAAAGACTACGCTTTTTTCTTTCTTCACTTTTTTATGTGATCAAAGAAAATAGGGAATTTGAAAATATAAAAAAATGCTAGAAAATTATGTTTGCATAGGTTCAAGTTGTTTTAACTGTTAAAATTTAGTTTTTAACAATTTTTGAAAATCATTTGACATTCTGAGAAGCTTTTTTTTTGATTGCTTGAACCTCTCACACATGTTCTTTAAAAAACTTTTTGCAAAAATCAAGTGCTTTTACATATATTTTTTTGTGAGGGAAAAGATTAAAGTCATTCTAAAATTTTGCTGTTTGAAATCACGTTTTGAAAAAAAAACTGACAGAAAAAAAGACATAATTAAAATTGTCTGTGTGTGTGTGGTGTTGTCTGGCAACTAAGTAAACATAAAAGTAAACAATTAAAAAAACTCCCCAATAATTTTTGATTTTCTTTTTTTCTGCAAAAATAATAGAAATTACAAAAAAAATTATCGCACTTTTTTGTTCTTCTACCGTAATTTTTTTAATTTTATTGACAAAGTAAAAAAATTTCAATGAAAGAAATTTCTCTAAGGGATTTTGATCTTTGAAGAGTGAGATTTATAAAATCCAGAACGCATAACTTTTTATTCTTCAATGAAAAATAATATATCAATTTTTTGATAAAGATAAATATTTTAAACTATCAATTTTACGTTTTTATCATAAAAAAATTTATTTTTCTCGTTTTTATAAATGGAACAAAAACTATTCCATTTTTTCGTTTTATAAACTCTAATAAAATATATTCAAGAAAGAAGAAAAAAAAACCGGGGTGATTAAAAGTGTCATTTTTATTATCACTGATTGAGAAAAAAAATGCAATTGAAACGATTTTAATTTAATATATATGCAATCTAATTTTCGGTTTTAATTAATTATTCTATACACTTTTATTAAAAAAAATTTTCGGTCGGATATAAATGATAAAATAGGATTAAAGCAAGAAAATATATTTATAGCAATTTTTACAGTAATACTTTTTATGACATTATTAATAATAATAATAAATAAAAATAAAACAAGCATCACTTTTTTTAATTTGGTTGTAGTTTATATTGCTCAGAAGCGACAGCACAAATACGAATAAAAACACACTTGGGGGGAAAAAGAGCTAATAAAAAGATATACTTTGATGCTTGAATTTTTGTCCTCGGAAGAAAAATATATTTGTTTTTAGAAAAAAAATAATAAATTTATATAATTTTCTTGTGTAGCTTTTAAGATTTATAAAATATAAAAACTGAATTAATAAAAATAAAATGATTTCGAAAGTTTTTTGTAAAAACTTTGTGGCGAGAATGTAAAAAATTTTATACTGTAGTTTTTTGACTATACTGAAATTTTTGGCATCATAGAAAAAAGTGAAACCATTGTATTTTTAAAAAAAACAATGAAACAATGGAAAATCAACTTCCAAAAAAGATAATTGCAAAATTTATGTGATTCTTTTTTTGGGTGCAAAAAAGAGTTAATGAAAGTGTAACCAAAATGAACGAAAATAAATTTATGACCAAAAAACATAATAAAAATTATATTTTTCTATTTTTGATAAAAGTTCTTGTTTTTTCTTCTGCTTTTTTCCAACTATAAACTCTTAAACATTAAGTGGATTAAATTGAGGATTTAAATTGTGTCTTTTTTTATGTCTTGTAGTAAATAAATAAGCGATGACACGTCTTTTTTTTCGCTGACTTTTGTTTATTTCGTCATAATCAATCCTGAGAGAACAGGAGAATTTTTTGGTTTAAAAAAGGGGAAAAGAAATTAAACGTTTTTTGAAAACCATTGAAATCAACAATCGTCTGTTTTGTTTTTCCTTTGAGATTTATATTTAATCAAATTTGATTAAAATTCTCTCTTTTTTTGTACATTTTATTGTATATTAGTCATTTTGGGTTTCTTCAATTAATTTCAGAATGGGTAAAAAGCCAAAAACGCAAAGAATCAAAATTAAAAAATTCATCTTTTTTCAAATACAGTGCTTTTGACAACAAATTTATAATTTTAAATCTAACATATATTTTATTTTATAAATTTATGGTACAATTTCTTTTTTTTTCTATACAACTCTATTTGGTTTTTTAAGAAAAAGAATAATTTTTGAAAGATGTTTTATGCGAAAAATGTATTTTTTATGAACGAAGAAAAATGCATTATTTATTTTTTTGATGCTTGTTTCAAAGAAAAGAGTTGAATCATAGTTAAACAAATGCAAAGGCAAAAATCAAAATTTTTTTTATTAGTTTTAAATTTTTAGACGGAAGCAAAAATTAAATATGCATAATTTATTCTGTAATTTTTCAAAGCTAAAACAAAAATTTTAAAAGGGCAGCTGTTTTTTTTTTGCTCTTAGAGGAGAGAGAGAAGGAAACATCATTAAAATATTCCATGACACATCGAAAAAAATGGCAGAGATAAGATTTCGGAAAAAAAGAATAATAATTGCATACCTTTTTTCTTCTTTTAAAAGTACAGTAAATTTTTCATGGAAGCTTTTTTTGCCGGAAGTTCAATGTATGTAAAATAAAATAAATATATTCATATATGTGACATTTCACTTCTTCATTTTATTTTAATAATCTATGATTCATTTTTATAAAACAAAATAGTCATGAATATAAATTTGCATTTTTTAAAAGTTTATACTTTTTTAAGTGGTACGTATTTTAATAAGTTTTTATTAAAACACCCTGTACTTAAAAGTTGTCATTTTATATTTAATGTTAATACGCAATATTGTAGCATTTATGTGTAACACCATCTTTTTTAAAGGTAAAATAGTAATACATTTACAGTACCCATTTCTTAGAACAACTTTTTTAATTTTAATCTTTTTGAATAAAAGCAGTTACAAATTATTATTAAAAAAATTACGCATACAAAAATTTTAGTTAAAAACTTGGAAAAACATAAAATAAACTTTTGCTTTTATGAACTTTTTAATCATCTTTGTTATACATTTTTGAGAAAATAAAAAACGCCATTTTCTTATTAAACCATTTTTTTGTTATAAAAATTATAAGAAAAAAGTCTAGACAAAAGAAGGAGGCTCATATTGCCTTTTAAACAAAAATGAAATCGAAGCCTTTCTTTGCTTAGAAAAAGAAACAAACAAAAACCAATCATGTGCATTTCATTCTTTCTTTTCAATAAACTTTAATCTCAAATTTTCAATATTACTATTATTCTTGGTATTGTTTTCAATAAAAGCCAATCAAGTTTCAAGCTTCAAAAGACTTTAATTATTATAAAAAATAAAAATTTTTTAAAATAATGAAGACATGAAGGTTTTTATTTGATCTGGAAAACATAAGATATCACAAAACTTTTCAATTTCTTAGTTTGCGTGCCAAAATCACATCATTTATGTGCCTATTATTTCTGATATTAAATTAAAACTTAAAAAATTAAATGTAAAAAAATAAACAAAGAAACATGTTTTTAGGCATTTAATACATTAGAAAAAATTGAAAGTGATTTGGATATAAATCGTGTTCAAACAATTGCATTAGCTGCATTAATGGGGAATAATACAGCAACAACTTCATCACATTCAACAAAATCACTATTTTCAAATGAATCCCCAATTTCATCAAATGTTGAAATGAATCAACATCATTTATCACAACCTTCACAACAACAACAACAACAACAACAACAACAACAACAACAACAACAACAACAACAACAACATATTTTATCACAGAATGTTATTTCAACAACTTCTCCAACACTTTTACAACAATTATCTTCACAAGTTTGTTTTTACTTTATCCATATTAGAATAAAGGGTTGTACTTTGGACTTTTTTTCGTTATAGGAAATTTTATGATAGTTTTCCATTATCAAGATACCTTAAAACTCTTTAAAGGCAAGCCTTAATTAAAAGATACAAAAAAGATCGATAGAAGCGATAATAGTATTAAAACGATTATATTTATTTAACCCTTTTTTTCCAAGTTCATTACGCACTTTTTGAATATTTTTTCTCATAAATACACAATGTTACAAAGTTCATTCCTTTAAAGACTTATTTACTCTTTATTGCAAAAAAAAAAACAAATTTCAAAGATTAGGGGCAAAAGAGCACCAACAATAAAATTCAATTTTATAAAAAATCCAAACACCACAGAGATCGTAGCATGATTATCCAAAAGACTGGCTAAACACTTTTTTTTGACGTAATATAATACTTGCAAATTTGATTATTACTACTTTTTAAGCGAAAATGAATGAAAAATTTTTTTTGAAAAAACAATAAATATTTTTGAATAATCAATGAAAGGCAACGATTTTGAATAAATTATAATACGTAAAAACTTTTACTTTTTTCTGCGGCAACAAAAAATGAATTTAGAAAAGTTCCGGGTTTCAAAAAATGAGGGATTAAAAGCGCTTAAATAAATACTGTAATTTGGTGGTTTAAAAGCGCATAAATACTTAAACTACATTCCCATTTTATTTCCATAAATATTTTTATAGGCATTTGGAAATCATCATTCACCAATTGGTTTACCGCCGCTTTCAACGTCATCTGCTGCATTAATGACAACTTCAAGTGGATGTTTATCTGAAAATAGTAACAAAGGTTCACCCGCATTATCCCCAGATCAATGTTTAATGCAATCATTTCCATCAACGGCTGCAACAATTGCTGCAGCAGCAAATGTTATTTCAAATAGCCAAGATCTTTCAAATCATTCAATTTTTGGTGCATATCCATCATCAATGAGCCATCATCAACAACAACAACAACAACAAGGCTTTACAACTTCCACATCATCAACCCCTTCAACATCTTCATCATCAGTTTCTCGGCCAATTCGATCTCAACGTACTCCAATGAAAGAAATTACAACCCTTGATGATCCAACAGAATTGGAAGAATTTATGCAACAAGGTGAAGAAGGCTGCATTAATGATATGAAACAATTTATTACACAATTTTCACTTCGTCAAACAACTGTTGCAATGATGACTGGCGTTTCACAACCATATATTTCAAAACTTTTAAATGGCAATCACAAAGAACTCTCTTTAAGATGCCGAAAAAATATTTATTCATGGTATTTAAATTGCCGTCGACATCCTGAAAAACTTGGTAAGCCCTTTGAAATTTTGAAATTTGCATAAACAATAACTGATATTTTTTGCAGCATCATTCCTTCAAGATCCTTCAACACGTCTTGAAACAAATAATGATGGAGAATTGGTTCCGCAACGAAGAGAACGATATGTTTTTCGGCCAATTTTAATTAAAATTTTGGAAACCTTTTTTGCTGAAACTCCATTTCCGGATTATAATAAACGAGCGGAAATTGCATCAGCTTGTAATAGTGCCTTACAAATGGATAAAAAAGGTAATTTTTTTTATTAATTTTCAATCTTGATATGTGTCATTGAAAGTAACACTTTTTTAATCAATAAATTATATTGTTACTTTAAGTATACAGTAATTCAAAATATAAAGAATTTTGATCACTTTGTAGTTTTTTTAGTCATTAGCGCTTATTCCTGCAATTTCTATGCAAACTTTTTATGCATTTCCTTTCTTTTTTTATTACTGATAAAATAAAGTATTAACTATGCGTCCGTTTCATAAGAGATGCTTTTAATTCTTTCAAAAAAATACAAAGTCCAAAAAAATAATAGCGTGATTTATATGTTTCTAAAAGTTTAAGGTGACCCTGAACTTATTTTATCACCCCCTTTTTTTTCTAGAACGTTTTTTGCATTCTTAAAAAGTAGATTACGGTTAAAAAAAACCATGATAAAATGCATTTATTGAAAAACAAAAATCAAGCGACTACAAAAACATATATTTTTAATATTATATATTAAATTGTATAATATAAAAAAGGGCCCTAAAATGTGCATATTTAATTATAGACTTCTATTTTTTGCTCATAAATACAAAAAAATAATACAGTATTTATTTTTCAATGTAAAAACTTTATGTCCATTTTAAAATAGCTTTAAAAAGGAAGCATAATAATTTTATGTATAATAATGAATTTATATTTTAAAAATAGCTTCAGCCTTCGCTTTTTTTTAAAAAAAAAATGCTATACATATTTATATTTTTCATGTTTACCAACCTGTTAAAAGAATGAATATAAATAAATTCTTTTTTTAGGGAAATGAATAAAGCATAAAAAGTCTGAAACGCATGCTTAAATCCATAAAAAAATATTTTATAAATTTATTAGAAATTCTTTGCAAAAAAAGAATAAAAACAAACATTTAATTTAAGCTTGAATACCCTCTCATTTTTACAGGTGTTATTCTTTTTCAATTTTTTATGAGTTTTTTGAACATTGAGCATATCTTTTTTTTTGCCAATAATAGATATAATCGAATAAAAATATAAAAATTATTCCAAATAAAATAAAATTTTTATACAAATTTAATTATGGCAGGTAGACTATGTACCCATGAGCAAAAAAAACTAAATGTTTAATTTACTTGTTAAATGATCAGAAAACATGGTTTTTCTAAAGCTACAGTAATCTCTATAACTTCCAAATTATTGATTTCTTTATATAGTTTTTTCAGGAGTTGGTTTAATGCCAAAGGAGATTGTTTCCCCACAAGTTGTTTCAAATTGGTTTGCAAATAAGCGAAAAGAAATGCGCCGCCGATCAAATGAAGAGCCAATGCCGCATCGATTGGTACAACAAAATAGTGAAAACGGGGATGACCCTCTAACTGGTACCCCATCACCTTTAACTCCAATGGATTCAGCAAATAATTTAATGGAAGCTGAAAACTCATGTGATTTATTTCAACAATTTTCAAATCCATTTAAAGCAGCATTTTTAAATTCTGCATTTACAAATAATTCATCATCAACACAAAATAATGATAATAACGGCAGCAGCGGCATGTTAATCGATTCTTCAACAAATTCTTCACCCCCTGCTTTATCGGCTGTTGAACCAATTGCAAATTTTGATGTTTTAATGCAATCTGGACTTTTTAATAATCTTATTGGAGTTTATCAACAACAGCAGCAACAACTACAAAATCAATTGCATCATCATCATCAACAACAACAGCATCAACATCAACATTCAACCCAACAATCAACAAATCAATCAAACAATAATAATAATAATTTCGTTATTAAAATGGAACAAACTGCTGAATAAAATAGAAAAATAATTCTTTTTACATTGTTTTTGTAAATTAATATATTAGTATTGTGTTTCTTTCATTTACTTGAATGACATGTAATAGTTTGTCTTTTATCCCCATTGTCTTTATCTTTATCATCACTTTTTGCATAAATTCAATATAAAATTTCATAATAATTACTTTTGCTTCATTGTAAAAAAAACTGAAGCTATTTTTCTTTATTTATTTTTTAAAAAAATGCTTTTCAAACAAATAATTTTAAATCTGGTGAATTTTTCTCTTTATTGTTTTTACTACTGTCATTGTTTTTCATTTTATACATTTTGCTTTTATCATTTTTTATATAAAAAAAGCAAAAAATTTTTGAATAAATTATTTCTAAAAATATTTTTTTATAAGCCAAACATAAAACGCTATATATTAATCAAGGCAACAGCCAATACTGTTATGATAATATTTTCAAAGATACATCCTTGTTTTGAAACATTTATAAACAATTGTACCGGCTAAACATTGTTTTGAAACTATTCCTAAATATTCATCCGGTTTTGGTTAGCGGATTTGCTACCAATAAAATTTTGCAAAAATGATTTTTTGTTTCCAAATTTTTGGTAAAACAAAAGCCATCACTCCAAATTATGGCTTACAAATTATTTAATTTTAACATAAAAGTTTCTTCATCTGCAAAAGTATCGTTCAAAAAGTTACTTTAAAAAATTTAAATTCGGATTTTGAAATTCTACGGAAAACGGAGTTATTCTTTTAACAAAATCCAAAACTATTGCACAGTTTGTAGTTTGATGAAACCAACATGAAAATCTGAATTAAATAAATTAAAGAAAAAATGTAAAATTTTTGTTAAAGCAACACAATGATATTTTAAAAATAAAAAATATTTATTTTAAAAAATGAAGAATCTGTATTCCTAGCAATTTTTAACAAAAAATGTTTTCAAATCAATGTTACAAAATTATCGGTACTGTTTTTATTTACTATCTATAATGTAAAACGCGTTAATTTAAATTTTTTATTTTTAATATTTTTTAAGGAAAAAACACTTTTCATTGACTTGGACTACAATTTTCAAAAAAAGATGATAATAAAAAGGAATTTCAAAGTGATATAATTAATTATACATAATTTTTTAAATTTAAAATTAAAACTGGGTATACGGTAATTTATAATCATGGATGGAATTTAAATAATAATAATAAAAACAAATCTTTTTTGGCACATTTTTTGCAAAAAAAATGACGAATAAAATAAATAATATCTGACTATAAATTAAAACATGAAGAAGAAAAAATGTTGCACTAAAGATTTAAAAGAATGGTGTACAAAAAAAATGAATAAATTAATCGTCCATTTGAAAGCTCGTTACAGTTGTGGATGGACGATACCCGGAAGGAGAGGGATGATTTTGTTGACGATATCGACGCCGTCGAAGTGGAGTTTGTACAACCCCACTTCCACCAACAAATGAATCTGGACGTCGCTCTGATAACTATAAAAAACAATTAAAATAAGCATTGAATTTGAATGAATGAATGAGCTGAATGTGATAACAATAACAAAAAGTTATAAAAATGCCAAATAAACAAAATGGAATAAGAAGGCACAGCAAAATACAAAATAAGAGGTTGGTTTTAAAAAGTTGTAAATATGGTTTTATATGAGTATAAATAAGAATGAAAAAGGTGTTAAAAGTTTGTTGAATAATTTTCAAATTAAAAATGCAAAAGTTTTGTCAATGTTCTGGAAATGCGGAAAGAAACAGATTAAAATGGAATCTAAAGCTGTTAATAAACAGAATTAGACAGGATCAGATCAACAAGCAAGTTAGAAAAGATTAATAAGTTACAGTATTCAAATTTTTGAATGAATCGTCGATGGAGTTAAAGATGAAGAATAGATTCGAATAAAAAATTTGGTAATTTTTGTTAAATAAAAAGAAATCACTGCATTAATCGTTTAATTAAGCAATTCGATCAACATTTTTCTTTAATACCTTTACAATATGTTCTGGAATTGGAGTTGATGCAACTTCAGTCCTAGCACGATTGGATAATTTTGTAAATTCTCTTTCCAAAATTTGTCCAGATCTTTCATCAGAATCTGGAATTTGTAACATAACTCGGAGATGTTGTGCATCAAATGTATCATCAAATGTTATCAAAGCTCCATGAATTCCAGAATCAATTAAATTTGGCACATATTCTCCAAGTCCAACTTCTTCACACCATCTTGCAACTCTTTCATTTGACCATACCATTACATCTAAAAATTATTGGGTTTAATAGATTATTAAGCACTCAATTAAAGTACCTCGATTTTCATGTTCACAATTTTTTCGACGATCTTCTAATAACTTTCTTTGATATTTTAGAACTCCAAGACAGATAACACCAAATGCAAAACTTGCTCTAAAAAAGAATTACTGTAATTTTGAAATAAATTAAATTTTAATTTTACTTATGAAACGTATCAGCCATTTTTAAATGAACTTTTAAATCTCTTTTTGATAAATGTTCTAACATTCTTGCATCAACTAAACATTCCATAAATTCTGATCGATATCTTCCTAATCCCAAAGATGGAAGCCATTCATTTCCAATCCATTCATGATTCATTTCTCCATATGCAGTTGATTGTTTTGTTGCTCGAGGGGCTGATGGAGAAGTTAATGCAACCATTTCTTGAATGGCTAAACGAAGTTTTAAACGATGCAATGGATTACTTATTCCAATTTCTCTTTGAATTTCTTGATCTGATAATGCTGACATTATTGCACCAGATTTTACATTGGCCCTGCAGGCTGCAACATACCAGGCAGGCATTCCAACCCATTGTTCAAGCCATGCAACAACTGTTGGACCATTCCAAAGTGCAAAGGGTGTTCTTGCTTTAAATGCTTCTTCTAAAAGTTCATTCTTTTTCTTTTTTCTACGATCATAATCTGCTGCCATTCCAGGCCCATTACTACCACCACCACCAATATTTCCACTTCCACCAATTCCAGAAGCAGAAGCGATATTCCCATTTGAAATACCTTTCATATTTCCAACTGATTGAAAGAATGAATCTGATGGACCCATTGAACTCATTTCAGAATCAGAATATGCACCAGTGTCACCATTTTTAATTGCGTAATTTTGTGCAGTTTTATTTGATTTTTTTGAACTAAAAAGTCGTCCAAGCGTTTTTAAACCAGATGTTGAAGTTGAACGCTTTTTAAGTTTTCCACTTTGTGGCTGATATGAATCATTTAAATATGCATCCATTGATCCCGATCTTGATGATGCCGGTGATATCCTTTCATTATATTCATCCATATTATTTCCTTGTAAAGCTTGTTGCATTCGATCTAATCTCATACTTCGGTGTAAATATTCATCTTCATTATCATAATTTTGTTGTTGTTGATGCATTTGTTGTTGGATATGTTGCCTTTCATCATATCTTGAATCCATATATGATGTTGATGCATTAGCTGGAAGGGTAGAATATTTATTCATTAAATAATCAAATTGTGGTGATTGTCTTGGAGTTGAACGATTTGTATGCATTCCAGTATCTTCAAATTGCCGTTCAGACCATGTTGAACGTCCAAGATGTTCGGCATGATGCCGTTCTTCTTGTATTAGCCGAATTTCGCTATTTATTGCATCAAGCTTTTCTTGTAACATTGAAGCTAGAGCATGTGGATCTCCAGCTGTTGAAGGTTGTTGTTGTCCCATTCCTGGTGGACCCATTGATCTTGAAAATTCATCATGACCTGGCAGTTCTAACATACTATTTGAATTTGAAAATGCTTGTTGTACATTTGCAAGAACATGTGCTTGCTGCAAACGATCCCATTCTTGTTCATTCAAAGTTTGTACTTTATTTGGATCTTCTTGTAGCGTAAAATTCCTTCCTTTTTGTGCACGTCTTTGTGCCAATGGCGTTGTATTTGTTGCATTTGTTGGAGGTGGAATTATTTGTTGTTGTTGTTGTTGTTGTTGTTGTTGCTGCTGTAATTGTTGTTGTTGTGGGGGTTGTTGCTGCTGTTGAGGAATTGAAGGATGATGGGGAATTTCCATTGCCTGCTGAGAATAATATGATGGAATACCATTTAGTCGAAGATTAAATTGTGCTGTTCGAACCGAATATAATTGATTCCTCAATGATTCAACTTCTTTTCGTAACATTTCATTATCTCTCAAAAGTCTTTCTTTTGTTCGTTCAACTTGTTCATAATTTTTTGTTGTATTTTCAAGTTGATGTGTAAGCTCATTTTTATCGGTAACTTGTTGCATTCGTTCTTTTAAATGTAGCTGAAGACGATCATTTGATTCAGATAGCAATTTATCAACGGTAGATGAAAGCCTTTGATTATGTTCTTCATTCATTTTTTCTCTTTGTACAGCTCTTTCAAGTTCACCATTTCTTTCTTCAATAATTGTTTCAAGTCGAGCAATTTTTTCTTCTGCAGATAATTGCTTTTGTTCGGCGGCAGTTAAAGCTTCCATTCGTTGTTGAAGTTCTGCTTCAACTGATGGCAAAGATTCGGCTTTTTTTAAAGATTGTGCCAATTGTTTTTCTGCTAATTCTAGCCTTTCTTGCAAAGAATGAACTTTTTCTTCATTTAATCGAACTGCCGCATCTTTATTCGCCAATTCTTGCTCCAATTTATCATGCAAATCTCTCATACAACTTGCTTCACGTTGTGCAGCTAAGAATCGAGATTCCAATGATTGAATTTTTGCTTCTTGTTCACGTCTTTCAACATCAAATTCTTGTAACTGATTATCAGATTTTTGTGCTGATTCTTTTGTTGACATTAGTTCATTTTGTGCAGAAGTTAATTGGGATTCCAATTCAGCATTTCTTGAACTTAATTCATTTATTTGTTGAAGGGATGAAGTTAAATCATGTGAAAGCTTTTCAATTTGCTCTTGTAAATCCACTAATCTTGCAGCATTTTCAGAACTTATTTCGTTTGCTTTTCGAGAATTATCACCATTTACCTAAAAATTAATTAGTTTAGTTTCATATGTTTATATATATATATATATGTATATTACTTGTTTAGCATTTTCTTCTGCTTCTGCAAATGCAACAGCAAGTTTTGTTTTAAGTGTTTGACTTTCTTCATTTTTTGCTGCCAATTCTTCTTCTAAACTTGCCACCCTTTCCATTGCAACTTTTAGTCGCTCTTTAACTTTTTCATCCAAAGCTTTATGATGTTCAAATAACGATTTTAATGCTTTTAAGACTTCAACCTCTGATGAAACACCCGCAGGACTTTGAGCTTGTCGTTTCATTAATGTTTGCTTTAATGATCTTTCATGCCTTGAAACTAAACATTCCAAATGTTCTAATAATAATCGAGTATTATTCCTTTCAGCTTTAAGTTCAACAATTTCTTCATCTTTTTCTAACACTTGTTCACGAAGTTGTGCAATTTCACGAATTGGAATTTCCTATAAAAATCTATGTATTGGATTTAATCATGTCAAAATTAATAGGGTCAAATCAATTTTATTGTTCTGCAGTATTTATTAAATTAATATTAATTTTTATGTTAGGTAAACTTACACCATGATTTAAATATTCATGTTGAACTTCTAACTGCCTTCTCAATGAATCTCGCTCCCTTTGAACTTCTGACATTTGATCAATTAAATCATCATTTTTTTGTTCAAGCTCTCGTAATTGTGCTAATAGTTTATCCCTGCCTTCAAGCATTCGAATCATTAAATTTTCAAGTTTATCATCTTGTACTTGTGATTCGGATAATAATTGTGCAACTTCGGTTGTATCTTCAGGGATTGGTGGCATTAAATCCTGTTCAATTGAATGATTCCAACTCATGATGATAATTTATATTTTTATGATGGGATATTTAAAAAAATATCCAGTCTTTGTCTTTGGCTTTTCAAGTCCGTGAAAGGACTTTTTCAGACAAAGACTTGGACTAATAATATTAATTGGGTATTAAAAATAATAATATTATTATAAAATAACATTAACAAATATTTAATATATAAAGTATATGTCTTTAATAATAATGTATTTTCATTGCATTTGAAAATAATTTGGGATATAAATAATAAAGGGGAATAAATAAGCTGAAAACAAATTAAAAAGTAGATTACGATCTGGAAAAAGTGCAAACAAGTTTGAAGCTTTTAAAAGTGAACAATTTTGATAGAATTTAAGCTTGAGAAATTGATACAAGCTACCATGTATCTATCACGTAAAATCAGAATTTTATTTCATATTTCTATCAAAATTATTCAAAGTTAAATTCAACAAAAGAATGCATGTGCAAATTAGCTCGATAATAAATGAAAATTACTCGGTAAAAAAAGAAGACAAAACGGCTTAAAAGTAGTTTTTTTCCTTTCTTTGAAAAAAGCAAAGTCAATGAGAAAAAAAAGACGAAACAGAAGTGGACGGAAGGAATAGACATTCAAAAAAAAGAAGCAGCATGTAAAAAAAGGCATATTGAAGGAACAAAAAAACAGCCTTCTATCTTCCCAAATTTGTTCATAGTAAATTTGACGAGAAAAAAGATGCCGGCAATCGTGCATGAGTTGAAAAAAAAAACAAAATGCTTTTCTTCGATTTTAAGATGAAAAACAGCGCAGAAAAAAAACCTTTGCAAAAAATAAAAATGCCAATGGCTTGCTTTTTTTTGCAGTTTGGAAACGAAAAATATAGAATGGAAAAGGAAAAATGAGAGAGTATAGTTTCTCGCTTATATTTTTTTGCTCGTCATTGCGGGGAACGGCGAAATAATGAAAAAATGGGGGACTACTACTAACTTGCAAGTTTGTTATAGTTTGTCCACATAGTTTCGTTCGAGGTTGAGTTGTTTTGGAGTTGTCTCATAGCATATTTTTTTCTGCAAAATGGAAGGCCAAAAAGAAAAATGAGAAAGAAAAAAAGAGGGGGAAGAACGTTGGGTTGAACGCCACCGCCGCACAAAACAGACAAACATTAGGTTTTTCTTTTCTCTCTTTTTTTCGATTTGGCATTGAGTCGAAATATCCTTTTTTTCCGTTTTAAAAAAAGGAATGGACAGTTGACCGTTTATTGCCACCCGCATCCACCACCATCACATACCCGCTTCTATAAAAAGCCAAAAAGGGGTAAGCAGTAAGTAAGGAAAAGGAAATCCATTCGGTCCAGACGATGAAAGGCTTTTTGGAAGGAGGCAAATCCATTTATTACTTTTTCCGTTGCCTTTTCCAAAAATAGTTTTTGCCAAAAAAATGAAAAGAAAAAAAAAAAAAGAAATAATATAAAAAGAATTCAAAGGTCAATCAACGACAAACATTTTTAGGCAACAGCTTTTCCTCATCAATGACCGAGCTCCCCGAGAGAAAAAAAATAGAAAAGAAAGCTGGCCGTCGACAACCAAACTTTTTTTTAAGTTGAAAAAAGATTAGTGTTGAAGCGGAAAAGTTTTCACCTTTTTTTACTCTTTTTTCCTTAATGTTTTTCAAAAAAGCTCTTATCCCTTTAATTCAAAGGAAAACACAAAATTGAAAGGAAAGCGATCACTGCAAAAAAAATTTTCAAAGTTGTAAACTTTTTTTAACATTTTTTTGAAAGAAAGTAAAGGCATACAAAGTTTTCCACTCGTCTGTAAAAAAAATTTGATCAAAAAATTTAATTAAAGTAATCTTAAAAGTTTGAAAGCAGACTTCAAAGAAAGTAGGTGTGTATGAGAAAAAAAAGGTTTTTTCATTTAAATATCTAAAAACTCTTTTGAATTTTAAAAGTCTTTCTTTAAATCCTGGAATTTTAAATTTTGGGATGAATCAGAAATCTTTGTATCAAAAACAGGAAAAAGAAAGGGGAAAGACAAAAAAACAACACGTTTTAACAGAAGTAATAATTTCATGTTAAAAAGTTGAGTATTTTAACAGTGTTATACATTTTGTAGGAAAAAAATGAAAAGCAATTTTTTTACTTTGTGAAAAATTCTTGAAACGAAAAAAAGAGGTGTTCGAGAACGACGAACTCGCTCGAATATTTTTTTGGTGAGATTTAATTTGTTGCATAATTAATTGCACAGCTGAACTTTCACGTCTTCCGTTTTCTTTTCTACCATCAAATAGATTTATTTCTTTCATCTTTCACGTTTTCCCTTTTCTCTTCCTTTTTTATCTACCATCAAATAGATTTATTTCTTCATCGATGATGTAAAAAAATGGAAGCGAAACTGAACTCTTTCTTTCTCTCTGTTTGTGTTTGTCTAACGCACAAAAAAAGAGCTCTCTCTTTTTTCAAGCTGTTGTCTATGTTGTATTTTTCTTTTGTATGTATATTTCTTACAACGTTCAAGTTTAAAAGCTTGAACGTCCATGCAAATCCGTGTATTCTCTCTTCTCTTTCACTGCTGTGTTATTTTGTATTTCACTACTTCACGGTTACAACAGTCTTCCCTTCCTTTTTTTTGATTATCAGTATTTCATTTTGCAGTTTTATTTTTTGTTTTTCATTTATTAATGTGTACCTCAAATTTTGCAACGTGTGCTGTTTTTCTAAGCGTTTAAACTTGGAATTAACATTTGTCATCATTTTGCGCTTTTTTTACACGTGTTTTTCGCTACTTTACAACAGTTAAACAAAATTTAAAATTTTTAGAATATCCGTATGCAATGAGTGCTGTGGATATTGCTCCACCTGCTGCCCCTGCTGCAGGGGATACCCAATTTAACAGTAACAATGTTGTAAGTTTCATTTTTTCTCTATTGCACCTTTTACCGTTATCTTATTTTTTAGACTACTGAAACTGTATCTCTTGATGCCTTTAACGTTTATATCGTTAATCTCGCCTCTATGATTCTGGAAGATGTGGATGGTGATCAGCTTATGTCTGCATTAGATACTGCTTCTCAAGTCGTTCAAAAATTCATCTCTGATTCTCTTTCAACTGCTTTAGTTGTTGAACAAAGTTTAGTCCAAAGTAAGTTTACTTTTATTCTTTTATTTTTTCTGACATTTTTATGCCTTTTTAGATAGTGACAATGTTGATGATTATCAAACAAGTTATATTGTACGTGGAGATGTTGGCTATCGAAGTGATAAAACTGTTTGTGTAATCTTCTTCAAAACTGGAACAATCATCGAAGCTGGAAAAAGTATCAAAAGCCAAGTTCGCCATGCTTTGTAAGCTTTTATTTTTTAAATAATTTATACCTTTATAATGTAATTTTAGGATTGATGAAAGTAACTTCTATGATTCTCTCCTTGGTCATATTGGAAAAGTTATTGCTCCTTTGTTCAAATCATTTGTAAAAGAATCCCGAAAGGGTGAACAAGATGGAAATAAGCTTGCACCAACAATTGAAAAAAATCTTGATGAAGTTGAAGTTGCATTACTTCATATGCAACAGAATATTGATATTCCTGAAATTGAAATCGTCGTTCATCCTAAAATTCAAGAAGTTATTGATGCTGCTGAAGCTGAAGGTCGAAAGGCAACATATGAAGATCTTGGGAAGTTGGTTGAAGATTCTGATTTTTTGAATCAATTGCAGCAACATGTTAACCGCTGGATTGGTGAAATTCAAAAAGTAACTCTTCTTGATCGTGATGCTGGCTCTGGTACTGCTTTACAAGAGGTTGCATTTTGGATGAATATGGACCAAGCTCTTCGACGAATCAATGAAAAAGTTAACAGTGAACCTGTTGTTCTTACACTTTTGGCTTTGAAAAAAGGAAATCGCTTTCATGCAACTACTTCTTTTGAATCTAACACAAGTATGTTTTATTTTTGATACATAGCAAAAAAGTTTACTTTACTCATTTGTATTTTAGATTTGAAAGACAAAACTGTTGAAGCATCAGAATATTCCAACCTTTTGAAAGATTTTCCTTTGAACGAAATGTTATCTGCTCAAAGCTTTAGTGAAATTCGTATTCCACTTCAGAATGTCTTCAGCGGTCTTAAAAAAGCTAAAACTGGAAAGTATCCTGTTCATCGTTTATACAAATTCATTGAGACAATTTCCCGTGATGTTCATGCTCAATTAATCAAAATCATTGGACCTCGTCGACTGCTTCATCTTGGAATTGCTGAATTTGAAGCTATCATTGTTGAAGCTGAAAAAATTTTTGAAGTATGGGATAATGAATCTGGAAAAATTACTGCAATGATTCGTCAAGGAGCAAAGCAAAAACGTGAAGATTTGAAATTTTCTCGAACAACTTATCAACATAATCTGCTTCGAAAACGTTTGGAAGATTTAAAGAAGTTCCGAAAGCAACATGAACAACTTAGAAGTGTTATTACTCGTGTTCTTCGTCGTCCATATAATGATGGTAAAAAAGAAAATAAATTTGAAAATCGCTTAGCAGAAGCTGATACATATGCACAAATGGAAAATGCTTATAATAGTGTTAAAGAAATTGATTATCTTGATGTTTCAACTGATGGTGAATCAATTTTTGCTGCAGCTCTTAAACGATATACAGAACAAATTAGTCGAACAGAAAATCAACTTGCTTCAAAACTTCGTGATCAACTTGGTGGTGCTCGAAATGCAAATGAAATGTTTTCAATTTTTTCACGCTTTAATGCATTACTTGTTCGTCCACATATTCGTTCAGCAATTTCTGAATATCAAAAGAAGCTTATTGATCGAGTTAAAGAAGATATTACATATCTTCAAACAAAGCTCGAGCGGGATATAGTTAAGCATACTGCTTTATTGGTGTCTGATGCTCGTGATGTTCCTGAACTTTCTGCATATGTTTGCTGGTTGAAATCTATTGAAAATCGACTTAAAGACTATATGCAACGTGTTGAAGATGTTCTTGGAAAAGAATGGGCACGTCATATTGAAGGCAGAGAATTGAAAGATATTTGTGATAATTTCCAAAAACGATTGGATAGTGAACCTGTAATCAATGAATGGTTGGAGAAGACACAGAAAAAAGAATGGATGTCAAACAAGCGTGTTTTTACTACTGAAAAACATCAAAAAGAAGGCAAACAATTTTTGAAGTTAAAAGTCAACTTTTCTCCTGATATCATGATTATTGCTAAAGAGGTATGTCATACTGTAGTCCTGACGTTTGTATAATTTTTCTTTATCTTTTTTAGGTTCGAATGTTAAAAGCTATGAATATTCGAATACCTTTTAAAGTTCTTAACACTGCTCAACAAGCATCTGCGATGTATCCTTATGCTATTTCACTTATTGAATCAATCAATATTTACGATTTTACCAATGAATTAGTTTCAAATCGTTCTGGAATTGAAATTTTGGTTTCAAGCTATCGTAAAGCTTTTAGAACTCTTTTGGAAGATGTATGGTTTTTCTTTTTTTGTTTTTTTGACCTTATTTTTTCAGGGTATTTCACTTACATGGGATTCTTACCGTATGGATAATTATGTTGCAAAGGTTTCTGATGCTGCAACCGCATATCATGAAAAGGTTAATGAATTGATTGATGTTATTGATAAACTCGATGGAGAGCTTGCTAGTTTGGCTACTTGTGAATATTCTCTCCCGGTTATTGGAAGTCATCTTCAAAATATGCAAAAGAATGTTGATCAACTTTCTCTTGGTGGATTTTCTTCACTTCATGCATGGGCTGATGAACTCGATAAAAAGGTTTTATTTTATCTTTGTAACACATTTACGTGAAATGTTTTTTACAGATCGAACAAAAGCTTGCACGTCGTTGTGAACAAGCTATTCAGGTTTGGACAGATACCCTCAAAGACAATGCAGATGCCGATACAGATTCTGATATGAATATTCCAATTCCGAAAATTCATCGTGTTCTTCTTGAAATTCGTTTAAGTCATCAAATGATGACAGTTGTACCATCACTTGAACAAGCAGAAGAGAATTTAACTCAACAACTTTTTGCTTTCCATAGTGTTGTATCTGCACAACCAAGGATTTCAAGTACAAAGGCTCAACCGGCACTTCTTCGAGCTGGTGTTCCTCAACCGACTTTTCAAAGTATTTTATCAATGATGCCACGAGATCAAACTGTTCTCATTGATGCACACAATGGCATCCAAAATGTTATGAAAAAAGTCAGTAATTATGTCAATGAATGGATTCGATATCAATCACTCTGGGAACTTCAAGCTGATGTTCTTTTTGATCGCCTTGGTGATGATGTTAATGAATGGATGAGCATGTTGGCATCAGTTAAAAAATCTCGGGCTTCTGTTGATACACAAGAAACTCAAAAAGAATTTAAACCAATTGTCATTGATTACGGCAAAGTTCAATCAAAAGTTTCACTTAAATATGATTATTGGCATCGTGAACTTCTTCAAAGATTCAGTGCATTCTTGGGTGGTCAAATGCAAACATTCTTCCAAAATATTTCAAAATGGCGTACAGATCTTGAACAACAAAGTATTGATTCCGGTGCAACATCTGATGCTGTTGCTTTAATTACTTATGTTCAGTCATTGAAACGACAGGCAAAAGAAGGAAAAGAAGTTGTTGATAAGTATCGTACTGGTCAAAAATTGCTTTCAAGTCATCGTTATCAATTCCCTGTAAATTGGCTTTATGCTGAAAATATTGAAGGTGAATGGTCTGCTCTTGAAGATATTCTTCATCGTAAAGATACTGCAATTCAATCACAAGTTTCAAATCTTCAAGATAGAATTAAAGAAGAAGATCAAGTTGTTGAAAAGCGTGTTGAAAATCTTCTTGGTGATTGGGATAAATCTAAACCATCTCATGTTTGTTTTTTTACTGTAATCCGTCTATTTTTTTAATTTGTTCTTTTTAGGGTACTCAAAAACCTAAAGAAGCTCTTCATGCTTTAAATAACTTTGAAGATAAAATGTCAAAATTGAGAGAAGATCGTGAAAATATGATTAAAGCTAAAACCGCACTAGAAATTAGTGATGCAACTAAAATAAATGTACATCCTTCTGATAAGCTTAATGTTGCTATGGAAGAACTGAATGATCTTAAAGGAGTTTGGAGTGCCTTATTACCAGTATATGATCAAGTTGATGAACTGAAAGAAAAAACTTGGCTTTCCATTCAACCTCGTAAAATTCGTCAAACCCTGGATGAATTACTTGCAAGTTTGAAGCAACTTCCTGCTCAATATCGTTCTTATGATTCATACGAATATGCTCGAAAAATGTTACAAAATTATTCAAAGATGAATTTATTAATTGTTGAATTAAAATCTGAAGCTTTGAAGGAACGTCATTGGAAACAATTAATGAAAGAACTCCATGTTAGTTGGAATCTTTCTGATCTTCAACTTGGACAAGTATGGGATGCTGATTTACTTCGACATGAAAATGGAATTAAACAAGTTTTGCTTGTTGCTCAAGGAGAAATGGCACTGGAGGAATTTTTGAAGCAAGTTCGTGAATATTGGCAGAATTTTGAAGTTGAATTGGTAAATTATCAAAATAAAACTCGCCTTATTCGTGGATGGGATGATTTATTCAACAAATTGAAAGAACATATGAACAGCCTTGCTGCTATGAAATTGTCGCCATATTACAAACAATTTGAAGAAGATGCTATTGGATGGGAAGATCGCTTAAATAAAATTAATGCTCTGTTTGATGTATGGATTGATGTTCAACGCCGATGGGTTTATCTTGAAGGACTTTTCTCTGGTTCTGCCGATATTGCAACATTATTGCCTACTGAATCAAATCGATTTGCTTCTGCTTCTACTGAATTTTTGGCTGTTATGAGAAAAGTCGCCGGTTCACCACGAATTCTTGAAATCGTTCATATGCAAGGTGCTCAACGTCTTCTTGAACGACTTGCTGAAATGTTGGCTAAAATTCAAAAGGCTCTTGGTGATTATCTTGAAAGAGAACGCTCATCATTTCCACGCTTCTATTTTGTTGGTGATGAAGATTTACTTGAAATTATGGGCAATTCAAAGGATATTTTCCGAATAATGAAACATCTGAAGAAAATGTTTGCTGGAATTATGGCTATTGAATACAATGAAGAGACGAAGATTATTACTGGAATGGTGTCTCGTGAAGGGGAACATGTTGAACTTAGTACTCCAATTGATCTTAATAAAACGCCTCGTGTAAATGATTGGTTACAAAAACTTGAAAGTGAAATGCGTAAAACTTTGGCAAAATTGCTTGCAAAATCTCTTGAACATTTTGACAAATTTGATTTTCAAAAAATGGACATGGATTCTTACATGGAATGGCTTGATACTTATCCAGTAAGTTTTGCTTTTTATTGTTAAAATAAAACTATATGTATGTCAATTTTTAGGCTCAAATTATTGGCATTACTGCCGATATTTGGTGGTCACAATCAAGTGAAAAGCGTCTTGCTCAGTCTCAACGGATAGATGATGTCTTATCAGGAGTTGAAAAAACATTGGAATTACTATCCGATAGTGTTTTACGTGATCAACCTTCAGTAAGAAGAAAGAAAATTGAAATGCTTGTAAGTTTTTTGAAAAATTATAAATATTTGTTTTTAAAGTCTTATACTTTTAGATCACTGAATTTGTTCATAAACGTGATATTACTCGTGAACTTGTTTCTTCAAATGTTGTCAACACTACCGATTTCCAATGGTTGCAAGTTATGAGATTTTATTTTGTTGCAAAAGAAGCTGATCCATTTAAATGTTGCGTTGTTAAAATGGCAAATGCTGAATTCTTTTATGGATTTGAATACCTTGGAATTCAAGAAAAACTTGTTCAAACTCCTCTCACTGATCGCTGCTATCTTACAATGACTCAGGCTTTGCATGCTCGTCTTGGTGGAAGTCCATTTGGTCCTGCTGGTACTGGTAAAACTGAATCTGTTAAAGCTCTTGGACAACAACTTGGTCGATTTGTTCTTGTATTCAATTGTGATGAAACCTTTGATTTTCAAGTCTGTTCTTTATTTCATTTTTTTTAAATTGTTTTTTTATTTAGGCTGTTGGACGTATTCTTGTCGGTCTTTGCCAGGTTGGTGCATGGGGTTGCTTTGATGAATTTAATCGATTAGAAGAACGTATGCTGTCAGCTGTTTCTCAACAAATTCAAACAATTCAAGAAAATGTTCGTGCTGGTGGTGATTCAAAGATTACTATTGTTGGAAAAAATCTTTCCGTTAATCTCAACATGGCTATCTTTATTACTATGAATCCTGGATACTCTGGTCGTTCAAATCTTCCTGATAATTTGAAACAACTTTTCCGTTCACTTGCAATGACTCAACCTGATCGTAATCTTATTGCAGAAGTTATGTTGTTCTCTCAAGGTTTTCGTACTGCTGAAACACTGGCAAAGAAAATTGTACCATTATTTATGTAAGTTTTATTTAATATTGATATATTTCCATTCTTACTGTATTCTGTTCTTTTAGTTTATGTAAAGAACAGCTTTCAAATCAATACCATTATGATTTTGGCCTTCGTGCTTTAAAATATGTTCTGGTTTCTGCTGGTAACATAAAACGTGATCAAATTCAACGAATGAAAGAAGAAGCTGTAAGCAATGGTGAAAATGTTGCTGAAACTGATATGGGTGATCAAATTTCTGAACAACAAATTTTAATTCAATCTGTTTGTGAAACATTGGTTCCTAAACTTGTTTCTGAAGACATCACTTTATTGAAATCACTTCTTCAAGATGTTTTCCCTGATGTTGAATATCAACCAAAGAGAATGGATAATCTTCGTGAAGCAATTGGAAAAGTATGTGATCAACTTATGCTTTCATATGGTGTAAATAAAGAAGAACGTGGACAATTATGGATTGAAAAAGTTCTTCAACTTTATCAAATCACCAATTTGAATCATGGTTTAATGTTAGTTGGTACAAGTGGTTCTGGTAAAACGATGGCATGGAAAGTTCTTCTTAAAGCTCTTGAAAGATTGGAAAAGGTTGAAGGTGTCGCACATGTCATTGATGCAAAAGCAATGAGCAAAGATTCATTATATGGTGTTCTTGATGCAAATACACGTGAATGGACGGATGGTCTCTTTACCCATATTATTCGAAAAATTATTGATAATGTTCGTGGAGAGGCAGACAAAAGGTGATTTTTCACTTTAATTTTTTGCTACATTTTAAATTTTTAGACAATGGATTATCTTCGATGGTGATGTGGATCCAGAATGGGTCGAAAATTTGAATTCTGTTTTGGATGACAATAAACTTCTTACACTTCCAAATGGAGAACGTCTTTCAATTCCAGCAAATGTTCGAATTATTTTTGAAGTTTCTGATTTGAAGTTTGCGACTCTGGCTACCGTATCTCGTTGTGGCATGGTATGGTTCGCAGAAGAAGTTGTTACAAGTGATATGCTCTCTGAAAATTATCTTAACCGTCTACGTACTCTTCGTCTTGATTCTGATTCTCAGCATACTGTAGAAGAAATTCTTAATATGGTTAAAACAAGTTCTGCTTCGATGGAACTTTCAACTCCAATGGAAGGATCTGTTACAGCTTCAATGATGCCAGGGTCACAAATTAAAGATGAAACTGTTGCTCGCACTTTAGAAATTCAAGATTATTGTGCTCAAGCTATTTCTCCATATCTCAGTGCTGATGGACTTATCTTGAATACTTTGAATTATGCCATTGAAAATGTTGAACATATTATGGAAGTGACAAAGCAAAGACTTTTACTTGCATTTTTTGCTATGATGAATTACTCTGTCCGTCAAATTTTAAATTATGATTTTTATCATCGTGATTTTCCTCTTACCAGAGAACAGATTGAATCATATATTAGTAATTGTATGCTTGTAAATTCAATTTGGGCATTTAGTGGTGATTCCAAATGGAAATTCCGTAAAATTGTTAGTGATTTTGTTCGTTCATCGACTACACTTTCACTTCCACCAAATGAAAATCAACCTATTATTGATTATAATGTTTCAATTACTGGAGAATGGACACCCTGGATTGCAAAAGTTCCAAAGATGGAAGTTGAAGCACATCGAGTTACTGCTGCCGACATTGTTGTTCCAACAATGGATACTGTACGTCATGAACTTTTACTTAATATGTGGCTTAGTGAACGTAAACCTCTTGTACTTTGTGGTCCACCGGGTTCTGGTAAAACTATGACACTTTTATCTGCTCTACGATCTCTTCCTGATATGGATGTTATTAATGTCAATTTTTCTTCTTCAACTACACCAGAATTGTTAATGCGTACTTTTGATCATTATTGTGAATATCGTCGAACGCCTAATGGAATTGTTTTATCACCTATTCAAATGTCACGTTGGTTGGTTATCTTCTGTGATGAAATTAATTTACCAAGTCCTGATAAATATGGTACTCAACGAGTTATCTCTTTTATGCGACAGCTTGTTGAACAAGTAAGTGGTTTTTTAACTTTAAATTTTTTTGCTTAAACTTGATTTTTTAGAATGGGTTCTACCGTACTTCTGATCAGCAATGGGTAGCACTTGAACGCATTCAATTCGTAGCTGCTTGCAATCCTCCAACAGACAGCGGGTTCGTAATTTTGATTTATAATAGCTTTCTTAACCCTTTCCTTTCGATATTTTCAATCCTTTCATCAGGGAATTTGGCATTAAAATGCTGAAAAAATTTCACTATTAATATCACTTTTTGAAAATGTCTTTTTAACCTCTTTTTTCAGGAGACATCCACTTTCATTACGATTCCTTCGTCATGTTCCAGTTGTTTATGTTGATTATCCTGGACCCACTTCATTGAATCAAATTTATGGCACATTTATGCGTGCAGTTCTCCGTCAAAGTCCTGGTCTTAATAATATGGCAGAATCAATGACAAATGCAATGGTTGATTTCTATTTACAATCTCAAGTAATTTTTACATTGTTTTTTTTTGCAGTACTTCATCACTTTTTTTAGGAGAAATTTACACAAGATGATCAACCTCATTATGTTTATTCACCTCGTGAACTTACAAGATGGGTTCGTGGTATTAGTGAAGCGATTGCACCACTTGATTCTGTTCAACCAGAATTTTTGGTTAGATTATGGGCACATGAAGCTCTTAGACTTTTCCATGATCGTTTGGTAAATGATGAAGAACGTAAATGGACAGAAGAACTTGTTGATTCTGTTGCAACGAAATACTTCCATAATTATAATTTGAATGAAGCTCTTCAACGTCCTATTCTTTTTTCATGTTGGCTTACAAAGAATTATATGCCTGTTACTCGTGAAGAAATTAAAGAATATATTCAAGCTCGTCTTAAAACATTTTATGAAGAAGAATTGGATGTTCAGCTTGTACTTTTTGATCAAATGGTTGATCATGTTCTTCGAATTGATCGTATTTACAGACAACCTCAAGGCCATGTTCTTATGATCGGCGTTTCTGGCTCTGGTAAAACAACAATTTCTCGTTTTGTTGCATGGATTAATGGTATCTCTGTTTTCCAAGTAAGTTTTATTTTCCGTTTAAACTGCGATTTAAAAATATTATTTTTTAGCTTAAAGTACATTCAGGATATTCTGGTGCTGATTTTGATGAAGATGGTTTGTTTTTACTTTTTTGTTTTTATCTGTTAACCCGGCATTTTTATAGTTCGTCATGTTCTTCGTCGAGCTGGTTGTAAAAATGAAAGAATTTGCTTTATTATGGATGAATCAAATATGCTTGATACAGGTTTTTTGGAACGCCTGAATACTCTTCTCGCAAATGGAGAAGTTCCTGGTCTCTTTGAAGGCGAAGAACAGTATGTTATCTTTTTTTCACAAATTTTAATGTTTATTGTATTTTTAGTGCATCACTTATGAATCAAATCAAAGAAGGTGCAGCAAAATCTGGTTTAATGCTTGACTCAAATGAAGAATTATACAAATGGTTTACAGCACAAGTTATTCGAAATCTTCATGTTGTATTCACAATGAATCCATCCGGTGATGGTCTCCGAGAACGAGCTTCAACATCTCCAGCCTTGTTTAATCGTTGTGTTCTTAATTGGTATGGTGATTGGGCTGATTCTGCATTATATCAAGTTGGTAATGAACTTACAACTTCTATGGATATCAATGCAACTGAATATATTCCACCAATGGCAATGCCTCGTATTTGTGATCTTCTTCCTGAACCAATTCGTTATCGTGATGCCGTTGTCAATTCTTTTGTTCTCTTCCATAATGCTGTTCGAAAGGTTAATGAATCTGAAGCTCGTAAGGGTCATCGAACAACTGCTCTTACACCTCGTCACTTCCTTGATTTTATTAAACATTTTACAAATCTTTTCCATGAAAAGCGACATGAATTAGAAGAGGAAAGGCTTCATCTTAATATTGGCTTGGATAAAATTCGTGAAACAGAAGAACAAGTTAAAGAACTTCAAAAATCGCTCACTCTTAAAGGTCAAGAACTTGAACAGAAGAAGAATGCTGCAAATGCAAAACTTAAAGAAATGTTAGCCGATCAACAAAAGGCAGAAAAAGAAAAGATTGCTTCCGAACAACTTCAAGGAGAACTTGCAATCCAGTTGGAGCAAATTAAACAAAAAACTGCAGAAGTTACAACTGATTTATCTGAAGTTGAACCGGCTGTTGATGAAGCTAAACAAGCTGTTAAAGGAATTAAAAAACAGCAACTTGTTGAACTTAAAAGTATGCAATCTCCTCCAAGTGCTGTTAAACTTGCTATGGAGTCTCTTTGCTTGCTTTTGGGTGAAAATGTTGGAACCGATTGGAAAGCAATTCGAAGTGTTATGGTTAAAGAAGATTTCATTAACAAAATCCTTCAATTTGATACTGATCGAATTACGGGCAATGTTATACAACAAATGGAAAAGTATAAAAATAATGCTGATTGGGATTTTGAAAAAGTATGTTTTCTTTATGTTTTACATAAATTATTGTTTTTATTTTAGGTTAATCGTGCATCAACTGCTTGTGGTCCTATGCTTAAATGGGTTAAAGCTCAATTACTTTATTCTGATATGTTGCATAAAGTTGAACCGCTTAGAAATGAATTGAATCGACTTGAAAGTGATGCAAATACCAAGAAGCAAAAGGGTGAAGAACTTAAACATACAATTGCTCAACTTGAACAAAGTATTGCTGCTTACAAAGATGAATATGCTCAATTGATCGGTCAAGCAGAAAGTATAAAAGTTGATTTGGCAAATGTTCAAGAAAAAGTTGGGAGAAGTGTTGAACTTTTGTCATCTTTGCGTTCTGAATATGAACGTTGGAAGCAAGGATGTGAAGGATTTAGCCAACAAATGGAAACTTTGGTTGGTGATGCAACTCTCAGTGCTGCTTTTCTTGCATATTCTGGCTATTATGATCAACAACTTCGTGAAGTTTTATTCCAAAAATGGATTAGTTATTTGCAAGTCTCTGAAATCAAATATCGTCATGATCTTGCTCGTATTGAATATTTATCAACTGCTGATGACAGACTTCAATGGAATAATAATGGTTTACCTAAAGATGAATTGTGCACTGAAAATGCTATTATGCTTGCTCGTTTCAATCGTTATCCGCTTATTATTGATCCAAGTGGGCAGGCTGTTGATTATCTTATGAAACAATTTGAAGATAAAAATATTCAAAAGACCAGCTTTCTTGATCTCTCATTCAAGTATGTTTTTCTATATTTTTACTTTTTCTTATTTTACATTTTTAGAAAACATCTTGAAACCGCTCTTCGCTTTGGTACTATTTTACTTGTTCAAGATGTTGAAGCTTATGATCCCATTCTCAATCCTGTTTTGAATAATGAAGTTAAACGTGCTGCTGGTCGTGTTCTTATTACCCTGGGAGATCAAGACATTGATCTTTCTCCAGCATTCAAAGTTTTCTTGCTTACTCGAGATTCTTCGGTTTGTTATTAATGTAATACTTGACTGATTTATTGTTCAATATTTTAGATTGAATTTGCACCAGATCTTTGTTCACGTGTTACTTTTGTTAATTTTACAATTACTCGTGGATCACTTGAAATGCAATGTCTCCACAAGGTTCTTAAAAGTGAAAGACCTGATATTGACGAAAAACGTAACGATCTTCTCAAGTTGCAAGGTGAATTTGCTGTTCGATTGCGTCAACTTGAAAAGGCTCTGCTATCTGCACTTAATGAATCGAAGGGAAAAATTCTTGATGATAATTCGGTTATTACTACTTTGGAAAAATTGAAGAATGATGCGAAAGAAGTTGCTCGAAAAGCTGCTGAAACTGATCAAGTTATGAAAGAAGTTGAACTTGTTTCGCAAAAATATGCTAATCTTGCTCATGCTTGTTCATTGGTTTATTTGACCCTTCTTCATTTGGATGAAGTTCATTTCTTGTACCATTATTCTCTTGATTTTATTATTGATATCTTTGATGATGTTCTTAAAAATTCTCAACTTAATGGTGTTACTGATCATGAAAAACGTTTGAATATCATTACAAATACGCTTTTCCAAGTAATTTTATTTTTGTTCATAATTTTTTGCTATTTATATATTTTTGTAGATTGTTTATCGTCGTGTTTCTCAAGGTATGCTTCATACTGATAAAGCACTACTCGCTTTACTCTTACTTCGAATCTATCTTAAATGTCACACAAATGATACAACTTATGAAGCTAAATTTGATCATCTTTTACTTCGATCTGAATTGTTCATGTCTGATGCATCAAAAACTCTTCATGAAAATGCTCGCCGCAATCCTATTCCATCTCTTACCGATGATCAAGTTGTTTCTCTTATGCAGTTGTCACGTTTACCAGAGCTAAAGGAAATCGTTAGAAAGATTCAAGGTGTATCTGATCTTGCAAGTTGGATGAATTCTGATAATCCCGAGCAAACAGTACCTGAAGTTGCAACATATGAAGAAATTCCAAGTATGTTTTTTTCCTAAAAAGTTTTGTGATGAAATTTATATTTTTAGGTCCTACAAGTCGTGCTCTCAATGATTTGTTGGTTATTCATGCACTTCGACCTGATCGATTAGTCGCTGCTGCTCATCTTGTTATCTCTGCTACATTTGGCCTTGAATTTATGCAACAAGATAAAGTTACAAATCTTCATGAAATTATTGAAAGTGAAGTTACCAGCCGAACACCTGTTTTACTTTGTTCAGCAACTGGATTTGATGCATCTGGAAAAATTGAAGATCTTGCTGTTGAACTTAATCGTGAAGTTACCTCTATTGCTATTGGTTCATCTGAAGGATTTCAACAAGCAGAAAAGGCTTTGGAAAGTTCAAGTAAATCTGGACGATGGGTGCTTCTTAAAAATGTTCATCTTGCTCCATCATGGCTTACACAAATTGAAAAACGTCTTCATGTTATTCGTCCACATCCACAATTTCGTCTTATTTTTACTGCTGAAATCCATCCAAAACTTCCAATTTCTGTTATTCAAGCATCTCGAGTTGTTGTATTTGAACCTGCTACTGGCTTAAAAGCGAATATGCTTCGTTCATTGTCATCTATTCCACCAAGTCGTATTACAAAAGGTCCAGTTGAACGTGCTCGGCTTTACTTTTTGGTTTGCTGGTTCCATGCACTTGTTCAAGAACGTCTTCGTTATCGTCCTCTTGGTTGGGCACATTCGTATGAATTCTCTGATGCTGATCTTCGAATGGCATGTGACACTTTGGACGTTGCAGTTGATTCTGTTGCAATGGGCCGAAATAATGTTTCACCTGATAAACTTCCTTGGAAAGCACTTCGAACTCTTTTCTCTCAATGTATTTATGGTGGAAAAATTGATAACAAATTCGATCAAACTCTCCTTGATTGTTTCCTTCAAAAATTGTTTACCTCAAAAGCTTTTGAAGATGATTTTGTTTTGATAAATAATGTTGATGGGAAATCGTCACCACTTTGTATTCCTGAAGCTCATTCACGTGATCAACTTCTTCAATGGATAAGTCATATTAAATTTTTACAAATGCCAAGTTGGATTGGGCTACCCAATAATGCAGAAAAGATTCTTCTTACTGTTCGTGGACAAGAATTAATTCGAAATATGCTTAAAATGTCTGACGATGAACTTGCTTATAATGATTCATCTGAAAAAGAACAAAAAGCTCCATCATGGATGATTGTACTTGCCGAAACTGCAAATCGTTGGTTGTCTGCTTTACCAAAGTATGTTACGAAATTGAAGCGCACTAAAGACAATATCAAAGATCCACTCTTCCGATTCTTTGAACGTGAAATCAATCTTGGCTTGAAACTTCTTTCTGATGTTCGAAATGATTTGACTGATATTTTGTCTGTTTGTCGTGGTGAAATTAAACAAAATAATCATATTCGTTCTTTAACTTCATCTCTCAATAAAGGACTTGTTCCTTCAACATGGAATCGATATACTATTCCACAATCTGTTACTGCAATTGAATGGATGAATGATTTTGTTGAACGCGTCAATCAACTTGTTCGTCTTAGTAATTCACCCAGCCTTCGAGTATGTTTATTTTATTCAATATCTCTTAATTTTTATTATTTTTAGGATGAACAAATTTGGCTTGGAGGAATGTTTTCACCTGAAGCATACATTACAGCTACTCGTCAAATGATTGCTCAAACAAATGGATGGTCATTGGAACAACTTCATATGCATATTAGAGTTGGATCATCTGCGCAAGCTGATGCATTTACAATTAATGGTCTTCGTGTTATTGGTGCTGAATGTCGTCAATCAAATAAAATAAATCTTATTGATGCAGTTCAATCCGATGTTCAACTTCTTAACTTCTCCTGGACCCTTGAACCAAGTCCAAGTGAAGCTGTCTCTTTACCTGTCTATCTCTACACAAATCGTACCAATTTATTGTTCACCTTTGATTTCATTCCTGAAAACTTTGAAAAATCATTGCTTTATGAACGTGGTGTTGCTCTTGCTTGTAACTCATTTCTCTCTTAAATTTATTTATTAGCCTTATTTATTAATGTTTTTTATGGCTTTATGAATCCTGTTTTTGTTTAATTGAATAAATTATTGGTTATAAATTTTGCTTTTTTGTGTATTGAAGAGGTCAAATATCCCTTTAAATGTTTTTTCTCACTTACAGTATCTAAAATTGATTAAAGGGGAAAAGTTTGTAGAAATGGTTCTTCGATCGTTGATCAAAGTTGCAATGGCTGCCGGTGAAGCTGTAACAAAAGCATTTAGTAAAGCAGTTAGAGAAGAAATGAAAGGTTTTTTTCTTATCGATTGCACTACTTTTAACAGTGTTCATTTATTTTAGCATCACAACATGCAGCATCCAGACAAGCAGCATCATCATCAAAATCTTCACCAAATGAAGAAAGAGAAGCAACAAAAGCCAATGCAAGAATGGGAATTTCTTTACAAGAATCAATGCAAATACTTGATGTTAAAGCTCCGTTAAATCCTGAAGAAATAGAAAAACGATTCAATCATTTATTTGAAGCAAATGATAAAGCAAAAGGTGGATCTTTGTATATTCAATCAAAAGTTTTTCGAGCTAAAGAAAGGATTGATGCCGAACTTGCCAGAGCTGCAGAAGCAGAGCAAAAGAAACAAGAAAAAGAAAATTTATAAAAATGAAACTTAGTTTTTGTATCGTATTAGTTGTTATAATAGTTTTAAATACTAGATAAATTGGTTATATACTTACAGTTTTTTGTTGATTTTTTATTAAAAAATTTTTCCTAAAAAATGTTAAAAATAAAACTTTTATTATAAAATGGGAAAATTTTTTTAAATTTGCAATATCTTTTTGCCAAAAAAGTAAATTTACGGAAAAAATAAATTTTTAAATTATTTGACTACAAATAATATGGAGGACGTGAACTTTGAGATTGTGGTAACTAATTTACTTTTTAAAAAATAAAAAATTGCTCATTTCTTGGTAATAATTTGTGTTTTAAATTAAAACTTTTAATTAATAAAATTTGAAATAATTATGCTTCTTTTTTAAAGTCTCATTTTTTGACTTTAAAAGCATTATAGCCCTTTTCTTTGTTTTATTCGTTTTTTGAAAGAAATGGAAATATATCCTTTTATTGCTTTATTTCATGTTGGAATATGTATGATTTTATCAATTTTATCATTTAAATTTTCTGTATCAATTTTATTCAATCAATTATTATTGAAAAAAATTATAAAATTTTCTCCAATTATTGTCATTTATTTGTGTTATGTTTTTGTTTTTAGTTTTGTTTCAATTTTTTATTATTTATATCTTTTATGTTTTTGGAGAGGAAATACCGTAATATATGATGCCCGGATATTATATATCTTTGGATTTTTAAATGGGAAAATATTATCTTTAAATATTGTTATCGAAATTTTTATTTGTTATGATCGATGTTTGACAGTAATTTTTCCAATGAAATATAATCTTGAAAAAGCAAAATATGCTATTTTTGCATTAATAAGCATTTTTATAATATTTATATTCAATGCGTGGATTACAACAGATTTAAATCCATTTCCACAAAACCCAAAAACGGCATGTTTCTTTTATACGTGTTTGCTAAATTTATCAACATCTTCGTTTATTCATATTCAAAGAATTATTACAGCTGGATTAAATATTTTTGGATGTTCTTTGTTAACATTTTTGCTGCAAACAAAATTAAAACAATGTAATAATAAAAATAAGCGTATAACAAAAACTGTTATTTTTATTATTTTAATTACTCTGATTTTTGAATTTTTTCCTAGTGTTAATTATTACATTTTCCAATTGGTAAATTTTATTAGCAAATTTCAATGTTTTATTTTTACAATTTTTTCAGATAACTGATCAAACTTTGGTTAATATTGTTGGACCATATGCAACAACACTGAATTCTTTAACTGTTACAATTTGCTCTAAAATGTATACTCGAACATTGAAAAAAGTTTTTGATTCAACCACCAGCTCTTAAATCTTTTTTTGTTTTATTAATATGTTGTAATTTCGTTTTTCATTTTATTATTCCCAATAATGTTTTACATTTTTGTTAACAATAATTTGTAGTTTTTAAAATCGTTTTTCTATATTTTAAATTGAATTAAAATTTGTCATTTGCTTATTTATAATAAAACCCTCTAAAAATGATCAATGAAAATGCATGATTTCAGCTTTTTCGAAAAAATGGTTTTTTGTCGGCCGTAAATGCCTGGAACACTTATATTAGGTCAATCAAATAAAACCAGCCAAAATGAAAAAAAGGAAGAAAATCTAAAAAGCAAAAACTGGCATTATTAATTTTTATAAGCAAAAAAAAAATGGTTTTCAATATATTTTTTATAAATATATTTGTTCGATGTCAAAAATTACCTGGTATTCGGCATTTTATAATTTTTAAAGCTTTCATCGGTGAATTACATGATTTAATGGATTTTCCATTCATTTGTAAGTTTTCAGATTTTTAAACAATGTTAAAAATTATCTTTTTTTAGCATATCGATCTCTTGAATTCTTTCTTCGATTATTTTATATAATTCTTGAATTTATTTTTATTAGCATTGCTGGAATTTTATGTTGTATTTTTTTAATTTATGGTTATTCTGCTTATCGAATTTTCCTATTCCTATTTTCAAAAATTTATCATACTTATGGTTTATATCGTTTAATTCCAATACCATATTTTTCTCTTCCATATAGCATTCAACGAAGATTTATTGAAACACTTCCAATAAAAGATGCAAGAAATCTGCAAAAAACGAATAAATTTTTATTTAATTTTACTGAAATTTTACGTGGAATTTTTATTGAAGAAATTGTTTTTGATTTTGATTGTGAAAATTCAAATACCGTAGTAATGGAAAAAAATAATCAAACTGGACTTTTAATTCAAATGTCAAAAATTCAAAAGTATCAAAGCAAATTACAAAAAATTACATATTTGAAAAGAATTGGAATTGTTGGAACTGAAAATGCGAATATTGATTATTGGAAACATTTTGAATATTTACAAAGTTGCAAAATTGATACATTATTTTTTGATGGAATTTTACAAAATTTTGAAGTGATTCAAAAAATTATTAAAAAATTTATGCCAGATACTGTATATTGTCAAATTGAAATTCGTGGAGCTCATCCGCCAACTTTAACGAATCTTTTGGAATCTTTTTCTGAAAGTAAAATAAAAAATTTAATGTAAGTTTTTTTTATTTTTAATTTTACAGGATTAATTTGTACTTTTTAGATGCACAATTTTTCCTGCTTCACTTTTTACTCCAGAAGATGATATAATTTCTTTAACGAATTTTTATAAAAATCATTCAAATTTTTGTGAAATTATTTGCTGCCTTCGACAATCTGAAACGAAATGGAGAAAATACTGGCAAAAAGGAAATGATTTTGGTTTTCAAGAAATTGAAAATGTTTTATACTTTGATTTTTCAAAATGGATTTTTTTTAATTAAAATTTGTCTTGTATTTTTTTGTTTACTATTTTTTGAAAGTTTAAAATAAACTTTTTTTCTTAACAGATGCAAAACACATGTGAGAAATTTTTATTTCAAATGTACCGAATCAAACTAAAAAAACGTCATTTCAAAATGGAAAAAAAGACGGATAAAAATGTTTTTTTCAAAAATTTTGGAAAAAACGTGATTCAAATGTGACGTAAATTTCGACGTGTTTTTTTATTGTTGTTTCTTTTCAAAAATGTATAAAAAGTGAAACATTTTTTTTTCTTTGATCGTCAAATATCACGAGGAATAAAAAATCAAAAAAATGTTTAAACACAATTACCGTAAAATTTAAGATACAACGAAAAACTTGTAATTTTTAAGTTTTGTTAAAAATCTTTGAGCTTGTTTTTAATGCTTCACGAAATTGTTTACTGGGAGTATTGTGAAGCAAAACAATTTCAAAAAATTCTAGAATCTTTAAAATTTCAGAATCAGTTAAAATCAAAAATAAGATCATGCTCTATGAGTTCATTGCTTCTCAAAAAAATGATAAAGGACAAAAAAGCTTTGATTAAAAACAATTTCAAAAAAAAAATGCTATTGAAATTAGACTTTTTTTAACATTTTAAAGAGCAATTTCTTTATTTAAAAAAATAACAATGATAAGCATAATTCCAAAAATAGCAAAGTTTTTTTTGTTTAAATGAAATCAATGTTTTTTGACAATCAAAGTTCACACAATTTTTTTTCACTTTGTATAAACTTTGATTATCAATTTCTAGAGAAATGATAATGAAATTCTTTAATCAAAATTATGACATTCATCTTTTTTATGGGATTTAAATTTTTTAAGTGATCATGAATGAATCTATGACGAATATGGTGTTTTTTGAGAGAGATAGTAATTTAAAAATTGTGTTTAAACATTATTTTGATTTTATTCCTCGTGATATTTGGCAATCAAAGAAAAAACGTGTTTCACTTTTTTTTGAATTGTTTGTTTTTTTTCTTTCGTTCATATTTCGGTCAATCGCACGTGAAATCTTTTTTTTCTCTCCACCCCTCTCTTTTTTTTATTATGTCAAATTTCGTTATCTTTCGTCTCCCCTTTTTTTAATTACAATTAAATATATAAAATGACAACAAAAATATTGGAAGTTTTAATCAACAATAAAAATATTGTGTTCAAAAAAATGTAGGCATTCATTCTTTAATTTTGATCATTTGTCAAATTGGGTCTATTTTTTGCCCGCCTTTTTAATTTTTTGTTTTTGTAAATTTTCGTTACAAAATTTTGATATAAAAAGGTTGACCGAAAAGGATAAATAAATTCAATTTTGGGCATTCAGCCAAAGGGCGAAGCAGAGAGATACGAAAAGAATACGTGTTATTTTTCTCTTGGATACCGTAATCTTCCTGTAAGAAATAAATTCAATTTGCGAAATTTTTATTTCACATTTTTTTCATAATTGAAACTTTATCCTTTGATTTTTGGGATAAAATCATTTCTTAATTAATTGATATGTAACATTGGTTTCGAATTGATATTTTTATCAACTTTTAGTTTTTAACGTCTACTACCTGCAAGATATAAAGCTTATTGACATTTAGAAATTGTTTTTTATTTATTTTAATATTACACTTTTATTAAAAACATTTACTTTCAAATTTTCCTATCACTTTTATCACTTTCAATTAAGCGTTTTAGAAAGATATCTTTCAATCGGAAATAATAGAAAAATTATTTTTATTATTTATTTGCTGTCACTTTTAAAAAAGAAAAAAAACTGATTTTTAATAGAACCATTTCGTCACAAAAAAAAATTAACAGGTTTTAAATCTTTCTTTCTTTTTATATTTTTATTGTCCGCAAAAATAATTATGAAAACTTTAAAGACAAAAACCCTTTCTTTTTTTTGTTACACATATGTTTCCTGCATCGATGGAACAAAAGTGAACCTCTTCTTTTCCCTTTGCATTTTTCTAGAAATTTCTAGACCGCAAAAATCTGCGGTGACCCCAGAAAAAACGGCATTTGCAATAAAAAAGTGCCGATGAGGGTGGGCTTGAAATTTGACCTTTTTAGTTCTTTTGCGCGTTTTCAGTGACCGATTTTTTGGATTATTATTTGCTTATTTTTGATAATAACTGCTTTGTTGTTTTTTCATGTCCGTTTCGTTTTCCTTAATTTAAAGAGACCCTTTTTTAGATTACATATTTACTACTACATTAATTAACTAAGATTTTTGCAAATATGATGGCCATACAAACCGCATATCAAGCATATAATGAATTACATCCATTAGATGATGATCAAGAACATCATGAAAAGCATGGAATTGTACATGATTTTAAAGAAAGTTTAAAAGAAGTTGTTCATCAAATTACTGGAAAAGATGAAGATACCTCAGACAAAGATATCCTTGTTGAAAATGAATATACTCCTCAACCCATTGATGATGATGAAATCCCACAATTTTCTAAAACTGGCTATATTAATCCTGCAATGAATACTTTTATTACACAAGATGGAAATCAAAATTATGACCCGAAATTCTCTGAAAGTTCTCGATCTTTATCAAAAAAGATTCGAAGACAATCAAAAACTGGCCGAGAATTAATTTCTGGAGCTGGAGATGATATTCTTGAAATAAAAGTTATTCCAAATGAACCAATTTTTCAATGTTCTGCAAATGGAACATTAATTGATGCAGGAAAACATGTTGAAGTTTTATGTGAACCTCCTACACTTCCACAAAATAAAAATTAATACATGACAAAGAATGAATTCTTTTTTATTATTCTAAACTCTCTTTTTAAAACACATCTTTTGTACATACATTCCGTTGATTACCTTCATTTATTTTATTCTTTAAAAACATTACAAATGTGTATTACATTAATATTGTTTTTTTTGTTTATAATAAAAAATGAATACCGATACATTTTCTAAAATCATTATAAAAAGGAAAAATACAGTAACCAAACTTTGAAATTTTTTTATAAATTTTTATGGACAAAATTTTTTCTTGCAAACTATTTTTGTAATCAAGAGAAAAAGTAAGAAATTTTAGTAGACCACATGTTGGTTACACGTACTTGAAAAAAAATTTTTATAAAGGGTAAACAGACTCGTAAATTACACCAAAACATAAAAAATAACGCAATTTTATTTTTTAAAATAATTTTTATATGTAAAATACAAAATCAACAACAAAAAACAATGAATTAAATTGCAGCTAACTTTTGTAAATGAATTTCAAGGGGTTTCAATTTAGAAGCAGCGACTTTTAAACCATGTTTTTCAGCAACAGCATAAAATTTTTCACCAAAAAATCCAGGTCGTACACCATGATCTGTAACATATTGTTGAATGAGTTGATTAATCTTTGAAAGGCAAGTTGAAATGTGAGTAATAAAATTTTCTATTGGAAAATTTTCAATCACAAGAATTCTTCCTAGAAATACGAAACATGCATCACCCAAAACAGCCAAGCCTTGTTTCGTTGCAGTTGGATATAAAAATGGTAAATCCATTTGTCCACGTGAATCAAGTGGAAAATCTGGTTGATTATTTGTTGGACTTTTATATGTAACTCCAAATTCATTGGTTGCAGTATTATAAAATGCTTCAACATAATCTTCATGAAATTGTGAATTATCTCGAGTATACATCTAAAATGGTATACTGTAGGTGAAAATAAAAATAGAGAAAAAACATACATTTAAAAAATTTGGTAAACTTGATAAAGCAACTTTAATAACACCAAATTGAATTTTACCAGTTAAGCAATCACATGCAATAAGTCGAAGAAAACTTTTAAATAATTCACGATTCATTGGAGCGGATTTCCGTGGAAATACATGCTTATTTAAAATATTGATTGCTAATACTTTTATCTTATCTTGTGGATTTGTTAAACCAAGAACAAGAAGTGAACATAACCGATCAAATGATGCAGAAATAAGTGGATCCGGTGCAGCAAATATCTTTGAAAATACTTTATTGAGGCATGCAAGATAATTGTCTTGAACTCTCTAAAACAAACTTATGTATTTGAAATGAAAAGCAATAACATATGTACATTATCCCAAGCTAAAAGTCTTCCAACAGCAGGTATAATACGATTAAGATTTTCATTAAATACTTCATTACTTTTTGTGTTAAGTTCCAATAAAGCTATAACATATTCTGTCTTAAAAAGATAACAGGGTTTACAAACCTTCCAAAGCTCTTTTCAAAACAGATTCTTGAAAATGATTCAAATTTTGACAAATTTCTTGTACATTTAATCGTGGTAAATGTTTATCGGCTGCTGTAGGTGGTAAATTTGAGTTATCTTCTAGTTGATGAAATAATTCAATCTTCTTCGTTTTAAAAGTTGTATCCGTAACATTTGTTTTCTTTAAAACTTTTCCAGGTTTTCGATTTGGTTTTACAAAATCTGAATGTTGCCGGGATTTTTTTTTATTCTTTCCCATAATGTTCCTAAAATATTTAAGATTAAATTATATTAAGAAATGGACAAAAAACGGCGGTACGTAAATAATAAATTCAACGGAAAAATTCAGTTAAACATTTTTTTCAAAAAGGTTGAGGCACAGATTGTAATTGTCAGAAAGAAACATTTTGCCAAAATTGAAAAAATCTTTCGGATTATTTATAAAAATACAGTATGATTTCAATTACTTTACTTTTTACTTAAAATGTTGCATTTTAAGAATTTTGTGCTTCATTTTTTCAACTTAAAAGCAAAACTGGCTTTAAATACTTTTCCTTTAAATTGCTTAATTGAAAATGACAGCAAAAAAAACATTGAAAGGTTTATTTGAGTTTCAAAAATTTGTATCAAATTTGTTTTTGAAATGTTTTGGTTGCTATTTTGTTTTTGCTTTTTAATTTTTCAACAAATTCATAGTATTATTGAAATTGGTATAGTTTTTTAAAGTTTACAAATATTAATAATTTTAATATTATAGGTTCATTACTTCAGTCAAGTCATGATCGAAGACTTTTACAATCATTATGGTTTTATCATAATTTATCATCATATTCAACAAAGCATGATATAAATAGAGATCAATACCGACTAGTTCAAATTAATTATCAAACATCTGCAGATATACCAGATAAAAGTAAATATTTTTTCGTGTTAAATATATCCGACAAAAATTTACAAATTACAGTATGCAATGCAATTGAAGCTGCTGCAAAACGGGGAAATACTTTTGCTGCAATTTTTGGTTCCGCTGAACAACCTGGAGATTTAGTTGGAGAAAGTTATAGTCGTGAACTTGAAATATCATATTTATCTTTGGTCTCAGAATCAAATGCCCGGTTACAACTTTATCGACTTCGAACAGATAAATTTCTTCCACAAAAATCTATTGATTTATGGCCGGAAAAAGTTGCAATTGGAGAAATAATTTCAGATTTAATTGAAAAATATAAAACTTCAAATATTTTTGTAATTTATAATACTGCAAATGGTAAAGTACTTTATCTTTTAAAAAAGAGATATATGAAATCCCTATCAAATTTCAGATCTCTCTTCTCTACAATCATATCTAAAAAATAGTTATAAACCAAATGGTGAACGAAAAACTCAATTTCGAATTTTTGCATCAAATTCCGACAATAAACCGCTGATAAAAAATGCAATACAAAATTTTCAACCAACAACTTTTATTTTACATTCAAAAATTTCTCAAGCAATAAATTTTATTGTTCAAGCGAATGAACTTGGAGCTTGTAAAATTGAAAATACTTTCATTTTAACCGCTTTAGATGCATTTATTGAACCGTTGGAAAATTTTAAATCTTGGAAATGTAATATTACTGCAATCAGCTTTATTAATCCTGAATTGCCAAAAGTTCAAGCTTTAAGACATTTTTTGAGATATAATGGTTTTAGTGATAAGCTTCCACCGATAAATGGTATTCAAGTAAAAATTGTTTTTAATAAATATTTAAAAAATAATATAAATTTTAGTCAAAAATAGCAATTTGGTCCGATACTGTTGCAATTTTAAAAAAAGCTTTGCTAAAAGCTGAAATCTTAAAACATGGCATTAAAGAACCACAAAAAAATCCAATTTGTCAAAGAATTCCTTTAACGATAAAAGATTTTCGAGCAACTTTGGTTACGGTAATTATTAAAAAAAAAGTAAACAATAACCAAAAATAATGATTCTAGACAAAAATTGTAAATGGTTTAACAGGAAATATTAGCTTTGAAAACGATGGTCGTCGAAAAGATTTTGAAATGTTCGTTTTTCAAAGTGATCACAAACGAGAATGGAATAAAGTAAATATATTTAACATTTAATTTAAAAAATTATTAATTTTAGGTAAATCGATGGAATAATAAAGATAGAAAACTTTTACCATTCAAAGAAGAAAAAATTCAAAATAATATTACAGATAATCGGCTACATTTAAAAGTTACAGTATATCTTGTAAGTTTTAAGATAAACTTTAATTTTAAATAAACTTTATTAATTTAGGAAGAACCATTTGTATCAAAAAAGCCAAATACATCAGAAATTGATAAAAATGATCAATATGAAGGATATTGTATTGATTTGTTAGAAAAGATTGCAGAATTACGAAATTTTACATATGAAATTTATGAAGTCCCTGATAAAACTTATGGAGTTAAAGAAGCAAATGGACGATGGACTGGAATGGTTGGGGAACTTCAATCAGGTGTTGCAGATTTAGCTGTTGCAAGTCTTACAGTAACTTATACAAGAAGTGAAGTATTAGATTTTACAGTACCCTATATGCATTTAGGTTTGAATAATTATATTTATCAAATAAAAAGTAAATTTTTAAGGAATATCAATATTATTTAAACGACCAAAAGCTTCAATGCCTGGTTTTTTTACATTTATGGCACCACTTGGTTTTGATGTTTGGATTTGGACTTTAAGCGCATATATTGGAACATCACTTTCAATATGGGTTTTAGCAATGTTATCCCCAATTGAACAAAAGAAATCTTCTGCAAATAAATTAACGCTAATAAATAGTTTTTGGTTTACTGTAAGTTCGCTAATGCAACAGGGCCCAGAAATTTCACCGAAAGCTCCATCCACTCGAATTGCAACAGCATTTTGGTGGTTTTTTGCAATAATATTTATTTCATCTTATACAGCAAATTTGGCAGCATTTTTAACAACTGAACGAATGATTACTCCTATTGAAAATGCTGATGACCTTGCAAAACAAACTAAAATTAAATATGGTACTTTAGGGAGAGGATCAACAATGACGTTCTTTAATGTAGGTTTTTTTGCTTTCTTTGACGAATTTTTATTATTATTATTTTGCAATAATAAAAAACAGGAATCAAAAATTGAAACATATTCAAAAATGTGGAAACAAATGGAAGCCCAACCTTCACTTTTTGTTAAATCATCAAAAGAAGGAATTCAAAGGGTTAAAACAAGTGAATATGCATATTTAATGGAATCTTCAATGCTCGAATATGCAATTGAAAGAGATTGCGAATTAATTCAAGTTGGAGGTTTATTAGATCAAAAAGGATATGCAATTGGACTTCCAAAAGGTTCCCCACATCGTGAATTAATTTCAACAGCAATTTTAAGTTTACAAGAAAAAACTGTTTTAACTGAGCTAAAAGATAAATGGTGGAAACAAAAAAGAGGCGGTGGAGTTTGTCAACATACAAAAGTTAGTCGATCCGAATATGGCGCATATTCAGTTGGTGGAATTTTTGTTATTTTAGTAAGGTGAAACACCAACAAATAAATGCATATTACACAAAAAACAAACTTTTCAATGGAAAAAAATAGTTCCATTTTGTGTAATGTGCATTATTATTATTTATAAAAACAAATCTATTAAAACTAATCCTCTCTCTTTTTATTTTAGATTGCAGGACTTGTCATTTCCATAAGTATAGCTGCATTAGAGCTTATCCTTGAAGCAAAAAATGTCGCAAAAGCAAAATCGGTAAATAAAAAAAGAGAAAAAAATAAAAGAAATGTGTTCTCTTTCAGAGTTATATAAGAATAGAATTAATAAAAATGATTAAAAAATCATGGAATGAACAGAGACGAAAAGATGATCGATTAAAAAGAAAAATTGATGAAATTATTGAATTTCAAGATGGAATTCCAATTCGACAATACAAAAATCCTTCTGCAACTGAAGAAGCATCTTCATTATCGTCATAGAAACCAAAAAAATTGGGGAGAAAAAAATTTATGTAAATTATATGTTTTATATTTTTATGTAAAAAAACATGAATAAAAGATCGAAGAACATCCAATGCATTTTGTCTCATTTTTCATTTTTTACTTTCCACTGGTTTTGCGCATTTTCCTCTCTCAAAAAAACAACACCAACACAAAATAATACTTCAAAAGTCTTTAAACGAAATTCACCGTATCAAATGAAGAGAACATTTTGCCAAAGATTTTTAAGTGTGTGGCTGAAATTCTCATTTTTCTTCGCCGTTGAAAAGTTTTTTTCTTTTCTTTTTTTTTTTGGCGCTCCATTTTTTTCAACGTTTTTTTTAGCTAAAAATAATTCTTGAAGAGTTTGTCTTTGGTCCTTCCCTTTTTGGAGAATTGTTGCGCCTTCTCATTTTCCTTTTTCTGATTACAATCATTTTTTTCTTTTCCCAAATCAGTAAATATGAAAAAATTAGCTCACCCTTTCTTTCTTCTCTATTTCGATTTTAATTTTAGTACCTGAAAAAAAGATGAAACATACAAATGATTATCGGTTTTGTTTGGTTCTCGACAAAAAAAGGATGATGCACATTTTTATTGTCTTTGATTTTATACTTTTGTTTTTATCTTTTTTACGCAAAATTTAACACCCATATATTTTAGTATTACGTCGTGTTTTTGTTGTTCAGTTTTGAAGGTCAATGTTTCATATTTGTTTTTATTGTTTCTTTTTTAGAGGGGTAAACAAGCTGCTGCTTGTGCAATACTGTGATTTCTTACAGTTTTATAGCTCATCGTCATAGGTCCACCAACGATTGACGATATTGAACGGCGGTTTGAAACGGCCTTCAGAATGCCCATTCCTAGTCGTGCTAGGGTTTATGCTGATGTAAATTCTGCAAAGCCAAGAGAGTATTGGGATTATGAACAACATGTTATTGAATGGGGCAATATTGAAGATTATTCTCTTGTAAGAAAGCTTGGACGTGGTAAATATTCAGAAGTATTTGAAGGTGTACGTAACAATGATGAAAAGATTGTTGTGAAAATTCTTAAAGTATGTTTATATTTGCATTTTACAGAAACTCATTGTACATATTTTAGCCGGTTAAAAAGAAGAAGATTAAACGTGAAATAAAAATTCTTGAAAATTTACGTGGTGGAACAAATGTTATTAATCTTTTGGATGTTGTTAAAGATCCGATTTCTCGTACTCCTGCTTTGATCTTTGAATATGTTAATAATACAGATTTTAAACAACTGTATCAAACATTATCAGATTTTGATATTCGTTATTATCTTTATGAACTTTTAAAAGCATTAGATTTTTGTCATGCTCGTGGTATTATGCATCGTGATGTTAAACCACATAATGTTATGATTGATCATGAAAAGCGTCAGCTACGTCTTATCGATTGGGGTCTTGCAGAATTTTATCATCCTCGTCAGGATTATAATGTTCGGGTTGCATCTCGCTATTTTAAAGGTCCAGAATTGCTAGTTGATTATCAAGTAAACTTTTTTGTTTTTTAGCGTGTTTATTTTTTGAAATCCTTTGTTTCTCTTTTAGTGCTATGATTATGCCCTCGATATGTGGTCGCTTGGCTGTATGCTAGCTTCAATGATCTTTCGTAAAGAACCTTTCTTTCATGGACATGATAATTATGATCAACTTGTAAGAATTGCTAAAGTTCTTGGTACAGATGAGCTATATGAATATATTGATAAATATCAAATTGAACTTGATCCTCGTTTTAATGATATTCTTGGACGGTAAGCTCTTGCTTATTCATTGATTTTTAATTAATCATTTTTTCCTTTTTTAGTCATACACGTAAACGATGGGAACGTTTTGTTCATGGTGAAAATCAACATTTGGTTACAAGTGAAGCTATTGACTTTCTTGATCACTTACTCCGATATGATCACCAGGAACGGCTTACTGCTCGTGAAGCAATGGATCATCCATATTTTGCACCGGTTCTTGAAGATCAACAACGTCGACTTGCTCCTGCTGGTGACAGCTGATTTGATTTCGCTTGATTTCTCTATTATTACTTCGTCTTCCAAATAATTTTACTTTTATGTTCTTATTTCGAATAAATTCATTGTTTTATTTTTTTTATTATTTAGAATGCTATCATTCACACTGTGGTTATTTTGGTTGATTATTGATGAAAAAAAATTTTGTTGGTTTTTTGTAAAAAATTTGTTTTGTATCATTTTTTTGTGTTGGAGGATACGAAGGTTTGTAGCCTCGAAGAAATATATTTTTTAAGTTAAAGTTTATTTCGAAATTGTTTGGCATTTTGCGTGTTTACATTAAAATTAACGTTAGAATTTTTTTGATCATTAATTCTGTTGGTTTTTTTGAAGATGTGGAGAATAGCATCAACAAGTAGCGGTGTTGGAAGACGATTAATAATTTCCAGACGTAATATTCGTCTGCCATCGCAATGTCAACAATATTCTGCATCTGCCAGACCACAAGGTCTTTCACAAACAGAAATTGAAGATAAAGTTGCTGAAAGAGTTAAAGATAAAGAAACGTTTCGTCCAATTTATCTTGATGTTCAAGCAACTTCACCTACAGTAAGTTTTTTAAAATCAACTATGGATACTGATAAAAGAATGTTTAGGATCCACGAGTATTAGATTCAATGTTACCATATATGATATCAGATTTTGGTAATCCACATTCTCGAACACATGTATATGGATGGGATACAGAAAAAGCAGTTGAAAAAGCTCGAGCACAAATTGCATCATTAATCGGTGCAAATCCAAAAGAAATTATTTTTACTTCTGGTGCAACAGAATCAAATAATATTGCACTTAAAGGTGTTGCACATTTTTACAAAGTTTCTGGAAAAAACCATATTATTACTTCTCAAACTGTAAGTATATAGTACACCATAATCATTTGTTAATCTTTTTTCCAGGAACATAAATGCGTTTTGGATTCATGTCGATATCTTGAAAATGAAGGATATAAAGTAACGTATCTTCCAGTACAAAAAAATGGTTTAATTGATTTACAAGAACTTGAAGCAGCAATTACATCTGAAACTTCACTTGTTTCTATTATGACCGTTAACAATGAAATTGGAGTTATTCAACCAGTCAAAGAAATTGGTGAACTTTGCCGATCAAAAAAGGTTTATTTTCATACCGATGCCGCACAAGCAGTTGGAAAAATCCCAATTAATTTGGCCGAACTCAAAATTGATTTAATGTCAATTAGTGGACATAAACTTTATGGTCCAAAAGGTGTTGGTGCATTATATGTTCGAAGAAGACCAAGAATTCGTTTAGAAGCTCAAATGTCTGGTGGTGGACAAGAAAGAGGTCTTCGATTTTTTATTAATAAAAACTAAATTAACAACCCAAAATATAATAATAATATTTTAACGTTGCACTTCATTTTTATAGTGATTTTTTAGGCCTTCGATCAGGTACTCTTGCACCACCGCTATGTGTTGGACTTGGAACTGCATGTGCTATCGCTGAAAAAGAAATTGAAATGGATCATAAACATATTAAAGCATTATCTGATAGATTAATAAATGGAATTTCAAGTCAAATGGAACAAGTTATTCGAAATGGTGATTCTGAAAGAACTTATCCAGGTACTTGATTACTGTATTTATATAAAACAGCTTATAAAATTATTTTTTAGGATGTGTAAATTTATCATTTGCTTATGTTGAAGGTGAATCAATGTTAATGGCATTAAAAGATATTGCATTATCATCTGGATCTGCATGCACTTCAGCATCTTTAGAACCATCATATGTACTTCGAGCGATTGGAGCTGATGAAGATCTTGCACATTCATCAATTCGTTTTGGAATTGGCCGTTTTACAACCGTTCAAGAAGTTGATTATACTGTAAAGAAATGTGTTAAAGAAGCAAAGCGTCTTCGAGATATGAGTCCATTATGGGAAATGGTTCAAGAAGGAATTGATCTTAAAACTATTAAATGGAGCCAACATTAGAATTTCAAATATTGTTTATAGAAATTTTTAAAGAAAAAAGAATGCAAGGTAGAAGATTATTTACTTAGAATGTGGGTAGATATCATTTATCCAAAAAAATATTTTATATTTTTTTGTTACTTTTTTACCAATAAAAATATATATTTTGCAAAAGTTGTGTTTAAAAGGAATCTATAGATTTTGCAAGAAAGTGATGTTCATGAACTTTGCCACTCTTCGATGAGTCAAAGTTTTGGACTTTCCAATATTTTATAGAACGAAAAAAAAAATAGTTGAATGAAAGCCAAAATGCGTATGTCGTAAGCAGAATTTTTTCTTGAGTCAACAAAAACTCTTTTTTTGAAATTTTGTTTCAATTCATGATTTTTTTGAACAAAATAAAAAAAAGTGCATAAAATATTTTTTTGTTTGCAGCAAAGATTTTTTTAACAATTGTTGGAGTTGCGCGCCTTTCCGCTCCTCTAAGAATAGAATAGAAAAAATAGATCAAATGTAAAAAAAAATAAAATAATGTTTAACAAAAGAAAATCCTATAGGGTCAAATATACAAAATATTTTTTCTGCAAAATAACAATTAAAAATATTTTAGCAAAAAATAAATATTACAAAATTTCGTTCACGGAAAAAGATTTAAAAGTACTGTTATAAAAAAATTCTTTTAATCTAAAATCAGAAACAGCAATACACAATTTACTTTTTTTATGAATGAAATTTAAAAGTGCAAATTTGGAGGAAACTAAAACATAAAAAAAGTTTTTGTGTTTTAATATTTTTGTAAAATAAACAAAAAAAAAACTCCAGACAACCAAGGATAATATTTTGGACATTAGACATGATCAACAACAGCAAAAGTGGCAAATATAAATTTGGAATGTAAAATATTTTAAAAGCATATTATTTTTTGAATTACAGACAAAGTTTTCAATCTTTGAATAAAAAATCCAGTCGGAGGTAAAACAAATATTGAAATAACAATAATAAAAAAAAAAACTCAATGACCAAATATTTTTTTCATTCAGTTTTTTTTAAATGTCCAAAAATCAAAGTCTCAAACTTTAAAAAGATTGTTAGGAATTTAAAATTTGAAATTTTAGAAAATGTTCAAAAAGTATAAATTTAAATGCATTATAAAATTAGGAATGTGAAAGATTCGATACTGTAATGGTTTTATAAAATACTGTATAAAATTTAAAAAAGTATGAATTTTTTTTAAAAAAAATCTATTTTGTATCCAATTGATGATTAAATTCAGGTGGTTTGGTATGTAGGTAATTAATCTTTTGTTTGCATAAATAATTAACAAAATGACAAAAAAATAAGCTTTTCAGAAGTATCAGGGACAGTTCAGATTTGATGTCATCAGTTTAATGAGTAATAATCAAAATCGGAAGCTTTTTCCTAAAACCGGCAAAAATCGAAAGAAAAAATTTTTTCTGAAGGAAGGATGTGTTGGTTTCAAAATTTTGATTTTTTGTTGGCTGTCCAATCTGCAACTCATAAAATAGCTGTTCCGAAAAATGAAATTTTTCATTATTTTTCTGATAGCAAAACATTGGAAAATTGATTTTAAAAGAAACATTATTAGAAAATGTTTCATATTTTTTCATAAAAAAAAGAAAAACCAGAAACGTTCCAGGATTATCTCTTACAACTTCAACCTCAACTTTATTATTGAATTGTTTGTTTTTCTATTGTTTTAAATGAGAGTACAGCAAACAAATAATTCTTTTTCTTTGCTTGGTTTATAATGTTCCCATGAAAACTTCTTCTTTCGTTTTTCATGATTAACATAGTCTTTAAGCCATAACTATTTTTAAAGTGTTATTTTTTTCTTTCACTTTTTTAAGCCATGCTTAAACCACAATGCATAAACTTAACTCAAATATTATTTTTTCAAAGTAAAGAAAATACAAAAAAAATGAAAGAAAAAAGAAAAGGCTTGTAGACAGTTTTTGAATTGTTGCAACAACAAAGGTAAGAAAGGAAAAATTGGGAGGCGTAAAAAAGAAAGCTTTTGTTTGACAAAAAACGTGTAAAAAATATGTGATATCCAAAAAGGCGGGGCACAAAAAAAAGTTTTTTGATTCTGTGATCCTGGAATTCCCTGATGAAAGTATAAAAAGGGCAAAAGTTTCAAAGGTAAACTTCACTCTGATCTCAAAGTACTCCAAAAAAAAGTTCAAACTTTTTAATTCCAAAAAATAAAGATGTTTGCTGCTGCTTTAATTGTTTCTGTCGCAATTGCATTTGCTACGGCACAAATGCCATCACAATGCCAAAATAGTTGTGTTCAACAAAATGCCAGAAATCAACAACTTTATAATCAAATGTTCCAAGGTTCTATCAGTCAAAATGATTATAATACTGTTTGCAAGTAAGTATTTCAATTATAGTTTTGTAATCTTGAGCGGAAAAATATACCGTAATGTTTTTTAGTGATATCAATACCGTTCAATCATGTTTGCAACAATGCCAAGGCCAAAGTGGTTCAAATCAAAATCAAGGTGGACAACAATTTGGACAAAATGGCTCAGGTGGAATGATGAACAATAACAATAATAATAACAACAATGGAGGTTTCCAAAGCTCATCCTCTTCTTCATCAGGACAACAAATGAATAATGGTGGTGGTTCACAAGGAGGCAACAATCAAGGAAGTGATTGCTTATCAGTTTCTCTTCCAATTTATACTTCCGCCTGTAATGCCGGATATCAACAATTTTCACAACTTGGACAATGCTATCAACGCTTAAATAGCGGATATTCCCAAGCTAAACAACAATGTCAACAACAATGCGCATCAACTTCAAATAAACGACGCCGCCGTCAATCATCTATGAATAATTCACTTGTTAATTCAAATACTTTTTGCTTGTAAGTTTTACTCTATTTTCAAAACACAAACAAATTCTTTTTTTTTAGAACAAATTGTGGACTTTCCCAACAACTTTCAACAATTCAATCACAATGCAATTCATGGGTTGCACAATTTGCCCAAACTGTTTCACAAACATATAATCAACTTTATCAACTTTCACCATCTTGTCTTCGAATGTGAAAAAAATTAATTTTTTAAATGCAACGATCCTCTTGTTTTTTTTACTATTGTAAAATTTTTAAAATTTATTTGAAAATTTAATAAATGAAAACAAAAAAATGAAAGAACCTGAATTTCGGAAAAAGATTCATCAAATTTTTTTACAGTAAAAAACCAAACAATTTTGAAATTGGGATAACTAAAAAAGGCAAAAAAAGTATCAATTACATCAGTTAAAGCAGCACCCATTGACATTATTGCAAGATTCTTAAACATTATAATGTTTAAATTTCAAAAATAAAATGATATCTTTAAAAAAACAACTGGAAAAGAAACTTCCCAAAAAATAAGCGAGCAAACAAAAAAAGATACAGTATACTTTACAAGCTTTCGCTTTAAAATATTTAAAAGTAATATTACAACTTTTACAAATTTAAAAAAATGAAAAAGAACACTCGTGGTTATTTATTTAGCAATTACTTTACAGAGAAGGAGATATATATAATAAATTATTTAGAGAAACTTGTTTTTAAAAGCCATTCTTTGAAATCATTCAAGTCGTACATTTTTGCAAGTTGAAGACATGAATCGAAATTACGGGATGAAACATTTTTAACCATTTTATTACAAATAAAATTCTAAAAGAAGATAATAAAAGCTGTATTTAAGAAATTAAAAACATACCAAAAGATCATTCACATGATATTTATGTGCAATTCCAAATAGTTCACATTCATAACCATTAAATTCTTTAATATTATCAGTTTCACAAAATTCAAGCATTTTTTGTACAGTTTGTAGTCCAAAGTCATTAATTTTTACACGATTTCCACGAGCTTCAATGTAATTTGATTCAAACATTGTTGCAAAAACATCCGAAGCTGAAGCAAGGATTGGCTTGTATGTCTAGAAATTAATCATATATCATTAATGGATCAGAGAAGAGATTAGAATTTTCTTATTAAAAAATAAAGACTTTCTTCAATGGAAGTTCCACCGCATTCAATTGTAAACTTCAAATTTGATGAATCATTTTCCCAGATTTTCTTTAAACGATTTGAAAAACTTGCAAATGGCAAAGTTTTTGGTGGAGAAATTAATTCATTTGTTTTTACAGGAAGATCCAAGAAAATTGTTAAAGTTTAAATTCCATCTAATCCATGAACAACTAAAAGACTTTTTTTAAAATTTCAAGATAAAAAATGGTTTCTTACATGACCCAGATGTTTTTTCACAACCATTAATTTGATATGAACATTCGAACAAGACATTTTCCCAAGATTTGGGAAATTATGCAAATGTGTTTATACAAATTTACTAGATTTATGTAAAAACAAATTACGGTAGGGGAAAAAAACCACTGCCTAAAATGCTTCTATGCAAAAAATCATTTCCCAAAAACCCCAAATTATAAGCAAAGACAAATTGAAAACAACAAAATTTATTATACGATAAAAAAAATAGAAATCAAAAATAAGAAAGAGAACATAATTACGATAATAGACCAAAAGTTGTTAAACAAATCGAGGTTTCAATGGTTGGCTGAAAAAATTCGTAAAAACTCAAAATATTGAAAAAGACAAAAGTTACCCATTATATTTCAAAAATCCTTGGCTTGGATTGCGTTCAGCTTGAGCCATTTCTTCACAGCTTCGAATTTCATGAGCTTTAGTTGCAAGACGACCACAAACCCAACATTGGAATTTTGCACATTCTTTACATTTATGGAAACGAACAGATTCATCAATAAGATCTTCAAAATTGCAGAATGCGCATCTAAAATACATAACAAATAAATTTATTGTAAAAAAATTCAAAATTTATTACTTAAACATATGATGATTTGGATTTTCATGGCAGAAAGCTTCCATGCTTTTTTGTAAAACTTTATCTTGAAGTTGTTCTTCAAGTGCAGGTGGTAAAAATTTATGCATTTCAGCTGAAAAAAATAATATATATATTTTGCATCATATGGAAATATAAAATGAAAATGACATACAAATGAGAAAGAGACGTCGACATGTTTGATCAACACATTCTAATCCAATACCATTACCAACAATATATTCATTTCTTGCAAGAACAAAGGCAGCAGCATTAACAACACATTCAGCACAAAGTTTATGAACATAAATATGAGAATTTATTTCCAAATCTTGGATTTGTTCACCAACATCTTCACATGGATTTCGTTTACAGCTAATACCATCGTTTACATTTTCAAGAGGCTTTTGACATTTTGTGCAAGCATCAGCATGCTTAAATATAAATTATTATAAGATTATAATATATTTAAAAAACATACAACTTCAAGGGTATTAAGATTTCCAGTAACTTCATTGAGGTCATGAGCAGTAACTGCTCTACCAGCCCTAGGTGGTACTTGAGGTCGAACAATATGTCCACCATTATGTCCATTTTGTTCAGAAGATGACGGTTGATTTGAATCAAGTAATTGTTGAGATGCTTTAAATTGCATAACTTCTGGTTTATTTCCTTCATCTCCATCTTGTTGTCTTGAAAATTCAAATAGATTCTGTAAAAGATTAAATGAATTACAAATTTTTTAGTTTTTTATATTACTTGTGATTTTAAACTATCAAAAGTTTTAATTGATCCAAATTTCCCTTTTTTTAATCCTTCAATGTTTTCATTCCCAAATAAATCCAATGCAGCAGCTTCATTTAAATTTTCATAAGCTGCAATATGAAGAGAAAGGATGCTTTTATTGGTGACATTTAAAGTATTTTCATTCTTCCATCGTTTTTTTAAATCATCATTTTCTTCATTAAAAGTTGAGATTTTAGAAGATTTATTCCATGATTGGAATTTTTCCTTTTCTTCATAATTATCAGATACTTTAAAATCTGTTGCTGCAGTCCCTCTCAAAATTTTTAAATTTAAATTTGTTTTAATGCTGTTTTTTTAACCCTGTCCATTCCGAAATCCTGCACGTTGTTGATCAATTTTTAAGGGTTTATGATGTGTACTTATGTCCCCAATAGTATTTACGAAAGTTTCCAGATAAGGAAGCGATTAACCTTAATTACTAAGATCAAAATAACTGTCAAAAATCGGCATTTGTCCTAAAATTTGATATTTCAAGTTCACCTTCCAAATTTCCCAGATGTGATCCAAAAAAAACCTATCTGTTATTATTTTTTGACCCTTTTTTTATTAATGTGCAATGTTACAAATAAATACAATTAAATTTAAATTTCGTAGGGGGACAGATTTTTGGTTTTTGCTTTAATTTATAAAAAACAGCGTTTTAAAGCATTTTTTTCCAAAAAAAACAAATCAACTTTTTCAATCAGCAACAGCTATCACCGTAACCTTTACAAAAAAATTTCAACATAAAATTAATGTTTCTGAATTTTTTATGAACTGCAGCAGCAATTTTTTTTTACCAGGATATTTAGCATTATTTAGTTTGCTGTTAGATTGAACAGGAAGCAAAGTTGGACATTTTTTACTTTGATTTAAATTCAAGTTGTAATTTCGATTTTTGGATGTTGAAAAATTTTGTTCAAAGATTGGATATTTATCAATTTTTGTTGCCATCTAAAACAAAAATTTTGAATTATTAAATTTAAAAAATGAATTTTGTAAATGCAAAAAGGAATAAAGAAAACATATTGGAAAACAAAAGTCGGAGAAAAATAAAATTTTCTTTTTTCCGTAACAGCCTGCGCAACAAACGAAAACGAGCTTTCGAAAAAAGAACATCAAAAATAAAAAAAAGTAAGAATGATGCAACTTTATCGATTACAATCACAAAAACAGAAAAAATAAATTTCGTATAATATTTTATAGATAGACAGGGGCAAAACATAAAATGTATGTATATCTTTAAGCTGCATATATTTAAGTAAATTAAATACTCGGATATGGAAGAACGCACACTTTTGACAATTAACTAAAAATAATAGTGCCGCAACGTAAAAAAAAATTATGTCATATTATGTCTACATTTTATTATGGCGTAAAAAAAAACGATTAGAAACTTAAATGGAATGCAAAGTAAGATCTCATATGTATATGTGGGATTGTATTATTTTCGATACGACAATATTTTTCGCATGTTTAATTATTGTGTTAACTATTAACATTAATTTTAAACTTCTGTGTACTTTTTGAGAAAATTTGTTTTTGGCAAAAAGTTAAAAACGCAACAAACAGCACGCTGTGCAAATACATTTTGCTATTTCAGATTTGATTATGACAATGCAAATGGAAGTATAAATTCAAATATTTTAAGTATGAAAGGTTTATTAAAGCTTCAAAGCAACCTTGATTTTCTTGTTAAAAAAGTTTTTAAAATATTTAAAATTCCCTACAGTAAGAGCTTTTAATCTTTTTGATTTTTTTTAAAATCCATTTTAGATAAATATGAAAAACTTCAGCAACAAATTTTTAAAGATTTTGATGAATGCGCTGCATTTAAAGGAAAACCATTTTGTGAAAGTATTTATTCTTGCAAAAATTTTCTTAATAATCCTGAATTTATTGAATCAAAATTAATCAGAGCTTTAAATTCTTGGAGGATACTGTAAAAAATAGTTCAGCGAAATCCGTTAAAAATTTTTGACGTTGATCTTTATTTTTATTTTTATTTTATTTTTGCACTGAATTTTTCCTGTTTATTTTCGCCATAAAAAATGATAAATCATTTGTCTTCTATAATTTTTTCTTCGAAAAGAAGGGATTGTCAAGATCTTTCAAAAGATAAACATTTTTAGTCATCTTCTTCATAACTTGTCACCAGATTTTTAAAACCCAAAGAGATCATCACAATTTATCTCGGCACACAAAAAATTTGATATAAAAAAGGTTATTTCGGAAGAATAGAAATCATTTTTGTCTATTTTTAGTTTGAAAGGAAGGAAAAAAATATGAAACTTTGTTTGGTTTTATTTTTGTTTGCCATCGTTGTTGCTGTTGCTTTTGCAAATATGTAAGTGGAAAATTTAAACTAAGTTTTAAAAAATACTGAGCTTTTTCTTTTAAGAGGTTATCGCTTCAAAAGACATCCTCAATTTGATGGATATCATCATGATGGACATCGAGGTGGAAGCCGATTTGAAGAACGGGAATATGAAAGATCTCGATATGGTGGACGACATGGTGGTGGATATGAAGAACGTGGATTTGAAAGACATCATCATGGTGGACATGGGGGAGGCTTTGGTGGAAGACATGGTGGTGGATTTGAAGAACGTGAATATGAACGTACAAGATATGGTGGCAGTCATGGCTTTGATCGACATGGTGATCGCGGATATGGCATTGGTGGTGGACGTGGAGGTATTGGCGGAAATAGAGGTGGTGGATTAGGTCCCCGTGATGTTGGTTCTTCAACAATTACTGAAACCCGAGGCCCTTTGGGTAATACTCATACCAGTGTTGTTACAAGCAAAGTTTCACCACCACATTTTGGTTAATTTTCAATAACGAATAATTTAAAATTTAAACAGTTTAACTTTTATTTTTTTTTTTTATTCACTTAAATATCAGCAATAAATGCAACAAATATATGTGAATGAAACTTTCTTACAAAAACAATTATGAAAAATAACAAAATCTTGAAATATCAAAATCAAGCTCTTCTAAGTCTTTATGAAATATATCAAGATCACTAATCATAATACCTTCTTTTGAACATTTTCCCAAAAATTTTAAACATTCATTTTCAAGTTCAAATGCATTAAAATTAAATGCGAATAATGAAAGTTGACAAACATTAATAACATTTATTTCTGGAATTAATCGATATTCCACTAATTTCTAAAAATAGCTACCTATAATAAATAATAGAAAAATATATAATTTACCTTTAAATCATCCATAAGATATTTATCAAAAAACCGAAGTAATTCAACTCCAAGTGAAACATCAAAAATATGTTCAATTTCCCGATCATAGCATAAATGAATAGCTGCATGAACAGTTTCAAAATAAAAATCGGAAATAGCAATTTTGCTTTCAATGGTTTCAAGAAATGGTGATTGAAACATTCGACGAAAAACTTCTGAACGAAGAGAAAGAATTGATTTATGTGCCTTAAAAAATTAAAGGGAATTGATAAAATTTGAGGAAGCAAACTCGAATTAACAAAAAAAGAAAAAAGAAAGCACAACACTGGAAAAAAATAATGCATCATCATGATGAAATTCATTTATTTTGGTATGTTTAAAAAAAAGAGCTGTTCGTAAAAATCATGAATAGTTTTTTAAAAAAAGCTTACTAAAATTTCCATATTATCACCAACAAGAATTTTAAAATCTTGATCACCATTAAACCAAAATAAATCTCCCAAACTTTGTGCTCTTTGCTTTTTACAATTATTACAGCCATCAGGACGAAAAACCTTAAGAACTCCAGAAAATTGTAAAAAAAGTGTTTCATCAACAAAGAATCGATTTTCAGGATTAAAAAGTTCATTTCGAGGTGCAATACGTTTTCCAAAGCTTTGAGTATCAGTTGATTGATAATTAAGTGTATGAGTTTCAGAGAAATTTGCAGATTTAATTTCAACCGTATAATTTCCATAAACTTCTTTTTCATTTCCAACCGAAACAAGAAAATAAAAGGTCATAGTTTGAGGTTCTCCAGGTAAAACTCGAGCTGGATGTAAACGAATTTGATATCCAATTCCGGGGATATTTGAAGCATCAAAAATTGGGGTAACCAAAAATTCATCATGTTCCGTTATGTTTTCAATAAGGGATTTTTGAATGATCCAATTAATTGCAAATGGACATTTTATTGTCTGAAAAATGAACAAAATTGAAGTTTTGATGGCTAAAATAGGAGTAAACAAAAGATCCCAAAAGTTAATAAAAAAGTTTTTGATAGTGGTTTTGGTCATTTTTATGAGTATTTTTAAAATTGAACTTACTTTTGTTTCTCGAAATTTTCTTTTTAATGAACTCATTTACAAAATATATACTTTGAAAAGAAAATGAAGAAGAAAAAGAAAGACTTTAAACAAAGTTAAAGAAAAGTGAAAAAAGACACAAAAATGAAAAAAATAAGCAATTTCTTTCTTTCTCTTTTTTTAATTTTCAACAGCGGAATTACAAAAGGGCATTTAAAGTTTACTCTTTTTTTTGATCAACGATAAGCAAGCCAAAAAAGAAATGAAGAAGAAGGGGATGGCCGATGACATATGTGAAAAAAGCCATTCTCCCTTTTTTTGTGGCTTGAAGGAAAAAGAAGAAAACGCTGAAATTATTTTTTTGCGTGTTGTAATATATGGAAATAAAGTATTTCTCATTCAGTGATAATTTACGCTCGAAAGATAAAAACAAGAAAGAATCAAAAAAACAAATAGCAAAAAAGTGCCCCTTTAAAACATTAGACAAAAAAAGGTCAAAAAAGTTTGATTGCTGAGAAGAAGAAAAAAAGAAGTGCCCAAAGTCTTTTTTAGGATAAGAAAAACTGAAATACAAATTTTAACCTTTTTGAAACTTTCTATTTTTTGGAAGGCAAAAAAGAGCGGTAAAAAAGAGTTCCACATTTTTGTTGATGCAAAGAAAATTTAAATTTTTTTTCTATTTGCATGTTTCATGAAAACTATTGTTCAATTTAGTTTTTGACATAAAAGTAATATTGATTATTTCAATAAAATGCTGGTTTTTTGTAATTCAGTAGTAAGACATTTTTATCTGTTTTAATAAAGCGCAAAAAGCATTTGTTTTTTTTTGTTTTTTGTGACTTTAAATTCTAGCTTCATTGATATGCTGCTTATTATTGTAAACATATTTATCTGCCGACTAACCAAAAAATATATGATGGCAAATATAAACATTTAAGATAAATTTTAAAAATCCAAAATATCAGAAAGTTGAAAATTTATAGTAACTCAAACAAATAATGTGTTCTCTGCATTTGGGACTTTGATTTATCAATGACTAAACTTTTTTGGATTCCAGTTAGTTTAGGATAAAAAAGCGCAATTTTATAAATTATAAAATTAAAAACGTGAAAATAAAAAATATGATTTTTTTATGGGTTTTCGAAGAAAATACTCTTGATCAACGACAAAGTTTTCGGCGAATAAAAGATATGATGGAATATGAAATTGTGATCAATGAGATCTCCATTTTGACGTCAATAAAAATAAACTTAAACTTTTCTTGTTTTTCTTTGACTTTTATATTCTGTATTGTTTTATATGTGCAGTATCAAAGCATTTTTGTAGATTTAATTCTCCAAACATGTTTATTGAAGACTTTGTTAAAATGCAAAAAAATCAAACAAGATTGGTTTTTTTAATCACGTGAAAAAATAGTTTTCCTTGACGTATAAAAATAAAAACATAAAGATGTAAAAATGCAACCACTAATTAGTGCCTATTTTGAAAGGTCATCGTAAACATGTCCAACAACAATACCCCAAAAAATCTCTCAGACAGTGAAAATGTTTTTTGCCGATCTTTGGTCGATCAATCAATGGCATTCAAATGTAAAACGAACATTGCTATTCTTCTTTTTCTATTTTTGCCAAAATATGTATGTTCGAGTGCATCCATTCTTTCAAGATAGGTCACCTTCGATTAATTAATTGTAGGGGGTACTCATTTTTTTCTTTCCTGAAAAAATAACCTTTGCATTGGCAAACCAAAAAAAATAAAGAAGGCGGAGCTGATTGATTTGTGATCGGATTTTGGTTTAGTATAAATAGGTCCCAAAAAGGATTGAGAAAAAATAATTCCTTCATTATTTTTGGATTTGAAAGAAAGAAATAAAAATGAAGGTTGAAGTTTTTGCATTAATTCTTCTTTTTGTTGTTGTTGCAGATGCAAAAATGTAAGCTAACTTTAATCATATATATTTTTATAATCTTCATGTTTAGTAGAGTATTTCGTTCCCGACGTGCTCTTACAACCGTCCATAACACCTATGGTACCATTCATACCCCTGGTGTTCCCGGTGTAACTCATTACAATAATCTTCATGGCTCAACAGTTGTTGGACCTCGAGTAAATACATTTGGACATAATAATCTTCATACAGCCGGACTTGGCCGAGTTAATCATGTTAATACCCATCATAATTCAGCTGTTGGACCACATGGTGCACTTATTAATCGTCATTCAAATATTGGCGGAGCAGGTATCGGAGGTACACATGGCGCAATTACCGGGCATCATATTAATACCCTTCATGGTTAAATTTAAACCATTTCATTTCTGTTTTAATTGATTGATGCTTTGTTTTTATTTTTATCAATGCTGTTCTCCCCCCATTTTGTAATTATATCTTTATTTATTCAAACAATTTTTTTTGGCAATAAAATCAATCAATTAATAATCTCAGAGGTAGAAACGAAAGATACGTTTTTTGGCAGAATATTTACAATTTTTATAAAATTTGTAATCTTTTACAATGATGGCACAGGTGGAATAGGAGCTTGTGGGATTGTTGGGGGAGAAGTTGAGGAAGACATAATTCCAGGGATTACCGAAGAAGTGTAATACGTACTTCCAGGGGCATTTGGATGTGCAGAAACTTGTTGATAAACACTTGCCGGGGTTACAGTTACACATGAAGTTGTTGTACCAGGTAATTGATGGGATAGGGTTGTTGCAGCAGGAAGATATCCTTGCTTTTCTAAAAGTCCTGGAGAAATTGGCCCATGTTGATAACATGCATATAAAATATAAACAAAATATGTAACACCAAGTAGGGTCCCCAGTGCCGGATCTGCAATTAATTGGAAAGCAGCAAGTGGAGCCCAAGATCCCAAAATTGGATTAAAATGGTTTTGTAAAGAGAAAATTAAAATAAATGCTGCAGCAATTGGATAAAAGATTCCAATAATTCCAGCTGATGGAAGATTACTGCTTATTTGTGTTGATGTGGATTGATGGGGCAAAGCTGTTGGATGCCGGGAAGTAAGGCATCCAGAAAAGATTGATAAAAATGCAGCAAGCATTATCAAAAATTCTCGTAAAACATTAAAAATTTGATGTTGTGATTGTGATGAAATTCCAACCAAACAAACACCCGAAACAAATTCTGGATAAACCGATTGTGCCATTAATGCCATTGTTACAAGAAATAATGGAAAAGCCCATGAAATAATATGTGCACGAAAAATAAATTTTTCCTAAAACATAAAAAAGATTTATGCAAATTCGTAGGTACATAATAGGGATTACCATTTCTGCAATGGAATGCTCTTTCATATTCCATCTCCATGCAACACAAATCATTAACCACCAAAGTCTACCAGCTGTACCAAAATAATATAAAATTGTTGCAACAAATGTGCATGAAGTATTTGGAAGTCCTCGAACAGCATACAATAATTGATTATTATATTCAATACAAGCAATCTAAAAATTCTTCATATTAAAACATATCAAATTTTTTATATGTTTTTTTTTTTTACCTTTTCCCTTAACATTAAACTTAAAGCATAAAATGCAGCAGAAATTGCAAAACAAAGTGTTGCAAAAAATAATGATCGATCAATTGGCCGTCGAGCTGTAAATGGGCTTCCACGAATGCATGCAGCAACAAGACAAATTGTTGTAACACAAACGGATATCATTGATCCAATTACAAGCGTTGATCGTGCAGTTGTAATTTCTAACTAAAATTATTTTTGAAATTATTATAGTAATAGTAAAATAAAATAATACTGGTGTAAAATCCAAATGCGTTGAACATTGTGGAACACATTGTGCCGTTCGATTTACATAAACCCAATCACGATTTAAACAATGCCCACCAGGTAATGCCTAAAAATTTGCATATTTTTATACATTTTTTTCAAGGGTAAAAATTGAATATTACAATCATTCCACCGGATTCAGATGCATAATGAAATGTTGAAATATCAGCAGGTCGTCGATGAAAATCTTCACTTTCACTGCTATCAGTTGTAAGCTCTTCAGCTTCATCATGACTTTTAGAATTTGAATTCTCAGGACCACCCATGCACATATGTGTTGGAGTATTTTTTGCAGGAAATTTATCACAATCCAGGACCGATGGCCATTTATAATTGAATTCTTTTAACAAAGGGGAACAAGCTTTATGAACTCGAAGGCAAAGTGGTCGACATGGCCCAATTGGAAGTGAAACTTTTTCAGTACACATTGGAAAATAAACAGAACAAAGGAAAAAGCTTAATTCGGATGAACATGTTGTACCAATTAATGGATCAAATCCACTGATTGTTTCAGCTGCAGCAAGTGCAGTTTCATCACCAGCAAAATTTGGAAATCTATAATAATTTCATTATACTGTAGTTTTAATCTTTTTTATATCCCACTTTTTCTACCCCTTTTTGCCCAAAAAACTATCATCGATAATCTTTCTTTGTCAAATATCGAACTTGTGTCAGCTTGCTTTTTTTTGAATAATTTATAACCCTTTATATATCTGTCTATCTTCATTTCATTTTGTTTAGTTTTGAGTAAGTTCCAAACAAAACAAAACAAAAACATTGATTCATAAAAAATATTGTGTATGCATTTATATTTTTCTCTTTCTCACATGGCGCCCGTTTCCTTTCTTTTCTTTAACCAAAAAATCTATCTATTTGTCAAAAACGGGCACTCGATCATTCTCTTCTTTTTCCTTTCCTTTCCCTGCGCAAAAAGTCAAAAATTGCAACTCTGAGGAAAAAAAAGAAAGAAACCCAAAACAAAAAAGCAGTTTATAATATTTTTCAATGACATATTTGAATTTTTTTGCAACATTATAGAAAAATGTAAATACACAAAGGCATTTTTATCCCAAAAAATCTCAACAAAGAATTTTTCAGAAAAAAAACATTAATCGTTTTTTGTGGATAAAAAAATTGCATAATCAAAAATTAATGTAAAATTTTTGAAGATCTCTTGTAAAAAATATAAATGCCATCCGGATAACCCCAAATGGCTAATCCAAAAAAAAGTATTAGACAAATTAAAATCCCGCGAAAAACAACAGTCTGTTGAAATGAAAAAAAGCATGGATAATTTTTCCAAAGAAGCATTTGTTGATGTTTAATTTTGAAAACTTTATAGAAATGTTTTTACAATAAGCTTGAAAAATAACTTTATTTGTTTAAAAAAATAGTTTAAAAATTTTTATTTGTATTTTTAAAACACAGCTTTTGAAAATTTTTTTGATAATTAACATTTTCATTTTTAATTGCTTGCATTTTTAAAATTCAAAGCTGTTGCAAAATTTGATTTAATCGAAAAACATTTTTTTTTTTGCAGCTATATTTTTTGATTAGCGCTTTTTCTGGCATTTTGATGACTGAAAAGCAACTTTTGCGCGCCAAAGCCTTGGTGCTGCTATAAAAGCAGCTCAAAATCATTTTTTCGTCAAAATCTTCATCTGTTTTTTTCACTTCTCTCTCTCGCTCAAGCTTCATCAATTATGTCTGGTCGTGGTAAAGGAGGTATGTTAATTTTTTTATTAATAAATCTCGGGAAGGATTAAGCTTCTGGAGCAAATAATTAGTCAATAAATAAAGGATTGAGCTTTTTTTTACGCTTTGTTACAAAATTACAAAAAAATTTTTGAATTCAATAGTGTTGTGCTTTTCCTAGTTTCATCTTGCTGTTCTAGGTATTTTTAATAATCTTTTTTTTAGGAAAAGGATTAGGCAAGGGCGGAGCCAAGAGACATCGTAAAGTCCTACGCGATAACATCCAAGGCATCACAAAACCTGCAATTCGTCGTCTTGCTCGAAGAGGTGGAGTAAAAAGAATTTCTGGTCTCATCTATGAAGAAACACGTGGAGTTTTAAAGGTATGTTCGCTTTTATACATTCTATATATCTATTACTAATTTTCCTCGTTTTAGGTCTTCCTCGAAAATATCATTCGTGACTCTGTTACTTATTGCGAACATGCCAAAAGAAAGACAGTAACTGCTATGGATGTTGTTTATGCTCTTAAACGTCAAGGAAAAACTCTTTATGGTTTCGGTGGATAAGAAGGTGCTGCTCCTCATCTTTTAACTCTTTGCGAAGATCTCATGTTTTTATCCCAACGGCCGTCTTTAGGGCCACATTTTTTTATCCCAGTTCAGTTCTTCGTTTTTTTCTTCTGTTTTCTTTTATGTTTATTGAATAAATTTTTTTTATTGTTTTACGTATAATTTGTTGGACTTATAAATGGGCAGTGGTTATGTTTTATCCAATTTTTGTTCGAAGATTAGAGTTTCGTAAGGAACAGACGTTTGAGAAAATTATTAGAATATTAGAATTCTTTGATAAGTTGCGTTTTAAGTTTTTTAAAAAATTGGCAAGGCTGCTTAGAAGCAAAAAAAGACTCACTCGATGAATGCATTCACCAGATAATCAAAGAAATGAAATTTTTCTCAACTATTTTAAACTTTTTCAAGAAAAATTTTCTCTTTTGCTTTTTTTACCGTAACTTTTTTCCCCTCATAATTTTTTTAAAGATAATAATTCTTTTTTTTATTTAAACTTTCACAAATTGTCTCCTTTTATTTCTTTTGTCTTCGATGATCGTAAAATAAAAGTATCAAAAAGTCATCAATGTTTTAAGCACAAATTTTTTTCTTGGGAAGTATTTTTAACAAAATATATGACTTTTTTCTTTCTCTCATTTTGTTAGCTTTAAAAACAACAATATTTTACAAAGCTTTACTCTTTAAATATTTTTGTGGATGTAAGAAGAAAAAATAGATGCAAGAATGAAGTCTGTTATGGCAAATATATATATATGCTTTTTTTCTCGAGTTGAAAAATAGTCTCATCGAAGAACTTTTAAAAAAGATGCCGCTTTCTCATTAATCAGCAGCTTCTCTTTTTTCTTTCATTGACGGACTTGCAAAAAAATCTTTTGGGTCGAGATTTTTGCGTTTTTTTTAAAACCGAAAAAAAATAAAATAAATCTCCGTGCTTTTTTTTGTCGGGTCATTGAATAAATAAAGTAAGCAACTATCTGCCATTTTTTACAAACACACACAAGCGGCTAAATTTTTAACAAAAAAAACAAAAGAAAAAGTGATTAGTAGTTTGACTATTATATTTTTGAAAAGAGAAAAAAGAATTGAGAGACGACAATGAAATATTGTGCAAAAAAATGCTTCCTTTTGGGAATAATTAATAATTCAACAGTTTGTTTTTTTTGAACATCTTTGAAAGGGTAAAAGACTGTAAAAAGAATTATTGTTTACCCAAAAATGACTAAAATTCCAAGTGGGAGAGCAATGATTGGGATTTCTAAAAGTTAAAGTTTTGCTCGTGTACAAAAAATTTTTTAAGGGAAAACTCTGTCAAAAGTATTTTTCAATATACAACTTTAAATTTTTAATTTCGATCAGATTACAAAAATGCCAAGGCGTTTTACCCACAAAATTTTTGCCATCTCTAAATGCCATTTTTACAACTGCAACTTTTGTTCCAAAAAAAAACAACCCATGCTTATCACTTTTTTCTCTATTCTTTAAAGTTAAGCTTTTTTTAAACAAAAAAATTTGAAAACGAACACTATTGTTTTCTATTTTCTCCCTTTCTTTTTTTCATTGCATTTAAGTTTTTGTCGGAATTTTAGAAATCCCAAAAGAGAGACAAACTTTCAAAGTAAAGTAAAAAAAAAGAGAAGTATTTTAAAGCTAAAAAAGAGACAAAAAAGAAAAAACCGATAGATTTAACACTTGAAACACAAAAAGAAGTTCCTTCAAAAAAGAGAAGATAAAAATTGAGTTAAAAATTTTTGTGCAAAAAAAGTAATAATGAACATTTTTTTATAGTAATAGAATTTTCTCTCTGGAAGTAACTCTTTCCGGATGTAAATTTATTGCATAAAACTTATAAAAATATAATGGATGAAAAAAAGTAACAGGCGATATACAAAATTATATCCTTTATCCGATTTGTCATTTACAAATTGCCTACAGTATCCTCATTTTTTCTGATAGATAAACATCGCAACAAAATTTTTTTCATAGATCCCATTTATCAAAATAAATGGATTTTTATTGGAATATTAAAGTGGATTCTTTCTTTTTCTATCTCCATTAAAAGCAAAAAAATATGAAAAATGGGGAGAATAAAATTTGCCAATTTTTACCGCAAAAATTGCTTTTCTTTTTTTCACAAAAAAATAAAATCCATTACTTTCTTTTTCTCTTTTGTTAAAGACAAAAACAAATCAAAGAAAAAGAGAGATAATGCAGATTTTGTGTCCCTTCTTTTTTTTACATACAAAGAAAGAAGAGAAAGAGGGGGGTCATTTAATGGCCACTAAAAAGTCCATTAAACATCATTGTAAATTGGCTCTTTAATTCCTTTCTTTTTTTATTGAACTCCCAAAAAATATTGTAAAACAAATTGTTATATGTTTTTTCATCACCTTTTTTTAAAATGCCATTGAAAGAAAAAGAAACAATATTTTTGCGGTAAAAAATCAAAAAAGAAAAATTTTAATTTTTTAGGAAAAGGTTACCGTAACCTTTACTTTTGTTATGAAAAACAGCGCAAAATTGGTTTTTTTGAAAGAAAGAAAAACCAACAAACCTTGTTTCATTATAACCAATTCCTAAGCATTGTTTTGTATCAATTTTAACACATTTTGATTGATTTCGATGAAATCTTGAATTTACATCAAATGAATTTGAACTGCTTATTTGTGATTCAACATTTAAAGGAAAATACGAAAATAATAAGATAGATAGAAAAAATAACCGGAAATACATGGCTTTTAAAATATTTTTAAACCCTGAAAAATTGTTAATTTTAAAAACCAAAAACATTTAACGAAATTCGCGGAAAGACCAAAGTGATTCAGTTTGTTCAAAAAAGTAACAAATGAAAGTTAATCTCTTTTTTGGGTAAAATTTGAATCCAAAAAAACACATTTAACGTGTTATTTTTTTGAAGGTTTTTAACTTTTGAAAGAAACACGGAATAAAATTAGAAAGTTAGTTGGCACAAAAATGTTTAAACTTCTTTTTTTTCAAGACAGAAAACAACCAAAGATGTCAAAAAAATGCAAACTTATTGCATTCCTCGACCAAACCCTTTTTTTTTCTTGATGTGTTTCTCCCAAAAGAGGAGGGAGGGAAAAAAATAGACTAAAGGCGACAATGAAAAAAGCTTGAACATTATTTTTTTTGCTTCAAACAGAAAAAATATATCGAAAAGAATGAATGAAAGAAAGTGATGCGCGGGGCGCCGGCTGTCGGGTGCCAACAAAAAAACTATGCGTTATATATATTTTTGTTTCATTTTTTTCTCTTTCTCCACCCTTCATTGATATTTAAGGGACACAAAATTTCGTTCACCAACGGCCAAAACTCCTTCTTTTGTCAAAAATAGAAAAAATGGAGATCGTTTTAGATTAACTACATTTTCCTTTGAGGGAAAAACAAATAACTCCGCCCAAAAAAATAAGTTAAACAACTTTTATAAAGCTTTCATTTTGCAAACTTTTTTTTCAAAGGTATAAATTATTTTGAAAAAAATGATAGTTTATCTTTTCTTATCCGATTTTCCAATATCCCCCCAATAGAAAACTTTTGTCTCTCTTATTTCAAAGCATAGAAAGATTTTCGAGAAAAAGAAAAGAAGTAAATAAAAATGACATTTTGATAAAATATTACCGGCATTGAAAAAGCTTGTCGTTGGTTGCCCCTTTAAAATTAGGAAATGAGTGAAAAGAAAGAAATAACAATGAGTTAATTTTCAAATAAAAAAAAGACAAAATTAAATTTTAATTGAAAATTAGGTTGTAAAAATAGGTGAAAAAGTGAGAGGGTGGCTAATTTACAATAAAATTTGAAGGGGGAACGCATTCCGTCCATTAAATGTGGGGATATAAAAGATAAAAGTTATGTGACATTTTTATGGCACTTTAAAAAAACATTTACAAATATTTTTATTTGATTTTATTCGGGAAAAAAAATGATGCAAAAATTGGCAAAAAGCTTAACTTAAAAGACTAAAATTTTTTAATGATGCTACCGTAATGATCAGATTAAAAAAACAGTAGATATTTCCAAAACAAAGTAATAAAGTTTTTCGTTTTTTAAAAGAACATTTCAGAAAGAAACGAACGTTATTGCAAAAATAACATAAATTTATCCAAAATGTTTTGAAAAAAATAACAGTTTAGTTTTAAAAATAAACATTTAAAGTTACTGGATTCAAATATCAAAAAAAATTCCGCCAAATAGAACTAATTTTCCTCAAAAATTATACAAACATAAACCATCCAAAACAATGTTTCAGTCCACTTTTTGTTATGGTTTATTTTTTGTTATTTCATTACAAAATCACCATCAAAAAATCACACGATTATAAACATAAAATAACACCATTAAATCAAACAATAAAAACCGAAACACATGTGTTTATTTGATTTTGCATAATTCGATTATCATAATATAATAAGTTTATAGCGGGTATGTACGAAAAAAAAAAGTGTAGCATAAAAAAGGTAGGCAAAAAAAATCACCTTCGTTTTTTTTTGGGTGGTCAAAAATATGAGCAGAAAAAAATTATGTTCATTTTTATTTTAAAGGGCATGTCCAAACACGATGAAAACTTTTTTTCATTTCTTACTGAACGTATCCTGAAGCGAAAGCAATACCTTCAGGGTTTTATTTTTTTCAGCAAAAAAAAAATTTTTTTTTAAAAAAGAAAAAAAAATTGAACACATGTTTTTCACGTGTATTCGTTTTTTTGATATTTTTGTTTGTTATTTATTTTTTTGTATGTTTTATATGTAATAAACTTTTTTTACTTGATTAGCACATCCGTTTATGCGGTATAACAATATTTTCTGCTTTTTTGTTGATCAGTTTTTTCAGGTTTAGCTGCCAGCCGGGTAAGTTTTTCCTGTTGGGTATGTTTCGTATTCTTTTATTCTATCATAACTGATAACAGTATATTTATAGGTTCTTCTCTCTTGATCTCGGCGGTGTTCTTGGTCCAATTTGTTTAAATTGTTATTTATTATTTATTATTATGAAAGAACTTTTAAATAAATTATTTATAAATAAAAAGAATCGTATTTTATGTGTAAGATTAGAGGGAAAAACTGAGGTTAAAGAATTGAGGAATGTTGTTGGGTGGTCGAAAAAATGTTTGGCAAACCCTATTTCGGGTAACAAAGAAATCCCAAAAATGAATTTTTTCCAAGTTCTTTATGCTTTTTTTAACTGCTACAAAAAAGCAAAGTTCAAAAAAACTATTTTTCGATTCAATTCAATCGTTTGAAAATGCGCGTTGATCCATGTGCTAAAACTAATTGAATAAAAAATTAACCTACAAAATAATGTATTACCCCTAAGAAAGTTAAAACCAATATATATGTTTTACTAAATGATGATTATGTTTATTTATGTCATTCAAACGAAATATAAAACATAAACAACTTAAACCTGTCAGAGTGCTGCAAGAAGGAAGATATCAGATCAGACCTTAAACCCCGTTTCACTAATCAAAATGTTCGAAAAGCGATGTCGAATAATTTGCAACAATCTGATATCTCCCTCCCAGGTAATTGTATCATCACGATCAAACCCATGCAGCAGCTTGACAAGTGAACAATATATAAAATAATAAATAACAATTTAAACAAATTGGACCAAGAACACCGCCGAGATCAAGAGAGAAGAACCTATAAATATACTGTTATCAGTTATGATAGAATAAAAGAATACGAAACATACCCAACAGGAAAAACTTACCCGGCTGGCAGCTAAACCTGAAAAAACTGATCAACAAAAAAGCAGAAAATATTGTTATACCGCATAAACGGATGTGCTAATCAAGTAAAAAAAGTTTATTACATATAAAACATACAAAAAAATAAATAACAAACAAAAATATCAAAAAAACGAATACACGTGAAAAACATGTGTTCAATTTTTTTTTCTTTTTTAAAAAAAAATTTTTTTTTGCTGAAAAAAATAAAACCCTGAAGGTATTGCTTTCGCTTCAGGATACGTTCAGTAAGAAATGAAAAAAAGTTTTCATCGTGTTTGGACATGCCCTTTAAACAATCATAAAAACAAAAATATGTATGCTTGTTTAAAATCGATATATTGAAAAAAAAGCAAGCGATAAACGTTATCGCGAGAAGAAAAAAAACCGTTCAAATTTTGTTTGACCTTTTTTTACACAGAAAAATGAACACGCTTATCATTAAGATTTGATCAATGAATATCTAAGATTTATGATATCCTCCTTTCTGCTATTGATGATTGAAGGTGGTTTCAATCAGTGTTACATAACTTTTTTTACCAAAGAAAAGTCTTATGTTAAAAAAGGGGAGAGATTTAAAGGTGATAAGAAAAAGTCTATTTTTTGGTTGCAAAAACGGCGGTTGCAATATTTTTTTTGTTTACGCTTATTTTTTTTGGAAGAAAAAAGCCCGCTTAAATTTGTGCAAAACTTATGAAAAATCACATATAACACGTGAAAAACAAAAACTATTTTGAAAGTTTCATTTCCAAAAAATGATCATCAAAAATTGGAAATTTCTGACACTTATAGGCGCTTTGTAGTACACTTATTGAGCAAAAACGCCTATAAGTGCCAGAAATTTCCAATTTTTGATGATCATTTTTTGGAAATGAAACTTTCAAAATAGTTTTTGTTTTTCATGTGTTATATGTTTGAAAAGTTCAAAAAAGGACACTATTAAAACCAAATATGAAAATTTTAAATCAATCATTTATTTCTTGGAAGAAATGAAGCAACATCTGGTGTAAACTGTAAGAAGTAAAAACGTGTGAAACAACAAAAAAATTGAGTTTTTTATCGAAAAAAAAGTGAAGCAATGGTTGATGGAAAAAAAGAAAGAAGTAGGAAGTGAAATGTGAGAGAAGAGGAAAAAAACTGTTGACTAAAATGTATGTCGCTTATCAGCAGATAAAAAAATGGCGATGAGAAAAAGAGAAAAAAATAATCAGTAGCAAAGAATCAAGAAAAAAAAGAAGGAAATGGAAAAGACACAGAAGGTAGTCATAAAAGTCATATATTTGTTTGGCAAAAAAAATACAAATAATGTATTTTTGAAAAAAGGTGGTAGTTAGCGGTTTTTATAACCTCCATCAGCAGCTTACAACATACTTTTAACAAGTCTCAAAAAATACATGCATTTAAATTTCGGAGGTAAAAAGATTTGAGTTTTTAGAAATGCATGCAAAAAATGGTGACAAATTTGATGAACAATTTTAAAAATTTTTTGGAGGTGGGAAAAGAAAAAATGTTTTATTGTTGACATTTTTTGCAACTTTAAAGGCAAAAATAATTAATCAAAAATGATATATTTGAAAAATATGTATACTGTAAACAAATATCAAAAATGTGCAATTTTTTGCCAGTGAAACAAAATTGAATATGACTAATAAAAAATATGAAGAAAAAGCTTATTCTACACATTTTTGATTATCATAACAATATTCAATCATAGAAAAAACCACTCTGAATTATTTTTCTAGGTACCAACTTTTTTTTATAAAAAAAAGCCTTGCTGCTTTCTATTTTAATGTGAAATACACAGTTTACCGATATAACTCTTTGCTATGAAAAATTCCCTTGCAACAATAAAAAATCCAAACACTTGCTTTTTTATTGTTACAAAATGTAAATGTATGATTTTCCATTAAAAAAGAAAAAAAACATAGTCCATCATCGGTCAATTGAGTCGAAGCATACCCGCTTTTTTCTTCAACCAGCTTCTTTTTCTTCGATATTATCTTTTTTTCAGCACTTTGAAAGGAAGAAAATGGCCGTAAAATGTCGTTTGAGAAAAAACAGCAGCAATAAACGATGAGAAAAAAACAACAGAGATGCAAAAACTGGAGTAAAAATATGATAAATGCCAAAAACGCACATCGTAAACTTATTAATGTTGCTTTACTGATTTTTGAAACAAGTATTTGCCATGCATGTTAAAATTCAATGACAATAGTGTTAACATTAAGTTGTACGTATATCAACATAAAACGATAAAGAAAATGTGCCATCCGGAAAACCCCGGATAGCTGATCCAAAAATTTATCGCTAAATTATTGCGATTTTTATACGAACCTTTATTAAAGGTATTTAAAACCGACAAATAAAAAAAAAAGAGTGGTACAAATAGAAAAAGGCAGTTGACTGAAAAGATAAGTTGAGGCGCGCGACAGAGAAACAAAGAAAAATACACTTTTTGCATGCAAAAAATCAACTTTTTTTGCACACTTTTTTTTAAAAAAAAATTTGTTGATCAACACAAATGTTTTTGTGTATACTATATTTTTACATAATATTTGCAGCATTTATAAAAGAATTACCATAATTTCTTGTAACATGATCAGAAAGAAGCAGTGGCAAATATTTATTTGCATCTTCTTTTGATTTGAAGAATGTGGTTGATATTTTATTTGCTATTTCTGTTTCAGCGATTTGAATTTAATAATTCAGAACTGACACAAGAACAGGTAAGAAATTTCTTTAATATTTTTCTCATCTCTTATCGGATTAGTTTTTAGCTTTTATCTTTGCCAATTCCAGATCTTGCGTATGATCCAAATAATCAATCATTTGCTTCTTTAAATTTTACTCAAAAAATATATCTTGAAAGTTTATTTACGAAATCAATATACTTTCCAAAATGTGATAGACCACCAAAACCAATTGTATGCTTAACTTTTAAAAAATTTTTGTTACTTCTGCTAATAATTACGTTTTAGATTCAACCAATATACTTTTGGCCTGGAAAACGTATTGATTTTCCATGTCGAATGTGTCATCGACCTTCTGTTTACAATGGTAAAATGAAATATTGGGAAGTTTTAAGGCGTGGAATTTCTGATGAGATTTCAAATATTATGTCAAAAGTTTGTTTAACTATTTTTTGTGTAGGGTTTTTTATTATTGAATTTTAGCAAAGAATAGAAAGCGATAAATGGGAAACAATTAATCAAAAATTTTCTGATAATTTTGTTTCTGAAGAATCTCAAGTCAAAATACCAAGAATGCCACAACGAAAAAACGGTAATGAATCAAATGCAACACCGAAAGAAGCATATCGGCCAAAAACACAATTCTTTCAAAGAGATGGAAAATTGATCATATTACATGTTTGTTTTATCTCTTTTTATTTTATATACATGTATTATTTTAAGCCTCATATGGATTCATATGGTTTATATCGATGTTTTGATTCTGAAAGTTCAGCAATTGTTAATTTTATTTATTTTTTGATTCCAATTACTCCTGTTTTGACAATGTTTAATTGGAAGGTTCTTTGTAAGTTATATTGCTTTCATTGATTATTATTTACTACACTTCTTTTTAGTACATCAATGCAATCCAAAGAAAACATCATTCCGTTATCTCGATGAATTTCATCAATTTCATTTTTTACCAACAATTTTACCTGAACAAAAAGATATTTGTTCAAAATTTAAACCCGCTTCATCTGAAGAAGATTACTGTAGCGTTGATAAATTTAATGATATCTCTCAACCTTCTTTAAATAATATTATTAATGTTTCCAAGTTTGATCATCCAGGTGATCAAGAATTTATTGCAAAGAAAACAAATTTAAAAATATTTATTTCATGGTCAAAATGGTCATCTTGTAATGCTGGGGAAGCTATGAAAACGAGATACGGTAATTTTATACAATAAGTTTTTTTTTGTAAAGATTTATATTTCAGGATTTTGTCATATTGGAAAATTTAATCCATCAAAAAAGTTGGAAGAACCATTTCAACATGGAGAAACTATAAAAAGGCTTCATAAATTTTTGGATAATGTTGAAGAATTTAAGATTAACGGAATTCGACTTTTTAGGTATGTTTATTATTACTCTTTTAAAGACATTTTTAAATTTAAATTTAGTGGTGTATTAGCCGATGTTATTAATGATGGAAAAAGTTCAACACATTGTAATGATTATTCAAATTTAAATGAGATATATGAGAAAGAAATTGAAATATCAATGATTAAGTTAATAAAAGCTGTAACAAATGATTCAATTTCTGATATTCGTGAAAAACATAGATATCCAAATAATTTACACCTTTTTGAATCTGTCTGTTTTCGAAGTATTGATGTTGCAGATGATATTAAAATTGAATATGGACAAAAAATAATTCAAAATAAACCATGTTAAAATTTTGTCTTTTTATATAATAATGTTTAAGTTTAATAAATGTGTTTTTATAACAACTATAGTATTTCTTTATGCTAGAATGTTACATGTTTCAAAATACAATTTATTTAAAAATATTTTGTAAATTTATTAAAATTTTATGCAGCCGTTTGAGGTCTTGGACGACTTTGTTCACCTTCTTGTGTTGAAAATTGACTTGAACGCCAAACTTTTTTAAAGAAAATTTTCATAAAATGTGTTCGATATGGTTTAATAAAGAGAATTGCAGCCAAAGGTTTAACAATTGAAATTAATGAACAGAACATTGAAAGAATAATACAAAATGTTTGATATTCAGCATTTGCAAATGAAAGTAAAAATAGGCACAAGCATGGAATTGTTCCAACAATTAAAGGTGCAATTGTTTGAATTGTTAAAGCATATTGTAATTGTTTATGCAATTGTCGAGTTTTTGGTACCATTAATGCCTTTTTTGTATTTAAAGTTCTGTTAATATTTATTGCAAAAAATATTCCCATTATAAATCCAAAAATTAAACATGCAACAATTATTCCAAAAACAAATAAAATTTTAAAATTCTAAAATTTTGGAAATTTAAAAATGGGTGAATCATTTTAAAACACTTACAAGTAAAGTACCAAGAAAAGCTGGAGTTGGATCTGATGGTTGAAGGTTTGATAAAATTCTAATTAAATATGCTGCAGATTGATGCTGATTATTTACTTCAAAAATAAGGATCATCATTAATGTTATAAAAATACCCGAAAAAATCATATACAAATATGGGATAAGAAATGATCGGGTTGAAACAATTTGTCCGCTAAAAAAATTTTTTAAATTTTAAACTTTTTGTACGTTACTACTGTATCTACAGCTGTATTGACAATATTAATTATTTTGAAAAAAAAAACTTACCGACAAATTGCCAAATATCGAATATAAAATGGTAAAGGCATTGAAAGTAAATTACAAATTAAAATTACAATACTAAAATACAATAATATTCGACCAAAATTAAAAAATTGTGCAAAATATCCCCTTGAAATAATAAAATAATTTCCTTCATAAATTTGTACTTCCTAAAGATGGTACCATTATATTATTATTGAAAACAAAATTTATACCAATAAAACAATACTAAAAAGAATTGCTAATAAAATATCCAAAAAGCAGCTATGAAGTAGGGCACGACCATAAAATTTAAGTTCCATCTTTTTTGTTGTCAAAATTAAATATGCAACGATGCAATTTATAATTATTCCAAAAAATGATACTCCGTAAAGAATTGATTTATGCAAAATATGAATATCCATTTTTTTCGGCTTCTCAGATTTTTTTGTCAAGAAAGAAACATTTAAACTTTAAAAAAAAAGGTAAAAGTAATCTGAAAAACGAAAGTGGTTTTTTAATGTGTCTATATTTTAAAGTAAGGTAAAAAAAATTAGTAATGGCAATTATAATTTTTAATTTGTTACATTTAATTTCTTTTTTTTTTCAAAAGGTCATTGGTAAATTTATTCCCGTTTCGTGAGTAATTCAAAGAAGGGGGAACAAAAATGTAAAAGAAAAGACAATAAAAAAGAGAGATAATTCATAATTCTTGGAAAACTATTATTCAAAATGGGGTAAAAAGTAAATTCATTCCAAGTATAATAGGGTTGTTTTTAATCGGGTTAATTAAAATTTAATTGGGTTTTACTTTTGCTCCAATAAAATACAACTACAAAAAAGTCAAAATACAAAAAACGAAACAATAAAAAAGCTTTACTGTTTTTATTTCAAGTTTTTTATATCCATTTTGATCGAAAAAAAAAGAAAAAAGTAAAATATTGATGCATTGTTTAAAAAATTTTTTTACAAAAAGACTTATAAAAAATTAAGAAGTAGCATTACTTTTTTTATCACTACTTTGATTTGATAAATTTAGTTTTATCATTTACGAAATTCATTTTTTTTAATATTTAAACTATATTCTATAAAACTTTGAAAGGTAAACGAAAAATGGCAATAAAAATTCACTTAAATTGTGCAAATTTTTTTAAATAACAAACTTCTTTAAAAAAATTTGCAGAAACATCCAAAAAGCCCGACAAATTATACGGTATTTATTAAAAAAGCAAAAGCTCAGCTTTTTGAAGGTTATAATTTTTCTTTTACCTTATTTAAAAATGAAAACCAAAAAACCAATAGAAAAAAAGAAAAAAACTAATAAATTCATTGGTAAAAAACCTTCCAAAAACTTCCTTTTTTCAATTACCTTCGAACTTTGTCAAATTTTCACCTGTTTTTTAAAGCTAAGAGTTTTTTCGATTTTTATTTTTGTGTTAAACAGAAACTCCAAAAAAGGCGGCTTTTATTAAACATTTACAAATTAGAATTGATTTGGTATTTAACAACCTCGATTTTACGAAGGCTTTTTTTTGCAAAATAATAATAATAATGGGATATAATTTTATTACAAAGTTCATGAAAAAAAATAGTTTAAAAAAAACTAGTATATTAATAGAATCAAGCTAAAAAATAAAAGAAAGAAAAAAGTAAAAAAATAAGTTTAAAAAAATGATGCTTTTATAAAAGTAAAAAAAAATCCTATAATTGCCCCCCCCCCATATCTATGCTCCTCAATGACGTCGTATTTTTGTTTCCTTTTTTCCACGGTAACTATTTTACTTGTAAAAAATTCGCTACTTTTTACATTTTTGCCCAAAAAAACAAATTTAACAAATTTATATTTTGCATTAGTTTTACGCATTTCCTATTTTGAAATTATTGTAAAAAATGAAAGACTTTAAGTTTTTCTTTGTTCTTTCAAAGATTAACTAAAAAATGTACTAAAACATTTACTTTTGTTTTTACAATTACAAATAATTTTTAAAATATGTTTTTAGTTTTAAAAAAAACAATAACAAATAAAAAAGATACGTGTTTTTTACGTAAAATATATAAAAAAAGATGATTCGAGAGTCATATTTTTTTGACATCACATTCTTTTTTTAACTTTTTCATAGAATGACTTAAATGTAGTCAAAAATGACTTTGCTTTTGATCTATTTTTAACTAAAAAAGAAACTTAATGCAATTTCTATAAATAAAAATTAATGGCATGCTTTATTATAGAAGTAAGTTCGAGCTATTTTGAGCTAAATTACAGTACACTTAAAAGTATTATAATTTTAAAAGTTTATGAAACTTGCATAGCTTTTTGAAAAGAATTTTATTTAAACATTTCAAAAATGAAGAATCATTGGTTTTTTTGTTGGAAGACTGAAACGTTTCAACGTGTTAAGTTGATTGACTCTACATCAACAGACAGATTTATGTTTTCTCTCTTCTATCACCCGCCTTCTTTTCTTTTTGTATTTATTTAAATGCTTTAAATATTTCTCTCTTTCTCCCTTTTTCAATCAGTTTTTTATCAGTTTATCATTAAGTGGTTGGTCGCCATTTTTATCTCGTCTCTCTTTTATAATCCCGTTTAGATTTTGTGATATCGAAAAATAAAGCATAAATGTATAATCGAAATTGTAATTCCCTTAAGTTATAGACGAATCAATAATATCTAAGGTCATTTTTGAAAACTTAATAATTCAAATATATTTGTTTTAGATGTCAACAAAAAGTGATAAATATTCATTTTTTGAACAAAATTTTTCAACATCCGAAAATCGAAATTACAATTTGAATTTAAATCAAAGCAAAAAATGTCCAATTTTGCTTCCTGTTCAATCTAGTAGCAAACCAAATAATGATAAATATTGTGGTAAAAAAATTGATGCTGCAATCCAAAAAAAAACCGGCAACATTAATTTTATGTTGAAAATTTTTTTTTAATTTGTAAAAAAGGTTACGGTAGTAACTGTTACCCCTTGAAAAAGTTTTTTTCTTGGTTCAAAAGACTTTAACGATGAAGTTGTATTTAAAAATTTTACGAGGAATTGCAGCAGCAACAGGTTTTAAAGTATCTGATAATTATGAAGAAAAGGAAAAATTCCAATCATGGAATAAATCTTCTAAAATCTCAACTTTTAATGAAGAAAATGATGATTTAAAAAAACGATGGAAGAATGAAAATACTTTAAATGTCACCAATAAAAGCATCCTTTCTCTTCATATTGCAGCTTATGAAAATTCAATTGAAACTGTTGCATTGGATTTATTTGGGAATGAAAACATTGAAGGATTAAAAAAAGAAGAATTTGGATCACTCAAAACTTTTAAACAATGCTTTACTGATAGTTTTAAATCTCGAGTAATATAAAAAACTAAAAAATTTGTAATTCATTTAATCTTTTACAGAATCTATTTGAATTTTCAAGACAACAAGATAGAGATGAAGGAAATAAACCAGAAGTTATGCAATTTAAAGCATCTCAACAATTACTTGGTTCAAATCAACCGTCATCTTCTGAACAAAATGGAAATAATGATGGACATATTGAACAAACATCAACATATTCAATTGAACCGGTTTTTGATTCTGAACAAGGAAATGTTCCTGCTAAAGATGCACTGGTTTGTTTTTTTTCTCGAGTTTATGAACCATTTTTATTTATGGTTTATGAATACTTTTTTGGGGCGGTGAATGTCCACGTGATTTGGATCTTAAAAGGTTTATAAAAATCAAAAAATGATGTTTAACCTGTGGTAACTTTATGAATATTTTAGGTTCCTGAATCTTTATGGACACATGCATTTTGGCATTCACCTTTAAAATCAGCATATAATCCACGAAAGCTTATATTTGTTTTACGAACATTCGAAAATGTTTCAACAGTTTTTGGTCCAAATTGGCATCGAATGGCAACAAGATCTGGAAAGGTTAGCTTTATTTTTTTTAATAATTAATACAACATATTTAGTATCGTCCATTTGATATGAATATGCCATTCACAATTCCAGCATTAAAATTTTCAACATGTGAAACTGATCCACCATTGACAGTATTTGGAAAATTTTCTGCACAATCTGCTGCTCGTTTACTTCGAAATCAATTATTTAAATTCACTTTTATTGTATCTTCACCTTCACTTCGATGCGTTCAAACTGCTTGCACATATGCAGAAGTTATGGAAACAAAGGTATATGTTTTGGAAGAATTGGCTGAACCTGAAATTGTTCAACAACATGGAAATTTGATTACACAATTTGGGAAATATTTAAGTATTGATCAATTACGTAAATGTGGTTTTAATGTTCAAGGGTATGTCTTTATTTTTGTTTGGGTGAATTTAAGCAAGTGTTTGCATGGCGCAGTTAGTAGCGCACCTGGCTTTCAACCAGGAGGTCACGGGTTCAAACTTCACCGAAATCTTTTTTTAGACTTCGATTAAATGATAGACGTCCCCTGAATGAAAATGAATCAGATCTTGGAATAATGTCCCGAATTGCACAAGCTTTACGAGAATTAACAACTCAAGCTCCAAAAGGTACTGCATTAATTGTTGGTGATGCATTAGTTGTAAAAATTGCAAATTCAATTTCATCACTTCCTGAAGGATATTCTGATCCATTGTGTGATAAACCATTTATGGTTCCACCAGTTGAATTAATTGAAGAAGAAACACTTGAAATGGATAGATATGATTTTACACAACTTGATGAATGGTTTCCTTTCGGAACAATGAATGCTTTCTTACGTCAAAAAAATGATGAAACAAATTCTTTAGAAGCTATAAGAATTCCATATTTAATGCCAAAGTTTACTGTTATCCCTGAAAATAATGAAAAAGAAAAAGAACGAGAATTAAAAGCAGCAAAACCAGAAAATGTTATTTCAATTCAACAAAATGGTCCAATTGGTAGTGATAGCTCGGGAAGTGAAATTTCTATTAATTAAAAAAATGTAAAATATGATGTGTAAACTTTTTTAAAAAGTTTTGTTTAAATAAAGAATTATTAAATTTTTTTAACATTTATTAAAAAACATTTCAGTTTCATAAGATAATTTCCAAATTGTTGTATTTTTGGAAGATTTTAATAATCGAATATTTCTTAAACCACCAAATTCTTCAATTCCTTGACAAATTTCATATCTTCGATTTCCACCTTTTTCAAGGATATTTTTTAATGCAGTTAATACAGCTAAAATTGTTTCATCATCAACTCCACCAACAAGATTACAAAATTGTGGAATAATATTTAAATCTACCAACTTAAGGCATTGCTCATTTGTGCCATTTACAGTTATATTTGAAAGTGTTGAAGCAGATTCCTAAAACTTGCTTAAGGATTTAAAAGGTTAAAATGATAGATTATTTACTTTATGTGCTTTTGGGCTATCTTTATACAATAAATCAATTAAAAACGGAATTAAATCCGCATCAAAAATTGCTTGAATGTATTCATTTGAATTTACAGTTATTTTTGACAAAAATTCTGCAGATTTTTGTGCAATTTTTACATCAGAACTTGACAAAAGTTTTGGCATTGATTTTAATATTTCCAAATTTATCAATTGTGTTTGATTAAATTCATTTTCTGTTGAAATGGTTGAAAGTATATTAAGTGATTTTTCTTGAATTTCAAAATTTGAATATTTCAAAAATGCCAAAAGCTTTGAAATTATATTTTCATTTAACAATTGTTCAATGATATAATATTTTTTAGAATTTAATAAATTTTCAATTTCTTCCAATGCTGCAATTTGAGCTTCAACAATATTTTCATTAATTAGAATAATTATTCTTTTACAAATTTCGTTTTCAATATCTAAAAAAGTGATTACCTGATTTTTGTGCACTTTTTAAAAATAAAAATATTATTTACCTGCCATTTTTTGAAATAAAAAAAGAACATTAAAACTATGATTTACAACAATAAAAAAGAAAGGCTTAAAAAGCGTGCATAAAATTGAAATATTGATTATATACTGATTTTTTTGTTGTTGAAAATGATGGTTTATCACAAAAAATGAAATTCTTTCAAAAAAGATAAAATTATACAATGATTTTTTGATGGTGCTTGAAAAATGTTTTTTGTTCGATTTTGTTTTTTTAAAAATAGCAAGGATTTCTAAATTAACTTTTTTTATTCAACATTGAATATAAAGAACAATAAAAAAGAATTATATAAGTTGTTTTGATTTTTGATTAATAAAATTGTAAAAGAAAAATTTATTTTGATAAAATTGTGATTAAAAATTGCAAAAGACAAAAAATTTATACAGTACTTTTACAGTAACAAAAAACATTTATTTTCTTCCAACAGAAATAGTTGAAGCAATTGTACTAGCTCCACAACGGCCACAAGTTTTTGGGCATTGATCGGTCATTAAATTGTAATATGTTGGATTATTGCATAAACGAGTTAATCCAGGACAATCGGATGTTCCATCAGCTTTTGTTTTATCAACGCCTGAAAACAACATTCGAATATCAAATTTTATGCTCTTTTAAAATAACATAGATGAAGTTGAAGAAGATGTTGTTGCAATTGTTGTGACTCCAGTGCTGCTTCCACAACGGCCACAAGTTTTTGGGCATTGATCTGTCATAAGTGTATAATAAAGGGTATTGTTGCAAAGGAATGCTCGTTGTGGACAATCAGAGAATCCTTTTGGTCCAATTTTATCAACACAGGTTATTCCGGAAGTCGGAACACTTGTCGATGATGATGAAAGACAACATTGTTGGGTTATGACATTACAGGCATATCCAACAGGGCAATCACCACCAATACAATCTGAAATAGATCTAATGTTGGAAGTTTTCTGAATAAAGTACTCTTACTTCCAATACATCCGGGAATCGTTGTAACAGTCGTTGTTAAAGGAGTTGTTGTAATTTGAGCATTACAGCTTACAATGAATAATACAGCAACAAAAAATACAGGAGTCATTTTAGAATTTTGATGCTAAAAAAGAATAAGAATATTTATTTGATGCTTTATCTTAGACCTTTTTATATATAGGAAAAACAATAGTGCATTTTTCAACATTTTTTTAAACAACTGTCTAAACAAAAATATATTTTTGCATTTTTCTTTGTTTCTTTCTTTTTCCCTCAGGCATCCGTCAAATAATTTTATTGCTCATATTCTCGAAGGATGAATTGTCTGACTTTAATATTTTTGTTCAAAATAAAATCAAACAAAGCTGTATATTTACTCAAATAAATAAAGGTAAACCTTTTTGTGTTGAAACATTTTTGTTACATTCTTTTCTTTGTTTCAAAAGGTTGCAAAATATTTTTCAAAACAATGATTTTTTAACGGACATGAATCATTTTTTCCGTTAGAAACTTTTTTTTTCATTTCAGGTGGATAAATAATTGGGATTCAAAATCATTTTTGATCTTTTTACGTGAAGTTTTGAAAAAACAAAAATATTTTTTTGAACTTTTTTTTCTTCCATTTTTCAAATTTTTAGCAGCTCAAAAAACAATAAATGTAACAAAGAAAGTGCATATCTTTTGCTGTCTGTTTAATTTTTTGAATAATTGAAAAGAAACAAATTGAAATTGATTTTGTCTTCCCTTCACTGCCGATGAATTTTAAAGTAGCGGTAGCGCAAAAACGTGGTAGCGGCAATACACTGCACATAAACTTACCTGGACGGGAGACTTATACCATTTCATCAGATTTCAGGATGAACGCTACAGCTATTTCAAACTGGAATACGCCGACAGCTGAATTTTTGGGTTTTGAGGATATCGTTCGCGCTTCCATATTTTTAATAGAACATTGATGCATGCAGTTGTTTTTCTTCTTTCAAAAGCATTTATCACTAGAAATTTTAAGTAAAATAAAAAAAGCATATTGACTATTAAAGTCTTGAAAAAACTTGTTTACATTTTTTACGCAATAAATTATTTTTCTTCAAAGGATTTTGCACTTGATTTTTATTTTTGTTAAGTAAATATCATTGATAAGAGGAACATCATTTCTTAATCAACTGAGGGCAATGGAAGAATATTGTTATCTTAAAAAAATATATTTTGTTTGCTGATGTTTTTTAAAATAAATTTTCAAAATTTAATGTTCAACTTTGACACTTTTATAGAAATGTTTTTAAAATTTTGTTTAATTTTTTCTTTTATTCATTTTTCAATTTGCAAAATCGTATTTTATTTGTATTAAGCAAAAATTGTTCCAAAGAAACTTTTGAAAATTTAATGAATGGTGTTTTAAAATTGGAACAAAATGCTCATAAAAACTTTACTGGTAACGATTTTAAAATTAATGTTGAATTTGGTGGAATTCATTGCTATAATTTCACCAAAAATTTTATGAAACATATGAACAAAAATGGTGCCAAAAATCTGAAAATGTTTGCAAAAGACTTTTTAAAATATTTAATTAAATTAAAAATCTTTAGTGTTTCGAAAAATCTTTAACATATAATATTGAAAGTGTTATTTTGGATGCCGTAGATGCTAACGTAAAAATTATTGATATTACTATAATTGTTATGACATAGGTATTTTAGAAATCATGCCCTGAAATTTTGATTAAAGAGTTTATTTTAATAGTTTCGGACCTGTGTTTGCCAACCCTTAACAATCCATTAAATGATTTGGATCAATGTTCAAAGGATTATCGAAAGAGTGGTTTATTACTTCCAACTAAAAATGATGTTGATAAATGTAATACTACAATCCTTCAAAATTTCGATACTGTAAACATTCAATTATACAGCAGTGAAACAATTTCAAATGATTTTGAAAAATATTCGAATATGAATGTTATGTATCAAACAACCTACGCTGAATCAACCTTCAATCTTTTAGTTATGGTTAATGAAATTTTTTCATTGGCATATTATGTTTTTGATCCAAAACTTCCAAATTTTGCTGAATTTCCGTTATGTCGAAAAGGATCATTTAGTGGATTCTTTCAATATATTTCATTAAATACACCAACACACAAAATTTCAAAAATTACATCACCTTTAGAATATAAAAGTAATTCCTGAAACATATAGAAAAGAAGTGAAAAATGCAAAAGAAGAACCATTTAATTGTAATTTTATTAAAGGATTTCTTATAACTGCAAATTCTATGCCATTAAAAAATGGTTCCCAATATAATATGCTTTTAATAAATGATCCATATCCAAAATGTTTAGAATTTCAACTTTTATGGAATAATACAAATGTAAGGATTTTTGAAGTTAACAGAATCTAATTCCCAATTTTAGAGACATCTTGAAATTGTGGTTTTTAATACAAAAAAAATTGAAGGAAATTATTCAAATTTTATTTTTCCGTCAAATAATTCTTTGAGCCATTTACGCTTTTATAAATGGAATGAAGGATTAAAACAATTTTGGGAGGATACATCAATTTGCAAAACAGAAATGAAATCAAGAAATATAACAGAAAAGCCAGAATTAATTATTCCTAAAAATGAAACTGAATCAACGACATTCGATTCAATTAAATCAATCAAAACAAATGTATTCGAATTTGAATGGTGGATGATTGTTGGTGGAATTATAATTTTGATTATTGCAGTAATTTTAGTTTCTTTAACAGCCAATTATATTTTTTCAAAAATCAGAACAAAAAAGCGAATGTCTATTGTCCATGAACATGCAGATACAATAACTTCAACAATTACAATCCATCAAAACAATGAACAAAAATATTGGAATTCATTAATTGATGATAAAAATGTTTGTGTTGATTATGACATCATTCTTGGAAAAGGTTCAAAATCAATTGTTGATCGGGGTATACAAAAAACACAATTAAGGATTTTTATAAATATGTTTTTTAGCAATTATTAAAAAATTAAATTTATTCCATGTAATTTCTGCGACAAAAGTTGCAGCAAAAATTTCATCATGCACGGATTTGAAAGATAACGAAGAAGTAATGAATGAGCTAAATTGTTTATCCAATTTTGAAGGCCATCCAAATATAATAAAATTAAAGAGATGGTTTTTAAATGGTGATTTTCCATTAATTTTAACAGAATTTGCTGAAACAGATTTATTGAGATATGTAAAATCTCTTGAAAATCCAAACGAAGCAACAACAATAAAATCAAATACTCGAATTATTTGGGATATTTGTAATGCATTAAAATATTTGTCAGAAAAAGGTTTTATCCATCGAGATATTGCATGTCGAAATGTTCTTTTAATGGATAAACTTATTGTAAAATTAGCAGATTTTGCACTTTGTTGTAAATGTGATGAAATAAGTGGAACATATAAAAATTCAGAACATGAAACAATTGATACTTCTGATTCCAAACGAAAACGATTCCCATTAAAATGGTTATCCATTGAAGCTTTAACAGAAGCAATATTTTCTGAAAAATTTGATGTTTGGGCATTTGGAGTTTTATGTTTTGAAGTTTTCTCGGGCGGTTCTGAACCATATCAAACAATTAAAGATAAAGAAATTATAAATTATTTAAAATTTGGTAAAAGATTAGAAAAGCCAATATTTGCTTCAAATAATATTTGTGAAATAATGTTAAGCTGTTGGGCAAAAAATTAATGCGATCGTTTATCCTTTAAAGAAATATACCAAAAATTGGAGCATTTACTTGCATACGGTTAGTTACCATTGAAAAATGAATATCAAGTATAAAATTGGTTTTTAATTTTTAAATATTTATACCCCTTATAAAAATGAATCAGATGTTTTTTAAATGAATAAATAAAACACTATTTTAACAGCTGTCTAAGCTCTCACTGTTGTTGTTTTTCTTCTTAATTTATTTTTCATGCATTAAATCCGCAGAATAAACTATTATAAGACTTAATATTTATGTTTTTTGATATAAAAATTGTTTTTACATTTATAAAAGATTCAAAAAAAATGTGCTTTTCTTCTTAAAAACGATGGTTTTTTTTGCAAAAACGTTTTTTATATTTTTTGCTGCAAAAAAGTCATTGAAATAATTTCGTAACTTTCTTATTCAACAGAAAAGCAGGTGTTTCTTTCGATCAAAGCAAAGAATAAAAATGTGCAAAAAATTTTAGTCATCAAAAAAATTACATCGAAACACTTTCTTTTATTTTTCGGCAAAAATTTGATTTAAAGAATCTAGCTTTTAACAAAGAAAATGTAATTAAATTATTTTTAATTATTTTATTGAAAATCATTTTCACTTTTATATCAGAACATAAATAAATACAGGAATTCTTTAATTTAATTTTTACCAATGCTGCAAACGATTTTTTTACATTCTTTGTACAGTTCCCCTTTTATCTTTTATTATAGAACACTGTTTTCATAAATTACAACATAGTCTTTTTGAATTTACTCCTTCTGATCAAACTTCACCAAAGTAACTGTATCCATTTGCAAAAAAACAAACAAAACACAAATGAGTTTCTTTAAAAAAATTATTTTCTATTTAACCAACGCTTTTCTATACAAATTGAAGAAGATGCGAAAAACAACTCCGTTGTAAAAACGCAAAAAATGCTCCGCCAAACTTTAAATGTACGGAAATTTTTTTGCTTTAAAAAAGGTTAAAAAATTATTGTTGAAAAACTTCTTTTTATTTGAAAGTGGACAAAAAAAGCAAATCACAAAATTTCAAAAAAAAAAACAAAGTCGTTAAGAAACAATTATCTATTCAAAAAAAGAAGACACAGTTGCAAAGCATCAATTTTTCCGATACTTATTTTTAAAATGCCATATTTTTTTGTACTGCTTTGTTTAATGTCTTTTTTGTTAATAACATTTTTAAAAGCTTTTGTTTTTTTGAAAAACGAAAAACAAAATAATTTTTTGGAATACAGTATACCAATGACGTTAAGATTGTTCTTTAATTTGCATAATTTTTATTATCTTTGTTTAAATAAGCGTTTTAAATTTAATTAAACAACATTTTATTTAACAAAACTTTTTGCAAAACGCAAACAGAATACACTTCAAAACCATGTAAAATAACAAACAAAAACTTAATAATTGATAAATTGATTACGGCAATTTTCAAGGAATTTTGGATCATTTTGTTGTAAAAATTGCTTTTTGGTTTTATGAAAGATTTTATTAACAAACATATTTTTTGCAAAAACACAATGCACTTCAAAAAATAGGTAAAATAATAAAAGAAAATTGCAGTTAATGATTTTCTTTAATTTATAAGTTTATTAATGATTTTTGAACCAAAATTTTTTTCTTTTTTTTTGCACTTTTTGTTTTCTTAAAAGATAAATTAAATTTCATCAATCAATCATAAATTAGCTTTGGCCTGCATTTTTTATGGATTATAAGGGATTCGAAATATTTTGAGTTTTTCGAGTTTAATAAAACTTTTTCATTTGCGATTTTTTTCAAAAAAAACTTTAAAAAACGTTTGATCAAAAAATGCTTCCATTAAATGCCAACGGCAACAATAATAATATTCCAGCAAAAAAGCAACAAAGATTTCCAAATTTATTTTTATTTTTTTGTTTTTTGGCAGTTATTTTTGCATTTGGAACTTGGATTTTGGCATATTCTTTTCCAATCAAAAATGTTTCAATTTCAAAAGATATAATGGATGAAAAATGTTTTGCAAATTTTGTTATTGTTGCTGGAATTGTAAGCTTTTTACAACTTTTTTTGACCATATTTAACATGTTTTATTTTAGTTGCAGTGGAAAGATTCTGAATATTTAAAACAAGAACAAACAAAATTCGATCAAAAATTATTTATGGAAAAATTTAAAAAATATTTACAAATTCGAAAGCAATTTTATTTTATTGATCCAATGTATTTTCTGATTTTTGTTTATTCAATTTCAACAATTACTATTATCTATAATATTTTTTGTGGTTGCATGTTTAAAAGAAATTACAAATGCGCTTATTATTTTACATTTTCAACCATGTATTTTTTGGCACTTTTATTTATTGCGATTGTAAAATTTTTGAATATGAAAACATTTATGTTACAATGGAAAAATCGTTATAATTGTTATTTACAACTTGATTCTTATTGAGGTTCTTTTTTGTGTGTTTTTGTATGTATATTTTTTTGTTTTGTTTCAATAAAAATTTTTGTTTGAAAATATAAATGAGTTGATTGTTTCAAAAATGGTGCTTTCTCATATATTTTTTATTTAAAAAAATATGTTGCATTTTTTTTAAATGGCAGACAACAAAGCAGAAAATGGCACCATTGCTGTTGCACATTTTTGCCTATTTTCAAACTCTCTTTTCGTATTATTTTTAATATTTGCTTTCAGCTGTTGATTGCGATCGGTTTGTCAGTTTTTGAGGTAATGAGTTAAATCTATACGTACTTAGTTTTAAATACAACTTCAGACTTTATGAAAACGGTGTCACCATTTACTTTTTAAATTCTACAGTAATAAAAAAAATTAGGGCCGGATATTTAGAATAAATTTACTAGTCCTCAAAACAGACAATCTGTCAAAAACTAGTTTTAAAAATGCAGTAATGTTTTTTTCAAAAAATCAGAATATTGCTTTTCAAAATTTCATGCCATTTTTAATATCAGAAAAATAAAACATAAAATTTGTTCTGCCTTTTATTTACTTTCTTTCGTTCAATGAAAACAGTCTTCTTTAAACATTGTAAAAAAGCGATCGAGAACAGTGAAACAAAAATTATTTCTTATCTTTTTGACCCTTTTTTGTTTTATCTGACAATTTTTCGATCAAAACAATCATTGCCATTTTTTATAGTCTTCAGATTTTTTTAGACATATCATATTTCTCAGCAAAACTCTGATCGGTCGTAGTTTTTCTTCTAACAAAGAAATTGTTCCGTGTGATATATTTTTTAAAACACTTTTTTCAAAAGTTTAAATATCCATTTTTTATGGAAATGCCAAACGATTACCAAAAACTGCCAATTTTGAAAGATGTTGAAGCATCCATTTTTGATGCAGAAAAGAAAGAGCCAAAATTGGCATTTAAGAAAATGTTAAAAACTGTTTTAATTTGGACATGTTTATTTTCAATGTCTGTTTGGATTGCATGTTTTACATGGACTTTGGGACATTCATTCACAAAAAGCAATGTTAAACTTGAAAAACCATTGATGGATGAAAATTGTTTTGTCACATATCTTTTGGGAATCGAAGTAAGGTTTTTTTTAGTTTTGTCTCCCTTAAAATTTAAAAAAGTTAAGTAGTTTTTGAGCTAAGATGAAACCAAAAATTGTAACCATTTTTACAGCAGGTTACTTCCTAATACCCATATATATCCCATCAACCCATTCAAGCAATCATTAAATTTTTAGAATCTCCTTGAAAGCCCTGAATATTTTGTAAAAGAAGATGTCAAAAAGCTTAAAGATTATGCAATTTTGGAACGATTTGCTCATCATCAATCTGCTCGAAATGAATATTATATCATTGATCCAATCTATTTTTTGGGAATCCTTTTTATTATTACAACAACCATCGAAATTTATCATCTTCTCTGTTGTTATGTTTATAAAAAGAATGGTTTTACTTCCCGTTTTTTGCTATGCTTTCATGTTTATTATTGTACTCTTTTCGCTATCTTTATCATTGATGCTTTAATTTATGCTTCACAACTTGATGATCCAAAATTCTTTGAAAACTGCCGTAATCAATTTATCAATTATTAAGTTTTTGTTTGTTGTTTTACATGGTTTTGAAGTGTATTCTGTTTGCGTTTTGCAAAAAGTAATGTTAAATAAAATGTTGTTTAATTAAATTTAATAAACGCTTATTTAAACAAAGATAACAAAATTAATGCAAATTAAAGAACAATCTTAACGTCATTGGTATACTGTATCACATTTTGCAGGTGCTGATCCACATCATCCATATTAAAAATTCTCTCTTTGGTTTTACATTTTTCCGCCATTTTTTTCTTTCTGTACCTCGGTGAAAAAAATGTTTTTGTTTAAGAAACCTATCTCTTTTATTGTATTATAAACATTAAGCTTTGAGGAATCAACCAAATCGATTAAACCTACAAACGTTGCAAACTTTTAAACAATTTTACTTTTATATTCCGGTAACCATCTTTCTCATTAACGTCAGTTTAACCCATTTAAAATAAGTTAGCGGAAGCTAGCAATGAAATGATCAAAGTCACAACCACCCCTTTTTTCTACTTGAATTACAAAATTTCCCCCAAACCCCACAAAACAAAAATAATACACAGATTTAATTATGATGAAGTTTTATACAAGTAAAATTATACAAGAAAATACAACAGAAGAAGAGATTTATATAATAATACTGTTGATAAAGAGATCAATGCAACGTTTTATTGTTGTGGAACAACATGAGCTTCGGTGTGGCTGACTTCACGAACAGTAACCTAAAAAAGATGAAAGATTATCAATGCAAAGACAAAAGTATAAACAAGTTTACCTTTTCATGAGCATGTGCAGCAGCTTCTTGTCCAGTAGATGCGACCATTGTAGTTTGACGGACTTCACCTTCAGCATGAACATTGTAAGGAGCTTGACGAGAATTAGCAGTAGCTTCACGTTGTAATTTTGCACCAGCTTCAATCAATTCAGCACCCAAAAATAATTTATATTGTAATGATTTTTCAATGATTAAGTAAAAACTTACCAGCTTCAGCAAGAAGTTCTTGACCACGTTCTTGATGAGTTAAAGCTTCAGCAGTCTAAACATTAGCATGTTGAGCAACAATGCGAGCTTGAGCTTGTGCACGTTCAGCTTCAGCAAATTCCTTATCATTCTTCTTTAACATTGATTCAGCCTGTTCACGAAGAAGGCGAGCATTACGTTCATGTTCAGTTGCTTCAATGTAATGAGCAGTTGCTTCTTCAAAAGTTGAACAAGTAGCTTTGTTGCAATGAGCATCATGATGATGAGATGAGCCAATTCCAATTGCATGTGCAACATTCTTGACACCTTCTTTGATATTTCCAATAATACCAGTAGATTTTTCTTTTGCAGCATTTTCATTGCCACTTGCAGAGGTTGAAGTGGTGGTTTCAGCAGTGTAAGTGGTAGTGACTTTTTGATTGGCAGCCATGACTAATTTGCACGAGAGATATAAAGATGATTATTATCTAAAAAAAGGAAGGAAAGGTTAAACAAAAAATATAGTAACTGGGATAAATAAAAATAATAAAAACACGAGAGCAAATGTAAAAATGGTGTTGTCAGCAGCGATGCAAAATGGATAAGCTAAAATCTTTTTTGTATTTTTCTTCAACGTTAAAAAAAAGGGAGAGAAAAAATGATAGAGAGAGAAACAGTAAGCAAAGAAATCGTGTCAAAACAAGAAAAAAGAACACCAAAGAATGTTGGATATAAAAAAGGATGCTTTAAGCAGCTATTACAGAGAGCAGCGGAGAGTGCGACAGTCTTTGATGCATATGCTTTTTGGATCGATTACACCTCTGAGCATATGAAAACAATGTAAAAAATTTGTTAAATTAAAGATCGTTAATGATGATTAATGATGCTTCTTTTTTTTCCACGGCATTTTTTTTATCTTTAAAAATAAATCAAGCTTTTCATTTTTTTTACCATTTTTGAGAACTGAAAAATTTTTCAAAAATGATGAGCCATCTGGTAGAAAACTTTGGATTGTACTTTCTGCAATTTAATGCTGGTTTTTCAACTCCAGATTTTGCACATTCTTTGACAAAGGGATATCGACCTTTGTCCCTTCTTGATGAAAAATGTTACATTATTGGTGAATCGATTCTTGAAGTAAGCTTTTTTTTCAAAAACACAGAAAAATTTATGTTTGGTACAAACGTGTTATATCTTAAAATTGTCGTATAGCACCTAACAAAGTTTTGTGTCCGTTAAATCTGTCCCTTTTTTTCCCCTTTTTAAAGATTTCCCCCAACTTTTCAGGTGTACAAAAAAATCCATAGGAATTTCCAATATAATTTGATGCACAAAATTTTTATAAAAAGCTTTTAAAGAGTGTTCAACTTCGAAATGAATATTATTCTATTAATCCATTACATTTTTTGGCACTCATTTATGTGACAGCTTTTGCAATCTTTTTTTTCAACATTGTTCCAACAAATGGGCAAAGAAAATTTTTTCTCTTTGAAAGTTTAGTTTTTGCTTTTTTTAGTAAATCAAATATTTGAGATATCTGCTTTTTGCAATATTACGAAATTTATTCTTTTTAGCCAAAAAATGAAACAATGAAAAAAATAGTGCCACTGATGCTATTCATTTTTTGACATTTTGAATGCAACAAAAGCTTTTAATCAATCGAAGAAATGATTTTATTTGAATTCAAAAACATAAACGCCGATTTAAAATTGAATAATTTATTTATTTCAAGCTTACATTACTTTCAAATCGGTATAATCGCAAAATAAACTTTAAAAATGACTTAATACAAAATTTTTTGAATGCAATCATTTGCTTTAGTATGAAAATAATCATAAAAGATAAAAAGTTTGTAAAAATCAATCAAAAGAAGTGATAAAAAATATGTATCAAAAAAGACATATATTTAAGATGCATGATATATATATATATTTTACCATATCATGCATCTTGGGGTATATATGCTGCAGTCCTTTTTTCTCAAAAAATATATATCCTTGGTTTAAATAAGTAAATTTTTGTGTTATTTTTATAGCAGATGATAGTATTCATCTTGTTCAATCTTCTGGATTGTCATCGAATGGCGAAATTGTGAACCAAATAGTTCGAAGCACATATACCCCAATATGCATGATATGGTAAAATATATATAATTCGTCCAATATAGTTGAAATTAATATCAGAATAGCATCCTTGAGCAATATCTGAAAGATTAAAGTATTAATAGATGATTAAAAAGAAAGAATAAACTTACCTGCTCGATGTTTGGTATTTCGATCGTCTGCTTCTCCAACATTGAAGATTTTCAACCATATTCAATTTTGGGACAAAATACACATGTTTTGGCTCATTTTTTAGCTAGATATAGATGTCAGCCTGCTTATTAATGCTTTTTAGTAATATATAAAGCAATAATAGCTGATTCTTCCATCTTTTACTCCAACATCGATTTTCGAAAATCGGCTAAACGCAATTTTATCAAAAAAGCTGGCGCCCACCCATTTTCGAGGTCGCTAAAAACGATTCTGAAATCTAAAAATGCCGTTATCTTACCCACAAATGCTCAAAAAAAGTTTTAAAGTTTAGTCAAAATAACCACATCTAAAAAAAGGTTCCCGAACGGAAATTTTTTTTTGTTTTTAACGAAAATCGTTTTTTAAATTTTGTCGACCGGTGTATCGCCAAGAAAAAAGCCAAAAGAAAAAAATTAATAAACAAACTTTATTAAAATTAAAAAAGCAGCAAACAATAGTTCAAAGCCAAAACAATTTAAAGACGATTAAAATGATGAACTCGGAATATTTATAAAAGAACTTAAGCAATAATCATCAAAATAAAATTTGGCATATAAAGCAAGTGCAACACCTTTGTAAGCAATATAAAGAAAAAGACAAACGATATAAGTATCAAAAGCAAAAATAAATCGATTTCTGAAATATCCATTAATAGCAGTGATAAAGCATCGAAGAGTTAAAACAATGGTTGCAACTGTATAAATAATTCCAAGAATAAATTATGGATCAATTTTGTAATATGCAAAACGATTAAAAATATGATAATCATAATGTTGAAAGAATTTTGTTTGAATCGAATCCAATGTCCCAAGACTTCGTTCATCCACATATGCCTTAAAATAAAGTACAAATTCAAAAGGTAAAAATCAAACAAAAAAAGCCTTACATAATATTTAAGAGTCATAATAAAAAAGCATTTTTCATCCAATAATTCTGCAGAATGAATAGGCTGTTTACGTCGGCAAAGATGAAAAACAATTGACCAAGTATTATATACACAGAAAATATAAACGCTAATAAAACATAAAGTCCAAAAGCAGAATGAAACAACTTGTGGAATACATAAAACATTGTTTGTTTGAATTCCAGCAGAATCAGGAGTTACTTTTCGAGAAAGAGGAGCTTCTTCAGATACAGTCATTCGTGAAAAGAAAATTCTATAAAAAATTTGTTCAAAAATATAGTACATAAAACAAAAACACGTTTAAGAAAAGAAGAAAGTGTAGACAAAAAATATAAATTGATACAAAACTTATCCGAAAAAATCAAATATAGACTTCGTTATTTTTAGAACAATGTACCGTAGAATGGAGCAAATCAAAGCAAAAAATTTAAATTTGCGTTTTGCATGCTGTTAAAACATCTTTGTGCAAATAATGTTCAACTATTTTAAAATGAAACAAAATCAGTTTAATGAAGAGCAAAATTTATAAATCTTTCAAAAAATCACTTGTAAAAAATGTAGCAAAATAAAAGAGCAAAAATGCAATGCAAAAAAATTTTTCAACAAAAAAAATTATAAAAACATTTTGAAGCAATCTTCTTCAAAGTAAAAGAAGAAATAAGAAAAAAGTTGAAACATTTTAAAAACAAAAAAGAAAGCAAGTCCAAAAAGATACGAATCAACAATACAAAAATAATCAAGGATATAATGAGGTCTTTTTGAGAGAAAATAGAATCGAACAATAAAAGCAAGAATTGCAATAGAATGAATAATAGCAAGAACTTTTTGTGGATCACTTGAATAAAAATCATTTCGGCGTTTTGTTAAAGTTGAATACATAATTTGAAAAGCGACTTTATTGCCATTGTATTTCTTGATCAGTCGTTCAGATGGTTTCTAAAAAAGGCATGAGTTACATCTATTATATATTCATATAAAACAATACTTACCCCTTCATTAGCAGACATAATAAAATGACATTTTTCATTCATAAGTTCAGAAGGTTTTATATGAGATAATGAACAAAATTCATATGTTGCATAATGTGTAAACCAAGCCATATAAAGTCCACCAAAAACAAAGAAGACAACAAATAAAAATGTTGAAAATGGTGGAAGTCCATATTCACCAGCTGTTGAAGAAATTTCATCACCATCATCTTCAACATCATCATAATCAACGAATAAATTAGTTTTCTTTGAAATTAAAGGTTTCATATCAGATGCCATCATCATTTTTTGAAAAGAGATATATATAAATAAAGATTGGTGAAAGAATTGATAGACGAGAACAACGAAAAAGAAAATTAGTGAAACTAAAAATGGAACGAAAAAAATATGAATGATTCAAACAAATAAAAAGAAGAGAGAGAAGGCAAAAGCATTTCGCTGCCAATGAGAAAAAACAAAAGGTGCTACAAAAAAGAAGAGATTTAAAAAGAACTTTTTTAAATGATCGCTCAAATTAAGAAGCGACATGAACAAAATTTTTTTATACAAAAAAGCTCCTGAATTTTGAGCAAATCATAAACGGTTTTTTCAACTTCGAAACTGACTACCGTATCTGCATCAAACACTATTTTTGTTCTTTTTATTTATTTATCAACACTTTTTTAATCTACATATTTAAGTAAAACAATTGATGTAATTCATGGTTTATGTTTTTTTACTTAAATAAGTTATTATACAAAATTAAAGGCAAAAATTACAGATATATAAATTTTTTAATAAATACAGTAAAAATGCAGCAATTTATGAGAAATATTTAGTCATTAAATGTTTACTTTTTTCTTTGATTGTTTCATCGTCATCTTTTTGTAAATCATTAATAATATCAACACCACCACAGCCTTGTATTGATTCAGCAACTTCTTTAACACGTGAACCAGAATTTTGTAAAAGATGTGTAAGACTTTCCAAAGTTTCAGCAACAATTTCTCCATTATCATTACTTAAGAAATTGCATAAATCACATGCAACTCCCATATCCAATGCAATTTCTAAAGATTGCTTTTCGTTTGCAACAGAAATAATATTGCAAATAGCTGAAAGTGCAACAATTCTTGAACCTCGATCAGATGCATCCAAGAAATTTGAAATAAAATGTACAAGATTTGCTTTAAAGATTGCTTTAATTGCAGAATTTCCACCATGACTAATTTTTGTAATAAGTGAGATTGCAGTAACATGTACATCTTCATCATCGATATTGAACACATTTTTAATATGCTTTAATGCACCAGAATCAATAACAGCTTGAATTCCTTCATCATGATTTGAAATACTATTTAAGATATCAAGAACTGGATTTACAATAGCTTCTTCTTTACGATCCAAAAGTGGTACAAGAAGTTTTAGCATCTAAAAATATAATTTATTATGTACAGTATCAAAGTTAAAGCTTACATTAGTTTTAACAATTAATGGAACAAGTGTTGCTTTTTCAGTGAAATGAGACAATAAAGAAGCTGCAGAAGCAATAATAGTCTTTTCATTGCCTTGTAGAAGTTTTTCCATTGTTGAAAAAAATGTTTTAATATCTTTATCAGAGTAATCAAAGTTTGTATTTTTTCGAATTAATGATGTAAGTTCAGATAAAGCAAATTTTACAGTTTTTGAATCACCAAGTCCACCAAGAAGACGTTTAAATACACCAGCAATATCTTCTTTAACTAAAATGCAACATATATTATTTAGAGTACTATAAATGCATGAAACTTACTTGGAGTTCCAGTTTTTGCTGCAGAAGGTGTAACCAAAGTTTTAACACGATCCATTGTTTCAGATAAAATACTTTTCTTCGGAAGCTTTTCTGGATTTTCAATAACATCTTCCAATTGTTTAGAATTATGTTGTTGTTCATCCAATTTTTTAAAAACTTCAGCAAAATTTCCTCTGCCTTCCAATTCAGCCATGAATTTTTCAGTTTTACGAACAGCTTTATTTAATCTATTAATTTCATCTTTAAAATATTCATCCCTTGCTTCATCATCAGTCTTTCCCTTCTTAAATTGATTTAAAGCTGGACTTTTTGGATTTGACATAACACGTTTCATATCAACAATAGAAAATTTTTGTGCATCAAGTTGAATAAAGACATCCGTAAACGAATCATCTTTGATATAATATTCATTTAAAAGTTCTTCAATTTCATTAACAGTATCTCCCATTTGTTCAAGCTTTTTATTAATAAAATCTTCTCGGATTTTCTTATCTTCTGCTTTAATTTCATCTTCAGCTGTCTTAGATATAACAGATGTTATTACAAGAAAAGATAAAATAAATATAGCTAATAACTTTGGTAACATTGCGTTTTTTAGCGCTAAAATTGTTTTATCGAATTTGTAAAGAATAAAACTAATATAAAATACGTTAAGCACGAAAAACGATTATTCACGATTTTTTTTGATAAGAAAAAAGATTGGTAAACGAAATTTATTTTATAAAAAAAATAGAAAAGTTTTGCAAAAACGCTTTTTATTGGAAAAATGTCCTCTTTCATTACGCAAACGTAGTCCTTGGTTGTTTTTTAATGTTTGTTGAAAGAGGCTTCCCCGGCAACCAACAAGTAAAAAAAATATAAAATGACATTTCTGTGAAGAAATATGGCAAACATAGATGAACGCGGTTACTGTAGAATAAAAAAGATTTTATACTTTATTATTATAATTAAATGAACTTTTGTACACAATCAAAAACAAAAACAAAAGTTTTACAAAAATTTGTTACAAAACATGAAAAATTTAAAAAAAGAAAAGAACTTATAAACAAAAAAGAATTCATCATATTTCAGTTATTATTGAAAAAAATCCAAAAGATCAACACATGTTTCACGAATGAAGTCATCTTCATCTTCTTGCATATCACTGATAATATCATATCCACCACAACCTTGAATTTGATCAGTAACTTCTTTAACACGTGAACCACATTTGGAAATGAGATCATTGAGACAATTTAAAGTCATCAAAGTTAATATAGAATTATCAAATCCAAAGAAATTGCATAAATCAGAGATTGCTCCAGCGTCAACAATTCCAAGAATTCTTTTTTCATCAGCGAAAGATGTAAGATTACTAAAAGCATGTAAAGCATCCTAAAAACACACATATATATCCTTTAATATGCAAGAAAGGAAGCAACTTACAATTCTTGCGGTATGACTTGGAGCATCAAGATGATTAACAATATTATAGATAAGACCTTCATCAAAGATTTCATTATAAAGTTGATCTTGAGGACCAGATGTTGCACAAAGTTTCCGAAGTAACCAAATTGCTTTACAGCTAATATCATCATCATTCAAAGCAAATGCATTTCTTAAATGTTTCAAAAGTCCAGTTTTAAAAACAGCAGCAACGCCAGCATCATCATCATTTTCAGCAACATTACCAAAAACTTCCATTGTTGGAACAATAATTTCTTCTTCAGTTCTGTTGAGAAATGGAACAAGAAGTTTAAGCACCTAAAAAACGCATAAATCAACATCAGAATTAAAACGAGAAAGTTGAAAAAACTTACACCACTCTTTATAATAATTGGAATATACTTCTTTACACCAGCAACATATGATAATGCAGAAATTGTATCAGAAATCATAGTAGGATTAGCATTTTTTAATTGCTTTTGTAAAGCAGTGATGAGTGATTTAACAATATGATCAGGTAAATTCGATCCCTTTCGTTCTTCCATAAACATTGTAATAATTTCAACAAGTGCATTTCGTTCTGTTGCAGGTTTTGCAAGTGCAGTAATTTGACGCTTGAATAATGTTGCATCATCTCCTTTAGCTAAAAAATGATTCGATTAACACAATTAATATAAATAAAATTTACCATTTTTAGAAGTCTTCAAAGCAGCAGGTTTTTTGACAGTTTTTGGGGTTACAGGCTTCTTGGCTGCAGAAGGTGATGCTTTTGCTAAAATATGTTAACACACACAGAAACTACGGGTCAAAAAAACTTACCCCTTTTAGCAGTTTTAGGAGTTGTAACAGGTTTGGCAGAAGCTTTCGCTGAAAGAAGGGGACATTAATACACGATTACATATGAATTTTAAAATAGATTTACCCTTTTTAACACTTTTTGAAGCTGCAGCAGGCTTTGCAGAAACTTTTGAATTCTTTGGTTTCATTGTTTATATTTGTAATAAAAACAAATATATAGAAATTTAATAAATTTGTTCAGAAGACAATTTTTTGACGACTGTAGCCGATGAAGAAAAAAAAAGAATAAAAAATTTTTTCGAAGTCACTTTTTTCGAAATTTCGCGAAGGATGTTGCAATATTTTCGTTGTGAAAAATTTATAATGTTGTGAAAAATTCTTGTTGCACCTTGCAAGCACCGAAATGTGGGAATTTAGGATTTATGAAAAAAAACATTGTGTTGTAATTAAATTAAATAATAGCAACAAAAACTAATTTTAATTTTTAAACCAAAAAAAGATATCACAGAAATTTAAAGAAAAAATTTTGCAAAAAAAGAATAGTAACAAAAAATTAGGGATTGTCCAAACAAAAAAAAATAGCCGCGTCACATTCAGCTTACCCCCCTCTCCCCTAAAATGAATGACGTCACGTCTGGACAATCCCTTACGCCTCTTCAATGTTATCTGATGTGTGATTTTGTAAGATTTTCTTCTTTTTGTGGTGCAATCTAAAAAATTTTTTCGTGTTTAGGAGGCAAAAGTCTTCTCGTCAAGATACAATTTGTCTTTTTAAATTTAAAAATTAAAAAAATAAAGGACAAAAAATAGAGAGAAAAAAGAGTGACTTTTTTCCATTGATCGAAAACAGACATTTCTTTTTTAAAAATTATTTCTTCGCTTTTTTTTTTAAAAAATTACTTGGCGCGTAAATTTGATTGTTTTTCAATTTTTTAATCCAATTGTTTTGCTTTATTTCTGGTTTTTTTACAAGTCGTTATTATTTATTTTTTTGTCGTAATTAATATTTTAAACATTTCTTTTTTGCTTTTGGATCCATGTTTTTGCCAATTGAGCTTATTGTGTTACTTTTTTTCTATCGTTATTTTAATTGTGTTTGATTGATTTCGTTTTTATTCAAATTTTAAATTAAATGTTAAAATACATTTTTTTCAGGTTATTTTTCGAATTAAGAATGACAACTACTAATCGAATATTTGTTGGATCAACAAAAGATATAATGGATTTAAGAAAAACTGTTGAAAATCAAGCTGTACTACTTCAAGAACATCAAGAAGAAATTAGAAGATTAAATGATACAATTAAAAGTCAAAATGAAAAATATTTATATCTTCTTGAATGTAATTCAAAATTGTATATTCGTTTACAAAATCTTGAAAAGCAAATGTTAACCAAATATGATCCGATTAATGAAGATAAAGAAAATAATGCACATAAAGAAAATCAAATTGCAAAGAAAAAACACAAAGAAAAAGAATCCAAAAAAGAATTAAAGAATGGAAATGAAGAACAACAACTTTTACCTTTGGAAAATCCACTTGAAACAATATCAGAGGTTCAAAGATTATTAAATGATCATCCATCGTATGCAAGAGATATTGAAAATATTGCAAAAAATCTACAAAAGAAAAAGAAAGATGAATTTGAAGAAGAAAGTGAATCAGAAAATAATAGAAGAAAGCATCGAAAAGATTACGGTAATCATCATCATCATAATCATGATGTTGTTGAAAAAATTACTGTTGAACGAAAGATATATAAAAAACATAATCCTCGTGATTATTTATCAAGTACAATTGATGATACGCTAAATAAGTTTGGTATGTTTGCCTTTTTTTGTTGGCTTTCTATTTATTTATCATTTATCAATTTTATCTCATGTTTTTTAGATATTTTTCCATTGAATAATGATGACCGTAATCGCCGTCGTCGTCATAATCGCCGCAATCATTCACCAAATACTCCATCAATCAAACAAGTTACATCATCTTCGTCATCATCATCATCACCTGATGACGATGATACATATGTAGAAGAATCAGAACAATATACTCATTCACAAATTGATAATCACCAACGTAGAAGAAAAATTAATCATGATTATGTTGGTGAAGTTACAACAATGCCTGATCATTTTAGTGATGATGTTGATATGAGCTGTAAGTTTGTTTTTAAATGGAAAAATTGATTTTAAGAAGTAATATTTTAGCTGATTCAGAACGTTCACTACCAAGGTCGCCACCAAGAAATGATAAACCTCGTCGACAACGTGTTGGAAATCGATTAAGAAATCGTAGATATTAGATATTTATTTATTTATGAAAATTGTTTGTCATTTTTAGATGTTTATTTTTATCGATAAAGAACTATTACACTTTTTGGATTACTGTAACTCTCGCGCTTTTTCGCTTATTTGGTTTTTTTTTAAAAAGTGTAGCTTTTTTCGCTGCATAACTCAAGTTTATTGAATTATGCAGCGAAAATTTTAAATTTGAAAATTACAAAGGCAAAATATATTTTTTCAAAAACAACAATAAAAACTTAAAGGAGGCGGATGTTTTGATACAGTTTCGTAATAAAAAAGGATTTCGCAATTTTTCTTTTTTTCCAACGTTTAGAATTTCGTGATTTTCAGGAAAACTGAGTGTCTCGAAACGAAAATGCATCCTTTTTAATTTTTATTTTTTCCCAGTGAAATGGTTGAGAATATAAAATTTTTATGCATAAACATATGCTAAATTTTTATTTTTTGTTCTATTTTTTACAAAGCATGTTTTTTTGTTTCCCGTTGTTGTTTTATATATAAATTTGTCGTAATAAAGATACTCATTTTTGCATTTTTGGTGTTGTCAAAGTTTCACTGTGCTGTTTTTTATTTTTTTGTAGATTTTTCTACGTTCTTGATGAAGATGCATGGATAAAACAGGTAAGTTTTGACTTAACAGGTAATTTTATGTTTCTCTTTTTATATTTTGAACTAATTTACTTTATTTTTAGGGTTATGGTGATGATGACGATCATGTATGCAGTGTATATATATAAATGTGGATGCATTTTGTCAGATAATCGTTATTATTTTTATGGTAAAAAACATCGTCATCAAAAGTAAAACAGCATGTGATTACCTTGTAATAGAAAAAAGTTTATGGAAAAATTTTGGTAAAAAAAACTGATAATTTACCTTACAAAAACAGAGAATCGGATATAAATGTTTCATCAAGGAAATATAAAAAATTCAAATCCGATTCTCTTTTTCTAGAAAAGCAAAATAAAAACAATATACATATGTTGTTAACCAGTTGTAACAAAAAATAAAAATTTAGCATATGTTTATGCATAAAAGTTTTATATTCTCAACCATTTCACTGGGAAAAAATAAAAATTAAAAAGGATGCATTTTCGTTTCGAGACACTCAGTTTTCCTGAAAATCACGAAATTCTAAACGTTGGAAAAAAAGAAAAATTGCGAAATCCTTTTTTATTACGAAACTGTATCAAAACATCCGCCTCCTTTAATGCATAAATATTTTTTGTCATTTTTTAATTGAGATTTTAAACAAAAAACATGATTAAACACACGCTTTCTGAAAAAATCAAATAAAATTGCCATTATTATTATTTCAGAAATTCAAATTTGATTCCTCAAATCTCTTCTTTGGTCCCATATTTCATCTTCCAATTACCGTCATCGTCCTTGCAAAAGATGTCAAAAAACGAAGTACAATTTAAATTAGTGAAATTTTTTGAACATTAACACAATGGCAAAATGTGTAAAATAAATTTATTTTTATTATAAAAATTATAACAAAATATTACAAACCATTATTTACAAAAAAGTGTTATTTAAATTTAAAACAAAGATATAAATGTCGCAGAAATTACTGACATTTTTTTATGTAATTTCTTTTGATTTTATTAAGCCATGAAGTCGCTTTCCAAGACGACTTATAATAACAAAAAAACCAAAGCTAAAAATAAAATTAAAGTAATATTAATATTATATTTAAAAGTATTAAATAAAATGTATTTACCTGCAAGCAATAATTCCACATCCAATTAATATTAATTTTAATTCAGGTTTAGTAATTAAAAATCCAATTAAAGATAGCCCTTCCAAGACATAAACGAATGAAGCAAGAACTTGCCGATGACAATGTGATGAAAGAAATGCCCCAAAAGGTGCACAAAAAACTACAACTGGAATTGCAACTTCAAAATATTCCCATGCCAATTGTGAAATTTCATTCATCATTGCATGACGCCAATAAAATCCTATTACAGTATTCACAGCCATTAAAATTACGGTTGTTGGAGTTGCAACTTTTTCAGAGACACGAAAAAGAAGAGTTAAAATTGAAAAAGCACAAATATCAACTCCTGATCCAGCAAAAGCACTACACAATCCTGAAAAAATTCTGTTATGTAAGATATGTGAGATATACATGTATTTCGAATTTTTATCAAAACACACATCGAAATATCAAAGAACAATTAGTTCTCGACCCTCATATAAAAAATAATCCTCTTAAAAGAGCTTATGTAAAAAAAGAATAAACAAACCTCCAATGAGACCGGTGCAGAAAAGCACCAAAGCTTTAATCCAATTGAAATTTTGAATTTCCAAAAATGTTTTTCTCTTTTTTTCTCGATTTAGCATAAATAGTGCGATTGCAAAAGATGACCAAATTGAAACGAATAGCATTTTCTTTTGATGACTATCCAAAATATTATCAACAAAAAATTGTAGACCAATAATAATTGAGAACATTGCCCCCAAACTTGTAAAAATTAAACATTTCCACTCAACTCGAACTCGCATCCATAGAATTGCAAATGTTGCAGATGTCATTCCACATGATTGTATCATTAACGAAAAATCTCGAGCAACAATCGAATCAATATGTAATAAAAGTGTCATAACTGGAAATGCGACTGCCCCACCGCCTTCACTAGTTGCACCTAAAAGTTAATTATAAAGCTATTAATGAAAAATGAGACAATGAATTAAATGTATTTACAGAAATAACAAAAGATAAATACATATAAAAAAAACTTACCAGCAACAGTTGCGCCAAAAATCATTGTTACAGCCATTTCATACCGAGTTGGATAAAGTCGAAAAAAATTATATCGAATTGCAAGGGACCACCAAATTGAATGCCAAAATATAAATGGAATTAAAAAAGCAATATATTTTCGATATCTTTCATAAAATGGTAAATTTGAATCATCTTCTAATTTCTTCATTAATGCATCATCAAGTTTTTGTCCTTCAAAAAAATATTTTTTAATAAACCTTTTAAGCTTTGATTTGAATTTCATTGATTCTGGTTGTTCAGGTTCAGGATAATTTTCTATTGTTGAAGAATTTATTGATGAAACGGTTAAAGTTATTTCATTCAAAGAATTATTTGAAGACGGAAAAATATTCATTGAATTTTTTGGTGAAATCATTTTTGAGCAAAAGTTTATTGCAGTGTAAAAAATGAAACCGTTGCAATTTTTGTCGAAGGATTTTTCAGCAATTTTTATAGCATCCAAAAAAATTTCATATCAGCATTTTTTTGTGTCGGACATTTTTTTGCAAACAAAAAAAAAGGTGGCAAAGAACAAATAAAAATCACTCTTCCTTGTTTTTTTCGTTGAAATTCGAAAAAGCGTTTCATTAAAAAAATAAGGAAAAAAAACAAAGGAGGGAAAAAATGTCAACGTTTCTTTTCTTTTGTCAAAAACGTTGTAACAAACATTTTTCCCAAAAACGGAAACAATATTTTATTATTTTTTTAAAATATTAATCACGGATAATCCATTTTATGACATAAATATTTGGAGTTTTCCTTTTCCGTATGTATGTAATTGCCGAAAAAATCCAAATTTTTGACAATAAAAATTAGTAGCTCTTTGATGAATTTTATTGTGAAATTTATAAGTGGTATGCCCGATATATCAACGAAAGGGTTAATCTGTCACATAAAAAATTAAAGTTATGATACAAAGTAAAAATATGCCTGTTGTACTTTATCAGACAATTTGTAAAATCGGCAAAGGAGTATTTTTGAATTCGTTGGTTTGTTTTATCAGAGCGTTTTTTAACTTAAAGATTCTGCACATCTTTTATGTTTTATATTTATTAAAATCAGGGTTGTACTTCACCGCTTTTCGCTGTTTCTCATCTTTGATGCAAAAAATTTCATTGAAATTTCATAATTACTTAACTTTTATAGAAAGGTTTTTTTTATTAGTTAAGATATATTACTTTTTCCTTTTTAACCTTCAAAAAAATCGTCGAAATTTTTTTGACAAAAATAAATTTGTTTTGATTTTAAGTGAAATAAATTTGATTATTTTAATAAAAAAATCAAAATCCTTGCAACTCTTAATTATTTTAATTTATGTTATTTTAAACACTTTCAAAATATCACCAAAAAACATCAGCAGCAGGAGACATAGAAGGAAAAAGAAAGGAAACGCCTCAAGGTCAATCAAAGGCATCCAAAGAAAGAAGAAGGAAAGGTAAGCCAACATTTTTTATTGGAGACTGAAGAAAAAATAGAATTGATGAACTTCAGAATTGGGACATTTTAAGGAAACCATGACCTCATTTATATATTTTCCCCCAATGACCGCAATTTACTTTTGTCTTTAGGTTAAACATTTTAAAAACTTTGGAAATAGTAAGAACTTTTTTAAATTAAAAAAGGTTGAAATTTTATTGAAGGTTTTTTTAATGATTAAATAAAAAGTTTTGTTGATTTGATAATTATCTCTGGTTTTTTGTTTTTATTTAGTGCCTTGAAATTGTATTTATTTATCTTGTGTTGAAATTATTAATATCTTTTCATTATAATATGTTTTTACTTTTACAGATATCTGCTTTGTTTAAAGAATAAATAGTGCTGAAATATATTTTTAATCAATTTTTATTTGTGCTTTTGAATCAACTTTTTTTTGTTTATTTAATTCACAAACTTATCATTTCTGTTATCTTTTGATCTATTTTTCCAAGTTAATCCCAATTATGGGAGGGAAATTGGATTTTACATCTGCACAACTTTGGGCAAAAATTGATGCCGTTGATGAAAGAAGAGAAACAGCATATAAAGCAATATTAATTATTTGTTTATGTGTATCATTATGTTCATGGGTTGCAATTGGAGCCGTTGGACCAGTTTTATATCAATTTATAAATTTATCAAATACCCAAATGGCGCATGTCCTCGAATTTTGTGAGGTTTGTTTTTTTATAACAATTAACTTTTTACATAATGTTCCATTTTGAGGATACTGTAACAACAGTAGTAAAAGATTCAAGAGAATTATTTGAAGCATTTGGGCAATATTCTGCAGAAGAAAGAAGGCGGATATTTGAAAAAGAAAATAATAATAATAATGAAACGCATGCAATGTTTAAAAGGGGTCATAAAGCTGAATGTAATTGTGATGCCCCACCTGGACCACCGGGTCTTCCTGGACGAAGTGGTCTCAAAGGGCCGCCAGGTGTTCCAGGAACACAAGGAAAACCAGCAATATTACCATGCCAGCCTCCACCAGATTATGCAAAATGGTGTCCTGAACCATGTCCACAAGGTCCACAAGGCCCCGTTGGGAACAGAGGTCCATTGGGAGATAAAGGGATTAAAGGTGAAGCAGGAAAAGATGGAACACTGGGAGAAAATGGTAAACGTGGACCTGCTGGTCCTAGAGGAAAACCTGGTACCCCTGGTTTTGATGGTGAAGATGGTTCACCTGGAATTGATCAAGAACCAAAACCGTTCATCCCTGGACCATCTGGCCCACAAGGTGATCCGGGACCAGTTGGTCCTCCTGGTCCCCGTGGTATGCCTGGTATTGAAGGTGAACATCTTTTAAATACATTAACTTTAATTGATAAATTGATATTTAAGGCCCACAAGGTCCAATGGGAATGAAAGGACAAGGTGGTCGACACGGTATTCCGGGTCAACGTGGATTACCTGGTTTACAAGGTGTATCTGGTGATCCTGGAAAAGAAGGTGAAAAAGGTGTTTGTCCAACTTATTGTGCAAATGATGGCGGAGTCTTCTTTGTGGAACCACCAGAATGGTTTTTCAATGAAAAGCATTAAAATTTAATTTTATATACTCCTTTATTACCTCTTTGATAATAAATTTTTTCATTGTTACAATCAAATTTTCTCATGGATTACTGTCATGTCTTTAATGAAACTCATAACGCTCTTTTTTCATTTGTATTAGCTTTTAAATTACAAAAAATATTTATTAATAAAACTATGGGTCGTCATAGTGTTGTCATTTTTATTGCAAAAATATGTAAAACAATTTTTCTGGTCAAAACTCGAAGGCTTTGCCGTAAAACTTCTATAACTTTTAAGCTTCTGGGTATAAAATTCAGCAATTCTATTGCTGTGTGAGTTATGGTATTATTGTACCCTATAATTAGCAATGTGCAGGGTTTTTTCAACGTTCGCCAAATGTTATAAGTTTGGTAGCATCAGAATCGCCGTGAAAAAAATGATTCGGAACTTACAAACGTTTTTACATAGCATAAAGAAAATTTTAAATTTCCAGCATGTTCAACATCCACTTCCACTTCTTTAAGCTCCAAATGTTCCATCAATTGAAAATGGACTTGGTGCAGTAACCGAAGGAGTGAATGGTGAAGGGTGTAAAAGTTATGCAGTTTCTTGCCAAGCTACAGACGGTACACCACCTGTTGGAATTGGGGTATTCATTTTTAAATATCAACACTTCAGTTATTTGGAAATTTAAATTAGAATAATCGAATTTGAAATTTGACATGTTTTAAAATGCTGTTATGCATTTTATATGTATTTAATATTTAATATTATTATTTTAAGGGAATTTGAAATGGAGAGATTATTGTTGCCGCAGGTCCAACCCCAGGACCAATTACAGTTGAATTAGTTTGTAATGCAGAAGCAATGATAGAAGGAACCGATGTAACTGGAACTGTTGTAACATTTAAGTCAGTTTATTCTCTTCAAGCTGCAGTGACGGCATGTATGCTAAAAAAAATAGTTTTACAAAAATTTTCTATATTCTCAACTTTTTGAAAGTATATAAACTTTTTTTCTCTTATTTTATTTATTTTTAGTATGTTCAACATGTACCCTTCCACTTCTTCCGGCGCTTATGGGTTCGGACTTTGAAAATGCAATGGGTACGGTAATGATGAATGTGGTTGGAGGGTGTACAAGATTTACTGTTACATGTGAGGCAACTGATGGAAATCCTTATATTGCATTTGAAGCAAGTTTTTATATTTTTTGAAGCAAAAAAGTTTCCACTTTGATTAGAGCAACTTTTTTTTCACAGAATCAATTTCTATGTTGAAACAAGTTTTTCAAATGTAAAAAAATATTTTAAACAGAAATTAAAAATTAATATTTTTTGCTTGTAGTTTTTCAGCTATAATTTTAGGGTATGAGAAATGGAATGAATATTTTAGTTGCCGGTCCTGCAAATTAAAAATTGGGTGATAACGGGAGATCTCCCGGCAAAAAGTGGGAGATCTCCATGGAACAACCCTAAATCCAAGTGATCAAGAATTCTTTCACCCAAACGAATATCATGTTCGCAATTTACACAATCCAAAACAAGTTGCAAAGTGAGGATGAACAGGATATCAGTTTTGTTAGTCTCTCGTTAATTTTCTTCCAATAATATCAACAGAGACGTCAAGGACATCAGCAGGAATTGTTTTCGGTGGGGGCATTGATGTTTTGCCGCTTATGACACGTGTCAGCAAAATATTTAAGGGCTTTAACCATTTCAGAGGGGGCACGTGCCCATCATGCCCCTGCTAAAGTCCCCGGAAGACGTTATCTATACATTCTTTTTTTAGGAACGTGTTCCAACTCCATATCCAAAAAAACATCCAAAAATTCATAAAATTATTTATTGAACAACATTCAACTTCAGCTTCTGAATCAAAGAAGGCATCCAATACTAATACAAATGAATTTAAAATTTCTCATCTCAAAAAAGAAGATTCAAAAATCGCTTCAAAAGCTGAAACAGAAAACATTTTGTGGATTTAATTAAATTAGCGTTTTTTGTACGTTTATATAAAGCTAGTTAAATAAACTCAAGTATTCCCCCAAATTTTGTATGAATGTAGAAAAAAGGGACAAGAAATTTTTAAAACGAATAAAATATATATTAGCGAAACAAAATCACAAAATAAAAAACATAATCAAAAAACAATAAAGAAATTATGAAGGAGTATCTAAACTTTGTTCAAATTCAGATTGTTTGTCACATCGAGAAATAACTCCACCAATTCCAATAATGATCATTATTCTTCCAGTACGATTGAATCCAACTTTTCGAATAATTGTTGGGAAGGATTTATTTTTGATTTTATAATGACTAAAAGAAAAATGATTAAAGAAACATACATATAAAAATCAATAGTTACCTTTTAACTGGTAAAGGTCGGGATCGAAGATTCCACATATGAACGGTTTTTGATTCATTTCCACAAGCAATCCATGAATCACCCAATCCAGTACCAAGAGTAATACCAAATCGAATAAACCATTTTCCACAATCAGGAACTTCCATCTCTGCAAAAATGGTTGTACTTTTTTCAATTTTATTACTATTCGCATTGCCATGGGGTGCAGTACTTTGAAGATCACCAAATTTCCAAAAAGCAATTTCATTCTCAGTTGCCTAAAATAATGCTTTTATTTCAAGTATAAGAAAAAATAACATACCTTTGAAAAAATATGATATCCAACAAATTTAACACAATCAACATAAGTAAGATGGATTTCACGAGTAGAAGCAACAGGATAGAAAAATTCTTTAGGTGGAGTATTGTCAAAGCTAAGTGTAGTTGCTTTTTCGATCTTTTTTGAAAGTTCTTCACATGCATCAAGATTCCATACATATACGGTATGATCCATTGAAGCAGTGGCAAGATATTTACCAGATCGATGAAAATCCTAAAAAACAGAATCAAAATCACGAATTAGCGTACAAAACTTACAAGTGACAAAACTTGTTCATTATGTGCAAAAAGGATTGCTAATGGTTCTTCTTTAAAGCAATGCCAAATTTGAGCTGTCAAATCTTGTGATGCTGTAGCAAAAATTGAATGAAAGATAGGATGAACGCATATTTCATTCACAGGACCACCATGTCCAATTAAACTCTAAAAATGATACATAAACACAAATAAGCAAGAGAGAATAATAATTTACACGATGAGGTAAATTTTTAGCCATTGAAAAAGGATCAATTATTCGAATTACACCACGATAAGTACCAACAACAAGGAGGACAATTGAATCACGTGTAGTTTTGTGAAGGATCCAACTGAGAGCATAGTAATTATCAGTGTCCTAAAAAGAAAGATAGGATTATAGGTGGCAAATGGTTTAGAGAGCTATTAAGTCAGTTGTTCAAATCCAACATCGACCTTCAAGAATGGAAAAACAACTTACAACATCATCTTGATATACAACAATTGGTTGAATAGTTTTCTCATCTTTAAGACACTTATATATTGTTACTTGTTTATCAGAAGCAACTGCAAAGTAATCTTCATGTTCAAAGTAAGGACAAAATTTGATATCAAAAATTTCTGTTCCATGATCTTCCTGAAAAAAGTAAAAATGAACAAAAAATGTTGTAAAAATCTAAGCGTAAAAACTTACAACGATATGTGATGAATATTTGTATGGCGGATTTGAAGGATTATGTGGAATTGTTGGATCTTTTTTTCGCTTTTTAGCTGTTGGTTGTTTTAATAAATCTTCCATTTTTTAGTTGTAAAAATACGAGTAAAAAATTATGAAATTTGATTAAAAAATCAGTTCAAAAAAGGTAAAAAGCAATTTTTTTTGCTGTTGAAAAAAATTGATTTGTTTTAGGAGTGAAAAGAAAGTCGTTGCAAGAGAAACGACGATTTGAAACTTAATTGAGTTTTTTGAAATTTTTGAAAAAAATTTTTGTCAGAAGTTTTGTGTCTTTGAATTTGCAAAATTTATTTGATAATTTCCAACTATTGCATGTGTTACCTTTTTTCTTCTTTGTCTATTTTTATAAGATAAGTAATTATTTCTAACACCCAAAGGTTCAGTGAAATACTGCGTTTACTTTCAAAGGCTTTATTTTTTGCGGCGCCATGGTGTTTGACCCCTGATCGTTGACCCCATGGCCTTGGACCACCCTAATTCCCCTTGGCCTTTGATTCCATGGTTTTTGACCCTTATCATGGCCATTGACCCCAAAATACGAAACATTAAAAAAATAACAACAACACATTTATACTATAGGTTATAACCTTACAATTTTTTTCTATGCTTTATAATGTTTTGTTGAAATGAAGAATATTTGGGCATTCTTACAGAACTAAACCGATCTGTTTTTTTCCTAAAAAGTTTTCACCTTTTTTTGCTTCCGTATTGATTTGTGTCCTACAAATAAAAAAATTGTTGTTTTTATACCAAAAATATTTTTTTCTTGAAGTCCTCCCAATCCGCCCCCATCGAAGAGAGATTTTGTAAGCTTTTGACAGATGGCGTCATTCTTGATCTTTTTTTTATCGTGCGCAAATTCTTTTTTTTCTTCTTTTTCTTGTTAGAAGATTTTTTACCAAGTTTAAGAGCATTTTTTTTGTCTTTCAAAATAAAACAGAACGATTTTTTCTTGTCTTAAGCAATTTGTATTAAAAATATTGAGTATATTTTCTTGGTCGAAAAATATTAATTAAATATTTTTTTACCAACAATAATATCTTTTTTGGTTGCTTTTAATATATTTACAAATAAGAGAACAAACATTTATTTTGACATTGTAATTCAAAGTAATTTTAACAATTTTACAGTCCCGAAATTGTCGATAAAAGTCATTTCCTAAGGATTTTACTTCAAATATTTTATTATTTTTCAATGTCCAAACATTGAAAAATTTTTAACATAAAAAAATACGCTGATAATATTACTTTTTGAAAAATATAATTTATTTCGTAAATTTAAAAATAAATAAGTTATGTATTAATTTAAAAATCTTGAACTTCCTGTTGTAGTGGATTGTTCTTTTGGAATAAGATTTAGACCTTCTGGTAATAACGTTGTAAACCAGTACCATAATTTATCGAAAGTTGGTCTCGATCCTTGTGTATGCACCAAACCTAAATTTTTTTGATTTAGTAAAATTCAATCAATAAAAAAGGCATACATCTTTTCATGTGAGATTCAACGGCTACTAAGGCATCAGAATTGTCTTTTGGAGGCCAAAAAGTTGTTGTTAGATGCTTTTTTTCATGTAAAAAATTTAAAATTGTTACTTCTGTAATTGGATTTACACAATCTGCATATGGAATGTGTTTTTCTACATTAAAAATTTCCCAAATTGTTACACCAAAACTCCATACATCTGTTGCTTCACAATTTAACATTCGTGGAAATGGATCTAATAATTCCATTGCTGTATGTGTAATTGTACCCTGCATGAAATCAAACATTAATAAAATATAGCAAAAAACAAAACTAACAGTAACCGGTCGTCTTGATCTATTGATATCTCCAAGTCTTTCAGATTTACCAAAATCGCTGATTTGGACAAAATTTTCATCCATAACTAAGACATTACTGGCTTTTAAATCACAATGAATTATTTGCCGAAACATTAAATAACTCATTCCACTTGCTATTTGTTGACAATAACGAATTTTATGTGTCAAAGTTAACTTTGGTTCGCTATGCAAATATATGGATAAACATGATCTCAACAATGGCATAACTAAAAGCATATTTTCATCTAATCTCGTTGTTATTAGCTTTACAATATGCGGATGATCTTTTAGTTGTGCCATAATTCTTTCTTCTTTAAACGGTTCCTTAAATAACTTTTTTAAATTTTCTGGAAAAATGAATTTAAACAAACATTTGTTGCTCGTTTTGGTTGTTTTACTGCAACATGATAACATTTATCGCCATCCGTATAAACACACTAAAATATTACTTTAACAGTATTTAAAGAAAATTGATTCTAACCTTATAAACATTACCAAAGGCACCAGAACTGAGTAAAACCTTTCTATCCCAATCAAGTTGTTCAGTTTTAAAACTTTCTGGAACAATTGAAATTTTACTTGCAATAACTAATTTGTCTTGTAAATCATTCAGTGCCATTCTGGTAGCACTGGAAATTTGTTCTAATGTTTCAACATTTTTATGTAGTGGAGGTGATGGAACACCTTGTTTTTGTGAACACTTTGCAGTATTCTTTGATTCAGCAGTTAAAAGTTTTTCCGTTTTAGATTTTTTAGATCCAATAACCGATTTTGCAGTACTGTATTCTTTATGAGATGTTGAATGATCAAAGCCTTTGAGTTTTTCATTTCGATCAATATTTTCAGATAACATTGCTCTCATTTCAATTTTTGTTGCTTTCGATTCAGCATCAGAATCTCTCAACATTTCTGATCTTTGATGTGGTCGATTATATTTAAAAATAATAATTAGGATAAAAATAATACAAATAAATGGTATTGTAACAATGAGTAATAAAAGAAGAAGGGCATGAATAATGTTAAAATTAATATATAAACTATTGTAGGAAGTTGTTGTTGATTCAATATTTGAATCATGGTTTTTTGGCATTTTTGAACATTCATCAAGACAATAATTTCCCCTTCCCCAGGGACACAAATGATGATTTTTACTATTAAAACAGTCCAAACAATTTCCATCAAATGTTCCATTGCATTCTTTACAACTGCTATGACAATCCGAACAATCATTTATTTGTTTGTTGAAAAATTTTTTGTAGCCACATTCTATAAATATATTGCAAAATTTTTTTTTGGTAGGAGCAACTTTAAAACTCAAAATGTATGATTTTTTAGCTCTTGAACAGATAAAAATCAAAAAACTGTAGAAATTCGGAGAACTGACGAAAAAAGTACTTTGTTTTTGTCAACAAAAATATCAATGTCCAAAACGATTTTTTGAATTTATTAAAGTTTACCCCCCAAAAAAGCATATTTAACAACTTACTTCTGTCTCCAAAAGATAACTTTATAAATACATGAAGGACAATAAAAATTATTAATAAATGTGTCAAAGTTGCCATTATAATTTTCGGAACACTTTTTACATTGGTAAACAACTTTTGCTAACGCAAAAAAGGAGAAAATTAAGATGGTACAGCTGATAACAATAATTACCACGTTTTTTGGTTAATCGATTAAGCATTTTGATGTTTGGTTTTGATAATGAGAAAAGAAAAAATTCTTCCGCTATTAAAAGCTTTCATTTTTTAACATGCATGTGGCAAATTTAATAATTTTGTTTAATTTAATTTATTCTGTTACAGGTTTACGTAAGATTTCCCCTTTTTTAAAAGTTTTTTAAAGTTGATATAAAATTGCAGAAAATGTTTGCTATCAGGGTAATTTGAAATTTGGAGATGAGCCCTGCCTTCGTAATACCCTAAAAGAAATTCCAGCGGATGTTCTTGAAGGAAAAATTCATTGCAAAGAAATTGCATGTATGCCATATTTAAAAAGTTTTGAAGTAAGTTTTCGAACTACATTTTAAATTTAATAAATTAAAATTAAGGCACATATATGCTTTCAACAAAAGGTTACTGAAATTAAATATATAATTTTGTATAATGATGGGAAGAAAAAATCATTTGAAATTCCAGTTTTTGAAGAAAAGGAATCATACATGGTAAGAGATTATCCTATCGTAATATTTTTGATGATTCTTCCTTTTAAAAAATTAATATAAAATGCATTGCAGTTTGATTCTGATTTTATTAATTTGCTAATGTTAAACAATTTTTAGTTAAAACGTGTTGCAATATCTGGTACAACACCAACAAATTCACATATAACTTTACGCTTAATATCTGGCGAATTGGCATACAGATTAGCATTTAATTATAAAGACCTTGGAGTTAAAAATGATCATATTCTTGCACAACGTCTTGGACCAAATAATCGAGTATTTTGGCAGCCATTTATCAAATATGATAAATATTTTATTATTGATTATGAGAATGGAGATTTTTCTGAAAATTTTGAGGAATACCATAACAATAGCGTGCAGGTATTTAATTATTTCATTTATAATTGCTTACACTTTTTATTCAGAATTATCCGCCTCATGACGAAGAAGTTTCATCATCAAAAGAATCAACAATTGAATGTTCAGATTGGAGTAATGCAATATCAGAAAAAACTACAACAGCTTTAGTCCCACCAACAGCTGAAATTATCCCAACCGAAGGAACAAACGAATCAAATATATTAATATATTTAATTATTGCAATCATTTTTATCATTCTTCTTTTTTGTTATGCCACAATTGCTCTACCAGTTTTTTGTTATTTAAATCAAAAAAAGAAAAGTTTTGCACTTAATGATGTTGCCGTTGTCAATGATTCTAAGGTAGCTTCTCTTGAACAACAGCAACAACATACTGCAATACAAGTATTGATTGAACCACCATTACCAGAACTCCCTTCGAGAAATTTTAATGAAGAAATTCGTAACGCAAATGTAGCACCTATAGAACAACCACAAATATCTCAACTTTTACCTCAGCCTTTTTCGCAATTACCGAACTCAATGATAACCCCTCCACCATCTTACCGTACAAATGAAAGCGTGCAAGCATTTAGTCATGTGCTTATGGGTTTCGTACATTATATGAATAATACCCTTGGAATTCGTAATAATCTTAATATTCAAAGTAATTAATATTTTATAAAAGTAATCTTTGACTAAATTTTTAGGACCCAGTGATATTGTAGAAATGCAGGCTTTAACCCGACAAAGTCACAATGACCTCGCTTTTGTTTAAATGTGTATATTTCCATTTTCATTGTTTCATAAGCATAATAATCAAATATAAATAAAGTTTTTTTCTCGCTATTATTTGCATAGAGCTTTAATAAAATCGATACATCCCATTAAAGTTGTTAAGACCTACTTCAACCATTTGACAACTTTTTAATGCCTTTATTCCATTTTTTTGATTTTCCTAGTTAATATCATTTAATATTATCAAGTGCATCGTGTCACCACAGAATTGAATCAAACTAAATAATTTATTTAGGGAGTTGACCTGTGATATTCTATAGTCCAAACTTATTTTCCTTTTTTATAATACTATTAGAAATTCATAAATATTTATTTATTAAAAAGTACAAACACGTTACAATTTTAAAAAAAAATTTCTACTGTATTTTCAATAAGGCGTTTTATTAAATAAACCCAGAAGAATGAACACAATGGAGTTTACTTTCTTAAAGTATGTAATCACCGTTTACACCTTTTAAAGTGATGCAGACCAGTTCAAATGTCGAAAAATCTTAACATATCTTTCTTTCTTTGTTTTCTCGCTTATAACTATTTTTTAAATTTGTTTGCTTTTGTATTTTGTGAGCAAAAATGTAATGAATCTATTTGCTTAGAATTATGCGCCATCTAAAAAGTTTTTTTTGTTCATACAAAATTTATTGTAAAAAATCTGACTTATAATTGAAGCATTGTTAAATAGAATTATTAATTTTAAATTTAATAAACAAGTTTTATTCGTTGCTTTTAAATCTTGAGGAAAACATCCAATTTTAATCAATAGAGTAAATTTTTATTTTTCATAATTTAAAAAATGACATTAAAACGAGCTTGTAAACGAAATTTGTTAAAATTTAGAGAATATTTATTTCTACAGCTATAATAAGATTATATATCTTGGGGGTATATTGGTGGTTAAATACATTGTAAAATAAAATAATTTTTTTATGATAAGATAAAATCAAAACGCAAATCTTTTATTTTGTTGTAAAGGGGTAATGCTCGAATTTCTTTATTAAACTTCTAAAACATTATTTAATGCATATGAAGCTCCTTCAGGCAAAGTATTTGAAAATGTAAGAAAAAGTTGATTGAATGTTGGTCGTTCAGATGAGGTTGGAAGCCAACCTAAAATTTATTTATTAAATTATTGTTTGTATTTGTCTTTTTTTCTTACATGTTTGAATTGCTCTTTGTACATTTATATTTAATTTTTCTGGAATTTTTAATCGTTTTCCCTCGGATAAATAATTTGTCAATTGTGTATCTTTTACATTTTTGCAATTAAGTTCTTCTTCGTATGGATTCTTTTCACCATAATTAAAAATTTCCCACATTGTTACACCAAAACTCCATACATCTGTTGCTTCACATGAAAAAGCTGCTTTGGAATTGAATAATTCTATTGCAATATGCGTTATTGTACCCTGAAAAATATTTTATTTTTATCTTTTTTAAAAATTTGTTCAGTTTGAGCGCATTAAATTTTCTAAATTCTGTTTTTCTTCTACTTACCAATGCACGCTTTCCTTTTCCAATAGATTCAGATTTTCCAAAATCACTGATTTCAATATGATTTATATCAACAACAAGAATATTACTTGCTTTTATGTCACCATGTATAAAACCTTGAGAAATCATATATCGAAGTGCATCCGAAATTTGCATACAATATCTGATTTGATGATAATCAGATATTTTGTCTTTTTCTTTTTGTAAAAATGTTTTTAAATCGCCTTGCCGCAATGGCATTACTAAAGCTAAGCCATTTTTCATATTTACAGTTTTTAATTTAATAATATTTAAATGACTAAGTTTTGATAAAACTGCTGATTCTTTTGATGCTTCCTAAAACTGCAGATTTAAAAAATATTTAAAAAAAAGTAAATTTACTTTGGAAGTATAATTTGCTATTTTAATTGCAACCCAAATATATTCACAATTTTCAACATATGGACACTAAAATTGTTATAACCATTACTATATATCAAAAAATAATTTTTTCTTACTTTATATACAGTACCAAATTGTCCCTTTCCAAATGGCTCTTTTTGATCCAATAAAAGGCTGCCCTCATTTAAACTTGAGGCTGGAAAAGTATTTGAAAATATTTTTTCATCATTTGATGAAAATTTTCTTTTACTCTTTTTTCTTAAACAAGATGTACTACTTTGGCTTTCTTTAAAATGATTTTGATTTTTATAAATCCGTTTTTGTATAAAACATTTCCAAATTTTTGTTACCAAGAATGTTGCCAAAAGTGTAATAAGAATTGTTAGCAACAAAATTATAATAAAAAATAAATTATTATGTTTTTCAGTTGAATAATTAATATATTCGTTTATCTCAGTTGAAACATTCATTTTTTCATTAAACATTACATGCTTCATTTTTTCAGTTTCAGACTTTTTTGTTTCTATCACTGTTGCCGTTGTTGCAGAGCATGGCATACATGATGACCCGCAGAAATTTTCTTTGCATTTTGTGCAATTATTAAAATCATAACATTTATCACAATTTAGATTACATTTTAGACATTTATTAATATTTGAGTTTAAAAAATGTTTTGTTGGGCATACTGTAATTTACAAACGTAAAATTTTTTAACGAGAAAAATTTCAAAGGTTACCTATTGGACCAGAATTTACATTTATTAAATATGATATAAAAATTATGGCAGTTAAATAAAACATTCGATATTGTTTCGTTCATCAAAAACAACATGGCACCTAACAAAAAATATTGGCCATTCTCCATATTTTTTTTTCTTATCAGTACACACATATAAACATTCCTTTAAAAAAGAAAAATTGAAAGTTACTCATAAAAAGAGACAATCGAAAATTAGTTTTATTGATGAAAAGCAAACACTTCAAAAACTTGGAAAGCTATGAAATTGTTTGTAATTGCATTCCTTTTACCGCTATTTTTGTTATTATTTAATTTTCCGCTACGGTTTTGTTTAAAAGGTTTGTTTTTTAAGTACCATAGATGAAAATTTATGTTTAAATCATGTATTTTTTCTGTGAGAAAGTTTTAAAGATATATATTGCATCAGAAATTTTTAGGTGACTCATGTAATGTTTTGCGAGTAATTTTTTCTGGTCATTCTTGTACATTAGATTCAAAAACATACCAAAAAATGATATCAACAACAGAAAATTATTTATGTGAAAATGTTTCATTTTTGGGTTCAACGTTAAAGGTTTTCGATTCATTATTTGGCTAAAATTATCTCTATTTTTTAGAAGCATTATTTTCTTGCAAAAGATAACAAAATAACTACATATATTCATGACAATGATATAAATCAAAAAGAAATTGATGGTTTTGATCTTAAAGATTATACCGTAATTAAAGCAACAGTTGGCGAAAATAAAATTTTGTTGGAAGCTGTAAATATTGCAAAAAAGGATAAACGTTATACAATTGTTTTAAGCAATTTTGAAGCCGAAAAGATTAATGCAAGAGTTTATGAATTGGGAAATGTTAATCTAACATTATGCATTTTATTATGTAATCATTTTTATGTCATTATAGCAGAGGAACAAAAATTGGTGCAAAAACATTTTAAATTTAATGCAAATGACGAGTTGGAAGAAGTAGTGGAAAATGTCCTTTCAAATTATAACGAAGTAAAAAGGGTTTAATAAAAAATTTTATCAAAATATTATTTTAGAATATTGCAAAAATTGATACAACAGATTCATTTACAATTAAAGTTAACACTGAAAGTGATAAAATTGATCATATTAATATGACATATGATAATCCAAGTGAAACAACATTGCCGATGCAAATAACTGCTACATTGTTACCTTCATTATTGCAAGAAGAATCATCAGATATTATAAAAATTTCAAAAAGCTCGTTAATAAATATTGGCATGGGTTTAATTATTATTGCTTTGACAATTGTATTAATTATTCATTGTTACAAAACACGTCCAACAAATTCAACAAATGATACACTTCATCCTGCACCTTCTAAAACAAAAATGCGAAACGGGCTTCCACATGATCGAGGAACTAATATTGCATTTGTGCCATTAATGACAAATCAAACGTAAATAAATTTTTTTCCAATTTTTTAGATAAAAACATTTTTAGAAATCGTGTTACAGATGCAACTAGAGCAGAAAGTAATAATTGGCGAAAAAGCTGCATTTTATCGTAAAATTGATTCATTTTAGATAATCTGTCCGATACTGATACTTCATTGGCACCATCATAGACAGCATTACAGGATACTGTAAACGTTTAAGTTGTGCAAAATTTAATCTTTATAAACCGGTGTAAAAAAAATAAATCAATATTAATTTTTTAAAAATTGCGAAACATACATGTATTTTTTTCACTTTTTCATTCAAAAAAGTTCCAACATTTAAAATGAGTTAAAAAGAGTCAGTTAATCCCTTAGATGAAAAATCTCTTTGATATATAATAAAAACATTTCATTTTGATCATCTCTTTTAGAGTAAAAAATGGTGGCTTCAATTTTTTTCTTTTCACTTTTTTTTGCTTGTGTTTTTGGACAAGAAGTACCCCCTGTAGCTCCTCCAGCAGCAGGGGCCCCACCACCAATTGTTCCAGCATTGCTCCAACTTGATGAACCAACAAAATCAAAAGTTGAATCAATCTTAATTGATCAAAATCTTCCTCTAAAAGATATCAATTCACAAGTTGATGCAATTTTTGCTGCACAATCTCCAAGCATTTCTGTAAGTTTTTTTAAGCATGGCTACCGTAATACTTATAACAATGTTCTAGTCTCAATATACTGTAACAAAAGATGCATATCTTCGAGCGGTTGCAGAACTTGAAAGTCATCATGCTGAAGAAATTAAATCCGCATCCCCATTGGCACAAGCAGCAGATGCAGAAATTCGTAAAATTGCAAACAATGATGCATTAACTTCTCTTCAACAAAATCGTGAAATTTTACAACTTTATTTGGCTCAAACTCCTGAAGTCCAAAAAGAACTTAAACAATATGCAATTTTCCGTCGAAGTTAAGAAACCGTTTTATTGATTTTTTAAATTTTAAAACAGATGTTGAAAAAATGCGATTTTTAAAAGGATAAATATTTTTATTTAATGAGAAGATTATCTCTTTAAAAACATAAAAAACAGAAGCGAAAAGGGATTATTGCACAATAATTAACTGCTATTGTTTTGCCAGAGATGCGAGAGAACCGGAATTTGTTTCATATTTTATTGGAGCGATTTCTTTCTGATGAAAAATATCAATTTGTTGAATCGTTGGAAATGATGAAAGGATTGTTAGCGCAAAAACATCAGGAATTTGTTCACTTTGATCAAATATAATACGATATGGTAGTCGATCACGGAAAATACAGTAATGCGCTAAAAAAAGGGCACTCAATTAAACCCCAACAAAAAAAGGTACAAAACCCAAACAAAAAAGATAAAAAACTTACATTCTAATCCTTGCATAACCAAAATTAATGAATTTAGAGTTCCCATAATAACTCTTGGATAAACATCTTTCATAATTTTTGAAGCATCTTGACCACGGAATTGTAATTCATGTTCAATTTTTGTAATATCCCAATTATTTGTCATATTATAATTCGTACAATGCACTTTAATATTTTCCAGAGACATCCATTTTTCACTACAAAACATTCCTGATGGAAATACAATTGTTTGTTTTGACATTTCAGAATCATTATTACATATAATTGCAAATTCATGTAATCGATCTGCAGATGGAGTACAAAAAATAAATGTTTTACGTTCTTGAAATGCATCATTTATTGCTTTCTGTAATATTGGAATCGAATCATCTTCTTCTGAATAAATAACCGATGAAACATTTCTATTTCTTGAACCATTTATCAACGTTCGAAGTGCTTGAAAGCCACCATTATGCTTTTGAGATTCATCTTGTGCTTTTTTGAGTAAACGACTTCTAAAGCATGATAAAATCTTTTTATACACTGCAGTATTGTAATGAATCAAATATATTCTAACCTAAACAATGTATAATCTTATGCGTAAATTAAAGATAAAAACATACTTTAAATATTTGAATATTACCATTCCATTCTGGATGTGAAGTTTCTTTTTTTATTACCCGTAAATAAATAATTTGAAAATGTTCATCACCATCAGAATCATCTTCAATTCGATAAATTTCTCCAATCGCACAACTTCTTTCAAATTTTATTAAAAATTGAGTTCCAATTGAAAGTTGAGATCCGCGACAATCTGATTGCGTTAAAACAATTTGTATTGAATCAGCACAAATATAAATTGCATTATATTCATTTGCAAAAGTATCGATCAAAGATTTATCATATAACAATCGGATATCCTCTTCAAAATATGCATCCGGATTTTTATTTAATAATCGTTTATCATTCATTTTTTATAATAATTAATTTTTGAGAAATATTATATAATTTTTTAAATAATATTTCTGAGTAAATTTTCAAAAAAAAGCTTTTCTAATGTTTTTTGGCAATGAGTTGCACAAAAAGCAAGGCCAAAGTGGGATACTGTCAAGTTTATGAAAGACTCAAAAAATAATTTAATTTTTTCCACAATTGTAAAATTTTTATATTGATACTGTATTAATGCTTTTATTGTTTGTACTAATAAGATAAAATCTCTTATTTCAAAAAACTAAAAACAGCACAAATTTTTTATTTTTTAAACAAAAAATAACTTTTTGACTTTTTAGGGGCTGTCCAGATGTTACGTAATAAAACAATTGCGTTTTTTTACCCTCCCCCCTTCGTAAAGCCCTCCCTTCCTTTTTTAGTAATAAGTTTGTAATATGTGTAAAACCTCTTTTATAAACACAAAAATTTTTAACATTTTTTATATAACAAAACCTTATAAAGTTAAACATCCTCAACAATAGCAGTGGTATATAAAAGACTTTAAAGACCAATTTAAAAAAAACCGATTTCTTTTTACCTGTGGCCCCTTTTAATTTGCAAATTAAACATGTTTTTTATTATGCTAATTGGATCGTTGTGTTTTTTTCCAACGTATTTCTTTTTAAAATTTTTTAATAGACAATAGTATTTCAAAATTTTATAATGCCTTTAAAAAATAACAAAGATCAAAAAATTTTATTAAAAAATATGATTGTAAATTATAAATTTCTGTTTAATAATTTTGTCAAATCAGTTTTTTACCATTCATTTTTAAGCATATTAAAATGAATGTCACCTGCAGATTTTTTGGCATCATTATTTACAATGTAATCTCCAATGGCATTTCGACGACGAATATTATGTCTTTGTGAAGTTTCTGGATTTATTTTAACTCCAAAATGCATGAATTTTTTTATGAACTTTAAAATATATTCCCTTTTATGACTTTGACGTAAAAGCATATGCGAATATGAAATAAAAACAAATATATTTAATACCTAAAAATTGAGATTTGTTCTTTAATCTTTGGTATACGTAATAAAAGGGCTAATACCGTATAATAATAACATCCGACAACGGCATAATTTTTTACCATCCAAAAACAAAAAAATTTTAGCGAGATTGTTGTTGCACCCCCAACAATTAATCCAAGACTTCCCCAAACAACCATTGGAAAAATGAAACGAATCATTCGAAGATTTTCAAATATCTGTAAAAAGTTTTTGGATAAACATCAAACTTGAATTGGAGATTTTTGATGGGGAAGTAAAAATGAAAGAGGATGCAGAAAAAAAACTAACTTGATATCGATGAGTTAAAACAATATTACTCGAATTTTTAAGTTTTCGAAGTCTTTGATTTAATTTAAAAAGTACTAAAATAAGCTAAAAATGGATTAATTACTCCAAAAGCTCCTAAAAAATGATGTAATACTTACAGCTGCACATAAAATATCAAAAATATAAAAAACTCCAGCATTAACAAAAAAATTAATACCTAAAAAATACACCTTCAATTACATTAACCCCCCTTTTAAAAAAAAACAAACCAATATTCCAAATATAACAATATAAAAATGCAAAAAGAAAAACGCAAATACTTGCAAAAATAATAAAAATTAACTTTTTTGATTTTTCGTATGTTCGATAATAAAATGTTGCAAAAAGTCTTTCAAAAAATATTAATAAAATACTTCCAAGTTGAAGGCCCGCAGCAAAACAGCCCAAATAATTTCCTGGAATTATAAACCATGGAATATTTTGAGTTGTTTGAATATTTGGATTTGGAGTTATAAAAACTCCAAAATTTATAATAAATGATGAAATTAAAAATGATATAAAAGATAAATGTAAAAGGATCATTGATATCCTTAAACATGTACGATATTTTAAGTTGATAAAATGATAAGAAAAGTTTACCAAAAATTTAAATGACAAATTGGTTTAACTCTTTTAATATCAAAAAATATGAAAGGTAAATAAATTAGATTTCCAGTGCAAGCAAAAAAGCATAAAATATTTATTATTCGTAAAAATATTTCCGCAAATATTTCTTTGTCCATTGTTTTTGGCTTTTTTAATGTTTAAATTGTTTTGTTTTGAAATTTAATAAAATGAAATTGTGGCTTTTCCAAATCTTAAACAGACATATAAAGTTAAATATTTATAAAAAAAATTATAGAAATAATATAATTAGATTCGATGTTTGTAGCCACGAAAATTGTCCAAGCAATGAATCGCGGCGAGGACTTATAGACTGACCCAATAAATAAAAATGTATTAAATTAAAAAGAAACTGGTCATGAGCAAAAGAAAGCAAATATTTTAAAATTTAAAATTAAAAACATTAAAACAAAAAAATAATTCAAAAAATTTAAACAAAAACGCGTGATTTAAGTAATAAATTATTATAAAAATTTTTTCATTAAATTATGCGACAAAAAATTATTTAAGATTTACAATTTGTATTACTGAAAAGAAAAGAAATAAAATTTAAAGACTCAAATAAAGGGTATAATTTATAATTCTACTCTTTTTTAAATAAATAATTACATATTTGGAAATATATTGCACATATGTACGTGTGAATTTTACGTGCATACAAATTTAAAAAACAACAAATTATTTTGCAAAATCAACAGGTTTATATTGTTTGAATTTCTAAGAAAAGTGCTGCAATTATAAGATTTTTAAATGGCGTAAATAGTAAAAAAATATTAAAGCCTTTAATTTAAAGATAATCTTACAAAATTTTCAAAATATGGGACGCATTTTTTAAATTTTGTTATAAAACATGAAAGGTTGAAAATATTAAAAACGAAACCTATTTAATCTCTGAATAAAGTATTAAAAAAGCGGCAACCACAAATATCGAAAACAAATATTTGAAAAATGTTTAGTTTGATAAAACACAAAAATCTAATTAAGTTTTGAAAAAATTTAAGCAGAATTGGTTATTTATAAAATTAAGGTGAAAGAGTTTCTTACAAAAACTTTTATTACTTATTAATTTTATTTTTAAAAAAATTTCTAAGGTATGAAGGCTAAAATTGTAAATGCTTTGTTTCTAATCTATTTTTGTTGGATAATGTAATGTTTGCAGTTTTTTAATATTTGGAAACTAAATTTGGAAATTAATTAATTTGATTCTTTGTAAATGTGTAATTAAATGGTATTAAAAGTCAATAAACACTATTTATAAAAAAAGAATTAAATAATATTTTAGAAGCTTTCAAGGGTAAAAATAGAGATAAATGAGATTAAATCGACGAATATGTTTCTGAACTTTGGTAAATTAGTGCAATGTATGATAAAATTAAGTGTTTTTAGATTTGAAAAGCGACAATAAATTCAATAAGAAAATAACAAAGTTTTTTCAAAGGTGATTCATTATTTTTGTGCAAAATTTTACAAAACCAATATAAAAAATACAGTATCTTAAATAGTTTAGAAGAACAAAAATATGTGCAAATTTTTTACAAAATTTTTAATAATACTATAATAACATGGAATATACATATTTTGGGTTTATAAAATATAAACACGTTTAACATCTCTCAAAGCAAAATGTTGATCAGAATGTGGATCATAAATTTCATCACCTCTTGTAAGTTCATGAATAGAATTTTCACCATACACTTGTCCATTGGGTAACATCATTGGAACATTACTTTCATCAATTAGCTCACCATTATATGGACAAATAAGTCGTGAAACATTAATATGGGCATAGGGTAAACCAAGTGAAAAATCAAATAATTCTTTACAAACAATACAACGAGAATTTTCATTTTCTGTACAATATGGAGTTTTATGTGCACAAATTCCAAGTTGTAAACATGCTGAGAATGGTGATAATACAGATATCTATAAATATTTATTAAAAAAGAATAAAACAAAAAGTTTACATTAAAGATTCGAGCATTTTCTGTTCGAAACATTTCAATTAATTCTGTCCATCGATCTTCACTTAAAAGCTTTTTATATGAATCACCAGGAAAATTACCGCCCAATCCAATAATTGGCATTAACTAAAAGCTTACATTAATTGAATTTAACAAAACGAAAAAACACTTACAGTAAGAAGATTTCCTTTCCAATTTTTACTTTCAAAAATTTGTAAATGTTTTTGTGCATATTCTAATGCATCTTTTTGTTTTCCTTGTTTAATCAGCTCAATACAACATTGTACATGAACTTCTGTTTCAAAAGAACTATTTAATCGATGTAATTTTGAACGATTATCTGCAATCCATTGAAGACAAATTGATAAATCTTGTCTTTTTAAAGATTCTTCAACTTGTTTTGCAACTTGAAAAACTTCTTGATTTGTATATCCTTCAATTCCGGTATAATCGGCAAGCTTTTGTGCAGTTTCAAAATATCCAATCCGTAATAAATGATCAACAAGCAGACGACAAACTCTTTGACGACGAAAATAATCAATATCTTGTTCATCACCATTAATACCCTTATTCAAATAATCTGCACGATTTTGTAAAACTTTTGCAATTTCAATTTCTGCTTCAGTTGATTCATGAAAAGATAAATTAAATTCTTCAACTTTTTTTGTTAGCGCTCGAAATTTATCATTAATTTTTGAAATTGGAAGCGGATGATTTGTTTTTGGAATCACACTTTCAACCGAACTTGAAAGATTATTTATTGAAATCATTGGTTTTCCAAGCTTTTTAATTGTTGTTCGAAATTTTCGATTTAGCATTTCATATGGAGTTTTAAGTAAACCATATTCAAGGCATGTTGCTTCATTATACCCTTTTGGGGTTAATTGTGGAGCGGATCTCATATTATAATTTCTAACCGTCTCTTGGGGATAATATTGTAACATCATAGCTGTAAACTACATCTCTTTTTGATTATTGTATGCAAAAAAAGAATTCAAAAATATAAAACAGGTTAAATACCCTGTTGTCAACTACCGTATCCCTTAGTGAAATTAAATAATTTTATCCAAATAAAATTCATCAATAAACTTTTTAATCAACAACAGTAATAACAATATAAAACCAACAAAAAAGTCATCACAAGTTGACTTATAATTATTACGATACAAAAAACAACAAAACAACAAAGAAATAAACATGATTTATTATTGATGTTTAGACTTCTTTCTTTTAGCAAGCTTTTTGAACCACATATTCATTTTCTTATCTTTTGATCCAAAATCAACTACACCTTCAACTTTCTTTGACGGTGCTTCATCAACAATAGAAGCGACTAAACCAGGTTTAACCTTTTTCTTATTTTCTGATTCTTTTAATTTCTTTCCAGCACGTTTGCCACGAGGACGTTTGCGACTATTTGCTGTCTAAAAATAAAAGAAAAATTTTACATAAAAAATAGAAATACTAAAATGTTACCTTTTTGCCAAGTAAATTAAGAGGTTTCTTTTCACCATCTTCAAAACCAGCATCAACAGTTCCTTCTTGATCTGGATAATCCATTTCAAGATCAGAAAATCCGCTCATATCAGTTAATCCTGAACATGTTGAACCAATTTCAGTAAGTTCTTCATCACTTGCTTCTTCGTCTTTTGGTATCATATCATCAATCGTAACTTCTTTATCTTTATTACCATCAATTTCGTCGTCCTCATTATCAGAACCAGCAACAGATTCTCCATCGGTAACATTAGCCTTTTCATCTTCTTCAACTTCATTGATGGGAGCAACATCACCTTCAAGCTTTTTGATTTCTTCATCATCACATCCTGGTGGACGAGAATAATATGGTAAACGACCACGTTGAAAATCATTCAAAACCATTTTTGCAATTGTTGGAATATCTGGTTCACCACCTTTTAAAAGACGACCACTAGCAAAAGCAATTTTTGTCATAAAATCTTCAACGTCATTCCATTTTGAAATTTTATAAGTTTTTTCAAGATGTTCAACTTTGACACGATCAAGAACACCTTGGACATGTACTTCTGGATTGGGTACATTTTCAACACGAACAATACCTTTGAGAATAATTTCTGTTTCAGTTTCACCTTGTGGATAAACAACACCAGGACAATCAATAAGATAAATTCGTTTCATAAGTGTAACATATTGCCATACCTAAAATGAATTATGAGGTGAACTTTATAAACTTTATTGCCATACTTTTGTTTCACCAGCAATTGGAGCAGTTTTGCATACTTTCTTTTTGCGAAGTGTATTAACAATTGATGATTTACCAGCATTTGGATAACCAATAAAACCAACACTAATCTAAAATTTACAGTATTACAAAATGGAAAATAAATGAAATAATTACCTGTGGACGATCACGATGAAGTTTTGCAAATTGTCGTAAAACATTGATAAGAGAGCCTTTACCAAATGAATGTTGAAGTGAAGCATGAAAAGCAATAGTTGGAAGTTCTTTTGATAAAATACCAACCCAACGTTTAGTTACCCAAGTTGGAACTAAATCAACTTTATTCATAACAAGAATAAGATGTTTATGAGGTTTTTCTTTTCGTAAAAATTGTTCAACTTGTTTACATCGAGTTCCCATTGGATCACGAGCATCAATAACTTCAATAATAACATCAGAAGAATCAATAACCTTATAAAGTTCGCCCCAAACACGATTAGATTGTCCAGCTTTGAAAAGAGGATTAGGATTTTCAAATCTTTCAATTTCACCACGAACAAGCTTCAAAGCTCTATCATCATCTTCATTGTAGTTTTCACCTTTTTCTTCAACATCTTTGCATAAATCTTCCAAATCATTTACTTTCAATGTTGGCTTTTTTCGAAGAGATTTTTTACCAAATGTATAATCAAATGTTTCAGTATCAGTAATATGAACACGTTGTTGCTAAAATCAATACATTATAAAAAGCAATTTTAAAAAAGCTGGCTTACTTTTGCTTTTTCCTGAAGTAATGAAATAGGTAACCGAGTTTGTTTCATAACAACTTGAAATGGGTCATTGATAGCTTTACCCAAATTTTCTTGGAATTTTTGTAATTGTTCTTGTCCAACAACACGAGTATTACCAAACCATTTACGATGTGGTTCAACTCTTGCAACTTCACCACTATTTTTCCAACTTTGAAATGGTGCAGCTTGAAGAATTTTACCATTTGGAGCACGAATTGGTTTGAAATGTTTGTACATTCGCAAACGATTAATTGTAGCTTTTGAACGAGCATTGACACCACCAGTTGTTTTTGGATCGGTTGTTCGATCAGGATTCAATGAATGATTACTTCGTTGTTTTTTGTTAACACCACCAGTACGTCGTTGATATTTTGTATTCGTTGTTGCACCTCCAACACCTTTTGATGCATTTCCTTTTGAACCAGTACGGTTAGCTTTAAGGGATGATCGAGTCTTTCCCATATTTGTTTCTCTTCCTTTAAAATGGAAGTAGTACCCTTAAAAAGCTTGATTAGTGTACGGTGATAAAATGAAAAGCAATAAAATATCGACACGATTTCACGTGAAACATAAAAGCGAAAAATAAATAAAAATTTACAGGATTTATTAAAAAACGCGCAGCTCAAAAAATAAATTAATTACAGTATGAAGGTTATATAAGGAACATGTACTACCGGAAAATATGCATCATTGCAAGCTCAAGGAATGGGTAAAAAAAAAGATTAATTTAAATCAATGACATCATCCGCAGAAACTCGAGGAGAATCACATTCTACAATTGTTGCTATATGTTGTTGTGGCAGAGGTGGAGATCTTACAGCAGCTTCTGCAAGCTTTGCTATATCTGATGCAGTTAAAGAACAAAGATCAATGCCATGAAAATGATCCTATAAATGACTACGATAAAGATGATTACGATAAAGAGGTAACTTAGGAAAATGTAAAAAAAGTACATTTCTAAATTTCATCTCCGTTAAACGATTAATTCTTGCAGTCAGCTTATCCATTTTCTGAACAAATTCATCACAATTATTTGTTTGTAATGCCGGAAGCAAATTTGTATCAATTGCCTCATAAATCTAAAAAAACAATCGATACAAAAGTATAAAATATAAAGGGAAAAGCTTACACGATGATTTCTTTTTATTAATCCATCAAATTCTTTGTAGCGTTGATTTTCTTCAAAATTTTTACGAAATCTATCAATTTCTTTTTCAAGGACTTTTGAATGATCAAAAAGTTCTTGTGGAGATAATTCAACTTCAGAAATTTCGTTCATTGACATATTTCTATGTAAAAATTTACCAGATAGGCTTTAAATGGAACAAATGGAGCTAAACAATGTAAACACGGTAAATATTTAGATTTAAAAAATGTGATAAAATAATGGATTTGAAAATTAAAGTATTGCAGCAACAAAAAAACATTGAAAAAATTTTGTTCAATTTTCTTTAGTCTTATGACAGAACACTTTGCCAAAATAAACGTCAAGTTTGAAATGGGAATAAAAAACTCAAAAAAAGAAAAAAAAGGCAACAAAAATATAGGCGACGCGTGGCTGTTATCTGTTTTGCCATTTAATTGTTTATTTAAATTTCTTATTATTTTTGTAATAACTTTGTTAAACTCATCATCTCCCTCAATTTAGACTCAAAGAAGGATGTTTTCATTGTATTCAATATTAGAATTTACTCTTTTGATTCTTAATGGATTTTGTATTATCAATAAAGAACGCGTTTTAAACAAGGTTTGCTACTTTTGTTATATGTAATAACTTACAATTATTTCCGTTTTAGTATCTCAGAAACAATCAACATTCATTTCATTCTGATGATCAATCAATTATAATGCGGCTTGTCAATTTAATTCTTTCAATTCAAACTGTTCTTCGAGGTTCGTTTAATCTTTGAACATTTGTTCTTTAATTTTGGGATATATTTTAGTACCATTGATTCCAATTAATATAGTCGTAATTGTTTTTAAATTGCTCCTTGGTTAGCTGAATTTCCATTGGTATTTTATTATCTGGTTTTTGTATGTTGTTTTCTACTTTTTTTGTTGAGCCATAAAAGGTGTCTTATTTATTTTTATTGATATAATGAAATTATTTTATAAAATCAAATGCTACTGATATATATTTAAAAAGAAATTAAAGAAATTCAAAAAAGAAATGTAATGTTTCTGATAATACTTGACATTTAAAAAAGATAAAGCTTTAAAAGAAATTTGCAACAATAATTTTGACAATAAATGTTTGCATAGAAATTTAATATTATTGTTGGTGCAAATTTTAGGACATTAAAGATTCTCTGATTTGTTGAGATGTTGTGACTAAGGATATTTATAGAGTTATGGTAGGGTAATTAATTATACAAATTTATGTTATGGTAGTGAAAAACAGAGTTGTTTCAGTTTCGGCCATTTTTCAAATTTGAAAAGAATTCTAAGGCCTCTCTACCATGACGCAAATTACTGTATTTATTTATCCTACCATAAAATTTAAATACCTTTTCCGAGATGTAATTGTGGGGGTACTGTACGTCGGATTGATGGAGTTCGTCTCCAAAGAGTTGATTCTCGAGAATTTCTTTGTGGATAATCTCCATCATCATTTAATGCGCCACGCGAAGCAGAATGTCCACGAAATTCAATTTCAAACTTTGTTGCACATACAAAACATGCTGTTACAAGTTTTGCTATTTCATTCATTAATGATTTTGTTTCAGATATTACAGAATCAACCTGAAGAAGTGGTTTTTTGGGTTACTGTAGTTTTTTGAACATTTAAAAGCATTTTTAAAATTTAAACATACTTTACTAAATGTTGCAGTTTTTCCTAATGTTGGACTTTTGACCAAAACTTGAAGCTGTTGACAATGATACGGTATTTTTTCCAAAATAATTTGTAAATCATTTTTTTCTGCACTTCCTGGCACCTAAAAATTTTTCAAAAATTTCCACAAAATTCATTTAAAAAATACAAACTTCAAAAGCAAATTCTCGAACAGTTCGATACATTTTATTTGCCTGTTCAGCAAAGAATTCAGCTTGTGTAAATAAATCATGTGTTGTCTTTAATGGTCCATCACCCTTTGTAAATAAATACATATTATAACTCATTGAAGACATTGCTTTTGCACGTTTTACAATACTATTTTCAGCATATTCATCCCATTTTTCTGCTTCTGCTTCAACCTATAAAAATGTAGGGATTACAGTAATCTTATAATTGATATCTTACTTCTGCAGTCAGAAGTTTCATTTCAAGTCCAACTTTTGCAATCTTTTGCTGATCTTCAACATCCATTGTTAAAGGTTTTGATGGTTTTGTTGTAATTCCATGTTTCTTTAAAAAAAGAAAAATTTAAATATTTTTTTCATTGACGATTTTAAATTAAACCCTTTTTAACAATACACATATTAATACAAATATATATTATGCATATAGTAATTGCACTACAAAAAAAGAAAAGTACAAAAATAACAAAGAAATAGTAATCTAAAATTTGAACTTTTAATTACTATCGTTTTTACACATCACACACAAAAAAGTTTTTTAATCATATCCTTCAGCAATTTTTAATAAATTTTGTGCTTGTTCTTCTAAACTATTCATAATTAATCCAATTCTATATTCAAAGGCTTTCTTTTCTTCACTTGTTGCAGACCCAATTGAACTATTTTCTTCATCTGCTAATGGAGCTTTAAATTCTTCATTTTCAACTTTTGAAGTTCCAGGTAACTGTAAAGACGATTTTTTTGGTGAATTTAATGTTGGTTTTTGATATTTAATAAATGCAGAAGATTTTGTTGAAATTGCTGCAGTGCTACTACTACCATAACCACTTGAAATTCCACTTTGTGTCATTGCAGTTGAATTTAAATTTGGTGATAAAACAAGACAACAATCACGTTCACAATTACTATTAGGATTAACACAAGGGATACTATTATTAATATTAATATTATTATCTTTACAATCACCATCAAACAACATTGGTAAAGCACTCGTTGAAGAATTATTTGAAGATAAATTATGCCGGGATAACGAAATTGCCAAAGATTTTGGAAATGGCCGAGGAGGACTTACACCCATACGTGGAAGGGACATATATGCTGCTGCACTTGCTGCCACACGACCAGATGATGTTGCATCGAGCTCTTTTGCAAGTTTTGATAAATCATTAATATTTTGTGCCCATGTATCACAAAATACTTCCAAATTTTCTCGTGCAATTCTTGATGAAGGATGTACACAAAGTGTTTGTCCGGCTAATAATGTCTAAAAATTTAATAATATTTTTAACATCTGTTAAATAATAATAAAACAAACCAAAGGGGCTAAAGCTCGAAGATTTCGTTCTGCATGTCCAGTTGCAACATGAAGACCATCTGTCATTGAAATATGATGAAGCAAACGACAAACATCTTGAACATGTTCAGCATGTTCACGAAATTTTTCCAAATATTTTTCAACTCCATCAATATCCCCGGAAACTGAACAAGTCTTCATTGAAGTTAAAACAGTATGATCTTCATTTGCTCGAAAAATTGCAGAAACTTGATCCATTGCAACTAATTGAAGCTGCTTTTGTAAATCTCGTAATCGACGATTTAACCGTTCTACCGTAACCTCCAAAGAATCCTGTTGAAGTTGATCATCTTCAAGACTTCCATTTTGATCAGGTGTAATTAAATTATTCATTTCAAAACGGCATTCTTCTAAGAAATCCAAAATTTGTTCACGATGATGATGAAGTGTAAAAGAGGATTCAGTAAAATCTTGGGTCATTTCACAAAGTGATACCAATGCTGCAATTAGCCGTTCTCGGGTACTTGGACCTATTGCAGATGTCATTCGAACCATTTCAAGCATTTCCTAAAGAAAGTTTACTGTAGCTTATTAATTTTCTCATATTTGATTCTTTATTACCATTAATTGTTTAATGCTAACATTTGCAGTTAGCTGCATTCCAATATCTAATGGTCCAGCATCGGGATCCATATCCATACAATATCGGGTTGGCTCTAATGGCATTACACCATCTGTTACACAAATTGCAATTAGCTGAAGTGAAAGTCGAATTTCATGAAAAACTCCGTCTCGACATTTTTTAGATGCAGAATTTTCAGGATGTCTTAAAAGGGTTTTTGAAGCGGTTAAAAGTAACATTGTCATTCGTTCCAAATTGCTTCTAGCTACAGTAATTTGCGCCCGCCGTTTTTCAGATTTTAAATCATGTTGTCTTTCTCCGGATCGATGAGCCAGCGCAACCATTTCTGCACCAAATTCTGTAAAAATTTTAACAAATTCCGTAAAATTTGATGTATTTTCAAGTTTTGTTAATGAATATGCAATCTAAAAAATTGAATTATATAAATCCAGGTATATTGTAACAATCAAGCTTACTTTATCTTCAGCTCTTAAAATATTTTTAACAACCACTCGATCAGCTAATAACAGAACACGTGTGACAGATGATAAAAGTTGTCGAGAAGCTCGAACAAGTTGTGATTTATCTACTCCCATTACAGAAACACCATTATCATCAATTAAAGAATTATTTATATTTGCAATTGAACTTCCTGCCATTCGGGCTTCTGTACATGCATCATACATTTCAGGTTGGATATCAGGATTCTCATCTGCAATTGTTTCTCCAACCGTTGCAAATCTTTCAACTGCTGCAGCTAACGAAGTACCAATCTAAAAAAATTATTTATCAAACTTTAAAAAGTTTTACAATAAAATTTTGTACCTTCATTGCTGCTCTTAATGCTCTTTCACTTTTAGGTTTATTACCGGTAATAACATTCTCTTTAAAATTTACTAAAGTTGAAATCTGTAAATAAGTTTTTGATGGATTAAAAAAGGATAAAGGGAGATAAACCTGTGAAACAAGTGGAACCAAAGTTTGTTCAATGGATTTTGTCTTAATTTCCAAAGTTCGCGGATCAAATGAAAATCCACTTGATGGTTGCTGTAAGCCATTCAATGAATCCATTCTTTTTAAAAAGCTTAAAGCCTCTGAAAAGAAAAGGGGATAAATATGAGAAGGTGAAAAAAAATGCCAAAAAAGGATGGATGAAAAATGAAACAAAATCAATAAAGAATTCTTTGGGTGTTTTTTTGCCGATATCAAAAACATGAATCGAAAATTGGTTTATGCAAAATCTTATATTTTAAAAAATAAGCATGTTCAACAAACAAACACAAAAAAAAACGGTAAAAAACAAGTTTGTAAAAAATTTTTTGTTGATAATCTTTCCTTTTTGACACAAAAAATAGCCATTTGTTTTTAGTTATCAACCTATATTTTATTTTTTTCTCTCTTCGTTTTTCCGTCAATTTAGCCATCAACTCAAAAAATCTGCCAAAAGTAAAGGCAATGCAAAAATATATTTATTGCCCACAGCAAATACATATCTTTAAAGAGAAGAGACCGACTCCTTTCCCTTTGCTGTAAAACTTTTTAGCAACCGCAATTTTTTCCTCTCTTTTTTCTTTCGGCAAATTTTTTTTACATTTTTTGCATTCCAAAAAAATATATTTGTACACGCAAGGTTCTTAACACGAATGCATGCCATTTTTTAACCCTGGCAATTCAATTTTTTGAGCCAGCATAAAAAATTTCTTTGGTTTTTTTTCGCTCTTTACCTCCTTTCTTTCTTACGACATTTTTTTGATACATTAATTAATATTTATGTAAATTTTTTAGGGAATCGAACCATGTTAGTTTTATATGAAACTGCTGCAGGTTATGCACTTTTTAAGGTACGGTAATGATAAAAAATATCTATTAATTACCTCTTTTTTTCTTTAGCTCTTAGATGACAACAAAATTGAAGATGTTGATGCTATTTGGAATGAATTGAATACACCCAGCAAAGCTCAAGAAAGGTAAAAAATTGAATTTTTAAAACTTATTTATCTCATTTTTTAGTCTTCAATTGGTATCTTTTAAACCATTCAAAACTACAGCAGATGCTCTTGAAAATATCACAGCTGTTAATGATTCAAAAGTTCATAAAACTTTAAAAAAGTTACTCAAAAGTAAAGCTGCTGAAGATAAGCTTGCTGTTGCTTCTGCAGCTTTGGGCAAAGCCATCAAGAATGAACTTTCACTTAAATGTGTTAACAATAATGCTGTTGATGAACTTTTCCGTGTTATCCGTGCTCATTCTGATAGTCTTTTGGGTGAACATAAAGTTGAACTTGATAGTATGAATCTTGCATTAGCTCATACACTTGGTCGTTACAAAGTCAAATTTAATCCTGAAAAATTGGATACTATGATCGTTCAAGCTGTTTCACTTATTGATGATCTCGATAAAGAATTAAATAATTATGCTATGCGTCTTCGTGAATGGTATGGTTGGCATTTCCCTGAAATTGGAAAAATCATTCCTGATCATACTGCTTTGGCAAAGGTATAATTTTACCTTTATTTCTTTTTTAACTACAGTTTTTTTCAGACAATTCGTGCTATTGGATCAAAATCTAATGCTGTTACCACAGATCTTAGTGGTATTCTTCCTGAAGATCTTGCTATTAAAATTAAAGAAGAAGCTGAAATGTCTATGGGAACAGAACTTTCTGATATTGATGTTATTCTTTTAAATCAACTTTGTACTCAAGTTATTGAACTTTATGATTATCGTCTTGAATTAAATGAATACCTCAAAAATCGAATGACTGCTCTTGCACCAAATCTTACTGTTTTGCTTGGAGAACTTATTGGAGCTCGTCTTGTTTCACGGGCTGGTTCTCTTGTTAATTTGGCTAAATATCCTGCTTCAACTGTTCAAATTCTTGGTGCAGAAAAAGCTCTTTTCCGTGCTCTTAAAACAAAACGTGATACTCCAAAATATGGTATTATCTATCATGCTCAACTTATTTCACAAGCTAGTACTCGCCTCAAGGGTAAAATGGCCCGTAAACTTGCTGCTAAAATTTCACTTTCTACACGCGTTGATGCACTTTGTGATGAAAATCTTGGGAATAGTATTGGGATTGAAGCTCGGGCTCATCTTGAAACTCAATTAAAACGTGAAGAAGGTGGTTCATTTAAACCTGCAAATGGTTTAAAGACTGGCAAAAAAGATAACTACAAGTTTAAAAGGTAAGCTTTTGTCAAAGTAATATTTTTGAATAAATACTTTTTTTAGTGAGGTATTTGAATATGATCAAAGCGCTGATAGTACTGTTCCTCATGGTAAAAGAAAGAATGTTGAAGATGAAGATGTTAAACCTGTTGTAAAGAAAGCTAAAGTTGAACCAAAGGAAGAAGTTGATGAAGAAATGGAAGAAGAGGAAGAAGAAAAACCAAAAGCTAAAAAAGATAAGAAAAAGAAGAAGCCTGTTAAGCAAGAAAGTAGCAGTGAAGATTCTGATTAACTGTTATGTGTCCAAAAACGTATCAACTTTTGATTCGTTGTTGTTTGTTGAGTTTAATTTTGTTATGATTGGTTATCATTTTTGTTTAGACTATATAAAAAAATCTTTCCCCAAATCACTTGTATATCATCTCTGTAACATGGTAATAATTTATAAAAATTTATATATTTTTAACTAAAGATTAATAAGACAAGAATAATAATCAAATGTGCACAAAAAGGAATGAAAGTAAAAAACTAAGAAGATAGATTTTAAGATTGAACAGATTCTTGTTGATTTTCTTCAGGACTATATACGAGCTTTGGCCATCCCAATGGTTCTGCCTGCTTTAATACCATTTCAATTTTGCGTTCACCAATTATAATTTTACTTTCTTCTGGAACAATAGCACCAAATAAATCATAATTTTTATCCGTTATTTTATCACCAAATCCATGAACAATTGTTGTACGAAGTGTTAAGCCATCAGTTTCAAATACGCATTGATCTCCAATTGAACCTTTACAGTATACATTAAGATGAATATAACCTAATCGAGAGAACCAATCTTCACGAATTTTATCAACACGTTCATTCTATAAAAAAAATAAATAAAAAAGGCAGCAAGAATATTATAAACTTACTTTTGACCATTTATGTTCTCCAGTTGTACATCCTTCTTGAGAAAGGAATGAAGAAAAGTCAGAAGTTTTACGTTTACAACATGACCAATATTTCATTCCTTCATGAAAAATAGCAACACCAGGATGATGAACACATGCAGTGCTATTTGTTTCGGGTCCATTATAAGTCTAAAATTAAAAGGGTTAAAAGTTGAAAGCTACAGTAGTCTTACCGTTTTACAAGAATTATTAACACAAGCAGCACCAATTGGAATTTCACCATTATTTTCTTTTTCTTTAACAGTTGCAAGATATTTTTCAACAGCTGCCGAAGCACCTGGAGTAATTTCTTTTGTAAGATTTTGCATTCGTCCACTTGCAAGTGATCGCTCTGATGGCTTATTTAATCCTGACCATACAATAACTTCTTCTTGCTTTTCAGGACGAATTTCTTTTGTCGCTGCAAGCCGTACAATATCTTCAACCTTTTCATTGCTATGTTTTCCAAGTGTACAACCAGGATGACTTAAAAATGTTCCAAAATCAGTAAATTTTTTGTCACAACATTTCCAAATTTTATATGCATCATGAAAATATGGTGGACCAGGATGATATTTGCACGAATCTAAAAAAAACAAGTAAAAAAGCGTTCAATAAAATCTATTTTACCTTCTTCATTTTTTGAAGGATCAAATTTCTTTCCACATCCTTTATTGTAGCAGTTAAGTTCCGGCATTTTTAAATTTTAAATAATAATATAATAGACTTTATATATCCGAATGTTACAATGAAAAAATACCCAAAGATTTTTCTGTTTGCTGTGTTTTTCTTCGACGAAAAATTTAAGTTGAAAAAGAAAAAAGGAATTTTCTCGAAAATCAAAAGCTCCAACATATTTTTAAAGTTCCCGAAATTTTTGGCGAAAAGTTTCTTAAGAATTCAATGTAACAAAATTTAAAAAATGTTTTTTCTTTTGAAAGTGTAGAAAAAAAAGAAAGAAAGCGAACAAAAGTGCGATAGCGATCGACAAAAATTTCGAGTGTGAATGCTGCTGTTAATGCAAAAAAGATTTTTGGTTTTTACTTGAAGCATTTTAAGTGGCAGCAATGTATTAGTTCTGGAATGATGATATTGGTCATTGTGTAAAAGATTTTTAGATATAGATGATGTGACAGCTGATAAAAGTGTGTTTTTTTATGTGTATATATCTTTCGTAATGCAGCAGACGGTGATGACTGCAATGAATAATGTCCACCCGAATGACTTTTATGATTTCGTTAGGAAAACAAATAAAAACATTATTGTTTCAATCGAGTTTTTGTTTTTTTAAACAGTTACTAACTGTTCGCGATGTTTGTGTTTGCACGTGAAATTTTTGTTATTTTATTTTCTCATATTTTTTCTTTTGTTGAAATTGTATTGACGTGTTTTTTAAAATATAAAAATCAAATCACGTTTTATAAAAAAATTTTTAGTTAGGATGTTGGAAATAATTGACGCTAATTTAACGGATAATGTACAATTTGTTGCACTTGATGAAATGCCACCAAATGCTGGACATATTGCTGTAGAATATCGAAATTGTATGCTGATTTGGGGTGGTTATGTAAGTTTATAGTTTAAGATTAAAATAAGTAGTTACATTCTTTTTTGTTTTAGAACTACGATAAAGATGGACAATATTATCGAGCACCTGATTTTCTCTATATTCATCCTTCAACATTATTTGGTACTGAAGATACTTGGGTTAAATATAAATTAAAAGGTGATATTCCTCGTGCAACAACAGCATCATGTGGTTTAATTTTTGGAGATGTTTTATATACTTTTGGTGGAAATATTGTTGTTGAAGATCACGGTGAACATTTTAAATTTTACATTTTTATTATCCTACCGTAATTTTTTTAGCTATTGAACACGTTCGATCTCTTGCAATTCCAACCAATAGTTTTTATGGCCTTGATTTACGAAATGGTAATTGGCATGAAATTTTTGATTCTGGTAATAAACTTCCAACACCAAGAGATAAAACTACTGGATTTTCTTGCTCAAAAGGCCTATTCTTTTTTGGGGGGTATGGACCCGGGAATCGACATCTTCGTAATCCTGAAAATTATTTGTATAAGAATGATGATTTCCTTGAAGATGATGAACTTTTGAATAATTGTTGGAATAATCAATTACTCCATTTTAATGGAACAAAATGGAATTTAATTGATCAATCAGGTAGTATTCCACCTCAACGCGCTGCTGCTTCAATTGCATATAATCCTTCCACAAATAAGGTAATGATATCTTTTTTTCTTTATCCTTTTTTTATACTTTATTTATAGGCATATTTATTTGGTGGAAGACATTCTACCGTAAGAATGAACGATTTGTTTGAATTGGATGTTGGTACATATAAATGGAGAGAACTGAAATTTGGAAATGAAATCACAAAGCCAATTGGAAGATCTTGGGCTACATTAACATATAATCCAGATGCAAATTACTTTTTCTTATATGGTGGGATTGATCCAAATAATTTTCCACTTAATGAACGAATGAAATTATCTTTTACTGCGAAGTCTGCAACATGTCAATGTGAATATTTGGAAATGTCAAAATCTGTACCTGAAAAGCGTTTATGGCATTCAACATTGTATATTTCTGGAACCTTTTTCTCTTATGGTGGAATGAAATCCCCTCCTAGTGGACCTAACCCACCATGTACAAATTCAATGGAAATTGTCAAAGTTTCTCCAACATCTTTAAAAGTTTTGGCAATGAGAAAAGTTGCTGAAAATCTCAAACAAAAACATATTTATGAAATTCCATATCTTCTTCAAGCAAAATTATTGATGCTGATTGCAAAACAAAAATTTGTGGAATCAATTGAGAAATCAAATGTCGGCTTCAAAGATTGTTTAAAACCAAATCCAAATATTGAACGACATTTGCCAAGTCATACTTCATTGCAAGTTCTTTTTAATGCATTAGATGCTTAACTTTATTTTTTTTATCCTGAATTTGCTAATTTTTTTTATTGTTTACGGGTGAGAAAAAAAGATTATATAATTGTACAGTTATTTGTATTTTCGTTATTGTTTGTTTGAAGCAATAAATTTCCTATTTTTAAATTTTTAATGGCAAAAAACATTTTTCAAAAGTCAGTTGCGATTACGCTCATTTTTAAAAAAATGCAGGAGTAAAATAGATTACTATACTTACAAGAATTAAAATTTTAATATTTTATGAAAATATTGGTAGTTATTGTTGGATCTTCAAGTTTTGAAAATAGTAAACAAAGGCTTTGTTTTTTTTTGTTACAAAGCAAATGAAAAATGGATAAGTTTTTGGTATTAATTTTTCACATCAAAAGTTGTCAGAAGAAGTTGGCATGGAAACAACGTTGTGCCAACGAACTACTGTACCAAATCAAACGTCATCCAAATCTATTAAAATCCACAAAGCACAAAAAGATATAATTAAAGTCAGAATTTATTTTATCAATTACTATTACACAAAATATATATATATATACAAGTGATATACAAAAAATATGGCTCACACATTATTACATTCTTGATCAAGAAGAAGAGCGTCGTTGACGAGGTGGTGTAGGATTTTTATTTCGATCTTGTTCATCATCATCAGAATCAAAATTGAGACGACTTCTACCCATTTCATTCAAAGCTTGCATGAGTTGCTTTTTTAACATTTTTTGACCTTCTGGAGTTTGAACAAATTGTTGGATATATTTTCCTGCAGGCAATTTTGGACCCGTTGTATTCAAGAATGGTTCATCAGAATCAGAATCAAAATTGAGACGAGTTCCTTCACCCAATCTTTCAATAGTTTTTGCAAGAACCTTTTTTTAAAGAGACTTATTACAAAGAATATATAAAATCATGCAGAATAAATAAAAAGGTAATTTACAGCATTGTATTTTAATATGCTTTTACTCGTAAAACTCTTGAAGACAATTTATATAAATGTTAAATTTGCATATACTTTTTTTCCATGCATTCCTTATTTCATTCACCCTCACAAATGGGATATAAAGAAAAAATGCAACTTGGAAGATATATCAAAGATTTGGTTCAAATTCCTGAAGGTAAAAAACGTCTTTGAAGGTCACCCAATCTTTCAATAGTTTTTGCAAGAACCTTTTCAACAGATTTTACAATACTTCTTTGAAGACGTTTTTGACCTTCAGGAATTTGAACCAAATCTTTGATATATCTTCCAAGTTGCATTTTTTCTTTATATCCCATTTGTGAGGGTGAATGAAATAAGGAATGCATGGAAAAAAAGTATATGCAAATTTAACATTTATATAAATTGTCTTCAAGAGTTTTACGAGTAAAAGCATATTAAAATACAATGCTGTAAATTACCTTTTTATTTATTCTGCATGATTTTATATATTCTTTGTAATAAGTCTCTTTAAATGTGAGAAGAAGAAAAAAATTATAATTTATAAATCAAAAATTTTTTATTTTACATAAGAAAACAGTTTTTTCGCACAGACAATTATGTTTTTTGTATCAGAAATTTTTATTTTACTCAAAAAAATTAAGTCAAAGCTTATCAAAGGAAAAAGAAGGCGGAGAAAATAGGCGGAATTTTTTAAAAGAAGGACTTCAGTCGTTTTTAGATTTTTTTACCAAACTAATTAATTTAAAAAAAGTATCAATGGCTTCTGTTGGCAGTTTTTTAATTATAATATTTACTTTGTTTACTGTTTTATTTTGTATGGGTTACTGTGGTGAGCTAGCTGAATTACGAGTTTAAAGCTTTTTATATGATTTCTTTAGATAAAATTTATAAAACTAATTACTCCAAAATTTTACAAAAATGTAAAATTGAAAATGAAAATTTGGAAAAAATGGATTGCAAAAATTTTAAAGTTTTTGGTTACGATAAAGACGATTTCGTAAGTACTTTTTTGAATAAGTTAAAAATGTCCATCGGATTTTTATAGCTAATTGGAATAGAAATTAATTCAAATGATACAACAAAATTAAGTCAATGGCGGATAAAAAATAATGAATTATATTATTTTAATTTTACTTTAAATGATTTTTCAATTGATTCTGTAAGATTCGATTACAGAAAACTTCTCTACAAAAAACTTTTAAGATTTTTATGTATCGAATTCAAAAAACAATTGTTGATTTAATTTTTAAAAGCAATAACAAATTCTATATTGCTTCATGGAATTTTGCGATTCGACCGGAAAATGCTTCCGTTAAATTTTTAACAAACGAATTAACAGTGGATTTTTTATTTGTAAATAACTGGTTACTGATTTTTAGTGCGAATGAAGAATTTATTACTTTAAAAAAATATTCTCTTGAAAATGAAAGTTTTAATTCATCTACAAAAAGAATTTTCACAATTAGTAATACGGTAAAAATTTTTTTAGAAAAAATGTTAAATGTTTCAAAATGACTATATAACAGCACTTGCGCTCTTTTTAGTTTTCTTTACAAAAAATTACACTGATTCAACACTTAATTAATAACAAAAATTTTAGCCAATTTCTGATATTATCGTTACTGAAAAGGATTTGACAATAAAGTTGAAAGGTCAAACTTTTATTACTTTTAATATTGATGAATTTCAAAATATTTATGGAAATTTATCAGATATTGAAAAAGCGAGCTCATTTTTAACTTTTGATTTTTCTCAAAAATGGATAATTGTTTTATTACTAATTATAATAGCAGTTTGTATTATACTTTTATTATTTTCTGTTATTTTAATGATTTTATTCAAATGTCACAAAAACCCAAACAGAATTCAAAAAAATAAGAAAAACTTACCAAGCGTTTTGGATATTAAAAATCTGAATTTCGACGAAAATTCTACAGTATCTAATTTGACGAAAAACAAAAAAGTTTGTTCTCTGTTATTTTTTAAAATAATTCAATGCTGATTATATTAAGGCAAAACCATTAAATGAAAAAATGTTTGAAACAAAAAAGCAAAAAGTTATTCCAAATGGATATCATCCCGATATTTCAACGGTAAATGAAGATAATGAATATAGTTCTTTAGTATATTAGAATGAGTAATAAACATATTTCTATATTTTACGGAATATTATTTATTTGTTTTGAAATATTTTTTGCACTTTTTTTGCAGTTGTATACTTTTTTTTTCGAGCTATAAAAAGCACAGATAAGAAAAGATGACTCATTATAGAGTCATCTTTTTTCAAAATATTGCTTAAAAATTTAAAATAAAAAGATAAATAAAATTCAAAAAGGGAACAAAAACAAAAACACAAGAAAAACAAAAACACGTTAATGATGTTTCTGTGACTTCAAAGAAAAAAATTAAAACAGAATTATGTTGTTCACAGAAGGCATAAAATCATTCAGAGTTTCAGAGTTGAACTGAATTTGTTTTACTCGATGACGGCCCAAATTTTGTATTTTATCAATTCTGGAAAAATACTGAAATTGTTACAGTTATTTAAATGACTTTTGTTATCCGAGTTATCATTTTCAAACTTAAAAATTTCTTTCGAATTACATCAATTTATTTCTTTTTTTACAAAATTTGTACAGTATAAAAACGTTTACAAATGAGGTTTCAAAAAATTTGTGCAAATTACTGTATTGAATTATTATTAAGCATTAACATAATCCACAATGTAAGTGTATGGATTTGCAATTGGATTTTCAGCAAAATGAAGTTTCTTTTCTTCATCAATGCTGTGACATCCTTCACGAATAATTTTTGGCATAAATAAAAGTTTATACAAATATTTGCATCCAACCATAATCAAAATAATTGATATTAAAACAATTAAAAAAAGAACCCAGTAATCTTGAAACATTTTAACAAAAGAAAATTCGTCCATTTCAACACAAAAATCACCATCTTTTCCGATACACTTTAAACAATTTGTTCCTGGACATGGCAAACATTCTTTGGTAATGGAATCATAAAATGTTTTTTCAGGACATGAAAAATCTAAAAAAATATATTTTATTTTAAACTTGTTTTACTCAATTTTAACAGAACACTTACTTTTATATTCTGCCATAATTTAAAGTAACCAATGGGTGACGTTTTTAATTGCAGTCTCAATAGTTTTTATGTCAAAATTTCTTCGTGCGTTATCATTCAAAAAAGTTGTTTTTGTCAATTTTCAATAGATCTACAAGAAATCTTTTTTAGAAATTTCGATGATAAAAAAATTTTCTTTGTATAAAGTAAGTAATAAAATGGCTTGTCATTCATGCTTATTAATAGGTTGTTTACAGCTTTTTTCATTTTTCTAAGCTGAGAAAATAATAAAATAAACAGTCATTTTTTCAAAAATCACTGATAACAATAACTGTTCTTTGTAAAAACTTGTTTTTAATTCCGTAAGTTGATTACAGTATAATAAGAATGATAATATATTTAACGGAAACTTTATATTAAAAATTTAATTACAAGTTAAACATGCAAGTTTTTTATATACAAATTTTATTTAAATATTCGAGATGTTTCATCATCAATTGGATTTTTATCATTTGATAGTTGTGTAAAAATTTTAAAAAGTTTTATGAATTTTGGACGAACTTTTGGATTTTTTGCAAAACCTATAAAAGTTTTTTTTTTTAATTTACAAAAACTATTAAAAACTTACATTGAAGGATATTTGGCCAAACATCAACTTTTAAAAGATCAGGTTTTTTAAGCCTTCCACCATTTTCTAAAAATTCATATAGGATGTGATGGGTTCGACCTTCAGATTCATATGGGGTTCCTTTTCCTAAATTATATATTTCCCATACAGTAACCCCATACGACCATATATCACATTCTTGTGTAAATATTTTAGTTTTTAGTGGAGATAAAAGTTCAATTGCCATATGTGAAAATGTCCCCTAAAAACTATTAATCCCGGATATAACATCCATCTATCTATAAATAATACCCCACGATATCTTCCTTTATCATCAATGGACGGACAAGCAAGACCAAAATCACAAATTTCAATATGAAATTCATCTTTAATTAAAACATTTCCAGCTTTTAAATCACAATGAAAAACATTATGTGAATGTAAATGCATCATTCCATCTGAAATTTGGGAACAAAATCTTGAAAGTCGATTCACTGGAACTGGAGTCCTTGAACATGCCAAATATTTTTTTAAACATTCTTTTCTCAATGGCATAATAAGCATTAAATCATCTGCCATATTTATTCCTAATAAATGTATTACATATGGATGCCTTGGAATCATCATATTTCGAAATTCATCATAAATTCTCTAAAAGTATGTTAAATTTTAAAATTTTAAAAACATCTAAAAATTCTAAACTCGTCTTTCAGTTGCAATATCAGCATCTTTACAAATTGGATCAATAATTTTTACAGCTGCATGTATTGCTCGACCTTCTGGATCTGTGAATGTGCACTAAATAAGATGTCAATTTTAATTTAAATAATGATCAATTTTCTACTTTATAAACTTTTCCAAACGCTCCTCTTCCAAGTAACTTTTTATTTTCACCAAAATTTATTTGATCTTTTGTTACAATTTGTATTTCTTCTTCGGGTTCAATTTGGACCATTTCATATTGGGTACTGTGAAGGGTAAAATGTTCTTTCTTTTTTTGAAATCTATAATAAAGAAATCCTGCAGCTGCAACCCCAAAATTACTTATTAAAATAATACAAAGAATATGCAACCAATCAAGGGTGAATACATTTGGAGTAATAATTGGGGGTTGTTCATTGATTCTTTGATTATCATGTATAGCTTCTAAAGAAAATTCTTCTGAAGTTCCACAGAATTTATAATTTTTTCCAGGGATCACTATTGAAGGCTTATCACAATTTTTTGAACATTCAAAAGTTCCATCGCTTCTTTTTTCAGTTATTTGAAATTCATTTACCCTACAACTTGTACAATCTGATGCTTCAGGGCCTTTACAGGTTTCACATAAATTATTACATAATTTACAAAATTTTCTTCGATTTAAATATGAACCTTCTCTGCATTGTTTTTTACCATAGTTTTCTTCAATGGTTGAACAAAGAAAAAATGCTTTACTTTCAATTCTTGATTCATCTCCATTGTTACAATCTTCTTTACAAAAAGATTTTCCTGGCTTTTTTGTTAGAAAATTTCCTGGCTTACATTCACTACAATGATCAGCATCTCCAACACATTTTTGGCACAGCGGATTACAACGAATGCATTCATTTCCGCTGAGAAAATGAGCAACTTGGCATCGAATTGGTGGTGCACATTCTATAAACTTTGGTCATAATATAAGAGTTTTTAAAAAGTAAAATTACGTAATCAAAGGAAAAATTTTTTTTAAACTTGACATTTTTTTAATCTACAGTAATCATTGAGTCACATTTGGTTTTAATTCAAAGGGGTTTTTTAAGGAAAAACTCTATCACTTTGAAAAAAAATTTTAAACCTTTTTTAAAATTAACAAAAAAATGGAATTAATAAATATTCTTACCTAAATCGATAATTAAAAATTGAAGAAAACAAAAAAGAACGAAAAGCATAATTGCTTTTAAAAGAGTATAAACGCTTTAAATTTTGTGTATGAAAATTGCTGACGTTTTTTACTGATAACAAAAAGTTTTTTTTACCGGAAGAAGCAATCTTTCACATAAAAAATTGTAGGTGAAAACTTTCTATACTTTAAGTCATTAAATAATAAATTTTTTTCATTTAAAAGTCATCGTTACTTGTAAAATAATATTTATAATACAATGATGAAATTTGCTGTTTCTGTATTCGTTGTTGTTGGTGCATTATTATTTTCTCAAACATGGGGTAATTATAATTTTTTTAAATGTGTCATTTGATTTCATCATCAACGTTTTTGACTTAATAATATATATATATCTGTTTTAGAATTTCCGTCGTCTAAAAATCAAAAACTGAATTGCAATATTGAAGAAAATTTCAAGGAAATTTTTAACGGACAAAAATGTTCAAATTTTCTAAATTTCGGGAAATTCAACAATGACGTAATTATTAATAAATAAACTTAATTCTGACTTAAAATATATTTAAGATTTATGGAATCGAAGTCATCAGTGAAACAACTGTAAAACAATGGAAAATAAATTCCAAAGAAGCTACAGATTCAGAATTGAATATGCAAGATCAATATGTGAAAAAGGTAAGCAGAAAGAAGTAACTCAAAAAAAACTTAAGAATTGAGTTTAGGTAATTAAGCATTTTTTAAATCATACGGATGTGTGGGTTGTTTTTCAAAGTGATACTGAAAATTATTTGATTCATTGGAATCTTGCATCATCTTCAAATACAAATTTATGGCAACTTACGGCTGAATCTGCATCAGATTTTTTATTTTTAAAAAATACAATATTAGTAATTTATGCAAAATCCAATGAAGTTTTTGCAACTCAATATAAATTGGGAAAACAAATTGGTATTATAGAAGAAGATAAAAGACTTATTACAATTGAACATGTAAGTTCCATTGTTACAGTATCCAAACATAATTGACGTTTGTAGGAAATTCAAAAAGTTCAATTAAACAATGTTGAAATTATTTTGAAAGATATCAATTATGACGTTGTAAAAGTGCATTTTGCAAATTTGTTTAAGTTCTTCAATGAATCAGGAGGAGCAGAAAATTTGGAAAACAAAACTTCTTCAATGATTCCATTTTGCATTGGAATTTTTGGAGGGTGCATTTTTGGCGGTTTCATTGGGGCATTAATTATATATAAATATTTAAAAAGTCAATACAAATTTATAAATAGGGCAGAAGCAAGACAACAACAAGAAAATGCCCGTTCACATGAAAGAGAAAGGTTAAATGATCAAAGAAATGAGAATGATAATGCAAATGCAAATGCTGAAAATACAGAAATGGATAATGTCAATGAAAATAGCAAACATGAAAACAAAAATGGAAGCGCAAATCAAAAACATGTTGCAACTAATACTGTAGAAAATAACAGCAGCATTGACGCTCAGAATGAAGCTACAAATTCTTCGAATAAATTTGAAAATTATGGAATGGTATTTAATCAAAATATCGATCATTCTGTAATTAATGAAGAAACAAGTGAGTAAGGTTTGAAACTTTGTGAAAAATTTATAAATAAAGCATTTTAGTTCAAGGCCACCAATGCTAAAGGAAGTTGCAACTCAAACATTTGAAAATGATAAGCCTAAAATGAATTTATCTGACATTGAATTATGCGTTGATTAAACGTTCCAAACTGTAATGTACAGTTATAAATTAATAAAGCATTTTTTAAAATAAATAAATTTTGCATCATTTTTTATAGTTCTGTTAATAATTTTAATTTTTTTTGAAACTAAAGCATTCGTTCAGAATTCTCATATTATTATTAATAACATCATGATGTTTTGTTGTTTTTCAAATACATTTTACACATTCATTTTAAGTTTTCCCCTAAAAAGGATTAAATGTGGTTGCTCTTTCAATGCCGTATGCTACAGTTGGTAAACAATATTATTATTGTTGGTAACAAAAATTAATACATCATAAAACGTTTGAATTTTTTTGTTGAAAGATTTTACTTTTTTTCTGATAAGCAAAAGTATCGTTGTGTACCAGGGATACATAATCCTTAAACGATAAATTAATCCTTAACATTTTCTTCACATTTAAAACATTCCTTCAAAGCATTCAATCGCAATACTTGTTTTTTTTGTTGCTAAAGATTTTCACAAAATAATTTTTTATACTAAATTTTTCAATGAAAATCTTCTTTATTACAATTTTTGTGATTGCTGCTGTTATTTATATCGTTTATGAAATGTTAGGTAAGTATTCAAAACACGTTTGAATCAGATGTTCATTCAAAAAATGGCTTGGCATTGTGTTCTTTTTCTTTTTGTTTTTTTTTGTTTAAAAAATTTTTAAAAACGAAAAAGTGAGCATCATCTTTGACGACTGAGCCTGATCTTACATTAATTTTTTATGCTTTTAATGCACATACATAATTAATCAGGGAAAAAAACTGCGTCGGATAGCAGCGAGCTTTTTTTAAAAAAGTATCTGAAAAACAGAACCAATCTATATATTACATAAACACCGTGATATAAGGATATGCATTTTTCAAGCTTTTTTGCTTCATTTTTCATTATCCATTACCAAATATAGCTAATTTATACAAAAAATATGGTGTAAATGGTTCAAATAACATTTAAATGTCTTTAGAAACAAGGATTTGAGCAGCATCATATATACCCATAAATCACGGTGTTTATGTAACATGTAAAAACAACCATAAATATAATAACAAATACATTCTGGAGCATCCCCAAGTGATATCTGAAAGATATAATTATTAAAATAAAGTTTAAAACAAAGAAAAATACAAACCTGATTTCATATCTTCTTTACCCTGCTATTATTGGTTCTGTTTTTCAGATAATTTTTTAAAAAAAGCTCGCTGCTATCCGACGCAGTTTTTTTCCCTGATTAATTATGTATATGCATTAAAAGCATAAAAAATTAATGTAAGATCAGGCTCAGTCGTCAAAGATGATGCTCACTTTTTCGTTTTTAAAAATTTTTTAAACAAAAAAAAACAAATAGAAAAAGAACACAATGCCAAGCCGTTTTTTGAATGAACAAAAAGAGTGGACTTGATTCAAACGTGAAAAAGCCACTAAATTTCATCAAAAATCTTTGATGATACTTTTAATTTTAAATTTTTTTAGGAATTTATCCCTCATATGAATACAATAATTGCAATATTGAAAATGATTTTCGGAAAATTTATAACGGAAAAAGATGTTCTAATTTTATAAATTTTGGGAAATTCAATGATACCGTAATAAAAATAGTGATAATATTTTTGTGTTAGGAATATTTTATGGGAATACGGTATTGAAATTACCTCAAAAACAGCATTAAAACATTGGAAAATTAATTCAGAAAAAGCGTCATTTTCAAAAATTGATACAAAAGATAATTTGGTCAACAAAGTGAATATAAATTTATTTTTTTTTTATTTTATAACTATACTTTACAGATAACGAAATATTATATAAAGAATGCAGATGTATGGATTATTTTTCAAAGTGAAAATCAATATTGTTTATTATATTATAATATTGCATCCCCCTCAAATGCAATTATTTTGTGGTCGGTTAAAACTGAACCGGATTCAATATTTAACAAAATTGTCTTGTATGTCTTTCCTATAAGAGTATATGAGTTGAATGTCATTCGTTATGTACATTCTAATTAAGATATTATTGATTATATTGTTGTAAAAATTCTTACAAAAAGGGTGCTTAAACTTTTCAGTGAATCTGTTACAACAAAACCTTTGAAATCATATAATAATCCATCTAATTTTCTCATTAAAATTTTTGTTGGATGCGGTTTTCTTTTGAGTGGATTTTTAATTTATTTTGTTTCCAAATTTGTGTCTAAGATGCAACAGAATGAAATGGGCATTAATTTGGAAGTAAATGAAAAATGTGTAGAATTTGGAAAATTTGTCGAAACAGAAAATTATGTAAATGAAAATTTAAGTCTCATTGTTTTAAACAAAACCGAGGCTACTAACACCAACGGTAATCATTCATATCAAAATGAAACCACCAACATCGAAGTTGTAAGCGAAAATGAAATATTACAAAATTTAAACCTTAATGAATATCACAGACAATTGGAAATGGATCAAATATTATGTAAGTAAATTTAATTTATTTGAAATAATTCGTTTTTATTTAAGCTTTATATGGTAAAATTCAATCACAAGAATTCAAATCGACGGAAATATAAAATTTGAAGACTAAATCATCAAATATTTAATTGATGGTTAAAACATTTATTATTCTTAAGATTTGTTATAAAAATTAATTATTTCTTCAATATATTAATAAATAATTTATTTAAAATTTAACCTACAAAAACAAGAACAACAAATATGATATATTACTATCCCGCATAAAAAGTTTTTTTTAATAAATATATCTGTAAAAACATTGACTATAAAAAATTTGTTCAAATTTCATAAGATCGGAATAAATTTCGAATTTCTCCAAAATAATTTGTAACTGTTCTTTGAAGAAACGGTGAAATAAAATCAGAAATAACAGAAAGAGTAGTCTTTGCAGGACCCGCATGCTTTGTTTCAGAATTATATAAAACATATTCCATGCATCGACCATTTTCAGTTGGATTTCTACAATCTAATTCATAATTCCTTGAAATTGCTGCCAATTCAATATATGCCATTTTGATAGCAGTCAAAGCGAGAAGAGTTAGAACAAAATTATAAATAAATCGGAATAACATATCAATATTTGCATGATTCTCTGTAATTAAAAAATTTAGAATTGCTGGAATAAATACAATAATATGAATTGCAAAAACATATTCATCTGGAGCATTAAAAAGGATTGCAATTTTTCCAATATCCCCAGGATCAGTAAGGCACCAAAGACCAGCAGCAACAGCAAAACATGCATAAATTTGTAATAATCGATGTGTTAAAAATGGCCAAACTGATATAATAACAGCTATTGTAGGAATAATGAAATATAATAAAGTAGTCGAAAACCAATTTAACAATAATATTCCAAAAGCGAATGGGATTAAAACTGAACAAATTAATATAAAATAATTATTTCGAATTGGTTCAGATTTAATCCAAGCATAATAAAATAGCATTCCAGTACCAGAAAACTGAATTATTCGATAAAAAATTAACCATCCAACCCATAAAACTTCAAAAAAATAATAATATTTTGAAATCCATGTCCATGAAAGCCATAAAATTGTTAATACAGCCGATAATGAAATATAACCAGGTAACCGTCCAAATTTAACAAACAATGCATAAATAATACAAAAAATTGAATATCCAAAAACAAATGCAGCAATCCATCGCATTGTTTTAAATGTAAACCATTGTTTAAACCATTCACTCCAAGATAAATGAATATATTGACGAATGTATGGTGATATCGTATTATTACAAGATGGAATTGTATCAAAATTATATATAATATTTGTAATTAATGCAATAACTTCTGGTCGACTCCAATATGACATATGTGAAAGGAGTAGCTCTTTTGTCCAAAATGCAAATTTCTTTTCAATTGCAACTTCCATATGTTGAATATCAGAATATTCAGTTTTTGATAAATCATAATCTAAACGATTTGGAATTCTTTTATTCGGTTCAAGCATTTTTGTCTTTGTTTCATTATTCCATATAATTCTTTTACCAAAATTTTTATTAAATTGTTCAATGACTTGTGCAAGAGCAGTTTTATTACCATTTTTATAAAAATCTATTGCATATTGATATGTTGCAGATTCAAATAGTTGAAAAGCATCATGATTCTTTCCTAATCTTCGATCACAATTTACTCGATTATAAAATGATATAACTTCATTTTTTTCATTTTCACTAAAAAAACATCAAAACTACAGTAACCAAAAAAGTTAAAGATACCTAATTTGCATTTGTCGAAAATAATGTCGTCGAAATTCATTATATAAATATAATTCAGATGGTTCAACATATTTATAATCTTCGTTAAATAAAACTTCTAATCGATGTGCAACAGGATCAAGTGAATGTAAAATATTAAAGAGTCGACCATTTGAAATCCATGGATTCTTTTTTAGTTCATTAATCTTTTCTTGACCATCACTTGCCATAAATCTTGCAAGCGGGGAACCAATAAGAAATATATTATGAATCTATAAATTAAAGTGTTACAGTAACTGAAGAAGATAGAATAATATGCTTACATTAAATGGTAAACTTTTATATTTATTTTGTAAAACTTCAAAGGTAATTACGGAACCCAAAGAATGTGCCAAAATTGAAATTCTACCATTAAAATTTGGATTTCGTTTTAAAAATTTATCATATTTTATTCGTAAATTATTTATTAAAGAATCTTCAATCTAAAATATAAATTGTTTTTGATTTTGATAGAGTAAAATAACATAAAAACTTACAACTTCTTTATAACCTTTTATGTAATAAAAAATATCATTGAAAACTAAACCAATTTCTTTTCCAAATGGAAATTTTAGTAATGGAGTTTCACGAATCATATGATCATTTAGAGTTAAATTGTGCCGCCATGCAACTGGAATAATGGAAAATAATGATTTTTATTCTATATTTTTAGTGACTTTTACCTAAAAATTTTTCATTCCCTATATTTTTAGCGAATGTACCTATAATTTTTTAAATACCTATATTTTATCGAACTTTTAAAATTTTGTAAATTTATTGAAAAAAAAGCAATATAGGTATTTAAAAGATTATAGGTACATTCACTAAAAATACAGGGAATGAAAAAAGTTAAGGTAAAAGTCACTAAAAATATAGGATAAAAATAATTACATGCCTGGAATAATCATTGGAATTTTATATTTTGGATGAAACTTTTTTATGTATTGTGCAAATCCTTTTCTAATACTAAAAAATTCATTTTGTTAGAATTTTTCTATCGTAAGTAAGATTAAAAAGTTAGGTAGATGTTAAACTAAAACTTACTCGTAACCATTTTGAACGATATCTTCTTCACCTTTATGATGGCCAATCCCATGAACAACAAAAAGTAGATCAGTATATTCTGTTTCAAAATCATTAAATTTTGTTGGGCATCCATTACTAAGTTTTAAATATCCCGCATAATTCTTTAATGATGCAATCAAAAGTGATGGAACAGGTTGATAATAAGATTCCTTAAAAAAATATATTTAATAAAGTAACCCCCACCGATTTTTAAAAACCCACTAAAGAAGCATCACTTTTAATTTCCATAAAATATAAAGCTGGAGGAGGTTTTGGTACTTCATAAATCCAATCTCCTCTCATTATCATCCATCTTTCTCGTTCATTTTGCCAATAATACGGTGATAAATATCCAAAATCATCTTTCAAGTATGCTTTATATGAACCTTTCATAACAGAAACTTTTTCTTGTTTCATCCTAAAAATTTAATTATCCCATTCCAAGACATCTGCAAAAGTATAAAAGCTTACAGTTTCTCAAATTTCAATGGTTTACATTTTGTTTCAAGATATTCTATTGTGCATTCTTTATTTTTTCTCCAAACATTTTCCAAATTTAAAGAATCTTCAGCTAAAAAAAATAGTGTTTATTTCTGTGTTAAATATAATAAAAAGAACAAACCATTTAATGGAATCCAAAGTTTTGTGATATCTCGATTATTCAGTAAATTTTTAACATTACTCCATTCACTTTCAATTTCTTGAAAGGCATTCTTTTGCCAATATTGTAAATCACTAGCATTTTCTGATGGAAATTGTCGAATAAACCATACTACTTCTTTTGCAGGAAGATAATTCCTTGTAGGTAATGGATAAAATCGTGATGTAAAATGTTGAAAATTGTTCAATAAAAGTATTGGAATAAACGTTGCAAATACAAAAAGGACATCCCTTTTATGCTTCCATAAAAAATCAAAGAGTGGAGCTGAAAAATAAAAGAATCTTATTAAACTGGAAACAGAAGGATTAACAGTGCAAAGAATCGAAGTATCCGATTCGACGGATCGAACGACTAATGTAAAAAATTACAAAGTTCCTCTCATTTTTGATAAAATGAATATACTTTGTACACCCATTGTACTTTGAACGAATGTACGATCTAAGTTTGTCATAAAACAGAGTAAATCATACATGTGCTGACAAACAAAGTTTGCAGTTTCCTTAATAAAAACCAAATAATAAAACGCTTACCCCGAGTTAAATTTCTTGACACCATGGCTTTTTAAAGTTTTCCAGCAGTACAAATTAAATGACAAGCATCTAAAAAAAGACTATTATTTAAAAAAGTTGTGTTAAAAAACAAAAGAACGGTGCACGGCTAAAATATTACAATGAATACCACGTAAAAATAAAAACATAACGGATTAAACCTTTTTTTAAACACTAAATCTGCAAACACTTTTAAAAACTCAAAAAGGAAGCAAAAGAAACAAACAAATTTTAGAGAAAAGCTTGCATGAAAAAACAGTGACAAATTTTTCACGCAACAACAAACTATTTTATTGAGAGTTTGATCAACATTTTGCTGCTTTATTTGTGTTTTACAGAAAAAACACAAAATTAGAGAAAAAATAAGTAATCGATTCTAAAAAAAAAGAAAACAATTTGCGTTTTCAGTTCAGTTTTGTTTCAAATGTGTAGGATTCGATCCTTTAAAACATGTCCTTGTATTTTTTAATCACTCGTAAAAACGTGTATTGTGTAAAAATATTTTAATATTATTTATGAGTTGGATCATTATTTTAATAAAAAAACCTCTTAACTCTTTTATTTATTACTACTTTGTTAAATTTTAAATGGTATATTTTAAATAAATAAACATAAATATGCTTAAATAATAATTTTTAATGACATATTTTAAAAATTCAAACTCATTTTGTATTTTAATCATTGAAAAAACAGAAAAGCAACTAAAATACTGCCACCATTTTTGAAGAAAGACTTAAAACGCAAATATCTTCCTTTTATTATTTCATCATTCTGATGCAACGATTAGAAGAGCGGAAAAAATGGCAAAAACGTTCAATGTTTATTCGAACTAAACTTTAATGCAAAAATAAGAACTTTATCAACAGTTTTTATTACATGACTTAATATGTTCAAAAGGTTAAAAAAATATTACACCGGGATTTCACAAAAATGGCAAAATATAATATCAGTTACAAAAAAAATAAATTAATCATTACACGGAAGTTCTTCGAAGTTTAATATTCACAATTTCACAAAGTGATGGAAACATTTTAATTGGTGGTCCCCAATAATTGACACCCGATGAAACATAAATTTGTGTATCCGTTTCAGAATAATAATATAAACCATAAAAGAATGGATTTGAAAAATACGTGATTGGTGCAGTAACAAACATTTGACCAGCATGTGTATGTCCTATAAAGCCATTAAAATTTTATATTGGAAATTAAAGTATAAACAAAAAATTTACCAGATAAAATGAGATCAACATGTTTATTAATTTTTGGAAGACTTTTTAAAACTTTTGCAGCACCATTTGGTTGATGTGAGAGAAGAATTGTTGTACCATTTTTTGGGCAATTTTTTAAAGCTTTTTCAGGATCAAGTCGATGTCCAGCTACTCGCATTGACTCAGTAATATAATCTTCAACACCAGCCAAGCAAATTTGTGAATCCATTTTATTAAATATTACACCAGAATTTAGCAGAACGGTTAAATTTAAATCATTTTTGAAAAAATTTATCCATTGTTCAACATTTTCATGCAAATAATCATGGTTACTGTAATTTAAAAAATATTGCATAAAAGATTACGGTAAAAAACAAACCCTAATGCAACAAAATTTCCATATCGTGATTTCAAATTTTTCAAAGGTTTTGCTCTCTTTCCAATATATTCAACATATCCATCAACGAGATCTCCAACAATTGTAGTAATATCTGGTTCCATTTTATTTATAGTTTCAACAATTTTTTCAACTCTTTTAATATTTACAGTTGGACCAACATGGATATCACTAAAATGCTTCTATAATTAAAAGATTAATTCCAAAAAACAAACCTGACTAAAGCAATCGAAAACCCATTAAATTCTTTTGGTAGATTTTTAATTCCAATATTTAAATTTTTAACTGTTGGAGCTTGAGATGTTGAAATAAATCCTTCAAGGGTTAATAAAAAGGCTAATGAAATTGCAAGAATTGTGTGTAACGTTTCAGATGTAAATATTTGATTTTTTCGTAAAGGCGGAATACAACGAGAAATCTTTTCAATAATGAAAAATGCCAATAAAAATATGAAACAATGTAACCATGCACCAAGGAGAAGATAGCTAAAATTATATAGATATGCAGAAGCACTACAGTAAAAGAAAACATACCAAATAACTGGAAAGAAGAATGTTTCAGGCAATGGAATATTAACATAAATCATAATCGAATGTGCCAAAAGTATCCAAACATATGCAAAAACGTTTAAAGCAAGTTTTCCTTTTTTATACCATGGCTTTGTTCGATTTTTATGTGCAATTGATACAATTCTTTTATAAATAAATATTGAACCAATTAACATTCCAAATGTAAAAAATGAATAAAATAATACTCTTCGTAAATCAAGTTTTGGTGCACCAGGATGAGCTGCAAAAACCTCTATTAAACAAAAAATAAAAAAACAAATGATTACCAAAAAATATTTGATGTAGCATAAAACAAACATTATATAAAAGTAGAATCCATATTAAATGCCGTGGAACATTTGTTGGAATATTTAAACAAAAATTCGTTATTCTTGTACGAAGGCATTGATTTTGTTGTTGTTTTTTAATTTTCGGAGATTCTTCTTCTTCCGTTTCTTGAGTTAATGAAGCATTTTCATCATTTGTTGCTAGCGGTTCATCAACGGACATATTATCTGTCGTCCGCTTTTTAGCAGAAATACTTCTTCGTCTTGGAGATGGAATGATTGAAATCTGTAAATTTAACAAGAAAAAAAATGTATGTAAAAATTTCAGAAAAAAAGTTGTTTGAAAAATCGAATAAGTTTTTTGATGTTTAATTTTTTTCGTTATCTTTTGAGGCACAAAATGAACACAAAAAAAATATAAGAATGAAAGTACAAACATTGTATTTTCATAAAAAGTTTTAGCAAAGTTTGAAGCAATGTTAAATGCAAAATGTTAGAGAACTTTTTTTGTGTGAAATGTATGTGCTCTTTTTAAAACCTTTAAATGACGTCAGTTTGTTTTTTGATGATTAAAATTTATTTGTTTTATCGAATTTCATCAAAACTGATTTTTTTACCCCTGTCAAAATCGGGAGATTTAATTTAATCGTTGATGAACATTTTTTAAAAACAAACACGTTCGAATAAAAAATTACAGTATACTTAAATATTTTAATTAATCCTTATGGAATAATATGTATCACCAGTATTTCACAATCGATTAAAAAACATTTAACACGTATATTTATTAAAGACAAATGAAAAAAGTAATTACAAAAAGTTAAATAATTATTATTCTTCATGACAAGTTTGATCAAGAACAATAACCAATGCAAGAATAAATGTCAAATTAGTTTTAGTGTTACTATCAATTTTAATAGTAATCTTTTTTAGATGAAAATTTTAATTTTAGTTTTACTATCAATTATCAATTTTGATAATAATATTTGTATTTTTCAAAATGTTGGAGATGCATAAGATTATAAAAAGATTTATATTACAAAAAGTTTCCGTTTAATAGATTTTCATAAATTAGCTGTAGAACGAAATAAAACAGAAAATGTTAAAAAATATTGGACCTTAATTTTTAGCCATGTTTTATTTTCCAAATTGCTGATACGCTTTTCGCTTCTTTGCTAATTTCCAAAACATAACAGTTTGAATCGAAAGAAGAATTGCAATAATTACAAAAAGCATCCATAAAATCATTCCGAAATTTAAAGTATTTTCAATTTCTGCTGGTATTGACATTAATAATACAGTATTTTTTATAATACTTGAATTTCGTTTTATTGTCTTTTTTTCAACATATGGATCATAGGTTAATTGAGTTTCACTAATAATTTCGCTTTTAGGGCCTTCAAGTCTTTAAAAACGATATTAATGATGCTTTCAAAAACAATTTTTTACAAACCTTGGAACTACAGTATTCCAAAATTTTACAGCTTCTGAATGATATCCATTTCTTTCTCCCGGGCATTTCAAAGATGGATCAGGAAAATCAATCACAAAATAATTGCTTTTTGTTGGATTAAATTTTGTCCATTTTCTTTTTGGAGTATTTGGGGTTCCATGATTAATAAAATCAACAAAAATTTGAGAATAAAGATATCTAATTTGAAAATCTTTTTCAGTAAAATTTCCAACATGTAAACCAAGAAGATATGATTAAAAAAGGATTATTAAATGTTTGTGTAAAACTAAAATTTACCAATTCTTGTGCATGTTTTGGTGATTCATATCTTGGAATCTTTTTTGGTCCACTATCATATGCATCTCCAACATCCTGATAAATATATTCATATAAATAAACGTCTGAACCTCGATTAGCTTGATTTACAGCAAAATTATATGTTGGAACAAATGTTTCAACATCATCAAAAATGTATGCTGATTTTGGAACTAAAAATGTTATTGAACTTTCAATACCCCTTCAAAAATGTCTAAAATGGACTAACTTGAATTGTATTCATTTTCTGTGATTGAAATAGTTTTTGGCTTTGGATTAAGATAATGAAAATCTTCAAGTGCCCGCTTTGACCAAATATGTAATTCTGTTTCATTTATTGCTAAACTCCCATTTGAATATTTAATAATTGTGCTTTTACTGTGTAAAAATTCTTTTGCAACTGCTCCACTTAAAATTGGAATTGGTAAAGTTTCATGCAACATTTTTTCATAACTTCGAGGAGCAATCTAAAATAATATTTTTTATTCCCAAAATTTCAAAAAGCTAAAAATTTACAGCATTTGGTCCAAAATCTCTTGCAATAAATTTAAATTCGTAACCTATTGATTCAATGATTACTTGAGCATCGGATAAAATCTTTGCAGGTTTTAACCTTAAACATTTAATAATTTTTTCAACATTTTCCAAGTTATTCCATTGACTGCTGTTTGCTTCAAAATTTGTACATCCAACAATTTTTGCCAAAATTCTTGAAGAATTTTCATTTTTATCTCGAACAAATATATAATCGCTTGCAACCGAACATATTACAGCTTGATTAATTAAATGTTTTGTTAAAGGTGACATTAAAAGCTTAATTAATGTTTTTAATTTGCATAATCTTATGATATAAAATCTTACAACTCGAATATTACTTGCACCACCGCTATCACCCATAACTGTTAAACGATTTGAATTTCCACCAAATGCATGAATTTCTTTTTTAATCCATTTTATTCCATGGATTATATCTAAATGTATTAGATTATTCTTTTAGAAAAAACACAGATTTCCGTAGCTAAAAAACAAACCATGAAATCCACAATTTAAATCGATTGAAAGATTTAATTTATGATTTAAATTTGGAACTCCAAGGAATGATTGCCGATATGCAAGTGAAACAAATATAATATTTCTTGAAGCATTATTAAAATTATCTATCTGAAACATTTATTTGTAAGCAAAGTAATGCAAAAAAATTACTTACCAATGCTTCTGATGGATATTGTAGAGGTGTACCATAATGAAAGCTTCCACCATGAATATATGCCACAACTGCACAACCTCCTTCAATCAAACATTTTCGATTTGTAAAAACATGTGCAAAAATGCAATCTTCTTTCATATCAAATTCTCCAGGAACAAACGAAGTTCGTTGTGAATTCCAAAAGCATGAAACTGAGTATTCTGTTGCATTAAAAATTCCATTCCATTTTTTTCTTGGAATTGGAGCTTTAAAGCGTAAATTTCCAATTGGTGCTTCTGCGGTTGGAATTGAAAGAAATGTAAAGCCTTCAACATTATTCGGTGTTATCACTTTTTGGCCACGCAAAAATCCAGTGCTAAAAAAAGAAGCAATTTTATACTTAAGTGGTCATTTTTATATTTAATGTTTCATTGATTGAAAAAATATGAAAATTCAACATAAAGCTTTCAACTTCTATCTAGCAAAAAAGTTTTAAAAATTGATATTATTTTATCTGTTTTCACAGAGGAAACGGTCGGAAACGCCTCTAAAGGTAAGTATAATATAAACTTTTACAGATTTCAAAATTCTTTTTCTTATTTATTCGTAAATTGTTTATTTGCATTGAAAATACGAAAACCTTGAAAACTAACCTTATTTTTCTTAACAAAAGTTTTTCCTCATTTGGTTGTTTTATTTTTCTTGCATGCGATACTTTTGTTACAACAAAAGTAAATAATGTACATAAAATTATCAAAGTAGAAATAAATCTTTCTAACAACATAACAGATGTATTCAGCCGTTTTTTCTTGAAAATAAAAAACCCGAATTTTATTTAAATGAGCTTATTTTTGTCTACCTTTTCATATGTGAACGTTATCAATATACCCTTTAATGTTTTTAAAGAATGAATGGTGTTTTAGCTGATATCAGGCTATTTTCTGACTTTCTTATGAGTGCAAATATAATCTTAAAAATAATATTTTATTTGTATGAAAAAAATATTTTATAGAGAACATTTTTGGGGTACACATTAATGGGGGGTCGCAATATAAACGCAAAAACAACAACAAAAAACCTGGGAAATTTCATTAGAAAATCCTATTAAATAATAGGGAAAACAAGATTTTGAAAAAATTTCAATAAAAATTAATATTTTAAAGTCAAAAAATTCTTTTTAACAATTCTTTTATCATTGAAAAATTGGTAAAAATAATAATTATCGGGTCAAGGATCATTCCTAAAACAAATTTATTAATTTTAGAAGTTAAAGATATCTTAAAATTTACCAATAAGTGAAATGGAAAGTGCAATATTTAAATATAATTCAAATTTTACAGCTGTTTCAAATTTCTTTTCGCATTCGGTTGGCCCAGTAATATTTTTTGCAGCAGAATACATAAAAACACAAAATGCCAAAAATGGGGATTTTGTAAAAATAAATACAATAATATTATATAATAATCTTTTCATTAAAACTTTATTTTGATTATTATGAATTTTTACATTTTTTTTCGTTTCTTTGTTGGATTTGTTTAATCGTTTTAAAATAAGTAAATAAACTCCAATCAAAAATAAAAGTCCAATATAAAAAATGACATAACAAGCTGCTAAAATATTTGCAAATAATTTTTCGCAATTATCAAAATAGCATTTCATTTCCTGCTTGGAATATATTAATGGAAAAGCAAAAACTCCAAATGCAATCTAAAAATGTTAATATTGAATTATGGGAAATTCAAAAAAGACAAACCAAAACTGAAATACTCGAAATCCAAATAACTGCATTTAAAATAATACATTTTTTCATAGTAATTTTTCTATTATACCATTTTGAATGAATTGATCCAGTATAAAAAAATATTGAAAGAACGACACAAATTCCTGCATTTGCATTTGCAAATAAACTTTCTGGAAGCACAAATAAAACAACTTGAGTTCGGGTATCCAAATTTAGTAAACAGCTAACGCTCATTATTTGTGCAATTATAATTGTTATTGAACGACTTAAAAAGAATGTAAAAAATTTTCGTAATCTGAAATTTCACCATAAAATATATTCAAAACAGAAAAAACAAACCGATTTGTTTTATTTTTAATTACTAAAACACAAATGAATATAAATGTTAAATTTATGCAAAACGCAATAAAAGAAAGAATAAATGGCAATAATGCAATAAAATAATGAAAATCTCGATTACTATTTTCTAAACTCTAAAAAATTATTGTTATTGTTGTCACATAGATCCAAATTTTGTGGAACATTCATCAAAAAATCAATTTGCATACCTCAAGATATTCACATATATCTTTTCTGTAATGATTATATCCAACACCAAAATATGCTTTTTTCATACAATTATCTAATGGCCATTCTCCCCATCTATATGTTATATTACAAAATGATTTTTCTTCCATTAAAATATCCATTTTGAAAAAAAATTTGTTTTAGAAAAGCAAGAGGAATTTATTCAAAGCGTAAATATAAATTAAAATTCGTAACAAAAATTTCGCTTTTTTTATCACTTTTAAAGTTCTTGGAAAAGACTAATTGAAAACAAAAAAATTTGTAGCTGTTGTTTCTTTGTTTCTGACATTTAAAAAAAAAGTCTTTGCATCTTATCAGTGAAGCTATGCTGTTTTTTGAAAAAGAATGTTAGATGCTTTAACACATGGAGTGTTTAAAAAAGCAACTTTTATCAAAAAACATTGTATAAATTTCGTAAACATTTTTTTGGTTTTTCAAAATCAAAGACGTCATACATTTATTTTTAAAAAGCTTGTTCTTTCGTTGTTTTTACAGATTTAAAAATAATTCAACAATAACATGTTTTTCTAAAAAGAAAATTTAAAAAATTCGAAACACAAAAACTGAGTTTTTGCTAAAATATTTATTTTTATCCCAAGGTTCATGCTGAACCTGCCGTAGATGTTTTAGATTCTTCTTCTTCATCATTATCTTCTTCTAAAAGATGTGGATTATCTTCAAAATATTTTACTGCTGCTTTCATTGCAATATCAGATTGTTCTTCCAAAGATTTAATTGCAACTAAAAGTACTAAAATTGTCATAAATGCATAAACGGCTGTCAATGCAATGATAATTAAACCCCAATAATCTGTAAATATTAACTTTAATTTACAATTATTATTTTTGAAATATATATTACTTTCTGTTGTAACATTCCACATATCTTCTACACGGGGAATAACCCATATTGCTGCAATTCCATATAAAACATTTAAAATCTAAAATCACATTTTTTTATTAAAAATAATTGAGAATTTGCCTACAAGAAAACCCATGGAATTACCATATTTTTGTAAATTATCTGTTCGAATTGCAATTAAAAGATAAAGATATCCTAAAATTGATAAAATTGGATGAATTAAATACCCATTCTCTAATTTTAAAATCCATATAGCTAATATTAACCATAAAATTGAACCAAAAAATCCAATAAATGCAATAACAGTTGCAAATATCTAAAAATACTATAATTTAGAATCTTTAAATTAAATCATCAAATCATACATTTATTGAATGGTGTTGACTTTTCGATGTCATTTTGAAAACGAAATTGCGATTAAAAGAAATACAAAAGAAAATCGAAAAAATGCTTTTTGTTAGCTCATTGTTCTTTTCTTTCAAAAAAATCTTTACCACTTTTTTGAGTACTTTTCTGAAGTACTTGTTTTTTCTATCAATCAATGGAGAAAAAAAAACTTGTGAAACATTTTTTGTAAATCGTTAATAAGTTTTTTGATTTTTATTCAAATAAAAAAGTCTTGTTTGCTTGTAATTTTAAATCAATTTTTATTTTAGAAACTTGAATAAATCTGTTAATTTTATTACGTAGTATTTGGCTTTTGATAAAAATATATAAAAATGTAGAAACATGTTCGTAATAATTATTCCATGTAGAAATGCGTGAAAAAATTTCAATTGTTGGATTGTTATTTTACAGTTATCAATTATGCATTTTGATTGGAGAATTCAAAACCTTTTTTTGACAGCCATTTTTTCTCTGAAAAATTTTTACCCACGAAATATTTGTAAAGAAAGCATTTAAATTACATAACATTAAAAACGAATGCTTTTTATCGAAACAAAAAACAGTTTATTAATTGGAATAATTTTATCTTGAATTAAACATTTTCTTCTCTTAATTTACACACTACATTCATTTAAACCAAAAAATTTATTTTAATAATGCATTTACAAATTGTTCCACTCTGTTTAAAAATTTGTATTTTTTGAATTTTTTTATTTTCTTATTAAAACGGTTTAATAATTATAATTACTGAAATTTTTATATTTTTTTAAAACATGTAAACTAATTACAAACAAATAAATGTCGTAGTAATTACAGTAGCTTATTTTGCTTTTTAAACTCTGTCGTTCTTAAAATACGCATAAATTTATTCTAACATTTTTAAATGTGCAATAAAATAATTAAATACAAAAATTAAATTTTACTTTTTAAAGGTCCAATAAAATTTACTCCACATTCATTTAAAACAATTGGAAGTCGATCACTACCCCAAAAGCATCGATTTGGTTCACCACTTTTTTTAATAACAAACCATGGAGCCCCAAATGCACCAGTTTCAACAGCTTCCATTGTTTGTCGCTTTAAAATATCTTTAATTTCAGCAGATTTTGTTAATTCAATATATTTTTCAACATTTTTTATGCCAATACTTTTTGCAACCTAAAGTTTTTGATAAATTTCTCTTTTAATTAAAGTTAAAATTTTACTTCTTTTAAATCGCTTTCTTCATGAATTGTTTGATGAGTTTCCCAAATTCTTTTCCAAAATTCTCTTGCAGCTGGAATTAAATATTCTGGAGCATTTTGTTCTAAAGCAGTTAAAAATCTTTGTGGTAAAATTGTTCCATTTGGAATTATTTCTGTTGCAAAATTCTGTAAAATTTTACGATTTTATAATTAAAATATTTGTTTTTTTCATACCGGATTAAGTGAAAGATTAAAACCCCAATATTCTGAAAGCATTTTTAAATCATTTGGCATATATTGAGCTTTTGCGGGCAATAAAATTGGTGGTCGATTTCCACTTGCTTTTATTACAGCTCCCAACAAATATGGTTTTAAATTAATTTTTACATTTTGTTCTTTTAATTTTTCTTCATATCTTAAAAGTCCCTATAAATACATTTGATTAACTATTTTGTAAGAAAAGAAAAGACAAACTTCAAATCCAAACCATGCATACGGTGAAATAACATCAAAATATAAATCAATTGTTGTTGTCATTGCTATTTTTTGATTTAATTCAAATTTTAAAAAAATTGAGAGTTAACTTTTATTAGAGAAAATATTGTCTACAGAAAATGTAGTGTGTTAAAAAGAATATAATTTTTGTATTTCAAAGTCTATTTTGGACATCTCAAACAACAAAATTTGTAAAGATCAACAGTTTTGTTAAATTAAATATTTTTTTTAAATTTTTTTTTAAAACGACTTTCAATGACTTTTGCTGATTTTTGTTTTTTTAAAAACGCATGTTAGTTATCCCTAAAATTTAAAACAATGAAAGAAAGTCAATGATCGAAATTTTTTTTACAGCAAATGCATAAATGCATAAGACATATAATTTTCTTTGATACAAAGTATAAATGAATTTTAATGAAGAAATTTCATTTTGTTGTAAAAAAGTTCACTTCCTTTCGCTTATGCCAAGTTACTTCAAAAATATGTAGTTTCGAAAGTACACGTTTTAATATTAGCTTAAAAACAATTTTTAATTCATGGGATTTGTTTCATTAATAAATCTAAAACACAGAACTAAAAAAATTAAAGCAAAACATAATACTTTTGTGAATTTTTGTTTTTAAAAATTTTATTTTTAGAAATTACAGCTTAATTTTTGTTAAAATTCTCATTAACCTTCGCTTGTTTTCTGGGAACGTAAAAATTAAAATTGTTCAAGCAAGAAAAAATACAAATAAAAGTAATGAAAAAAATGAGAGATTTGTAAAACGAAGTTTATTACAAAAATGTTTTTTATAAGTGGATCGTTTGCCGCTTTAATTATTTTTCTTGTAAGTTTCAACATCCAAGGATTTCTGTTAAGGAATTAAGTGGCATTAAATGTCAATGTTTAAAATTTTTTCATAGTATTTTGATTAAAATCTACGATAAAAAAAATAAGTTTTAACTTTTAGACAGATTTTTTTACCATTTGTCTTTGCATTTGTTCGCTAAAAATTATTTATAAAAATGTTGCATTACGAAATTCATTTGGATTTATTTGTACACACGTTTGAATCAGATGTTCATTCAAAAAATGGCTTGGCATTGTGTTCTTTTTTTTTTTGTTTTTTTTTATTTAAAAAATTTTTAAAAACGAAAAAGTGAGCATCATCTTTGACGACTGAGCCTGATCTTACATTAATTTTTTATGCTTTTAATGCATATACATAATTAATCAGGGAAAAAAACTGCGTCGGATAGCAGCGAGCTTTTTTTAAAAAAGTATCTGAAAAACAGAACCAATAATAGCAGGGTAAAGAAGATATGAAATCAGGTTTGTATTTTTCTTTGTTTTAAACGTTATTTTAATAATTATATCTTTCAGATATCACTTGGGGATACTCCAGAATGTATTTGTTATTATATTTATGGTTGTTTTTACATATTACATAAACACCGTGATTTATGGGTATATATGATGCTGCTCAAATCCTTGTTTCTAAAGACATTTAAATGTTATTTGAACCATTTACACCATATTTTTTGTATAAATTAGCTATATTTGGTAATGAATAATGAAAAATGAAGCAAAAAAGCTTGAAAAATGCATATCCTTATATCACGGTGTTTATGTAATATATAGATTGGTTCTGTTTTTCAGATACTTTTTTAAAAAAAGCTCGCTGCTATCCGACGCAGTTTTTTTCCCTGATTAATTATGTATATGCATTAAAAGCATAAAAAATTAATGTAAGATCAGGCTCAGTCGTCAAAGATGATGCTCACTTTTTCGTTTTTAAAAATTTTTTAAACAAAAAAAAACAAATAGAAAAAGAACACAATGCCAAGCCGTTTTTTGAATGAACAAAAAGAGTGGACTTGATTCAAACGTGTACAATTCAATGTTTATCAGATTTTGGAATGGCTGTTTTTGGAGCATTTTGGGCAGCTCCAACACTTTTATTGTAAAATTTTGTTGTTGTTGCAAACACTTTTAACAAAGTTCTTTCAGTAATTTGCCAATTTCAAAAGATATGATAGGATTTGGTATTGGACATTTTGTTTTACTTTTATTTTACGTTTCACTTTGGTTACATTTATGCAAATCTTTGAATCGTTGCTTTGCTATAATTTTACCAATACCCTATCATTTAAATGCAACAATAAAAAATACTAAAATAGTTATAATTTTTATAATGGGATTATCAATATTATCTTTAAGCAGTTCATTTATACCAGAATGTAATTATTATTTTAATATTGAAAAATATCAATGGCAAAGTCGAAATATTGATTGCTTAAAAACAGTTGGAAAATATACAACTTTATTCATTACAAGTGTTACAGTAATTGGATCTGTTATGTGTGATTTAATTACATTTTCATATTTATTTATGTTTAATAAAAAGATTAAGCTTCAACAAAGTCAAGGACAAAATCTTTATAATGAAAAAAAGTTTTTTGCACAGGTAATTTTTAAAAAAAACTTTTTAAAAAATCTTAAAATTTGTTTTTAAGACATTTTGTACAACGCTTATATCATTTTTGGCAACAATTATAACATTTTTCTTTGCAAATGATTCTTTTTCAATTTCAATCAATTTTCGTTTAACAACATTCAATTGGCAATTATTTACTTTGTTTAATGAGTGAATTTTTTTGTTCAACCAAAAATTTTTAATTGTAACTTTAGATTAATCTTTATTTTATTCACAATTAAACTGAAAGATGTGGCAAAAAGATTTTCAATTTTTACAACAAATGCAAGAGTTAATGCTGCTGCTGCTGTGCCGGCAAATGCCAACGAAAATTTTTAAAATGTGTTATTTTTATTGTTTTAACTAATTAACCTGCAAAAATGTAAAAAAAGTGCAATCGTTTCGCAAGAGATAAAAAAAAGATTTACTGATCAAAGATTAACGCATGTAGTGCAAAATTTAATAAACAACCGCAAAATATTGTTTACCTTCAAAAAAGGTACATTCATTTAAAATTTGATTGCTTCAGTAAATCGTCAATTAAATGAGCAAAAAATTGTTGATATTAAATAATGTTTTAATTTACGTTTATTATAAAAGTTAATTTAATCTTTAAAAGAGAGGTAAAAATTTTAATGAAAGTTAAAAGCAATGACTTAAAACATATTTAAGCTAATACAAAAAATTTAATAAACATTTTAATATATATTTTTATCTGCACACGAAAAAAATTCTGGCATTTGAGATTAATCAGAATCTGAACCAATTTTTGCACGAAGTTCTTCACTTACACGATTATAATTCTTTTGTAACATTTCTGCTTGAGTTTTCATTAAATCTCGATCACCTTCAACATTTTTCAATTTATTTTTGAGTTCATTAATTTGTGTTTGAATTGTATTTGCAACTGAATCAGGTTCAGCTTCAGCAATAATTTTTGCAGTTTCAGATGCATCTAAAGCTTGACGGCCAGAAGCAACAGCAGAATTGAAGAGATTTGCACTATCATGAATCAAGCGCGCAATTCGGACAATGGCAAGATATAAAATAACAAGCATTCCAACCATATAAAGATTTCGTTGAGCATGGAAAAGTCGCTTTTGAATTGTTGCATCAGCTGGGGCCACCCGGCTTGCTTCCAAATTTTCACTAATATGTGAACATTTACGAACTTCACGAATGGCATCTATAAATTTAATTATTATATATATGTTTACGGTAAATACAGATAAATACATAAGAAATATCTCAAAATAAAAACCTATATTTTGTTTAAATGCCTAACAAAGAGGATAAAACTTACCAGTAAATAGAAGAATAAATACAAAACCAGCAGAATATTGAATGGTATTAGCAAATCGGCTCATTTTATGTACTAAAGCACTGTTGAAAAAACGACGCCAGCTGAAATATATTTATATTATCTACATTAAAAAACTGTTTAAAGTAAAGTATAGCTTACATTTCAGGTTTAATCCATGGTAATAATAAAATAAGTGTAGCAAGAATTTCGGCATACAAAATTGCAGCTACAATGCTCCATTGTAATGTCATTTCTCCCGTCATAAAAGGATTCATATTTCTGATCTGTAAAAAATAAGTAAATGATACGGTAAATAAGCAATAAAATAAAACCACGTTTCAAAAAAAAACAAAAAAACCGGTAAATGAACAACGACTTTGAATTGTTGTTTTTCAGCACTGCAAAAACAAAATGGTAAACAACAAAAAAAATAGAAGAAAAACAATTTATTCCATTTGAGAAATTTGAAAACAACAACTGCTTTTTCTCATGGTAGAAGAGCAGGGGAGGGGAGACAACAACCAGAGTATGCAACAGCAACAGCCGCACTCACGCACTTCCACCATCAATTTTTAATGTATAAACTTTACACCCACCAAAGTACAAACTATGCAAAACTGTAAAAGCAAAATTTGAATAAAAGTATCACAACAATTTTGATTATTAAAATTAAGAAATACTAAGTACGTAATATCGTAAATTCAAAAATAGCTACAAATGTCGTGAAGAAAGTGTATCCTTCAAAACAAATAAAAATATACGTTCTTTATTCCATACAAAAAATATAATATGAATGAACCCAAAAAACAAACACATTCATGCTTTTATACATTTTTGATAGTATATGGAAAATAATGAAAATTATATGCAAATTTGCGGAGTTTCTTCGCAACATTCCCCGGCCACACCATTAATGAACATTTGTTAGCATTTAAGTAAATGATTTAACATTAAATAAAAATAACTTTTGATGATTCTTATCTTTACAAGGTTTCTTGCATTCCATTTGAGATTTTGTAAATCTATTTTTATGTTCATTTGTTGCAGATAGAACAAATCCATTATTATACCATATTTTCTTTGAATTTAATAATTTGTTAGATTTCTTGTAATTCTTTACAAGACGCTCCCCGCCACAACCGTTTAAAATTTCATTGGTGACATCTTTTACATTTGTTACAGAATATGGAGGTCTAATGTATTTTTGTTGGCGTTGAAGTTTATTAATAGATTGATCTTTTTCTTGTTGAACCATGTCAAGCTTTAGTTGTTCAATAATTTTATTTGACGTCCAAGGTTTCCATGGTTGATATAAGGGAGAATCAAAAATAACATCTTTTCCGCATAATTGAAGTTCTTGTACTTTTGCTGATTTTTCATTACTATCATTAACAACTATTACAGCTGTTTCACTTTTAATGATTTCTTTACCATTCTTTGAAGAGAATTTTCCTTCTTTTTCATCCAAAGTCTTAAAGCAATTTCGAATTCCAGATTTCCGATGAAATTTTTTATTATTTGATGAATTTTGTATTCCACTCATTACAGCATAATTAGTATCATGTAAATAATTTTCTTCTTTATTTTGTTTTGGAGTTTTCTTGCAAAATATTTTTCCAACATTTGAATTAATAATAAATAAATTATCACTACATTTTTCAAATGAATTAATTATATCAAAGAAATAATCCATGCCAATCAATATTTCTGGTGTTTTATAAACAGTTTTAATATCATTTGAATCAGAACATTTTGGGTACAAAACTGGTACAGTTTTAGCAATAGACTTTGTCGAATTTGCAAATATTTCTTTATGACCTTCTTCAGTTTTAATTTGCAACTTTACCAACGATGACATGTAGCTGGATGCTTTAGCACCAAATCCAATAACATTAATTTTTTCTTTACTAACTTTTTCAAGTTTTAGCTGTTGAATAATTCTATCAGAAACATATGATTGTTGAGATCCAGAATCGAAAATAACAACTGTATCAGCTGTTTCTTTTGTAATTGGATTAATAACAGTAATATCTTTTGTCATTAGATTTCCTTGTCTCTTTTCAACACTAACAAAAGCAGATGATTTGTTTGATTCTCGAACATTTTTACACAAATAATCAAAATGATTCCCACTACAAATGCGGCAAGTAATTTTCGAAAGACAATTTTTTGTTTCATGGTTGCTTCTTGAACATTTTGTACAGCAATTCTTTGATCGTAACTGTTTCAGCTTTTCATCCGGTGTAGCATATTTTGTGCAATTTGATGCCCAGTGATTCCCATCACATAAGCTGCATTTCATTTTATCATTATTTTGTTTTTCAATTGGAGTTGTTGAAGCAAGTCGATTATTCAACGGTTCAAAATTAGAAGATTTACGATTTGAATTAAATCGGTTATTAACTTGTTGATGATTCGATGATACAGGATTTGAATCAAATCGAGTATTACGAGGATAAAAATTAATTGAAGGTTTGGTTTCACGCATTGGAGCTAATTCAGCTTTCAATGCCATTCTTTTCATTTTTTCCATCAGTTCTGAAACTGTTGCTTTTTCTGATTCAGAAATAAGCCACCATTTAAGTTCTTGTTTTTCACGATGTGGTAATTTGTTTATAATATCTAATTTTGTTGATTCATTTTCAATATCAACACCAAGATTTTCAAGTTGTCGGCACATGTTACAGATAAGATTTACTGTACTTCTGAAACTTTCAGGATCAGGCTTTGCAGGTTCAAGTCCTCGAAGTTTTTCTTGTAATTCTAAGACAATCAATGTTTTATTTCCAAAACGATCTTTCAGTGTATTAACAATTGTATCATAATTTTCTTCAGCTACTGTAAATCCATCAACTTCTTCCAGAGCTCTTCCTTCAAGATATCCCAATAAGCTAATTAACTTTTCAATTTTTGCATATGGGCCATTGTGAACAGCATTTTCAAATCTTTGCCAAAAAGGGGTCCATTTTAAATAATCACCATTAAATTTGGGTAAATTAATCGGCGGTACTGAAGCAGTAACCATCGTTTTACTTGTAACTTGTGTTGAACCACTTTTAATAGATATATTATCATCATCAATTTCCAAAAATTCATCACCTTTCAAAATTGTTTTAGATAATTCCTTTATCATTTTTCGATGGCTTTCATCATCACGCCATGTATCAAGTAAACCATATTCAATGTTTCTTTGGTCTTCATCCTTTATCTTTTTTGCTACATCTTCCCATTTATCCAAAGATTGAAGTATAAAATGATGACTTTGTTTTAGTAGTTGGAGATGAGCTTTCATATCAATTTTTATTTTGAGAGACCATGGTGGAGGATGATTTGTTAATAATTCATTATATTCATTATATGTTTCCACCATTTCATTAAACGTTCTGTTCAAATTAATTTGAAGTCTTTCAGACATTTTTATTTTAACTGATCAGTAGCTGATGCAGATACTATCAAAATTTTGCTCGAAATAGTAATAATTGAATAATTTCTTTCTTTTGTTGGTGGTAAGAACTAAAGCAGTTAATACCAGATGTTTAAGTTGATGGTAAGCAACTGAGCAGTTACTACCAGAGGTTTATTTTCCAGAGGCACCAATTTGTCGTGAAGAAAGTGTATCCTTCAAAACAAATAAAAATATACGTTCTTTATTCCATACAAAAAATATAATATGAATGAACCCAAAAAACAAACACATTCATGCTTTTATACATTTTTGATAGTATATGGAAAATAATGAAAATTATATGCAAATTTGCGGAGTTTCTTCGCAACAACAAATTTGTTTTTTTTGTGGTAGTGCTTATTTTTATCATGATTCATGTTACAGGAATAATTTAACTTTAATAATTAAACAAATTCCTTTCATAATAAAAATGTTTTATTCGTTTCAACTTAAAAGATTAACTACAATAACGTATGAAAACAAAACTTTGTTCTGACAATTCAAAAAGAAAATATACAGCAAAAAAGTTGATATTTTATTGTTGGTGGAAACTTCGAAAAAAAAGTCAAAGACTTGGGCTATATTTCGTAATCTGAGAAGCATGACTATTAAAAAGTCATGTGGTATTTCACCTCAGATTACATTAAGGTGAAATACCGTATGGCAGTTTATGTAGATATAAATGATATTGTGCAATTTCTTTTAAGTGGAAAACGGCTCTAATTTCCATAAAATATTTCTGATAAGTTTATTCAACTATGAAATAATTTTTGGAAGCTTAATAGAAAATCTCGATCAAATTTTAAAAATATTAAATCAGAATTGGATTGCTATCGTGAAAATCTTAATAAAGGTTATAGGTATTTAAGAGTAAATATGAATGTAATTTCAAATAACCATAATTAATTGTTGAATAAAAATGTTTTTAAACCATTTAAAAAAAATTAAAACAATCTTCGAAGAAATTTGTCTTAATTCTTGTCTTTAATACTTAATTTTTCATTGAATCTTAAAATATTGCTTTAATGTGTTCAGAAAAAAATAGATCTTAAACCTTAAGCTATAGCATATCAGTTTTTCGGTGTTTTTACTTTTTTTTTGAAAAAATTTTTCAAGGATTCTCGCGGCACTCCGTCGCCAACTATTTTTTCATTCCTACAGTAGCTTTAATCACGATTTTTTCAAAGTTTTTTAAGAAATATAATTTTGGTACCACAAAATGCAGAATTTTTGTACAAATAACAGTTGATGGTAACAATACTGATAAAAAATATTTTTGATAAAGAAATAATAAAAATACCGTCATTTTTTTAGTCAATTTTTAAGGATTTTCGGGTTCCATTTAGTGACTATGTCTATGCAGATGCAGAATTTTTTTATATGTTTAATGGTATAAAAAAATCACGGGAAAAACAGTTATAGGAAAAAAACAAAAAATCGAAAGTTGCATACCTATCCTACAGTTTTCAAAAAACAACGTTTTCTTACAACGATTTTTTGTTAGTTCGGAAAAAAAAATCAGTTGCATCATTTTTCTCTGCTTCGAACTTTGTTTTGTTTTTTTTCAATGAGCTTTAATCTTGTCTCACTTTCTCTAATAATTTGTTTTATACCTTTAAATATTTGCTCATCGTTTATTACATTAGTTTGTATTTATATATGTTTTAGATACTCTATCAGTTGAATAGTTAAATCTTAAATCCAAAATGAAATTAAGAAATGGAAGAAAAACATCATATCTTGATGTCGATGATGATGATGCACAAAATCCACCGGCTAAAAAAGTTAAAAGAAGTGTTGTTAGAAAGAAATATGTTGGATCACCTGATACACAATTATTAACAGAATATGAAAGACAAATGTATTCTTTTGCATCACCGTATCCACAACAATTTGATTTACCACTTCCACTTATTCGATATGTTCTCAAATGTTTATTAAATGATCCAAAATCTGGTTATGCAGTTATTTGGAAAAAGCTTATTCAAACATGCAGGTATTTCTTTCCAAAATATGCTATTTTCACATTATGGTTTATCAAAAATATGGATATGGTAAAAGAATTGATATTACTGATAATGAATTTTGTAAACATTGGGTTTACGGAAGAATTTATTCTCAAAAGAAGCTTCCAAAAACTGCATTTTCTTTTATGATTCCAAAATTTTATCGCTGTGATATTCAAAAATTGCATATTGTTAACCAAATTCTTTCTTTTAATGAATATGAACTTCTTACTTCTGATAATATTATTGAAGATCTTAGACTCGAACATGTTTATATTAATAATCCTGATGGTACACTGATCACTGCTGATAAACTTCTTGAAAATCTTCAAAATGTTAAAAAATTTGATATGTGAGTATTTAATTTTACAATATAATTATAAACGTAGAATGTTTTAGATGGCTTCCTTATGATGGACAAATGTTTTTTGTTGATACAACAAAGAAGCTCATCGAAAATGTTTCTGTATTAAAGAATTTAAGTGAACTTGGATTAAATTTTTTACCTGATATCTTTGATGTTCGCTTATTATTTGATATTTTAAAGGTAAGTGTTTGTAATTTTTGAAAAACTATTTTTTGAACTGTAACCTACCATTTTCAGAATCCTCGGAAAATTGGACTCCATCTTTCATTCTACGTTAATTCTCGTGAAACTAAAGAAATTCTTGGTACCTTTATTAAAGAAATTATTGAAGATCCTCATTTTAATATTCCTTGGATTTATTATAATGGAAATAATAAAGCAGATTATGATCGTATGGTTGATCTGTATATTAAATTTTATCGTAATATTTTCTAATTTTTAACATTCAAAATTGTAAAAAATTAGTTGTTTTGTTTGTTCCACGCTTTTTAATAAAATGAATTACTTTTTTATTGATCGTGTCAGCGCTGTTTCTCTAAATGTTAAAAGCATTCTTTTACCTTCTTTCTTACTAGAATATTTATAGAAGTTTGTTGATTCTTCTTTAACTTATAAAAATTTAAAATTTAATTTCCCAACAATTAATAAATATCTTCACAATGACTAAATTCTCGAAATCAATATTTTTCATTAAACATATATGCATCTACTCTTTCATTTCCTGCGTCAAAACTAATGTGGTTCTGGTGGCCCTTCTTTTTCTTTTGCTGCTGTTTGTTGCTTTTCTTCTAATCTTCCTTTTTCATTTAATGCCAAATCTAAAGATTTTAATTTTAGGCTATGGATTTTGCGTTTTCAAAAATCATACAGTTAAAAAAAGGATAAAAAGTTTATTAATATTAAAAAATGTACAAATTTTAAAAGCTACAAACAAAAGTATTACATTATTTAAAAAGATTGATTAAACTTTTTGCATTTTCTTTTGAAATTGAATAAATACATGTATCACCAAAACAAATTTCTCCAAGACTTTCTTCTTCAAATTCCAATGGTTTTGAATCACATATTTTTCCAAATTCTCGTAGTTTTGGAAATGGAGGTCCATATTCTGGATTATTTGAAATAAAAATGCATCGACTTAAAATATCTGGATTCCAATGTGCTTCCAAAAATTCATTATTCATATGATACATTCCACCAATCATATAACAAATAAATGTTGCATTTGAAATATTTTTTGCTGCTTTTGAAGCTTGAATAAAATGTTCAGATGAAAATTCCTCAGTTTCAAGAACTTTAACACCTTTTGTTCAAAGATATTCTTTTTCGGATTCAACGTATCGAGGTTCTTGGCATGTAATTGAAATTTCAGGAAATTTTCCTTTTAATCGATGCATAAGATTGAAAGCAATTGCAAGTTGAAGTGGTCCAGATTCTTTTTCTGTAAAATCTAATTCACCAGATCCATAAACTTGAATTTGAATAACAGTTCTATTCTTTAATATTGGTGCAAGCTCAGAATATATTGATGCGCTTAAAAAATTTATTAAAAAAGGTTTGTAATGTAAAAATTTAAATAAACCAACGCGATTTCAGATGAATTTGTTTCTGCCCATTTCATAGCTTCAGCAATAATTTCTAAAGGAACTGGATCACGCACATGACCATGTTTGTACATCCAACAAGCTTGACAACAGCAATATTTATCATCATCATCAGAATCGTCATCATCTGTATGCATTGAACAATCTTCATCATCACAGTTGCTACTGTTATTACTGTCATTATCACCCTCTTCTCCAGACATTGAGCAATCATCTTCATTAATATCATCATTTTTACTACTATCATTATCATCATCATTTTCTGTACACATTGAACAATCATTTTCATCGTTTATTGCATCATTTTCTTCATCAAACAAATTATTCCATTCTTTCGCTGAAGCAGAATCATCCATTGAATCAACATCTTTCATAGTTTGTGTATCACCAAAACAAATTTCTCCAAGACTTTCTTCTTCAAATTCCAATGGTTTTGAATCACATATTTTTTCAAATTCTCGTAGTTTATCATCATCTGAATCTTTACTAACACAAATTACATCATCATCATCGTGTTCCATAATTAAAGGAATCAAGTAATTATTAATTTTTTTAAGCAAAAAAATGTTAGATACGAAAAGAATTTCGTAATTTTTTTACTTTCGTAATAAACAGCGTAAAAAAACAATCCGTCGATTTTATCAATCGATGAAAATATTTCGAAATTACTTATTTTATGTAATGCTCTACGTCACATCGAATCGAAAGGGAAAATTCTTCAGATTTTTCGAATTTTTTCGTTTGTTCTTTTCTAACGAAAGATTACGAAAACCGTTTTTTTTCAGATGGCGTTGTAAAACATTTTGCCAGCTATTGTCTCACGAAATTTCACTTTTGTAAGTTAACAAAAAAATTCGACGTGACGCAATTTAATATTGAAAATCGATTTTCTTTTGTTAGAATTTTCGTCTGCTTTTACTCATATTTTTCAAAAGATTTTTATGTGTTATAAAGGAATCTTTGTGTAATTCTAGCTAAAATTCGCTAAATGAAACCCATAGATTTGCAATGGATGTTCAAAGTAATTCATAATTATCTCTTATTAAATTATCTTTTTTGATATGGAGAATTAACGTGTTGGTTGAAGTGTTTTTAGCGGTTTTCGGAAGAATTTGAATGATTAAAGTTCTTTCCAAAGTCATATATTACAATTTTAAAATATTAAAATTAAAGCAATTAAATCATAAAAAAAGCTTTCTAATGAATTTAATTATTTTTTATAGTTTTTAGTAACAAACTTGTTTTTCAGACATCTATTTTATTTTTATAACATATAAGGCATTGTAAATGATAAAACCTATATCATATTTATAATGCTTTTGAAAAAAAGGAAATTTTAATAAATTGTAAAAATCTTTCTGTTTTCTGTAATTGTAAAAAATACAAATCAAGAAATCTTTTTCAACTTTTTCAAATTTTCCGACTTCCGTTATAATAAATTTTTATCAACTGTTTTTGAAATTAAAGTTTTTTTTGTTAATAACGGAGAACAATTAAATAATTTCTAAAATTGCACTTAAATTTACTTTTATTTCTTTAGCTACAGTATAATTATCTTTTATTTTTCTTCTTTCAAAAATCATTAAAAAATTTTTAATAATTTTATAACAAATACGTGAACCTTTTTATGGTACCCGTATTATTATAAATTTTTTTTAAATTCCAAGGTAGCATTTATCTATTTTTTTATCTTTATAATAACATAAAAAATAAAGTTTTTTTAGTTAAATAAAACTTATAAAAGAGACGATGACGTTGCTTTTGAAATTTTTAAGATACAATGATATTTTTGCTGGATTTATTTCACTTTTTTGTAATTTTATTTTATTATATTTGGTTGTTACAGTAAATAAAGCAACAATGAAACAAATCAGTTTAACACTGCTACAAAATTGTTTACTAGATTTATTTTTATCAATTATAACAATTTTAACAGAAGTTGTAAGTTTTTGTCAGTTTTGAATGTACATTTGTAATAGGGTTGAAAAATATATCACATGGTTCCGTTTCAAAAATCCGGAGAAAAAATGCCAATTTTTGTGTGATTTTTGATTTATTTGTGATTGTCCGGTATTTGGATACTTCTCATTGGAATAAATCTATTTAAAAAAAGTCCATTAAAGGCTTTAACCGCTTTAATTTAAAGCGGTTTCCTTATCTTGAAAAAAGACACTTTTAAAAAGTGACTTTTTTTAGCAAGTTGCAGTAATTAATCGAATTTGTTATATGATTATTGGAAGCTTTTTATATAAATTTGGTTCATATGTTGCAAGTATTCTTATTGCATTTTATGGTGCATTTGTTCTAACTTCAATAAATGCAATGGCAATTCCATTTTATATTCGATATATGGTCATTTGCAAGTATGTAAATTTTTTTTGTTTCCATTTATCATTGGCTGTATGAATCTATAGTCGATAAACCACTTTTAAAATGCTAGAATGCATTTTTAGATTCCCCCCACAGACGTCGCATAATAACGTCGAAATAGTTTTGTAACACATAAAATAACTTTCCATTTATATTTTAGCGACAGACATCCAAGTGTATCCCGTTTAATAAAATTATATATAATTCTTACTTTAACTTTTATATTAAATATTGCTGGTTTACTTTGGACCTATCCACCAATCACGGAACATTATAATGAATTTAAAAATAATTTAATGACAGATTTTTGGTTAAATGAATACGAAAATGGGCCATCATTTGTTGCAACAAAAATTGTAAGAATTCATTTTTAAAAATATTTTTTCAAATGCAAAAAATGCTTTTAGGAAGGAAAAATTTCGTTTATAATTCCATATGGTTTTTTATTTGTTACTGCAATGATTGCTTACAGCTTTATTTTTTATTTTAGTATTAAAATTACACAAAGCTTACAAAAACACGTGAATAAATATCCTGCCACAAAATTACTCAGTCGACAACTTCATAAAACTTTAATTATTCAAGTAAGCTTAAATTTGCATATTTATTTATTTTACATAAATATATACATATTTTTAGGCAATTGGTCCATTTTTTGTTGGATATTTGCCAGTGTTAACTTTAATAGGGATGATTTTTTTTAAATATGAAAATCAAAATGTTACAGTTTGTTTATCATTCTTTCTTGGATGGATTCCTGTAATTAATCCTTTGGCGGCAATTATCATTGTTTCACCATATCGAAAAAGGATCCTTGAAATACTTGGAATTGAAAAGAAATTGTTTCATAATACAAATAATAATCATACATTTTTTACGTCATCTTTAAAACTTTCTTCATTAAGTAAGGTTGCCGCTTCCACTGTCACGTATCTCCGTTCATAAAAGTTTATAATTTTGAAAAAAATTTCGTTCTTTATATTTTTTTATAAAGCGATGTTTCATCCTACTTATTTCTTCCTACATGTTGTAAAAAATGATTTTTGCTTTTCTTTTAAAATTCACAGTGATAAAAAATGAGTGATTTTTGTAAAATAAAATAACATAAAAAAATTGTAATCGATAAAAATGTAATAACTTAATAGAAAATAATACCATATTGTTAAAGTTTCCCATTTAAAAGATTTTATGTTGTGAAACAGCGCCGTATTCAGGGGGGGGGGCACTTGTGGCCCGTGCCCCCCTCGAAATTCATGAATTTCCTTTGATGTTTTGCCGCAAGCGGCAAAACATCAAAGGGGTGCCCCCCCCCTGAAAAAAATTCCTGGATACGGCACTGTTGTGAAATAATATAAAATAACAAACTCCAACATTGCAGTGTTGAGGAAAAAACATCCACAAATTTCCATTAAAAATGTTGAGTTTTGGAAAATGAAAGTTTTTTTGAATTTTCAAATTTAAACAAATGTAAATAAATACTTGAAACTTAACTTTTTACAAAAAAAAATTACAAATAAATATAAATCAAAAATTCAAAGAGCAAACTTTGAGTGAAAAAAATATGTGCAGAGACGCTATATTTTTGAATTTTAAAAATTCTTATCTACCTCGTCATCTTTTTATTGCTTTATATAAAAGCAATCGACATCGGAATCTTTGAAATTGATAGCTTAGTGATGCAATAAAAGCTGCCAATAGTCGTTTTTGTGGATTTTAGTAGTAAAAAATTATTTTAGGATCTTGTTCGAAAGGTGGATAAAAATAATTGTGGTATCATATTTTTTGCTGAAACTAAACATTCTATCCTTTTTGCAACACATCCAAAGATGCTTCAATATTTTAATGTTTCTGAAGATAATGTAAGTTTCATTTTTTTTCCAATCTTTTTTTGATTGTTTTCGCATAAATTTAAAAAACACTTAAAGATTCTGACTCAAAAATTGAAGTCTGATTCATTCAAAATTCGTATTCTATTCTATAAACTGAAAAAGTATAAGATGCTTTTTACGCAAAGAAAAGTGAAATGGTTGGTGCAATTTATTATTTCAAGAAAATCATCGGATATAATTAAAAAATGGAAAAAATGCTCATTGGAAAAAGAATGTATGGCACCAAAAGGTTCTCAACGTTTTTGCAGATGTGATGAATGTGGAAGAAAGAATATTTATGCAAATTGTCATCGGTTTGATGAATCTGCAATAGCAATTTTAACACTTCAGTGCAATTCAAATTTAACTGATTTTTCTAAACCTTCTCCACTTTTGAGTATAGAAAGAAGTTAAAAAAAATTTTTTATAATACGTACATTTTTATAAAATAATGTTTTACTTATTTATTTTTTTGCTAAATTTTGTTTAATATGTTGTAATTAATTTAGTAAAGAAAATCCATAAGTTGTTTGACCGAGTTTAAAGGATTGTTTTCTTAATTTTAATATAATTTTAAGAGTATTTAGTAATGCGGGGAATAAAATATTTTCTCAAAAATATAGCATTTACACTGAATTTTTGTTACAAGAACCAATTCTTTTTGGAAGCGATTCCATTTACATCGGGAACCGATTGCAAGGGTGCCCTTAAATACATCAAGGATGTTAAACCGGATAAAAACATAAAGTGAAAGTTATTTTAAAGTTGGAATTTAATTTTTAAGAAATTTGTGTAAATATTTTGCAAAAAATTACAATAGTCACGTGACATTTAACACTTTAATGCAATTTGAAACTTTGAAATGAAAAAAAAAGTTTCAAAATTTAAAAAAATATTCTGCAGATTGTAAATCGATTTATATAATGTGGTTTATTATTCATGGGAAGTTGTAGTAAGAAAGTATTCTAAAAATTTAATTTTCTACATATTCAAATTTCGTCCGAATTCGATTCTGTACACCGAAGTCAGAGCCGTAACCGCATTGTTTTAAATATTTGGAAGCTAAGAACAAGACAGGGTCTCCATCAAAAATGAGAAATTGTTTTGTTCTTTTGCCGCCTTCGGCAAAAATATCAATCGTATGCAAACCCAAAAATGTCAATATTTCTTACGGTCTTGAAAATATGAATAACCAATGTTGCTATAATGCTGACAACGACGCCGGTGTTCGACAAAAATGTCATTTTTGGGGTTTTTGTTGAAGCGCCAACAATTGATGCACCACCTGGATCATTTTTATTTTCAACTGCAAAAAAATTTCGTGTTGATATTCCGTTTATTTAGATAAAAATTTTTGTTTAATTTTTTAAGTTGTAACATGTAAAAACGGAAGATTTTTGTGACGTCACGTTTGACTATTAAGTCCTACCTATCTGCCCCATCGTCGTCATATTTAACTTTACCCTTAACAGATAAAACCCGTGACATCACGTCTGGAAGTACCCATACCACAGATAAAATTTACCAGTAAACGAGCAACACTACTTTTAAACTTTTGAAGTTGAAGGAAACTTTCGCTCTAAAAACGCTCATTATGGAAGAAAGCAGTTTTGCTCATCTTGAACGCTCCCTTTAATAAAAAATATTCCATAAAGTTAAATCTCACAGTTCAAAATTACTTTTCCAATATTATAATTTTATTTTATATAATACATACAAAAAAACTAAGACAAATATTTTCCATAAATGGTTTTAATATCGTAATTTTTAAAACAATCTTGATGAATAAAGCCATATTCTGCACATTCATGATTGAAGCCATTAATTTCATAACTAAATAAATAAAATCCACTCGTTGAAAACTTTTGTAATAATTGAAGGGCCTCTTTTGATGTTTTACCATGAATTTCAATTAAAATTTGACAAATTGGAACAGATATTAATTCATCTTGAATATCAAATTCAGCGCCTAAAAATAAATGACGATTAAAGGGAGCGTCGCAGGCATCCGTCATTAATGACCAAAAATGAACAAGTGCGTGCGTCCGTATGCAACGAATGCATAAATTATAAGAAAACTTTATAGAAGCTGCGACGCTCCCTTTTAAAAATGCACTTCCAAAAAAAAACCATACCTTCAATATCAATCTTTAAAATATCAACACGTTTATCACCAAATCTGTTCATAATATCTTTGAATGTAAAATGATTCATTAATTCATTTGTTTTTCCTGCAATTAAAGCTTTCATAAATTTTCCATTTGCTGCTGAAATCCGTTGAATTGTAGATGAATTTTGTGCATCTTTATCGAAGGATCGAAGTAAACATTTATTTCCTGTAAATCTTTGAAATTCTTCTTCAAAACTTGGATCATCACGTATTCCCAAAGAATATACAACACATTCATGTGAAGATTGAACATTTAAAGGATTACATATCCATTTTCCGCCATCACCAATAAAACCAATTCGAACAAGATTTCGACAAAATACTTCTGGCACTAAAGTATTGTAAAGTACTGAATAATCATTACTTTCAGGAACTTGTAAAAGATATTGTTGTCGTTGTGGAATTTGTTTTCGATAAACATCCAAAATATTTTCATCAATTTCATTGTTTGAAGGAAGACGATTGAGTTTTGAAGAAATGCAATCTAAAATTAAAATTTAGAATTAAACTTTCAGCCTCTTCTGTTTATTAAAAGAGGCAGGCTGTTTGATATACTTTTTACTTTCAACGTTTCTCTCGAAACGCCATGAGCCTGACGATCAGACAAAAGACCCTGACCGTCGGGTTCAGGCTATTTCAAAAAAATGTTAAAATGAAAGATATGTTAAATTATCTGCTGCCTTTAAGGCATCTTAGATCTGGTCAAACATATTAAAAAATAAAATTACAATCCCATATGGGCTTGCACGGAAAAGTAACTACTAACTGTTCCGTTCACATTAGCTCACAAAAAATTAGCCCATTTTCTTTTCCTCACAATGATAACTTTGTCATTGCTCAACAAAGATTGCTATCGCCATTCCGCTGCTAAAAAATCCAATTCAAAAAAACTGTATAAAAATAAACTTACATTTTTCATTTGCACAATTAATATTCAATAATAAAAGAACAATTAAACCAATAACAACCAAGAATCCAATCATTAACCGATATTTCGACCAATTATAACATCCTAATCTTATATACATTTTTTAAACAAGACTTGTTTAAATTTTAAAGAATGTTTTGAGCAAAATACTGAACACTGCTGTCAAACAAAAATAAATACTGAACACTGCTGTCAAAAAAAATGTTATACACTTCACTCTGATATGCAAATTTTTAAAAAGGTGGATTCCACCTTTTATTCAAGTATTTAGTTTGTTTTTCTTCATTTACCTGTGTTGTTCAGATAAGTTTCTTATTAATAAAATTTCTATTTTGATATTTGGAGACTACTAACGTTAAATGAGTTTTTTGCTTAATATATTTTACAAAGAATTTACAAGTTTTGATTAATTTGTGATAAATTTCTGCAGATTTTGGATTCTTACAAATATAAAATATAATAGAAATCGGAAGTGAAAAGGATTGACGAAGAAATGTAGAATAAAAAGCGAGAACAATTGATAACTCTTCTTCTGCAGCTTTACGTTTACAATTTGATCCCAGAGTCTGTTATGAGTTTCCATTTTTTCCTTTTTTTCTGAATTTTTACATTATTAATTTTGTTTTAAACTCTATTATGTAAATTTTTATGCTTTTGAGTTTTTTCATTACTGACAAAATTTCAGCTACACATTTTAAGTTTTCCAAAATTTTTACGTGTATTTTAAAATAAAACATGTTGACTATTTTTTATGTATCAAAAAATACTTTATTTCAGCGGTCAAAACTTTTTTTATTTTCTGATATCAGCGAACAAACAGAAGAAAAAAATTTGGGAAAAAATGTAAAAAGTGAAAGTAACTGTTTAAGATAAATAAGGAAAAAGGTACGAACATTTAGTTTTACTTTTAAAAATTTAAAAAATGTTTTAAATTTTTTGGGTCCTTTCGTATTTTTTGTAATAAATAAATAGTATTTAAAAGTTTGATTTTCGGAATCAGCGCATTTTTTTACACATATAAGGATAAAAACAAAAATTTAAAAAAAGTTTTAATTTTTACAGTATACATCTCATTGTATTCTATTTTGGAAGAAAAAAATATATGGGGAATACAAGCGTCACACATTGTTAAGCCGTCTCTAGTTTTAATAACTTCTTGAACATCTTTGATTTTCCTTATCATAAATAATTTGATCAAGAATAATAACTAATGCAACAATAAAAGCATCATTTTCTTCTCCAATTATTTCAACGCCATACGTATCTGAGAATGAAAAGAATGCTTTGCTTACAGTTGCAACTAATTGATTGCTTTTCATTATTGTAAAATAATGTGCAGTAATATCAAGGCCATTCAAAACATATTCACCATAGATGGAATTAATGGTAAATTTTGGACGAAAAAATGTAAATTCTTTTTTTATTGTTGCAAGCAATTGTTCATTATTTGCTGTAAAAATTTTAAATGTTGGATGTAAATGTAATAACTCTTGTCGAATTCTCATTAATGGACTAAAAGTGTAATGCTTATTTATGTAATTATCTAAAATTCACACTTACTTTCCAGCCATATCTTCTAAAACAAGTTTATCCCCAATTGAAAATATTTTTGATTGAACATTAAAAATTGGTTGACCAGTTACATCTTTGATTTTAAAATTATCACCAAATGAAAAAATCTTTTCTCGAATTTGATATCGTCGAATTGATGGTGGATATTGCTGTTGTTGATATTGATATGGTGGTTGTGGGGGGTAATAGGCCATTGTAAAATTGATATAAGTTTTGGAATGAAATATATTTCAAAATAATTCTTTGTATTTATGTATAAAATACATTTTGCAAAAATGAATCAGACTTTGAAATTGTTTCCTTTTCTTTTAAAGAAAACATAAATTGAAAAAGTTTCATTAATGAATAATGCTTTTTAAAAGCAATCAGAAATTTATTGTTAAAAAAAGGAGCAGACATTTTAAGGGTTTTAATTTTTTAAACCATTGTCACAGGAAAAGAATCTGTGACAATGGTTCGATTCAATTTTACGATTATTTTCATTTGAAAATATGTGGATCGAGGGAAAAATGCAAGAAGAAGAATACGAAAAGCATAAAGACATAGTTTTTTTTGATTCGCATTAATGAAATTGATTTATTTCATCTTGATAAAAATTTATTTTTTATTGTTTATGCAAAAGTGATTATACCAAAATTTTTGGTGATATCTAACTTACAACTTGTTAGCTAAAATCCGTTAAAAAAACAAGAAATCAGAAAGACCATAAAAAAATGAATGGTTAGGTGCTATCTAATTTTGGAACAACCCTCAGTGATAAGAAATTATTTACAACGTGAAAAACATGTTACACTTAAAATTATGTGTGACTGAAATCAAAATCGATTTTTTACTTTTTAATGAAATTTTTTAACCAAATACAAATTTTGTCCATTTTAACAGTTTCTGTCAATTTTGTTTATTCGATTAATACAAAACCATTAATTTATGATTCAACATTTTGTGAAGGTGAAATTGCAATAATTTCATGCCATGTAGATACGAAAATTTCATTACAATTAGCAAATTATGGTCGTTTTTCATTTGGTGTATGTAATCCATTGGCTGATACTTCAATGGACATTAATTGCTATAGTAATAAAACACTTGAAATTTTAAAAGATAAATGTGAAGGAAAAAATGAATGTGATATATCTGTTATTGATTCAATATTAGGTAATCATTGTCCAGAAACTTCAAAATATCTTGAAATTCAATATATGTGTGTACCAAATTCTCCAACAACGACATCTTCTCCATCAACAACTTTATGCAAATGTACAATTGAAGAACATTATGAAAACATTAATCAGAATAAAGAATTATGTTCAAAGTTTGAAAACGATGATATTATATTTTTTTCTATTTTATTATTGCTTATATGTTTGGGAAGTGGATTTCTTGGTGCTTTAATTTTGTATTTATTTTTTAAAAAATATTATACTTTTGTAAAAAAGTCTGAAACAATTGAAAAATGTGAAACACAAAATCGAAGGAATAAAGAAGAAGGAAATGGTGACGAAAAAGTGAAATTACAGATTAATAGGAATTCTGATGCCAAAAGAAAAGACAGCATTAATTTTTATGATGAAATATTGTAGTTAAGTGAATTATAACTTTTTTATTGACACCCTTAAACTTCTTGATTTTTTTGTTTTGATAAAAAATTGTTTCCTAACATCTTTGCTTATTTTTCTTCTTTGTTTAACAAAACAATTGAATACTTATTGTCATATATCGCTTTTTGTTTGCCACTAAATTACATACAAAAAATATAAAACATCAAAAACCTAGTGTTTTAATATGTTCTCAGCTATTTAAAAATTTACCCTTAATTAAATGTTTTCGTTTTATGCCAATTTTACACAAAAATTATTTAAACATTTTTCTTTAAAGAAATAAAGCTTTGTTTTAAAAAATTGGTAATTTTGTGATAATTTATTGTAAAATTGATTAATAATTTTTTCAAATTTTTTATGTTTGTGTTCCATTTGTTTATCGTTTTTTTCAAAGATCGTATTTCTCCATATTTTTGATTTTTTTTCGCAATTTCATCATTTGGTGTAGTTGAATGGCATAAGTTTTTTTAAATAACATAAAAATATTTATTGGAAATGTTTTTTTGGGATGAAATAAAAAAGGGCAAAATGAACAAAAAACACAAAAGGGGATTAAACATCTTCACATTCTTCAAAAGTAAGCTTAAAAACAATTTGATCTTCAGCTGGAAAATATTTTTGTTGTCGATTTTTTTGTGTCCAAGATGGAAGGCGTCTTCGATAATCTCCAACAATTCGAGACCGATGAAATGCATTTGGAAGTTTACACAAAACTGGTGGAGAATTTATGTCAATTGCATATTCTCCACTTTCATCAAAATCTGTAAATCTTCTTGAACTTGGCGAATTTCTTTTTGATTCTCTTTGTTGTTGACCTTTTGGAGATGGGCTATGCTCGGCTTCACTTGAAGATAAATCTTCTGATGATGCCACAGGGGCCAAAGGTGGAAGTTCTTGAATAAGTTTTTCTCTAAAATTGGATGGTTTACATAAACAATCTAAAAATTCTAAAACAAACTTTTCTTTATCCAAAAAGTCAAGCTGTTCAACGAATAACTGTCGAGCAGTTTCAATATTTGAAGCTGATGTACTTCGGGATCGCGGTGCAATTGGAGTTGCAGAGGATTCTCTGTCATCCAAATTATTTGCAGAACTTTTTGATGACATTGAGGTTCCTGCTGGTGGAGCGGTATCATCAGAATTACCAGAAGTTCGACGATGTTGATCAATCTTTCGAAGATTCTCTGTTACAGTTTCACTTGCATGTTCCAATTCAACAATTTGTGTAACAGTTGAACGATATTGTTTTAACTTTTCTTCAATTAAAGTTTGAACACAAACAACTTGTTTTTGTACATCTAAAAGTTGCTCCTGTGCATGTACGACAATATTTCGTCGTAACATGCATGGCGCAAATATTACTGCTAAATTTGATGCTGACATTTTGTTTACAGATTCCTATAAATTATCAAAACTAGTTTTTTTTCTATTTAAAATGGATACAAACTTGATGAGCAATCCTTGAAAGATGAAACATGAGCCGATCCAAGACAGCTTTGTTATTCTTTGGTAACATATCTACCATAACGCTTAAACAACGAATTCTTTCACCTGGATCTTTTACTTCTAAAATTTTTGAAAGATTATTGGGGTTTCAAGGTTCAAAATTTGCATACCTGAAACATTTAAGAAATTTTCATAAAGTTCAAAAGGTATCATTGGTTCTGCCATTTCTCGAAAGAATGCCTTCACCAATGTTGCAACTACATGTACTGGAGTTTCATCAAAATTTAAATCATCTTGATCTGAAATATTTTATTGAATTCAACAAAATTCATTCAAATATAAAAACTTACTTTCTTCAGTTTCAATAATTTTTCTTACATTTCTTACAGTTGGTAATGCGCCACTTTTTCGATAAATTCCTTCAACAAAAAGTGCTCGAACTTCAATTGTTGTCATTAATTTATTTAGCACAATTGGAACTGGATGATCGTCATCAATTAGCACATTTAAATCTGCACCAAAGAATCGGTTTTGTATCTTAAATAATTGCATTCAACGAATGTAAAAAAATAAAATGAAAAAAGAAATATGTGGGAAAATGTTTTAAATGTGTGAGTGTGAAGAAAAATTGTTAGGTTAATAAACACACACATACTTGTTCATTATTTGTTGTCGCTTTAGTACACATATAATTAACTTTGCTATGACATTTTTTGTGACAACTTAGTCGACAATTTATACAAATAAAAATTTTTTCTGCATGCCACATAAATTGATTACAAATTTCGCAATATGTTGGAACATGTACAAAATCTAATTTAAATCGATGCCCATTATGCAATGTTACATCAGATTTTCTCCTCTTTTTTCGAACACTTTGAAACTGAAAAAATGATTTTAAATTTTGGAATTTGAAAACTGCTGGAAAATATTCTGACATAAAAAATAGTTTCGTAATTGTTTTTAGGTAAGCTTCTCCCAAAAAAACAACTTACTTTAATAATGCTTGATTTCTTTCCTGCACTTTTTCTTTTAATTTGTTGTTGCATAAATTCATTTAAAAATCCTCGAAATGCATTCACTCCCAAATTTGTTGGAAATGTAACATGTTCTTGATTGCAAACTTTCGTTAAAAGACCTTCAAAAGTTGTAATGAGATCACGATATTTTAAATTTGTTTTATCTTCCTATAAAACTTTTTTTTTACTTTTATGCAAATTTAAACACAAATATTACCGTTAAAATTGCTTCATAACCAATTAATTCCATATGAAATTCTTTTAAAGATTTTTTAAAAAGTGCATCAACAAATGTTTCACGCTTCTTTTTCTTTTCTTGTTCCAAACTGCATTGCTTTTTAAAAATGAAAATACTAAATTGCCTTAAATCATCGGTTGTTTCAATAATCATTTCAGCGGGATCTATTTGTTGTTTGGTTTTTGTTAAACTAAAATTACTTGGGACCAATGATCCCTGGGAAGATGCAGAAGTTCCTGGAGCATTTGGTGAAATTGATTGCCTTGGAGTTGTTTTTATTAATTCCCATGGCTTTTTGGGAAGCATACTTGCTTCCAATGTTGGAGAAGTTGGATTACATGGAAGTTTTGAAGCATATACTGAACACTCTTTATGAAATGATAGCTTACAATCTGTAAATTATCTTTTTGTAACTGTTATATTTTTCATCTTTAAAACATACATGAACATTTACAGCCTTGTGCAAAAATGCTTGAAACAATTTTTCCACAAACAGCACACGTTTCAGATTTATGTAATCGGCTCATTTTAAATTTATGTGCAATATGAACAGGTGGAGGTTCAAAAGCTGAATTCTTTTTTGTTGTTGAAATTAGCGAAATTGTTTCTAATTCACTTTCACTTGGAATTCCTTCAAATTTTCTTCCAAGTAATGCTTTTAAATGTTTTCCAGCTTTCATAAATCCAAGTCCTTTAGTTTTAACCTTTCCTTCTGTTAACTAAAAAAATCAAAGACGGATTATGAAAATTAAAAGATTTAAAAATTTTCACTTCGCCATCTTTTGTTATTAAATCCGGTCTTTGAATTTGATCACTTTCTGTACTTGCTGCCCTTCGAAGCATTTTAAGTTTTGCCGTTGAAGCAGTAGTTGCAAGAGATTGTCGGCGATAAAATAGATTATTATCAGATGCTTCGCTACAAATTTGCATAATTTATTTTAAAAATATTTTACAGGTCTTAAAATCAAACCCAATAAGTTTAAGACGAGTATCTTCAAGAATAAATGTTGCATCGAGATCTATTTCAGATTGGCTAAAAATACAATACCATAAATAAATAAAATGGCTATTTTTGGTTCTCATTTATTTAAAAAAAACAACGAGTGAATGCAAACAGAAAAAAAACCAGTGCTCCTTTGAAAGTTTTTTTTCAAAAAATGGGTTTGTTTTTATTTTGATAAGAATTTAATCATCTCAAAAAAACAAGGATCGCTTTTGATGTTTCTTTTTTACTTGCACTGATTAAACTATAAATTTTTGTTTGAATTTAGATGACTCAACAAAATTCGTTTCAAAACATTTTTAAATCTGACAAATAGATTTAGTTTTTAAAACAAATTTAATTGTTTTAAACTATAGTTATAAACCCTTACCCTTCTTCATCTTCATCGTCATCACTTTCAGCACCAATAGGTTGTTGAGTTGTTTCTTCATCTGAAACCTCATCATCTTCATCTTCGGGTTCAGTTTCAGTGAATTCAGATTCTGTAAAACTTCCAGATGATGGTAAAACTAATACAGTTTGAACATCAGATCCTTGATAAAAACATGGTAATTCATTTGCAGCTTTTAACAACTCATATTTTTCACGAACTATTCTCCCTTTTGCAATTGCTTGAATTCGAGTTATTGTATCCATAATTAGCCGATATTTCTTTTGTGCAATATGTCTTCGAAAATATGTTTGAATACAAAGTGCTGCATCCATTCTTTGTCGAATTCGATTTCGAACAAGCATTCCTCGACTTAATGCCTTAAAGAAAAATTATATATATATTTGATATTTAATGAATAAACAAACTTGTAGATTAATAATTCCAGCTCGTAATTTTAAATATTTTCTTCTTGCTAAAACTGATCGAAACCAATGTTGTAGGGTATAAATATGTTGCATAATAATTCGATGTAAATGATCATCCAATAAAAGTTTTTCAGCATCCCTTAAAAATATTTTTGTTCTACCATATTGTACATTATTTGCATCAATATATGGATGTTTTGAAATATATTCTTCAACATCTTTTCGTGTACTATTTTGTCCATTTGGTAATAAAATACGGTATTGATTTATAAATTGCTAAAAATATTTTTATTTCAAAGTAATTCAAAATCTTCATAAAGCAAACCTCATATTCAATTCGAACTGAATAACCTGCTCGTCGAATTCGAACAGTTTCAAGCATTCCAGTATAACGAAGTTGTCGCAAAATAATATTATCATCAAAAAAATTTGGAATTTTTTCATTATTTGATTTTATGCATCGAATAAAATATGGGGTTGCAGAAGATAAAGTTTTCATAAGTCTTGAAAGAGAATATTCAAATTGTCTGGAAACAGATGATGGCTTATTTGAAAGTGGTTTTTTTCCGATAATTTCTTTTACAGCTTGTAAAGATCGAAGTGTTGGTTGTCTTTCAGGTTTTTGCTTCGTTTGGGGCTTTTTTGCTCGAGTTACAATTGTTTTAAAAACAGATGTATCACAAAAATCTGGAACAATTGCTTCAGAAATTTCACCGCGAAGAAATGCAGATAAATGTGAATCGGAGCCTCTTTTGTGTGAAGCATTTAAGGGCTCATTTGGAACCATCAAACGATCAACAGATTCTGCTCTTCGAATTCGTCGTGATTGTATTGATTTTTTGAAGGCATTTACAGCTTTAAAAGTATTTCGAACTAAATTCCATCGATATATTGCAATTGGATCATCTCCAACTAATTCTCTCACAAATGCACTTTTACTATTCTTTAAAACCATCATAACATCATGTCTCATTAAATCTTTATTCTTTTCACGAAATCCAGCAATTTGATATTTAACTTTTCCAGCATAATGCGCTATGATAAAAGCGTCTTCTTTTTTATGTGGAATTTCATAATATTCATTATTGGATAAATATGTATTTAATTTTAATAGCATACTTTGATCTGTTGCATTGTTAATATTTGATTCTTCATCTATTAACCTTAAAAGTCCATATGGTTTTTGTTGAAATAAATGTACGCATTCAGTATTATCCGTATATTCAATATTTGTCCATGTAATATTCTCTTTTAAATATTCTTCCTAAAAATGTGCAGGGATTAAATTTGCTGAATTAATGTAACATTTATTTATATAAAATTTTTAATTTTTTAAAATTTACCATAAAATGCTAATTATTTTTTATGGGAAGAAGCTGAAAAAAAAATGACGTCATTAACGTTCAAACACTATCAACCGTGGCCGTGTGGCGCAATTGGATAACGCGTCTGTCTACGGAGCAGAAGATTGCGGTCCGAGTCCTGCCACAGTCGAAACTTTTTATTTTCCAATAAAAAAATTTTTTTTTAAAAAAATGTTTAATTGCTAATTGTGTGAAACTTTATAGCGTCATTCTGTGAGATAATACAAATCACAGCAACATTTTACACACATTTTTAATAAAAATCTCTAAAATAAATAAAAATACAAACCTGTTCGAATTGAAAAATATGTTGATTAAAATATGCTTGTAAATGTTCATTTGCATAATTAATACAAAGTTGTTCAAATGAATTCCATTCAGCTCCAACATCTTCAAAACCAAAAATATCTAAGATTCCAATATAATAACCTTTTTTTCTTATTGCTGTATCCCGTTTAATTAAAGCTTGATTCATTCGAAGTACAATCCAATGAAATAAAGCATTATATAAACATTTTGACATTGCATTTTTATTAAAAACTGCTTCAGATACATTATATCTTGTAATAACTGTATCATTCCTTAGTACAGTTCTTCGCATTGTTAAAGCTTGATGAAGTTGTTGGGCTTTAATATTTAAAAGTTCTGCAATAACATCAATTAACTCTTCATTTCCAATATATGCATTTTCATCTGAATGATATCCAGGACGTTTAATAAATTCAATATTTCCAAGTAATAAAACTGCAGAAATCATTCCAAATATTTTATCTTGCGAATCTTTTGAAAATCCAACAGCTTCCATTGAATGTTTTAGTCGATCATATTCATATTTTTCATTGATTCCTTCACAAGAAAAGAAATTGTTTTGATTTAAATAATGATAATCATTTGGTTGTAAAAGGAAATGCTTTTTTCGATCTTCATCTGTTGCACCTTCAAGCAAATAATAAAAGACATGATAATTTCGTTCTCCAACTGCTTGGGAAATAATTCTAGATTTTTCAAGTAAATATATTTCAACATTTGCTCTACAAAAAGTGAAAATAAATGTATGACAAAAACCTCCAAAAACAAGAGATTACCCAGAAACCATTCCATTTTCACGATAATTAACTTTAATAAATTTACCAAATCGACTGCTATTATTATTTTGTACGGTGACAGCATTTCCGAATGCTTCTAAAACTGGACCTGCTGAAAGAAGGGTTTGTTCAACACTTGATCCATCACTTCCTTTTTGTGAAAGCGTTGTTAAATGATGCAAAAGAAAATTTGTTGATTCAGTTTTTCCAGAACCTGACTCTCCACTAATTACAACACATTGACTTTCTTTTATTCTCAACATACTAAAATTTCCAAAATAATTGTTATTGATAGTATTAATGAACAATCTTACTTGTGATAAGTGATATCAGCGATTGCAAAAATATGTGGTGGTAAAGCTCCCAATCTTCGAGATTGTGAATATAATCGAGCATATTTTGGATTATAAATTGGAAAAAAGTTGAAAGGATTTACAGCAACCAAAATTGGCCCAATATAAGTATAAATGTGTCCAGAATTAAATCGATCCCGTAAATTATCCAATAATGTTTGTTCAGTCAATTCTGGCAACATGCATAAATCTGCATATTCTCGATCCTAAAATTAATTACTTTTATTGATTTTTTTTGTTTACATTTGCAAACCTGGGGTTGAGTTAAAAACTTTGCAAGAAATGAATCAATTGTGCTTGAAGTTTCAGTAGAAACAAATGTGATATTTGGACCTTGGGGTCTTGAACCTTTTTCTTTCATAACAAAACGAGTTTTTGGGATTGTTGGTTCATTACTATTATCTGAAAGGGTTCGAGGCCATAGGGTTTGAACTGCAACCGGATATTCTCCTGGATCTAATCGCCTCTCTTTAAATGTCCGACCATCCAAAGCCCCAAGAGTTTCATATATTTCAAAATCATCAATATTTGTACTTGTAAAATCTATAACAGATTTGTAATCAAACAAAAAAAATGTTTAAAAAAAGATTACCATCACGTTGTGCAAGAATTTTTTCAATTAGCTCTTCCGTTGTTGCACGTTTATGAAAATCAACTTTAATTTTATGATCCAAATTTTCTGGATTAAATGTATATAAATATACGGTAACCGGTTGAACGTGACAATCTTCAGGGGCTGCAATTGTCAAAGCCCGCCGTGGAAATATTCCCGTATTTAATAAATTTATTTGCCCTTGAGCCGTTGAAAGAGAATCCAAACTCATTGTTTACAAAAAGGAGGGAAATTTAAAATATTGCCAAAATTTGAAAACGAATACGTCGTTTTTTAATTATAATTTGATCTTGTCGAATTTTTTGTTTAATAATGAATAAAAAATTGGAATTAAGAGTCATGTAGTTTGACGAAACAAAAATATTTGAATAAAAAAGGATGTTTAGGAAATTTTTAGAGGGTTAATATCTGATGGATGGGGAAAAAGGTAGCTTAAAGCAAAATATAATATTTAAGGATTAATCATAACAAAAGTCTTTTTTTGCTTCTTTGAATAATGATGATAAAAGCCACGTGCCAAAAAACAAATGATTTTTTTGGATGTTATTGATTACTTTTTAGAAGGGTTGATGGTGATAGTGAAGTTGATGTTGAATGGCGTGAACAATATACTTTTTTTCTCGTTGGTGAGAAGTAAAAACGGACGACTCTTTTTTTTGCCACTCGACGGCAACACCTCAAAAAAATAGTTGTTAAAAAGATTAAAAAAAACCTATAACAAAAATACTGTTTTAAAAAACAGTAAAATTTAACACGGATTTTTTTATAGAAATGTATAAAAAATGGATCTGCGCAAAAACAACTAATATAAAAAAATCATAGTCATGTGGGATTTGTTTAACGAAAAAAAAAGTAAGCAAAAAAATATAATCAACTAGATTTAAGCTTTGAATATAAAAAAAGAGGGTATCAAGGGGGGAAAGAAAAGGGATGATGTACACCTGCAGGCAGAAGTTTTGTTATAAAGAAAGAAAGCGCCATGCACTCTTTCTTTCTAATGTTTTAAGCTGTTGCTGTTATTGCTTTGTTGCTTGTCTTTTTTTCTTCTAAGCAAAGTTGAGCTTTTTTTTTCTTTTTTCAGGGATTTGCACTTTTTTTCAATAGAGAGATATATCCGCGCTTTTTCTTCTTTGCCGCCCTCAAACAAAAAAAATCAAAAAGAAAGTAAAGAAAGAGAAAGAAAGAAATGATTTCATTTCACGAGGTCTTCCGTGTGTTTTTATACAAATAAAACATGACTAAATTCAATACATTTTTTTAGAGTTTGATTTCTTTGTATTTTTAATGGATAAATATTTTTTGTGGTTTTAGATGTTAGCAGATATGATGATGTGTGTAAAAAATTTCTTGACATTGTTTTTACGTTCCAACAACTTCTTGTTCATATTTAAAAAACTTTTTAATTTAACCAAAATCCGGAAACACCTTTTAAAGACCCCCTTTAGTCTTAAAACGAAAAAATCGTTGTATTTTTCAACCCCAATTTTATCTCTCTCTCTTTTTTGCCTACCAAATGATCTATTATTAGAAGAAAATTCTTCCATTTTCTTTTATTGTCTAATTTCGGCTGACGTCATTCGAAAAAAAGCAATAATGCTGGCTGTCAATGAAAAATTGGATTTTCGGCAAAAATATCTCTCTCTTTTTTTTAATTGACAACGGGTTAACCTTTGTTCATTGTTTCATTCACAAAGGCAAAAAAAGAGGAAAACGATTTTTCTTCGTTTTCTTTCAAATTTCAAAAGCATCTTAACAAATTTATTTTTTATGCTTTTTTTTGTTTTTTAAAAGGTACCACATTTTCTATTATATGTCTCAAAAAATTAAACAGAAACAAAATTCATTTGCTTAAAATCAATAAATATTTTGAAATCTTTTATCAAAGAATTCTTTTATTAAAGTGTGTACAAAGTTAAAACAAGTACGTGAAAAAGAGATCTCACATCTCCACCTTCTTCTTCAACTACTTTTTATTTAATCTTGTTGAAAGAAGAAAGAAAAAATTTTGTTGACATTTTTAAAGTTGAGGAGGTGAAAGTTTTTCATAGCGGTATTTGAGTAAATATGCGGCCATCTTCGGTTGACGATTTCTTGTTAAAACTCCTTTATGATTTCCAATTACTCGAGTTAAAGCTAAAAAAACAAACTGTTAAATTTAAGGTTTTTACTTTCTCACACCCTCCATCAATTAAAATTTAATTACTTTGATCTGTCATAAAATCTGCAAAATTCCAAATCATTTCACCAGCTAAATTTCCACTTTTTCGAAGAAAATCAATTGCTTCATGAGTTTTTGAAAGTAATTCAACTTGATATTGAACTGAAAATGATACAGATGGTTCTGCTGAAAATCCTTCAATTGTATCTGCTCCATATTCACTTAAAATCATTGGTTTTCCAAATTTTTTTCTCCAACCAATAACGTCTCCAACTAAACTTCCATTTATGGATTCAGTATCCCCAAGATTTATATACCATCCATAATATCGATTTAAACAAATTAAATCAACAAGATCCGCAACCTTTTCTGCAAATTGTGAAACAGAAAAAACAATCGTTGCAGGACGTGAATGATCAAGGGCATGAATTTGATTTATTAATGCACTAAAAATCTATGTTATATTTGTGTAAAAAGTTATTTCTTGCTTACTTAAAATATTCTCTTGAAATACCTTCGGAAGTTCTGGGTTCATTTGCCAATGACCACATAACAATTGATGGATGGCGATGATCACGTTTAAATAAATCTAATAACATTTTTTGATGCAATTTTAAAATGTTTTTATGGAAAAATCTAAAAATTAATTTTTATCAATTTTTTATATTTAATTTTTTGGTATACTCAAGTCCAACTGCAGGAGTTTCAGCAATAACAACAATTCCTCTTCGATCTGCTTCATATGCCCTTTCTTCACTGTATGGGTAATGGGATGTTCGATAACAATTTCCATTCATCCATTCAAGCATATTTAAATCTTTTGTCATAACAACTTGATTAAAACCTCTTCCAAATAGCTGAAAAAAAAGAAGTTTAAAATGGTACAAAAGGGGTAAGATAAAAAATGTAAACAAACATCAAAATCTTCATGCATTCCAAAACCAATACAATAAAATATTTTTCCATTTATTAAAATATTATTTTCTGTTAAAGAAACAGTTCGAAATCCAAATGTTTCTCGATAAATATCAATGGTTTTTCCCTTTGGAACATTGTTTAATTTTATCTGAAAATGTTGTAAAGGTTAAAAAAGTTTTGTTTATGGTGTTTATCGTTAATTCAGTATTGATATCTAATGATTGCTTAAACTTATCAATTTAAAAGCTAAATTTTAAAAAGTATAATTATAAATTTTTTTTTAAATAACTAAAATTCTCAACACGATTTGAATTTCTGCTGATATGATTTTATAAAAATAAGCTTACTTCAAAGACATAAAGTGATGCATCACCATAACCTCGAGGCCACCAAAGTATAATTTTTTTTGGGTCAACTTCAGCTTTTCCAGAGATTCCAGTTCCATTCCAAATTGAATGAGAATTTGTTTCACCTTTTTTATAAACTGATATTTCAATTTCAAATTCTGGCATTGGACGAGTATTTAATTCAATGCTATATTCAATATTACCTTTAAAATATTATTACTATTTATGAAGCTTAAAAAAAAAAAACCTTTTGCATCAGCAAAAAGTGTTACATCTGTGATATAAATTGATGGAAGTTTAAGAATTTTAACAGATCTTAAAATTCCAGCATAATTAAAAAAATCGAAATTTGGTTGAAATGAAATTCCTTCATAATCAAAAGTTTTGTAATGCCGATATTCGGCATGTGGTAAAGTTTCATGTGAAAGAGTATTATTTACTGCAACCGTTAAAATATTTAAACGATGTGGAAATGGTTCAATTTCAAATTCAAATGGTAAATGTCCGCCAATATTTTCACCAATAAATTCTCCATTTAGGTACTGCAAAGTTTAAACTTAAAAAATAAAAATGATAAAAAGTGCTTACAATTCGAGAATAATACTGTACACTTTCAAATTTTAAAACATTTAATAAATGGTGATCAAATTTTGATTGATAGAAGCTAGTTTGATACCAAACCCATCCTAAATGTTCTCGTAATTCTTTTTCAGCTGAAAGTTCATTGTATGCACATGGAACCGGCATTACAGTTGCATTCTAAAAAATGTTCTCAGAATATTTCAACCAAAAAGTTGAGATTTACCTTAAAAGCTGATAAATCTTTTTTGTACCATTGATTTTGGATTCCGATTCCATTTGAATCAAATGGTTCACGAACAAATGTCCAAAGTCCATCTAAATTATCAAAATGCCGGATTTCATTTTTCTAAATTTTGACAAATTTTTTGGCAATTAAACAATAAATTTTATTACTTGTGAAAATAAACTTCCATAACAAATTGAAAAACAACCACAAAATATTACCACCAAAAACTTCAACATGATTGAAGCATTTGTTTAAATTCTAACTGAAAAGAAAGGATTTAAAAATTGAACCAAAAACAATATTGGGCAAAGAACAAAAAAAATGAAAAAGAACAAATGCAACAAGAAAAAAAGAAAGAAACCAATTAGTCTAAAAAAATTTCTCAATTAGTGCCAATTTCTTTTGGTTCATAAAAAATAAAGACTAATGAATACAAAAAATAAAACTCGTGGCCAGCACGAGTTTTATAGAATGATATGATTTAAGTCAAAAAAGGGCATCTATACATATTATTTGTTTTATTTTAAAAGATAAGTGAAAAATAATATTTACTTTTCTTTGCGTTTTATCATTTGAGATTTTTTTAAAAGTTTTAACATATTTGTACTTTTATTTTCAATCATTGGTTTTATATTTTTTAAAGTGCTGAAAACAAAGTTGTGAAATTTTTTTAAATCATTTTTTAAAATTAAAAAATAGGATTTAAAAAAATTAAAAAAAAAAAACTTTATGTCTTTGAAGTAATTTGTTTCACTTTTTAATCTCCAAATTTTTCTTTTTTTTTCGTTGAGCTCATTAGGCTAATGTTTTTTCGTCAGTTTCACAAAGATGACATGAATTATATTCGAATTTCATGCCATGCCCGATCAGCTGACTATTTTGAATTATTTTTAATTCCTAAAGGCTCAAAAAGGCCGGTGAAGAAAAATGCATATACATTTTTAGTTTGGACATCTTTGTCGGTAGTATCTCTATATTTTATTTCAGTGTATTTATTATCTTCTATTGTTTTCTTTCCAGCATCAGCAACTGTACTAATAATTTCAAAAAATACGTCCTGAAGTGCTTTAGCATTTTTTTCATAAAAATTTTTAAAATCAAAAAAACAATTTGTTACACCTTTGTTGCTTGATCGTGAAAACATTTTTCAGTCTTTAAAGGTTGAGAAAAATAAAATAAAGTGTAATATCGCTATTTTCTCTTTTTTTGTCTGCCCTTTAAAAATGCATTTGTTCGAAGAAAAAAATAGATGCGAACTTTCGTAATACTTGTTTTGATCGTTTCACAGCAAATTCTTATTTCATTCTCAAACATTATTTATAAAAAATACAAGCTTGAATCTAATGACATTGTTTTTATAATATTTTAGAACCCAATAAAAAACATATGTAAGAATTTGATTGACTGCCATTAAAGTTGATAACCATGGAAAACGGCTCTTTCTTCTTTGAGAGATGAAAACATGGTGGATTCTCTAAGAGTGATTTTTTTAGATGGAAAGTTTCTAAGAATTTATTATTAATTTACTTTGGCAAAAATCGGATTTGTTTATAAGAATAAAATTTTTATATTTCCGAATGTACAATAAGCAAGATAACAAATAATAATTCATTTTTGAATACAAGAACTCAGGCTGCCAAAGTTTTTTTAAATATCGGATAATTGAATTTCATTTGTTGCAACTAATAAAATTTGTGTAAACTGCTTTTAATTAATATATTTAAATAATTAAATTATTTAAATATATTATTATTAAAATTTCTGTAAAGCAATTTTTTGTTGAAACAAATAGCAAATATTGTTGACTTTTTTTCTCTGTGTCTTTTTTTTTTTGCTTGGGTATGACTAAAAGGTGCAAATAAAAAAAACATAGTTTTTAATTGAAATTTAAATAAATGTGGATTTGATGCTTAACACCTTTAAAAAAACACCCTTAAAAATTAAATAGTGATTTCTAAGCTGTTTAGAGTTTTAAAAAAAATTTAAAAAAAAGCGCATTAAGCAAAAAGTATATTTTTTTAAATGAACAAACTCTTTTTTTTATGGGCCACAAAAATAGGGAATATTTTATCTGATTTCGAAATTTGATTTCGACGAAAAATGTGCAAAAATATTGCTCTAATCGAATATAGCAACGTTAGTAGCAAAAATGAAGAGAGCCATACTTTTCTTTTTCTAATGTTTTCGGATTTTTTTCCAAAACATAAAAACGTATATCTGTCTACTTTTTCTTTTTACTATTACTTTGTCACAAAAGAGAAATTTTTTGTTATTTTTGCAAAGATTCTTGTTTGTTACCGGGTTTACGCATTCCAATTTATAAAAACAAAATTGTATTGTAAATCCGGAAACTCAAAGGCATCAAATTTCATCTTTTTTTGACTTGAAAATTTGCTGTTCATATTTTCTTTTGTTTTGAAACAATAAAACTGATAAGGTGCGTTTTTTTCTGTAATTATTTTGACCTTTTTCTGCATTCAAAGTCAAAATTTCCATTTTAATAGCTGTAATTTAGTTTTTGTTGACAGACGTATTTTATAATTATTAAATCATTTATCTTTCTTTAAAAAAATAAATTCAAATATACAATCATTGAAAAAAAGCAAAAGATCCCGTTTATCACTGGTAAAAAAATTAATAAAAAAAAATTTGGAGAAAAAAAAGTACCGGCAAGAAAAAGAAAATTTTAATATTAAAATACTAAATATTGTAATTTTAAATTGACTAGAAACTCGTAGTTTAATGTATTTTGTTGGATGAATGAATCTGCACTGCTTACTTTAAACAACTTCACTTGGAACAATTGAACCATATGCTTCAGAATATATATCACTTCCATCTCCGAGCATTGTTGAACCGCTACTATTTTGTAAATGTAATCTTTGAGGCATTGAAGCAAAAAGTAACTTCCAAAATATTGCATCATTACTTCGAATACAATTATTTTTTCGTAAAATTTGTCCAAGTTCATTATCCAATTCATTCGCTTGAACATGTTCATCCAAAATTCCAATAATCCGTTTATTACTTTTTGCAAAAAGTTGATGAGAAGTTTTTATTTGAAGGGAAGACCATTCATTTTCGAGGAAATTTTTTGTTACAAACATTATCAATGATTGACATGCATCTAATTGATGTATAAGTTCATCATCAATTACATGCCGATTTCCTGTATATGTTCTTTTTGCACCTCCATCTTGATGTAATAAGCAAAGGGTGAAGTCTTCATTTTCTAATGGCCTAAAAAGATTGGAGTTTTAGAAACTTTTTAAAACACAAATTTGAATGAAAAAAGATAGTAACAAAATTATTCAAAAATTATTATTTTTGGATTACTCTAGCTATTTCAAATTTACTTACCGACATAAATTATTTAAAATGGTAAATTCATCAGCTTTTGAATAACTTATAAATGCATCATATTGTATTAAAGGAAGTGGAGAACATCCAGGTGTTGTCGTTGAACAATTTAATGATGGTGGAGCTTTCTTATATCGATTTTTTGAATTTCCACCTTTTCGAAAGAATGATAAAATGATATAAACTAATCCAATCAATGCAAGTAGCATAATAATTATTGAAGCAATAATTAAAATAATATTCCGTTCAGTACCACCACCAAAAATTCCACTAACTTCAACGGCACAAAATGTTTGATTGGCTTGATTTATAAAATCTAACATTGGAATTGAAAAAATATGTTCACCACGATTTGGAACAAGTGAAGTTAGAACAGTTGTATCATTGGTAAGAAAAGATTTGGTGACATTTTCTGCGCATTCTATTAAATTTGCATCTTTAACAATTTCAATATTTTTTATTAGCCATGCTTGAACACGAAATCTTCTCCAATTGCAATCACATCGAAATGGATTTTTGGATAAAGTTGTTTCAGTTAATTTTTGTGACAAAGTAATCATTTCAGGCAATTCATCAAAACCATTTCCAGATAAATGTAAAATTTGTAGATTTGGAAGTTGTTCAATATTTCGGCTATCCAATTCATATAAGTTATTATTATGTAAATCAAGTTCTTCAATTCTTTGTGTCTTAAATAGTTCATCTCCTCGAAGTTCTGTTAACTCATTTCCAGACAGATCAAGTTTTTTCAAAGATTGAAGAGTATTGAAAGTTAAAGGTTGAATAATTTTAACGCCGGAAGCATTAATTCGGAGTTCAATCAAGCGTGTTCGAGACATAAAATCATGAGTTTTTAGTGTTGGAAGTTTAAGCTTTTCAAGAATGATATGTGTTGCATGCATTGGAAGAATTTTAGGTGAAAATGAACGATGTGAAGTTTCATTCAAATCTTTACATTCAACAACATTAGTTTTATATCCTTGATCATGAAAACATGAACAACCTTCAGGGCATTTAGATTTACAATCACAATTTCCATATTGACAACAAATACAATTTGGTTCACATGTTTGTTCATATGGGCATAAGAAATCAGATTCAGAAGTTGTTGACAATTTTTTATCCATAGCTTTATAAACCATATGTTTGCATGTAGTTGAAGCAGCATCAACAATTTGAAGTGTAGTTTTTGAACTTAATAATGTAATCCATGACATTTCACAATGGCATTCAAATGGATTTCCTTCAAGAAAAACTTTTGTTGTTAAAAGTCCATTAATCATTGAAGCTTCATTATCTCGAAAAGTTCTTTTTGTTAAATATCGCAGTTTATTATTCTTTAAATTCGCTTGTTTTAAATTTATTAATACATTTAAAACATCTTCTTCAATTGCAGCAATCAAATTATCACTGATATCAATATCTTCAACTTGTTCACTGAGTTGTCCTTTTTCAAGTTTCTTGAGGCGATTATTATTTAACTAAAAGTTTGTATTGTTGTTAAAGATATATATAGTAAAAAAAGTAATTACTTACCTTTAAGGTTCTCATTTTGCTATTCGTTGCAGGAGTCAAAGTTAAAATTTTATTATTTGATGCATCCAAATTTTGTAAATCTTCCGGAAATTCTGTCCATTCAAATGTTTGAATATTATTAAAAGAAATATTTAAATTTCTTAAAGATTTTACAAATGCCAAAGATCCAGAAAAGATTGAAATTTTATTTTGTGATAAATCAAGTGTACGAAAATGTGGACATGCTTCAAAGGCATCTTGGGCAATTCCATCAATTCGATTATTTGATAAATTTAGATCACTTAAATGTGGACAAGATGAAAAAATATAGCTATCAATTGCAGCTAAACGATTTGAAGATAAATCTAATCTTGAAAGGTGAACCATTTTATTTAAAACAAATTTATATAATTTATTTATTTGATTTTCTGAGAAATCCATTGTTTTAATTTTTGCCAATCTTGAAACAGCCATTGGCAGTTCAACAAGTAAATTTTGTGACATATCAAGTTTATGTAATCGATGTGAAATATCACCAAAAACTCCAACATCAATATGATAAATTGAATTATTTTTAAGTGATAATTCTTGCAATTCTGTTAAACCATCAAAACATCCTTCCGTAAGGGTTTTAATACGATTATTGCTTAAATCCAACTAAAAAATAATGGTTTAATCTTTTAAAAAAGTCCTTGAATTTTATTTTATTAAATCCCCCCCCCCCTTTTTTTTGACCTATGTTGTCCCTTCAATCCCGTGTCAAAAATTGTCATTTTAATTTTTTGCACCTTTTTTAACAAGGTCAATCCAATTCATTCTTTTTTTGTCATTAAATTTTTTGAGTGTAATAACCAATTGCGTAAATTTAGTATTCCCTCCCTTAATTGAACAATTGAAAAGATATATTTTTGCGCGTCTGCTGCCTTTTTTGCACTTGTTTCATTGATTTTTGTGTGAAAAAAAGAGATATCTATATCCGGCATATGGCTTTGCTTATTATTATTATTATGCAAAAGTCAGAATTAGTAACAAAAGAGCATAAACCAATTTACAAAAGAGAGACAGAGAGAGAGGGATGCCATAAAAAATGAATACACGCGTTTTTGTTGCAGTTTATACAATCTTTTTTCGACAAAAAAAAATTTACAATGACATTGTTTTAGGTTTTTGACTTTTTATGATTGCGCAAAAAAATATGCATAACAGATTGTAAGCACAAAAGTATTTGCGTATTTTGAGTAGAATTATATATTTATATGTAATGAAAATTTACAACTCTGTTAACAGATTACACAATTTCATAACTACCGTAAAACATATTTATTTTTGTTTCACCTTTTTTTACAACTCCGTAATAGGCTTTTACAGTATACCATTTTTTTCGCATCTGTCACTCAAAAAAAAGAGATGCAGAGATTTTTTTCTATACTTCAAAAAAGAAAAGAAACGAAAGCAGCATATTTCCCGCATCTGTGTAAATAAAAAACATTGCACGCAAATTTAGGAAAGAAAAGTAGTTTTTTATATCTGCATATTTCCGATCACCGAAAAAACGGCTTTTAAGTGCCGAAATTTGATCCCCTTCTAATTTTTTGGTTGCCACTCATTCCCATTGTTTGAGGTGCTTATGAAAAGTTGAACCATATTGTTTAGAAAGTGGTCGAAAAAAGAGGGATTACCGTAATTGGATTCATTTTTTGAATGACAAAAGATTAGTTTTAGTTTTTTTCCCACAAATAATAAATACAAAAAACAAACCTTTGACAATTTTGAAAGATTTTGAAATTGTGACGGTTGTAAAACAGCAATTTGATTATTTGATAAATGTAGCGATAAAATATTTGAATATGATGATTGAATAATTTTTAATGGTACAGAATCCAAAAGATTATTGCTTAAATCCAAAGTTTCAAGGGTTTCTGTTTGAAGGGAAAATGGCGTATTTGAATCAATTTTGTTATTGTTAAAATTTGCATAAACAAGTTTTTTGAGATTTGCTACAGAAGCTGGAATATTTGCAAGTTTGTTTTTTGCAAGATTTAAATGTAAAACAGATTCTGGAAGGATAATCATTTCTTTCAATTCATTATTTTCAAAATCCAAATGTTGTAACATTGTTAAAGATTTAAAGGCATCTTCATGGATATCAGAGATTCCATTTCCAACAATAATAAATTGTCTCAAAGATGGATATGCAGAAAGATCATTAGCTCGAATTGATTCAATTACATTTCCAGATAAATCCAAAATTATTAGCTGACTTAATTCACATTTTTCATTGGATTGTTCCAATTTCGTTGAAGATAAATTATTTGTTGTTAAATTTAGAATCTGAAAAATTCGAATTTTTTTTAAAAATTGCATAATTTTTTATGTCCCTTTTTTCAAATTTTTTGTTTAAAATCTGTCATCAAAATTGTTTCTTTCATTTGTCAAAGCTATTTGAAACAATTGGAAAGCCATCTGGTTGTCAATATTTAAAAATTTTCATACAAAATTGATGCAATCTATTCCATTTTTTGGCATGGGTTTTAAACAACAATTTTTTTTGTTTTTCCCTCTTTTTTTTTAAATCCGGGTAAATCCCCCGCTAAAAGGCGATCATCATCATCATCACTGCCAACCTGCCGAAAAAAGCAAAGGACAAAAATGCGTTGAACCGCAACACATGGCTCTTTGTTGTATGTTTCAAAACCCAAAAAGAAAATGCGCATTTTTTGGCTCAAATAATAAATTTTGACCGATTATTATTATTATTAATACTTCAAAAACGCTGTTTCCAAAAACACTCTTAAACCTCGCGTTCAGCAAAGATGGCTGCGGTGGCGCCGATGGCTGTAAACATATTTTTTTAAATAAGACAGAAATATTGGTGCAATTTTGTTTCAAACAAAAAATTTTTTGAACGCAATTAATCCATTCCGCAATTGAAAAAAAGAGACAAGTGTTTTCCACTAATAAAAATCTAAACCCTGAACCACGGAGGGCTCAAGGGGATACAAAAATGAAAAATAAAAAGATTTTTTATGAGTTTTTTTCGGTAATAAAAAAGAGATTGAAAGTGTGAAAAACAAACCTTTAAATCTGTAAAAGGACAAAAAAGACCATCAGGAAAGTCACGGATTGCCGAATTTGTCAAGGTTAATTTTTGAAGGGATTTAATTGGATGAAATAATTGTGAAGAAATTATTAATGATTTTGTTGTTGCAGATTTGTCCAAGCTTAATTCACTTAAATATAAATATTCAAGTTTTAAAAGACCACGAAATGTATTTGCTGGAAGTTCAGTGCCATGGCAATTCTGAAAAGAAATGTTAGATCAGAGAATTACAGTTACCGTTTTTTTTTTAAATGAGTGATTTTTGATCAAAGCGGAAAAAAACTACTCATTCAAAAAATTGACAAAGAATATTGAGAACCGGAATATTTTATTTTGTCATTTTAAATGGTACAATTTTTTTTTGTTTTTGTTAATCAAACAATAAAATTACTTACTGAAATTTTGAGATCTCGTAAAGTTTTAAATTCTTCAAACATATCATCAGAGAATATTGTTTCATGTTTATGCGAAAGACATCGAAGTGATAAAGTTTTTGTTGCGTTTCTTGGAAAATCTTCAAAACTTTTTGCACCATTTAAAAAATCTAATTCACAGCTAATAACTAATTGATTTCCATCTACAACATCTGGGACACACATACATCTAAAAAAATGTTCGTCTTATATTTGTTGTATATATTTGCATTAAAGAATATGTTTTAAAACATTAATGTTTTATAAAATTTTTTTTGTTGGAAAACCGCAGTTCATTTTTAGGAAGAAAATAATAATGGAAAAAAAGGAAAGAAAAATGCTTTTAGCACTTTAATGCGCAACGACTCTTTTTTTATTATGTTTTTTTGAGGAATATTATTCCCGATCGGCAAAAAAAAGTCGGCACATTTTTTTGATATATAAAAAACATAAATAAGCTACTATTACGTTTTTTTTTCTCATTTTCTTTTGTTTTATGGCGGTTCAATTACGGCATTTTTCATTGTTACATTATTTTTTGGAGACAAAATAAATATGCTTTTTTGGTGCCAAAGAAAATGATGAAAGTAATCAAAAAAATTTGCATTTCTCTTTTATGTACCAAAATTTGAGATACAATAGTATATATAGAAACACAAAAAAAAGATTTTTAAGTGGGTGTCATCTTTTTTTGAAAAATGTAATTCATGATTTAACAAAAGAGTTGAAACATGAATTTTTCTGACTCTTAGAATCCACTTTTGTCACAGTTAGTTTTTTTAAAATAAAAAAGCCGCAGAGAAATGTTTCAAACTAATCTTTTTTCATCGATACTTTTCATTCTTTTGCCAAAAAAAAATCTCTCTCTATCGGATTTTGTGTTAAGTACCCTTTTCCTTTCCCTATCCCTTTTTCATTATTATTCATTGACTGTTGCATCATACAGCAGGGGTCAATATAAGTGGTTCGCCTAATGAGAATGCATCAAACAAAAGCATCGTTCTTTTTTTCAATACAAAAAATGCCGATTATTTTCAAGTGGAAACAACCTGGTCATTTTCTCATTACTGTTCTATTTTTTAGCAGATCCCTTTTTTCTGTTATTTTTTTCATGGATAAATTTTATTTTATGACAAATTTGAAAAATAGTCAATAAAAAAGTATTTTGTTTTTATGAAAAAAAACTGTCATAAATTTGTAATCAATCAAAATATGAATATTTTGGTTTTATTTTGGTAGTTCATAAAATAGATGAAAAAATAATAAATCGGCATTAAGCCTTTTAAATTTATATCCATTTTGTATATCTTTGATGAAGAGATATGCTGCCATTTTTGTGGATGTATTATTTTTTTTTAAATATTAAAAAAAAAAAACAAAAGCAACAACAAAAGTCTTCCGGCGGTTTTTATTTTTAATATTAGAAAAAAGAAAAAGTGTCAAATAATTGAAAAGCGTTCAAGCGCTTCCCTTTATTTTTCTAGCTTTATCGAAGTGAATCAAAAAGCGCGCGCTTAAAATGCAAATTTTATTGAGAAAAAATATAGGGAAGAAACCATTTGACGAAAATTTTTGAATTAAAATTAGTTAAAGAGAGAAGCCTTGCAAAGAATGAAATTCCCCGGAGAAAAAAATATTGGAACACTTTTTAAACTATATTTTTTTTGCAAAACATAAAAATTTTATTAAAATATATTTTTTGGTCGTTCAACTTGTTGCTGTTGCTTCTGTTGCAAAAGAAAAGTTTTTTGATTCATGCCAAAAAATAAAAAAGTTTTTAGTAGCAATATTAGTCATGTTTTGTCTGCGAAAAAGAGTGCCCCTCTGTTTTTTAAGGCATACATTGTTTTTTTTCCAAGGAGGTCGAAAAAAATAAATATGAATGAATAAAACAGGAAATATGACGACTTTAGACAAGGCACAATAAAAGAAGTAACAGAAGGGCACACGCTTCCGGTCGATTTGCTTAAATAATCGTGCCAAAAAAATATATGTAAATTTTTTTTGTTGTCAAGAGATAATGGAACGGAGAAAGAAGGTGGATAACGGGAGATGTCTTGTGCCGTGCCAAAAAAAAGTGTGAATGTATGCATGTTTTTTCCGATCGGATCAAATTTATAGGAAACAAATTGCATATTGTTTTATAAATATTTCTCCAATGCCATCGAAAAAAAAAGTGAACGGAAATGAAAAAAAAAATATGAGTTTCATTCATAAAAACTTTTTTTAACAATGGCAAAAATTTAAGAGAAGAGGAATCAAATAACGAACGGTAAATGAGGTGATTAAATTTAGGTGTAAAATGTTTTTTACCGTTAAAAAACAGGTTTTAAAAATGTAAATAAAGCATTTTGTCAATTTTAATCTGTTTTTTAAAATCCCCATTAAAATAAGAAAACTAACCCATCAGGACATTTATATCGAAATATATCGTAATCTGAAGAGCCAAATGCCATAGAAGATGGAATAAATGCAACTATTATTGAAAAAATACATATTAATTTTATTAAATAATTTGTTGTTTTTAATGGTTTTGGTGAAGAATATAAATATGGTTGTTGCTCATAATGGCATTCAAATGGCGCCGTCATTTTTGAAATATGTCTGACGCCAACATTTAACACTTTTCTTCTCTTTTCAGAGGTACTGGGTTCATGCATTCTTTAAAAGTAAAAACAATGAAAGCAAAAAGGGTTGAAAAAAGAATAAAAATTTCGTGTTGATTGAATTTAGTGATTTTTATTCATTGAAATTTATTTTGTATTGTTTTTAAAGGGCAGGCAACATTTATAAATATGAATTGAAACAAAATAAAAAACAAAAAATGTTGCAAAATTTCTTTAATGGTGCCAAAAAATGTATAAAAACTGAAAAAAGCATATATTTAGCGCAAAAAAATATAAAAAGTACATGATGATCTTAAAAGAGAGACATGATCCGATCAATTTTGTTAGAACATTAAAAAAAATCGACGCGAAAATGAATAAAAGAAGGGTAATCGAAAAAGCGGAGAGTCTTAGAAAAAAGAGAGATGAAAAGTTTTACGAACTTCATTTTTCTAATCGACTCATGATCGCTGTTAGTAAAGTATTAGAATCATTTATCGCACATTCTCTTTTTTTTTTGGCCACACGATCAATCACGAATTTAGAAAGAGGGGGAAAACTCTTGTAAAAAAACATAAAGGGGTAATAAACAAAAAGGGCAAGACAGAAAAAAGAAGAGGGTACTAAACTGTCATAAAAAAACAGTCTTCTCCTTTGACTTTGAAGATAAAAAAAGGTTTCCCATGAAAATTTAAAAAATATAATTAAATTGTAAAATGGTTTTTTGTATTAAAAAAAAAGAGTTTTGCAGGTGGTTTTAATTTTTTAAAGAAAAAAGTATAAAAATTAATGAATGAGAAATAAGGAGCTGCCGCGGCGGCTGTTCCTGCCAGAAGGAGAGTTGACTTTCTTCTTTTTTGCGCATAAAACAAAGGCCCTCCTCCTTTTTTTACCCTTCTGCGCGGGTCGAAAGGAGTTGTTTCCCTTCCAAAAAGGAATAAAAGCCGTGGCAAATGTCAAGGAAAAGAAAAAAGAAAGGGAGGCGGAGTTTTTCTTCGAAATCATCCTTTTTCAAATAATAACAAAGATAGTTTTAAAAACAACAAAAGAAAATTTAAATTAATGAAACTAAAAGTTAACCTAGTTTGGAATAGAATATTGCCTTTTTTGAAAATGAGTCACGTTTTTTGAAAAACGAATTCAAAGTTGCTACAGTAATTCCAAAAAAGATCAAAAGTTAAACAAAAATTGTGTTTGCAAAATCTAATTCAAAAGTAACAAAAATTTTAAAACCCACCCAAAAAAAATCAGACACAAAAAAATATTAAAAAGTGATTAACTTTTTTTTCCAAAGTTTTTCAAACCTTTTTTTTTCATTTTTGGAAAGTAAAAAGAAATAGTGTTTATTAGAGTTTATTTCTGTCTGCATCGGTATAAAAAAAAGAAGAAGTGGAGGAGGAATACATTTAAAACTGTGTTGATTTATTATATATTTTATTTAGTAAAAAGAAGGAAACAAAGAAAAAGAAGAAGGCAACAACAGCTTGAAAAAAAGAAGAAATTCATCACCGATGAAAAACCGAAAAAAAACACATGCGAAATTTAAATTTTTTTGCCTAAACTGATGACAATCACAACAAATATCAGGGCAAAAAAATTTTTTTTGCGAAATTAAAATTTAAAAATGACTCAATAAATTTAATATACATTTTATAAACGGAAAATTGAGAGCGTTAATCGTCGCTTCCTTAAAGTGAAAACCGATATTTATCTCTTTTTTTTGGAAATGGAACTACAAAGAAGGTGTAAAATGGTGGTGGAGAAAGAGGGGGATATTAATATTAAAAGGAAATATGGATGGATATTATTATTTGTGTTTAAAAATTGTGACAAATTAAGTGATGCGAAAACCAAAGAATTGAATCCAGAGAAAAAGAAAAAAAGGAGAGAAAGTGTTTAATGAAAAATAATGTTTTAAAAATAATAATAATGGGGTCACGTTTTTAGTCAATTTCTTTACAAAATTTTTTTACGTTTAAACTTCAAAGTAAATGAATGACAGTAATCCAAAAATGAATGTTTTTTTAATATAATTTTTTGAAAAAAGATTTTATTTGCAAAAAAAAGTTCTTGAAAAATAATAAAAACTAATCAAGCAGCGGAAGAAAAACGGGTTCACGCTTTCAAAATATTTTTTTTCAAATGTTTGCAAAAAAGATTATTACACTTTTTGATTCTGATTTTGACTTTAATTTTTATTTACATGGGGTCCGATTGCGCATAAACAGCTTTACTCCATTTCTTTGCTGATATTTAAAGACTTAACTTTTTTTCTCTCATTTTCGTTCCTTTTAATTCTGTCTTTAAATGCGACAACAATCATTTAAGGACATAAAAAAAGAAGGGGAAGGAGGGACGCCAGATTGATGACAATAACGATCAATTCTCGCGCAACCAACTTAATCGACAAAAGAAAAAAAAGAAAAGAATTAAGGAAGGAAACCGGATTCAATGAAAAAAACTTTTTTTCTTGTTGTCGGAAAAACAGCTCTTTCTTTCTGCCTTTTTGCCCCCCTCCGCAAATGGTCAATGGCAGCAGAAGCAATGAATCATTAAGAGTTTTTCAGTGTCGGTAGTTTTCTTTTTCCTTAATAAACCGGATCATTTTGGAAAAAAAAACTTAAATAGTAAAAAAATAAAAGTAAAAGAAAAGTTAAGTGGCAAAATTTAAAATAAAGCATAAAAATCTGTTAAAAAGCAATTCAGAAACAGTAATTAAAATTCAACCAAATAAAACACATGGAAAATTATATGGTTAAAAAATGCAGAAATTGCAACTTATGAAACAACATTAAAAATTGACAACAATTTTTACTCAAAAACGTTCAGCCCTTTGAAAAAATTTGGATACAAAAAAGAGAGGAAACGACGCAATCCACGTTTATTCAAATTATTCTTTTTATTATGTGTTTGTTCGATTCGATTCAGTTTGTATATGTACAAAAAAAAAGTTAATCGAACAAAATTATAATTTTGTTTCTTTTTTCTAAAATTGAATGACCACCAGAAAAAAAAGCATAATGAAAAATGAAAAAAAATGTGATTTGAATAGAAAAATGAATTGACGCAGTACAACGCAACAATCAACACAAAATCAATCATGATAGTGTTAGTAACTAACTTAAAAAAATAATCAAAAACAGTTTTCTTTAAAACTACAGCTGACAGAAAGTGTAAAAAAGCAATATAGTAAGTACATGTATGTATGTACAAAAATATATATAAACATGTATAACGCCTATTATTTTAAGTGTCGATCAAGATGAATCATTCTATTTTACCCCTGCCAAAGTCAAGCAACCACCCTTAAAAACATTTTATTGTTGCGCAAGGTTTTTTTTTTTTTCAATTTTCTCAAACATTAACCAAAAACATTAGGAAGAAACAAAAACCCTACTTTTAATGTTTTTGTTTGGAATGTAACTTTTTATTGGATTATTACCAAATCAATTAACAAACAAGGAATTTGAAAGACAGATGAAGTTAGTCAGTAAAAATCTGTCATTCAATCATGTATAAAAATAATCAAGTCGAGAGAGAGAGAAAATCAGGATTTAATGATATCCCACTGTGAGATGAAGAGACATAGAGTATCAATATATATTTATATCCTTTTTCCCCCTATCAGAAAACCTAATCTCCCGCAAGACATAAACAATTGTGTGCAAGAAAAGAAACAAGAATATAAAATAGGCACTTGCATTTTTTGGATTGGAAAATTGCCCAAAGCAAGAAAAAAACTGCTTAGGAAATTTGCAGAAAAAAACATGTGCGTTCTTTCGGTGTTTTTTTTATGATAGAAAAAATGTAAAAAAGCCTTTTAAAAAACATTCAAAAAATGCAAATTAGCCAAATCAAGAACAGCAAAAAAAGAGAGGCAAAATTGAACATGTTTGAAAAAAACGAATTTTTTCAATCGTTTCTGCTTTGGAAAAAAAAGAGACGAGGATAAAATTTAAGGGGTTTATTCACATGGTCACTTAAAAAAAGTTTTAAACAATATATACACTTCTTTTTGGTCACAAAAAAGAGATTTGCCGCAAATGACAATTGTTTTAATAATGGATCTTTTCAAAATTCATCGACACTCTTTTAAAAATGTGCTTTCATGGGAAATATGTTCTGTTTCTTTTTTTGCAAACTGCGTTAATTAAAGTCCTCTTCGAAAAAAAGATTGGCAATGATGGAGTTTGACACTTAAGATCGGAACTGTAAAAAACAGGAGAAAGGGTGTCCTTAGATGTTAAAAAAAGAAGTTAAAGGTGTGGTAAAAAAAGCGGCATAAAAAAAATGGGAGAATGAATGTTTTTTAATGAATGAAAGAAAGAAAAGAAAAAAAGGCAGAACCTGAGTATAACCTTAAAAATAGGCATGCAAAAAAATAAAAAAAAGGGTAAAAGAAGCAAATTGATGACCCAAAACGGAAGGGGCTCATCTAACTTTTAAACGGAGTTCTTTGAGGGTAGGATTTTTATGGTTAAATTTCTGTTGAAAAAATCTCAAAGTTCCATCCATCAATCAATGTTAAGAAAGCGTGATTCATTCATTTAAAAAACCAACAATGAGATTTAATTTTTTAGGCAAAAAAAAGTTTAAACGAGAAATGAAATAAACAAAAAACTAAAAAAGAGAGAGCAGAATCAAATTCATCCCCCATAAACGAGAATTGAAAAGCAAATGATTTTGTTAGTGTTTTGAAAAAAAAGAGTTTACAGCGAAGGGCAAAAAAGAGAGGAGAAAAAAAGAAGAAGAGGGATATAAACTTTTAAAACGCAGAAAAGTGACCCATTGAAAAACAAAATTTCTTTTTGGCAAAATCAGAGTGACCGCCGTTTGGCAGGAAAAATTTCATCCGCGGCGATAATAATAATATCGGCAGAAAAACAATGAAAAGAAAAAAAGGTTCAATCATATTTTTGTTTGAACCGAACTCGCTACGGCAATAAATCACACCGTTCTTCTTCCTTTTTTATTTCAAGGAGAGATATCTTACTTTTCATTCGAAATAAAAAATTTCAATGCCAAATTTTTCACGCACAAAAGAAAAAAGAAAGAAAAGGATATGCGATATTTTAAAGTTTCGTCTTCTTTTGTCCATTTTTTGTCAAAGCTAAAAAAAACGTTGAAGAAAAAATAGCCAATGTCCATTTTTTTCTTTTATCTTTTTGTTGCATTTTTTTGTTACTTAAAATCTCATTGAAAAAAGAGCGGCTTACATGTTTCAAAAAAAATAAATCTTTGCAACATTTTTTTTCCTTAAATTTTTTTTATATATAACAAATCTTGTAAAAAAAGCTCTTTGCAAAAACAACAATACACATCGGCTTTAAAGAAAGAAGGGAGGGCAACAGTGTCCTTCTTTTTCTTTAAAGGCATTGAAATGGCGGAAACGCTTAAAAGCAATTCACTTAAAACAAATTTAACAAGATTTTCAAAGACTTACTTTTTTTACGGACAAAAAAAATAAAAAGACATGGGTGGTCATAGAAAATAAAAAGAGGAAAAAAACGTGTGCCAAAAAAGAGTGGACAATAATAATTTAAACTAACTAAAAAAATTAGAGTAAAAACAAACAAGACAACAAAAGCAGGAAGAGCTTCAAATTTAAATTTTAAAAAAAGAAACAAATTTTTTTAAAAAACAATTGTACGTTTAGTCCACCGGCTGCAAAGAAAGAAAATAAAAATTGTCCAAGAAAAATAATATCAACTGAAAATCTTTTTTTGATTAAACTAGAATAATTTGATCTTGTAAAAGAAATAATCTGGCACAAAATTCCAAGCATCAGTTTAATGCTATCTTTTTGCAATTGATTAATCGAAGAAGATCAGCACCGAAATAAAATAAGCGATGGACAAAATGATTGATTTCAAAAATAGTTTTTGTTACTTTTAATTCTCCTCCTATCATCATCATTAGAAAATAAAGAAACTATATCAAATTACACAGCAATCACTTTTTTTAGAACTTGAAAAAGAGAGAGAGAAAAAAACACGCTTGAGTCATTAAAAAAAGGATGAAAATTAGTCTTAAGGTTTTCATTAGATAAAAAAAGAAAGAAAATAAAATAAATTGTGAGAAAAATCAAATTCGACATTGAAACTGAGAACAGAAGAGGAGAAAAAGCCAGTTAATCAATCTGCTATAAAAAAATGACCAACAGTCGCCCTTTTGGATTTTTTCGGGGGCAATTTATTTTTCTCTCAATCCGCGTTAAGGTTCATTTATTATTTTTGTTAGGAAATTGTAAAAAAAGTAGGAAAGAGAAAGAACAATGACTAATAAACTTTTTACAAAGATAAACTTTGCCGTAAAAAAACAGCTGACGCATCTGATCATAAAACTTGATTTTTTTCTCACCAAAAAAAGTTACTTAAAACTGTAACAAATATTATATATTTAACTTTTTCTAAAAAAAAACAACAACTTTAAAAATCTTTATTAATGTCTTAACATTCTCAAAAAAACCCTTTAAAAAGATTTTTTTACCATAGCAGCAACAGCAAAAAAGGAAAAAAACATCTGTAGGCTAAAAGTCAAGAAGCAGCAATACTTCTGTCAAAAACACATTTTTCAAAAAAACAAAAAAGGCATTATTTCTTCGAAAGAAATTTCCCCACGGAGCTATGAACCTAATTGTCTTTGAGTAAATGTGTCTTTCCCTTTTAAAAATATGCGTTAAAAATGGCTTTTTAAAAACGGGCAATCCTAAACAGAAAAAAAAGTCTTGAAAATATTCACCCATAAATAAAACAAAAAAAAAACAGAAGCAGTTTTATGGTTTCTCATTTTTTTCTTCAGATTTGTAAAGCTTCAAAACAATACACACATTTAATAAGAAAAAAAGTAACGCAATCGAATCCGACTTAAAAAAGAAAGAATTTGTGCCAGAAAAAACACATTTCTATTCTTAGAAAAAAAAAGAGATCAGCTAAAATGCAAATAAAAGTGAGAAAGAAAATTTAAGGCATGATAATCGGGGACAAACAAGGGTTCTTCTTCCTTTTTTAGAAGTAATGAGAAGATGATGATTCATTTTTTTATATTTATTTACAAAAGCTTACAATACTCTCATAGTTTCAGCGTGTCCTAAATTAGTAATGTTTTATGCTAATCCGAGACAATAATGAGAGAGAAAAAGCTTCTTCAACTTGAAGAGAAAAAATTATTAGCAAAAAACAGATCTTCGAGTGCTTGCCCTCTTTTTTTCACAGCTTCTTCCCCCTCCCTTTATAGAAACAAAAAAACCAATAAAAAAAAACACGGCTGACAATTGCTTTCTTCCTGGCCCGGATATAACCAAAAAATTTATTCTCCTTTCTATTTTCAATTTAATACCAGTTAACATTTCCGGAAAAATAATAAAAAAAACACTCCTGGCTTCCCTCCTTTTTTCTTTCTATTAAATAGTCTTAAAAATGAGTTATAACAATGGCACTCATTGAATCGGCGCCGATTCAATGCTTTTCTTTTCTTTCATTGCTGGGACCATCGATGGCAAAAAATATACAAAAAAAATGTTAAGAGGCAGAAAATAACACAAACGTGAATGACCTCCTCGAAACAAAATTGGACAAATTTTGATTTTTATATTATTACTATTTATATTATTATATTTGATACTACTTGAAAATCAAGTTGATTCATATTAAAAACAGATACTCAAGAAATTGAGAAAGGTCGAAGAATAAAAGATAAAACAAATATGGCAAAAAAGGAGGATAATAAACAAAAAGTGTGTGAAAAAAAAGAAAGAAAGTGAGAGAGTTACTGTCAGAAACAAAACTAAAATTTTTGGTAAAAATATAAACTGCGGTCTTTTTCCTGACCTGACAAAAACCAAAAAGCATAAAACGATAAATAATAAAAAAAGAGATGACACAAGACCAAAAAACTCCGAGAATGACACCAAAAACAGAAGCTTTTTGCCGACAAAAAGACAAAAGAGGGGATAAAAAGAAAGTTGGTGACCACCACGCAATCGTCGAGAAAAGGAAAGAAAATGAGCAGAAGTTGTAAGAAATTTTTCTTTCTCTTTGTTTAAAAAACTTGTCAATCAGTTGAAAGAGGGCAAATGCTTGTAAAAAAGTCAAAGAAGAAGGATTCGATAACGAAAAATATCCTTCCGGGGGATTCTTAAAGCGCGGAGAAAAAAGCTTTGATCTTGAATTATAAAACAACAGCAAGAAAATTGATAGCAAAAAATTATAGTGTCACAATATAGCTTAAAGAGATACTTTGAAAATTCTTTGATAAGATAAAAAAATATCTTATGTCGAAAAAATAAAAGATAAGATTTAAAATAGAATCACTAAAATGGGTGTCATTTTTTCTGAAATGAAAAAATCAATTTCGCGGTTTATTTTTTGTGAAACAAGCATCTGTCTCGTTAGCTGAAAAAAATTGGTGGAGATTATCCGTGTCGGTGATGATTGTCGGAAGGGGAGAGCAAAAAAAGAGAAAAAAAGGCCAATTGTTGGTGGGGTTCACGGATTTGCATAAATATCTCTTCCAATTTTGATCCCGTATAAAGTGAAAATGGACCAGCAAAAAATAAACAATTTCTCACTGATTTCTACAAACATATATACATATATTTGACTATATTTTTTTCGCAAACAAAATAAAAACACCCTTAGGCAATAATTCAAAAGTATTTCAAGTATGCAATGAGACTTACAAATTTATATATATTTGCAAAATATTTTACATTTTGTTAATTAAAAATCGCCCCAAAAGAAGGAAGGAAAAGGAGCTGCTGCAGCAAAAAGATTTCCTTGCGCAATGAAAAATATTTTTACTTAAGAAAATTAAATATCATAAATTAGCAGCAGCAAAAGCAGAAGCAAACAATGTCCACCTAAAAAAAGAAGTTTGGTAATTTTGCATGCATGAAAATACAGCAACAAAAGTTCTTTTTTCTTTGACCGCACAGAAAACCTTTTGTTGTTTTTTTTGTTCTTTCTTGATTCATGTCCCTAAAAACAAAAGCAACAATGAAGTAACATTCAAAAGCGTAGCTGACTCTTTCTTTCTTTGCATATATTATAACAACCGTGCCAAAAAAGAACGAAAGAAGTGAGAAGTCAGTCAACGATGTCAAGCAAGTAAGAATAGAAAAAGCAAGTAAGTAAGTAATTTAATGCAAAGTATTGCTTGACCGGAAACTTACATCCTTTGGCATCTATCTTCGCTTTTTTTATTCGAATGTTGCGCAATGTTTCTGCTGTAGCAGCAGGAAAAGAAACAAAATTAGTTATATCTTTCAAGTTGAAAAAAATGTTGTTCCTCTGCTCTTTGCTTTTTCTAAGATATCTTTTTAAGGGGGTATCTATTGGCATTCAGCTTCTGCTTCTTTCTGACTCCAAAAAAATTTGCATCAAATAAAAACAAATTTGAAACCAATGTTGGAATTGCGCAAAAAAAGAGTAAAGTTGTATTAAAAAAATTGCTTGCCGCATTTTTTTACTTTTTTGAAAAAAGTATAGTTTAATCTTTTGAAAAGGAAAGGCGTTCCACATCCCCCAATGGGGCATGGGGGACAATTTTAATAACACAAAATTTTGCAAAAAAAAGTCATTTAAAATGAATTTAAAAAAATTGCGCAATCTTAAATATTTTTTTTGTAATCTATTCAAATGTTACAACAATAGAGAAACTCACAAACAATCAAATAAAATGTGAAACACAAAAGGTTATGTTCTTTCCAGAAACCCCTAAATTCATTCAAAAACCAAAAATTGAAAAATTGAATGAAAACGAAAGAAGGAAGTGAAAATCTATTGAAAAATTTTAATAGTAAATTAAAAAAATTTGTAAAGCAATTTTATTGGCAAAAAATTTTTTGATTGAAGTGGTTTTTAAACGAATTTACTAACATTAGCTTAATTCAAATTTTAATAAGGTAATATTTTTTTAAATAAATTATTTTAGCAACCGTTTTTAAAACCATCTCAATTGCAAATGCTTACATCTGTGATGGTTTAAAAATAAAGCAATCAAAAAATGTGCCAAGTGCCAATTTAAAACACCTGTCGCCATCAAAATCATTTCTGTTTTCGATCCTTGAATTCATTTATATATTTTTTTGATGACTCTCGAAAATACTACTAACAATGGCAACATATATTCATATAAATGATATAGAAAGAAAAAAGGGAGGGAAGATCATTTTCACTTTTATTTTTTGAAGCGGCAAAAATTACTGGGGATACGCCCTTCAATGAGTTTTTTTTCTGGCATTCATTTCCAACTGTTTTCTTCCAAGCAAAAGCGAGAATGAGCGCGAAAGTACGAAAGCGTTGAAAATAACACTTCATTAAAATTTGCTCCTGTTTTTTCTTTCATTTCTGCTGCCGACAAGCAGCCAGTCTCATTATATATTTGATGACCACAAAAATAATTGCCCCGTTTTTTTTGAAACGTTTTTTTTCCACGGATGATCGAAGACTTTAAAATATGTATATTTTTTTGAGGACAGCCGAAAAACATTTATACGATGAAAAAAAAACCGTTGGTATGGTTACGTGTCAGTCAGTCGAGGATCAGGAAAAGATGAAACAAGTATTATATTACGGGAAGTTCTTGACATCATTATTTTTTTTCTGTAACTGAAATGCTCATTAATAAAAATGACCATGACTTTCTTTTTTTGCTGACACCTTTCTTAAATTGTACTTTTCTCTTTTTTCAACATGTGAAGCAAGTAGGCCAAAAACAATAGCTTGTTGACAGCTTCTTTTTTTCTTCTTCCGAAAAAAAATAGTGAAATAGTGACATTTATCCTTTTTATTTAAAGGAAAGGGTCATTTCAGGTCATTTATACCTGTGTCAGCAGCCATCTGTCTCAATGTATCTTTTTAAAAAAATAACCATTATCTTTATTATTTTTTTTTCTAAAAAATTCGCGCAAATGATCCAGAAAAAGTCAAGTCATTACCATAATAACGAATGAATGAATGAACGATAATTCTACCTATATTTTTTTGGAATAGATTTTAAACAATGAAAAATGGGATAAACTCTTTTTGTTTTGCCATATTCTAAGTAGGTGGTCTTACCTTGAAAAATATAAATAAAATTCAAGGACAAAAAAAGAAGAATAAAAAGTAATATCCCTACTTTTTAAGATGGTATTTTCCCCAAAAGTAATCAAAAAAGTTATTTTTAAAAAACTGTTGAAAAATAAACCATAAAAATGAAAATAAATAAATAATTAGTGTAAATTAAAAAATTTAATCAAATGCAAAAAATTGAAAAAGACCGAACCGCGCTGCTTTTTTGAATTTAAAAAAACCCGCAAAAAGCAATGCCGCCCATCCTTTGCTACTTTTACTTACAAGAAAATTAGGGAGAATGAAAAAAGAGATTTCAAGTATATTCTCTTTGGCACTCTCTAATCCTGTACTAATTGGCATCAAAGAAAATATACAACAGCTTTTCAAATTTTGTATATATTTTTGTAATTTCAATAATGAATAAAAAAGGCCAATAACAACAATAATACCGCATTTCTAATCTTAGATCAAATACAACGATTTAATTCCTTTTTAAAAATTACGGTAAACATGCGTGCATAAACTTGAAAATGAAAGAGAAATGGATAAAAATAAAAGAAGGCAAAAGTAATAATAATATTTAATTATTATCGAGAAAGAAAAATTTTGGTAAAGCGGTTTTTTTTTCAATATTACCAGATGGGGAAAGGATGTTTATATTTATGATCACGCAAAAACTCATTAAATATTGTTGACACTTTCAAAAAAAGGGCACAAACATTTTTTAAGTCCATCATAATTATTTTTCGTTTTTTTGCCGATTTTTACTTTTAACAGAATGAAACAGAAAGAAGGTGACAGACAACACGAGAGAAAGATTTGACGCGCGACAAAAACATCCATTTCTAATCATTTTTCGAAAGAAAGTGAATAATTAAATCTTCCATTTTTTGATTGATCAAAACTAATAATTTGCGTCAGATTGCGGAAAAAGAAAATATTTGATAGAAAAATGCGTGTCATTCTTTTTTTAAAATGCTTTTATCAAAAATGTTCAAAAACTAATAAATGACAAATCAAAATTCCCTTTTTTCAAAAGTAAAATAAAAAACAAAAGAAGTTTTATTCAAAAAAACAAGCCAGCATTAATTGTTTCATTTTACGTTCAAAGAAAAAAGAAGATTATTCATCAAAGAAGAAATAAAATAAGGCGAAAAGAAATTGCATCAATGTTTTTTGCCAAAGTTTTATGCAACTTTTTTGCTTATTAAAGTTACTCTTTCAAGAAAGAAGTCAGTCAAAAGTTAAAAGAAAAAAAATGAAGGTCAAATGCTGCAGAAAAAAAAGTTGATTAAATTCGAGACATGTTTTTTCTTCAAGTCTTTTTTGTTTTTAAAAAAGTGTTGAATTATAAAAGTGTGACTTTTTTTAAAGTGTTAAAACAGAAATGAAAAAATAATAATAATATTTTTACGCAAAAAAATAAATTGTCAGCTACGGAAAAAGTGGAGCCTTGAAAATGTGTGTGAAATGGCACAAGGGGTTTCAACAAGTAAAAATGATGATCGCATTTTAGCGCTTGTTAAAGATTTCAGCAGCTTTTTTCTTGATCGAATATGAATCCAGTGATGATAAAGATTATCTTGAAGATAACTTTGAAAATGATGAAGATTACCCAAATGATATTGACATTAACAGTGATGATAATGAAGATATGAGCGATGACGATTATTAATTTTTTTGCTGTTGTTTTTAACATAATTTTTTTGATTAACTCTGTTATTTTTATTTTCACAATTTTTATGTTATAAAGTTATTTGGCTTGAAATCCCGACTGAAAAGATTCTAATGAAATTGAAAAAAATCATAGGACATGAAAACACTTATCAACATTTTGTTTTAAAATATTTGAGCATAATATTTTTTACATTTCCAAAAAAATAGAAAAAATATTTTTATCATTTTGCTTTAAATAAACAGTAAACTAACGTTATCAATGGCGTATTTAAAAAACAAACAAGTTGTTATTATCTTGTTGATTTTAATTTTAGCTAGTAAAATTCTACATATAAAAGTAAGCATATAATCTTTTAAATTAAAAGTTTGACTATTTTCCAAAATGAAAATGTATAATTTTTATTTTGTCGTTTTACTTTTTATTTTTTCAATTAATTTTGTTTTATCGTGTAATTTTCCAAATGGAACCGACACAAAATTACATTTTTATAATTGTGATAGCAGTAAGTTTCTTACAATAATTGCTAATGTAAAAACAATAATTTAAGATTTACCAATTTCAATAACAAATGTTGAAATTTTTGACACTGATGGAAATCCAATGTATCCGATAAATCCAAAAAAGACAATGACAGTTCATTTAACGGGTATAAACAATGGCACAATTTATGAAAATGTTAAAATAAAAGCAAACATTTATTCGTTTGATATGAATGAATGTTCATGGTCAGAAATACCCACATTTGATCTTTTGAACAATGTTGACGGATGTAAATATATTAAACAATGCCCTCTTGAAACTGGAAATTTAGAAAGAAAAATTACAATTGATATGTCATCTTTTGGTTTTGTTTTTGGGCTTTTGTTTGGAGATGGGGTAAGGCTTTTTTATAATGTTAAAAAAGTAAATTGCGGCAAAAAATAATAAATAAAATCTGTTAAAAATATTCATTTTTAGAACACCTATCAACTTGAAATTCAAATGTTTAATAACAATCAAGATAAAATTGGTTGTGCTTTTTCACAATTTCAATTTTTGTCATAAAATTTAACGTATTCTTTAATTTTTTTTCAAATATTTTTTAATCTTTCAACAATAATGCCATGATAATTTAAATAAATGATTAATTTCCGTTGTTCAACAAAAAAAATACAGACAAAAAACTGATTAATTCAAAAAAGAATCGGTTTTGTTTTTGCAAAACGTTTTTAACGTTGATCACTTTTTGTATTTTGTAGTTTTTTCCACCTTTCTTTTTTGAGGTCTTTGATTTTTGCTTAAGAAATTTCGAAAAGTCAGTTCATTTTTGATCTTTTAAGTTTTTTAAAAGACAATTTCAATCTATGTTTATACTTACGACATAAAAATCAATAATTATTTTTAACGTTAATGAAATTTCTTTAAGGATTTTTATAATTTTTTAATGTGAAAAGTATTGAATTCTTGTGTGAAAAGTTTCAATCATTCAACTTTAAATCATCATTTATTTCCATTGACAAACTTTTATTTTATTTATTTCTCATTACAAATCATTATGTTGAATTCCAGTCGAATTATTTTTACAAGAAATTTATTTCAAATGAACTTTATTGCCGTACATCAACAAAATTCTTGCGGATTTATCAAATTCAAATCAACTTCAACGGCTTCTTCTGGAGATTCACAACCATACAATCCAATGAAAACTATTGAATCAGATATTCCACCAGAAAATAAGCCATCAACTGCTGAAGAGACTTTATCGGGATATTTAGATCGACATAAGAAAGGAATTTCATTACCTGTAAGACCAGAATTTTTACGTGCAAAACCTTGGACATCTGAAGAGTTGAAAGCAATTGACATCCATGTGTATCATCGAAAACCAAGTAAGTTATCTTTTTTCTTTCTTTAGACAAAATATAAGTTTTTTGTAATTCTACAGTATCTTTTAAGTTAACACTTTTAGAGAATGCTTCTGATTATATTGCATTTGGAATTGTAAAATTTCTTCGACTTTTTGCTGATGGATTTTTTCGAAAACGTTATGTTCATCGTGCAATTGTTTTGGAAACGGTTGCAGGGGTTCCAGGAATGGTTGCGGGAATGCTATGTCATTTAAAATCTCTGAGAAGAATGCAAAATGATTATGGTTGGATTGAAAAATTGTTGCATGAAGCAGAAAATGAACGAATGCATTTAATGATTTGGATGCAAGTTACACAGCCAACTGCAATTGAAAGACTTTTGGTTACTGTTGCACAGGGTGTCTTCTTCACCTTTTATTCATTCTTTTACTTAGTTTTTCCAAAAACTGCACATCGAATGGTAAATTTTTTTTGGATTACTGTAATATAAGTATGTAATTTATAGGTTGGATATCTTGAAGAAGAAGCAATTGTTTCTTATACGGCATTTTCAAAAGAAATTATTGAAGGAAGAATTGATAATTTAAAAGCGCCACAAATTGCAATTGATTATTATAATTTGGAGAAAGATGCCCTACTTTTGGATGTCGTTTATGCCGTTCGAGCTGATGAGGCTACACACGCTAAAAGCAATCATGAATTTGCAGATAGAATTTTAGTACATGATGAAAATTTATCTCATGAAATAAAAAAATAATTGTGTTTTTTTGTTTTTAATGATTGTTTAATAATTTTAATAAACTCAATAAAAAATTTCAAAAATTCTTGTGTTTTTGGCAAAAAACAAACAAACGATTAATTTGCTGTTTAAAGCTACTGTAACATTACCGCTCCATTAAGCCCATTTTCGTAGATAATTATCATATTTATTAATTCGACATTGAATACTTGATTATGATTTCCGTGAATTGTATAACATCTAAATTTCTATTTTTGTAATAATTATTTCTAAATAAGTTTAGTTCTGCATTTTTAATTTAGTTATTTTATTATTAAATTTTTATATAATCACAATAAATATACGTTAAAAAATAGGAGACAAAACAATAATTTACAAATAATACAAAAAAGGCTTTTTTAAAGATTTTTATTTCCCAACAGGTGGAATGACACCAATTGGTGCAACACCACCAATTCCACCATTATTTCCAGGAATGCATTCCCCAAGGGCATTAAAAACTCCATTTTGGCAAATACTTTGTGTAATACCTCTTGGCATAAATCCTGCATTACATGTTAGCATTGCAGTTGCACCAGCAGGCCATGGTCCAATAATTGAACCTGTGGAATAACTGAGTTGTCCATTTAATGGTGTTAATGGTCCGCCAAGGCATTGTGGGCCATTGTTTATTCCATTTCCAATTAATCCAGTTTGTCCAAATTGTCCATTAATTTGTGCACCATTTGGTAAAACTCCTCCAATTTGTCCACCAAATTGTCCTCCAACTCCAACTTGTTGTCCTGGTAAAACTCCCTAAAAATGTTATAACATTTTGTTTGCTTGGAATGCAAAAAACTACTTACAATTTGTCTTTTAAATCGAAGAATTGCTTCATTTTGAAAAATGCAAAGGGCAAAAACAGAAAATGCAATGACAGATTTCATTTTTTTATAACTTTAATCTTTTTTAAAATTAAGAAATTAAATTAAAAAATTCACGAAATTCGCTTTGATAGAGATCAACTGTTACTCCTACAAAAAATCCTAATTAGTACAATATTCAAAGTAAATATGAAAGATTTTTATGTTTTGATATGCATCTTTTTTCGCATTCCTTTTTATACAAAAATAAGAGCTCAAAAATTATATACAAATTCCAAAGTTTCATAAAAAACAAAGGGATTAAGTTTATGACCAATAACAAAATTTACAGGTAAAAACTACAAAAAACAAGTAAAATTATGAAAGTTTATTAATCAAAAAACTTTAATCCCCGTCTGAAACAAAAAAAAACAAAAATATTTTTGAAATAATATTATTTCTTAATTTTTATATAACTACAAATTAAATTATATTTGAGAAATCCATTTAACATTTATTTTTCTTTCATATTACTTTTATTAAATTATAGCTGGGAACAAAGCAAAGAATTCATTACAAAAAATATACTGTATTTTGAAGAGATAATTTATCTCAGATAAATAAAACTTGTTTTCTTTTTTTATCAAAACAAAAAACCTTCTTGATTTGTCACTATCATTTACATGTTGCATATTTTGACAAAAATGTTCATTTCTATAAAAAAACAACATATGGATAATTTTTGAAGACTTTTTTAAATTAAAATTTAACTTTTTTCAAATTTCAAATTGCTCGTACGGGATCATTTACAAGTTCTGGAGGTACCATCACTGAATTTCCAATAGGAAATGATTGTGTTTATTCAAAAGAATCACAAAAAACGTATTTTTTCATTTTGTTTTTTATATTTAATTTATTTTAAAACACCAAATATTTTTGGCAGTTTAGAGAATAATTGTCATGAAAGATTACATTATTGAACAAAGTTTTAATGACAATATTAATTATTTTATTTTACTTTTTAGACTAATTGAAGAATTTAAAACAAACAATTACAGAAGTTTTATTGGATCTTCAAAATTTTTCTTGTCACAGCGAAATCCAAATTTTCTTTACAGTTTTATTCCACTGTCCAAATTTGACGAAATAGCGAAAAACTAAAATGAAAAAAAAACATGATAACGATGACTTTTTATTTATCGCTCCCATTTTATAAGTGTAACGCATTTGTAAATAGCAAAAAATAGAAAAGACGGGGAAAAATATGTTTTTTTACGAAAAAAAGACAGCAAAAACTGAATGAAAATGGGGGAAACGTTTTTTTTGACCTGCAAAGTTCGTATTTTTTTAAATTTTTGGTTTATATTTTTGTAAAACATAAAGAATTAATAATCGCAAAAAAAAGTTTTAAATATATAAAATGATCATATAATTGGACAAAAGACAAATCTAAATAGAAATGGAAACCAAAGACAACATTTAGATAGCTAGGTCAAACTACGAATATTGCATTATATCCTTGGAGAAAGCGCTTCTAGAAGCAAAGGGATGTCACATATTGACAAACCTTTTGCCAAAACAACATTTATTGGAGCATGTTTAGTGATGGTCAATATACCGGTAAATTAACCCGGTAAATTTAGCGGCGTCTTCGACACATCTTCTTGAATTATATTGATTAAAAATATTTTGCCATATTTCTCCGTTTTTATACATTTTTGACACAATAATATTGATTTTCTGATCGTGCCTTTAGCGATAAAAAGTTATTTTTACACAATTTTCGCGCTTTTTTATCTTTTTACTCACATTTAATGTTAAAGGAGGATTAACAGAAACTGCTATAACATATATGCGGATTTTTTAAAATCAACTCCTACCTTGTTAAATTGTTTATTTTTCAGGTCTTTCATTTTGCTTCTTCATATGACCGTATTTGTTCGTGATGCAAACATTCCTTAAAAAACTTCAACGTGTTTATCAAGATCTCTATGAAAAAGCAAAAGAAAAGAATCAAGTTACTGGAAGCATTTTAAAACAACCTCAGTTTAAACACCTTGATGAAATTCTTAAAAGTGATTTTACAAATGTTGCAGAAGCCAGCCTGAAATTCAGTGTTTTTGTTAATATTGATTTTCTTCAAGAATTGGTAAGTTTTTTGTTGCCTTTCATGTGAAATATATGTATACTAACTACATTTTTTTAGCTTGATATCCGACGGCCAGTTGCCTTTGAAGCAAAAGTTAAGTTTGAAGAAATTTCAACTCCTAAAGCTGCTGAAAAAGTAGCATTTGCTGTTGTACGTATTCGTCATTATGGCACTGATTGTACTTTCTCTACTGGTCAACAAATTCTTCTTGTTTCAGGTGGTGTTAATTTAACATTAAAGATTGTTAAGATTGATAAAGTAAAGAAATTTATCATTTTGGCAGCATATTTCTACAAGAATTTGGAAAAGTATCGTAATCTTTGTAATGATAAGGTATGCAGTTGGAAATTTTATTAAAATGATAATGATTTTTTTAGTTTTTTGATATTTTCATTCTACCAAATGATAAAATGCTCAATACTGTTGAAAATGCCATTAATGTTATAAATAATAATGCTGCTAAATTTGAAGATAAACTTTTTCTTAAATCATCAACTCCCAATAATCGAGCAATTGATCAATACAATACTAGAATGAATAATTGGATTCGCAGAGCAAGTTTGCCGCAACTCAATGTAAAACAACAAGAAGCTGTTTATGGTATTAGTCAATGCTCTGAAAGTTCTACTTTTGTTTTATTTGGTCCACCAGGCACTGGTAAAACTACAACTTTAGTAGAAGCAGTTTGTCAAATTGCAAAGAATCCCGCTTTTGAAAACAATCATATTCTTGTTTGTGCTCCTTCAAATTTGGCTGCGGATGTTTTTGCAGAAGATTTAATTAAAAGTCAAGGTTTTAAACCTTCTGAAATTTTCCGATTTATGCCTGAAAATCGTGATGCTAGTGAAGTGCGCTCTGATGATCTCAAAGGTGTTACTAGAACAAAGAAGCTTCCTGGTGGAATTACTGTATTTGCATATACAAAAGGTGTTCAAAAATTTAGAGTTATTATTTCTACGCTTGGATCATCACCATCTTTACGGCAATTTGTACAACCTGGACATTTTAGTCATATTTTTGTTGATGAAGTAAGTAGTTCATACTGTAGAAACTGCGAAAAATACTCTTTTTTGTTATATAATTTATTTTGATATTTCATTTAATTTGCATAATTTTAGGCTGGATTTGCTACTGAAATGGAATGTTGGCTTGCACTTGGTTTTTTTGGAACAGACGAGACTCGCTTAATTCTTGCTGGGGATCCACGTCTTTTGGGACCTGTTTGCACAACTCAAGTTTTAAGCAGCTTTGGATTAAAAAAATCTTTATTGCATCGACTTATTAGTATTGAAAATATTGAAAATGATCCGTAAGTATTTGTTGAATAAAATAATCTGCAAATTAAATGAAAATATTTTTAGTCGTCAAATGATTCAGTTAACATATAATTATCGTTCTCATCCAGCTATTGTAGAATTTATTTCTTCTAATTTTTATGATAATACTCTTGTTGCTATGAATAAGACTTCTCGCTGCATTTTGCCTTTTCTTCCAAATCCTGGTTTTCCACTCATGTTTCATAATGTCAATGGTAAACAAAGAAAAGAGAATAACACTTGGGCAAATATTCCTGAAGCTAAAGTCGTCATTGATTATGTCCGAAAATGTATTAATGCTGGTTATAAGCCTGAAGAAATTGGAGTTGTTTCACCTTATAAATATCAAGGAAAAATTATTAGATCAAGATTAAAGAATTCTAAGGTTACGGTAGAAACAGTTGAAAAATTTCAAGGTTCTGAACGTAAAATTATTATTATTACAACAACTCGCATTAAAAGACTTGGTTTTGTTGCTGAAGCTTTACGATTTAATACAAGTGTTTCTCGTGGAAAGGATTTAGTTATTTTAGTTGGAAAAGAAGAAGCATTGTCAAAATTTTCTTGGTTTAAAAAGTATGATTTTTGAATAAATTTATATCAAACTTTTTGCTATTTTTTAAATTTTAGTTTTATTGATGCTTGTAGAAATAATAGTTCAAATACTGCTGGCGGTGGTGATGATGATATCGAAACCTCAGAAGAAGAAGATACTGATGAAACCTCCGATGGAGATGATGAAGATGAAACATGGGAAATGCTTGAAAATCTTCGTATTAATTAATGAGAAAGCTTTATGAATTATTATTCAAACAAAAATTTTACTTTTGTGCATTTTACAATTTTATTTTAATTTTGTCACAAGTATTCTGTGGTTTTATTTAATCTCGTTGTATAAAATTATTAAAAAAGATCATTATTGGGATATGCTGCTTTTCGAAAACTCCGTTTTCCTGTATTTGACAAAAAACTGTTTTTAAAAACCTAATTAAAGGATTTTTAAAAAAAGTGTGTTTATTTTCAACTTTAATGATTTATATTTTATATTTTTTCGATAAATGGTGTTAGCCTTGAAAATAGACCCTTAACATTTGCATGTGATCCAAGTGGTGATTATTTTTTTGATACTGGCACTGATTCAGAACCTGTAACTTCTGTAAAATGTTAAATATGCTATGTTTTTTTTGTAAATATTTATTTTATTAAATAAATTCCTTTAGAACTTTAATCCCCTCTGAAATAATATCATCATTTATAACAAAATACTTTTCCGTAAGTTTTATACGTGCAAATAAAATTATATTTTGTTAAATTAATATTGGAGATCAAAATTTATCAGTTTTTTATCAGTTTATACAATTCTTTATTAAATTATAGCCCGAAACATAAAAGAACTTTTTACATGTGTTGCATTCTTTTATAATTAAGATTTAATTATTTTTGTGGAAAAATAAAAATAAATTTAATAAATTTAATATTTGCTCCAATTCCAACATAAAAAAGAAAAGCAGGTGCAATTTTGCCACAATGTAAAAAGAGAGAAATAAAATTGCAGCTGTTAACGTGATTTTTAGTTCTTTAATATTTACAAAAATCTAATAAAGTTTTAAAACTGAATTATATATGTTTTCTCGTGCCTTAAATTATCTTCAAAAAACAATTTTCTTAAACTTTTAACTTACATTTTTAAAGATAAAAAAATGATAGATTATTTTGATCAAAGTTATTTTGAATTTGATTTTCAATATATTCCATATTATTTAAAAATTGTAACCTTTAATGGAAGCGTTGCATTTATCTTTCATATATTTTTAATTTTTATAATTGTTTTTAAAAGTTCCCGAGAAATGGGATATTATAAATATTATCTTTTAAATATTGCAATTATGTCATTTATACATGATACAATTTTGAGTACACTTTGGAAGCCAATTCCAATCCTTCCAATTATTGGCGGATATTCTGCAGGTCCTGCAAAATATCTTGGATCACATTTTGGTGGACATTGTATGCTTGTAATTTTAGTTGTATTTATTATTTTATATTTAGCGTCCATTTTATTTGGATTCTTTTATCGACTTTCAGCACTTTTAAGAAAGAAATATTATGAATTTTTTGTTAGTCGTTCTGGAACTGCTGTTGTAATTGGAATTCATATTGCTTTTACTTTAATTCTATGTATTCCGCTATATTTTAGCAAAGTTGATAATGAAATTATTAAACAACAAATTTTACAGGTATGCAAATTTCAAAACTTATAAATAATTTTAAAAAATTTTTTAGAAATATCCACAACTTGGTCCTGTCTTTCAAGATGGAAATGTTTTTTTGTATGATTTAAAAATAAATCCATGGTTTGGATATTTTTTAATTGCTGCAATAATTGCAATATTATTAATTCCACCAATTACAATCGGGTGTATTTATGCAATTCTTAAAATTTTACAAAACTCATTAAATCATTTACAAGCACATACAATAAAATTGCATCGACAACTTTTGATTGCATTAATTATTCAAATTATTCTTCCCTTTATTTTAATTATATTTCCAGTTGTAATTGTTTGCCTTTTCATTTATTTTGAATTTTCACATACTTCAGGTAATTAATAGTTTTTGAAACATTAATTAATAAAAAATATAATTTTAGTTGCAATTCAAGTAGCAATTATTTGTTGCACATTTCACTCAGTTGCAGATACATGTGTTATGACATTTATGATTGCTCCATATCGAAAAGCAACAATTTATCTATTTCTATCAATATTTCCAAAAAAAATTCAAAATAAAATTTGGCCATTATCCGATGGAAAACCTTCAGATGCATCAAAATATGAAAGAAGCCAAAAAACAGTGAAATTTCAAAGATCTGTTTCAATTTTTCCATAAATAAATAATTTTGCTGATAAACAAAAATTTTGCAGATTTTTCAAAGATTTTTTTTAAAGCCCTCGTTTATAATAAAGCTTTTACGTATTTTTAACATGTATTTTACCATGAATTTGATAGGTGAATATTGGGTTATCAAAAATTTTAAGATTTTTTTATTTTGTAAAAAAAACATATTTTTAACATTTAACGCATTGTTCTTCTTCACAACAATATCCTTTACGGCAGGTGTCACGTTTTTCTGAATTGGGCGCCTTTGTATGTCGATGCGGGTGACGATGATGAGGATGCCGATGATGATGTCGACGACGGTGTTTGGCACGAAGAATTTCATCATTAGGAAATCCTTCAATGCTTCGACCTAAAATAAGCATGAATATCTTTGCTTTGTTTATTGTTGCCCTTAAAACATCGGAACTATAACCAAATGTGGCACAAATTATCCAAATGCCTTCATAAATTTAAAAAAAATCTACCAAACCGAATAAGCGGAGTTAGTAAAATGCATTGGGAAGTTTCTTTAAAGACAAAGAAGAAAATGCAGAGAACAACAAAAAATTTCATTTTTGAAAATAATATTTTTCACAAAGCTTCTTCAACTCGTTTATATATATATGTGTAGAAATTACATTGAACAGACATGGTAAAAAACTGCCTGAAAGCTTTTTTATTTTATTTTTGCAAAGTTTTTTAAATCAGCTATTATTTCTTTGCAGATATAATTTATATAAAATCAATTTAAGCCTCTTTATGTTTTAAAAAAGCTTTCAGACATTTATTTTATTTTTAAAGTTATTCAATTGGAATTTTTTTTGTTTCTTGTTTGCAGAAAAACGGATGCAGCAATAAAATGGAATTTTTATATCGTTTAAAATAATTAAAATTTCGAAAGATGAAACATCAATCAACATCGAATTCTAATTTTTTTGCTGTAGTTAAAATAGTTAAGAAATTCGAAGGATAAGCTTTTAGACAAGCTTAAAACTCTTTTTTTTGATTTTTTTAATTTTTCGATATAAAGGCGCTATTAATAAAAAAAGAAGACTAAAACCGTTTAAATGTTTTGTAATTATTTGCAATTAAATTTCAAAATCTCATCGGAGAAAAAGAAGACAAGATTAGCAAAGTTTACTTTGATTTTTTTATAGTTTGAGTTTTTTATGTTTGTTTAAAAATGAAAAAAAAACATGCAAAATTGCAAATATTTTATTTGCGAAAAATTCAATTTTTTCCGCGGAAATAAAATTTAAAAAATTGCAGTTTTTTTAACATGAACATTATCCTAATGTAAAATTTAAGATTTTGTGTAGCATTTTTTATTAAAAATGTTTTTCGCTATTTTAAATATGCCCTTTCCAATACACTGTAAATTTTTTTAAATTCAACTTTGGAAAAAACTAATCAAAGTTTAAAAAACTTGCATGAAAAAGAAATTGGAACAATGAAAAAACAAAAAGAAGAATCTGGAAAAAGAATCAAAGGATTTGGAATATGTTTTCCAATGTGCAAAAATATTTGAAGATTATTATTGAACGAAAAGTTGAAGAAGAAAAAAAGGCTTCCAATTATTATGATACTATTACACTTCAGAGTTTATCATAAAGTTCAAATGGATAAAATCTAATAAAAAACAAAGATAGAAAACTTGACACAAAAATTACAAAAGCATTCATCTTTAAATAAATTTTTTATTTGCCAGAAATTCAAAAAATACAAATATTTAAATTAAAATAATATAATGATATAATTGGAAAAGAACAATTTAAATTCAGTAATAATATTACTGACCATACGTTTATTCCTTTTCTAGTTCATCAGCTTCTTTTGCAGGTTGATCTTTTGATTCAGAATCTTTTGCATCTTTTGGAGCCGCACCTGCAAACAATTGTTGTTGTAACACCTCCACCACCATCCCCAGCACCAGAAGATTCAGTTCTTTTTGATCGTTTCTTTCGTGGAATTTTCGGTGGACTATAAGTTAAATCAATTGTACAATTGCTTGATTCTTTTTTCATTGATTTCAATATTCTTTTATGGAATTGTTTTTCAACTTTTAAATTTCTTTCATATTCTTCTTTTTCTACAATTGTTTCAATCAACTAAAAAATGCAAAAAGTTTATGAACAAAATCCCGAAAAAAATATAACCTACTTGTTTTTGCAAAGTATCATATTTTAATTCTTCAGTCATTCTTTGGTTTTTTTCAAGTTTTGTAAGCAGTTTTTGATTCTAAAATAACAGCTAATATAATAAACAAATTAAAACACTTACTTCTATAACAAGTTTTTCGACATCAATTGTAGGAACTTGTTCAAAAAATAATTTTAACATTTGATTTGAATGTGTTTTAATTCTGCATACAGGGCAAGATTTTGATCTCTGAAATGAAATAAAAAGTACATATGAAAATAAATTAAGTAATAAACTTACAGTAACCCATTGTTCAACACAATCATAATGAAAAACATGTCCACAAGTTTTAAGAGTTGTAAAATTTTCGCCAATTATTTCTAAACATATAAATTATTATATGATATAATACAGCTGTGTGTTGTTGGCATTGTTTCATTAAAGCATTCCAAAACTTTGATTGTATAAAAAATGGAATGGAATGGCAAAAGCAAAAGTAAAAGAAAATAATGGATTATGCAACTTTTGTGAGAAATGTTATGATGACATGTGAAACAATTTAAGGATCATCACAAATTAGACTGTAAGCTGTTGTTATGCAAATTCTGTCACCTTTTTTTTCTCTTAAAAATTTTATATTTTATTTAAAAAGAACCTGAATACTTAAAGACAAAAATAATAACAACAATAAAACCAACAAAATTTAACAGGCAATTTTAAGCATTAAAAGTTGAAGAACTTGTACGATTTCGCATTTCTGTAAAAATTTCCTTGTATTGTTGCATTGTATCAAGTGGAGAATATTGATCTTTTTTATCCATGAGATATTTGAGATGCGTTGATTGTCTTTTAATTCCGTCATTGATCAAAGCATGTGTATATTCCATTAAAAAATCAATACCATATTCAACAAGTGCAAATGGAACATATTCAACTTCAAGAGTTATTCCCTTAAATAAAAATGTTTTTTATAGCTTAAGCTAGATTGAAAGGAAAATAAAGCATACCTTAAATTTTGAATTTGCCATTGAAGCAGCGCCAACTCGAATCTTAAAATCACCATGTATATATTCCATTCCATCACTTTCAAAATATCCACTATTATCAGCTTCTAAACCACTTTTAAGTTTAAGAAGAATTAAATCAAAACCACGATCTGCAATACATTTTGCCATTTTTCCAGTTTCTAAACATGGTGATGAAAGAAGGAATGATGATGCAGGATATGCAGAATGATGAAATAATGATACTGGCCGAATTCCTTGTGCTTTATTCTTTGGACGATAACATAAATAATCAACATGAAAAGGACGAACTGGAATTGCACCATTTTTAATAATCCTTTCTTTAATAGATTTTAAAGATTCATTGATTTCAACAATCCTATAAAAAAGTGGTAATAGTATTCTTTGTTAGAGTTAAAGAAAAACATACCAAACTAATCCATGCATTGTATAAAAAAGCTAAATAACACAGAAAATAATAAAAGGACAATTTTAAACGTAAAAAGTTTAAAATTTCCGAAAAATTCTTTGTTTTTGCTGTCAAAAATAAAAAAAGCGTTCCATTTTTGACAAATTTCTGCAACGAAAGTTTATAACTGATGATTGAAAGGGTATTGTAAAAGTTGAACATGTTCGATTTTGAAGTCATTTAATATTTCATTTCTTAAAAGGAAAATGTATTTATTTTTATATCTTTTATAGGATAAGATCACAGAAAACGTTACCGCACTTTTTACGCACATTTTGAGTACTTTTTGCGCATCTCGGTTTTCTGTGATAATTCCATAATTCAGATATTAAATAAACATGGATTAATAATTGTGGGTGGAAATTAATAATCTAAAAAAAAGATTTTGAAATTATTTAAAGCGAAAGAAAATTTTTTGCTGAAAAATTTTAATCTCATTTTTATTTTTAAGCTTTTTGTAGAAGAGAAAAAAAACAAGATTTTTCAGAAGATCCAAAACAATATAGGACTAAAGAAACCTTTTAACAGTTATGGATTTTAAGAAAATGAAACCCTATAATTTGTTAATAATAAATTATCATTGTTATCAAATTTTTTCACGGATTAATTTTGATAAAAACTGAAAGTAAAAAATGGATTTGCATTTTTTTTGTTAAATACGAGGAGGGGAGACGCGTTAGGGTGGTTGCCTCGACAACGTTGAAAGATTCTGTCGGATGGGACGCTAAAAAGGCTATACTCGGATAAAAAAAGGAAAGCCAAGAAGAGGAGATAATGACCACCGCCTTCGTCTCCTTTGCCCAACAGCGGCGATGAAAGTAGAAGAAAAAAAGTGGCAGATGCTTCAAAAGAAAGTGAAAAGACTTTTTCTGGCATCATTTTTTAAAAAAATTATGTTTTTTTTATTAAATATGATTCCATTTAATTATTAATTTTTAACAAAGCAGATATTAAGAAAAAAAGAAGATGGATCAACAACTGAGGAATCAACAAAAAAATCGTGGCCTCCTTTTGGAGCTTGAACTTCAACGACGGCGCGCAATTGAGCGCATGCTTGTAAGTGCTGAATTATAAGTTTTTCTTTCTTTTCTTTCAATTTTTATTAATTCCCAAAAGGATGTTGTTTAAAAACATGTTTTAAAAAATGCTAATTAAAACCGACGTTCATTTTTTTGGAACTTTTTTGCAAAAATATCTGTTCTAATTGCCACCCATTAATTTTTTAGTCTAACTTTAAGCTTGTATTTTTCAAAAGATATTTTTTTGAAAGAAATTCATTCAAAAAAAATATGCATCCTCCCCGGAAGGCGAAAAAATAAAAAAGTGAAAAGACTTTTTTCTTAATATTTTTATGTCTGAAGTTTTCCATCTTCATTGAATAGAGAAAATAAAATATGATGTTTTGAATCATTATTCATTAATATTTTCTTCTTCGTCTGTCTTTAATGAGACATGAAAATTTAATAATCTTCTTTAAAAAACATATACTCTTTTTTAGGGGAGACTAGTTTATATTTTCATTCTCCCCACTTTTAAAAAAGAATGTTTACAAATTTTCGTGCCAATTTTCAGCGGGAAGGTGGTGGACGGTTACCAGAGCTTTCTGTTTCTGCTAGTCATGTCGATCCTCAACAACCAAGTACATCATCATTTTCAAATACGCCACAATCGATTCCAGCCGTGCCACCTCCAGAATTACTTCCATCTCTAACAATTGAACGATCAATTTCGCATCAAGAAGAAAAAGTTGTAAAATCACAAAAAATCTCACGTGCTTCCACATTCGATTATGAAACAATTTCATCATCTGCGAAAAAGTCACCACAAAAGAAACGACTAACACATCGACATCGAAAATATGAAAAGGAAGATGAAACATCTCCGGATGAGCCACATTCATTACCACCACATAAACGTCGACATCGACCATTTACAGCAAGTTTTCGTCCAAGAACCGCTAAATCTTCCAGGCATGCCGAAGAAGGAGGAGGAATTGGAATTGAAGGTGAAGATCTTGAAAAAAGTGTTGAAAAAATTATTGCAAGACGGCGAAAAACTGATTCTTCAACGACTTCATCATCAGCATTTTCAATTCCCCGACCCCTTCCATCAACTTCAACATCCCCTCCAAATCCAACTCGAGTTACAACCATTAATGAAGAAGGTGATTCAACTCCACCATTTTCACCAATAATTTCAATAAATCCTGAAATAACTTTTGAAGCTGCAAGTCGAGAAATTAGTCAATATTCAGGATTATCGCCTCGGGAGCAATTTGAAGTTATGTTAGATATTGATACAAGTGGACAAATTCATGATCCAGATGCTTCTTCGTCTGATGAGCATGAGGGTGCACCACCTTCTGATGAAATTTTTGTGATTCCAGAATCTGCAAGAGAACAAATTGAAGTAATGCTTGATATTGATACAAATGCTCAAAAACAAGATGATTCGATTCCATCAAAAAAAAGTTCAAAAGAAGAGTTAAAAGTTATACGAGATTTATCAAACGCTGGTATTAAAATTATTACTCCATCTGGATCTATCGAAATTCAAGAACCATCTGATGAATCTTTCAATGAAGAAGAACCTGTTGGAATGTCATCATTTTTAACTGTGTAAGTTTCAATGTATCCAACAAATTCTTGATCTTTAAGATTTGAGGACTTTTTGGAAATCAAAGTATAAAATATTTGAAAATACATTAACCACATTTGTCAAAGAGTTTCATTATAAAACCTTTTGCTTTAGGCCAAGTGAAGCAACAAGTCGTCGATCAAGTGATGTTGAAAGTGAAGATGGAAGAGCATCAATTCAATCTCGGCTATCATTTATTGTACAAGCAAAACTTCATCATTATGCAAATGATTTACGTCGTCGAACTTCACAAGTTATGGAAGAAGTAATACAAATGGATGACGATGCAATCTCTGATGATGAATCAGTAGCTGCCGCAGCTGGTGCACAACAAGATCAACAAGCTTCACTTATGTCTTTAATTGGTTTTGATCCTGATGCTCAACCAGAAACAACAACCCGAAGAGGATGCTTTCCACATCATATTGATCCGTTTAGTAAGAAACAGTTTTCTAATTTTTAAAATTTAATTTTTTGATTAAAATTTTGAAAAACTTTAGGTAAAAAATATCTATTATGGTTGTTAATTGTTGTTATGGCATTCTTTTATAATGCATTTGTAATTCCATTTCGAACAACTTTTCCATATCAAACAGATGAAAATTTATATTATTGGTGGATGTCAGATTATTTTTGTGATTTTATTTATATCTTTGATATGGTTTTTATTAAACCTCGACTAATTTTTATGAGAGGTGGAGTTACAATTGTAAGTGTTTTTTATATTTTCGGTCATAAACAAATCACGTTTCAGACAAGCCGTGACGAAACTCGAAAACATTACCTTGTTTCTCAACAATTCAAATTAGATTTAGCATGTTTACTTCCATTAGATTTATTTTATATTATTGCGGGTCCACTTGCAGCATTTAGAATCCCAAGGCTTTTAAAAGTTTATGCATTTTGGGAATTTTTTGATTTATTAGATTCATCATTTTCAAATCCATATGCAATAAGAATTACCCGAACATTTTGTTATATGATTTATATAATTCATTGTAATTCATGTGTTTATTATATGTTAAGTGCCTGGCAAGCATTTGGACAATTAGCATATAATTATAAAGGTCAATGGTATCTCAATAAATGGGTTTACAATAATCAAGGTATGTTTGAAATATATATACTATTTTACATTTTTCACAACAAGAAGTTTTTAATTACGATTATTCACTTTCGATGAATAAGTTTTTAATTGTTTGCAAATTACAGGAAATGCATATATCCGTTGCTTTTATTTTACTGCAGCTGTTGCAACTTCAACCGGAAATAATCCATCCCCCACAAATGTCATCGAATTTGCATATATGACATTTTCATGGATGATGGGAGTTTTTGTTTTTGCTTTACTTCTTGGTCAAGTATGTCCTTATCATAAATAACTGAACCATAATAATTTAATGATATAGATTCGAGATATTGTTTATAATGCAAATAAAAACGCTGAAGAATTTCGTGCAACAATGGATAAAGCTTTAGGTGAATGTAAAAGATTAGAACTTCCACAGCATGTACAAGAAAAAGTTCGTGCATGGTTTATGTATACTTGGGAACAACAAAAAACTTTAGGTAAAAAATAAATAATTAAATTCTATTTTAAGAAATTTAATTGTGTTTTTTTTAGATGAAAGTAAATTGGTTGATAAATTGCCACTGAAGCTACAAACGGATTTAGCTTTATCCGTTCATTATACAACTTTAAGTAAAGTCCAATTATTTCAGGTTGAAAGATTTTTGTATTTATTTAGAGAAAATAATAATTTCATTTTTATAGGATTGTGATAGATCTTTGTTAAGAGATTTAGTACTAAAATTACGACCTGTTATTTTTTTACCTGGTGAAATGGTGTGTAATAAGGTAAAACAATTTATTAAGGGTATTTTTTGTAGACTACAATATTTTTTTGCAGGGTGATGTTGGAAAAGAAATGTATATTGTAAATCAGGGAGTCCTTGAAGTTGTAAGTGATGAAAAGGATAAAGTTTTTGCAACCCTTGGAGAGGGAGTAGCATTTGGAGAAATTTCACTTTTGGCAATTGGTGGAAATAATCGTCGAACTGCAAATATCCGTTCAAAAGGTTATTCAACACTTTTTGTCCTTTCAAAAGAAGATTTAAATGATGTCATAAAAGATTATCCAGAAGCACAAGTATTATTAAAGAAAAAAGCAAAGTAATTGATTTATATTTTTATACTTTTAATCCTAAAACGAATACTTTTTTATAGACAAATGTTAAAAAAAGATAAATCAAAATCATCAAAAAGTCGAAAGGATCTTCGAGATGATTTAATAAAGATTAGTTCAGTTTCGGCCGCACTTCCAACTCCAAGAATGTTATCGGCTGTTGCACAATTGCTGCCAAAAGAATCGGATGTTGCGAAAGAACTTCAATCAATGCTGAATAAAAGTGAAACAAAACCACAACGTTTAAAACGTTGGAGTACAATTCCTGATGATGTTTCAGACATTTCGGATACAGAATTTCCTAAAAAACGGTTAAGTGAAATTAATAGATCCAAATCTTTGGATGTTGGAGATTTTACTATACATAGGGATTAAAACTTTTTATTTTATTTAATTTTTAAAATACGAGTTTTTAATGAAATAATATGTATTTGTATATGTTTTTTGAACTAAAAAGTGCTTTTGTTTGAAAAATTATAGCAATAAAGATAATATATATTTTTTTCATCTGTTTGTTTCTACAATTTTTTAAGATTCTAATTTTTAATTTTTAAAAAAATCTGTGATTTTTTAAGAAAGTTTATTTTTTCAGAACAGAAAAGCTTGGAAACATTTATTTAAATAAAATTATTTATTGCATCATTTAAAAAAACAAAATTAAAGACCATATTTTTCATAATATTCTTTGCATTCACCTTTTAATAATCGATCAACATCTTGCAAACAATTAAACGCTTTTAAAACTCCAAAATCATGATATGCTTCTTTAAGAGCTTCAGTTGGAATTTTGTCTTCCATTGCAGTTAAAAAGAATTTTACAACAACAATTGAAAAAATTCCTTGGGTAATAAAATGGAGATTATATGATTTTTTTAGCTGTTCCAAAGTATATGGAACTTTGTTAGAACCGCCACCAAATTCTTTTGTTAAACATTCAAGATAATACTCAATTGCAAAAGCTTCAGCCTGTCTTCGAACAACTCCATCTGCACAATGTGATAAAAATCGAGCTAAATCTTCCATTGGTGAACCTTCATGCATTGTTTGCCAATCAACAATTGCTGCAAGCTCTTGTTTAATATCACCATTTGAATCAATTCCCCACATAATATTTCCTGGATGCATATCACCCTGTGCTAATACAGGAATAATTCCAAGATCATTATGTGATTGTTTATTGACATAAAGATAATAGTCTTTACTTTCAGAAAATTTATAATATTTTTCAAGGAGCGGCCGAAATTCATCTAAAAATTGTGAATCTGTTTTATTGGGTTTAAAATTTTAAAGGTTGTTTAGCATAAAATAATATTTTTTTTGCTTTAAACTGAAATTCAGGCATTTATTCTGTGAATTTTTTTCATCTTTTTGTTGTAATACAAAGGTCAAACACCAAAAAAAATTAACTTACTTTCCCGTTTACAACTTTTTAAAAATGGTTCATATGAATGTGTCATAAATTCAATAAATTCAACGAAGCCATCTTGATTCTTTAAAAATTTTCCTTTCCAAATTTTTTCATCCAAACTTAAAATATTTTTATGCATTCGTGCCAAATGTCGAATAAATGATTTAACTTGAGTTAAAGAAATATTATCAAAAAATGAAAGAGTTTTTCCACGAAGTGTTAAATCTTCCATATGTAAGCAGCCTTCTTTCTTCTCCAAAATCCAATCAACAACTTTATAAACTTTTGGGGCTGGAGCTTCAATAATTGGTGAAAGTTGACTGTAAAAATCACATTCAAATTTATGCATTTGAACAAATTTTGTTCGAGTTGCATCATTCATTAAATCTTTATCAAAATCAGATTTTTCATTTGCTTCTTCAAAAGATTCAAAGCCAGGAATTTTTAGGATTGTTGTATAACAATCAGATTCATTTATAGAATCCACAAATTTTATAGTACATCGAAGAACAATTGATACAAAACCTTTTCCACCTGAGACATCATAAGCTGTGATATCTTTAACAGAGCGATGACCATGAAGTTTTTGATATCGGGAATCATTTTCTCGAAGGGAATTTAACAACCATCCAATTGTAAATGAATGTCCATTAATTGGTTTTGAATGATCTACAACATCATCAATAACTTTTACAGCTTCAACAGTCATCTTTCAAATTTAGCCACAAAAATATGAATGATAATTTTTAATATCAGCAAAATGTGTCCATTTTTATACACATTTTCAATGTTTGATCTGATTATTTTCAAATCACAAATTTCAACCCTTTTTTTCTATCAAGAAGAAATCATTGACACGAAAAAAAATATAATCGCATTAAAAAAATGGTTTCTGAGCCTTTTAAAAGTTGAAAAAAAAATGGACATGAAATCAATCGTGTTTGCTAAAAACAAAAAATTGTTTCAAACTATAAACCATATATATTTCATTAAACCATTTCATGAGTTTGAACATATTGATGGTAAAATTGATAAAAAAAATGTAATGTTTGTAGTTTTTGAAAGGCATAAATTGTAATTTGAAACGATAAATTACAAAACATTGTAGTTTATAATATTTTTTGTACATTTTTTGCATAATATTGCTTTAAAAAAGCTATTTAATGCATGATAACGTATAAAACAAAACAAAAACCAAAGCATTTTTTAGGTAAAACAAAAAAATACGGTGTTTAGAAACGAAAATGATTTTGGTGATGTTAATTACTGGAGTTTACCTGAATTTTTTGCTAATAAATTCTGCAAACAATCGGTATTAAATTTTAATCGAGAAGAATATTTTGAATTTATGTCAAAAATCAATGTTGAAATAATTAGTTCTAAATCAAATCAATGATAACTCAGAATTTCTATGCTTTTCATTGTTTTATAATGGAAATAAAGAAAGTACAGAAATTAATTCAAAAGCAAATTAGAGAAAAATGCATTGATGGATATGATTGAAACCCTTTATATTGGTTTGAAAATTACTGTTATTATATTTTTAGATAAAGAAAAGCTCAAAATGATTACATCATTTACATTAACTTCGGAACATCTTGAAGCTATTGATCGTTGGTTTCAATATAGAATTATGGTATTTTGTAATGGAGAAGGCTGTCAACAATTTGGTGAATGGAATTCAACAGCTGAAACATATGTTCCTATTTTTCTTCTCGAAAAGAAAACATTCGGCAATGCAAATTCTTATCAAATTATTTTAATGTCAAGGATTAATCCAGAACTTTTTCATTGATGTTTTTTGGAATGTTCCTTTTGTTTAACGATGTTTAGTAAAAAATGATAAACCGAACATTTAGTTCAACAAAAAAGGTCAGATGGAAGGAAATCATGCAATAAAACAATTTGATCTTTTGTTAACAGAAAACTTATTTCCATAAAAAAAACGAAAATCACTTCACCTCATTTTTACCATTTCAATGTAGAATTCACGTCTGAATCAAAGAGAGGGAGCTTGGAAATTTTTCTTTTTCTAAGGGCGGTACCCTTGACTGGCGCGCGGCTGTCTCAGTAGTGAGCGCAGCTGACTGACGTCCAAAAAACAAGGGCGGTTCGAGTCCCACTGGCGACGTAAAAAATGTTATTTATTCAGATTTTGTAGAAAAAAATTGTTATAAACTAGTTATAATTAATAAATATTTATTTAATATATTAATATTGTTGCAAGTGTTTTTCGACATTCATATTAGCATATTCTTGTGTACATGTTTAATAAATAAAAGAAGAAAAGAAAAATCTTTTTTTAAAATTATGTCCAAGTCTGAAGATTGTTCGAAAAAAAATTTTAAAGGCGTTAACATTCGTCTTTACACTTAACAGAAAGGTGAATAAAAAAACGACAATCGAGCACATCTATTTTTTTCTTTCCAAAAAGGCAGACGGATATTCTTTGCTAAGCATTGTGGTTTACATATTGATTGTTCAATGTTGCATTTTATTTTTTTTTTCAGCAATGAATATTGTTTAAACGTTTATATTTTTGATATAATGTTTTAAACATCTACATTTGGTACAATGTTTCGTTTTTTACGAGGCACGGGTTGGCGGATGCTTGCTGTTGGTTGTGAAGGAATACGCAGTTCATCTAATTTTATTGGAAATTTTGATGAAAAGTATTTGAATATAAATCAAAGGAATTTAAATTTTGAAAAAAGTGGATTAAATAATTATGGCTTTAATAAATTACAAATTCATGAACCACCGTATACAAAATATGTTGCACCTGATAATTTTACTTTTAAAAAAAATTCATGGGCCAAATGCGAAAATAGCTCATTACCAATTAAGGCGTCAGAAATATTCAATTCTGAAAAAAATCAAGATCAAATGGATCGCTGCAAAAATATACCTTTAAAAAATTCGAATACAAACAACAACATTTTATCGCTTCATATTGCAGCGTATGAAAACAATTCTGAATCTTCAGAAATTAATGATGGACTTAAAAAATTGAAGAAGAAAACAAATAAAGTAACTTTAAATTAAATTGATTCTTTAATTTTTGTTTTAAATTGCAGGTATCGTTAAATAAGTTACTTGAATATGGCAAACTGAATCCCTATGAATTTCCAAGACAAAACAATGGGAATGATGAAACTCCGCCACCGGAAATTACACAGTTTAAAGCCAGCCAAAATTTATTGAAACCAAACGAAAATTCTGTTGAAAAAACTTCAGAGGTGATAACTGTAAAACTTGTGACATTTAACATTGCTTTCATTGCAATTAAATTATTGTTTGAAGCAAAAGAAGCTATGAAAAGCAATTTGGATATGACGGATGCTGAAATTAATCTTATGAAATATAAAATTAAAGCATTTGCCACTTTCATGAAAACTAATCTTGGATCATTAAAGCCAAAGCAAAAGGGCCATTTAATGTTATTTGAACTTCCTGAATTTGTTTCAATATTTAAAACAGCATCATTCTTTTCTGATAATGCCATCGAAAGCTGTCACCCAGTTCATAATAATCAAGAAAAGCGAATTAAATGTAAAGAAGCCCCGACAAGATATTCACTTTTATTGAAATGGGGCATAGATAATAATTATTATTTTGATAATGTTGGTTGTAAAATATATGATGCAAAATAACCACAAATAACTTTGTAAATTATTTCTTTTACTTGTACAGCTGTCATATATATGTATTCCACTTAAGAAACTTTAGGATAAAAAAGCATTTGATCTGTTTATGCTCAAAGCAATAAATAAATAAAAGTCCTGACTCTATTGGAAGGAATAAATAATGTCAATAAAAAGGATTATTTTTTACAACAATAATTATTTAAACATATACAAACTAATTGTTATTGATTCCCAAATAATAATTTCACAAAATCTGAATAAATAACATTTTTTACGTCGCCAGTGGGACTCGAACCGCCCTTGTTTTTTGGACGTCAGTCAGCTGCGCTCACTACTGAGACAGCCGCGCGCCAGTCAAGGGTACCGCCCTTAGAAAAAGAAAAATTTCCACTTGATTCAGACGTGAATTATGACAGCATTTTACCCACGAAACACAATCCAGTCGTTCAAAAAAATGTCTCACCACGAACGCATTTCCATCTCGATGGAAACGCGTTTCCATTTTGTAAGACGGTCCACTATAGTTAGAAAAAATGAGATAATTACATAGAATAAAATTGCGAAAAAATCTAATGTTCAAATGTTCTTCATTGTTATCTTGTTTTTTAAAAAATTTGAAAAAAGACGAAGAAAATTGATCTTTGGTTTCAATGGACTTTGATTCAAAAAGTTGTTGAAAGAAAAAAGAGAGAAAAAAGTGGTTGCGCAATATTTTGACAGAAAAATTTGTTTCTATTTAAATACCATTTTTATTTGCCTTTTTTCTTGTAATAAATTACGTTTTCCGTGTTTTAATACAAAAATGTCAGGAAAAGAATTAATTGATGGTTGTTCATTTTCTGTTGAATGGCTTTTAAAATCTTTGAAAGAAAATGATAAAGAATTTCAACAAAAATTTGGGAAGAAAAATGTAAAAGAGGTAATTTTAAACATTTTTAACGGTAATTTAAACAGAATTTTTAGGTAACTGCATATGATATTTCAGATGGTCGAGGTGTTGCATCTGTTGTTCTTCGATGTACAATACATTTTATTGATTCTGATGAAATATATAGTACAATTCTCAAAGTTCCTGGATTAGAAGTATTTAAAGAAATTCAAATGAAACATGATGGAAAATGTGATATGCTTGATGAATCATTAATTCATCGATTTAATTCAAATCATCAAAAAGAATGTAATTTTTATAATATAATGGCACCATTACTTGAAGGACCAATTCCGAAAGTTTATAAAACAGAAGATTGGATTCTAAATGAAAAAGAAGGCTGCATTCATATGGAAGATTTATCGCAAAAAGGAAAAACTTTTAATTATTTTGAAAGCGTGAATTTGGAACAAATTAAATCGTTTATTCAAAGTTTGGCAAAAATTCATAAAAGTAATTTATCTGCTGATCCAAAAATTTGGAAAGGAAAATTCGTTGAAGATGATCAATTTTTTACATTTTATCATGAAATTTTGGAAACACAAATTGAACCATTTTTGAAAGATTGTCCAAGAGGAAGTAAGTTTTTTCTTTTGGATTTGTATTCATCAAATTTGAATAATTTTGATTTTAGATGAATTTCGACCTTTGACTGAAAAATATCAAAAACTTCGAACAAATAATGATTTTTTGCTTTATGCTCAGAAACAAGCACATCTTGACCTTGGCCTTCCTGTTGTTATTGTGCATGGTGATATGCATTCTGGAAATCTTTTATGGAAGATAAATAAAAATGGTGAAATTCAAAATGAACTTGAAGCAATTGTTGATTGGCAAATTGTACATGAAGGGTCACAAATGGCAGATTTGGCAAGATTTCTTGTTCATACTGCAGATGGAAATATTCGAAGAGAAGCTGAAACTTTTGCATTTGATTTTTATCTTGAATGTTTAATAAAAGAATTTGGTGGAGATTCTAGCAAAGTTCCATACAATGTTGAACAACTTCGAAAGGCTTATTACTATGTTTTTGCACTTCAAGCATTTTTTACTCTTCAATTGATGCCAGTATTTTTTACTGCTGTTAAACACAAATATGAATCAAAAGATGAACAAAAAGCTGTTTATGATAAAGGGATTCAAAAAGCTTTGGATGCTTATAAAGATTTGGATCGAATTTACAATGGTGAAATGAAAGATGTTTTTGAAAAATACGGTTTATAATAATGCTTTTATTTTACATTTTTTACTATGTTTTTGTGTTTATGTGTTTGAAAATAAAAATATGCATTTAAAAACAATAAATGGGAATAATACATATTACTTTAATCTGTCAGCCAGGGATGTGCGGAATTCCGCTTCCGTAAAATACGGAATTCCACCTTTTTTTTTCACTTCCGGTTCCGCTTCCGTAAAAAAATCGGCGGAATTCCGTAAATTTATTTCATAAATTTTTTGTCAATTTTTATTAATTCTTTAACCCACGCACAAAAAAAAACTGCTTCTAAATTTTATCTGCTTGCATTTGGGAATCACGAAACAAAAAAATTTGAGAACGTAATAATACTTGAAAAAAAATTCCGCTTCCGTAAAATACGGAATTCCGCCTTTTTTTCAACTTACGCTTCCGGTTCCGCTTCCGTTTAACGGATTTGCTTCCGTTCCGCTTCCGTTTAGGAATTTTACTTCCGCACATCCCTGCTGTCAGCCATTGATTTTTTATTAAAAATCAATTATTTGCAATAAACATTTTTCCTGTTTTGACTTTGTTTCATTTTTTTTGGAAGAGAGCAAAAGAAAAATTGCACAATATTTTGATAAATTTTATCATTTTTTTATTTATATACCGCTGTAATAATTTAGTTTTTGTGTTAAAAAATGTCAGAAACAAAGCACAGCTTTGTTAATGGAAAAGAATTAATTGATGGTTGTTCATTTTCTGTTGAATGGCTTTTAAAATCTTTGAAAGAAAATGATAAAGAATTTCAACAAAAATTTGGGAAGAAAAATGTAAAAGAGGTAATTTTAAACATTTTTAACGGTAATTTAAACAGAATTTTTAGGTAACTGCATATGATATTTCAGATGGTCGAGGTGTTGCATCTGTTGTTCTTCGATGTACAATACATTTTATTGATTCTAATGAAACATATAGTACAATTCTCAAAGTTCCTGGAATGGAAGTAATAAAACAAGTTCAATTAAAAATGAATGGAAAAACTGATTTAGTAAATGATATTTTAACCCAACGCTTTAATGATGCACATCAAAGAGAATGCAAATTTTACAATGAAATTGCGTCATTTTTAAATGCTCCAATTCCAAAGGTTTATAAAACAGAAGATTGGATTTTAAATGAAAAAGAAGGCTGCATTCATATGGAAGATTTATCACAAAAAGGAAAAACAATTTCTTATTTTGAAACAATTAATTTAACACAAGTTAAAAATTTTATTCAACATCTTGCAAAAATGCATAAAAGTATTTTATCTGCTGATCCAAAAATTTGGAAAGGAAAATTTGTTGAAAATGCAGAGTTTTTTATGTATTATTTTGATATTTTAGAAGAACAAAATGTTGAATTTCTTAAAATATGTTCAAGGAGAGGTATTTTTTTGTGTTGGACGGAAGCGTTCATTTTTTTGTTTTTTAGAAGAATTTAGGCCATTATTTGAAAAATTTCGAAAGCTTCGTACAAACAAAGATTTTTTATTATATGCTCAAACACAATATTTTCATGATCTTAAAATGCCGACTGTAATTGTTCACAATGATATACATGCTGGAAATATTTTATGGAAAGTAAATTCAAACGGGGACATTGAAAATGAAATCGAAGCACTTTTGGATTGGCAATTAATGCATGAAGGTTCACCAATGACAGATTTATCTCGATTTTTAACACATCTTCCAAATGCCGTTGTTCGAAGACAATCTGAAGTCTTTGCATTTGATTTTTATTATCAATGTTTAACAAAAGAATTTGAAGGTGATTTAAGCAAAGTTCCATTTACCGTTGAACAACTTCGAAAAGGATATTACTATGGTTTTACAATACAAACATTTTTTACTGTTCCAATGGTTATGTTCTTTTTTGCAGCTATTAAAGATAAAATTAAATGTGAAAATGTACAAAAAGCTTTTTTTGATAATGGAATTCAAAAAGCTTTGGATGCTTATAAAGATTTGGATCGAATTTACAATGGAGAAATGAAAGATGTTTTTGAAAAATATGGTTTATAATTTTTTTCCATTTTATACTTTCGTTATTTTGTAAATTTTTTTACATTTTTTTCATCTATGTTTCTCTTATTCGTAATAAAAATCAGCTGTTTTGGTTAATAAATTTTTTGACAGGAATTTATAAAAAATAAGAATACTTTAATCATTAATAAAAAAAGTAAAAATTAAAAAACATATTTACGAAAAAAAGAGATTTAAAACATTTGTAAAGCATTTTTAATTATACAATTTTTGGATTTTATCCACTTCGTCTTCGATGCCATCTCCATTGCCAAAATCGAAATATTCGTGGAAATCTTTTTACTCTTTCCGTTCTTTCAAAATCCAATTTTAACTCAGAATTGGCATTAATATTTTGAAAAAGTGTTAAACCATCAGAATTACTAAAAAAAGTAATAATATAAACCAGTTTAATATTATTATTTTAGTTTGAAACCGAAACCAAAAAAAGTAATAGAAAAAAAAGGGTCTCACCTTATTGCAAAAACATTTATAAAAATGCACAATAAAAGAATTGAAACAACGATAAAACCTTTCATCAATTAAAAAATTATATATGGACAATTAAACCCTTTTTTGATTAAAGTTTCTCCTTTCTTTTATACTCCATTTTTTTCAACTCTCTCCCACTACATGTCATTTCCCCTTTTGATACATTATTCATTCATTCACATTCTCATTGTTCTTCGTAATCGCCAAAAAAATAGTGAAGAAAAGAAAAGCAAAAGTATTACACTTTTTTAAAAAGTTTTTATTACATTTTTGTGTCATTTTTAACACACATAAGCTTATATTAACCAAAATTACTGAAACTTTTTAAACATAAGCATATCTTTTAAAAAAACAATAACATTTAAATCCAAAAAATATTTAATCAAATCAAATGTTTTTTCTCGATCCGTTTTTAGAACTAACGTCATTAAATTCTTTTCAATTAAAAGACACAATTTGTCATTTTTTTGATTCAAAGAATATAAAATCAGAGCTGTAAAATTTTTTTTCACAAAAACGGGTCAAAAATATTTTGTGTTTTTTATGTTTGAATATACATAAAATGATCTGATTTCCGATTTGATTTTGTTCAAGTCATCAATTAGTTTCAAAAAAGTTAAGGTCAAATGACATTTTAAGAATATAAAATAAAGGACTACAAAAAATTATACACACGGTAGCTTTGAATGGTTTTCAAATTCTACTATTTTTCAATGTATTTATAATATTATCTCAGATTCCACGGAATTTTTGACAGTTTTAAACACGTTTAATTTAAAACTAAAAAAAATTTATTTTAGCAGGTACAAAAATGTAAAAATTTTTATTTATCCAAAAGCGAAAATAAAACATCTTTCTTAATTTTTTTTACCAAACTTTAAGAAGCTTATGTTTTTCAACTTCAAATATCCAATATATCGCTCTTGTTCTCCATGAAATAAATGAAAAAACTTTTTTTATAAAAATTTTTATTATGATTATTTAATATAAATTTATGTTTAAAATTCAAAAAGTGGCTATAATGGAATATGTTATTTTATGTGTTCTACCATTTTAAGTATATAACAACGCAGATTTTAGTGTTTATTATGTATACACAAATAAATTATATACTAAACTATTCATTCATTCTAGTATACATAAGATCATCCTTTTGAACAAATTAGCTTATGTAGAAATGAAAACACAATTCATACAAGTTCAGAAAGTCTAGCAAATTTAAGGCACTTTTCTCGTTTTCGCCCCCCCCCTCAAAAAATTCATTCACAAATTTGCATAAAAATAGTGAGTTTGTACTGCGAATTCAAAAGGGTGGGCGGGTGGGTTGGGGAATGAATTTTTTGAGGGGGGCGAAAACAAGAAAAGTACCCAAATTTAAATTCAGCTTTCTATCAAATTCAACGAGTTAAAATGGTTTGATTTCATTTGATATTCTACTATATTTTTGCTAAAATATTTATTGAAACAAATTAAACATTATTGATTTTTATTGTTTTTGAAGGGCAATAAAATAAGATCGTGAAAGAACTATTTATGTTTTACAGAATATAAATTAAATAAATTACTGACCAAAAAGTGTATGAGCAACTTCATTAAAAAATGAAAAATTATTTGAAGTTTCAATTGCATCATGTTTTCCAGTTTGAAATGTGCTTAATGCAGGTAAAGTGAATTTATGATTGAATAAAGTTCCATCTTCAGAAGATTGAGCTGCTTGTTCGGGAAAAAATACTGGAGGCAAAGATGGAATTGTTGTTGTTTCTACGGCAGTTGTTGTTGTTGTTTGTGGAAGTGGTAAGGGTGGTAGGATTGATGGCTGTTTAGGTAGTTCAGGATATAGATGTTGTTGTTGTTGTTGATGTTGTTGTTGTGCTGCTGCAGCAGCATAATATTCATTTATTTGATCACAAGAAAAAATTCCAGCATTTGAGGAATCTGGAAACCATCCATTAAATGTGTATTCATTTGATGGTGGATGTTGAGAATGTGGTGGTGGATATCCATGTGGTATTGGATGATTTTGATAATATGCTGAAAAATCAAATGTTCCGTTTCCTGTTGGATCAGATATTGGCCATGGTGATGGATATTGAGGATGATGAGTATGATGATGATGAAAATCATGATGCAAATATTGTGGAAAGACATCAGAAAGTGTTGGCAATTGATCAATCTAAATTTTGGATTACTGTAAATTCTTCCGAAAAACATTAAACTCACTTCGTTATTTTGCAATGAAAAGTTTTCATGTTGATTTTTATTATTCTTTTTAGCTTTTTGCCCTTTTATTGAAGGATATAAAGTACTTGTTGAAGCTTTTACTAACTCTTCCAAACAACTTATAGCCCCTAATGCATTTGTTGACATTGTTGAAGCAGTTGAAACATAGTTGCTATGATTAATGGTATTTCTCATTTTTACTGATGATTTTTTTGGTTCTTTTGTTTGATTTAATTTTTCTGTTACAGTTGCTCTTTTTAGCTTTGATGGTGGTTGTTCAAAAGATCTAAAATATTGTTTTGTACTACAATAATTAATCCTACTAAAATATTCTTACTTTTCATCCTCTTCTTCTTTGATTAATAATGGTGTTAAATTTTGTGCTGTTGATAAAGTTCTTGGAGATTGTAAGGATGGTTCATCATGGGTAAAAATTGATCCTTTAATAGTTCCACGTTTTTCAAGTAATGAAATTCCATCAACTTCCCTTAAAAATTTATATTTATTGCTGCAATTTAAAAACTTTTAACAAACGTTAAATATCGATGTGTAATTCCAATTGATTCTGGTTTTCCACTTTTGTAAAAAAGACGAAAACTGCTTTGAAAACTGTAAATAATTTGTGATTGGGCACTTATTAAACGAATAACCAATAAAGCTGATGAACCATTTTTTCGAGCTGTAATTTTTGGTTAAATTAAAACTTGATTTTTAACAAATTCAACCAACTTTCATCATGACATTCAGATAAACATTTAACATCATCAGGATGAATAAATGAATAAAAGCTTAATCCACCACTTTTAACAGATTCACCAATTTCAAGGATATGCCGTAGTCGACTATCAATGCATAAAAATCCAAGATCTAATCCATGTTTAGTTTTCAGAATTGGATCTTCAAGGGTTTGCTCCAAATGTACTGGTGGAACAAATGGTCTAAAAATATATTTTAAAATATTTTTTTAGAAGTAACAATGCAATAATTACGTACGTGCAAATTGCTGAAAATGCATAAGGAATTGACATATATTTTGATTTATCTTTTGATGGCACAACATCTTCGGATGGACTTGCTAAAGCATTTAAACGAAGAAATTTTCCGCGGATTTCCATTCTCTAAAAAAATAAAGATTTTTCAAATTTTGCTTGTTTTAATTTAAATACCACAAATCCACAAGTATTATCCAATAAACATCGAAATCTTCCCATAACAATTCTTTCCATTGTATCGTATTCCACTAAAACTATAAATTTGAAAAAAAGTGAATACAAAAATGTGTTTACTTTTTGTTTCTATTGAACTTCCTTTCATTTTAGGCTTTTGTACTTTTAAAGCTTTTAAAATGCTTTCTCTGTCTTCAGAATGTAATAAGTCTGTTATAGATTGATGCAAAACATCCGACTAAAAAAATTTAAATGTACTTTTTTAATAATAAAAAATTAAAAGGAAACAAACTTGACAAAAGCCTAAATATTGATCAATATTTTCACTAACATAATAAATGTCCCCCCATTCTGATAAAGCAATAACAAATCCGCCAACAGATTTAAGCGCTAATTGACTAAAATTTGCTTCATTTATATCATATGATGGTAGGCCTTGGGGGGTTAACATTGTTGGAATTGGTGAAATTGGAATACTTGAAGCTGATAAAGCTGAAAACATTGCATTTGGAGCTGCTAATGATGCAAGAGATGGTGGTTCACCTCCACCAGTTTGTTGATGTCGAAGAAATACTAAAAATGAAAATATGTTGAAAAAATTATGTTTTTGAATTGCTGTTGCTACAGTATAATTTAAATTTTTAATTTATTCACAATTTTTGAACTCTGTTTTATTTGCAGTATTAAAGAGTTGTTATACCATTTTTCTTTGTCCCCAAAAGTTTCAACATTTTTAATCCCAAAAAAGATACATTTTTATTTATTGCCTGTTTTTATTTTTAGTTTAATATCATTTTTCATTCAATGATTCAGTAATAAAAATTCAACAATATGTCGTTTATACGAAGGTTTGTAACTCATTTGTTTTCATTAATTAAGACTCTTAAAAATTAAAAATAACTCATCATGAATTTTTAATCGTAGAAAAAAAAGAGTTTAAAGATTTTTCTCTGTTCGATGACTGCATTCTCGCCATCTGCGTTATTCTTCTTTTCCCGTAAAACAAAAACATGGGTCCAGATTTTTTTGCCTCTTCAAAAAAAAGAGGAAAATGCGCCACTTTTTTGTGCACAAGAAAAAAAACTTGTTCTTGATTTTGGCATCCCATTTTTTCTTTCGTTCCCATGAAGAAGACCGGTTGGTTGGTCACTCACTCACTCACTCACTTACTTGAATGAATGAATGAAAGAAAAGAGAAAGAGGGTGGTAATCTCTGTTGCGCGATATATATTTATTTAAACTTATATAAACTCTCGATTGAAAAGAAGACAGCAGTCTTGGCAACATTTTTTTTGATGTTTCAATAAAAAAAAGAAGAGGCAACATAAAAATGCGTTTTCTTATAAACGACAGTCGTCTGCGTCCAATAAATAATTAATTAAGCCAAAGAAAGAGAGCATCTTTAAAAAAGCAACAGAAACAGCATATTTTTGAAGAAGAAAAGATCTTTAATACAACAAGTCTTCTTCCTCTTTCTCATCTTCAATACATACTTGTTTCTGCTTCTTACAGCCATACTTGAAAAAATCTTCTTGTTTCCCTTCTTTTTAAAAAAAAACATACTTTTTTGATATCACTTTTTTCTTCCCAAAAATAACAAAAATTACGGTAGCTTTTTTCACATTTTAAACGCATGAAAAAGTTTTTTTGGTGCACATGATATCTTTTTTTGTCGAAAAAATGCAAAATGTCAAGCTGTGCCCTTAACTTGATACGGTAATTGACACCTTTTTAAAAAGAAAAAGGTGTTCAAGTGAGATCCCTATCATATTTTTTTTATTAAATAATAGAGACTTGACTCTTGACATGCTCTTGAGAAATGTCAAGAACGAAAAAAACGAAAAGGTGACAATATTTGCATAAAAATTACATAACTTCTTTTCTTCTCTGTGGGAGATTCTTTTACGGTTTTTTAAAACCTTGACAAAAAAAATGTTGTGCAACGTCGGAAATTCTTTTGAGGTCAAAAATAACATAAAAACAAAAACTTACAAGCAAAATGTGCTTTAATTTGTACAAAGCTAACAGCAAGTCGAAGAACAGAAAGTTTATCGAGCCTTTGAATTGTGGCATCATCATACGGCAAAAGGGAGGCAACAGTCTCAAGTTCACCATTAAGTCTTTCGCGATGCCGCTTTGATGGATTTGTTGGTTGATTTGGGCGAGTACTTTCTCGAATTCTAAAAAATCCAAATAATTTAAATATTAAAAACAAGGACATTTTTTTGGACGCATTAATTATGAAATTTTTTTCAAGGCTAGTGTTAAAAAAAGAGCTGTGCTAATTTCAACCCCTTAATTTGCATTTCATTCATTTTTTGGCATTCCTTATTATTTTCTCAATATACCAAAAGAGAGAGAGAGAGAGAAAATGTATTGTTGACAGCTTTGGCACTCATTAATGTTGCGCGACAAAACAATCGTCTCCTATTTTTTTTCAAAAAGTAACCCTGGATTGAGACAGGTGTGAAAGAAAGAGAGAAAATTGCGTGAAAGGCATTTTCCATTTTACTCCAAGAAAAATTGGCATTTCTTAAAACTAATAACTCTCATTTCCTATTCTTTTAATTATTAAAAATCCCTGCTTAATTGTTTGTAAAAAAGGAATAAAAAAATTTTACGGTTATTAACTCTGTTGATTATTTTCAGCTTAAAGCTAAATACTAAATATGTCACAATGATATGACAAAAATCATTTTTGTTTTGTCATGCCATGGCATAATATATATAGTAGTAAGGGGTAATCCCCTCGAGAAATGTCGACAACAAATTTTTCAATCATTCAATTCTATAAAAAAGAGGAGACATAAAGAAAAGGTTTGCGTGCCAACACGCGACCGACCTTCTTGCGATCGGCTGACCAAAAACGACAAAGCAGTCCATAAAAAAATATTGAAGTTAGTTTTAGGGACACGTTGCGTGCTTCTGCTTTTATATATTTTATATTTCCACAAAAGAAGGGCCACCCTTTTTGCCTTCAGAATTTAAAAAATATGTATATTGAAGCAATTCTTCAGAAACACGCTCATTGTCATGTTGTTGAGGGGTTGTAGGGGGGAAGGATATTTTAGTTGTCTCCAACTTTTTATATATTGTCAATCCTTATGTTTGAATTTTACCTTCGGAAATTTCGTTGCCGCCTTTTACACGCGTACATTACCAAATATTGTAGAATTCACTGGTATATTTTTGTTGAAAACCTTTAAACAACACTTTTTCTTCAACAATGAAATCTGCCGCCGTTACTTTAATTTTTTTGCTGTTAAATAAAATCTAAAAAATTAATGTATTTTTATAAAATTTCATATTTTTCAAAAAAAATTGAATTTGAAAGACCGCCTCAAAGTTTTATGTACTTTTTTTACATAATTTTGTTTTTCAAACAATAATATTTTTTTCTGCAGCTTTTTTTTGCCAAATTTAATTCTCTCCTTTCAAAAAGACCTACCGCATTTGCGCAAGCAAAAATCTTTTTTTATCGTTGCCCTTAAAGAATTTTTGAATTTAAAAACTTTTAGTTTGCGTGTTTTAAACAATCAATGTGGTTTTTTTGTTAAAAATAAAATAAAAAACTCCTGTATATTGGGACATCAGTTTGCTTGCGCGTGTTTCTTCAAAAACAAAAAAAAAAAACTTTTTCTCTATCTTTTTGAAGTCTTGATCACGCAAGAGCGTTTGGAACGAAACAAATGCCATTTTTCAATAGCATTAATTGGTAACCCCACCACAAAAAAAAATAAAAACAGTGGATGGTCTTCTTTTTTTTTATAAGATGAAATTTTGTCACGGGATAATAATAATAAAAAGTAAAACAAAAAAAACAGAGTTTGAAAAAATGTTGTGGGTTTGAAAAAGGTTAAAATTATCAATAAATTTTTTTTAAAAAAAGTTTTATATTTTTGAAAAAGTTAAATAGCGTCGTCTTAAAAATAATGTCGAGAATGAATGAAGAAAAAAAACTTGATGCATGGAAAAAAGAGAAGGAAGAAAAAAGCCACCGTTTCCTTTTTCTTCGATGGCAGTCTTTTAAAAATTAGAGGGGCGGAGTCTTTGTTTATTGGTTCATTTTTTGTGAAGAAGAAATTCTGCACTTTTTCATTGCCTGTTTTGCTCGATTAAGGAAAGGGAATGTTGAAAAAATGAATAAAATTTTCTCCGACTAATAGCTTCAGATTTCCAAAAAAAAGATTTTGCGTATCAGTTATTTGTATGTCAACAAGTGAATACTATTTGTATTTGTTTTAAAAATCACCCCAACGATTAATTTCATCGTCCATTTTTTTTGGCATTTTTTCTTCCCCCACGATAACCAATTACAAGCTTGTTTTTATTTAAAAACTGCCCAAAATTTTTTTTCTTCATTGATTTGTGTTTGGCACGCGATATTTTTCTTTCCTTAAAAAGCCAAGAATCTCTTGAAATCATAATTACTTTTCCATTATTTTAAAGTTTAAACAATTTTCAATTTTTCTACAGTGTACAAACTTTTTAAATACATTTTATGCAAATTTGCTTGTAGAAAAAAGAATGTTTCTGCCATTCAAATAAAGCAAAAAGTTATTCACACTTTTTTACACTAATTTTATTTTTACAAAAAAGACAAAGAAGAAATGAGACGTAAAAATGATGATGGAGCTGCAGATGATCAACCAATTTTTCGTGCAACTGTAACTTTACTTTTATCTTTTCTATCATGGAAGTTTCATGTAAAACAAATCTCATCAAAGAACTTAATTCAATAGAATAAAAAAAACTTATCTTTTTTTTCAACAGTTTGTTTTTTTCTTCTTTTAAAAAGGGCAAACGTTTCTTTTCGAAAATTTTTCTGAAAAAAAAATGCGTTTTTTAAATTTTTTTTTAAATGTTGAACTCGTTCTTTGATTCTTTGATAAGATTTGCTGCAACTGTTTTTTTTTATAGAATGATCGTAAACCTGATGATTTACCAAAGAAGGCAGCAGAAAATCCAATTAAAAGAGAATATTATTATTCCATCAAATGAAAAATGTCCACCAGATATGACTGCAAAAATTGCTCCTCAATGTGCAGAATCTTTGCCACGTGTCCCAAAAGCAACACAACGCTTGGAATTGGATATTGATTTGGATGATGATTTAAACTTGGGTCTTGAAATTAATGAAAAATTTTTTATTGAAGGTTTTCAAGAAATGGGTCTACAAGAATTAAAATTTACAATTGGTGATCAAATTATATGTGTCAATGGAAGAAATGTAAGTTTTAGCTTTTATTTTATTGTTACAAATATTTGTTTTTTTTTCAGATAAAAACAGTTGCACATTATCAAAGACTTTTACAAAAATATAGTCCACATATTCGTATATCTGTTTTTCGGCCAATGTATACAATAAAAGCTCATCAATGGTTATACACTTTCACACATTCGAGTATGTTGTAATTTTATAATATTATTATTGTTATTACCAGTGATTTTGAGGAAAATTTTGTTGGTAATCAATTTTTAATTGCAAATGTTAGTCCATCTGTACATCTCGGACTAACAATTAATTCAAATAATGGAATTGTTGTAATTTCTCGAGTTGATAAAGATTCTTTGGCATTTCGACGCTTTGAAATTAGTGATCTTATTATTGATGTTGAAGGTGAACGTGTAAAAGATGAAAATGAATTTTAAAATGTATGTTTTTTAAACTATATTTTACATTAGTTAAAAATATATTATTTGTTTTAGTTTATGATGGACGCAATTGATCGAAATAGTTATGCTTCTGTATTAATTCAACGTTTATTTAGTCCAAAATCTGTTGAATTAGCACAAAAAGCACTTGGTTTAATTTAAAAGGAAGACCCACCATTTCCACATGATGCAATGATTATTGGAAGAAAAGAAATGCAGAGATTTAAAAGGAATGAAATGAATAATATTAATAAATGTGGAGGAATTCATTCAATTTTCCAAATCGAACACAATTACATGCACCAGTTCAAGCAAGACGAGCAAAAAAAAAGTATAAAAAGAATGGAACAAAATCTGAGCGAGAAATTATTAATTCTGCTGCAGATGCAAATTCTCCGGATACTATTTCGCTTCCGAATTTGCAAATTCAACCCCAGAAATTATTTCGAAACCAAAGGAAGAATCGTCTCTGCTTTGACGAGCACAAGATTCATGGAAAGAAAAACGTTCAAAACTTTTTAATAGTTTCAAAATGGATACAGATTCTGAATCATCTTAAAGAAGAGTAAAATCAAAAAATAAAAATGTTGCTGAAAAAGAACAAATTTCTGAACAAAAGGATTCAAATTCTGATAAATCTGCAAAGGAAAGAAGTGATCGAGAAAAGCCAGCAATTAATGATGGATCTGATAAGATAAAAAAATTTGTTCGAAGTGGTGGTGGTGGTGGTGGAGCTGATGATGGAAGTGAACGACGAAATCGAAATGATGCTGCAAGTGAAAGGTGTTGAAAAAGGGATATCAGTTATCTTTATTCTTCTTCGAGCAAATACCATATTCTTAAGTTTTTTTTTAAACTGTTATTTTTAGAGAGCAAAGATAAATTTTGATGTATGTTTTTATTTCTTTTGTCAAATTCTCAAATCCAAATAAAGTTTTATTTTAAAATCATATCCAAAATAAAAATAGGTAACATTTTTTGTAAAAGAAAATTTCCCCAAAAATATCATTGGTTTAGAAAATACAAATTTACTTTGGCATATAAAAAATTAAATACAAAGAGAACGAATTAATGTTTTTTAATTTAAACCATTTCAAGTTCTACTTTATTCATCCATGAATTCAATTTCATCCATTATATTTTTGATTTGAATCAACAGAATGAAGAGAAACAAATGGTATGTTGAAGCTTTTATATCCAATCAGAGGCATTCAAAAAACAAAGAGAATAAAATAAATTTGAATAACTTTTATAAGAAAAAATAAAATTGCTTCCATAGTCAGAAAAAAATAAATCTGATTACATTTTTAAGAGCCGTTATAATACAATTTTATAGTTTAAATACTTACATTTATGCCATAATAATGTTGTCAATCCATTAAAATCGTTCAGATAACAATATTTATCCATTTTGTAAACATGATACTGGAAATAGAGTTTGAGTTTGTTCGTAATGAATATTCTGTGTTGAAATTTTATTTTTTTATAAAACTTTTCTGTGATGTTTACCAGTTTAATTAAGCATAAATTAAACACATAAAATTTTTTGACAAAAGTTTGATGCTAATAATGGAGTTGAAGCATGCATGCATGCATTAAATTCAAATTGGTTTTAAGTTTCTTTGCATGAACAAACGAAAAAGTTGAACCAAATTTTTGTTTAATTGAACCTGTTGAGCATATTGATAATACTTAGAAGACGAATAAAATGTGAAAAAAAAACAGCCAATTGATTTTCCAACAAGTGTTATTTTCAAGATCTTTGGTTGAGATTGCTTCATTAATATGAGCAGTATTCTTCACTTTCGGGCTTAAAAATGAAGGATTCTCTCATGACATCAGAAAACTTCAAAGATCCTACTTCAGGTGCGGAGGTTAACAGGAAAAAAAAAAGAAAATGTTCCACTTTTTGGCAATTATACCTTTACTGCTGTATTTATTTTCTTGTGTTTATTTGTTTACCTGTGTTTGATTGTAAACTAACAGTCAAATTTTATTTTTATTTTATTTCTTTTAAGACAAAAAGTAGAAACATTAGTTCAATCTTTAATTTAAATGAAAGCATATAAATTTGAGGTAAAATAAATGGGAAAAATAGAGTTGTAATAAAATAGAATGATTATGAATTTTACATGGAATTTCTTCACAAACTGGTTTAAATTGATCGCTTTTCAATTCTTGAATTAATAAAATTTCAGTTGAAACTTTTTTTGAAAGAACATTAAATTTTACAAAAACTTTTGAATCCAAATTAATACAATTATTATTTTCTGTTCCAATAATGCATTTCCAAAGTCCTTCATTTGCAAACCATAAACGTAAAATTATTTCATCTTCAAATGCTTTGCATCGTTTTTCATTTATCCAATTTTCAGAAGTGGAATTTTCATAAATATTTTGAATTACAGCAACAATAATTTGTGAAGTTTTAAAAGAATTTGTTGTATCAGCTTTTAAAAATCTTCGAAAATTATTTAATTTTCTTTCAAATGACTGCTGATTACCCATTTTCTTTGACAGAAATGAAACTAAAAAACGATGTTGGTTAAATCAAAGTCATTTAATTACAAACATAACAGCTGTTAACTGATACTGAAAAAATTTAAGTGGTAAAAAAGGAATTAAACTGATTGTTAAAGTATTTTCGATGGATCAGTAATTTTGGATAGAATAGGTAAAATCTTGTTTTGGTTATTATAGATAACAAAAACAAAAAACGATGAATCATAAAAAAGAAAAAACGTTGAAAATAAAAGCCAAAAAAATTTGTAATCCCTTTGGCCCATTAAAGATTTTGGCAACTGTTTTAGACACTTTGTTTTTTATGTTAAGTTAGAACATTTAGTGATTGCAAAAAAAGTGGGTGATAATTCGGACATTTAATGCGTTTATAGTTTTTCAAAGATCATGGTCCTCCTACGTTTTTTCTTCCTTTTTGCAAATTTCATTTTGCAGCAAAAAACATTTTTTCTCCAAAATAAAAAAAATACAAATCCCAATCAAACGAACGTTTTGAAATTCAATATTTAAAAAAAATAATAGTTATCAACTATGTTTTTGTGTTAATTTTTTGCATAAATCTTGTAGTTTTCCCATTATACCACAAACAATTATTTTTTAAGCAAAAATGGCAAGTATGGATTTTTAAAAAATTTTTTGTTGGCAATGTTTTTATTTGCCACATAATATGTACATACACATGTGTACATACTTTGTTCATACAATGGCATTTATATAAATAGATAAATGCCCCACCCAACTATAAGAAATCAATCATGAGAAACCTATAATTTTTATAAGGTTAATCAAGTGTTCCCTTCCAGTAAAAAAGAACTGATAGATTTGAATGACAATTTTTTTATGTTCTTTATCTCTCCATAAATTATAGACAGAAAATAAGTAGAGTGAGTGACGTCCTCTAAAAAGACAATTATTGTGAAATAAAAATATTCATTCAAAAAATCTTTTTTTGGCATATTAAAAATTGTCCATTTTTATAAGAACTCATTCATTTATTTCGATTAATTTTTTGTATACTTTTTTCCATACCACTGATTTCTGTTATTATTTCTTTATATCGTCAAAAATAATGTATAATAATAATTTTGGAATTGATTTATCTCGTTTGGAAGTATTTGGAGAAAAATATTTGCTTGAAATTACAATTTTATTGAAAAAACTAAATGCAACAAATAATCCACGAAGTCATTGCTTACATATAAAAGAATTTGCAAAAAAGTTTACAATTTTACCGAAATTATGGGAACATTGGAATCTGTAAGTTTGCTTCTATTTTTTTGAATTCATATTATTTTATTGTTTTCAGTACTGAAAAAGATTTAACGCTCAAAGAATTTGATTCATTTAAATACAAGCATTTTCGAAGTTTTGAAAAGTTTTGTAACAGTGTCAAATATTTTTATATGAATTTTTCTTACTATAATTTTTTATATTATGAAACTGATGAGCAAATGTTTAAAAGAATGAAATCATTAAAAGAAGGATTATTTTATCCCCATCAGGATTTGGATAAACTTTATGAAATGTATGATCGAAATTCAAGTTAGATTTTTGTTTTTCCTTCTGTGTATTGTTTATATTTTTTTAGGTTATGCTTTGAGTCAAAAAGAATTGAATCAATATAAAACGGCTTTAAATTTATATAAAAAATTAAAAGCTTCTATAAATAATAATGATGAATGGTTTAAAGGGTTAAAAGAAACAAATGATTCTGAATATATAATTAATACATGTGAATATCGATTATCTGTAGATCCATATAATGTAACATTTTGGGAATCTTATTTATCTCTTTTAAAAACTGTTGATACAACTGTAAGTTATTTTTTAAGCTCTTTATATTTTGATCAACATTTCAGATGATGTTTAAAACATATTCTCGATACTGCAGATTATTTTTATATGATTATTCAAAAGTTGATGAATATTATAATGAAATTATTTATGCCGAAATTCCTTGCATAGCTGAATGGTGGATGGATTATATTTCATTATATAGAACTATTAAAAGTTGTGAAGAAACGAATGAAAAAATGGTTGAAATCTTATTTGCATTTTATTGTATACCAGAAGATTGGACCTTTTCAACACATTATTTTGAAGATAAATTGAAAGAATTTACAGAAATTATTAAAAGTAAAGAAACAAATTTTGGAAACATGTTGGAATCAAATAAAAAAACACCTTTAATTTGTCCTTTTAAAAATATAGAACAAAAAATAATTATTCCAAAAAATTTAACACATTTAATTCGTCAACGATATCCTTTTAAATCAACAATTATGCGATATATTCTTGATTATGCTTCACCACAATTACTTCAAAAGCTTCAAATGTCTTGCAAAGAATTATATCTGCTAAAACCTATATTATATTGTCAAAGATTATGTATTGAAAAAAGTTATCAAACAATTTTTGGACAATATTATAGAAAACCACCAATATTTTTTGAAAATGCTTTGATTGTTTCTTCTTATGATTTACAATATTTGAATCTTGAAAACTACCATCTTGTAAATTCACTAGAAATTAGGGAAAAAATTACTATTCCATATTTTCGAAAATGCACTGTTAAATATTTAACAATTCATAAACAAACAATCACCGAAAATGAAATGGAATTTTTAACATCAAAAGTTGAATTTCTTGAATTTCTTAAAGTTTCCGTAACCAAAAATGATGAAACAGATGCTCCAATTGATTATATTATTGAAAAGCTTTCACATGTTCCAAATATTAAATTGTACGTTTATGCTTATATATTTTGATAATTTAAATGTTTGATTTTTTAGAAATGATCCAATGAAGACGTCTTTCACTGAAGCGACTGCTCAAAATTTGGCTGCTTTAAAATGGGATCAAAAATTTAAATCATTTCATTTGAATCAATTGCCTGTTAATTTTAATGTTGAAAATCTCTGCAAATTTGTCAAAGTAAGGATTTCAAAAATGTTTCACTGCTTTCTAACAAAACACTTTTTAGGAAAATGCTGCAAAAGACGCTGAATTGAAATTTAATTATGACAGTTCAATTGATAAAGCCTTGAAATATCAAAGAGGCCAAATTTTAAAAAACAAACTTCAAAAAATATCAAAACAATTTAAATTTTTATAATCTGTTTTGTTTTGTTTGATTATGGTTTTTGTGCGTTTTGAATATAAATTACTTTCACAATTTATGCTTCTCTATTAAAATAGTTTTAGTAGATATTTAAATAAATGTAGAAAGACTAATAAAACCCAGCAAGAAAAAATATATTTAAGTCTAGAATACTTTTTTTTATCATAAGACTGGGTTTTTACGAATCATGATGAAATTTCATTGTTAAATGGAATACATTCTTTAAAAATTGTTAACGAAAGAATACTATAGCTGTTATTGTATAACATTTAGAAAAAAATACGATCAGATTTTTTAAGATTTTTTTTCAGGTAATTACCGTTATTGCAACTGCTATTAATAGCGAAAGCAGCGAGAATAGCATAAGAACATAAACGTGCACAACAAAAGAAGCTTGAACATGTCATTTTAACTTATGTCATGAAATTGGAAGAAATCAATTTCGAAATTTTACAAGTGTTTTTTAAAAAAAACGTTCAATTAAAATTCGAGACACTTTTTACAATCATTCTCGTAAAGTAGTATTTCTATCAAAACTGTTTATTTAAAAGAAAGATTTACAATTTTTTGAAAACAATTGGAAACATTTTTATTAACCGCGTTATTTTTTTAGACTTTGTCAGTTTTAAATAGTATACAAAAAAGCAGTAAAGTATTCTTTTGCTTTTTTTGAAACCTCATTTGACAGTTTTTTTTTGCGTAGTATCAGTTTAATAGTTTATGTAACGTTATTTATTTTACCACAATTCCAAAAAACGTTATCATTTATTACTTTAAAATATTTATCTGATAAAAATTAAGCATACGACAGTTGGAAAATATCAGCTTTTGTTATTCTCAAAGCCGTTAACCAATATTTTTTAATCAAAATGACAATCTTTTCACCTGTTTTAATTTGACGTTAGCTTTACAGAAAAAAAACTCTTATAACTTTTGACATTTTCCAATTATATTTTGCAAAAAGTAAGTATTGAACTTGGTCTCTAAAATTATAGACTTCAGAAGTGAAAAAGGGGATAAAACTTTTTAATTTTTATTCTTATACAATACTTTGCTTCTATCAAGTTGTTACAAGTGTTTTTGGTGTTGAGTGAAAGAGATGATTTTACGTGCACCAGAAGATGCAAATTTTGTTGCATTACTTCCACTTTCGTATATAATTCCAAGCTTTTTACTGTATTTTATTACACTTTCGGTCCTATTTCTGTTTAAATCTCGATCATCATTTAATGGGTCATTTTATAAAATTTTTGGTTTCTCAGCAATTAATTCAATGCTTTGTTCAACATTTTATTATTTTTTTACTCGAGTTATGGCAGCACCAATTTATTTGTCATTTCTTTCAACACTTCCATCACGGCATTTCCTTCTTACAATATATTATGTCCTTTTGTATAATACTCAACATTCTGGTTCACTATTTGATCTTCTACTTTCATTTAATCGATTTACAGTAATTATTTTTAAAGTTTCATACAAACAATTTTGGCGTAAACGACTTTATTATTTTATTGTTTTGGCATTTTTGCTTCCAAATTTGTTAACATGGCATTTATGGTTTACGGATGTTGGATTACAGATATATAATCAATCAAATCCTGCAAAAGGATATATCATTGATAGCTTTAATTCAAAACGGATTGAATGGATGAAAAATAGTCGAAATACTTCTATCGTAATTTTTACATGTTCTTCGTTGTGTTTAATAATGAATTTATATGTTGTCGGATATCTCGTTTATCAACAATATAAAAATATGGCTGGAAAGCCTGCTGAAAAAACATCCCCACATAATATAAAGCTGTTTTGTTTCAATTTATTAGTTTTTGGTGGACAACTTGCTGCTGGCATTTTACAAGTATGTTTATCTCTAAAAAAAATACTACGACAATAAAACTGTGATATTTTAGCTTTTATTTGTGTTTACTCCAACTCCAGCAAATTTGGAATTCTTTAAAATTCAAGTTTATGTTAATGATTTTAATAATTTAACTCCTCCGTGGTTTTTGATTGCATTGAGTACAACTTTAAGACGAGAAATTGTTCGACAAATGTGTTGCGTTGATACTGAATCAAATAAGGTTACTGTAATCAATTCATCAACTGTTAATACTGCTGGAAATCATGTTCATCCATCTCGATCTCTTTAATCCCATTTTTCATAATTTTAAATTTTATTTCAATGTCTGTGTTGTAATTTTAAGTATCGAATAAATATATAAATTGAAAGAAAAGCTACCGTAATATTTTGTCTGGGATAAAAAAGTTCAAAAAACGAACATTTGAAACACACCAAAAACGTATGCCACAAAATTCTAGGAAGCTAAAAACTTAATCTATTTAAAACTTTAATCAAAAAGCAAAACACCTGTTTCTCTTAAATTTTAAATTTCTTTGTATTTTGAAACTTTATTCGATTTTTTAAATATTAAAAAAAGGAACACAAATTAAATTTTTGCACGTTTTTTTATTGGATTTCTAAAACCTACATAAACACATATTACTTTTTTAATTGCATATCTTTTCTTTTATTTGCGGGGTTCTTTTTTTCTTTCTTCATTATTACTATGTTTTTGTGCCTTTTTCAAAATTTTGTACCGTGACAAAAAATAAATAAAAACTACAACGAAACTGAAAATTAAATTTTGTTTTTTTAGACAAAAGTACAAACGTGACAATTTTCTTGGAGCCTCCAAATTTTAGAACACCTTTGGCTTTTTGAGAAATACAAATTACAGTAAACATAATTTTTTTAAATGCCATTAATCGGGAGAATGCAATTATATTTTTAGTTTATAACATCATTCTTTTTGCATCTTTGAACTTTTTCATACTTTAATAACTTTTTTCAAAAAAAAAACAGATCAAAGTTGTAGGTGTGTGTATTTATTTGGTAATTAAATCCCATGATAATTGTTGTTATTTAAAAAAATTTTAATTCAAAATAGAGTTATACAAAAAAAACGGCTACAAACGTCATAGATTTTTTTAGTCTGAAAAAAGCTTTAATTGTTTACTGCTTTTTTTTATTAAAGGTTAATTGCTTTATATAAATTTTGTCACATTTTCGTGCAATTTTTTTAGCTCAATTTCGAACATATATAAAAATGACGAGATTAAATGTTTAAAAAAAGGAAAACTGACTAATCTTTCTTTCTTCCGTTTTTCACAAAGCTTATGATAACATTTTATACAAAAGAAAAAGGTTTCATTCAAGGAAGTTTTTTTTATCCTATTTATTAGACAAAAGGATAAAGAATGATGTTAAAGGTTAATGCCTTCTTTTAGACATTCCATTTATAGGAAATATCACATCATTAAAGGTTAACCATAGAACATTGATTTATACAAGTACAACACTAAAAAGCGAAAAAATCACTTCGAGAAGATTTTTACATAATTAATAATTAATAATGAAATGAGTACATTTTTGGGAATCTTTGATTTCAGTAAAAACATGTTTTTCAATGTTTGTAGTTTTTTCGATTTTATGGACTTTTAATAAATAAATGCATACGGTAATTTGCTCCAAAGCTCTTTTTGAATCCGAAAGGAACTTACATAAACAAAAAATAAAAAACTTATCTTTTGTAGTCACATGCTTAAACGAAAATCCCGCTCAAAAGATTACTACCAATCTTTTTTCTCAATGACTATTTCCATCTTTATATTCAACAAATATCTGTTGACCTATAAATTCGACAATAAGAAGCTTTTCTGCTGCTGAATATGTTTACATATTTTTTTAAATAAACCTTGTAGTTTAAAAAATACAAATACCATTTATACTTAATTCATTCATGTACGTATTTTTCCAAGTATAAATGTGGGACAAAAAAGAAAAAAAAATAATGGCTACAAATATTTTTTAAATCAAAAAAGAATACAGAAATAAATAAAAACTTGAAATGCCAAAGATTTAAGTTCAATTCTTTCAAAATTCTTTTTTGGTTTGGTTTTTATGTTTCATCTTTTTTTTTTCTTTGTATCTTCTTTTTTGTTTGTTTTTGTTTATGTTTTTTTGGGTGATAAAGATTATTCTTCCTTTTTTTGTAGTGATGCTCGATTTTAAAAGCAAAAGAAAAGCAACAAAAATAGCGGTGGAAAAAAACATAAATAAAAATAAGAAATTTTGTTTACAAAAAACAAAAATTTCAAGGACTTGAGACAAAAACACCCAATGATTTATGATTTTGGAACAAAAAAGTTCCGTTTTTTTTTCTGTTTCTATCAAAAAAAGTGAAACAAAATCGCAACAAAAAAACAGAACAGACAAAAATAAAGCGACGATGAAAAATGTCATAATAAATCAGTTGACAATCAAACTGATTGACTTTCGTTCAATTTTAAAGTTTTTTGTTGATGAAAACACATACATTAATAAATTTTTGAGGACACGTGTCGGTTCGTGATCTTAAGTTTTGAAAATTTGATTTTTGACCAAAAACGAAAATAAATCTATGCCAGTGCTTTTACAGTTTAATGAACTTGGACAAGAATTTGGTAAACAACTTTTCTAAAGCAAATATGATAAGTTTGAAAACGTGATTTCTTTAACAGATAACAAGATTTGATAAAAGTTATAATATGTACATGCTATGTTCAAAAAGTTCAAACATTAATTAATTATTTTCTCTTTGAATCATTTGATTTTATTTGTATAATCAGCTATCTTTGTTTTTCAACCATTTCTTTCAAATAAATCCCCCCATAAATTTTTAAAATCATAAACACCCTCTTCAAAAAACGCCTTCACAAAAGACAAACAAAGTCGTTTTTTTTGCAGCCCACATGTTTTTAACAAAAATATTTTTTTGCAAAACTATTTTTAGTTAACTCTCTTTTTAAAGTTCAAAAACAATTCATACATTTATTTTATTGATATTCATTTATCAAAAAAAGCTATCAAAAAATACATAAGCTTTCTGAACTGATTTTTTGTACTTCGTAAATTGAAACAAATTAAAAATAAAACTTTGTTACTCGAATTTTGATCAAAATTCTCTTTTGTGATTACAATTTTTGAACTTTAAAAAGTCAAACACGTCATTTTTCAAAAAATATTTATTTATTTTTGAAAATATAATTTTTGCTCCTGCTTTTTTTTGGTGAATGATTTAATTCCATTTTTAAAAGTTTTTTCCGGTTTTTTTCAAGCTTCAGACGTCTTTTTTTTAAAAAAGGAAAAAGTAAAAACGGAAAAAACAAAGCTTTCGTCATCAAACAAATTTTTTTAGTTGGCAAAGATCAAAGTAATCCAGCAAATGAAGAAAAAAGTGGAGGCCAAAAAGGCATATTTTTGCCTCCGCAAAAAATATACATTCATAAAAAAAGAGTATAAGAGAGATAAAGATTTAGATAATCTTCTACTTTTTTCAAAAAAGCTAAAATAAGCCGTTTTTAAAGTAATAAAACATCGTTTTTATTATTTTTATTACACCGGAATCAAATGAGAGACCCCTCCCTGACTAACCCTTTAAGAAGAGAGGGGATATATGAAAGACCAAAAATTGTTTTTGAATTTAAAAAAAAGAAGATTAGTGTTTTTTTGTTATTTATTTAATTTATATTTTTATTTTCTCCGGAAATAGAAGGAAAAAGAGTTTGACGCAAATCGGATTTAATATATCCAAAATTGGATAAAATTATATTTTTTATCTTTTGATAAAAATTGTAACGAGATTAATCTCCCGTTTTTAAATTTAAAATAGTGGAGGTTGGAGAAAAAAAATGGTGAATGAAAGCAAGTTTTAAACAAAAAAAGTTCATGATCTTTTGTTAATCGTTTCATGTTTGACCTTTTGGAAAGAGAGAAAAAAAATTGATCGCATTGCGTATTTTACAATCATTTTTTGGTTTATCTCCAAAAAATGCATTTTTAAACATGTTCGATCAAAGAATATTTTTTCATTCGACTTAAAAGTCCATTCATCTTTTCTGTGCTTTCCTGTACCAATCTAAAATAGGGTTTTTGGTTGGTTTTAATACTCAACTATTTAAAAGAAATTGTTTCCATTTAAAATTTTGTCGAAAATCAAAGGTAAAAGTTTAAAAAATTACTGGATTATATGCAAATTTAAACTGAAAATACTTTTTTGAGCCCCCCTTAAACACATTTGTAATTCTTTAATTCAAAATAAGTATTAACATTAAATACAATGTTTTTTTCAAGGCTGACATTCGTATAAAAAAAGTTGCTTATTTTAAGTAAATAATTGCATCCTTAAAAAATGCCGCATTTGCTTTAAACACACATTTTTATGTGTTTTTCTATGAAAGAAGAAACTCTTCTTTTGCTTTCTGAAAAATACAAACAAAACATTACTTTTTTTGAAATTGCTCCCATATTTTTAGTTTCTATTTTTGAAAGTGGTTTCAGTTCACAGAAGAAAGAGCATTCAGAATTTAATGGAGCTGCTGCTGATGACTGAACTCCTTTTATTATTCAAAAACAAAAAAAGTAATAACAAAAATAGAAAAAAAAGGATTACGTAAACTTGCTTTTTTATATTTTTGCTTTGATTACGTTTAAAGGGTTGTAAAATTGGTAATAAATGACTCAAAGAAAAAAGGATAATTTATTTTTTACTAATTTTATTTAGACAAAGACAAAAATAACAACTTTAATTTTTTATGTCCTGTGATTTTGGACTTTACTCTGTTTCTTTCTTTCTTTTTTAAAGAAATTTCAAGTACTTTATTTTTGCAAAAAATGACATTACATTTAATTGAAAATTATGTTTGTGGAAATTTGATTGCCATGTTTTCTGTGTGGGATAAAAAAGCCATTAATAGGGTATATTAAATTTGGAACGGCATTAATTTTTTTGCCACACATTAATGTACGTGTGTGGTGGCAAATTATGTTTTCTTTGTAGGCACCTTTGAAACTTTATGGTAATACAATTAAATTATCAAAATAATAAAAAGGTAAACAGGACACACTTTGAGCTATTTTCAAAATAAATTAAAGGTCATTCAGATTAAATAACAAAAACCATTGTTGCCAAAAATATTTTTTTAAAAGTTCATGCAAAAATAATTTAATTTTTCCTCCCCCACTTTTATCCCGCATTTCAAATCTCACGCTTGCGTCATTCGTCTCAAAAAAAACAACATTTCATATTTCAATAAATCTGGCAATTACAACCAGAACGCTACAAATAAAAATGTTCGCATTACCGTAAGAATTTTTTTCTTCTTCCGTTTTTCTGTTTTATTTTTTCAATTTTTTTTCAAAAATACCAATTATTATTACTCATTGTTTTTGTCGCCTGTTTGAGTGTGTCTTGAAAGGAACAAAAATTAAGAAATAAAATCAATTTTATTTTTTATAATATTTTTTTCTTTTAAAAAAACATAATAATACAATTGCATAATTTTATAAAAGAATAATAATTTACTATTATCACTTTCTTTTCTTTTTAAAAAAAAGAGAAACTTGGGATTGTTCTGCTTCTTCTCTCATTTCTCTGTGTACAAAAAAAACAAAAATAAAGACAAAAATCTTTTTAAAATATATATTTTTGTATTTTTGCAATTTTTTATAAATATTATTTTTTTAATTCCAATAAAATGAATTTTTGAAAGGGTTTTAATAAATATGCCAAAAATAGAAGGAAAGACTCATTTTTTAAAAATTGCAACAAAAAATATATAAACAAAAGATTTGAGGCATTTCTTTAAATTTCTGTCTTTTTAAAAGAACGAAAACTGAGAGAAAAAAAAATACAGTAGTAAAAATTCAAAAAAAAGAGATACACGTTTTTGAGCGCTGCTTGGATTTTTTTTGAATGTCACCGGAAAAAAAGAAAAATAAAAAAATGTAGAAAAGCGAAAACAGTGAATGTTGTTGAATTTTTTAGACTTGAAATAAAAAACAGGAGAAAGCACGAAAAGAAAAAAGATATTATACCTATGGAATTTTTTTTAAAAAGTTTATAATATTTTTTTTCTTTGAATCAAAGACATTTTTGGGTTATAAGTTTTTAGAGAGAGAAATAGAGAGGATTTAAATTTATATAAAAACAATATATATGAGCAAAAAAGAGAAAAGAAACAATTTTAGTTTTTTCAAAAAAAAATGTACATTGAAAAAAGGTGAAAGAAAAATACTAATAAAAAGTATATATTTTTGTATGTACAATAGAAAAAATGGGTAATAAACTCGAGAATAAAACACGAGGTATCAAAAGTAAAAAAGAAAGATTAATTATTTTAATAAAAAACAAAAACTGTACAATCAATGAATGAATAATAATTAAAAGGAAAAAGGGAAAAAAGCCTGGGAAGAAAAGAATGGATTAAAAAATCAAAGCGCACAAACAAGTGGCTCATCGTTTGTAAATAATCTTGCCATCAAAGACGAAGAAGAAAAAAATGTTGAAGGTTTATTATTAAATGCTGAAGGATTTGTTAAAGAAGTTTGATCAAATTCACGTCCCATTTGCATAATATTTGTTATTAATGCACCAATTTTCTAAAAAAAAATACGAGGGCATTTGTGTTGTCAAAATATTTTTAAAACTTACAGAAATATTTGATAAAAGCATTAAAAGTTTTCCAAATCTTGCAATTGCATCCATTGGTGATAAATGTTGTGATAAATGTGAATAAAGAGCCGACTGAACAGATTCTCGTGCAGTTGTTAACATTTGTGCAGTTTGTGCAGAAATTTGTGAAGCATGAGGATCCAATGCGATAATAGCTTTTAAGCAAACATATTCAGTTGTTGTAAGATTTAATTGTTTCATTGATTGTTGTAACATTTCAGTCATAGATGCCCGGGCATTTTCAATTCTTTGTCCAATTCCACGAATTAACTTTGAATCAATGCATTCAGTAAAGAGATGGGTGGGAGTTGTTTCAGAAACATATATTCCATTTGGAAGTAATATTCTACAACTATTTTCTGAATCTTGTACAGATTGATAAAGTGTTACAAAAACACAAAATGATGCAACAAAACTTCGAATAAGTGCAATCTAAAAAAAATTATAATTAGGTCAAAGATTATTTTTTTCAATAAATTTAAAATTATTATTTTTTTGGCTTTCACTTTTTTTCAATTGACGTCAGATGCCTGTGTTTTTTTCAAACTTTTTGAACTCCTATTTTTTTGCAAGCACTGAAGCAAACAAAAAATTTTTTTTTAAAGTTTGATTGCACGTTAAAAAACATTTCCTCCTCCGTAAAAGTATATTTTTTCGTAGTTAACTTTGACTTTTAAAATGGCATGACCTTTTCAATAATGTTTTTTTTCTCTTTTTTTTCCAAACATTCGTAAAAAACAGAACCCCCTTTTAAAGAATGGCGGTTTTTAGTCTGTTGTTATACATTTTTTTTAAAATGCAAAAAATGCTTCTTTTTTTGAATTTAATAAATGATTCGAATGACTTCATTCTTTTTGGCAGAAAGGAAGAAAGCCTCACGAGGTTCCATTTCAAAAAAAGAATCTCCAGAGAAACAAAAGAAAGAAAAAAGAGATAAACTTTTTGTGTTCAAAAATGTTTAAAGTTTTCTGAAGATTTTTATGTCATTTTTTTTTGTTTTAGTTTGAAGAAGAAAAAACAAAGTCCATCTATTTTTTAAAAAAGAAAAGCGAGCAAAAGTCAAACTTTTATTTTTTTGCCCGCCGTCAATGGCTTCACGTCCGTTTTTTTTCGACGTAAACAAGTCTGTGACGAGACTCGTGAGTGAATGAGTGAGAGTTTTGAAAAATTGGAAAAAGCCAAACAAGCAGAAAAAAATAATACATATTTTAAATCCCGGAAGCAAAAGTTTTTGAGTTTGAAAACACAAAAAAAAACCTTTTCGGATGCAGCAATATCAGCAATTGGTTTCATTGTATTTGTATAATCAATTGCAAGAACGACAAGTCTTCGCATTCCTTCTGCATAATCTTCATAGCTTTTCATTTCTCTTGTGGCACCGTAATCAAGCTAAAAAGGAATACATTTGAGGTTAATTACTGTTTATATTTTTTCGGCATTTAACTATTTTTGCTTATTTGCATTCTTTGGCGCTCCCATTTTAGAAAAAAATAAAAACATATTTTTGATTCAAAAAACTGTTTCAGGAATGCATCATCAGCATCATTTACAAAGAATTGGAGCCCCCCGTTTGTTCTTTGTTCTTATTTGGTTAATGCTTCAAGTTTTTTTCTGCATTTAAAATAAAAAAAATTGCGTAGGGGTTTTATTTTTTGTTGTCCAGAAAAAAATAAAACTGATGACGCAAAACTGTATAAAAGAAAAAAGCCTTTTTCTTCTTCTTCTTCTTTTAAGTGATGTGTTTTCTTTTAGTCGCTTTTTCTTTTATTTTTTTTCTTTTTCTGAAGCCATGTCTCGAAAAAAAAGGCCAGCTTGCAGAAGAAGAAGAAAAAGTTGTTTTTGATTCCTGCTCAAAAAAAAGATGGGGAGCAAAGAACAGTTTCCGGGAAGCATGGCATTAAAAAAGAAAGAGAAAGAGGGCATCCAAAAGAATGTATTTTTTATATATATTCACGTCATTGCTTTGCTGCCTGCATTCCTGCCAAAATATTTTTTTGCGGTGGCGAAATTTTTTGGTCATGTTTATGGCAGCTTCTATGAGCTACCGTATATATGCAATGAAAAGAACCAAAATAAAATAATAATATGTTTTTTTCAACAAAAGCATTTTTTTGCAAAAAAATAAAATAAAAGCTTACTGGAGTATGTGCCGAAACTAATGCAGGATTATAAATGACATCAGAAAGGCTTGAACAAGATGATTGTTGTCCAAGAAGATGTGGATTGATATCTTGAAGGGATGAACAAATTCTTTCAATTTCACAAAGGGTATGAAGGACGATATCACGTTGTTGTTCAGCAGCTCGTTCAGCTTCATGATCAATAGATGATTTTGGAAGAATCATATCTGCTGATCCATTGCTTGTTGAAACGGATGATCGATCATCTCGATCAATATTTGGAAGTTGAAGAAGTTCTGATTGCATTCCTGCATTTGATACTGTACGGGATTGTGGCTCTGAGAGTGAATTTCCATGAGATCTTCGAGGATTCTTTTGTCGACCAGTCTTATCCCGATCTGGACGAATTGCATCAGGTTCCATTCCGACTTCAAGGCATTTTCGAAATCTGCAACTTCTGCATACATTTCTTCCAGCTTTATCAATTTGACATTTTTCTTCATATCGGCATGAATAAACTTTATTGGCACGAACAGTTCGTCGAAAGAATCCTTTAATAAATAAGAAAAATAATGTTGAAATATGTAAAAGTTTGTATAATACTTACCTTTACATCCAAAACATGCTGTTACACCATAATGCCTTCCACTTGCTTCATCATTACAGACGGAACTATAAAAAAATATAATTGGTTAAAAGAATTGTAAAATTGCTGTTTTGTAGGCAGTTTAATGAAAGACAAATATGGATTTTAAATCAAAGATGAAATTCTCTTTTAAAAAGTTATTTTTGAAAAAGAAGAAGCAAAAACACAGACATCAAATTTCGTAAAAACATTTTTTCTTTTTTTTAAGACAATCACTCCGATCAAAAATCAGTCGTTCCTTCTCTCAAAATACTACAAACATTTGCTTGCATGAGTTTTTCAAAGCGATCAAAAATGTGTTTTCTGGTTTTAAGCTAACAATTGCACTCACATTCTTCTCTTTGTCTTTCTTGCTTTGTTTTGAGGGAAAAAAACCAAAAAAAGCGAAAAAGTACTAATCATATTTTTATTATGAGTATTTTGTAATAATATTGTTTTGTAAGTTTATTTTTAAACATTCTTATAAAAAAGTGTGAACTTTTTTTCCAACCTTTTCAAAAAAAACAAAAAAGTATAGTATAAAAAACAGAAGAAAAAAGGAGTGTTTTTTGTGCTACGATTAATTCCAAAAAAGGCATGAGTTTTCTCTTTTTTTGCTTTTTATTTTCTGAGTCATCGTCTAATTTCTATAACTCAAAAAAAGAAAGAAATGAAAAGGATTACGGTAGAAAGGAAAAAGAAAGATTAAAAGTTTGTTTTTCATTTTAAAAATGCAAAATAGCAGCTGAAAATTAATAAATAATACTAAATTTAGTATATTTTTTAATATTAAAATGCTAAACAATTCCTCCCCCACCTCCACCCAAAAAAGAAGCATGAGACTTGTTTTTGTTGCAAAAATATATGCGATAAACAGTTTTAATAAGTTTTAGACACAACAAAGATCACATTTGATTGTTTTTAACAGATTAAAATTTTAAAACATGTGGGATTCAGTGCATTGCACTTTTTGCGAACGCTGTTTTTGTCTGATCAAAATTTTTTTGTTCAATCGTTTTCGGTCTTTTAAAAAGTGTAAAAAAACATGACAACCGCGTGAGCTGGTATTTTTTTTGTTGCCTTTGGCAAGGTTATGTTTTTTAGAAAAATCCAAAACGACAAAAATCTTTTTTTTTTGCTTTTAAAAACGCAACACAAAAAAAGTGGTGTATTTACTTTTTTTCCCTCTTTTTTCCATGCCTGTGGTCTTTGAACGCGCGGGGGAAGTAAAACGAAAAAAATATAATAGCATCTTTTTTTTCCAGGCGTCATTTCTTTTTAGTTTTTGTCGTCAATGAAAAAAAGAGCCGAACGATCAGTGCTCTCTTTGTTGAATGCTGCCAGCTGGTTATTGGCGTCAAGCCAGAGAAAAAATTCTTTTTTTGAACGCACATTTTTTTGCAGAAAAATGAAAAAAGATGATGCAAAGAAAGCAATGATCAAAAAGTGGGCGCTGCATTCAAAGTGAAGAGAGAGGAGAAAATGGATGAATCAGAATATAAAAGAGAAGAAGTGATTTTTTAGGTGACAAAAGAAAGTTGTGATTACGAAATTTTTTACAATTTTAAAAAACTCACCAAATTCCATTTCCTTCGTCATCACCTCCAGATCCACCAGATGTTGGCATTGGAGGAATTGGGGAACCAGCCGTGGAAGAAGTTTGTGAATGAAGTTGTGAAGCTTGTGATTGTCCTGCAACGGCGGCAGCAGCGGTCAAAGCATTGGCGGCATTTGCTGTAGATTGCAACAATGAATCAATTGAATATTGTTGTTGTTGTTGAGAAGATGGAGAAGAATTATCTGTTGCCCGTAAAAGATGTGATTGTTGTTGCGCTGCAAGCATTAACTCATCCAATGCAGCATTACGGAATTGTGATTGATTTAGTAAAAAGAGCGAAGAATTTGGTAATAGCATATGTGCCATTCCTGGGTCTGTCGTCGTCGATACAGTATCCGACATACCTTAAGGGAAAAAAATGATTAAAAAAATTCTAAGAAATAAAATGGCAAAATATTAAAAATAAACACACACACACACGTTAACACGCGCGATTACTAAAAACAAAAAAGAGAAAAACAAAATAAGTAAAAAAGAGGATTTAAAAAAGCTCAAAGATGCCTTTCCTCTTTTGCACTCGAAAGGAAAGAAGAAAAAGAAGAACATTTAAAAAGTTGTTCAAAAAGTACATCTTAAAAAAATGATTTCAAATTTTTTTCTGAATGAAAAGCGACCTCCCCAATTTTTTATTTAAATGGAATGGAGGGGAAGGAAAAAGAAAAGAGAAAAAAAAGAAGGCGGTGCACATTTTTTTTCTGTCTTCGTCTTTTTGCGTCAACATTTTTTGAACGAAGTAAAAAAAGTCACCGCCCGAAGAAAGGAAGAGAACGATCAAAGACCAATGTCCCCTTTTTTTCTTCCAAAAAAATTTGTGTGTCTTGTTTTATTAAAGCATGTTTAAACATATGGGACAAAAAAATTTTTTGGCTCTCTCTCTTTTTTTTTCGGAGAGTGACTTTGGTTCCTGGATGTTATTTTTTGAAGCATTGAAGTAAAAAACATATCCTCAAAAAATGTGAAATGACTCAAAAAAGGCAAGAAAGAATTGAGCCCTTGAGACGAAAAAGAAGAAAGGAAGAATGCCTAAAAAAAGAGGGAGTTTGAAAAAAAGAAGGAAGGAACTGACACCCGACTGGCCGGGAAAAGAGCCAAAAAGTAGCCTTGAAAAAAATAAATGTGAAAAATGTTTAAAGAAAAAACTGAGCAATCTTTGAATGAAAAAAATAAAAATTTAGTACGTTTTTTTGATATTTTTAAAAACTTTTTTTTTCGGAGACCGAAGATAAAAGAAAGAGAGGGCGGGAGAAAATTACTTTTTTTCATCCATGACCTTTTCCTACAAACTGGGTACTACTGTCATTTTTTGCTTTACCACCCGGTAACAACAAAAAATATAATAAAAAAACGTAAAAAAAAGGAGAGGGATATAAAAGGCCAGCCACGCCTTTTAAAGAGGAATTCATTTTTTAGTGGCATTTTTTGCACAAAAATTGTTTTTTTGTCCTTAGAAAAAAATAAAATATATAAAAAACATATAGGCGGTACTTTTTAGATTATAAAAATAAAAAAAAGGAGGGGGGAGAAAAAAGAGAAGACAAAAACATAAATTTAACACACGAAAAAGGGGTGGTTTTTGAAATGACGATGGTTTTAAATGAAATAAAGGAAAGGCCCGGAAGTCATTTTCTTAGAAAATTATGTATTTTTAAACAAATTTAACTTTTTTATTTTTGCACAAAAACATTTTGTTTTGTTTTGAAGCAAAAATAACTGAATACAAAATGTTTTGAAAACAAAACAAGTTTTGACCTACTTTTTTTAGAAGGCATAAAAAGGGGGAGGTGGCTTGAAAAGGAGAGAATATACGATAAGATATTAACAGATGAAAAAAGTTAGACATTTTTCAAAAAAGGAACATAATTTTTGCAACAAAAAAATATAGTTACAGTAATTTTTAAATGATGTAATTTTGTGAGAGAATTCTCAAAGGGAAAAAAAGGAAGGAAAATAAATAATTCTTTCAAAGTTTATAATTTTACAACAACAGACGGAACCCTTTTCCTAAGTAGTGAAAAAATTACAGCCAATGATGACGGAAAAAAATAATTACTAAACTTTAAAAAAAGAAGGAGGTATACGGTATCTTTTGATCTTTAACTTAAAGTATCTATTTTTACAATCTTTTTTATTTTGCTAAAAAATAAAGTTATTTGGCCAAAAATTAGAACGTCTTCTTTCTTTTTTTTTCTTGGTAAATCACATGTTTTTTGATAGAGCCAAAATAAAAGAGAGGAGAAAAAAAGCTAATACCAACTATAGTTTTTTTATTTTTAAAAAACAAAAAAAAGAGTTTGGACTCGACCCAAAAATAAACAGCCGTCTTTAAAAAAAGATGCTGTTGTTGCCAGTTTTTTTGTCCTTTAACAAAGAAGTATAAAAAAATTGTTGCAAAATTTAAAAAAAAGAAACATTTTATACAAACGTTTTTTTAGCGACAGACGGCTGCCGCGACCATATTGACTTCGGTGACCGAGCTGATGGACGATGGTCAACAACGACGTCTTCAAGCGAACTACTTTTGGTTTTTTCGAAGTGAAGTGACCATCAGACTTCTACTTTTGCTGCAGCTATTTGTCAACGTTTGCTCCTATATTTTTTTAAATGCCAGATTTTTTGACTTAAAAAGCAGCCGTTGTTTAGCAGCAGCAGCAAAAAATTGCACAACAATTTTTTTCCTCAAAAGCGGCTAAAAAAAGTAATGTGCCAAAACTATACTAAAAATAAAAAGGCCAGAGTTCAAAAACAAGAAATTTAAAAGTTTGACAAGTTTTATTTTTCTATTTTTTTGTCGCCTGAAATAAATTTGTCAAACAAACTTTCAACTGTTCAACGAATAACAGCTGAGAAAAAGTTTTTATTTTATTTTTCTCGCAAAAAATAGCATCAAAAAAGTTTTTCTTGGATCAAAAACGTTTTTACGGCTATTTTAACTTTGAACAACACAACAAAAAATTGTCTGTGAACATGCGAGAAATAATAATATGAGTGAAAAGAAAGAAAGAAAAAACAGAACAAAAATAATACTTTTGGCATGTTTGTTCGGATAAAAAAAATTTTTCTCCTCCTACTTTTTTTTCGTAAAATGTGAGCACTAAAAAAAGAAGCAAAAAATAAATATAAAAAACCTAAATATAGTGAAAAAAAGGGATGCTTTATTTAGTAACAACCGCCAACAAAAACATGCCGTCGATGTTTTTTCCTTCGCCTTTATTGGAATAGAAAGGAAAGGAAGAAGCCCGACAAGCGTTGGTCATTGACTGCAAAAATGCTACTAAAAAAAGAGGGATGACTTAGTTTTTGAAATAAAAAAAACAAGCTGCAATAAGAGTTTCAAAGAAAAAAGCTTTTTTTAGAAGCTTTTGAAAAAAAAGAAAGATGAAAGCTGTTTTTAGTCAAAGTCTGGACATTAGCTAAAAACAGAACATCCTACTACTTTTTTTATTAGATGAAATCCATTAATCAGCTTATGCTTGGCATTTCCATTTTGAGTGGATAAAATTTGTGTACAAAGAAAGAAAAAAAAAGAAAAATTATACCAAAATATAAAATTGAAACAAAGTTATAAGCAGTAATAACGTCAAACGATCGCTTCAAGACAAAAAATAAGGAAGAAAATTAATTATTATTTTGTAGATATAAATGATGCAATATTCCATCCTTAAATCATTACAATACAAATTAAAACAAAAAATTGAATAATTCGGATAAAGTGAGGAGGAAGTGAAGTAGCTTTTTTATGAGGGCGGAAAATGAAAGTGTCTCACAAAAGTTTTGAAGTCAAAGATCGCTGACTCAGCTTTAAGGAGTATTTTTTTATACATTACTCAATTTCTTTTCGTTTTTTGTCAACAATTAAGAATAATAGTAAGAATGCAGCAGCAATGATGGAAGGAAGGAGGAGAGCAGCCCAGACATCAATGAAAAAAATGACAAAAATAATATAGAATATATATCGTAGATCAAAAAAGAGCAAAGTCCTCAATGAACGTTGATTCTTTTTTTCTTCTTTTTTTATGTGTATGATGAATTCATAAACCGAAAAAAAAATATTTTTTAATCAAAAAACTGAATTTTAAAACGCACCTGAAAAAAAATAATTTAGAGAAGAAAAAATGATTTGTGATCAAAAATGACTTCTCTCCTCCTACCCCCTTCTCCTAGACCAGCAAAAATATAAACGTCAAAAAACAAAAGAATTAAGTACAAAAAACAAAGTTGGAAAAAGAGGAGAAATGTTTTAACAGCGAAAAAAAAATATGTAAGTTTAAGTACCTTTGACAAAAACACGGAAAAAAGAGCAAGAATCTCTTTTTTTTTCTTGTTGATCTCTATTGCAACTGAATTTTATTGGGGGTAAAAAGTTGTCAGTCATGAGAAAAAAATAAAACGAGTTGAACAAAAACAATAGCAGCAACTGCAGCAGCAGCAGCAGCTTATTCCTTTCTTTTCCTTAAGAGCTCTGGATGTTTGCCAATTGTTAAAAAAAGCTATTTTTATCCAACAAAACACGGAAAAAACTGCAACAATTTTTTTAAAGCAAAAATATATGTGCAAAACACAGACTTTCGTTTTTTCTTTCTTTCTTTTCGTTTTTGACTAAAAATTAAGTGGCAGCCGATAGTTTCGCCTCATTTCTTTCTTTTTTTTTGAAATAATATTTTGGTCGCTGATGACCAAAGTCTGTCGCAAAAATTCTTCCTCAAAAAATTTTTTTCTTTTCTTGTGATCAAAGATGGTGGGGGAGGCAAAGCAATATTATTATATGTATCGTTAAAGAAAAGCAGCAGACAAAAATATTTTTTTTCACTTAAAAACACAGTTTTTTGCAACAAAAAAAGAATATAATTCGGTCACAGAAATGTGCAAAGAAAAAAAGTGTGGAATCACGGGACATTTTGTGTTATTTGTTTTCTTTCTTCATTTTTTTCATCCGTCGCCGTTGTCCAAAGATTGAACTTTTTTTTTTGAAGACTGATGTCCTTATCAATGATTGAATTACTGTAGTATTATTCTCTCTTTTTAAAAGAAGAGAAAAAAAGCATGTGAAAGAATAATGACAGTTTGTTTCCAAAAAGAGAAGATAGACTTCTATCAAAAATGTATGATAGGCGCTCGTACATTGATCTTTGGAAGTATATATAAAAAAGTTTTTTGAACGGGTATTTTTTATTTTTTTTTTTGCAGTCAGCCAGCAAAAAAAAGAAGAAGAATCAAGGACAAAAAGAAAACAGCTCTTGGGATCCCATGACTTCTTTTTTGATGATGCATTGGCGCCATTGAAGATTGAAGAAGTGGGTACCTTCATCCCTTCCTTTCCCTCCGTCATCGTCATTCTTTATTCTTCAAAAACTATTTCATTACAGTAATAGTATTTCACTAAAAGTGATTAAAAAAATATTCTTTGGGCTTAACATAATCAAAAACATTTTTTTGATATTAAGCAATCTTTAATCATTTCAAAAATAATTATTAATAGTATCATTTTAGAAAAAAAAAGTTTAATTATTAATTTCTCCGCCTTGATTTATTTTTCTTTTTTATCGTTTACATTTTTGTTGAAAGCCAAAGAAAAAAGGGGGACAACCTTTTTTAGGAGAAAGAATAAAACATATTTCTTTCTCCCCCCCCCTTTGAAAAATATTACCAAAAATGACAACAGCTGACGTCACTTGACCACGTTCGATCACATATTTTTGGTTATAAGAGTGTCCGTTGATTTCCCTTCTTCTTTTTTTTTCTCTCTCTCTCGTATTTCCCTTCTTTGTCACATGAAACTTTCGTCGTTGGGGCATTTAATCGTAACATAATAGATATATAAATATAAACCCAAGTACGGAAGCGCAACAACAATGATTGAACAGAAATCAGTTTTTATAAAAGAGAGTTGTCTACAACAATTTTGGTTTGGAAAGATATTTTTGATACTGATTTTGGAAACTGATAAAATAGAAAAGATGCGTGTATTTCACATTTTGAATAATTATAAATGAGCAAAAAGAAAAAAATTTCAAAAATAAACACGTGAATAAAAACTTTGATCTGCAAAAAAAGAAAAAATGAGTAGTAACTTGTTCAAAAAAAATTATTTATTTTTCTGTGTATTTTAGAAACTGATACCAAAGAAGAAAAAGAAGGACGCATTCCGATCACTTGTTTTCTTTCTTTCCTTCTTTAATTGTAAAGAATTTTTATTTTTGAAGAAGACAAAAACGTTTCTGAAAACTATTCCACAAAAAACAAAAAAATGATGTCGGAGTCGAAACTTCTAATGTGATTCTTATTTCTTTCTTTCTTCTTCTTTCATTCCTTCAGATTCTACTCTTTTCGCAATTAATTTTTGAAAAATAGGTTTCTGATTTTATTTGTGGTTGAAGACGTTTAAAGAAGAAAAAAAGAACAAAGTAAAGATCAGAGTTTTTTTTGAAAAACAGAAGAATAAAAACCCTTAGGGCTGATGCTGCTTTCCCAAAAAAATAAATGTTTAAAGAAAAAAGAATTACGATTAATTTGAGAAAATAAAGGAAGGAAAAAATTTTATGAATGAAATTAATTAATTAATTGAGGGAAAATGAATATTGAAGAAAGAAATGGATCAGAAATCAGTGACAAATCAAATTGGAATGTTATACGTACGAACATACTTTAAAACTTGACATTTTTCCCACTCAAAAAAACCGCTGATTACCTCGCTTTTTTAAACTATTTCCGGTGTGAAAAAAGAGAGCAAATTTGTAATTAAAATCATTTCAGCGATTTTTTTAAAAAACATTTAAAAAATGTAGTTTATTTAGCTTCAAAAATAGATTTATGTAAACTGCCAAAAAAGGGGGGGGGGGGTATATTTTTTGAGTTGTTTTTTGTTATTTTCATAAAAGAGTATCATAAGTGAAACTGTTTTGCTTCTGATGCTAAACATTTTTCCTTTCAAAACATTCAAAAAAGCAGAGAAATATGGTCATTTTAGGAAATAACTTCTGGCCATCTTTTTTTTTCATTTCGTCATCGCTTTTGTCTCTGCAAAAGAAGAAGAACAAAAGGAAAGATCAAAAATGAGCATTCATTCAATGGTCACTAAAAATCACTTCTTTTTTTTCGCAAAAGACGGAAGCAGCAGAAAAAAATGAGAAAATTCCTGTCTGATTGTTCTCCTTCCATTTTTTCTTCTTTTGTAAAAATACGTATTATTGCAAAATAACTTTTTTTTCCTTCTGCGATCTCTCTTTTTTATGCCAGCCGCAGAAAGACACCAAAAAAAGCGCCAATCTTTTTTCTTTTTTAGTTTTGAACTCTAAAAAATGACCTTTCTGCAGCCTCCGTTCAGTGACAGTGCGCAAATGCACAAACACGCATTTTTTTTCCAGTGGTCTTCAAAGGCGATAGACAACAAAAACAAAATGGGTATTTTGAGGACGATTTCGAAACCGTGTTTGAGTGAAATTTCATTACTTTCATCAAAAAAAAGAAAGGATTGAAAAGATTACGGTAGCCTTTAAAATGAAAGAACTGCAAAAAGAGAAGCGGCAAACGACGACATTCTTTCAATTAAAATGGTTCGTTTAACAACTTTGAAAAAAATGAAATAAATAAGAATAAACAATTGAAAAAAAAATATACTTTTTACAATTTGCGTCATAAAAAAGAATATTATTAAATTAGCTAAATTTATTCATCCAAAAAGCTGAATGCGGAAAAAACAACAAAAAATAAAGAAACGTATTTTTTCGCCTTTTAAAAAAAGAGAAACTTGAAAATAAGCCAAAAACATAGTCATCAAAAAAAATAAGCAAACGTTTCCATTTTTTAAAAAACGTAAGAAAAAAAAGAGGAGGAAAGGAATGGTTTTGTTTGCTTCTTCTGGCATTAAAAATAAAAAAGTTTTGTAAAAAACAAAAAAGCAAAAACGAAGAAAGCAATGAACGAAAATGAAACAAGAAAAAACTGAAACTTTTTTAACAAAAAAAACAAAAGCATTCAAAATAGGCGTTTTTCCAAGGATTGAAAAAAATGAAAGAAATTATGATTAAGCGCGTTTTTTATTTGTCTGAAAAATATCGTCTAAAGATGCCTTTTTAAAATATAAAAAAGCAAAACTATACAAAAAAATAGTACTTTTTTCAAAATAGATATATCTCAAAGAATTCTTACTGTAGCTGCAGGAATTAAGGTAAAGTTAATGGTTTTTTAAAGTTGATATATATCATTTGAACCCTTAAGAAATGGTATGATTTTGCAAAAAATAAGCGAAATCATAACAAACTTAAAAATTTCCATGTTACAGAATTGTTCTATTGCAAAAAGAAGTAGAATTTGTTAAAAATGAAGTTTTCAAATGTACAGTATTCACCCTTATATGACAGTTAAATATCCCCTCAAGGCATTTTTATAGAAATCAAAGAAAAAGAAAACAAATTATAATGAAAAAGAGTTGAAAAAATTCACTTAAATTTAGAAAAGAAACTTAAAAGGACAAAAAGAAAAATAGTTTTGTATTTAAAATGAAGCACTTTTGCACGGTTTTTTTGAAAATATATAAATAATGGTGTTGACCTGAGAAGAAGAAGATGGAGGGAGGAGAAGAAAAAGAATGACCAAAGAGCATAACACAGAGTGTCCTTTTAAGTGTCAAATATTTGTAAGGGCAACGCGACAGATTTTGCGTCGAACAACAAAGATAAACCCCAGACGACACTTTTCTTTTTTTCTCCTCCGATTATTGTGCATTTTTTGAGTTCAAATACAAAAGGCAACATTTTTGAAGTACTTCGAAAAATATATATTAAAAAAATCCGACACGAAATTATTATTGTTTGTGTGCAAAAAATCTTTTTTATTTCAATTCAAAACTTTTTTTTTGCAAAAAAATTCTTTTCATTTTTGGAAAAAAACCCTCCGAAATGAATTTTTTTCTTCGAGTTAAATTTCAATTATCTTTTTTCATTTTAAAAAGAGAGACATAATCAAAACACAAATTTCGGAGTTACATTATTGAAAGGAGATACTGTATTTCTTCTTTTATCGGCGACTCTAAAACAGACAGATTTTTAAGTGAAGAGGGAAAAAAGAAAGCTTAAAAAGTGCGAAAAAATGTAACGATTAATTTGTAGCTTAAAAAATCGAAATCAAAACACAAATGAAAAAACGAAATGATTTTTTTCCATTGTCTAGAAAAGATATTTTTTAAGGGCATTATTGGATTTAAAGATAAAGGCTTAATGATTGTGTTTTTTGGCTTTAATTTCATGTATTTCAATCAAAATTTCGACATTTATTTTCGTCATTTTGTTTTTTGTCTTAAAGCGACACACCCTGGATTTTTTAAAAGATTTTATCAAAATGTTTTTTTTTGCTATTTCGTTACACTCTCAAAATATACTCCAAAATATTGCACAGTATCCATTTTTTTATCTCCAATAAAATCACACTTTTTCCCATGAGAGTCAATAACGTTTTTTTCTCGATTTTTTTTGCAACAAAATAATTTTTTTATTACTGATAAAAAATTGTTATGAATGACAAAAGTAAAAACTCTTTTAACAACAATCAAAGGGCCAAAGTCTAGTCTCATGACTTTTTTCATTTTTACAACATTTTTAGTGAAAACCCACATGTCCTTCACATGTGTCTGTACTTTCAGGAAATAACTTTTTGGAAACATTTCATTTCCTTTAAAAAAGCTGAGACAAAACCAGTGAATTGACTCCCCCGCCCTCCCCTTTAGAGGGGAAAAGGGGAGGGGAAGGGGAAAAATTTAGAACATGAGGGGGAAGGGGAGGGGATGAAAAAGGCCAAGTCATTTCACTGGATAAAACAGCACTGATCCAAGGCAATCATGAATTGATCTTTGTTGCTGTTGGTGTTGCTGCTTATCATTTTCTCGTTGAAATTCTTTTTTCCGGAAATTGAATTTATTGTTTCGAGCAAAAAATAAAGAAACATTCAAAGCACAAAGATTTCTTTCAGTAAAAAAACTAACTTTCAATTTTTATTTCATACCTGAACTTTAAATTTGAATTCCAAGAAAAAAGTCCAAAAAATATGTTTTTTTTGCAAATTTTTCATCGTATTTTTAGACGACGAATGAAAAAAAAAATAACACCAAAAGTAAAAATAATAAAAACAACGAAAAATACTATACATTGCGTTTAAAACATTTCCAAAAAAATTTGTTGAAACGTCTATTTTTTAAATAAAACCTCGATACCGTAATCTGTTTCATATTGCATAGCCTATTTTGGAAATTCTAACCTCCGAATTCGGTAACGATTCAAAAATATCTATTTGAAAAGGTTTTTTTCTCCGATAACAGAGTACTTTTAGGACACACTTCTATTGTTCATATATTTTTAAAATGCAAATAAAAGAGATCATTCAAACCACCAAAATTTAAGGTATTTGAGACTTCTCAACAACAATAAACTATATAGATGTATAATAAAAAATTAGCTTTTGTAGAATTTATGCTTTGTGTTCTTTTTGTTCCAAAAATTTTACTACGATTTTGCGATTCTATTGGTTTTCATTAAATGTCATAGTTCATAAGTAAATTTTTAAGATTGTGCAAGTAAATTCTTCCTTGTTTTCAATTTAGCAAGAAAAAAATTTTTTTTAAATTGCAGGTCAAAGTTCCCCCTTTTTTTAAAATTACGTTTGTCTAATTTTTTATGCAAAATTAGTTGGTAAAACATTTTCTTAAAAACTATTAGAAATTGGAATTTTAAATGAAAAATGCACGGAATTTTAAAATGCAAATGAACTTCAGTCTCCCAATTATTCAAATACCAAATTTACAGACTCATTTTATTTGATTTCGGAAGAAAAAATTTTTGCTTTCAAAATCTGAGCTTCAAACTAGATAAGTTAAGAATCCAGTGAATAACCTTTTGTCTTAAAAACAACTTTGGATTACGGTATACTAATTTTAGAAATATGTTTATACAAAAAAATGGCTAAAATATTTTTTTTCATTTGCCAAGAATTGAGTCTTTTACTTTTTGCCTTTTTTTTCACCTGTTGATCTTTGTTTGATAAATTAAATAAATAAATATTAATTTTAATTTTAGCCTTTTATCCCTGTTTTTCTTTCTTCCAAGAAAAAATGTGAATATTGCCACTTTTTTTCAAAGTTTGTGGGAGGTAACATTTTTTGACGTTGACAACTTTTTGCAAAATTATAATTTTTATTGCAAAAAAAAAATGCTAACGTCATAAAAAACTGGCAGCCAATGCAAAAATGAAAGAAACGAAAAAAAGAGTAAAGCACAAAAATAATGACATCTCTTTTTTTTGTAGAGAGCACTTTTAGATATTATATATTTACGCGAAAACAGTAATAATAAGAATAATGAGAAAAGTGATAATAAAAAAAACATCTGCAAAAAAACTCGTGACTGCAGATTGAAATACCGTAACAAACACAAAACAGACATATGTGTTTTCAAACTTTTTTTCATGGAATGACCTTCGTCAGACACCTGTTTTAACAATACACTTAATAACCAATTTTCAATCAAAAGAAAAAGGTTCTTGAATGTTCATGTTCAAAAAAACTGCAATTTTTTAAATTTTATTTCCGCGGAAAAAATTGAATTTTTTGCAAATAAAATATTTGCAATTTTGCATTTTTTTTCATTTTTAAACAAACATAAAAAAACTCAAACTATAAAAAAATCAAAGTAAACTTTGCTAATCTTGTCTTCTTTTTCTCCGATGAGATTTTGAAATTTAATTGCAAATAATTACAAAAAAATTAAACGGTTTTAGTCTTTTTTTTTATTAATAGCGCCTTTATATCGAAAAATTAAAAAAATCAAAAAAAAGAGTTTTAAGCTTGTCTAAAAGCTTATCCTTCGAAGCGAGAATAATAAAAAAAATTTTGATTTCTTTGATTTTTGAAAAAAAAATTGTGAATTTTGATGTCAAAAAGATTAATCAAGATTTAAACTTTTTCACTGTGAGTTTTGATCAAAACACAAATATTCACATTAAAGTTTTGAAATGTGTAAATTATTGCGGAAATAAAGAGAAAGTAATGATAAGGAAATATTTGAATCGGTCCAAAAAAGACCAAAGATGTCAGACTTTATTTTTCAAAGAACATAACAAAATTTGAAGATTTTAAGTATGGTTCGATTTTGAAACAATTTAAAGACGCAAAAATTTCAAAGTACTATCCAAAGAAATTTTATCCCAAAAAAGAAACAAAACTTCAAAGTGTAACGATTTTTAAAACCAAAAAGTAATTTTTATAAACACTGAAAAAAAAAATATATTTATACAAATATTATGCAAATTTTATGGAGCAAGCGATGAAAGATCAAAGACACCCTCTCCCCGTTTATTTCTCCCTATGACATTGTAAACTGAAAGTGTTCATATTTTATTACTTACAAATAAAAAATTTCCAGATTTAAAAGTACACAATGATAAACTTTTGTTGACCCGTAAAAAAATATTTATTTCCGTAATGCTTCTGGAATTGTTTGAAGTGCAAGAATTGAACGTGCAGACGGAGAATTTTTAAGTAAAATATAAACATTTGCGTCCGATAAAAGTAAGGAACAAATGTGTTGAAAATGTTGATGAATTCCAAGTGCTTTCGAGGCTGCAACAATCCCCGTAAGAACAACAAAGGTATCCAAAAAATCTGATCTCTTTGTTGATGCTAAAAAAATATATTTCATTTAAATTATAAATTACTGCAGTCTAAACCTGTAGTTAAATAATGAATTAAAGTTCCAAAAAGTGCCAAAGAAGAATACGTTGGAACATTTGTTGGAGATTTTGCAAAACTTTTTCCTAGCCCAAATCGATCAATTATTGCAATGAAATTTGTTGCAGTTTCAAAGGGTTTTGATTCAAGTTTTATTCCATCTTTGATATCTTTTGAAAGTGATGCAATTAAATTTTGTGATGCATACAAAACATCTTCAACCCGAGCATGTAAACTTTCTTCAATGCATCGACGCAAACTACTTTCAACAATTGATAATTGTCCAATCTAAAGCATCGGTTGATTTTAAATGATAAAGTGATATAAAAAATTTACTTTTGATGCAAAATCTAAAATTTTTGTAGATAACTTCAAGAATTCTTCTGATTCCATTATTGGACTCAGCGATGACCACTTTAATTCAGGAAGTGAAGCAAAAATCTTTCTTGAAGCAATTAATTCAGATATCAGAGAATTTATATGTGAATAAATGCTAAATGCAATTAATCGTCGAAGTCCAACATTTGCAATTGCAGGAAGCCATTGTTCAACGACTGAAAAAAAACTTCCACAAAATTCCAACTTTTTTAAATCAACACTTAACCATTCATCTTTCATACAAAAGTATACACTTCCCCTGGAAAATTTAAATTTTATATTTCCCACAATTTTATAAAGCAAAAACCTTGGAGATGTTTGTTGTACCAAATTATGAATAATTTGTCCAAGGATTGGTTTTGGTGGAGCATTCTTTGCAGATGTTAGAGCTTTTTGTTGTAATCCATTTTTTGACGATTTTAAATTTGCTTTTTCAATTTTAAATGCAGAATTCCATACAAATTCTAATTCATTTTGCCACAATGCAACACCATTAAATCCAATATGTTCACAAACAAAAAGGAATGCATCTCGAAATGTTGCAATTTTATGAGTTTGTGATGTCAAAATTCTTAAAATATTTGGTAGGCTTAAATCTGCTGCAAGTAATTGATTTAGTTTTATCCTTAATTCCTGTTTTAATCCATCATAGAGAAGTTCCTTTGGACGAATTTCAATTGGTCCAAGTTTATTCAAACACATACTTGAAATTCCTAAAACGATAATATTGAAATTAAAGGGTACTGTAAAATTTCCAACCGAGAGAAAGTTTTGTAATTTCAAAAGTCTTTTTTGCAAGTAAATGTCGACGTTCTAAATCTGCAAATTGTTTGAGATTTAGTTTTTCAACATGAACTGCTTTATGATTGCTAAAAAGTGGCTGCAATGAATTCATTTGTGCAAAAATTGATCGAGGAATCGCCTGAAATTCTTACATTTAAATGTGTTTTTTTATAAAAAGTTGAACAAACTTGAATAATTTTTCTTAAATGAAATTCCAATTTTCGATGATAAAATTCTGATAAAATTTCAGATTTTTCTGGATATGATTTTGTAACATCTGATAGAACATTATTAACGGAAGATGAAAGTTTAAGAAATACAAATTTTACGCCCGTTGCATTCGTCTTCAATAAATCATCAAAAGCAAAACTCCAAAAGCCCAAAAAATCCCATGCAAATGTTGCATCTCTTTGTTCATCCAATTGTGTAAGAAATTGTCCATCAATTAAACAAATATTTTTAAGCCGATAAATATCTATTAAAACAAGTGAAAAATATTGTTTTAAAATTCTTTGTTCTGAATCATGCATTTCTGCAACTTCTGTAATCTTTGAAGCTAAATGATCTAAGATTTGTGGGGTATCAGACATTTCAGCATTTAACCCAACCACAGATTCTTTGACCGTTGTAATCCAGCTTTTAAGTCTTTCATTCCAAGTTTGTGATTCAAATAAATCATTTCCAAGAAGTTGAATAATTTGATCAAAAAGAATTCCAATTCGATCTTTTATTCGAGAACTTTCATCCATTTTATGTTTAATTAAATAATTACATGATTGTCGAAATTTATGTTCAAAATGTGAAATTTTAACAAAGGATGAGAAAAGTTCATCCAATGCTAATCGCGAAGCAGATAAAACCATTTGTGGTAAAGCTGGGGAACGCTTGCAATGACTTTCTGATGAATGAAGAATTAACCATCGAAGGATATGATTTTGTTCAAATATTAACTTTCCATATTCCCCCAATTGTTCAACTGTCAGAAGTCCTCCAGGAATTGAAATATTTCGAAGACGATTCCCAAAATCTGCAGATTTACTTCCAATTGTTCCAGATTCTAAAGTTGTTGAAAAAACGCTTTTTGCTGCAGGATATTCTGCCCACTTTTCAACTAAATTTGCTGTTAATTCAATATGTAATGAAATAATCCAACGATCTTGAAAATATTTATCAATTATTTGTCGCATAATTCCTTGTTGGGTATAAAGAATTTCTGGATGAAAATATAGCGAAACATATATCATTGCAGCTTGTCGTTCACCAGAAAATTCATTTGTAATACTTTCATGCTGTTGATTTAATGAATAATTTTTAAGAAAATTTATTACATGTTCAACAAATCGAATATTCACTTTTACCGTCGGAAAACATGTTTCAAAACCTTCTTTTCTATTCCTTAAAAGTGAAACAAGAAGTTCAAAATGTTTTGAACGAAGATCAACACTAAAATAATGTTAATAAATTTTTAACAATGAAAGAAAATTAAAAACCTTGAACGAAAATATGCAACAAAAATTCTCTCTTTAATTGAACCAGGAAATTTTGAATCCAAAAGTAGCAAAATAATTCCAAGCAAAAATAGCACTTCACATTTTAGTACATTTAATCGAACAAATTGTCGATCTAATAAATTTTGATTTAGTTGACATTTATCAGAATATTCAACAATCTCAAATAAAAAGCTACAAACTTTGTCAACAAGTTTATGAAAAACTCGTAGGAATGGATTAAATTCAACATAAAATTTATCTTCTAATATTTTAAGCTCCTAAAAGTGCTTAAGATTATTTGGTTAAAAAAAACAAAAAAAACCAACATCATCACTTTCAATTAATAATTCAAGCTTTTTTTGATCTTCAAAATATGAAAAATCAACAAGAAGTCTTGCATATTTGCTTCCATTTGGGTCAATAAAATCGTGAGGAATTTGTTGAGAAATTCGATGAATTTCAGCAATTAAACAATTTTCAACAAATATATAATGCTCTAATTGTTGACGTTGTCGATCATCAGCTTTTATTGGATTCATTTTACTGTTAATCTTTTAACTTTTATCATTTGCATCCACTGCCAATATTCAAATCCTTTTTTTCGTGGTAAGAATTTTGCATATGTACAAGCGGATTCCAAATTTTTCGAACAACTCTTTTTTTTTCCAGATTTTTTTTGCTTTTGTTTTACAAAGTTCTTTTATTTTTTAAATATTATAATACCCAGACTTGTAATCCTGCTTTGAGCAGACTCTGCTCCAAAAGCTGCTTAAAAGCAGATTGTGCGCAGACTCTGCTTTTGCTTGCAGACTTTTTGCCAAAATCTGCTTGAAAGCAGAAACTGCGCAGAATCTGCTTTCAAAAAGCAGAAAAAAAGACTTAGAAATTTTTTACGAATTTTAATATTAATATTAAAATATTTTAAATTTATCATTCATAAAAATTATGTATGTTTTTGGGCTACCCAACTTTTTTCTGATAGTTATTCAAAAATTTCTGTTTATATTTGTTCTTTTGAAAGTCATTTTTCAAAGATGCTTTAAGAGGTTAATTATCACTCATTAATAATAATGTAAATTGTTACATATCTTTTACATGCAAGCACTTAAAAGATAAAAAATACGTTTGCCATACACATCTGAATATTTTGCAGTGAAAAAAGTTTTTTGTTTTTGGGTTGGGAAAATCAAGTGTCTTTGTCAACTTGGTCAGAATATCTTTTTTTAAATAAATTTCAAAAAAAACACAAACATAAAAAATTCAAATTTTACACCACGAAACTTGAATGTATAAAAGAAATTTAATGGAAGTTATAAAGATTGAATATTTTGTCTCGGAAATCGACCGTCATCCCTGAAAAAACAATATTTGGTACTTTATAATTACGATTTTCCGTTTCAATAATTTCGTAAACAATCGTCTGAAGTCGAGTTTTATATGCATCAGATATTTGATCAGAAAAATGTAGATTATATTTTGTTTTCTTATTTTCCTGAAAGTTGGACAAATGATTTTAAACAAAATATATTTTTAAAATCTTACTGTAATATGACCATAAAAACTTTTAATGTCAAAAATTTCAGGAATTTCACTTGTTTGAAATTCATCAAGGCTTAAAAATTGTGGAATTTTAAGCAATTCTTCGGCAGTTTTGGTTGTAAAAATGTTTGAAGAATTTTCAGGTAAAATGCTGAAAAAATAATAAGCAAAAATTAATATTTTTATAAAGACACCTACTATATAAAAGTTTTTACATTCGGAAGAGCTTTTACAAGAGCTTCTAATGAAACGGGAGTTTTAAAATAATCGTCTTCTGTTTTAGGAATAACCTCATCATTATTCGTTACAACAACAGATGATAAATGAAGTATTTCACATTTTGAAGCAATAACCATTAAATCATTGAAAGAAAACATTTGCTTAAAAATAGTAATTGATGTTGCATCACATTGATAAATTCGTGGCATAAATGACGTAATTATTGGATTATTTTGTGTTCTCCCCCATACATCCAACGAATTAATGATGCATATTTTACTTTTAAGTGCATTCAAATAAACTGCATTTTTTGTCCAAGGATACTTTGAAGGACGAGTCCCTTTAGTATGCCATCGTTTAAAACGATCATAATATAATTCGGGAACAATGATGATAGGATTTCTGATAAAAAAATGTTTGCATGATTGAATCATTTTTTGATATAATTTTGAAGATGCTGGGTTATTTGTAATATAACAAATTATTGTATAACAGAAAGGGAAAGCTTGGTGACGATATGTAGGTGCATGGTTGACATAGCATCTTTTTGATACATCAGAAGATGAAGAAGGTTTTTTTTTAGAATTTGATAAACCCATTTTCAACCTAAAATTATTTTTTTTATTGCTATAAATCACTAGAAAAAATTTTTGTGGGAAAATGAACGTAATTAAAAATGTTTATACTGGAAAGAGAATAGTAAGACAAAACATTTTGCAAAAAAATAAAAAGAAAATATTAAAAGATCTATATCTCCGGAGATAGTATGGTTTGAAACCCTCCGACGATATGAAAAAAGAATGCGTCTCTTTATCACCAGAAATCTCCCAGGCGGTATCTGGGTTATTTGAATGGTTTTATCATCGTACGCACGAGAAAATCATACGGCGCTAGCAAGATAGTTATTCTAAAAATCTCTTTTTATTTTTGTTTTTTTCAAAGTCGTTTTTCAAAGATGCTTTAAGAGGTTAATTATCACTCATTAATAATAATGCAAATTGTTATATATCTTTTACATGCAAGCACTTAAAAGATAAAAATACGTTTGCCATAAACACTTGAATATTTTGAAAAAGTTTTTTGTTTTTGGGTTGCGCAAAATCAAGTGCCTTTGTCAACTTGGTCAGGATAGAAAAATATCCCTTTCATTGTTTGCAGATAATATCCTAAGAGCAAAATGAGCAGAGAGTACACAAATTCTAATAATTGTTCCATAGAAAAATTTTATCCAAAGTCATTATCATAAAAATAAAAAGTTGTAAAAGGTTTTTTTCTTATTCTCTCTTCGTTGGTGCAGCGAAGATATGATATCTTTTTGTAATTTTCGAGGTTTATTTTTAATATTTTTAATATTTATGATTGTTGCGATTGAATGCAACGAAATTGTTAAAGTTGCAGGACAAAGTTATGTCAAGCACAAACCTGTTAAAGTAAAGTAAGATTTTTAACGCAACGTATTATACATGTCCATATAATTATTTACTCTTTTTTTAGTATCTTGAATGAAAAGCTTATTCGTTCAAAGTATTTTGAACTTGAACTCAAACAATTTCTTGCTCCAATTCCCCAAAGTTTGATTGATATAAAGAATGTAAATATTAATACAACTTTAATCCGTTTTGCTGATGCCACTAAACTTGAAGTGGACAATAATATCAAAGCTGCTTATTATGAATATTTTGGAAGCAAAGGATGTAAGTCGTTCGTTCCCATTAATTTTCCTTCCCTTTCTTCCATTTTGATCCTTATCTTCTCGTAAACGCTCACTAATTTTTTTTTTCAAAAACGGTTTTTTCTAAAACAAGTTTTAACATAAATCTTCCACAACGTTTGCACCAAATGTGATAACCTATCGGGAAATTTAAAGTTTTTGTCGGCATTGTATTTAATAAGTGAAATTTTTTATATCACTAACATATCCTGTATTCCTTTCCAAATTTTTTACCACTTACAAAACATCTAAAATTTTCAGCAGCAGTTACCAGATCTAAGCGTATGGTTCCTGTTCTTCCTGTAGTTGTTGGAGTTATCGGCGTCCTTACAGTTATTGACCTTGCTGTTATGATTCTTGAAGCTAAGATAATAAAAGATCTAAAAGGTGAACTTAATGATGCAAAAAAAAATTTGATGGAAGTTATGAAAACTGTTAATGAGCTAAATCAAAATCTTGTCGAATTGGAATACGTTACTAAAATGAAATTCGATTTGTCTTCATTTTATAATAATGTTGAAAAAATTACTCTAAATTTTATGAAATTATTAATCAAAAAAAAACCAGTAATATTATCAAGCATCCCGAATCATATGTCAACATATTTTGAAAAAGCTGGCATTGAAAGCGATCTTAATGAAATTGTGTTTTTACGCTTAGAAAAGTTTTCAGCAGAATCAATAATAATTGAAATTAAAGTTGCTGATACAGAAGTAACTTCAACGATTGAATGCAATATTTATGATCACTTTGGTTTTTTTCAAAACCATATTTTTTCAAAATATTTAATGAATGATTCACCAATTTGTTATCCTAGTAATGTCACTTGTTCCAGCTTGGAATCATCGAAATGTTTAACCGATGAAAATGAAGTGAGGACATATTTAAGTGAATTTAAATAAACTATATTTTTGTTTAGACAATTATGAATTGCACCTCGAGTGGATTTCATCCTTGTAAATGTGAACCACATGATGTAACTGGTTGTGGCAAGTATGAAGAACTTGCTGGCACCGATTGGATTCGAACTGAGCAAAATCAAAATTTCGTTGTTGTTGCAACTACATCCAAAGTAAGAGTAACATCTTTTTGAATTTTACAGTCACGTCATTTTTTAGACATTTTCTTTTAAAACTCCTGTAGTAACAACAACGAAGATGGTTCCCCCATCAGGAATCTTTGCCATTATTATTCATGAAAATGAAGAAATGAAAATTGGTGGTCATGTTATCCTTGGATACTCTCCAAAAGCGACTAAAATTTTACATATTTTTAATCACACTTTTATGGCTCCCCCAGTTCCAACTGCCAAAGTTATCGAATACAAACATTATGAACTTACATCTGTAAATACAACTTCAGTCATCTTTTATAGTCTTGTCATTATTTTATTAGGGGTTATCGTTGTCTTGTCTTTAATTTTATGGTGTAAAAGAACCAGAAATTGATATTTTTATGTATTATATTATTTTATATATTATTTTATGCTTTACAAAAGATTATTTGTTATTTTTTATTTTGCAAAATGTTATTTGTTCTTTATTTATTTATGTTGTATTTAAAAAAGTTTTTTTTATTGCTTTTGGTTATTATGTTTTTATTAAACGTTTTAAACGTTTTATATATTTGCGTAATACTGTACTTTTAAACCAAAATTTTTTTTAGAAATTATGAATAGAGCTTTAAGAACCGAAGAGCTTGTTTATTCACCTAATACAGCTTATGCTGATATTCCTGATGCCATTCATTCACCTGTTTTACCTGATGCGGTTTATTCACCTTATTTTGTTCCTGATATTGTAAAACAGGCCGAAAGTGCTGAAGTTTCATCATCCAATGATGAATCAAGTATCATATATCTGATTATTCCACTATTATTGGTATTAATGGCACTTGTCATTGCAGCTGTATTTTTTTTTATAAAGAAAAAGAAAATGATGCATACAAAAGATGTTCCAACAAATGTTAAAATCATTTACCCAAGTAATTTAATGTTTAATTTGTACAACTTAAAAATTTATTAATTTTCAGGCATAAAGTCAGATGTTTTTAATACTGCTCCATACAAACATCATGAATTAGCCCCTACTGTCACTCCAACTGCACCTGTTGAAGAATGCCTACCTGTGAAAACTAGCGTTGGAGAATCATCCCAAAACCTTGGTCAAGTACCCCAGGAAACTGCACAATTACCCCAATATTCTGCACAACGTCCGTCAACTCCTAATTCACAACGTCCAATTTTTCCACAAAATCCACGTGCTGTTCATTATACACAACGAAATCAAAATGCATTTTATTATCCACAACAACAGCCATATTCCCCTTTATTTTTACAACAACATCCTAATGTAGTTTCTTATGCACCTCCAACTCCAAATGCAGCATTGTTTGCTAATCAACTTCCAAATCAAACTCCTCAATTCTCTTCATCGTCTTCAAATCCATTTCCAACTTCAACTCCCCAACGTCCTCCTTCTTCTTCTCAATCTAAACGTAAGCGTACAACAAGTCCAGAGATTGAATATTTGACGGAAAATCATGATCTTTGGTTTGTAATTCAAAGTGATGATAATAATAATTATTGTGTTGATGTTAACAATAGTGCAGCTTTCTTCGCTTCTCATGATCCATTAGAAACAAGAAAAAATTATGAACCAAATAAAACACTAAGTTTTTTGTAAGTTCACTAAACAATTTATTGTGTAACACTAGATTATTTCAGTGATGAAGGCGGCAATGAACTTCATGGAACTATTCTTTTCAAGGGCACATATGCTCAATGCAATTACCATATTCACCAATTGCCATCTTTTAATCTTACTGAAATGCCCCCGAATGATGATTTTTTAGCAAATAATGAAAATGGCAGCCAAATGGAAACTGCAGATTTAAGAGATATTGTAAGTTATAAATAGTAAATTCTGTATAATTTAAAACCTTTTTAAGGATTCTTTAACAATTGCTGTTAGAAATTTAAATGTTAAACTTGAGAATTTTAAATTGGATATTAAAGCTGATTTGAGTAAATTAAATACCCGTATTCTTAAACTTGAAGCAAAAAAAGTTAGCAATAAAGCTCAACCAACAAAGACTGAATTGAAAACACTTGTCGACGGCATTCAAAGAGAAATCAAGCTTATTGATGATCCCCATGCATTTATTTTGCAAAAAATAACTGATTTTAGAGCTCGAAGTTCTCCAATTATATGTGGAGGTAGAGGAGATATCCGCACAATGTTGTATGCCAATCAAGGCTACTTTATTGAAAATTTTGATAATGCAAATGCTTGTGGTGGAGCGGTCCTTAAAATATTAGTTGGACCAGTAATGGCAAAAGAAGCATTTTTGCCAAATGCACATTATGAAAAAGGCCCTCATAGAAGACATGGTCAGATGAAAAAAGTTTATAGTTTTGCTGTTACTTCAGCATTTTACCGTAAGCTATATACTCTTTATTTTGCATTTGAGAAAAAAATTGTTTTTAGTTTCCCTCGATCTTTTAATTGCAAATATTTTTGTCCCAGATCATCGTAAAATTTTTCATGGTAAAGCTAGAACTTACATTAATCAAAATGTTGATACATTAGCATTTCATCGAGGCAGAACCGGAAAAGAACATGTTGTACAACCATACGAAGACGGTGAATGGGTTTTTACTCGTGAAGAAGCATTAATGGATGATTTTAATGCCGAAAAAGCTTCAAATCAAGATAATATTGTTGGAACATACAGTTGGATAATTAATCTTGGAATGGAAAGCGCAGTAGGAAACGAATATCAACCTGCCACCAGCTCCACAGTAGAAAGAGAAAAAGATTTTTGAAAAAAGAAACATGTCATGTATTATTTATATTTTATTTACTTACATTTATTATTGGTTATTTTTTTTGTTTCTTTTGCATTATGAAATTTGTTTTATAAAATGTTTTTATTTCAATTGCAGTACGCAAGGACAAAATTTTCAATGCATTCTTTTACCAGATTTTAGTTAAATTTTCATTTCGAAATATGTTTTGGATAAACGCTAATATTAAATTAATGATTTTTGATAAACATTTTGATTTTTAAATAGTTTTTTATTATCAAGCATACAGATTTATTGTGACATCAGTTATGCTCATATGCATGTGGTACAGTAATCAAAAAATCATAGTCTACAATTTGAATTTTTACATACTTGGCTAAAAAACATTGAGCCTTACAAATAATGCATTCATTTTTTTCAAAATTTTCTGCTACACCGTAACAACAGTATTCATAGGCCAATGGTTGACTTGCAAGGATACCCTCTGGAGTCATTAATGTAGAATATGGCTTTGTGTTTAAAAGTTTACAGCAAAATAATATTTCTTTTGTTGAATTTTCAATTATAGCCATTACTTTAAGCGGTTTATATCCATTTGTAGTACTCATTGCAACGTAACAATCTGCACTTCCGCTTTTCCAAAAAGGGCATATCGAAAATCCGGAAATAACTATCTCACCAAGCACAACATATGCTATATTTTGAAGCTTTAAAAATTTTTCTACATCTTCAGACGGCTGTTGGGTCTTGCGTTTGAGATTATCCGTTGTTAACTTGAACATTTTTTTCAAATCTGCTTGACTATGTTCTTCTATCCATCCTAAACTAGCATGTTCCATAACCATTCTTTCACAAATTTGTTTCACAGAAACTTCGATGGAAAAACATGAAATATTTTTCCCAAGTCTACCAATAGCGCTTTCACCGTAGAAAGCGCTGTGTGTTGATAAAGGACCATGCTGTACAACTTGTTCAACCAAATGAAGAGCTTGGTGGGTTTTAAAAGTCATTGTTTTGTCTCCCCAAAGATGAGCTCTTTGAGATGACCAATCTTTTAATAGATCTGAAGCAAATGAAATCATATTTGGGGTAATTTTTGAATTGATTAATAATCTAATAGCAGCCACGTATTTTATCATAGAATCCAAAAGCGGTTTTAAATTAGGAGGTTGTGACGATGACAAATATATAAAAACAGATGGGATTACATATATCGTAAACAATTTAAGTTCTGACGCTTTCCAGTTTGCAAACATATCTACAGGGCGAATACGTCTTCTTTGATATTCTTTAGGGAAAGTTGTGCTAAACGTGGTAAATGTAAAACTTTATCAGAATATTCTTAAACCTTACTTGGCCAAAACCTTTTCAAGTAGTTCTTTGCCTAATTTATCCAATTTTATAAGACGTGTACCAGTATCATTAAATTTAAAGCCATTAAATAACCTTTTGAGATCATCTTCCATTGGTCCCTTGTATACACTATGCATGGCATCAATAACAGCACCTTGAGGAAAAGATTCCAAGTATTCACGTAAAACACTAACCCCTTTAACTCCTTGAATTGTTTTATTTTTGACCATAAAAGTTTTTGGATCACGTGGAATTAATTCAGCATGAGGAAAAGTCATAGTCCTAAAATGACTTCATAATAAAATAATTTTTTTATGAAAATGCACCTATTTATATTCTGTCCTTTTATATCACAATCTGAACAGCTATTATAACCATTAACATTCATCATATTGAGCAGATGCTGCTTTGCTGGTATATCAGCTATTACTTGTAAAAATGTAATTCGGTAATTAACGTTGTTGAATTTTAAATATGGACGAATATTCATTCTTTTGAAAATAAATTCCCAATTTGGTTTTACAGGGCTGTACCAATAACACAAAAATATTAAATTAGTGAATTTTCCTCGAAGTTTCGGAGGCAAATCTAATATCGATGCTATTAATGGCCATCCTTCAATAGCCCCATTTTCAGTATAACGTCCGCCATCCGTATACAATGAGAGTGGCAGCATATTAGGGTACTTTTGTAAGGCTATCCTATACTGTTGTGCTTGATGAGCATCCAACATATTGTCTTGTACAAGCATTGAAGCCCGATATTTGTCCATTGTTGCTTTAAGTTCTAAAACATTTATAATCATAAACGTACAAAATTTATTATGTTACTTTTAAATACTCTCAAAACCTGAACATCTAAGTCATATATTACAAGCATAGATGTTTGATTTTGTCCACATGAACAAGCTGATTCACAACAAACACCACAACATTTGATGATTTCCTTAACAGATGATGGAGATGTTTGATTTTGTGTAACTATATTCTTTATCTTATTATATGAAGAAGGCACTTTATTCGAGCTTGGTAAGAATATTCTAAATAATTCCAGAACAGTATTAACTGCTGCATCTGTTAAATTTTTTTGTCTGGCGGCTGCCGTTATTGCCATTGAAAATTCTATTATGGTATGCTTAGAATCATTAAACAAAGGTTCACCAGGTGGCTTATAAGTTTTATTTTCTTCTGCAGGATAATCAATAGCATTCATGTTTACCACATTTATAAAATGTTCTTCCCTAAAATCTGGATGATCCATATAATCCATGTCATAATCAACATTCTCGATATTCTGAAATTTCTGATTTTGTATTGATGTTTGACGAGCTCCTGTTAATTTTTTATATTGAGCATTTAATTCCCGTTGAGTTGGCATTGTTAAATGCAAAACAGTTAACAGTATATCCAAAATAATATTAATAACCCAGTATTAAACTATATTAATAAAAACAAATAATAAAAAACTAAAACCTTAAATTGACGAGATTTTCATGTATTTGTAGTTTATATTATTGCGACGCCTAGAACATTGTTTTGCTTGAAGTGGCATACACATGGCATGAATAAATGTTTTCCATGGCTTGGTCAGACTTATTATTGTTAAGTCTGCATAAAATTATGTACTAAATAAATTCTAAAATCAATAATTTTTTTATGATTTTGATAATCGTACCCGGTTGGGTCGCAAAACAGAAATAAAAAAGAAGAAAAAAACTTTTCTACCGTACTCCCCCATTTCTTACCACAGAAAAGTATAAAAAATAAAGAAATTAAATTTTTTTATCTCACCCGGATTCAGAATCCGAGATTCTAAAGCCAAAAAAATTTTTGAATCCTCGCCACATACTTCATCGTGTTCCCCATACTCGATTACCCCAAATACATTTTTCAAAATTCGTTCAACAAAAAAATCATATTATGAGGATTCTGAATTCGAGGTTCTGAAGCCAGAAAAATTTTTGAATTCTCACCATATACTTCATCGTGATCCCCATACTCGATTACCCCAGATCCATTTTTTAAAATTCGTTCAACAAAAAAATCATATTTTGAGGATTCTGAATCCGAGATTCTGAAGCCAGAAAAATTTTTGAATTTTCGCCATATACTTCATCGTGATCTCCATACTCGATTACCCCAGATCCATTTTTTAAAATTCGTTCAACAAAAAAATCATATTTTGAGGATTCTGAATCCGAGATTCTGAAGCCAGAAAAATTTTTGAATTTTCGCCATATACTTCATCGTGATCTCCATACTCGATTACCCCAGATCCATTTTTTAAAAATCGTTCAACAAAAAAAATGGTATTTTCGGATTCAGAATTATCACTTTATTGATGTCGAACACAAACTTAAGCGTGTTTTTCAACACAGTTTTCAGCGCGCGCGTAGCTTAGGGGTAGCGTTTAAGATTAAGAGACAATAGGGAAATTCAGTGCAATAGGTAGGTTCGATTCTTAATACTAATATTTCAGCATTTCAGGTACAACAAATGGAAGAAAAGAAAAGAAATGAATCAAAGTCTCAATTTATTTTACTTTTTTTAAAAAAATTTATGTTTTTTCATCAGAATCCCGTCGATTCTGAATCTTGTACAAAAATAACACAAAAAAAGAATCCCTGCTTGCTTTTGCAGAGTCTGCTTTTCAAAAAAAAGAAAAGAAAAAAAAGTTTCTGCTTTTAAATGCAGTTTCTGCGCAGGTTTAAAGCAGACTCTGCGCAAAGTCTGCCTAATTCCTGCATAATGCATGCTTTTTTTCCTGCTTTTTTTCTGCGCAGAGTCTGCTTTTCGATGCAGAATAGGATGGGATACTTTACATTTTTAGGTTCAAGAATGCAGAATGCATATTATTACGACAATTCATCTGTAAACAAATTCAATGATCTATGCTATGATTTACTATCTCGTCGACGCTTTTATGATCTTCGAAGTTATTCAATTCTTGTTGTGGATCAAATTTTTAAATCTGCAACCACAGATTTATGTGAACTTTCAGCTAAAAGTGTTGACCTTCCAAAATTTGAACATTTAATTGGGATTAAAAGCGAAGTATTCAAGGTTTGTTTTTTGCGTATTTTTGTATGATGCTTATTTATTACTTATAATTTTATAGCAATTATGTGAAGATGATCGACTTTTTCACCATTTTCTTTATTCACTTGGTACACATTGTATGAAATTTCGTATGCAATTTGATATTCTTTATGAAAGTGTTTATTTTTGGTATTTTAATAGTGTTCTAACTTATTTACTTCCGGATAATGATTCTGCATTGGTTTATCTCAAAAAGCTTGATTGGTTTTGTGCAATTAATAAACATTCTGCAACAAAATCAGCTTTGCGATTACTAAAGCCACAAGTTATTGCAGCAAGCTATTCACCTGATTTATTTGCTCGTACTGATGGCTTTCAATCACTTTATCCTCGAACATTTGATTTTACAAAATTTATGATTGAATATTTATCTGATCGAACTGCAGTACCATATGAAGGTCAAATTGTTACACTGAAACATATGGTTTTATATTATATTCGCTTTCTCTTGACTTCAACAAATGATGCAGATTTTAATTCTTTTAAAGAAAAGTTAAGAAGTTTAAATTGGGTTACATATCATGTTAAACCATTCCTTGTTCGATGGTTACAAAATCGAGCTTTGGATGATATGTATACTGAACTTGTTGGTACGTAATTTATATGCTTTAAAAAATTTTTAATGATAAACATATTTTAGATTTTTGGACATGCTTAATTGCACCTGATGACTCATTAAAAAGTCGTGAACAATATACAAAATTTTATCAAATGTTTACAAAAGATTTTGGAGATATTTTCTTTATTATTATGGATCGATGTTTAATTGCTGATTTAAGTATCACATCACATATCAAATTTCTTTCTTATGTTGTTGAAAATGTTTTTTCAACAGCTTCAATTTCATGGTATCAAAAATTGGGTTATCCAGTTGAAGATAAAATGACACAAATTCAAAGCAAAGTATTCAATTATCAGCAAGCTGTTGAAAATGATATTAAAGAAAAGCAAAAAGTTGTAAGTATTTTGTTTGCTTTAACTGAAAATAAATTTATTTTTTTAGTCATCACAAAATAAAGTTGCTGCATTCTTTGGAATTGTACAAAATATTGTTTCTACACCACCAGAACATGTAAAAGATTTGAAAAGAATTTTGGATTTATTAAGTACAAAATTGGGTGGAAAAGAACCATCACTTTCAGCTTCAGCTTTACAGCTACCAAATACATCAAATACTTCTGGAAAAATTTCAAATATTTCTTCCAATGATTCAACGCTATCAACATCATTTCGTCCATTAGCAAATTCAACACCTGTTCGAAAAACTCCTGATTACCATACTGATCCCGTAACAAAACTTCATCATCTTACATCAGAAGGTCGAATTCAAGTACTTCGTCGACAAGCATGCTTTGATTTTTCACAATGTGCATTAACAATGTCTCGAATTTCACCACATGCAGGTCCATTAGAAAATGAATTTATGGTAAAATTAATGTTATTCCTTTCTGAAGAATATTCTGATTCAAAATTTACTCGGTATCTTCGTGTCAATAATGGTCGAACATGGCCTGCAACAATTCTTTCAAAAATATTTCTTGCAAATCCATATGCAAATCGCTATGTACCAATTTATACTCGAAATGCTGTAAAACCTTTGCCACAACTTAATCTTCGATTTATGGCAAGTTATCCATTCATTGTTATTTCTGCTCTTGTTCTATGGGTTTTAATTTCTTTTATCATTGGAATTCTTTTTTAAATCTTGTCTGTTTTTTCTGCTTATTGTAATGGTGTTGAAGATGTTTTTTTGTTATTAAAAATAAATATGAATGATTCTTACTTTTTGTAAAGGAGGTTTTTTTTCTTTAGCAAAATTTTGTTACTTAGAATGGATACTGTACCTTCAAAAATATTTTTTCAATTACGACTTAAAATCTGCGTTTTTGCAAACAAAAAAGCAATGGTATTTTTCCAATAAAAAGTTTTATTTTATACAAAAACACATTGTTTTAAAAAAACTTAATTATTTTAAAGCAATTATTGATTATTTTTTTGCTCCATTGTTGTTGTTATTGCTTCTTCTTCAACAAAATCACCATTAATTTGAATTTTTCTGTGGTGACCATATTTTTTTGAATGCTGTGTGAAGCTATGAAAATATTTTGTTTGATATGAACAATCCCCACATGAAAATTGATATTCAGATGAATGCGATTTCATATGTGAATTAAGCATTGATTTTGTTGAACATGAATAATTACATTTGGAACATTTGAATGGCTTTGTACCAAAATGACTTCGAATATGATATTCTAAATGATGCTGAAGTTCTGTAACAAAGCTACAATTTAAACATGAAAGTTGTTTATTCAATGGAATATGAGATTTGTTATGATTCCATGATTGCTCTTTTGTTAATGAAATATAACCACATTCTTTGCAATGGTATTCACGTTTTTTTCGATTTGAAAATTTCGTTTTTGGACGAAATGAAGAATTTGTTGATTGAAGGGAGCTTGAAGATGTGGATAAATCTGATGCAACATTATTAACCTCTTCAATTAAAGTTTCAAATGTTGGTTGATGCATTCTAGAAAATGATGCAGCTCCTGCAGAATCAACTTCTGGATTATTTAAACCAACACAAATTTGTTCTTCTTTTGTATGAGATTCTTTCATATGCTTTTTAAGTTTTCCCTCTGTTCGAGTTGTATAATCACACATTAAACATTGTCGACTTTCATGTGTATTCATATGTGAGATAAAATGAAATTTTGATGAACATGAAAAATTACAAATTGTACACAAATTATCAATTTTTGATGCATCTTCTTCAAATGGTCCAACATATCCTGGTGCAGTAAAAAATTTTCGATTACTTTTTGATGGAGTTTCTTCTTCTGTTGCATTTGATAATTTTTGAATTATAATGGTTGCAAAATTTTCAATTGGAATTAAAGATGACGGGATTGTTGAAGGCTGAGGAGTGATGATTGAAGAAGAAGAAGAAAGTGATGGCAAAGAATTTGAAGATTTTTTCATTTGATCAGCAGCATTATCAAAAAAATCTTCAGAAATTTCAGATTTGATTTCGCATTCTTCTGGATCAATTGATGGCAAATACAGTGGTGGAACATTTGCTTTTTGATTTAGTGATGATTCTGTTGAAGATGTTGGATAAATTGGATTAAGGATCTGAAAACGAGAACACTTAACGTTCATAAAAAAACTATATTTTAAAAAAATGTGTGAAAGGTTTTTTTCTACAGTACCTTAAATTTTGAAAAACTTTTTGTTTCATTTGGATTACGTAATTTTTGAGATGCCTTGAACGAAATAACTTGCGGTTCTATAACTTTTTCATTTTCTTGTTGTCTTGGAAATTCAAAACAATTCTGAAAAAAAAACTCAATTGAATGCTTAAATTTTTAATAAAATATTACTTGAGTAATTAATGTTGGTTCAACAGAAATTTGTTTTGCATTTTTAACCAAATTTTTTCCACCACCAAATGAATTTTCATAAGCTTTAATATGAAGTGATAGAGTGCTGCTATTGCAATTAGAACTTGAACATTTTTCATCTGACATTGTTTCTTTTTTACCAGAATAAAAATTTGATAAATTTGATGATGAAATTGTATGAAATTTATTCCATGAACACTTTTTTGTTTGTGAATCATTAAAGTTATCATCTAACATTTTTTGTAAGGCTGCAGTCTTTTAAATTTTATTTCGTAAATGTTTCAAAAAAACAATAGTTTAAAAAAGTTGGTTTATTTTTTAAATTTGTTTTATTTTTGTCATTAAAAAAATACAAAACAATCTTTAGCCTTTTCGAATTTGATCAACAAATTCATAGAAAGGTTGCAGCCTTTTTATCTTTTACCATAATTTGAAATTTTTCTATTATCTTTTATTTCATTTTTTGGATGCAAAGTAAATGCATTATTTAAACCAAATTGATTGTTGTAATTCAAATTCAGATTATTGCAACGGTCATTTGAATCATTTTGAGTAAAAATGTTTTGCTTTTCTTTAAATGGCCGACAGTAATCTTTTGTTGTCATCTAAAATTAATTTACAAAGTAATTATGAATAACAAAAAAGCTGAAAAATGAAAATGAAAAAAGCAAACTACAAAAATTCCAAGACTGTAACAAAAAAATTTGTTCATAGCTGAATTAATTATTTTAAAACAACACATAAAAGAAGATTTTTTGGCAGGGAAAAAACGTTGCGATGCTTTTAAAAATAAGAATGATGCAATTTTTTGATCCCTTTCGCGCGTTTTTGCAAAATCAAATGCAGTTTTACTTAAAGAGCAACAAAAAAGATTTTTTAAAATTTATAAGAAAGGGAATGCGTTAAAAACTACCAAATCTTTTCAAATCTTTTTTAAGCTTTTCTTCTTTCAATGTCTTGAAATAAAATTAGTAGTTTTTGATAAAAGTATTTTTTTGCTCCTTGAAATTTTAACTTGCTTCGATTTATTTTGTCATTTACATCTGACATTGCAAGCATTTTTATGGCTCTTTTCAGAGAGAAATTTCGCTCGCTTTGAAGCGTAGTGACGAAACAAAATCAGTGGTTGTATTAAATTTACTACAACCACTGATTCTGTTTCTTTTTCTTTTTGTTTATTTTGATTTCTACAGAGAAATAAGAATGATGCAATCGAAGAAAACTTGGAAAAATTCCGTTCAAAAGAATTTCTAAAAGGAAGGGAAAAAATGACATTGATTTGGAATTTATTTTAACGCAAAGAAAAAAATATGGGGGAAAAATTGATATTATTTTGTTAGCTAAAAACTGACGATTGCGATAAAAAAAAATTTGCTTGAAAAAGATATATCATTTTTCTTGCTTGCAACCTTTTTAAACATGTTGTGTTCACCTTTTTAAAGCAAGAATTAGCTGAACGCTTTTTTCTTTAGTTTTTCTCGTCTCCACTAAAAAGGCTTTTTTTCTAAAGTTAAAATTTTTGTTTAAAAACTTTAGCATAAAATGTTTTTCCAGATGTTAACAAAAGAATACTCTTTGCCGTTTAAAGATAAACAAAACATTATTATTGCTGAAACTTCAAATGGCCAATACAGTAATCCCAATTTAAATCAAAACCATCAAAACTCTTCAAATGCATTTTCGGGACGCTCAAAAAGTGTTTCAACTGAAAAAAGAAAAGTTTTAAATTACGGTAAAATCAATGCTGCAATCCCTTTTTAATTTTTTTATTACTTCAAAAACTTGGTTTTTATGTTTAAATAATGTGAAATGTTTGTCATAGTTTTTTTATCGAAAGTTTTAAAACTCTATTAAAAGGATTGTAGTTCCAACAAAATTGTCAGATTTTACAAAAAAAGATTCATATTCATGGAAAAAATCATTTAAAGATATATTATCAACAAATACTAACAGAATTTTTGAAAAAGAAGATGAATTTAAAAAAGAAAAAAATTCAAATTCCAACAGAAGCACCCTATCACTTCATATTGCAGTTTATGAAAATTCAGCAAATAAATTTGATGGAACAAAAGAATCATTGAAAAATAATTGTTTTATTAAAAAGGCTTTTACTGGTTCTGTTATTCTTGTAATAAAAAAACTTAATTTGTACCCTTAGTGTTCATAAAAAGTTTTTTTTTGTAGAATCTATTTGAATTTCCAAGACAGCAAGAAAGTGATGAAATAAAAATGCCAGAAGTTGCACAATACAAAGCATCCCAACAATTACTTAATCCTAATCAAATCAATCAAATTAATTACCGTCGATTACTGCCTCGTGGTGGATTGGTTGGTTTTGCTTTATTATCAAAAAAATAAAATGTCATTTTTTTTCCAAAAGTCTTCAACAAGTCTGACTAATGCTTAACCTTAAAGCCTTAGTCAGACTTTTTTGGGAAAAATATTATAAATGACGTGGTGACACATTTTGCCAACAGTGTTTTTAACGCTGTGTTGCGCATTCGTTGAACAAGACAGAAACTTATAGAAAGAGGATCGATAGTTATCGTCATCTTTATCGTTGAAAAATAATATAAATTTGTATTTAAATAAGTATTTTAAAAGTAAAAATTATATTTTGTTATATATTTTATCCTTTATAACTCCCTTTTATTTACTATAGGATGATGATCCAATTTTAATGAATAGTGACATTACATTAAAAGTTCGAAAAGAGGAAATACGAAAACTCGCTGGAATGTTTTTACGTAATTCAATTGAAAGAATTCTTAGTGATCGAGATATTAAAAAGAAGGAGCATGCACAACTTAAACAAGCTTGTGAATCGGCACTTGGTAAATTTTTTTAAAAACTTGAAACATAACTTTTTAATGGTGTTTATTTAGAACAACTTAATGCTGAAATTGAAAGGCATACAAAGCAATCAACAGGTGGAATATTACCAAATTTACAAGAATACATTCTTGCAGATAATTATTTTCATCCTTTTGAACTTGCCTGCCAATCAAAATCACCAAAAATTGTTGTTTCTGCATTAGATTGTCTTCAAGTTTGTGATTATCCCCTTAAAAATTGTAGCTAATTTATTGCCCATTTTTCAGAAATTAATTGCATATGGACATCTTATTGGTGATTCACCAGATTCAGCAAATCCTGATCGATTACTTATTGATCGAATTGTTGAAGCAATTTGTTTTCCATTTCAAGGTCCACATACCGATGATATAGTTCAACTTCAAATTATAAAAGCTATTCTTGCGGTTGTCCTTTCAAATACTGCCCGTGCACATGAAGGCTCACTTTTATTAGCTGTTCGAACATGCTTTAATATTTATTTGGCAAGTCGAAGTCAAGTTAATCAATCAACTGCAAAAGGAATATTAACACAAACAATTAATAGTGTATTTGTAACTTTGCAACGACAAGAACAACAAGATAATAATATTGAACTTGATTTAGATGAAATGGTAACGGTTTTTAATGGCGGCGTTTTTAATTAAAGTAAATCTTGCAATTTTAGGTTGTTAAAAGTGTATTGGATTCAGTAATAAATCAAATTGTTTCAATGGAACATTCTGTTAAAGAGATTACAGTTGCAACAGAAGAGCCATCATCATCTGGATCCCTTACAAATGGTATAGCACAAAATTCCCCTTCAACTTCAGCTGCAACACATCATAATCCACATGCAGGAGTTGCAAGTCTTTCCGTTGAATCTTTGGTTGAAACGCTTCCAAATTCAATTGATGAAGCTGGTTCAAAACTTGAATTTAAAAGTACTGAAGAAAAAGATGCATTTCTAATTTTTCGTGCATTATGTAAACTTTCAATGAAAAATTTGCCTGATGCTCCAGATCCAAAAAGTCATGAACTTCGATCAAAGCTACTTTCACTTGAAATGATACTTCTTGTTTTACAAAATTTTAATGCTCCATTAAGTGATAAACATAGCTTCATTTTTGCAATTCGACATTTTCTTTGTGTTGCTTTAACCCAAAATGCCGTCTCACAAATTATTGCCGTATTTGAAAAGGCTTTAGCTATCTTTGTTCAATTGGTTAATAGATTTCGTGTTCATCTTAAACGACAAATTGAAGTCTGCTTTCCTTCAATACCAATGAATATAATGCTTTATTTTATAGGTATTTTTTAAAGAAATTATCATTTTAATTCTCAAGTCTCCATCAAGTTCATTTGAACATAAATGGATTGTTATGCATACAATTTCAAAAATTTTTGATAATTATCAAAGTGTTGTTGATATTTATATTAATTATGATTGCCATCTAACATCTCCAAATATTTTACAAGTTTTAGTTGATGAACTTTCAAAAATTTCAGTATGAAAAAGCTGATTTAATTACTGTAATAAATTCCATATAACTTTTTAGAAGAATAGTACTTCTGATGCAGCACCAAATAATTCTGTATCTGTAAAAGAAAGAGAAAAGAAGATGCAAGTTTTAGCGTTGGAATGTTTGGTAAAAGTTTATAAAGCTTTGATATTATTTTATGAAGAAATGGTTTTTTCAAAAAGTGAACTTTCAACAAATGAAGATCAAGAAGAGAATGAAATAAATGGTGCTTTAATTGCGCAACAATATGAACAACTTAAACAACGAAAATCTATTATTGAACATGGAATTGATTTGTGAGTTTTATGGCCTTATATTTGAGATTACGGTATAAAATGTTATAGATTTGCACAAAAACCAAACAAGGGTATTTTATTTTTACAAGAAAAGGGTATTATTGGTACAGAAGCAGGAGATATTGCACATTTCTTTCATACTGAAGAACGTCTTGATAAAACTGCAATTGGTGATTATCTTGGTGAAGGAAAAGAGTATGCATTCTATTTGTTCTAATCTATAATAAAATATTTTTTTTTAGTTTTAACAAAGAAGTTATGTTTGCTTTTATTGATCAATTTGATTTTTCTGATGTTCCATATGTTCAAGCAATTCGAAAAGCTCTTGAAAAATTTCGTTTACCTGGTGAAGCACAAAAAATTGATCGAATTGTTGAAAAATTTGCATCAAGATATATTGAATGTAATCCAACGCAAGAATTATTTGCATCTGCGGATACTGCATATGTTTTATGTTTTGCAATAATTATGTTAACAACCGATCAACATAGTAGTCAAGTTCGACAAAAAATGACAAAAGAGCAATTTATGAGAAATTTAGCTGGCTGTAATGATGGTGGAGATCTTTCACCAGAATTTCTTTCGGATATTTTTGAAGATATTGCTGCAAATGAAATTAAAGTTCGTGGTGGACTTGGTGCCCCAAAATTGAATGTTGATATTGGAACAGTCTCTTATCGGCAGCTAAAAGAATTTCGAAATCTTGAACTTCAAACAATTTCTCAAACTGCATATGCTTTAATTGAAGCAGCATCAAATTGTCATTTTGAATTTACATTTGCAACACATTTTGAAGATGTTCGACCAATGGCAAAAGCGGTATGGCATGTTTGCTTTGCAGCATTTTCAATTGGACTTCAGCAAAGTAGTGATCCAGAATTTTGGAAGCTTTGTTTAGAGGGTTTTCGATATGGTGTTCGAGTTGCATGTATTTATGGACCCGAAACTGCTCGAGAAGCATATGTTCAATCATTAACAAATTTTACATTGTTGGTTTCAAAAAATTCTTTAAGTCATATGAAAGCTAAAAATGTTGAATGTATTAAACTTTTAATAACCATTGGGGTTGATGATGGAAATTTTTTGGGTGAAAATTGGTATGATGTTTTAAAATGTATTAGTCAACTTGAACTCGCACAACTAATTGGTGCATCACAAAATGGCCATTCACAACATCTTCGAAATGTTTTTAATATTGATGATAAAGCAATTCATACCCTACAAGAATGTCTTGGTGAAACAAGCAGTCAAAGTGTTGTCGTTGCTGTTGATCGAATTTTTCAAGGCTCTTCAAAACTTGATGGTGATGCAATTCAACATTTTGTTCGGGCACTTTGTCGGGTATCCCTTGAAGAGCTTTCACTTTCATCAACTCCAAGAATGTATATGTTACAAAAAATTGTAGAAATTTCATTTTATAATATGAATCGAATTCGAATTGAGTGGAGCCGGATTTGGTCAGTTTTGGGTGAACATTTTAATGTTGCCGGTTGTAGTGATAATCCAAATGTTTCACATTTTGCTTTGGATGCTTTAAGACAACTTTCAACAAAATTCTTGGAAAAAGGTGAATTACCAAATTTTCGATTACAAAAAGAATTTTTGCGTCCATTTGAAATTATTATGGAGAATAATACAAGTTATGATTGCCGGGATATGACAATTGCATGTGTAACAAATATGGTTCAATCACATTCAAGTCGAATTCGATCAGGATGGAAAAATATTTTTATTGTTTTTACCGTTGCTGCAACAGAAACCAATGAAGGAATTGCTGAAAAAGCTTTTACGACAACAAGTGATATCATTTGTAAGTTTTTTTTTTCAAACAATAAAGAAATATATGAGTATAACATTTTTAGCAAATATCTTTCCAAAACAATTTGCTGAAGTTATGGATTCTTTTCCAGAAGCGATAAAATGTCTTTCAGAATTTGCATGCAATAATCATTTTCCTGATATTTGTATGGAAGCAATTCGATTGATAAGATTCTCAGCAGAATTAGTTCGAAAAAATACTGAATTATTTGATTATGAACCTGATGGAGCAACAACAACAACAACAACAGGAACAGAAAATATTCCAAGCCCCTCAAGTCCAATTGGTTCACCCCTTCATACAAGTAATACAAGCCCCCAACATATAATATCAGATAATCATCGGGTATGGGCAAAAGGATGGCTTTCAATATTTATACAACTTTGGAGTGTTATTTCTCGATGTACATTAGATGTTCGAACAAGAAGTTTAACAGTATTATTTGAAATTATTAAAACATATGGAAAAGATTTTAAGCCTGCATGGTGGAGGGATATCTTTAAAATTATTTTTAAAATTTTTAAATTCTCTTCTTCACTTTCTGGTAAAGAACGAAAAGTATGGATGCAAACAACATGCAATCATACACTTTTTGCAATCTCTGATGTCTTTTCTGCACATTATCATCAACTTGCTCCACATCTTCCAGATTTTTATGAACAACTTTTTCTTTGTATTCAAAGAGGTTCTTCTGATTTGGCAAAAGCTTCCATTGATGTCTTGGAAAATGTTGTCGTATCAAATGGTGAACATTTTACTCCAGAAGTTTGGGATCGAACAATTGAATTAATTGTTAGAATTTTTGATTGCTCTATTCCAGAATTGTATGTTTTAGGGTTACTTTAAAGCGTTTAACCTTAAAAGTAATGGGGTTTTTAGTCCAAGTCAAGATACACAATTTCCTATGGAATCGAATAATGGTGAAATTGTTGAAAGTGGTAAAAATTCTCCAATACAACAAAATGGTGGTGGTGGTGGTGGTGGTGGAAGTGGTCATCATCATGGTGATGATGATGATGATTCAGTTGCCGTTTCATCAATCACTCGTTGCATTGTACAGCTTGAAGTTGTTGATGCTGTTACAGGAATATTATTTGGTAAAAATGCTTTTAAAGTTGAAGGACCAAATCCATCAAATGATTCAAATGATGGGGTTTGTATATCTCTCTTTCTTTAGATTACTGTAACTTTAAATGTTTGTTTTATAGCGAATGTTTGCATATGTTTCACCAGAACATTTATCAACGTTAACCACCCAACTTTTGGCTTCACATAAACTTGCAAGAAATTTTAATTCAAATACAACTCAACGTGCAATTTTATGGAAGGCGGCATTTAAAGGAACATCAAAGCCAAATTTGATTAAACATGAAACACATACAATGCATGGAGCTTTAAATATTTTATTTCATCTTTATGCTGATGAAAAACTCCCGCTAAAAGATGCTGAAAAATTCCGTCAATGGCTTGTTAGGTATGTTTGCTGCTGTTGCACTTTTTTTTTCCTTTTTTTGATCAAAAGTCGATCACTTCATTAAAAATAATTTTTGACGGCCACTTAAATTGTTTGATGATTTTTTGAGAGAAGCCCCCCTTTTCTTCTACAATCTATTTTATTTTGATACATTGCACAGTTCGTTCATGCGTGTTTTAAACAACATGACCTTTGTCGCATATTTATTTATCCCTATCGCTCCCTTCCTTCCTTCATTCACCGCAGGCAATTCCTTTTTCACAACTTTTTTTTTCAATACTTTTTTTAAAATAAAAAAATCATAATAAATTAACAGTAGTCAATTTCTTTTCCTACATTGCAGAGAAGACCATTTTTCTATTGTTGATGCTTTTTTGAACTTTATTTTTAAAACCGCAAAGTAGTTTTTTATTTTGGTTCCAAAAAAGAAAGAAAGAAAAATAGGGTGATCGAAAAAAAAGTGAATACCCGTCTTTTCCTTTTTTTAAATTAGTTAAAAATTGCGATAGAGCACTGAAAAAGATATACACGGAAGTTTTTTGGTGTAAAAAAAGGAAGCGCGATTGATTACAATTTTTTCAACAAACAATTTTTCATAACTTTTATTCTGAGAAAAGTCTTATTTTTTCTAAAATTTAATACAAAGAATAAAATTAACCTTTAAGTTACACTTTTTTTAGTACAATTGAATCGGCATTAGAAGATTATGTATCAATTCGATCAGAGCATCATCGATCACAATGGTTAGCTGTAATTCAAATGCTTTTAAATCGAACATATGAACTTTCGGATGAAAGATTTCAAGCAATGGGAATTGAATTTTATCTTAAATTGGCAGAACTTATTGAAACTGAAGAACCACCAATTATTCGAACCGCTTTGAAACGAGTTATTACACGTTCAATTCGACAAAAATCTATTTGAAAAAAATAAATAATAATGCAATTTTATCTGTTTTTCCTTTGTCTTTTTTTTTGGTTGTGCCTATTTTGTTTTTTTTTAGATTATAATATTTATATCAAATGTTTATTTATTTATTTTATGTATCAATCAATTATAAATATTATTACTAAAATTATTGTTTTCAATAAAATAAATATATAGTTTATTATATTTTTTTCTGACACTTTTTGCAATGTAACCTTTTTTTCAATGTTTTTCGTAGCTCCCAGTTTAAAAAATTGGGCGGAGTCATGGGAGAAAATGTAGAAGAAAGACCCCCAAAAAAGAAGAAAAGAAAGAATTTGTTTCTTCTACATTTTTTTAACCATCTTTTTCTTCATCAAAAAAAATAAAAATCAGAGAAAATATTAGGAGTGTTTTTGCATATACGCAATTCTTCTTCTATCCTTTTATTTTCTCCTCAAAGATTTTTTTTTGTCGAATGTGTCTGATCGGGGCATTTCGAATTTTGATTATTTTTGCCAAATTAAAAGGTTAAATGAGTCGTGCCACACATCGAGTGCGACGCTTGCTTTATATTAGCAGCTTTTATTCTTCATTTTCTTCAATAATATTTTCTTCTTGCTTATATTTATTTATATTTTTATTATTATTTGTTACAATTACGGTAAAAGCATCTGAAGCAGCGCTAGAAACAACAACATTAAAAACAGAAAAAACAATTCATTCTGTAAATTTCGAAGATCAAAAAGCAACAACCGCAAAGTAAGTGTATTACCGCTATTTTTTATAGCGTTTTTTTAGTTTTTTATTGTTTTTGTTTTTTTCTTTCAAATTTTTATTTTCATTACAAAAATAGTTTTCATTGTTGCATTTTTAACAGATTGTTCATCGTTTTTCGTGATTCAAGCTTATAAATGTGTCATAGATTATGTAATACACTAGTAAATGATCTCATCTTTAATCATTAACAGGGAACTAAAAGTTTAGCGCATTTTTATGATTATTAGTTTTACATTGGTAAAGCTGAAATTTTTTCCTTGAACTTAACTTTTATTTTTTACCATATCTGTCTTGCTAAAATATCCATTTAAGCCAGACAGATATTATTTTTGGTCATTTTTATTTTGCCATTTTACTTTAACTGAGTTTTGGATATCTGAAATCCACAGCTCAAATGTGAAACGGAAGTAATAAAGTAATAATAAACTTTTACTATTTCCTTCCTTTTAACTTACAAACTCTTATAATTTATTCCAAGATTATATTTTTATATTTTTATAAAAACTCTGAATTACTTCTTTTTATTTTTTCTTGTTTTCACATTCATCATTTAAGAAAAAGTGTTCAAATTACAATTTTACAAAATTATTACTTTGAATTAAACGTTTTAGAATGATTGAAAGAATTCGAGATGAATCCGTTGAAAGACTTCTAAAATTAAAAATTGGTATGCCATCAACTTCATTTGCAGATACAGAAGAAGATTATGAAGAAGAATTTGATGAGGTTTGTTTTAATTTTTTTCAAATATAAAATATAAGTACACAGATTCAATCACCATGTTTATAATCTATTTTTCTCTTTTTCTTTTGTTGTAATAAACAGAAGAACAAAAAAAAGAGTTTTTTGGGGAAAAAAATTTTAAAATGTGGTTTGTCACATTAAAGGTCGCCAAATAAAATTAGGATTCACTTTGATAATTTTTTTCTGTAAAAGGAAATTATGAAGCCAAAAAAGAACCTTAAAAACCGATATTAAAAAGAGCTATCACCAAACAAGTTTTTTTGCAAAAAAAAGTCGATTATTGCTGCTTCTCTGAAAATCATTGACTGTTGCGGCTGTGGCTGCGGCGGATGCCGCTGGCTGTTCTTGATTTTAGAAAAAAAAATTAGGGAAAAAATCAAAGAATTATACATTTTATTTTTTTAATGGTAAAAAAATCGCAATTTTAATGATAGAAAAAAATAGAAAAAAGGAAATAAACAGCCACGAGCATTGCTTTTCTTCTCTTTTTTTCTTTCTGATTTTTACTTCACTGCTGCTGCTACATTGCATTGAATTTTGATGATGGTAGAGAAAAAGTTGTTATTAGTGGCTGATAATTTGACACCAATATTTTTGTCTACCATCATTCTTCTCCTTTTTTTTTTAAATTTTATCTATCTTTTTGCTTTGGTACACTTTTTTTGTGTATATCAAAAATCAACAAAAATATATTTTTGACCAAAAGAATTTTTTGAGCGAGTGAAAGAATGTATGCAATTTTGGAAAAAAAGAGTAAAGATTTTAAATAAATGCACGATAAAAATAAGAAGAGAAAAATGAGGGTTAATTGTTTTATGCAAATTAAATCTCCCTCTTTTCCCTCGAAAAATTGATGTAATCTTAATCCAATCCATTTTTCTAACAAAAATGAAAAAGAGCAAAACTAAAAAAATATTTTGAATATTTTTAAAGTTTTATTTAAAAGTGTCAGCAAAACCATCAATTGTTTTAGGACCAAAATGTCAACGATGATTCCCTCGGGGAAAAAAGTATTTCAAAAAAGGCAACAAGCATGACGCCATCTTTTGAAACTTTTTCTTCTTCAACTGTACAATCCTCTTCAGCGTCTTCAGAGGCATCTGGGGCCTTAAGGGGTCGACGAAGTCTTCGACATTCACATCATCATCGAAGAAGGCGTAAAGGTTCGTTCACTATTACTTAATTAATTGATTAAAAACTAATTTAAAATTTTTTTATATCAGACCGGTCTTTGCACCATTGATATTATTTTATTCTTTGGACTAAATTTAATTTCTTTAATTATTTTTTTTAAACCTTAGTATGTTTTTTTGGATTCGGCGCCTTTTTGGTATTCCAAGAAAAGAAAGTTGTCAAAGAAAATTAACAAAAAAACAGGTTCAAAAAAATGAAGAAAAAATAAGGTGCTAAATAAAGAAATACAAAAGTGAATAAAAGTGTGGCCACCCTTTTTTTTATTGGCCTTTGGCTTTATACACTTATATATTTTCTTGATTTTACTTGAATGCCACTTTTTTTTGTATATTTTCTGAAACCCGTGATTGACATATTTGTCTCTTCTTTCTTTTTTTTCGAAGCAGCAAACAAAAATTAATAGTACTTGTCGCATTCTTTTGTCTTTTTTGAAAAAGAAAAAAAACTTTCAACTTTTCAAAAAAAACTAACTTTAAACAAAATGTTTGGAATGCAATAAATAATTGAAAAACACTTGAAAGAATTTTGATTGGATTGAATTTTAATCCCTTAAAAAAATACGTATACACTATTTTTTAGGTTGCCCAACAGTACAAGGTAAAACACAATTTCTTTGTCCTACAAGGAATTCAAATCGTTATGATGTTTGTATTACCCGTGAACAATTATGTAATCATATTGTCGATTGTCCAGATGGTGAAGATGAAGATCCAAAACATTGCATGTTTTATCAACCTGTTAGTTTTTTATATATTATCTACCTTTTGCACAAAATTTTAAAAAAGATTTAAAGTATCATATGATTTGATTTAGCTTAAACACAATCCCAATAATCTAAATCATGCAATTTCTTTTCAGATTGACGATCAATTAAAAACTTTATCTCATGCTGTTCTCCTTTTAGTGGATAATGTTATGGGCCGTGAACAACCAAAAGCAGAACTCTAAAAAACTTTTTTTCCTCTTTTTTAAAAAATCAAATTGATCTCGAAATTGTTTTTTTAAAATGTCACTTTTTTCTTTTGATTGACAAATTATTTTAAAAAACAAAATAGTTTTTATAGGATTTTTTTCTGTGTTGTAAATATAAGAAAGAGGCTAAACTATTTTTGACAAATTTTTTTTGATTAAAAAAATGTTATATTTGTTTACAAAAAAGTAATTTTTGATGAAATTTTATATAGTACAAAAAATGAAGATAGAATTTTTGTTGGTTTTTTTAGCAAATAAATATAATTTTTAATAGACGGTTTTAAACCTTAAAGCTAAAAAAATGTGTGCAAAAAAAGTAAAAACAAAGAAATGTAACAATGTTTTTGAAAAAAAAACAAAAAAGCAATAAATCTTTTTTACTTTTGCAAAAATTTATGTATTCCGTCGGGAAAAATTAAAACCAAAAAATGACCGTACTTTGATAGCTTTTTTAAAGCGGAAATAATGACAGTTTTGTCTGCCCATTTTTCTTTGGTGCAGAAATTGCTGCAAAAAAAGAGTTTAAAAAAAGTAAACATCACATTTGCAAACACATTTATTAACGAAAATAAAAGGGTAAATCATAAAATGTCCTAAAAAAATTTACTATACATGTTTGAATAAATTTTATTGATAGGTGTCAGATACTGTAATGTTCGAAATTTTGTATCACACTGGGGCACGGAGTACGATAGGATTCACATTGCGTACATTTCTCAAAAAATTTCGTAGGGTCCAAATATTATGGTTTGTTTGTTTTGTTTCTATTTTAAATTAGTGAATCGTCTTTGGAGCATGATCAAAAACATTTTATCGTAGAAATTTTATATTGATACTGAATGAATAATTTTTTAATATTAGCCGTTCAACATCGATCCACTTTTAAAGACATTAAAATGTCCTTAAAAGTCAACGATTTTAGTAAATCAATAATATTGCATCATTCATATTTTTCGAAGAAACGTCTATTCTTTAAATTTTAATAGTAATTACGTACATTTTATTTCTTCTTTTTATCTTTTCCTCTGTTCCATTTATTTCACCAAGACATTTCGGTCATGAGCTTTCTTCATCGTTTTTGACTTTGTTTTTCTTCTGTGTTTTATTGAATTTTTTTCGACGTTCTTTCGCACCTTCTTTTTTGTCAGAACTTTTATCTTCTTTTTCCTTCTTTATCTTGGATTTTGCATTTCCATCATTCGTCCGTGCTTCAGCTTTTAGTTTGTCGTCGCCATTTTGTTCTCTTTTTTTTTTAAGTTTAACCTTCTGTTTTGAACTAAATTTTTCATTTCCTTCTTTTTTGTCGGCTTTAATTTTTTTATCCATTTTATCACAAGTTTCAACTTTCTTTTTTTTTTCTTAGCTTTTGCCTTCAAATTAACATTATCATCATTTTTGAGCTTTCTTTCTTTTTACAGTATCATCTTTTTTCTTTTGCTTTTCTTTCTTGCTTAATTTATCTGTTTTTGAAGCTGTCGATAAATTTTTATCTGATGAAATTCACAAGTTTTTTAATCTGTTTTTTAATAAATATTAAATTTATTTTTATTGCTTTTTCGAACATGGCATTTATATATCCTCATCATATCCCTCAGTTACCATTTTATGAAGAATTATTTGAACCAGCTACTATTTCACGTCGTACGACATTAGCTGCACAAAAAGATGATACACTATGTTTTTTTATCAACTATTTACAAACATGAATACATTTTGTTAATTAAAAATAAACAAAAGCTTGCAAAGATTAATTTTGTGTAAATTATATCATTGCTTATATTTCTTTTTGTGATTACACTCCTTTAATATAACCATTTATGTCTAAATTATTAACAATTTGTATCACACATTTTTTAGGTATTCATGCCAGATCCATCATGGGCTCCAAGGGCATACAGTCGATCATATGATTCAGCTGGTCTTTGTTTAACACTTCTGCCACATCGTTCAGCAAATGCTGAACAAGAAGACGAACAACGTGATGGTTCACCTCTTCTTGATCCAAATCCTGCTCAATATTCTGATCTAAATTTAAATCAAAATCTAAAAAGTTCAAATATATTTCCAATTCAATCTAATAGCAAATCGTATAACAATAAAAAAATTGGTAAGAAATATTGTTGCAGTTCCACGATTATAAAAAATTAAAATGAAACCCGTTATAAAATGTAAAAAAAGTAATTTTTAAATATATCTTTTATTTTGTCAATTCATTCGGCATAAACTACCGTATCAAAGGACTGTAGCAACAATAAATAAAATATCAGATTTTACATTATCTGAAAGATATGAAGAAACATGGAAAAAATCATTCCCGACAGATTTGTACTCCAAATACTCAAACAGTTTATCTCATAATGATGAAAATGAAAAATGTTGGAAAAAGAATGGCGCTTCAAATGCCACAAATAATAGCACATTTTCACTTCGTATTTCTGTTTATGAAAATTCAAATGAAGCTTCATCTGATTCCTTTAAAAAAGTTTTCAAAAATCTTTGATTATTCAAAAACAGAAACGAATTAATCCTGCTTCAACACTCGTTTCACAAGTAAAACCAAAAATGAAAAAAAAATTGTTTGTTTTATTCTCATATTTTTAGAGTCCATTTGAGTTTCAAAGACAGCAAAATGATAAAGTACCTGAGCCAGAAGTGTCACAATTTAAAGCTTCCCAACGATTATTGGATTTAAATAAATCAGATTTTCTTCATTATAATACTGCGTAAAAAATCGAAAACTATGCGACAACTTGAGTTCTTTGAATGTTAAAACACGATTAAGAATACGTTTTTTACTCGGTCGCTCAAAGCCGTCAAAAAAAATTTTTTGGTTTGCAAAATCATTTTTGGTTCGAGACTTAGTAATAGTAATTACGTACATTTTTGCAACTAATTTAACACCGCATTTTTCTGTGTAGTGTTGTATAATAAGTAAAAGTTTTTTTATTCATAAACGTTGGGGCAAGTGACGATTTTTCTCAAACACTCTCAAACGAATGTAGGGCAAACGTTGATAAACCAAATTAAATACCATGTTTGTTATTTTTATTATTTAATCATTTAAATATCCTGTAACGAACAGAATTTTCGAATTTGCTGCTTTTTTAGTGTTTCGCTTTTGAAAAAGAGATTTTTTAAAAAGGCTTTTTAAATTATAAAAATTAAAATACTTTTATCTTATTTTTTTAACATCTTCGTGGTCGCAAACATTTTTTCTCATAGTTTTGCTTATTATTGAAATATAGTTTTTTAGATTTAAAATGGATTCATATTGGATGAAAAAAGCTAAAATGCATTTAAGAGCTATTGCATATGGTTCATTTGTTTTAGCATCTGCATACGGAACATATAAACTTGGAAAAACTTTAAAAGATTGGATTCAAAGAACTGAAAGAAAGCAAATATATGAAATGGAAGATTATATACAACATAAATATATTCAAGCAGAAAAGTTACAACAACAGCAACAAAAACACAAATGAACATTTTTTTATGTATTTTGTATTGTATTCAATAGATTAGTGATCTTTAGTTGTTGTTTATATGTTTTTTTTCTTGTTGAATTATGCTTTAAATAAAAGTTATTTGAGTCTAATCCATGTTCCATCTTCAACATCAATTTTTTTACAAAACTTTAAACATGATTAAATTGTTTTGGACACATAATGCCAGTAGGGCTTATTAACTCTTTTTTACTCTATTTTTTTTCATCGGTTTTTTTGTTGTTGCTGTTTTTTCCTCTTTTGCTCTGTGTTTTATTTTGTGCATGATTCATTTGGAATTAAAACAGTCGTCATTTTTTTGTTATTTTTGACGTTGTTGTTAGATGGATTTAAATTCTCGACAACGTGAATATCTTTTTGATTGGGAGATTCTTATTGAAGCAGATATAAAACTTTCTGATAAAGAAATAATTCACGCGCAATTTACAAAAGTTTATCTTGAGTAAGAACTAGTTTTTTATAGCTTTAATTTATGCATATTTATATTTTTTAGCGATACTGAAACGTGGACTAATCTTGGTGAAAGGTTTTCAGAAATTCAGTTGACTGAATCTCATTCAACTGGTTCAGATCGAAGTGGTTTTGTTTACGGTAACGAACAAATTGAAGAAAATAAATCATGTATGAATTTTATTATTACTTTTATTCGATTAAACAAACAATTTTTAGCTGAAGAAGAAGAATTGGATCAAGAAGCTATGGATCGAATGGCAATGGGTTTACCGGCATCTTTTGGAGTTACATCAAAACCTAAAAAATTTTCTGCACCTCCATCTAAAAAACGTAAGAAGAACAATAAAGGTAAATCACCCCAAAAAGAATTCGATTTTGAAAATTATTGGAAAAGTTATGGAAAGATTTTTACTGAAGGTGTTGAAGAATTGTCTGCACTTGAATCTGGGACAGATTTTACTGTAACAAATTTTGCAAGTACTTTACAAAATACAAAAGAATTATTGAAAGGTCATAAAAATGTTGAGGTAAGCTGTTACACTTTTTTGACTATCTAATTTTCGTGTATTTTTAGTTTTTTCGTGAATTTGTAGTCGGGAAATTTTCTTCATCTGAAGACAAAACTGATGAAACTTCTAAAGCAGAAGATGTAAAAGAATTTATTAGACGTGATATGCTTAATAAATCTATGTTACAATCAAGAAATCGTGCAGAAATGTTTGCAAAAAAGGTATTTATTCAATTACATAAATGTTTCAAATGACTTATATACTGTATTTAGTTGCAACAATTTTCATTTGTTAATGGATTTAATATTGGCGCAAGAGGTAAAGATGGTACACTCGAACGTCCGAAAACTGCGTAAGTGTTCTATTTTTATGTTGCTACAAATTTTTGTTTGCTTTTTTTAGAAAAGAAGTATTATCCCCATTTGAAGATGTTAGCTATACTCTCCATGATCCAATATATTACGGTAAAATTAAAAGAAAGAATTATTCAATGCATCCAATAGATTTTGATATTGATGCTCCAATTGAAGCAGTAGAGCAGCCTATTTCTCCAATAAAAGAAATATATGATCCAAAGAATTTTGATTTCTCATTTGATCCTGTTAGAGATGCAAGATTGGTTGCTAAAAATGCTATCAAAATATTTGGTCCTAATAGTGTAAGCTATGTTTTTATAAATTATATTAATTTATTATTTAAATTTTAGAATCTCTTTAAATATTGGTTTCAAAGATATCGATTATTTTCAAAATTGAATGATGGGATTTTAATGGATGAAGAGGGATGGTTTTCTGTTACTCCAGAATTAATTGCAACACATATCGCTGATAGAATGGTAACTCATAAAGATTGTGTAATTTTGGATGCTTTTACTGGCGTTGGAGGAAATGCAATTCAATTTGCTTTAAAAGGTGCATTAGTTTATGCAATAGATTTGGATCCAATTAAACTTCGATGTGCTCGTCAAAATGCAAAAGTTTATGGTGTTGAAAATCGTATTACATTTATTTGTGGAAATTTTTATCATATTGCAAAATCTTTTTGTCAATCACGTCCTGATGGAAAACCTCTTCTAATTGATAGCATCTTTCTTAGTCCACCATGGGGTGGTCCTGAATATCTCAATAAACCTATATTTGAATTGGGTTCATGTGTTCCAGATGGTTTTGATATTTTTGATGTTGCTGTTAAAATTTCACAAAATATTGCTTATTTTTTGCCACGAAATACCTCATCAAATCAGGTAATTTTATTTTTTTTGTGATGGTATACTGTAATTGTTTCTGGCTTTTTTAGTTAATGCAAATCGCTGGTAAAACTGCTTCAAAAAAAGTTGAAATTGAACATAATGTTCTCAATAATAAGATAAAAGCTTTGACCGCATATTACGGTAATTTGGTTTCCAGTTCATAATAATTATTTTTATCATTATTCCATGCTTATTTTTGCCGGTTATTATTTTTATGATGAAATCTCTCTGCCTTCCAAATATGCTAGCCGTCCTTTTTTAGTCTCAAAAAGTCTTTCCATATAATTTTTAAAAATTTGTTGTTTTTTGATTTAATTGTTTTGTTTGAAATGTTGAAATTATTTTTTTATGTACTGCAGTAAAAGTTTTTTTGCTCTTTTAAATGTTAACAGGCATATTTATTAACAAATTTTCATGTTTTGTGCGTACTTTGAACGATAAACTTGTAAAAAAGTTTAAAGGAGGAGAGAGGGATTGCGCGTGTGCGTCGTTATTCTTTTTTTCGTAAAAAGTTTTTTTCTCCGTGGTTCATCGATCGTTGTGTCAACCCCCCTCCCATATTTGGTTATAAACTTGTTTTTTCATTTGTCACCCCAAAAAAAGTCTAGTCATCTGTTTTTTTAAAAATTTTTGTAATTAATTGTAAAAAAAAGTTATGAATGGAAATACAAGAATCTCACAAGATTCAGAGAATAATGATTTCTTTTCATTCTCTGCACAACAGCCGCTTCCACAACAACAACAACGAAATTGGATATGTGATGACAACAGCAATGATACAAGAACAAAAATTCCAACTGAATTATCATCTGATAGCAGTGATGCATCAATAATGTCAACACGAAATATAATTCATACAAAAAATAATAAAGGGTTTGTTTATCCTTCAATATTGCTTATAAAACTATAATACTTACAGTAAATATTCAAATTTTTCAACAATTGATTGGCCCCTTGAATTAGCAAAAGATCGGCAAAGACAAAAGACATTAAAATCAGAAAAATGGCAATCATTTTGGCATTGGTTAAAATTCCGATTAGATTCTGGCTCTGGATGGTTTTGTGTAATGCTTGTTGGAATTTTTACGGGTATTACCGCAGCTTTCATTGATGTTTCTGAAGGCTGGCTAAGCGATTTTAAAGTTTGTTTAAACTTCATTGCAAACTTTTAAATTCATAATATTTTTAAGCTTGGATTTTGTGTTGATAAATTTTGGTTGGATCATGAACATTGTTGTACACAATTTAATTCTGTAAAAAATTGTACAACATGGAAAACATGGGCAAATATTTTGGAAACAAATGAACATAGCTTTTTACATTTTTTTGTTGATTTTACATTTTATCTTTTTTCATCAATTTTAATGGCATTTTTATCTGCTTGTTTAGTTGTCAAATTTGCCCCATATGCTTCAGGATCAGGTATAGCTGAAATAAAATGTATTATGTCTGGATTTGTAATTCGAAGATTTCTTGGAATTCGAACATTTATTGGAAAAACTTTTGGAATTATTTTATCTTCGGCTTCTGGATTATCACTTGGAAAGGAGGGTCCAGCTGTACATGTTTCATCTTGTATTGGAAATGTTGTTTCAAGATGGTTTCCAAAATATTCTAAAAATGAAGCAAAAAAGAGAGAAATTTTATCCGCTTCAACTGCTGCAGCTTTAAGTGTAGCATTTGGAGCACCAATTGGTGGAATTTTATTTTCGTAAGTTTAAGATGATTACTGTATCTTTAACAAAGTTATATTATATTACAGTATCGAAGAAGCATCATATTATTTTACATTTAAAACATTATGGAGATCATTTTTTTGTGCTTTAGGTAACTTTAATAGAAGCATACATACCGAAATCTTTTAACATTTAAATTTTAAGTTGCTGGTTTATCAGTTCGTGCTTTTAATCCATTTGGAAATACCCTTCCATCGTTATATCATGTTGAACATACAAGAAGATGGATGGTTCCTGAATTAATTCCATTTGCTTTAATTGGAGTTGTTTGTGGCTTACTTGGGAGTGCTTTCATTCGGTATAAAAAACAAAAATTCTTTTTCATATAATTTGTCAAAATTTTAGTTTAAATATGAGATTAAATCGATATCGTAAAAATTCAATTATTTCATCATATCCAATTACAGAAGTTGTAAGCGTTGCTTTTATTACTTCTCTTTTGGCATACGGAAATCCATTTACAAAAATTTCTTCAGCAGCTTTAATTCGACAAGTTTGTTTTTTTGTTAATTCTTAAAACATTTCAAAAAGAAATAAATTTTAGATGTTTAATGATTGTGATAAAGATAATCATCCAGAATATTGTTATAATTATCCCATTGAAGAGACTGTAAGTACCAAATATATTTTAACATTTTAAAACCAAATAGTTTTTAGGGTATTTTTGTCCAACTTTGTATTGCACTTTTTATGAAATTTTGTTTAACGGTTATAACTGCGGGTTTAAAAGTTCCAGCAGGGCTTTTTGTCCCAAATATTGCAACCGGAGCTTTAACGGGTCGAATAATTGGTTTAATTACTCAAAGTGTTGCAAATAAATTTATGGTAAACTATTATTTTTCTACATGTTTATTAAAGCATAAAATTTAGATATATGAAGGCTCACAACCATTTTGTAAAGTTGGAGAAGATTGTGTTATGCCTGGTCTTTATGCCATTGTTGGAGCTGCAGCATTACTCAGTGGAGTAATGAGGTAATTTTTTATGATACAAATTACATAGGAAAATAAAGTTTTTTTTAGAATGACAGTAACCCTCGTAATTATTATGTTTGAATTAACTGGAAGTATTGATTTTGTTGTACCAACAATGGCAGCAATTACGATTGCAAAATGGGTTGGAGATGCAACATATCCAATGGTAATATACTTTAAAGCCTTTAATCATACTGATGAGAAAAAAATTTTAGGGTATTTATGATGCCCAAATTGAATTAAACAATTTTCCATTTTTGGATAACAAAGAAAATAAAGAAGATGGAGATTCAGAAATTCAAGATTTACTTGTTCGACATCGAAAAACTGAGCCATTAATTGTTATTCAACAAAGTGGAATGACAATTCATGAACTCGAAAAAATTTTAAATGAAACAAGTTATTGCGGTTTTCCGGTTGTTGAATCATTAGAAAGTAAATTATTGGTCGGATTTTGTGATCGGTTTGTTTTATACCTTTTCAAATATTCTGTTAAAATATTCAAATTTTAGAAGAAATTTACAAGCCAATATTGCTGAAGCTGTTGGAATTGATTTTGCAACTCCAGTTGCTTTTACTTCAGAAGTTACAACTGGAAGAGAATTAAGATGGTTGAATGCTGTTGATGTTGTAAGTACATATATTGTATCTTCCATTTAAAATGAAGTGGTAAATCATTTTAGGCACCAATTTGTGTTTCACCATTATCAAAAATAGAAATTGTTGCAGAAATGTTTGCAAAATTGGGCCTTCGACAAGTTTTAGTTACAGAAAAAGGAGAATTGATTGGAATTGTTACAAAGAAAGATTTATTGACATATTTAAGAGAGATATAAAACGGTTTTTTTAATCCCTGGTGCTTTCCAAAATTTTAATTGTATATATTTTTGTATATTTTGAAAGATAGTATTGTTAATAAAGAATTTTATATTGCATTTATTAGCGGTTCAAAAAATAAATAGCTACAGTTACTTTAGGCTAAAAAATTTTAGCTAATGGAAGAATTTGGCAAAATGTCTTTCATTGAAAAGATTAAAGTTATTTGACATTGAAAAATATTCAATAATAAAATTTATAAGTTATTTAAGTATGCCAATAACATATGTATTTGAGCTCCCAACAAAAGTAGTATTAGATATTGGAATGATATTAGATAATGGAAATGCTTGGGAAGATGTTGGTATGTTTTCAATAAAAAAATATTACATTTTTAAAATGATAAATTTAGCAATAACAATGCCAGATATTGCGGATATTGATATTGATGATTGTCGAAGGTTAAGAGATTCTCGAGATGGACGTCCAACAGAGTCATTACTTCGAATATGGGGCAGTAAAGGATATACCATAAATGATTTGTATAAAGTTTTTGCTCGACTTAAATTAATTCGATGTATGAAAATTATGCGAGAATATGGTTTGTTTTTTGAGTATCTTTGGATTTTATTTTTTCTATTATTTAAGTTGAACCAGATTTGCATATGCTTGAAACAGATTGTTTATCACTACCAGATGTAATTACAAATCCAAAAGGAAATTCAACCGATGGTTCAAGCTTTGTTAAACCTTCAGCTCATCAAATTCATCCATCAGTTTCTGTTTATTCAAAGAAAACTGAAGGTTCGAGTTGGTCTTCATTGGGGGATGTTGAAACGTTAGTTTTACTTCATTGGAAGAAATTAGGCAATGATGAGAAATTTTTAGTGAATTAACTTCTGGGGGTGGATCTGTATTAAATGATCTACAAAATACATTAGCTGTAAAATATCAAGAAATTCTTGAAGCAACACATAATTTTGCTGTTGAAAATATTCTTGGACGAGGTTTTAATTTTAATTTATTGAAGAAAAAACATTGTTATTTTATAGGAGGTTACGGTACTGTGTATAAAGGACAATGGAAGCATTTATTTGTTGCAGTTAAACGAATTCAGTCTAAAAAAGATAGTGGTGCTGCTGTAAGAATATTTTTTAAGTTTACTTATTTTAAAATGACAGTAAATTTTAGAATGAAAAAGAGCGTCTAAGACAAAGTTTGCAAGAACTTCGAACATTGGCAAAATTTCGGCATGATAATATTCTTTCACTCTATGGTTATTCTCTTGATGGCCCAGAGCCATGTTTAGTTTATCAATATATGGCAAATGGATCACTTGAGGATCGTTTACTTTGTCGGGTAATTTATGGGTTGTAAGGAATAAAGTATGTTAATGATTTTAGAAAGGTTCAACTCCACTTGGTTGGACAACAAGATTTCAAATATCTCAAGGTGTTTCATGTGGCCTACATTTTCTTCATAGTATTGGAAAAGCTCCAATGATTCATGGAGATGTTAAATCTGCCAATATCCTTTTGGATAAACATATGGAACCAAAATTAGGTGACTTTGGTCTTTGCCGGGATGGACAACAAGAAGTTGGAGTTGATGAAAAAGCTCCATTAATTGCATCACATATTAAAGGCACCCTTGCATATCTTCCACCAGAATTTATTACAAATAAAATTTTAACAACAAAATTAGATGTTTATAGTTTTGGAGTTGTTTTGCTTGAAATTGCAACAGGGTTAAGAGCATATTCTGATTCTCGGACTCCTCCGGGTCTTGTTGATTATATTTCAAGGCTGGTTAAAGAAAATCGAGAAGAAGGCCCAAAAAAGATTGTTCAAGTTTGTTGTGATAAAAAACTTGTTCATGGAACGTTTTACCGCATTTTTGATTAAAATTTATAAAACAATTTTTAGATTTTTCACCAGAAACTTTTCGAAGTTTTATTGAATTAGCATTGATGTGTTCGCATAAAGATCGACTAACTCGTCCATCATTTTATGATGTCTTATTAAATTTTAATGAAATTTCTGCTGCTGCTGTACGAATTTAACATGAAAAGTATTACTGTATTTTTGATCTGAATAATATTTATTTGTAAAATATAATTGTCATTTAATTTATCGTATTTTAAAATTATAAACGTTAATAGTTAATAAAAAATTTATTTAAATTTTACAAATTTCAAAAATATTATATTAAATTGTGTCATTTTTATTGTCAGCAAATATTACAAAAGCTGTTATTTCGAAACACATTTCCAAATATTAAACTTAATTGTTTAAAGAACAAAAATATTAGTCATTTTTTAAATCATTATATGAATATTGTGAATGTTCACTATTAAATCGATGTGTAAAAATTCGTTTATATGGTAACAACACTTTTTGGAATTGCAGCAATTCCTCTTTAAATTAAATATCGCAAACGAATTTGTGCCAGAGTTTTTTGATGCTTTTTTGCAGTTTCTTTTACATTTGGATTTTCAAGTTGATTCTGGACGACCTGGTGAACAAATTGGGGAATACGCAGTAAGAGAAATTTCATGTTTTTTACAAAAATGATTTCTTTTTGTGGAAATAAAACATTCCCCATTCAACTTAAATAATTACAGATTTAATTTGTGCATTTTCATATAAATGAAAAAGTTGTGTTTCATTAAAATTTGAAACTGTGCTTTTATTTTTCCATCTTGTTCAATTTCTTCTAATGCATGCCAAGTTTCAAGTATATCAGTTTCCTCTTCAATAACCTTTTTATTTGAATCTTTTAAAAATGTATTCTTTTCTGGATTCTTCCAAAAACTTTCATTCTTAAAGTAGTCGTTTGAAATGTTTCAAACAAGCTTTACAAGGACACGTTAAATGAATTAAATATAAATCAATGTGTATTGAAGTTTTAAAGCTTTTAACTGCCTTTCAACATATAATTTTGCATCATCTCTTCAATGTCAAAATGATGGCAATTTTGCTGTTATAAAAATTTTTACGTTTGTATTTTCCTTCTTTAAAAATATTTGAAAAATATTTCCAATTTTTTCTTTATTTTCGTAGTTGAAAGCTGTATCAAAATGTCGATATCCGGCTTCTAAAGCTGCTCGAATACATTCTTCCAATGTTTTTTCATCTTCAACCTAAAATGAAAAAAAAAGTCTCTAAAAATAGAAAATACAGTATTATTCCAACAATACACTTTCATCATTTACATTTAATGAATCAGTGTGAGTAAAAGTTTCATTCATTCCAGTAGTTTGCCGTAAACTTTCATCTCGAACAATTTTAAGAATCGAAAGTAGCATATTGCGAACCAAAAATTTAGATGAATGTGAACAGATGTAATATTAGTTTTTAGTGATGCAATTTTTGCTGCTAAAAAATGCAACAAAAAAATGGCTTTCGTTTGCAAAAAAAGTTGCACAACGCCAGCTTCGAAAATGGGAAAAAATTTTTGCTTTTTTTGCGGGTGAGGCATTCTTCAAAAATGAATAAACTACAAATTACTTCTGAACCTTTCACACATTTATGACGGATTCTTCTTATAAAAGCAAAAGTATCGGTTAAAAAGATTCGCGTTTAACTTTGTTTTTTTTTTATTAATTTTAAAGACTGATATTCATTAATATACGTGTTTCAGATTAAAGATGCAACCAACAACAGATGGTCCACCAGCATCAAAAAAATCTAATCCTTATTCGTATGTTTGTTTACTTTTTAGCCTTTAATCATACAAATATGTTTTCAGGCCAAAAATATTTTATTCTGATTCTGTTGGATGTTCTGCTCTTAGAATTATTTTACTCCATAAACGTGAACCGATTTGTCTTGGAGGGGCATTTCAATTTCAAGCTTTAGCTGGTCAAATTATTGCAAAATCTTATACATTTTATGGTACAGATTATAATGAAAATTCTTTGCATACTGTTTGTTTACCTGCAGCAACACATGAACCAGTAAGTTCATTTCACTTGATTATTCTAAAATAATGTGTTTAACATTTTAGATACTTTTTCGAGTTTCTGCAACATCCCCGCCTTTATTAGATGATGGAAAAGAGGATGTGCTTTGCAAACGTCTTACAGCTGTTTGTTTTTATCTGTTTTGCTTCAAATATTACATTTTTTACTGTTTCAGATTGATTTTAAATTTGCACCAATTAAAAATGCAATTTTAAATGGTGGATTCTCTGCAATTTTGTTATTAACTGATCCACCTGCAAAGATTAAACCTATTGAAAGTATTACTGGCTGGGTACTGTACTTTTTACATTATAATTGCATGGGTAACGTTTTTCTTTTTAGATAATTTTTAAACCATTACCAATGTATGTACCTGTTGAAATTTCTCCATATTATTTTATGACAAATCTTGTTTCCGAATCTGATAAAACTAAAATATATGATTTCTGTCAATCTGTTCATCATATGTGGACTTCAAGTATGTTTGAACATTTATTTAAAAAAGTATTTTAATAATTGGTAAAATTTGCAGGTAACAAAAGTATTGCGATGATTATTGGTGCAAAAGATAGTGGAAAAAGTACAATATCAAAAGAACTTTGTAATATTTTATTATCTACAAAACCACGTAAAACTTCAACAATATATTATTTGGATTGCGATGTTGGACAACCAGAGTTTACTCCACCTGGTTTAATTTCTATTGTAAAAATTGATAAACCAATTTTAAGTATGTTTTATTTGTTCTTTTCTGAATCACTTACAGTAATCTTTTTTAGGTGCTCCATTTGCTACACAAATTCGTACATTTCATAATTCATTTTATTATGGTGATATTAGTCCTGGTGGGGATTTGGATTTATATATTTCAATTTTGAAGCAATGTTTTTCGGAATTTTTTGAAATCTGTCAACATGATGCTAATGCTTTATTGTTGATTAATACATTGGGATGGGTTGAAAGTATGTTTAAGTTTATAGTATTATTGTTTTTTTTACCGTAATCTTTTAGATTTTGGTAAAGAAATTTTGGATAATTTGGTTAAAATTTTTGCTCCAGGTTGCATTTTGGCATTAAAAAGAGGATATGTCCATGTTGTAAGCTATTATTATTATTGTACATATTCTGTTTTTCAACTTTTTTTTCTTCTTAGCCATCAACTGCTGGACGTGTACTTTTCCATGATGCACATATTGTTCCTGATAACAGAAAAATCTCGCCTCCAAAATTACGTGATTTGGCAATTACTGGATATTTTACCCAATGTTTTTTAAAATCAATGAATCTTGAAGTTGTATCTTTCTCCGATGTTTCAGTTCGAATGGTATCATTTGAAAAAATTGGAATTTTTATTCATCCTTCACATCTTATTCCTTCAAAAGCATATTTGGCTGCACTGAATATGTCAACGGTTGCATTGTGTACTGTACCAGAGAAATTTAAGAATGATTTTAAATGGCAAAAATTATGTGATAAAGAAAATCTTCCATATAAAATTGAATATTCTGATGCTGCTGCCACAAAACCATTTTTCAAATGTATTGGTTATGGACTTGTTCGAGCAATTTCAATCGAAAAAGAAAAGATTTATATTATTACTCCAACTGATCCAGAACTTTTAATGAATGTTAATGTTTTGGCAATTGGTAATGATATTCATACACCACATTGGATTTTTCAAACTCAAGTTTGTTTATTTTTATTTTTTTTACATTTTTGTAAGTTTAGAATTCTGCAAATGCTCCATATTTAATGCATACAAAAAATCAAGCAAATGATTTTGATCGACTTTCAATGCCATTAAAAATTATTGGAATGCATAAGCGTAATGTTTTTCGAAATCGTTAATATTTAATTAATTTTAATACAAGATAACTTGTATATTGTTGAATTTTCAGTTGTTGGTTTTTAATAAAAGTTTAACAAATTTAATAATCCTTTTTTCAAAAAGTGTACTGTAGTTTTATGAGTTTTTTTAAATTTTTATTAAAAAAAAGAGATTTTTTACAAAAGACTGGTTTTAATTGTTTTTTAAACGTTGGAAATTTTTAAAAAATGAATAAATTATTTTATGATTTTTCTCATCGATAATTTTCTCTTTGAAAATCAAAATTTTTAAAAAACTTTTTCATTATTGCATTTTTGTAAAAAAGTAAAAGCAAACGATGAAAGCTTTGTCGGTTCTTTTACTTTGTATTTTACCGGCTACAGTATCCTCTTATGCATACTTACCGAATTCTCATGATTCCCAATCTGCTGCCGAATCAATTTGCCGTTCACTTCCATATCGAACGGCATACATTGGCTCAAAATGTTTCATTGCTTTAGCTTCGGATAATTCAGATGATGAAGATTCATATTCGGATGTATCAAAAACATGTGGAAATATTTTAAAAGGCGATACAGATTCACATTTTAAAAATTATGATTTTAAGCCTGAGCTTGCCGAAGTTAAATGTGATGCATTATTTGATGAAATTAAACGGTCATTCATTTTAAAGGTTTGTTTTTATTAATTTTCTTCTGAGAAAAAAATTGTACAGTAAACCTTAACAACAAAAAAAGCAATGAATAAAAGTCTATCATTTTTCAAGTTGAACTACGCATTGTCCAGCAATTTCAATAAGTTTTAAGCCTTCTAATTGATTTGTAAGAGTTAAAATTAAACGAAGTCGATCACATGCATTTCCACTGCTTCCACTACTTAAAATAGATGTTTGTGGAAGAATATAGGGTTGTTGGGGGATTTGAGGTTGGGGTGGAAGGGCAATTGCTTGTGCTGGTGCAATCGGAGTTGGTGCAGATGCCGGGATTGGAGCAGGTGGAGATGGAATTGGAAATGGTACAACAAATACATCTAAAAAGGTACAATTATCTTGATGTATACCAAAAGAAGTTATTACTTTTTGGGTTACCACCTGCGGGTTGTGCCGGTGCAGGGGCTGCTGCACATCCACAATATCCATATCCGCAACCACATTGTCGTTTTACTCTTGTTGAATTGCCGTCTTTGAATCTATCTTCTTCATCATCACAAATACATTCGTCTTCCTCTCCATCTTCATTAAATAATTCTTCTAAATCTTCATGTTCAACAGATAAATGTTGTTGCTGAAGTCCATCATTTACAGAAGATGATAAAGAAGCAGCTTTTGTAAGAACAAAAATGGAAAGAAGAAAAATAATGAAACTGCTATTCATTGCTTTCAAAAGAAAAAATACAGAAGGCTTGAATAAAGTGAAGATCCAAGAATTTTCTTCGATCTTTTATATCCGATCTTTTCAAAGCTTTGGACACCTGTCTTTTTTGTTCAAAATGCAAAAATCTTAAGCATTTTTTATTATTATTGTTTACTCAAAAATGTATAGTTCATTTTTATTTTTGCTCTTAAAGCTAGCTGATCGTCGCATGCAAATTAGGTTGAAGAGAAAAGAAAATGTGTTTTGAAATGATTAAACAGATGCAGCACAATATTATTATTTAACTATACGATTTTTTATATGATTTTTATCATGGTTCTGTCAACATAAGTGTAATATCAAAAATTATACATTCCGGAAATGAGATAATATAAAAGCTTGACGAAGAATAAGCAAATCTTTATTAGAAATCTCTTTTTTTCCTTCTTCATTCATTTAAAATGGCTTCAAAATTTTTATTGTTTCTGATTTTTACATTTTCTGTTTCTCCAACAATTACTACAACAACTCGATCCCCAAAAGATTATCCCTTTATTGAAGATCCAGATGTTGATCCATCAAAATATATTACATCTCAAAAAGTTTTTCCAAAACAAGCTCTTTCATTACTCGATAAAACAACAAAGGGTGAGCTGGAAAGAGAAGAACGTCAAATTCCAATGGTTCTTCCATTTTCTGGATTATCAGGTCTTCAAGGATTAGGTGGTGGTGGATTTGCCGGACTTTCATCAGGTTTTAATTTTCAAATGGGATCATGTGATAAAATTAAAATGTATCTTGCAATGGTTGGCGCCGCACAAACAATTGAAACAACACAAATTGCTGAACAATGCATTGTTAATTTTATTGATTGATTAATCTTTGTTGTTCTTTGTTGATTTGTTTAGTTACTCGTTCAATTGTAGTAAGGGAAAAAAGAAATAAACTTTATAGACATTTTTAAAATTTAAAATTACGAATATTTTATAGCCAAAAGTAAAATATACAGTTAAAAGTGGCCCAAATGGTGTTAGTCATATTATCAATGATAGTGGAGATTATAAAAATAAAGGATCTTATAAAGGAATTTTATGTGAATTTTGTAAGTTTGGTATTTACATTTTTTTTGAATTTCCATAAATTTTAAAGCATCGGTTGAAAAATGCCCTGAAGGATATGAACTTTTTCGGCATTCCTGTTATAAATATTTTGATGAAAAAGCTGATTTTCCTGAAGCTAAAAGTGCCTGTGAACAAAAAGAAGGATGGCTTCCAAAAATTCGTGATGATGAAATTAATCGTTATATTGCTTGTAAGGCTGTTGTAGGGAGGGGGGGGGGGGGTTTTTGTAATCTTTAACATTTTTTAAGCTGTTGCATTTCGAAATAAAAATTCTCGAACATGGATTGGTGCAACCGGAACAAATGAAGAATGGAAAGAAGTTGATGATAAACAATCTGTTGTAATCTATTTTCGTTGGCTTGTTTATAATCTTTCAAGTTTGTTGCATTTTTATTTTTCAATGTTTAATGTATTTTTTTCCGAGAAAGCAAAGAATGCTGTAATGATGACAGATATTCAACGAGAAAATAGCAAATGGTTTGGATATTGGGAAGATACAAATGAAAGTGCAAAGTAAAGGATAAATACAAAAAAGGAATATCGTAATCTTATTTTTAAGGCATTCATATATTTGTGCAGTAAAGCCAACAATCGGCACACCAAATTTGGAACTCATTCCTGAATATTCTGACGCATTTAAGGCTTAAAAAAGCGCAAAGAATGGAAGAAAGAAAAGTTGTAATTCCTTTATATATTTTTTGTCAAAGAAAAAAGAAAAAAAGTTAATCCCCTTTTTTGTCTTTTTTATATTTTCAAACAAATAAATTTGTATGAAGTTGTGCCAAACGAAATTCTACTTATTTTATAAACGCACACATACAAATACAAATTAATCTTAAGGGAATTAACAAAAATTAGAAAAAAAGAAGAGAAAAACAGGTACACACTTTCTTCTTTCACATGGTGGACCACAAAAAGAAATCCAGAAATGGCATTTTTAAGAAAGTTTCTTTCTTTTTTCAAACATTATCATCATCATCACCACCATCAACGGCAGTAGCATGCAAGCAAGCAAAAGACGACGACAAACTGCTACAAGGGGGGGGGGGGACAAAACATTGTTGTTCACATTGACTCATTAGTAAAGAGAGAAGAAAAAAAAATAAGGTTTCAAAAGCAACAAAATTTTTTTTTGCCAAAAATAGAAAAAATACACATAGTCTGCTGAGTTTTTTTTGTCCATCGACTTATTTTTTAGACGTTGAAAAATAAAAAAAATAAAGTAAGAAAAAGGGGGGATAGAATGCTTGATAGAAGAAAGAAGAAGAAGTGGAGAAAGCTTTCAAATTTTTTTCATGGGAAGAAAAGAAGGACGGAGTTTGTCGTTGTCCCCATTTTTGGAGAAAAAAAAGCTTTCATCCCGAAAAAAGAAAAGAAACGGAAAGACTTTGTAAAAAGCAAAAAAAAGGACAGCAGCAGCAAGTAAGTGTGACAAAAATCTTAGAAAAAAAAAGTATGCACCGCTCTTTTTTTCCTCAAAGAAAAAAGCGGAAGAAAAAAAAGTTGAGTTTTAAAAGTTAAAAAAGAAAGAAATAATGTAAAAGAAGAAGAGACAGAAGGAAAAATAGACGGACGGGAAAAGGATCATCACTTTTTTAAAAAAAAAAATTCCGTTTGTTTGAAACAACGCAAATTCTCTCTTTTAAGTGAATATATGGACGTCTGTCTTCTTTTCCATCATCGCTGTCCTCGGTGTTGTCCTCATCTCTTCTCTTTCATACTTTTCAAAAGCTTTAAATATGTGTGTCCTTTCTCTCTCTCTTTTTCATGTTTGCGCCTGTAGAAATATAATATGAGAAAAAAAGTGTATGAGTAAAAAAGAGAAGACCGATCTTGTTGTTCTTCTTCTTCCTTTTGCTAACTCTCTTTTTACTTGCATTTTTTTTCTGCTGCTCTTGGAATTCTTTTTTGTGAATGGAATCCCTTTCAGCGTGTACACAAATATTTTTTTTTCTACTACTACCGACTAGTAAAATATATAAGCTGAGTAAGTAAATGCAGTAGCAGCGCCTGCTGTTGCATCAACGTTATCGGCTCTTACATCCTCGTTTTTTTGCTTAACGTTTGCAAGCTTCTTCTTCTGTTATGGTGGACCGACGACCATCCCCCCCTGTGCCCAGTAGCAAAAAATGGGGACAAGACAAAAAAGCCCAAGCTAACATCATCCAGCAAGCGGGCAAAAGTAAAAAAGAAGAAAGGATGCAGAAGAAGAAAAAAAAATTCCCACATTGCTCTCTCCCATAAAGCTTTCTTCTTCTTTTCCCCTCCATTCCTAACATCATTGACGGATGTGTCGTCGTTGTCCGCTCGCTTTTCTTCATTTTCACTGCCACAGCTGCTAGCAAAAGTAAGCTTAAGCAAGCAAGCAAGATAGCTACTTCTTTTGGGCTTCCAACTAATGCTAATACTACTACTACGAGAAAGCATTTTAAGGCTGCTGCCATTGGCTATATTTTATGTGTTTCTTTCTTTCTTTTCCCATCTCTTCTGTCCTAACATAAAAGGAGGAAAAAAATTAAAGCTTAGACGTGTATGCGCTGCTGCGCGCGTGTCCACGAAAAAAGAAAAAGCTTTTCATTTCCATTTCTGTCAAAGCTTTTTTAAACGGTTTTCGATCTATCGTTTCCTCTCCCATTTTTTCCCCTTCTTCTGCTTCACCCATTTCTTTTCTCCCCTTCTTCTTTCTGACAACAACTTTTTTCCATGCTTTATTTTGATTTATTAAATGTCAAAAAAAAATATTTCAATTTTGATTCATTTCTCATCTTCCAACAAAAAAACCCATCCATTCCTTATGGGATAATTACTTTTTTCCTTTTGCTTACTCTTTTTTTTGCTCTTTCTTCAAACAAAAAGATTAACATTTTTTGATGCCAAAAAAGAAAAAAAAGATGAATCCCCCCTTATCTCTCCTTTTTTTGCCTCTGTCGAATTCAATAAAATTTGATTTATGCGTGTTTTTATTATTATTGTTTTTCTAAAAAAGCATACACGTTTTTTTTCATTGACCACTTATTTTTTTTACAGAAAAGTATTGAAAGCGGCATTTTTTGCCGACGGGGATTCGGTCGTTTTTCGATCGATCAACGCCCCAAAAATTATATAAATTCTTTTTCAAATTTCTTCAATAAATCCATTATTATTTTGAATAATTTTATAAAAATTTGATAATATTTTTATTATTCATTTTGATTACATATATTTTTCTTGACCCTTCAAGCTACAATTCCATCAAACAAAAGAAGAAGAAACATCTCTTTTATTACTAAAAAATAATATTTCTTTTTGCTTCTTTTTTCAACATCAACGCCATCAAGAAAATTGTTGGCATTTCTTATTTTCAAATTTTATATTTTGGAATCTATCAACTATCAACTTTTCACAAATTCCAAATTTGATAAAAATATTATTATAGAAGAAGGGTCAAACTGTCGTTATTATTATTATTATTGCTGTCAACAATATAATTTTTTTGGGGGTTGAGAGGGAGGCGACGACAACAACAATTGTCGCTGTCGCCGTCGCTTCTTCTTCTTCTTCTTCCACCATCGAAGCAGCAGCTGCCTTGTCTTCTTCATCTTCTTCTACCAAAAGCTTTATTATTGCTTTATTCAAGAAAAAAAACCTCGTAGAAGACAACGACGATAACTTAAAAAAGAAGAAGAAGAAAAATTCATTGTTATTATTTTTGTTGTTTGTTACTTCTTCTACTATTGCTGGTGCAATTTGCTTCTGCTTCTATTACATAAAATTGCATATTTTCATTTATTTACAACAAATATATTTTTTAAAAAATTTATTTCAACAAATTTTTATTTGGATTTTAAAATATCGTATCCCAGAAAATTGTGAACACGACGAAAATTTAAAAGCCTTTTGGGCCGCGCTTATATTGCGCGCGCCCAGCGCTTTTTTAAGCGCAACAAAAAAATATGTCTGCTGCAACTTTAAAAAAGGTAAGCTTTCTTTTTTACTTTTTTTGTTAGCTTAAAAAAATTTGAAAAGAAAAAAAGGGGGGATAAAAAAAGTGAAACGAGAGAGTGAATTTAATATTAGACTACACAATTTTTTCAAGGACTCAAAATGTTTGGATTATTTTTTTTCAAGTTAGTCTTCCAAATTTCCTTCATTGTGTGTTTTTGATACTGTAAATTTTAAATTTCTGTCTTTGGCAAAAAAAATTTTTTTTCAAATTACTTTTTAAAATACAAAAACTTAAAAAAAGTTTTTCATAAAAAACAATGAAATTGTATTTTTTGCTATTGTAACTTTTTCCCACAATGCTTAAAATCTTTAATTACAGTATAATTTTAAATTTTGTATTTTTTAAGCTTTGAAAAAATTGTGTCTAAAAAACGAAAATTCTTTAAAACAAGTTGTAATTACCTTTTTTAGTGAAAATACTGTAATTAAACGATTTTCTTACAACACAAATGTGTATTAATTTCGAAATTTTTTTTTATAATTTTTGACGTAATTTTTGTTTCAAGAAAAAAACTTTGCTTCCGGTTTTTGGAACAACGATAATTTTATTAACAAAAAAATGTAGACAAAAAGCTTTTTTCAAAAAATGTGACAGAAAAATTTATTGATTTTTTCTCCAAACTTTTAAAACCATTATATTTTCAGTTGGATGCATTAGCATTAAAAATTGCAGAAGCTGCACCATTAAAAACACATAAATATTTTCGTATTGCTGTACCACAAGCATTAACGGGTCAAACGCTTGTACAATTGGTACATGAAATAACGCATGCTGATGATGCATCAGATGCTTTGCATATTGCAACATTGCTGCTACATTATGGATATATTTTTCCTGTAATTGAACAATCAACTGTTGTAAAAGATGATAATACACTTTATCGAATTCAACTACCATATTTTTGGCCTTCACATGCTCAACAAACTGATAATGTTGAATATGCAATTTATTTAAATAAACGGCTTATGAGAAATGAGCTGAAACATGGCCTTGAAGAAGATGAAGTTGAAGCATATAATAAGCTGGTTGAATTACTTGGACATATGTGGGGATTTATTTCGGTGCAAGCAGAAATGCAATTAAAAATTCAAAAAGAGCGAAAAAAATCTGAAAAAGTTGTTTTTGATAGTGAAGAACGAGCATTTTGGCGCCTTCGTAGACCGGGTACTTCAAATTGTTTAGAAGAACCTATCCAAAAGATTGAAAGAAAACTCAGGAAATGTACAGCAGGAATTTATCGTCAAGAAATTGAACGCCTTAAATTTGGCCTTAAAACAAAGCCATGGCTTAAAGCAATGAAAGCAAGTGAAACGTAAGTGTTTTTTAAAATGATGGATGGTAAAAATAGCATTATAAAACCTTATAATTTCGGCATTTTTTAATAGGAGTAATATTAATAAGTCATTTGTCTATTATTGGGTTAAGCTAGTTATCGAAAAATCAATAATTAACAAAAAAGTAACTACATTATCATTTTGGAATCAGCTGAAAATGTCTACGACATATTGATTCCAAAATGACCATTAATGAGTCATTTTATATTTACGTTTAAAAGCTCAAGGGATTTAAATTTAGTACCAAAAATTAAGCATCTCAAAATGTAAATAGCATAAAAAAACCCGGAAGAAATCAAAAATCTTTTACGGATACCTAAAAATATAAAATATCGTAATCTTTTTTTTTTGTAGAATGGTTGGATGGTGTTCACAATTTTTTGATTATGATGCATTTATGACTGCCTCAACCCCAGCAAATCCATGGACTTCCGATGATGTATCATTATGGGTAATAAATACGGATTTGTAAGTTTTATCTTTTAAAATGAATAAAATAAAAATAATTTTTTAACAGAGTTGAAGTGCCAACAGAAAAGCGTGTAAGAAGATGGGCGATAAATGTTATAGAATTAACCCGGGATCCCATTGGCCGACAAGTACTTGAAACATTTCTTGAATCAGAATTTTCATCAGAAAATATTCGATTTTGGATGGCAATACAAGATTTAAAATATTCACCAAATTGTCAAATTGAATTAAAAGCTCAACGAGTTCATGATGAATTTTTAGCCAATGGTGCACCATGTCAAATAAATATTGATTCAAGAACATTAGATAGTACTTTACAATTTTTGCGAGAAGAATCAGCCGTTTCAAGAAGATTTGCATTTTCACAAGCAGAAGAAAATGTTTTTACACTTATGAGTAAAGACAGCTATCCAAGATTTATAAGATCACAAATATATAAAGGCGTTTTATCTGCTGCACAACAACAAGGTTTGTTATCATCCATTAACAACAACAATGTTAATAACTATTTTTTTATAGGAACAAAACGACTTGGATGGCGAAATTTTATATTTGGTATGGGAATGACAAATATTCAAAAGCGAACACCGCTAACATCAAAACATAAAATGTCAAGAGATGATAATTCGCATACATCACTTCCAAAACAGCTATCTTCTGATTCATTACCCCTAAAACCTGCCCCACAATCATTTATAAGTCCACAACTTAAAAAATAATTATTTTTCTTTTCTTTAACATAGGTGATTCCAAATTGTTTATTTTGTATTTTCATCTATGAATACTGTAATGTACATTTCTCGTACAACAATATTGTTTTTTCCTCCTCCTTCATCAATGAAAATCTCTCTTCTCCCTTCAAATTCAAATAAAATCCATCCGCAGCTTTTCCATTTCCCCTTCAATCTTGAAAAACCTTTATTTTGTTTTTTAAGAATTTACTTAAAGCCCCCCCCACCGCTGCAAAATACGAGTATAAATTCCGGTTTTATTATTTTTTTCCTACTTTTTTTAAAATTTTAATGAAAAAAAGCATAGTTTCGTATTTTAAATTGCGAAAAAATAATCACTGCCTAGCGAATATCGTTTATATATTGTTTTGTTATATACTGTACTATTAATACCTTTTTTGTTTGTTCTTTAACAACATCAGTGAGCATTCAAAAGATTATAAACGCTTTTTAAACATTTATTCTACATTTCAAAAAAAAAACAGCAAACATATAAATTAAACATGATTATTTAATAGCATTCAAATCAAGAGTAAATTTTGAAAATGAAGAACCTCATACACGAAAAATAAAATGTGGAAAGAGGCGCTTCTTCAGTTCATCGTGTCACTTTTTTTTCCAAGTTTCATGCTAACTTTTTCACATCGCGCGACTTTACCGCATTCAGCCGCAACAGCCGACGACCATTTACGTTTTTAATTCAAAAGAAAGGAAAGTGAATGTTTTTATTCGTTTTTTTTTCATTACAAAAGTGGTTCTTTTGACAATTTCTTCGTTGAACGATTTTTTTGGATGGGTCTGCGGTTAAAAATATGCTGATTACGACGAAATATATTTTCATGATTCAAAAAAATTTCCGGCTTCGGAAACTCGGATTCAGAATCTGAAAATACAAAAATATGAGTTGAATTTTTGATACGATAAACTAAAGAAGTGCGATAGGGCATCTCGCACTTCTTTAGTTTATCATATTTCTACTGAACATATATAAAGCTGAAAGAAAATCGCTCTCAAAATCATCGTTAATCATTGTTTGATGGTTTATGTTTGCGAAACAAAAGCATATAAAATCTTTTCTTGCTCTGTTCTTTTATCAGGTTTACGAAATATGTCCCTATCTCGTTTTTTTGCGTTTAAACAGTAATTTTCAGATTATTTCTTTTCAATAAATAGAGATTGAACATTTTTAAATGATAACAAAAAATTTTTGTCTTTACAAGGCAATCATCAAACAAATAATAACAAAAAATGAATAAATGATGTTTCATAGTAGTGCTATCGTACAGTATATAAATCTTGAAAAAAATTATTTTTAGACACGATAAACTATAGCAGATGCCCGCATAAGATTTGTAAAAAAATATCGATAATTTAGTATACGTCTATTATCCATATTTGTAAGGAAACAATGAAAGAAATTATCTAGTATATAACACAAAAATTAAAAAAAAGAAGAAAAAAAATGACACGGTAAACTAAAGAAGATGCTTTGAAACAGCCAAACCGTGCCGGAAATTCCACACATTCATTAATCACATTTTTAATTTTTGTTAAACAAAAAAATATTTTTTTTTCAAAAATTGAAAACTTGTGAGTATAGGATATGAAAAATTTAGAATGATATATACAAAAACTTACAAAGTTCGAAATTCTGTTTCTCGAAATTTAGCAAGGAAATACCACTTGAAAAGTATTTTATCGTGTACAGCGATGTCGAAAACCTATAAATCAGTCGAAATTATGCCAAAAAAATAAAACCCAGTAAAATCGACTTCTGGTGTTGAAGGTAATGAGAGCATCTTTGTGCCGCTGTTAAATCCCAGGTATGAGGAATCCGCAGCTGATTTTTTGCATGAATATTTCTCTATACCAGGCCTATCACTTAGGCCATATATCGAGTTAAAACCCGAGGGTGAGTTCGGGACCTTTACGGTAAGAAAATACGAGAATAAATAATAAACGAAAAGGAGAAAGAAAAGATTAGTTCTGTTGGATACAGCAGCAAATTATGCTGATCACGATTAGAGAGAAAAAAATGAATGGCCAACAACTTTAGATTAGAGGTATCAAAGAAAAATAAAATATATAAAGTTTTGAAATAAAAGAGTAGTCACAAGGCAAAAAAAAGAAGTAGAAGGAAAAAGGCCTTTGTCAACAAAAGAAATACACAGTTTGTCGCTTGTTAATTTTAGTAGATTCACACCATCTCTTTTGTCAAAAAATGAACTTGTACAAAGACGAAACTTTAACGGTAGAACTTAAAAGGAGACGAAAGAAATTGTAAATTTGACTTTGGCAAGTTAAAAAAATTAAAACAGCTTTTAAATTAGTTAAAAAATGGCTACACGCAAGACACGGAAGATATAATGAGAAAAATAAGATCATTAAAAACAAGCAGAAAGAAGCTGAGATTCAAAGAGTACTTTTTAAAACTTTCAACAGAGAGCTTTTTCTTCGTAAACAGTTTTTTTTTCAATCAGATTTGTTGACTGATTGAAAAAAACTGTTTTTTGGTAATAAATTTTATTTAAACTTTACTGCAAAATAAATTACGTTTCACTCGTAAATAAATAATTAGTTAATTTATGATCAATAAAACACTTTTACTGAATTATTTAAAAACATTTTATCGTTTATTAAAAAAAAGTTTGATTGCAGCAACATTTGAATATTCCATATTTTACTGAAATTTGTGAAGAAAAGGAAAATGTTTTTAAAAATTCCTTTTGCTACCATATTTTTTAAATTCATGCAAATTTAAAAACTGTGGTTTTTGCTTTTAAATGTTACTTAAAAAATCATTTTTTAAAGTTGTTCTGTTTTTTAATTTCTACAAAGTCATCTCTGTACTAATCAATTTCAGATAAATTTTAAATTATCAATTTTCAATACCATCCCAGGACATATTTCTTTGTATTCCTAACATAAATATTTGTTATTCTTTTCCAACATAAACGAACATTCGAAATATGAATTTTAAAAAATAAATAACAAAAATAGTAAACATATAAATTAAACATGATTATTTAATAACATTCCAATCAATTATAAATTTTGAAAATGAAGAACCTGATACACGAAAAACAAGACTAATTCTATCAAATTTAATTAAACATTTTGATGGTAAAGTTACTTCATTTCCTTCAGTAACAAGCATTGAACCATTAATAAGAATGGGAAAACATCCAATATTTCTTAAAATAAATTGTCTTGTTTCATCATATTCAAGAGCAACTTGCTTTGCAGCAATTCTATCGGATTCACCTAAAAAAAAGTTGATAAGGTTACTGTAAGTAAATAAAAAAATGGCCAACCAAAAAGATTCAAATCAATATCCGGTTCAAAAGATGTATTTCGACGTCCAATTATTGTCATCGGCATTTCAATAGTAAAAACAAAATCTCCATATCGTAATGATGCAATATGTTGACATTCATCTTCATTTTGCATTCCATCAGGTTGTGATAGCTCAAAATCTTCTGATAAAAATTCAAGTTTATAATCAGCAAAATTTTCATGATATTTTGCTACAAAATCTTTATCCTTTTGTGCCTACAAAAGGGATTAAATAAATATTCTTGTAAAGCACAAATAAATCATACATTAGATACATCAGGTTTTTCATCTTCCATTTGATCTTTTAACATATTATGATTACGTAAAATTTCCCATTTCTTTTGTAAATCTGCAGTAGTTCGCCTTGTCCCAAATACATCAACTTTACATAAACAATCAAGAAAAAAATGCATATCGGGATCAGGTGTTGATGGAATACATTCTAATATTGCTAATTCATGTGGACCAAATGGAATCTTTGAATCTAATTTATTTCGAGTTACTGAATCAAGCTTATTTATCCGTTGAAGCATTAAGTCTCGCCATACAGGATCACATAGAAATCGTTCAATTCTTTTTCTTATTTCAACAACAGAAAACAGATGAGAAAATGTGCATTGAGTAAATATAATATTGTAATCATTTACCTTAAAAGTTTATAATAAAAAAGTTTATAAAAGATTAAAATGCATACATGACTATATGAAGCAATAAGTAAAAAATCATCTTCTGTTGTCCATAATTTAAATAATTCTCTATTATGCTTTGGAAAAATACTTTCATCTGGCCATATAATTTGATTATCAACAGGAATTTTGCTTTCATTAATAGATTGTTCATAGAAAGATTTAACCAGTTTTACTGTTGAAGTCATTTGTGCATTACTGCAACGCTTCTTTTCTTGAGCTTTTTTAGATAGCATGATTTTTTCTCAAACAAAAAATAAACGTTTATTTTTTTAAAGCATCATTCAATTTTTTAAACTCCCCGCTTTTATACAGCATGCCTTTTTTCGTGTCGAGAATGCTTGTCTATGTCTTTCCTTTCAATGATCGTCAGGGAATGAATTTTTTTTACTTTGCACAAAGTTCGATTCAAGTTTTTACTTGACTTCGACTTTATTCCACGTTAATTTTCACCGAAAATGTTGTCAAAACGTTTGGTATCCATTGCTCGAGTTCCTTCAAAGGTATGTTTAACATTTTTTGCATATTGCTGGATTAAAAAATGTAAATAAATGTAATAAAAATAATACAAACACAAACATCGTATTATCACCTATATTTCGTTAAGATTTTAAGTAAAGTAAAGTGTTATTGTTGTAATTTTTTGCCCTATTATCTGGCTAATAGCCTTATTGTTAAAATTGCTATTATTGTTGATATATTTTTTCAGGCTTTTCACCTTTCTGCTCGTCAAAATGCTGCTGGTGCTGAAGTTTCAAAAATCCTTGAAGACAGAATTCTTGGACAAGAGTCAAATATTAATGTATGTTTGTTTTATTTTATTTATTATTATTTGTACAGTGATGTTTTAGCTTCAAGAAACTGGCAAGGTCCTATCTATTGGTGACGGTATTGCTCGTGTGTATGGTCTTAAAAATGTTCAAGCAGAAGAAATTGTTGAGTTTGATTCTGGCATGAAGGTTTGTTAAAAATACTACTACTACCAAAACTTTTTCTTAAAGCTGCAAGTTTTAGGGTATGGCACTTAATTTGGAACCTGATAACGTTGGTGTTGTCGTCTTTGGTAATGATAAAGTTATTAAAGAAGGAGATGTTGTCAAACGTACTGGCACCATTGTCGATGTTGCTGTTGGAGCAGAACTTCTTGGTCGTGTTGTTGATGCCCTTGGTAATCCTATTGATGGAAAAGGTCCACTTAATACCTCAAAGCGTTCTCGTGTCGAAGTCAAAGCACCTGGTATTATGCCTCGTGCTGGAGTACGCGAACCTATGCTTACTGGTGTTAAAGCTGTCGATTCTCTTGTACCAATTGGTCGTGGACAACGTGAATTGATTATTGGTGATCGTCAAACAGGAAAAACTGCTATTGCTGTTGATTGTATTATTAATCAAAAACGTTTCAATGAAGGCGCTGATGAAAAGAAGAAGCTTTATTGTATTTACGTTGCTATTGGACAAAAACGATCAACTGTTGCTCAAATCCTTAAACGTCTTACTGATGCTGATGCAATGAAATACACTATTATCGTTTCTGCCACTGCTTCTGATGCTGCTCCACTTCAATTCTTGGCTCCATATTCTGGTGCAGCTATGGGTGAATTCTTCCGTGACAATGGTAAACATGCACTTATCATCTTTGATGATTTATCAAAGCAAGCTGTTGCTTATCGTCAAATGTCTTTGCTTCTTCGTCGTCCTCCAGGTCGTGAAGCTTACCCTGGTGATGTTTTCTATCTTCATTCTCGTCTTCTTGAACGTGCAGCTAAAATGAATGAAAGCCATGGTGGTGGATCTCTTACTGCTCTTCCCATCATTGAAACTCAAGCTGGTGATGTCTCTGCATACATTCCTACAAATGTCATTTCCATCACTGATGGCCAAATCTTCTTGGAAACTGAATTGTTCTACAAGGGTGTTCGACCAGCTATTAATGTCGGTCTTTCTGTATCACGTGTAGGTTCTGCTGCCCAAACAAAAGCCATGAAACAAGTATGTGATTTTAAATTATTTATAACTTGTTTACGATATATTTTTTTCCAGGTTGCTGGTTCCATGAAACTTGAACTTGCTCAATATCGTGAAGTTGCTGCTTTCGCTCAATTTGGTTCCGATCTTGATGCTTCTACCCAACAACTCTTAAATCGTGGTGTTCGTCTTACTGAACTTCTTAAACAAGGACAATATGTACCAATGGCTATTGAAGAACAAGTTGCTATTATTTATGCTGGTGTCAAAGGACATCTTGATAAAATTGATCCATCTGCTATCACCAAGTTTGAGAAAGAATATTTAATTCACATTCGTTCAAATGCTCAAGATCTTCTCAAAGTTATCCGTGAAGAAGGACATATTTCTCCAGCTAGTGATGGCAAACTTAAGGACCTTGTTACCAATTTCCTTGCTGGTTTTAAAGCTTAGGTTGAATTATAAAAACATGTAGAGTTATTTTATGAATTAATGTCGTTTTTTGTAGTCGTATTTGACTGAGAATAAATTTAAAAATATATTAAATGTCGTTGTTTTACACGTTATTTTACAAATTTATCGTGAAATGAGATTTTTAGAAATAGTTGCTCATTCATAGATTTAAAAAAGGGGTTGTTATCTGTATTATAGAAATGGGATGACATTGTATTCAAAATAACGCTTTTTGCTAAAAATATAATTGTGGCAGTTGTATTATTCTGTTTTAATGAAGTTTTCTAAGTTAAAATTATTTGCAGAAGCAAGAATTGCTTCATTGACGACAAATTTATTAACATGTTTTACATGAATGCTAGATCAATTCAAGGTTTTACTCTACTTTCTACTTTAATAATTATTGTATTTAAATGAATACAAATATTAAAATGTTTTTATTTTCTACAGTATCCAATATTATGTTAACAAATAAAATATTTTAAAATTTAATAGTAAACTTTCTTTTGAAATATACCCTTGATTTGAATCCATTGTAAACTTTTTAAACTAATGGCAAGTTTTTTGGATACTGTAAAAACAAAAAATTATCAAAACATCAGAAAACAAAGAAAAAAGTCTTTTTGGTTATGATAAAAATACATAAATTTGGAACAAGAATAAAAAACAATATATGCCGTTAGATAAAACCTTACAATCCCGGAAAATCTATTCAAACATTACATAAAACTTCAAAGATCTTCGAAGACAAATATTTAAAAAAAAGAAATAATTTAAAAAACTTGAAGTTTGTAAGACTAAAAATAAACGAAAATTGTGCCTTAATTTGTTGACTTTTAATTTGTAAAATTTTTATTTCAAAATTCACCAACGGCTCATACCTTCCCGGCTTCAAAGTTTACCAGCATCAAAAATTTAAACTTAGAAAACTTCACTTGTTAAAACATGATAAGATTTCCAAAAAAAATTTTTTTGGCAATATGCAATATCCAACGGAATTAAAACACTTGCACAACAATAATCAATTTCATGTTCAAAAAAATAATCTTTTCGTGATCAATTAATACATGAAATTTCTTTTTTATCCAACGGAATTCCGTACAATAAAAAGAAGGCATCATCCAATCCAACTTTATTTCTAAATTTTCCAGTTGGTTGAATTTGTTTAACTTTTATGTTTTTTACATCATTTAAATCAACTCCAACATTATCTTTGAAGTAAGATTATTTCTTTGTCTTTCAATTTATCCAATATTTCTTTCTTCGGAAGTTCAAGCAATGACATTTCTCGATATAAATGAAGCCACCAACAACTTTGATCAACTAATTTTCCAACAAGACAATATAATTCCCATGTTTGTGTCCACCAAAAAGATAAACCTTTTTGTTGTGCAATAAATTCTGGTCGAACATCTTCATTTCGTTTTCGACATTCCAATGGTGGATGCCTTTCTTCTTTTTTTAAAATACTTAAAGGTGGTTGCCAATCCATTATTTATCTTCGATGAATAAGAAAGTTAGAAATGATTTATGTGTTTACAATTAAATTTTAAATATAGTGACCGGATCTCCTTCCGTTTTGTCAAAGAAGCTGGAACAGGAAAGTTAATGATTTTGAAAATTGTTACGAAACGAGATTATAGGAATTCTGCGGGATTCTGGCTAAAATTTAACTTACAAGATAAGGACACAAAATCAATGTCAAAGAATCTCATGATAAAAAAACATGTTTCTGGGTTTATAAAAATGATGTGAATTTTTAATTTCAAAAAATTTTTTATCGATTAAACTGTTTAAAAAAATTAAACACGCATGTTAAGAGTTTATTTGGCATTCTACTTTTCTACTCTTTTTAGATCAAAAACCATCAGCAGCACAGCGCGCTATTTGTCGCGCTTTCCAACATTTACACAATTTCTTTCCCTTTAAAAGGCAGATAACAAAAGAGAAAATGGCGCCAATGCAGTCATTTTCTCCTCTTTTTTTGATCACTTGTTTCCATCTTTGAAACTTGCAAGATTTAAAGGGAAAATAAATATATTTAATTTTTCATAAAATCTTGCCTTTTCAAGAAAAAGCTTGACAGTAATGTTGAAAAAACTAATTAGTGCTCATTTATAAATTAAAATAAAATTGATTTATCATAAAAAAAATCAGAGCTGTTGTTGATAACTTTTTTACAGTATTTTTTCGTCGGTAAATGTGCAATATTACAACATAAATAAACCTTTCAAAAAATTTATGCATTTTATGTTTCAGTCATATATAATATATCAGTCGTTAAATGAACCAAATTAAACTCTTCTTCCTTTTTTCTTTTTTTTTATATTCATTTTATAGGGGAAAATTATTACTTTTGCTTTGCTTAAAAGCTTTGGTAATTTCTCAATATATTGCAATATATTGCTAAAAAGAATAGGGAAAACAAAATTATGCAATATAGTTAAAATGTTGTATTTTGTTAGTATTATTCGTATTCTTTTGTAAAAATAAAGTTGTAAAATGAAATATTTTTTAAAGTTCACATGAAACCTTATATGACAAAAATGCCACTTTTAAAAGATAATTTGTCATTTTTGTTTGTTCATCTTTAATGTTATACAAAAGTTTTTGTTTTCAACTTAACTTTTAAAAACATTTCTCTTTATTTTCATGATAATAAAAAGAAATTCGATGCGTTTATTTTTTACAGAAAAAACCACCCATTATTTTATTTTAATATAAAAAATATTAATGTTTACAACTGAAGCAAAAAAATGACTTCCAAAATAATTTGAGTGTGACTGAATGAATTGAATGACAGCAGAAAGTCAAAGTCATCTTTTTTTTTGCCATTTAGGCTTTTTTGCTTTCTTGTTACATCGGACGCCGACGCTCTTCAATTTTTTGCTGTTGCTTCTTTTTTTTGCATAATTTAACGGGCATCAAATTTAGTTTCAGTTTTAAAAATGCCGTTTTTGAAATATATTTGAAATTAGGATAATTAACAAAATTTATTTTTTCCAAAAATACGAATTACTCATGATTTTGCGCAGAAAGTAAGAAAATTTCAACAAAAAATACACGCATTCAAATTGGCTTTATTTTACATCTTTCAAATTATTTAGATTTCTGTTTTTATATATGCATTTTTTAATGAGTTGTTTTTTAAAATAAAAAATAAAAGAAAAAAAGAAGAAGAGTTTGAGTGGGTTCATTTAAGCGCGTCTATCCCTTTTTTCCTTTTCTTTCAGTTGATGAAGAGGAATGGAATGGAACGAGATATAAGGTTAAAAGATGTTTCCACTTAAGTCTTCAGTTTTATTGGAAAAGTAAACGTTCCATCCGCTTTTTGCTTTTAAGTTTTTTGTTTTTACTGATTTTAAAAAAGTATTGATGATCTTTAAAAACAGACATTTGTTTCTCAATTTTGTGATTAACAAAATATTTTTAACGAAATTTTGAAATTTGCGGTTGATATTTTCTGTGCTATTTTTTTCAAAACGTTTACAGTATCCAAATTCGGTTTTTGTAAAAATGTTACCTAACTACAGTATACTAAAAGAAGAGAAAAAACAAATTGCTTACAAATTGCTATCAATTTTTTGGTTTTTGAATTCATACTTTTTGAAGCTTTCTTTTTATTATCAAATTTGATTAATTTGAGTTATGGCAGGTTAAAATGGTGATGAATGGCAGTTAATAATGATATATCATTGACAGTTTTTTTTGTCTGGGAGCAATCAATGTCTGCTTTTTAAAACTTTCAAGGATTACCCTTCTTTTTTTAACTCATATTTTTCCTTGTTTCTTCGATCACTTTCAAATTTTTATTTAAAGGGGCACTTCCTTCTTCTTTTTCTTCCCGTGATTGTCATCAAAAAAGAGAAGAGAGGGAGAAAGAAGAGTGATTGTGAATTAAATGAAAGTCATTGCAAAGCAAAGCAAAAACGTTGAAGCAACCCCAGGAAAAACGTTTGCTTTCTGGAAAACTCCGCCTTTTTGAGTTTTTTTCCTGCTTCTTCAAAATGATGGCAAAACTAAGACTTTTTTCTTCTTCTTTTTTGCAGACTTTAACAGCATGCTTTTATGTATTTTTTCTATTTCTTCGTTTTTTGTTTCTCAAGCAAAAAAGAAAAACGTTCAATATTATATACTACTACCCGAGGCAGTTGCTGCCGTTGTTGTTGTTCTACTCTTTTTGAAGGAAAAAAAACAGGAGTCCTGCAACTTTTTTGAAGGACTTACGACCGTTTGTTTCTTACCGCATTTTTTAAAGAAAGCACCCTTTTAAAAAAAATATATTTAAAAAAAATAAAGAAAAAAGTCTGTTCTTCAACAACACCGAGGAAGACAACGACGACAACGAAAAGATGTCGACAAAAAAACGAATGACATCGAAATTTTGAAGAAAGAAAAACAGAAAAATTTTTTTGCCAACAACTTTGCTTTCTTTTTTTTCGTTCAATAAAAATGCAAGTCAATTGTCCCTCATTTTTATTTAGAAAAAAGAATTTACCGCTGTTTTGCTCCCTGCCGTTTTTTTTTTCAATTTTTGACAACTTTTTTTTACATGTTAAAAGCCATGTCAAAAGATTATTCCTAAATTTTTTTTTATTTTTTTGTAATTTTCAAAAACTTATCTTTGATCTCTTTCAATAATTATATTTAAGATATTTCGTAATGTTAAATGATTACTGTAAAAATAACAAATTTTATTGATTGAAAATATGTGATAGTTTTTCATGAGAAATCCATTTTTTGAAAAAATATTTATCTTTGTTTTTTTTTCTTCTTCCTTCTTCTTCTTTTTTGCCTTCAGGCAACAATGGCATTGCTTTTCATATTTACTAAAAGAAGAAGGAAGGAAAAAAGAGAAAAATTCATTCAACCGAAGAAATGTTTGAAACCATTCTTATTTGCTATTTTTGAATAATACTTTCTGCAAAAGCAATAATGATTTATACTTTTTCATTCTTTAAAAACACAAATTTATCATTTTTGAAGCAAGAATACTTTGTATTCTCTCTCTTCTTTATATAAAGGATGACCAAATTTGTGAAATGAAATGTTTGAAGGCAGGCAAATGGAAAGGAAAAAAGAAAGAATTGATGGTGGCAAAAAAATAGGATTTCCTTTGAGTCCAAAAATGCCTGGAAAAAAATTGACTTTGCGATTCTAAAATGCCACAAAAAATGCCTTCCTTCTTTTTTTGCCTTTCTGTGAAAAAAAAGTAAAAAACCATTTTATTCGCTTTTGACAAACGCCTTTCATTCAAAAAGAAAAGAAAAAATTTTCCATCAACAATAAATTTAAAAAAACAGCAATTTTGAATAAATTAAAAGTTTTGAAATTAAGGATGAACGTTTGCTATTGTAAAAAGTGGATCAATTTTCAGAAAGATTAGCATTTCCAGAAATTAGAGAAGGAATGAATATTTTTAAAATTTTATCTTTTTCTAAATTTTGCTGATACTATTTTGAGTTAAAAATTGTATGGTCATTGTTTTTAATTATAGATTTTAATGTGTTTTTAATTTGAAAACATTAAACTTTAAATAAAAGCTTTCGGAGTCGCTGCTGTTGCAAAAACCCAGATATCATAAAAAAAGCTTTAGTTTATAAACCCCGAAAAAGTGATATTTCATATAAGAAAAAAACTGACCCTTTACCCGACTTCTTTTTATTTATTCCATTTTAAGACTTTTTCCGTCTCTCAAGGGATATTTTGTATTGTTTGCTTTTTTCGTCTTCTTATTTTTATGTTTGTTGTTTGTCACTGCCCTTTTACGTATTTTTTTCTTACATATTTTTAAATTTGAAAAGATTTTTGACAATTTTTGATTGAAAATAAATAAAATGTTTTTTGATTTAAAATTTTTTAAGACTCTCTAAATTTCATTGTTTTTACGTAACTTTTTTTATAGCTTAAATATTAAATCTACCAAAAAAGAAATGGCAACAATTACATCGGAAAATAGTACATCATTTCCAGGCCCATCTTCAATAATGCCAACAGGGACAACGACAACATCCTCTCGAAGTTTAGCCCAATTACCCCGATATGATCAATGTGTACCAGTACTAAAATCAACACATGATCAAATGAAAAAATGCATATCAATTGATTTATTAACGGCATGTCAAAGAGAAGTAAATTTTCTTCGAATGATTGATCGAAAAGCACCGGTATTATATTCAGGTAAAAAAGAAAGGTTTTTATAGAGAAATACATTGAAAATAATTTTATAGATGCAATTGTTCAAAATGCAATTCGTCGATATGAACAATTTTGGCTTCCAATGCAAGCAAGTTTCTTATTATTTAAAGTATTTAAAAGACACAGCTTGAATTTTTCTTAAGTTTTATGAAACAACGGTTTAAAAGTTCAAATTTTTAGTTGATTTCAAAATTCGTTTTATAAAAATGCCATTTTTTACGCTTCAAAAAACATTTTTAAAATGTTTTCTGTATACTTTCTTAATCTTGTGGTATTTTTTTTTCCAAAAATTTTCAGTGTCAGATGGTCATTAAAAAAACCCTCTCCAAATTTATCTTTCTTATCAAAGTAGAAACAAACAAACAAACGATGTTTTTTCCCCTTCTTCGAAAAAAAAAATAAAGCTTTTCCCTTTAATCTTTTCAAAAAACAACACAGGCATATGCTCTTCCTCTTTTTTTCTGTCAAAAGATGCTTTATATTTTATCAATCATTTACTCTTTTTTTTCACATTCAAAATCAAAGATGGAAAAATTGAACATTTTTTAAGTTTTATCAATGCCAATTTTGAGACAGAACAAAAGAAAAACCACACCTGTTTTTTTTCGAAATTTTTATGTTTAATTACTTAATCGTAGGTGGATTATTAATGAGAAAAAAAAATCAATTGTAACAAAGCTTGAATTTAAAATGGTCAAAAAATAATTTGACAAATTTCTTTCAACGAAAAAATATCTTGTGCTTCAAATTGTAACTTTTTAATCCCCTTAAGGGGATTAAAAAATTGAGGGCCCTTGAGAAAAAGTGTTTATAAAACATTTTTAAACAAAAAACTATTTTGTCGCATTTTCCAAAAATGGTTTAACTTTTGTTTTTTAGCAAAAAAAAGCAGCAAATATTTCTATTTCCATAAAAAAAGTCATTTCTCAAGAGGCTTTTCAAAATAAATATATTCAGTTTTTTTACGTACATATTTTTGATCTTTCAACTCTTTTTTTCTGAAAACGAAGATCTCAAAAAACAGTTTTAATAAAGAAAAAAGAGAGTTGTTGTCAAAGTAAAATTGCTTTCTATTTTCTGCGAAAGCAAAATTGCAAAAAACCTCTTTTTTATAAATATTTTAAAAGCAAAAGGTTTTTTCAAATAGTTTTTCGATGCACAAAAAATGGTTTTACGCTTTTTTGACTTCTTCCAAACAAAAATGAAAAGCTTATTTTTGTTTCATTCAAAAAAATATGCGTAGGTTGTTGAAATGCTTCTTTAAAAAAAGAGACTCCATCGGGAATCATTTTCCCTTTCTTTCTTTGTAAAAAAATTTTTTTTTGAGAAGTAGATTCATCATTTTTTAAAAATTGAGAAATTGCAACTATCTATGAATCTGATAAACATGTTTTTTATTTGACATTGAATGGCAAAATTAAAATGTAAATAATATGCAGTTTATATAAAAGGAAAAATTTAAGCTAAACTTACCGAATTAAATAGAACCCCTAAAAAATTGGAACTAATAAATTTTTTATAAAATTTAAAAATTTTTAAAGGCATCAAAACCAGATCTCAATAACATTCCACCATTAGATATTCATTGGGTATGGCATTGGTAAGTGCAATTTCCATTTAAATACACATTTAATCATTCTTAAAATGTTTACAGTCATATGTTATCCCCAACACATTATGAAGAAGATTGTAAATTAATTTGTGGAACTGTCGTTGATCATAAGCTTCTAAGCTCTGATGAAATTCAACAAAGATATGAGCAATCTGTTTCAACATGGAATAATTTTTGTCCAACTGAACCATATGATTTTTTAAATTCAAATGCCCAGCTAAAGCCTCAATTAACTCCATATAAACAAATTTCAACATATGATATTGCATCTGCAGTTCAAAGGCAACGAAATTTTAATTATCAAGTTTCTTTACCACATTTTACGGCACCAAAATTCTTAAAGGATGCCATCGATCGTTATGTAAATTTTTTAATGTTGAAACAAACTTATCATGATCAATTTTTGACACCTTGTTATGATTTTGATTTATGTTGGCATACTCATCAAGTTCATCCATTGGCATATGAAAGGGATTGTACGGCAATTTTTGGAAATATTTTACGGCATGATGATTCTGTTAACGATCGATCAACGAACTCTAAACTAATGAAAGGTGAATCAATTACAAAAAAATGTTGGACAACACATTTTAAAGAAGGTTTCTTTCGTCGTGGATGTATGTATCGGTAAGTTTCAGAATTGAGGGGTTGCTATTATTATCATATTCATTTATAGTGGACATGTTGCACCTGTATTTCTTGGATTTGAGAATCAGGATATTAGTAATATTTCATATGGACATATTCATATTCCATCAATTTCTTTAAAAGAAATTCCTGTACAACGTGAACAACTTCGCCTAAAACTTTTATATGGAAGTAAAAAGATTACAACATTTAATGCGGATCTTTGGGATAAACAAGTTACCCGATCATCATTTTCTCTTGTTTGGCAACCGACGGAAGGAAATTCTTCAACTTCAATTGTAAAATTTCCATTTGAAAAGAAAAATCCAAAAGAATTAATTATTGAATTAGAATTATACGATAAAGTATTTCTACAAAAACGGGATGTTATAAAACTTCAGGGACGTTTAATGTTAGAACAGGTAATATATTTGCATACATTTACTAATACAACTTCAATGGCACATAATAATTATAGTTATTACCACCACCAAATTCAAAATCCGCACAAACAATTACACAAATGTTTTTGGAATCCCCGGATCGGGAAAGGGATTTTAAGGCAAAAGTAAATGTAACAACAAGTATTTCGCTAAATCGTGAATTAGAATTAATTGCCGGAGAATTTATTGAACAAACATTAGAACCTGATAGTCGTCTATGGACTTTATGTCAAAGTGCTGCATTAAATCGAGCTGCCCTTCAACCTGGTGCTACCGTATATGTTGCAACACATACGTATATGCTTACATAATATTTCTTTTCAAGACCCATATTTTTTTTAGATTAATTGATGTTCGAGATGGTGCAAAATTTATTGCCCAAATTGTTCACTCTGCACAAATGTTGCTTTCAATGGTTTTGGTTTACGGTAATGAACAAAGACTACTTTGTATGTCACATTTAATTGGTGCTGATAGTTTACCATCAAAAGATCAACTTGATCCTAATCTTGTAAGTTTCTGATATATTATACAATCCTACTGTAGCTTATACTTTTCAATTTCAAGCAATTTCTTCCACATTTATCAAGTCCAGATGAAAGAGTTTTTATTGTTTTAAATAGAGATGGAGATTTCGCAATAATTAAAGGTCGATGGAATGGATTTTCTCGAAAAATTAGTGGTGATAAATTGCATAAAGGTAAATCTGGTGCTGCTGGTGTATTAAATGTTGAATTATTTAATTTACTTCGAAATACGGTACAAAAGATGCAACTTCCGGGTGTTGATGGTTCTACCCTTTTTGTTATTGGAGGTAAAATTACTGCACATTTTTAAAATTTTTTTTTGCACAAGAAAAGTGTTATTTACTATGTTTTTTATAAACATAGATTACTGTAAAAATTTATATTTAAGATGCCCAAGCTCGATTAAATGGCCGACGAATGCATTGCCGTTCAACACAAACCGCAGAACATATTGCATCAATATTTTCAATTGGAACATTATTTGTTTTATGCAATCCAGATAAAGTTCGAACTCGACAAGATTCATCACCAATTGGGCATCAATGCCAAAAATGGCCAATGACAATGGCATGTGGTTATGGTAGACCAGTTCCATCAAATCGATATCTTTCACAGGGGCAAGATGGCGCTGTTGATATTACCCCTGCATTGTTTGCCGTTTGTGGGGCATATGATTTTGGAGATATTGGAGCATGTGGAGCATGCTCCGCTTGTGGTGCAGCTGCCGGATGTGGCACTTCTGGAGCTGCATGTACTGCAGCATGTGGTAAGACAACAAATTAAAATCTTTAGCAATAAAACATTCAAATCGTTTTTTAGGTAGCTGTGGTGGATGTGGTGGCTGCGGTGGTTAATCCTCGGATACGCTTGAACTTTCAAACTCTTTCTTTTTTTTTGAGCTTTACTTTTGTTTTTAAATATCCTTTCTTTTTTTCCGTTTTCTTTCAATTTTTTTAAATTTTCAAGCAAAAAAAAATTTTGGATCACTTTTGCATCAAAAACAAAAATGACCTCTCTTTTTTCAATCCCAATCACCCCCCAGTGGACAGAAATATTAAAATTTCTTTTAAAAATATAGTTATATAATGGTCTCGTAAAAATTTTTATATTGCTATTATTGTAAAATTTATAATAAAATTAATGATAGACAAAGGAATCTGCTGTGTATGAAAACTTGTCTTTTATTATATTTTCAGTTTAATAAAAAAGCTTTTAATATAAAAAAGTGTCAAACAACTTTATCATTTTATCACATTTGTTACCCCCCAAAAAATTTTGATTTTTCCCGTTTTTCTTTCATCGATATCCGAAATTAAAAAAACTCGATTGGAAAAAGGGGGTTGCAGAAAATTCAAAGGTTTTATTCCATCCCATTTTTCAATGAGTAAATTGTATGAAACAATTACACATTTGAGCGGGAAAAATATTTTAACATATGAATGAACATTATTTTAAAAGAAACCGGCTCGAGGACGTTTACATACATACATATATATAAAAACTTTAAAAAAACTGACCATTTGGAAAACAATTACAAGGACACGAAATAAATTGAAAAAAGACAGGGAGAAAAAAAGAGAAGAAAAATACTCAATGGTGATCAGTTAGCGCCTTTTCTTCTTCTTTCGTTCAAAAAAAAGAGTTATTTCTTCATTTATTTTTTATTACTCAATATTTTTTTTCATACTATCAGCAAAAAAACAACTCATCCAGGTAATGAATTATTTTTTGGTTACACATACATCATTTTTTTATAAATACATTTTTAGACCAGTCTTGATTTTTGCTACCACTGACAAAGATTTCTATTTCTGATCAATTTTTTAGGCAATGGCTGATTCAACAAAAATAGGTTAGTTTTTTTCTTCGTTTTTACAATTTTGTTATTTTCTTTCAACCTTTTTTATTTATTTCTGAGCAAAGTCGTCACACTTTTGAGAAAATTCTAAAAATATAACATTTTCTTGGTTTTTAAAAATCACAAAAACATTTTTGTTATTAATCATTCTCTTCACTCTAATATAAAAACAGACAGTTTTTTGTTCGCTTACAATCATTTTTAAAAAGTTTTCTTTAAACGTTCATTGTCAGTTTAGTGCGGAGGCTTTTTAAAATTAGAAAAGCAATATTTGTCTTTCTTTTTTACAGTTATTTTTGTTGTCTCTTTTTTATTGTTGCTGATTTCTTTTTTTGAGTAATTGCACTTAAATGTACTAATCAAATGACCGTCAATTGTGACTCTTTTTTCTTCTTCTTGTTTTTGATGTTGACGATCTTTTCTTATTTTTTTTTCTATTATTATTAAAGCTTTAAAAATATGAGAAAAACATATAAGTTCACAGATGATAAGCGATAAAAAAAAGCAATAATATCTATTTTGTTATTTCCGTTCAATGCTTTTAATTTTTAAAAAAAACACAAAGAATACCATTTTCAATAAACAAATTTTGCAAGTTTTATAGAGCTTTGAATTTTTGCTGCTCCCATAAATATAACCATATCAAAGTGTTATTGTTTGAGAGAGAGATAGTGTTGAAGTGTTCTTTCAACTTTTATGATTATCTATTGTTTTTGCAACGAAACAGGAAAACTCTATAATTAGGGGGGGGGGGGGTATAGCTGATTAGACTCCAAAATACTTACTTTTCTCTCTCTCTCTCGCTTATTCCTTTTAAGTTAAAGAATATCTATTGATAAAACAAAAAAATTACAGTTTTTTACGTCACTTTTCTATGCATTTTAATTTCAAATGTTGACACATTTTTCGATAATAACTTTTACCTCTTAAAATCAATGAAAAGTTAATTTTATGTTTTGATACCAAAGAAGCTTTAAAATTCTATAAATAGGCATTAAAGAAAAGAGAGTTGATTTTTGTCTTATCTTTTTTCCCTTGCTTTTATTTGAGAGAAGAAAGGAAACACGAGTCTTTCTGAATAAATTGAATGACTGATAAAAATCAGTTTATCAGTCATTCAATTTATTCAATCAAGCCCCCATTCAGTCCGTCAGTCATTTTACTTTTTACCTTCTTTCTTGCTTTACCATTACCATCATCATCTCAAAAAAAAGAAGCTTTATTTGGCAGAATTTTTTATTCTTTTGTACTCTGAGAAAAAAAAACTGATCGATCAAAACTTTATTTTTTGCTGCAAATTTATCGTTTTAAATTTTATTTGTTATTTAAAATCTAAATTAAAATATATTTTCCATGTTGAAGGAAATGAGCTGTATTCCTATTCGGCAGCTTTTAAGAAATAAAGGTACTTTTGAGTTTTTTTTTGCTTGGATTCTTTTTGTCTCTACTTTCATTTGTTTTTCATTTTGACACTTTTATTTTTTATTTTAGCTATTACATCTTCAAACAATGAAACAACAAAATCAAAAGAATCTTCACTTGCATTACGAGCACAAAAGAAAATTCTGGGAAAATTAGCAAATCGTGGAGTTGTTAAACATTTTGTTAATGATGCAAGCCTTCGAATATTTGATGGACTTTTTATTATTCTTAAAGATTATTACAATGAAAAAGATGCTTCAAAGGTAAATTTTTGTGTGTCAATTTTTGATGTTTTATTGAAATTTTTAGACAATAAAAAATATGCTAAAAATTGCAATTAAATTGGGTGTTATGGTTCGTGAAAATCAATTAGGTCCTGAACAACTTCGATATTTATCAGATTTTCAAAAGAAGCTTGAATCTTTAACTTTGACAATTATGAGCTTTGCAAAAGTTGATTATTCATATGATCGAAATTTTATGTTAAATCAATTGGATTCAACAAAAGCAAAATTGGATACATTAGTTGGTTCAACTCTAAGTGATAAATCAAAACGGCGGGTATCTCAAATATTTGGACTAATCTGTGATTCTCGTTTACTCGATGAAATGTTTATCAAAAAGGGTACATATCATGAAAATTTTATGTTTCTTATTGATGATTTGGAAAAACTTGTTGATGATGAAGGACTTTAAAAAAAACATGGTTGTTTGTTTTATCATTTATCAAACATTTCAATATATATATGGGTATTATCTTTTATTTTCAATTCATTTTTATCATTTTTTTCATTTGTATATATATTGTGTTATTGATTATTTTACACGTTCATACGAATAAAATTTTTTAAAATGAGTCTTGCTGAAAAACAGACGTTTTTTTTTCAAATGAAATTCGTTACCAATTCCGCATTAAAATACTTTTTGCATTAAATGGCAAAAATGGATTTTTCTGCTAATAAAAACTTGAATAAGGATTTGATTTTTTTAAAATCTAAATGTTATATTTTAAAATCAAAAATGGAACAATTAAACCATGATTCATAAAAAACATGTTTTTTCGTTGTTTTTATTTTTATAAAATTACGCAAATACTTTTATTAAAAAATGGCTTTTAATGAATTTTCAAAGGAAAAAAAAATATATAAAATTGTAAAAAAAGAGTATTCTCAAATTAAATTAGTAACAAGAAACATTGGGGCCCGGCTAAAGCCGGTCCCTCATCTTACAAAACTTTTTTAAAAACACTTTTTAAAAACATTTTCAATAACACATGACATAACTTAGAACACTTAGGCCTAAGCCTAAGAACCCTGAGGAACATGGATGTTTGTAGGGTGGGTAAAATTTGTATTACTGCGCCTATCCTCTGTTTATATTATGTTTACGTTTATTTTTGAATTTCACTTGCTTTATTTTTATCTACAGTAGTCTTCTCATTTAAACAGATTTGTTAAGACATGAATAAACATTTTACACTACATTAAAAACGTGAATAAAAACTTCTTACCATACACACCAACTTCTGCGCATTACCACATCTTATAATAGATTTTGCATAAAAAAAACAAAAAATAGGAAAAACGTTTTTTACACTCTAACACTCCATCCGAGAAAACACATTTTTTTAAAAAAAGAGCAAAACCCCTGCAAAAATTTTTCTAATTTACGGAATATCACTAAAACATTGCTCATTAAAAAATATTAAAACGCTGAAATTGCCAAACATTTTCCCATTTTTCCTTAAATTTTCCAGAAAATATTAACATTTACTAAACATTATATGTATTAACACCACAAAAACTCATTTGTTGCATATTTATTTATATTGATCCAAATAACTTTAGCGCTAAGATGAAGGCATTTAAAAAAGCTTCACCACATAAAATGATTTATTTTATGGGGGCTGACGCCCCCATAAAATCAATTTCACCCCTTTTATGTCATTACCACGAACATTCTTGTTAGCATTGGAGCCAGCATTTTTCACTCTGCACACCCGCCCGAGCATAAAACTCATTATTTCATTACAAATATGAAGATAAAACTCCGCCTAAAAGTTATTCTGAAGTTACCACATTACCTCAATTCCCCAATTTTACTTTTTACTAAATTAAAAAACCTGAAAACCCGACATTCTCACAACTCCCGTGAATGATTACTCCAAAAAACCATAAAATACTCAGCAAAAGATTTCTCCACAGTACTACCCTCATTTTACCTCATTACCAAAAATCACTTATATAATTTGTTACCAAATTACCGAACACTTCACATATTTGAAATCCCCAAAAATTTTTTACGAACATAAATACCAAATTTTGATTCTCCACATTCTTTTGCCAAAAATTACCAAACACCAAAAATTTTAGTTCCATAAACTAATTCCCCAATTTTAACATTACCACTTATTACTGCCTTAATATAACCTTCAAATTCAAATTTCCGCATTTTTTAACCCTAAAATCTCAAAAATCAATTTTTCCATAGTAATACACCGTTTAAACATTAACACATATTACTCACAAAAAATAATAGTCATATTCGAAATCTTCACACTTTTTTACCTTTTTACCAAAAACCAAAAACTGAATTTTTCTACCGTAATACCCCCATTTTACCACTTTAACACTTATTACTAAACAAAAAAATATCCGTTTTCGGAATCCCCACATTTTCTCACCCTAAAAACTGCCAAAAATCAAAAAATTAATTTTTAAGGTAATCCTTCAACATTTTACCACTTTACCACAATTACTTATTACTAAACAAAAAAAATATCCGTTTTCGGAATCTCCACATTTTTTCACCCAGAAAACTGCCAAAAACCAAAAAATTAATTTTTACAGTAATTTTTCAACATTTTACCACAATTACTTATTACAAAAAATTTAAACATTGAAAAATTACAATAAACAAACACATAAAAAACACAAACACACACGAACAAAATAATCACACACAATTTGAAACGATTTGAAACTCAAACGAAAAAAAAACATTCGTGCTAAGGAAAATGCATTTTACCACTTTACCACAAATACTTATTACTCTTCTAAAATAGTTACATATTCAAAATCTCCACGTTTTTTCACCCCGAAAACTGCCAAAAACCAAAAAAATTGATTTTTACATTATACCCTCCCCATTTTACCACTTTACCACAATTACTTATTACTAAAATTAATTACAAAAATTAAATAAACACAAAAAAATACACACAGAAAAACAAACACATAAAAAACACAAACAAACACAATTTGAAAGCATTTGAAACACGAAAAAAAACTTTCGTGCTAAGAAATTCTCAATTTTACCAAACTTTAAACACAAAAATTACTACATTCCGGGGGGTTCCGACAAAAATAAACATTACCATTGGAATCAGGACATTTTACTCTATACAAAACAACCCACAGGTAACAAAAAAAACAAAAACGAATTACAAACACACATAGCCATTTACATTTAAAAAGGTAGACAAGTAACTATGGCCATGTTCCGACCCCCTAGGGGGTCGTCACTTACAGGCACATATTACTCACATAAAATAATCCTCATATTCGAAATCTCCACATCTTTTACATACCAACAACAAAATACACAAAAAAATTTTTACAGTATACCCTCCCCACTTTACCACTTTACCACAATTACTTATTACAAAAATTAATTACAAAAATTAAATAAACAATAAAAAATACACACAAAACAAAAACACAAACAAACAAACAATCTGAAAACAATTGTCACACGAAAAAAACTTTCGTGCTAAGAAATTCACAATTTTACCAAACTTTAAACACAAAAATTACTACATTCCGGGGGGTTCCGACAAAAATGCACATCACATTTAGGACCTAGAATTTTTCACTCTATACAATACAACTAAAATTACACTGAAAAAACACGAACGAATTTCCAGCCACAAACAAACATAGTCATTTACATTTAAAAAGGTAGATGTTTGCTAGTAAAATTAATTGATTAATAACTGTGGAATAATATTGTCAGATTAATTAAATGAATAAAACTCAATAATTAAAATTTAAAATTGTAAAAAATTCAAAAAACTAATACATTCGAAAATACTTTTTGAAAAAGTAAAAACCTTTTAAATCAAAAACAATAGAAATTTGTCATTTTATTATTAATGAATAGCTGTTGAACTATTCAAGAGCAAAGACATTGAAAAAACTTTGTCGTATCTTTTTAAATATCAATGTTAATTGAAAAAACTATTCTTCAAATATTTAAACTTTTAATTGTAAAATAAAAAATTCAAAAAAATTAATGCTTTCGATTCATTTTGAAAACGCTTTGTGAAACTAAAATCTTTAATAAACACAAATAGAAGATCTTATATAAAGAAAACATAAATATGATGCAATATTTTTGATTGAAAAACTTTTCTTTAAAATTATTTTTCAATCTGTTTTTTATTTGCTATATACATATACAAAGCAAAGTTATATATGTATATCGCATCTGAATAATAATTGGATCGTTAATATCTGACATGAATATTATCTAAGCTTAAGTTTGATATTTTAAAAATAAATTAAACTTTTTGCAAAATTGTGACTACTTTTACTAATAAAATTTTGATTTACAAAAAACACTTAAAAATAGTATTCGTACTAAATACTTTAAAAACATTTTGTCATAGTTGTAAAAAGTAGTATAATTTGTAATAATATAAAAAAGTCATATTTTGTATTACATTACTTGCACTTTAAATAATATGGGTGCATTTGCCAAAGCCAAATATATCTTCCGAAAAATTATAAATTGGAGTGTAATTTTAATAATACATTCTATAGATTATAGACTATAATAATATTTATTTGAGTTGCTTTTATTATTTATATACAGCTTAATAAGGGAATTATTATTTGTTTTCTATCACATTTTTGGAACATTTTAGCAGTATTTTCATTTATATTTTCAACAACAGTAATTTTCTATCGAAGATTTCGTTTAAATAATGCGAAACTTTCAACCGTTTTAATATATTTTTTTATATTTGTAATACAAAAAAATATGTTGCGCTCAAACATTTTCATTCGAGTTGATTTCTCTTTCGTAATTTTATAGATTACACAGACGAACTCTTCAACAGTCTTCCAACATTAAGGAAGAATTCATACAGCGAAGAGTGAAAAAATGACTAAGTCCAGACTTCATGCAGTTTTCCAACAGTCTTCCAACAGTGAGGAATATAGGCTGACATTCTTCCGAATTCTTCCTCACTGTTGGAAGACTGTTGGAAGACTGTTGGAGAGTTCGTCTGTGTTGCTTTCAAGTTTAATTTCACATAAAAAGATATTAAAAAAACCAAAATATTCAAAAAAAGAAATGACTTGATTTTTGCAATTTTTAAGCTAATGTTTTTTTCAAAAAAATGTAAAAACTGTTGCTTCAATTAAGATGTTCAAAAATGTAAAAAAGGGATGATTTTTCAAAAAAATATGTCAGCGCTTTTTGCTTTTGCGTTTCATTTTCCCTTTCTTTTTTTCATTCAATTTCGAAACAAAAGTGAAACACGAAGACAAAACATTCGAAGATAAACTTATGATTTTAAAGGGGGCGGATGTTTTGATACAGTTTCGTAATCTTGGATTTTCGTGATTTTCAGGCAAACTGTGAGTCTTAAAACGAAAATGCATCTTTATTTGATAAAAAAATTTAAAAAAGGGTCATTTTCGTTTCAAGACTCTCAGTTTGCCTGAAAATCACGAAAATCCAAGATTACGAAACTGTATCAAAACATCCGCCTCCTTTAAAAGTAAAAAAAAGCAAATCCGATCGACTGTTTATTTTTGTTTAAATATTTTATTTCTATTTTTTTAATTAAAATTAAAAATGAAGCATTTAAATATCATCATTATTTTTTTTTGCTTTTTAAACAACAAATTTATAAAGCTGTCTGAATTACAATAATTTCAGAAAAAATCATTTATAATTGTTGTATTTAATTTTTTGTGCTGCATTAATTTTTGAAAGAAATGCTTATTAAAAATCATTTTAAAGTCTACGATATTTTGTATTTTGAACGGAATAAATTTTTAAAAAATAAATAAAAAGTATTATAATTTATCATTACTTTTTTTGGCCGCCGTCCAATTGATCAAAATTCAAAAACACTCGAGTGATTTGATTTTACTCGTGGTGAAAACATTATTTTTTGACGAAAAATATTGACAACATTTTTTTGAGACGTAAAAAATGCATTCATTTTCTTTACCAAAGAAAGTACCACAGAAAACATCAAAAATTGAAAACAAAAAAGTTTATTGGAAAAATAGAAAACATTCGTTTATTTTGATTAAGTGTGATTTTTTGGTTTTATGCCAATTATGAGAATATTTTTTCATTAAACCAATTGCAACTGTTCTATTTATGTTTTAATACTGCTAATTATAAATCAAATTCTTTTTTAATTCTAACTATATTTTCAAAACGTTTGTTTAAATATACCAAAGAATATTATTTTCGGTCTTAATCCTTTCAAAGTATAGTGTTATTCTCGTTAAATAATCAGCATTTGTCTCAATTTAGAGTACACTTTTATACGTGTAAATCAAATCCGTTGTTAGGAAATCCTTCATTTTCTCTCTTTGCCCTTTTTTCAATAATATTTTTACCGCATCTTTTTTTCTTTGCGCACGTTTCCATTTTTGTCTTAAAAAATCATTTTTAACCGCCATTTTTATTTTTAATACAAGGACAAAAATGACACCAACATTTTGTTTGGTTTTCTGACCATTGATTTGCGTTTTTTTTTCAAGAAAAAAATTCATCGCGGTCGACAAAAAGAGAAAAAAAATACACGCATTCATTTAAGCTGTCGTCGTTTTTGCACCCTTTTTGTGAATTTGAACAGCTAGCTTTGTTAAAGCTGCTTTTCATATTTTTTATATATGTCTGAAAGTTGTTTTTTATAAATACATATGATGATAATAAAAAAGAAATTGTTTCAAGGAAGCAAAAAAAGAGAGAGGGAAAACGAGAGATAAAAAATAGATAAATATGTACATTGTTTGAAAGAAAGAGCAAATCAATGTCAAAGGTTCCAAAATATATAGTTGTAGTTCAACATTGTTTTTGGGAATTTAAATTTTGAACTTTAAAAATTTTGTAAAAAAAATTTTATATCCTTTAAAAAAGCGTGTCAAGAGTTTATGATTGGATTTTTACTTGTTTTTTGGTTGAAAAGTCAGTTGAGTCAGCCGCAGGCATTCCTCCGTTTTATATTTTTTGCATCATCAAAAAAATTGTTTTAAAATATAATTTACTTTTTTGATACCCTGCAATTTTTTCTTTTTCTCTCTCTCTTTTTCTGGATAATGCTTTCCTTCTCTTTTTTCTACCCCCTATAAAATTTTTTTCCATAAAAAATCCTTTCTTTTCCACATTGAAGTTTTTTAGACGACAAACTTGTTGTTGACTCATATAACTTCGTATTTTTGTTGTTTCATTTTTTTCCTCGTGTAACGAATCTCTCTCATCATCAAAAAAAATGCATTTCAATCGTTTCTTTTTTTGTAGAAAAAAATCTTCCCTCATGCAGTCTTTTTTGTAAACTATAATCTTTTTCTTCTAACATTAAAATGTATGTGTATCATCATCATCATCGATTGATTGAAAATATGCTTGTGGCGATAAAAAGCACAGTAATGTTATTATTCATTTGTGTTGTTATTCTTCTCTTTTTCCGTTGCTTCTTTTGGCGATGTTGCCTTTTTTTGAGTTTTTGTGTATACGTGGAATATTATTACATTGTTTTATCGCTTTTGTTTATTATCATAGTTGTGACGCACTAATTTTTATGTATTTTAGGCACTGATTCTATTGAACGGCTATATATTATTTTACAACCGGTTCGTCGTTTTTTTACTACTGTAGTAAGTATTGGCAAAGTTCGGTATGTTGGTTCCTTTTAATCTTACTACTGACCTATATTTTTACGTTGTTTATATATTATTGTTTTAGGGTCAATGGCTGATCATGCTGCATCAACTTCACAAGGAAATAATTCAACAAGTAAATTCCGAGCATATGCAAGAGAAATTGATAAAGCATTAAAATCATTTGAAACCACAACAGAATGGGCTGATCTAATTTCTGCATTATCAAAATTATGTAAAGTTCTTCAAGGTAGTAGCAAAAATTTTTCTGAAGTTCCAAAATCTGTTATTGTTGCAAAACGTCTTTCACAGTGTCTTCATCCTGCTCTTCCTTCAGGTAAAAACTCTTTTTACTCTGTTAATATCTAACAAGCTATAATTTTAGGAGTACATTTGAAAGCATTAGAAGTATACAAACAATTATTTACAATTCTTCATCGAGGTGATAACATGTCAAAAGAGCTTTATTTATATGCAATTGGACTTTTTCCTTTGATGGATCATTGTGGAATTAAAGTTAAAACAGAACTTTTAACAATTTTTGAAGATTTTTTTTTGCCAATGGGTGATAGCCTTAAACCTTCACTGCCTGGATTTATTGCAACTGTTTCATTGGGACTTGAAGAAGGTACTGAATTCTTTCCACGATCAAATGATTTATTGCAGAAGCTAATTAAAGCTGTTGGAAATGAAGCTTTTTTTGCATCATTGTGGGAGGTTGGATTACTTTAAAACATTAAAATGTTGCACATAATCAACTTTTATAGGCTGTATTACATAGTCCATCTGTCAGATTACCAGCACTTTACTTTGTTAATTCAAGATTTGATAAAAGAAAACCACTGGGAGAACAATTTTTAATGGTTGCTGGTGGTGATCATGTTGATCATATGATTGCAGCATTATGTGCTGTAGCAGAAGATTTTTCTGGTCCTGTATTAATGCATCGCCATTTACTTGATTTTCTTCTCTCTGCATTCCCATTAAATTCTGCACATGTTACACAATCAGATTTTGTTCAACTTCTTCGTAGATGCCTTTTTATTGTTCTTCGAAGAGATATGTCTTTAACTCGACGAATTTATCAATGGCTTTTAAATAAATCCAGTGATTCAACAGCAACAATTCTTCCAACAAATGGTGAAGAAGAAACTGCAGATATTTTATTCTTTGATACATACTCATTACCATTAATTAAATCATCTATTGTTGAATTTCTAAAATTGGATACTGTTGAAATTCCTATGCCAAAATCTGTTATTGGTACTGCAGGTGGAGCATATGAGGGCCCAAAAGAACATGTTACACAATATACTGAAGTAAGACTTTGCCGGGCATTACAATATTTCTTGGATCGTCCACCATTTGGTGCAAAAATTTTGGAAGAAGTTTTGGCAATCTTTTTGGAATATTGCTGTATTCGAGATCAAGAATTGATAATAAATTTAACAAAAAAATGTGAAGAACTTGATAGTCTTTTTTCACCAGATTGGAATGTTCGAGTTGATAATATTGGAGCAAGTTTATCTGATGAAGAAAAAGTATGCTTAACATTTTCATGCACTGATGAAGTTATGGTTTTTAGGAAAAAAGATTGGATGAAATAAAAAAGAATTTAAATGCCCTATTGAATAATTTGGAAGTTGGATATTTATGGACATTTTTATGTAACCTTTTTAAAAGATTATTGGAATCAAAATATAAAAATGAAGGTGACGAAGAAAATATTAATTTAACCGATGAAGAAAGGGAAAAAAGAGATTTTCAAGAAGAAAAACGAAAAGAACATATTGTATTATTCCCTGTGGTAAGTATTTTGACGGTTATTAAAAATGCAATATTTAATTTATTTTAGATGGTATCATTTTGTCTTGAACATGTTCAATTGGATAATCATTCAGATATTCGTTCGCTATATTTGCCAAAACTTTTACGTACAATTCTTTCAACAATTACAAAACATGGTTGTGATAAATTTACTCGTGATAACTTGGTTGCATTACTTTCACTTTCAAGAACAATTTTAAGTGAAATAAATCAAAGTACCGTATCTGTTGAAACAGGAGGTCAGTTGTAATTTTGTTAATTGTGGTGTTGTAAATTTGTTTTTTCTTTTAGTTGTTACTGTAAGGGACATAGTTGAATCTGAGATTCCTAGTAAACCTGCACAATTTGCAAGGAGTATATCAGCATATGTTACAAAGCATAAAATTGAAGGTACAAATATGTTCTTTTTCTGATTGTGGTTGTCTACTTTTTTTTGTTTCTTCTTCCATTATCATTATTGTATTTATGTCTTTTATTTTTAGAACAAAAGTTGATTGAATCATGTTTTAAATCATGTTATGAAATGGTTCAATGTGTATGTGAATGGTATATTTCTGGAAGAGATCGGGATAAAACTGGTGTATTATGTGCTGCTTCAGCTTTCTTAAAAGATTTTGGTGATTTTCCAATATATTGTTATGAAGAAAAAGAAAGTGATGCATTATGTGATCATTATTCATCGTCATCTCTGCAACTTCCAAAATGGGTTATACAATTGCTTAAAGTTATTGATGTTGAATCATGGAAAGCTGGGCATGTATCAGACTTTGATGTTCGTTCAAGAATTGTTGATTTATTAATTTTTCTTTACATAAGATCATATATTCTTATTGATCAACATTTGGCTATTCAAGGAAGAGAAAGTAATGATGATTATTTAAAGACAACTTGGGCATCAACCAAATCTACAACTACTGTACTATTAAAACCAATGCTTTGTAATTCTGATATTAAAATTCTTGATTCATCAAATATTTTTCAAGTATGCTTTTTTAATCTTTCGTATTTTACAGTGATCCCTTTTTTAGAGTGTTAGCAAAGTTTTATGGCATACTTTATCACTTCCTGAAGAAGCAGGTGAACATCAAACATCTGCATGCTTACTTCATCGTCTTCATTCAAGAAATTCTGTTGAATCAAGTAGTGATGTTGAATCAACAATTGTTAGCGATTTAACTTCAACAGATAAATCACGTTGTAGTGAAGCATGTCGAAGATTTCGTAAACTTTGGACTCTTACAAGATCTTCTGTCAATGAAAATGTTTATGACGGAATACCGTATAAATCTTTCAATAAAGTTATTATGGTTTTACTTGGAACAATAGCTGATGATTCATTGAATGGAAGAAATTCAAGCTTAAAAACGGTTGCAACTGCTTGGTTTATTGATTGTGCAAAACATGGTGATCTTCCAAGAATTTTTCAAGTATGCTTGTTTCCTATTTTATATTTAGTTTTTACTTTAAAACTATTTTAGATGCTTGGTACAATGCTTTTAAATCCTTCAACATCTCGAGTTTCAATCCAATATATGGCAATTGATTCTCGACTTACAAAAGAAACAATTAAATCTATGCCATCTGATATTAATTGCCTTTCACTTGTTACAGCAAATGGTCGACAAGTTTTTCAACATGTCTTACATGATGCTGCAACAGCTCAAGATTTTACTCCACTTACACCAGTTGATTGTACAAAAAATTCTGCGTGGATTTCTGATCTTAAAAAGCATATTTATACTCCACCAACTCCTAATAATACATTTTCTGATACTTTAAAAGTTGTTCAACAAACTCCTGCTCCAATAAAAAGTCATAAGCGTACAATATCTGATATTCCACAATTTGATGAAGATAACGAATCAGTTGGTGAAATTTCTGTTGAATTGGCGAATGCAGATCCAGATGTTGTTGATTGTGTTGCATTCCTTATTAATACAGTATGTGATGAAATTGAAGATTCGGAATATGTAAAAGAAAGATTTAAACAAGCTGCAAGAGATTTAAATATTGCTGAATCATCTGCTGATTTACCATCTGTAAATAAATTCTTTCAACCGATTGGCGGGTCACCAACATTTCAACGTGAAATTCAAAAAGATCCAAGTCATTATCGTCGAAGTTTACCTGCAGCTTTACCATCATCAAATCAAAATAATTCTGTTGATAAACAAATTGATGAACAATCAAAATCTTTGCTAATTGAATCAAATTCTATTACATCAAAAGCTCCATCACAACCACCTCTTCATCTTTCTGATAATATTAAAAGAGTTAAATGTGGTCATCGACGTCAAGATTCTTTACAAGAATCTATCTTTAGTACACCAACACAAGATCTTCGGTTTGTTTTTTTTTATACGGTAAACGACTAAAAACTAAAAGTTATATTTTAGACTTTTTGATCCATCTGAGTTGCCAAAGCTTACAGCTCCTGGAGATGATAAACAACCATTATTAGAAGAAGCTCAAGCTCATATGCTTCTTTATATGGAAAGCCCAAATACTGTTGATTTGGGACGATCTGAAATGATTTTCCGAATTCTGAGTTCATTGTTAAGATCAAATCGTGGTGCAGCATTAGGAAAAATGATGGTTCAGTAAGTTTCTCTTTTCCATATAATATCTTTTATTAATATCATGTATTTTAGCTGTATGGTTTTTAATAATACATCAACTTCACCACAATCTGCTGGTGGCGGTGTCAATCAACTTGTTGAATATTTAAATCGGCATTATAAAGCAATTCAAGGAGAAGATTTTTGGTTAAAGCCTGATACATTAGCTGAAGGATCAAAACCTCGACATTGCAGCTATTTTGAACTTTTTTGCACCATTTCTCTACATTATCTGCGATCCTATTTTCTTAATTCTCCAATTTCACCTGTTAATGAAAATGATATAACAACTTCATGGGATTGTAAAATTGCTGCCCTTGACTTTTTTACTGATCTTCTTCGAGAAGTAATTGTTATGATTAGTGATATTAAAAGTCGAGATCTTGTCAATTCTGTTCTTACAATTTATCGACAAACAAAACTTCAACGATGCTTAATCTCATTTTTGCTTACAGCTGTACCAACTCCAAGAACTCCAACTGATGTGTAAGTTTTTTTTATATAACATACAGAAATTTATTGTAAAATACATAATTACCGTACAACATTTTCATTGTTTCGATGGTTTTGCTTGACTTTCAACACATTTTGCCATTGCTTCTGTTGCTTTATTGAGTTCTTCATCGACAGCTTTAAAAAACATGAGCTACAAAATATCTTTGAATAAATTTATCCCCTAAGGGGCTGTCCAGATATTACGTCATCACCATCTCGTCATTTACCCCTCCACATCAAAGACACTTTTTGCCGCACATCAAAGGCGGCATGGTCATTTACCCCTCCCTACCTGATGACGTAATATCTGGACAGCCCCTAACGTAAAAAAGAACTTACATGATGTTGTGACATTAATTTCATACAATTCATATGATGTTGATGAACCTTTTTTGTACGATCAACTTCTTGTTTACATGATTCATAAGATTTATTAAATTCATTTTTGGCAGCTTCAAATTTTACAATTTTTTCTTCTGTATTTTTATTTTGTGCAGCTTTTCCAGCAGATTCCATTTGATCACGTAATTTTCGGCATTTTTCAACATCTTTCATAAATCTTGGGTAATCGTCTTGTGCCCAAACTTTTACCGGAAGTAAAACATGTTCATAGCATTCTTTTCGCATTTGTTTTTCTTTTTTTGCAATAATTGAAAGTACCGTACTTGATGAAGTTAAAACAGTTGTAAGACTTCCATCTCCAAAAGTATTTGTATACTAAAAAATTTGAAAGTAATTTGAGTGATAAATAAAATAGCTTACTTTTTCACATATTTTTCCAATTGCTAATATTTCTTCCACTTTTTCTTCATTCTTGTGTGGATCACGTAATACTTTTTCAAGCGCTTTTACAGTATCTTCTGTGCATTGTTTTGTTATCTAAAATGAAGATTTCTTTTTTTAGTTTTCAAATTTATAACAAACCTTTAAAGCAGTAAGAGCATCTTCAAATTCTTTTGGAAAAGCAGTTGTTTTTTCTCGATTAAATAAATTTCGCATTTTTTGTCTGATCTTTTTTGAAAGAATAAAAGTGCGAATTAAAAAAAATAATGAACGCAAACATAATTTTCTTTATAATTTGCATACTTCATTGTTTCAACGTTTGTTTAAAAAATTATATTTTTAGGATATCTGTTTCTGCTGATATTGCTGAATTTAATACTCGTGCTTCAAGAAATAATTTTGATGATACTTCTTTTGCTTATCATCGAGCATTGCTTGATTTTGCATCAATTGTTATTTCATTAGAATATCAAATGAATATTGGTTTACATATTTATAATGAACAGGTTTGCTTTCATGAAATTAAAAGTTTGAGTCTAACATACCATTTTTAGAATAATATTCTTCCATTGAATATTGGAAAAGGTGTTACTATAAATCAGTTAAATTATAATACAACACAAAGTCGAGCAACACTTCGTGATCCACGTGTTCTTGTTGTTGAATTGAAGCTTTTTATTAGTGTTATTGTCAATGCTTTACAAAAATTACCTGGACGACATGAACTTTGGCTTCAATTTCTGATTAATATTTTACCGTTTCTGGAAAAGTTTGTTTATTTGTTTTTTTTTACTTTGTTTTACAAAAAAATTATTTTATAGAGCTTTACCAACAATTTGTATTCATGTTGTTGATCAACTTTGTAGAAATATTGATACGTGTGTTAATTATGCATATGGATACACGGGTGCAACAACATTTGATAATGCTTCAATTGCAGAAGAATCGCTGATACTTTCTTCACCAAGGAGACGTACAAGTTTAACATCAAATACTGAAATATATCCGGAAAATTATTCTCTGATTGCGCTTGAAGCTTTAACAACAATAATGCATTATTGTATGCTTGAAGTTCCATCGATTTCAAGTTCATCAACAATGGGAGGCGTTATATCGACTTCAGCAATTGCTCCATCATCAATTATTACACCTGTTGGAGGTTCACCAACACATTCAATGAATGGTTTTCCTGGTCCGTCAACAAATCCAACACAAAATCCATCATCAAATACCGGTTCAAGCGGTGCTGTTGTATCTGCAATAAATATGATCCCTGGAACTAAAGGAGCAACAGAAATGATTGGAAATTTGTTTAACAAAGTATTTACATCAAATGAACAAGCTGGACCCATGTCATCTTCAGTAAATAAATATGATCAAAAATCAGCAGCAGATATTTGGAGGCAAGCAAGAAATGAAATTTTAAGAAAGCTACCACAATTTCTTTCTACTGTTTGTGATGTATGGGCAGTTGCACAAAAAGGCTTACAACCTCGTCTTCCAATTGGTTCTGCAGAACAGCTAAAACAACGTGTATTCGAACTTATTAATCCTGTTGCAAAACGCCATCCAAATGCATTATTGAATGCACTTTCAGTTGTTTGGATGAGTCGAGCACCAAGAAAGACAGCTGAACAACTTTTAAAACCAGAAAGTGATCAGTTTTTATTTGTTTATTCTGAAGAACAATTAACAATTGCAAATTTATTATTAGAACTTAAAGTATTACCCTTTCAACATGCAATTTACTCTATTGCTGAATGTTTAAAAGATTTATTCAAAAATGCTGGTGGTAAAAATACTACGGTAACTGCTCCACCACATGATCGAGTATGCTTTTTAATGTCTTTATATACGTGTATACATAATTATTTTAGACTACTGCATGTGAAATTGCTATGCTTGAACTTTTACATGGTTGTGTCAGACTTGTTCCAGCAAAGGATCTTCATGATTGTTGGACTCCTTTGAACTTTTTATTTAATGAAGCTCCACCATCTGGACTTTCTCCAAGAGGTGTTTTTCTTGAATTTAAGTACGTTTTAAAATGTATTTTGATGCATATATTCTCTTTTTTATAGAATTTTGGATGATTATGTAAGAATTTGTGGAAGTCAATCAATCATTGATGACAAACAAACTTCACGAAGTATACAAGAAGCTTGTCAAAAATTAACTGATGCTGTAAATTATATTGTCGGATGGCAATTGGAAACAACTTCATGGCTTAAACGAACAATAGTTGTTCGACAAGATACTGGAACAACAAAAAGTGGTGAAACGACACCAATGATGGAAACAAAATCTCTTGCAACTTCAATAAATAATCCTGAAACTGCAAGTACATCAATTCGTGCATCATCGATGAGTTTAGCAACCCGAGATACTCGTTTCTCATCACATTATGATGTTAGTGGAAATTCTGCGAGTCAACTTGTTTTAAATTCTAATACTTCTGGTAATTCCGACAAAAAATCAAGTTCAAATTTGAGAGCATCTCTTAAAGATACGAATAACAACAAAAAAGATCCTGCTTACAGCACTCAAGCTTTGTTCTTACTTGCTGAATGTTTATCTGAATTAATTGATTCAATTACAAAAAGTGAAGACAAAGAAAAACTTTTACCAACTTTACAAGCAGTTTGGGCGAATGCTTTACCGTATCTGAAAGTTAAAAATGCTCGCAATGCAAGATTCTTCTTAGCTTCCAGTCAGTTCTTAGCATCTCTTAGTTCATTTACTTATATGAGATCTGTATGGAAAAAATCAGCACTTGATCTTTTATTTGATCCATCATTTTTCAAAATGGATATTCAGTCTTTGAAGCAATGGCTTATTGTAATTGATAATTTAATGACAAATGAAAAAGCATGCTTTAAAGAATTAATGGCAAAAATTCCAACAACTCCAAATACTGGTATTACAAGTTTAATGACAAACAAGGATCAAGAATATGAATCGAGATCTCAAGCTTTGAAACGTTTGGCTTTTGTACTTCTTAGCAGTCAAATGGAACAATATGGTCCACAACTTCCTGATATTCAAGGTTTGTTGTTTCACAATTAACAATTTAATCCAAATGAAGTATTTTTTAGAACGTTTATCTGATAATTTGCGATTAAGTCAAGTTCCAACTGTTCATGCACAAGTTTTTACATGCTTCCGGGTATTACTTATTAGATTTCCATCTTTAAGTTTTGTATCAATTTGGCCACCAATGGCAACTGAACTTGTACAAGTTTTGCTACAAATAGAAACACAACTTTTACAACTTTCAAGTGATTCTGTTTCTTTGGTATCAAATAGTAATAGCGCAAATGATGATCTTAAATGTTCAAGAGATGATCAATGGATGCAATTGTATTTATCTGCATGTAAATTATTAGAAACTTTATGCACCCTTCCTTCTGGTTATGTTTCACAATTTCAAACATGCCATTGGGCATTTATTAGTTCATTGGTAACAAATTCATCAACTGATCCATTTGTACCATTTGCTGTTAGAATTCATCAATTACTTTGTGATAAAGTTTGTTTTATACGAAATTTTATTTGAATGATTTCATTATTAAATTTTAGTATGGTTCACTTTCAATTGAAGAACAAAATTTACATTCAGCTTCGTTACAAAATGTTAAAACTCTTACTTCATTCAGTGAATTGAGGCCATTCTTCCATGCTCTTGCATCTCAACATACTACTGTTGTTGCTGGACTTACTGGTAATACGATTCAGGTTTGTTTTTTTAATTGTATATTTTCAAATAAATTTTTTATTTTTTTAGCAAGAATGCTTTTTACATGATGCTTCTTCTATTAATGGTTCAATGACTTTGAAAAGTGCTATCGCTCGTTTGGAACATAGTCTTTATGTTGATTTTGCTGAACATCTTCATATTTAAAGTTTGTCAGAGATTGAAGATTGAAAAATTTATCTTTTAATTGTGGCTTGTCATTTTTGTCTTGTCTCTTTTTATTTATTCCCCCTTTGTATCATATTTTAATAAAAGAATATCAATAAATAAAGGTAAATAATAATATGATTCTTCTTTTATCTCATAAAGTTGTGAATTTTATTGTGTCTTATCAATATTATTTTATATTCATCCTTTTATGCAGCTTCTTTTTTATATTCTTTCAATTTATCATCTCTCGCCAAAATCCGATCTGTGATATCATTCTTTAGTCAATCAGACTTTCATTGAATATTGTTTTGTGTTGAAATTTTGTAAAAATTTCTTTTATTAAATATTATTTATTTTTTCAATTGGTAATTAGTCGGTCTTTTCCCATTCATTTTCCCTGTACATGTTTTTTGGTATAATTTTATACGTGTTTTGTATTTTTTTTTTGGAAAAAAAACTTAATTATTATTAAATATGTTTCATCTTTTTTAATTAATGGGTTAAATCTAAAGTGGTCCTGTTAAGAATTTGGTCTTAAATTACGGTATCACTTTAGACTTAAAATATTATATAATGGTGGCTATTTTATTGTATGTTTGAATTCTAAAATTGCTATTGTTTGCAATAGATGATGATTTTTTTGAACGGTAATATTTACATAAAATATATGAAGAAACACTTTGAAAAAAATTCATCCACACTATTGCTGTGATTGGGTAAACTCAAAAAAAGCTATTTGTACAGCCCTTATTTGAAAATAGAAACTTTTATGAAAACAATTTATTGTTTACAATAAACCCAACAAAAATTATTAACTTAAATAGCCCTACTTAAAACCAAATGCTTGATTCAGAATACTGATTTTATTTTACACAGCATCATTTATGGGAAAATATAACCAATGTGAAAAATTCTTAGAGAAAGAAAAAAAGCTTCTAGCTGTTCAAATTTAGAATTGTCAGTTTTTTTAAAAGTACTTGCAAGAAATAATAATAAGATAATGGCAATTAGTCATTTATATTTTTTCCTGTAAAGAACAAAAAGAACGATTGTAAAAAAGATTAGTGGATTTAGATTTTAGAGTTTTACAGATTTTTTATTAGTCTTTTATATATATATATATATATATAATTAAATTTTCCCGATTATTTTTCACTTTCAATAAGTAAATATCCCGTGAATGCCAAAAAATAATTTGTTGAATATTAGTTTGTAATCAATGAATCTTCAAAACCGATCAATTAATTATACATAAAATTCTTTTTCTGGTGCCTTTCCAATTGGCATTATCATTCCCGGATCTAATACATATGATGAACGATCACGCCGACATCGAATATAACAAATTAATGCAGTTAAAATTCCAAAAAATATTATTATTGTTAAAACAAGAATCATTAATTGACTGGTTTTTCCTAATCCAAATAACATTTTCATGATGGATTTTTATTTGGAGATGGATGGAATTGTGCGAACTAAAATATGGGCATTTTTAGAAAATAAAAAACTGAAAATGAAAAAGAAATTTAATAAAAACAAAATTAGCTTTTTTAAAAATAAAAAAACGGAAAAAACAATCAAGAAGAAAAAAAAACAGAAGTGTATGCTTTTGACAATTAACAAACATCTCACATAAAAATGCCAACGGGGGTTTTTCTTTAAAAAATGTTAAATTAGAAAGAAAATTGTTGTTTGAAAAAAAAAAAACATAAATAAGAATGTATATACATTTTTTTGTTGCAAAAATACATAAAAGCATTGATGTCTCAGGCTTCTCCAATTCTTTCTTTCATTTCAAAATGAAAGCAAAGAAAACAAAAGCTTTAAAAAAATTGCTGATTTTATCAAAATTTTTCAGGCTTTTCTACGCATAAAAAATTTTGTTGCTTCTCTTATTTTTTACATTGGCAGATATAACGATGATGAAGTATTTAAAACAGATAAATGCAACAGGGGTACAGTAGCAAAAAAAAGATTTTGTGAAAAAACTAAAATCTGACATAATAAATGTTTGTTGGAATTCGATTCATCTTGTTTTTGAGATGTTTGTTGGAGTTTTTAAAATAAAGCACACCCAAAGGAAAATAAAGTTAATTCTTTTTGAAACAGTATATTATTTTGAATTCCTATTTTTAAATGCAGTTTTATAAAAGAAAAAGAAGCAACATTCAACAATTAAAGTTAAAAGTAAAATAAAAACCTGAGCTTTTTAAAAACTTTTGAAAATTTGATTTTTGAGCTCACACGAATAAAAAAGAGTCAAGTTAATACTACAATGCAACTTTCTAATTAGCACCAAACCTTCCAAAATAAAATTGGTGTTTAAAACATAAATGCAATTTTTTATAAAATAAAAAAAGAACTTAAAAATAGAAAAAAATTTAGTTATTTTTATGATCAAAGAAATTTTTCGCAATTAACGAAAATTATAACAGTTAAGTGCTACAAAAAAAGAAGAAAAGGGATGCGCGCACTTATAAAAAAGAGCTTTTTTCTGCTCTTTCTTCAAACAATAATAACACAGAAAAAGAAAAAAAAGCTTGAAATATAAAAACTTTAAAAATACATTTGAATTAAAAAAAAGTGTTGGAGCAACAAAAAAGGATGAATAAATAAATAATAAATTTTATTTTGCCATTCCTTCAATGATCCCCAAAATAAAAACTAAAAAACAGGAAAAGACAGGAAAAATTCCATAAAAAAGTAACAAACTAAAGTCATGTTTTATTTCTGTTTTAAGAAAAGCAAAAAAAATAAGACGGCAAAAAGTTTGTTTTTAGAAATAAATAAAAAGCGTGAACAAAGTTCTTCTTCTTTTTTTGGCATTTCACCCTTTTTTTCAAGTTTGAAAAGAGTAAAAAAATGGAACACTTGCAAACATTTCTTTTTTTGAAGGAATTGGAAGGCGCGAAATCAATGCATCAAAAGGCGTCAAAAAAAACAGAAAGAAGGAAACCAACAAAGAGCATCTTTCATTTATAAATGATAAAATGATGAAAGACTTTTAAAATGAAAAATTATAAAAAATAGATTATTTGTTTTAGATTTATTTACTCTTTTTTGGTCGCAAAATGATTACAGACATTTTTTTCGACTGCGAAATAAAGCTTTATTAACCTTTTTTCTTCAAAACAGCACCGTCGACACACTTGAGTTCTGCTATTCTTTTTCAAAAATGTCTGTTTTTTTTACTTTTGCGCAACAGAGAATTTTTTAAATTGAAAAAAACTGAAATTGTAACAAACAATAGTTATGTGTTTATTCAAAAAATTTTAACAAAAAATTTGTAAAAATAATAAAGCTTTTATAAAAAAAATTTTTAGAAAGTAACAAAGATACGGTAACCATATCTTTAAAAAGCATTATTTATTCTTGACATAGATTTCGAAAGAGACATTTTTTATTCTGTCTTTTAAAGCTTTTAAAAACAAAACCAGTAAATCGGTTTAAACAAAAAATTATCGCAAAACAAAAGTCTGAAATTTTTTTGATGGAATTTTAAACAGCTTTTAACCAAAATTATTCATTAACATTCGATCAATTGAATCAGCTAAAAATTCATCCGCTGAATTTGCATTATAATTATTATAAACAAAATAATTTGAAAATTTATAACCATATAATTGAAGAAAAATTTTATCCAAATCTTCTTGATCATTTACAGAAAGAGAATTATAAAGTTTTGTTGTTTGTAGAATAAAATCTTTCACAGAAGTTTTAGTTTTTGTAGAAAGTTGCTTTAATACATTCCAAACTTTTTGTAAATTTTTTGATTTTGTTGAAACAATTGTATCACCGAAATCATGAAGTTTCATAGATTTCTCTGACAATTTTGCTAAATAACTTTTTGAATCTTTCTAAAAATAATAAATCTTTTAAAAATTATTAATAAAAGTAAATTACAGTATTAATATTTTGTGCAGAATTATTTGGAATTGAATAAAATGAAAGAAATATATCAAAAACTGTTGTTTCTGTTGTTGAATTATTATTATTATTATTATTATTATTATTATTGGTAAATGGAGCAGCAACATTGTTTTTAAATAGTAGTAAAAAGAGGACAACAAAAATTAAACTTTTCATTTTTTTATAATTACAAATTTAAACAAAAAAATTTAAAAAAGGATTAATTCTTTCTTCTCAAAAACAATCTCAAAAAACACCCGTAAAAATGTGGGTAAACATTTGATTAAAAATTGAAAAACAAATATTTTCTTTGTTCTTTCAGTTAGTCTCTAATTGACTCACATTTGTGTAATCGAAAAAAGTCAATTAAACAATTCTGAGAAAAATGAATTTTAAATATATATTTTTTTTCTTGTCTTAACTTAAAAGCGTTTAATGACTATTTTAAAGGTTCATAGAATTTTTTAACTCATACAAATCCTTGGCATCGAAAAATTACCTTTAAAGCCTTTTTTTGAAGTTGATTTGAAAACGTATGCAACAATTATAATTCCACTAATATTTTACTGAATATTTATACATCCGGTGCCATTCGTATCACAAGGTACAAAATATTAAAGAGTAATTTAATTTATACAAAGTCATTCAAAAACAATAATAACTTAAATTCAATAAAAGCATTTTATGAAAATATTAAATAACAAAATCTTTCATTTTTCTTTTACGTTTTAAAAAAAGTAATATTTATGGCAAATTTACCTTCAAACAATTTTATTCAAATTTATCAAATTTTGCTAAATGTAAGCTCTTGTTTTTCGATATTTTTCAATTCGATATTTTTATATTTAATTTTAACATCTTCTTCAGCATTTGCCGCCTCCTTGTCCTTGTCCTAGTGGTTAGTGCTGAGGAATGTCGACCGGAAGGATCCCGGTTCGACTCCCCCTCGGACGTGCTGTTGATGAAAACCCGGAAGATCCCGGATTGGATTCTTCAGCAGCCATTGGGGCGGTGGGGCTGGGTGCTCGGTGGATCCGAGGTTAAAATGAATTCCATGGGTGGAACCCAGGTTAAAACAAATTCCAGCCGTCCAAGACGTAAAAAGTGGATGCTCGGTGGATCCGAGGTTAAAACGAATTCCAACCCTTCGAATACTCTATAAAATAATCATATGAAGGCTTTCTTGTAAACCAGCACTGTGTTAACACACTTTAATGTGCACCACAAAAACCACCCTCAAAAATTCGGCTAGTGTTCGGGCTAGCAGCAGTCCAAAAAAAAAAACGATTTTTTATTGTAGTTTGCTTTTTTCAAACTTTAGAAAACTTAATTTTAACATTTTGGAAACCAATTTCGTTATTTCCATCTGGGACAATTTATTCGCTTGGATTTTTAGCACCAATTTCGTCGAATTTTTCTGCCGCTTGTTTTTGCTTATTTTCTTGGTGCATTTTTAAAAAAATTTTGTTTAACAAATTGGCTTTCAATTTTTTCGGTTGAAAGATATTTTTTAATTTCACCTTCTACAGTACCAAAATGGAAGCGATATTCAATTTTTGGCGGAATTTGTAAATTTTTATAATTTTAAAAATCATTTATTTAATTAATTTTTTAGGGATAATACATGTTTCTGCGATTGCCAGAACTCTATTTACCGTAATATATTTTAAAAATCCCCCAGAAGCAACAGTATCAAAATTATTAAAAGATTTTCATGAGCAATTAAAACGATTTTTGAACCAACAATCGGATATTCTTGGATTTCAAAATTTTGATGTATTTGCATCTATCATGTTTTTTGGAGGAATTTCATTTGGTCTTTTTAATTTATTTGTAATCATTTTTTTTGTTATTGTCCAACTTTTGATAATGAAAGAAAGTCACACCACGTGGTCAAAAGCCACTCAAAAACATTACAATTCATTGTTAAAAAAAAGCTTTATTTTCTCAATTTTTTGGTTGTATTTTATGTCTATTTTCTTACAAAAATTTTGACGAAAATTCATCAAATTTTCTTATGATATGTTTACTTTTTTCATTTTACAGTATCTTTAATGTTTTTTCAATAATTTTTAATGTTAAACCATACCGGGATTATATTTCTGACAAATTTAAAATTTGTTTAAAAAATAATTTTATTTTTAGAAACAAAAATATAGCTTTAATTCAAGTTTTAAAATAAAAAATAAATTACTTCAAATTTAAAACGGAATCGAAAATATTTGAAATTTTATGATTTCGAACATTTAAAAAAATTTTTAGTGCACAGCAAAATATACAAATTTCAGTGATGAAAAAAATTTTTGTAAAAGAAATCGCTCTCTTTTTTATTTTACTCTCTCTCACACTTTCTTTTTGTTACAGCACGAAAATATCAATGCTCGCTTGAACCGCGCGCAAAAACGACTCTTCAAAAATCGTCGCTGTTTGGGTGCCACTTTTTATTTTTTGTCTGCCATTTTTCATCTCTCCTTCATTTTTTCAATACTAATTTTCCACGTTTTATTTTTGTTTCTTTTGCAGCAAGGTTTGCTTTACTTCAAGCAGTTGACGAAATGGATGTAAGTTTTTATTATATTATTAATACATAGATTTATAATAGCTTTTTATTTTTTAGACTCGACGTCGCAGAATCTTGACTTCTATTGATGAAAATGTTACTGCTTCCAAAGCAACAATTGGTAAAGCAATGAAAGAAGTAAAGGGCTTTGGATTAACTGTGAGTTTCTTTTGCCTTTTGGTGTACTTATTGTAACAATTATATCCTTTTTTTAGCTTCGTACTGATCAATCAAAGCTTCAAGTAAAAGCAGCTATTAAGCCTACACTTCCACAAAAATGCCAAAAAGTTGTAGTCCCTGCTCCTGAAATGCCAAAAGTTGCTTCATTATCCAGTTATACAAGTTCTTCTAAGTCTCAATCATTTGTTCCTGTTGATTGCTTTGATGATGAACATAAATATCTTCTTTATATTGAACGTTGCCGTGTTCTACCACCACTATTTCTTCAAAATAAGATTATCTCTCCAAAGATGCGTGCAATTTTGTTTGATTGGATGTTACAAGTTCAAGAACGTTTCGGTCTTGAACATGATACTCTTCATCTTGCTTATTGTATGGTTGATCGTTGTCTTCGTCAAATGAATATTCAGAAAGAAAAGCTTCAATTGCTTGGTGCAACATGTCTTTTTATTGCAGCAAAATATGAAGAAGTTTGTATTCCACATGTCAATGATTTTGTATATCTTGCTGCTTCTTCATTTACAAAGCGTGATATTATGGTTATGGAAAGAAAGGTAAGCTTTTTACTATTTTGGTACAATATTATATGTGTAACTTTTTTAGATTTTTCAAACTGTTAACTTCAATATGGGTTTTGCTTATCCAAATCGTTTTGCTCTTCTTTATCTTTCTGCTCTTCAAAATAAAGATAATATCATCTATAATACATCAAAGCTTTTTCTTGATTTGTTTATGTCTTGTTATGATCTTGCTCATAAACTTCCATCTGTTATGGCTCAAGTATCGTTATATCTTTCATATTTTGTTGCTGGGGTTAATCTTCCTGCAGAAATTTATCCATTGATGGGCATTCGAAGAATTGAGCTCGAGAAAGAATGCAGTGATTTTGTTGATATAATAATAACATTCTCAACAACTCCAAAAGAAACTTCTCTTCATCGAAAATATGGAAAACGCAATATTCAACCTCGTCTTTCAGAAGCTCAACTTGAATTGCTAAAAACCCTGAAACTTCACTAATCTTTTTTTTTTACTTGTTTGCTATACGTTAGAATCTCTTTATGTTAGCTTTGTAAATTTTTCTGATATCTCTTATAAATACTAGTTTGGCTGTTTTCTTCTATATCCATTGTTGTATATTTTTCCATAACTTTTTTTTATCTTTTTCATTGTTTGTTATCTGTTGTATCCAATATATGTGTTTTTGAATGAATGAATCTTTTTTTTTGAACTTTTTGATTGGTCGTCTTTTACTTTTCTTTTTTCACCAATTAGATTTTGTTAAACTACTTTTAACGATAACTTTTCTGATAAAAAAATTTGCATATTTTTGAAAAAAAAAATTATTTGGTAGTATATGTTGTACCTAGCTTAGGTTTTCAGTACCGCGAAAAATACCGCAATACCGTACCACAGCAATTTTTATTGAGAAAATAGCAAAAATCTGATACTTTACTAAAAAGAGAAGTTTAATATAAAGTTTTAAACAAATATCTCCTGTTTTTGATAGAATTCAAGATTTAAAGAATCAAAAGAAAACAAAGTTTTGATTAAAGATTTTGATTATGAAATTATTGAAATTGCAATAAAATATTGTTATCGAATTTCTATTTTTGAAAGCTTAAATATTTCCAATGGTATTTTTTACAATTCTCTGATAAATATGATATTTCTGATCTCAAAGTAAGTTTATAGTTCACATTTGAATTCCTTTTTTTAAATAATTTTTGGGATTCAATGGATATGTATTTAGTCAAGCATAAATCTTTATCGAATATTTGTGAAATTTTTAATGCTTCAGTTTTATTTAATTTACAAAAACTTCGTCAAAAATGTTCTGTTTTTATATTTTAAATATTTGATTTTTGTTGATTTATTATTTTGTTGTACGTTTTCTTTTGTCATTTTTAAAAGTAAATTTTATGATGTAATTATAATTACTATCGGTCAAAAATTAAAATTCCTGGAAATTTGAATTTAAAAAAAAAAACTTTTGAATCTGACAAAAATAAAATGATTCAGAAATAAAAGGTATCATTTTGAAGTATCAACAACCAGACGACCTTGTACTTCATTCTTTTGTAATCTTTTAAGCAACTTTGGTAATTCAGATAAACCATGAATTTCAATTGGAACATCAATTAAACCCCGTGCAAAAAACTGAATAACTTCATCCATGTCTTTTCGATTTCCAATAAAGCTTCCTTTTAAAGTAATCCCACGTTGAACAAGAACATAGGAATTTGCATTAAAATTTGGATTTTTTGGTAGCCCAACTGCAACAATTGTTCCACGCTTTCGAACATATAACATTGCATCTTCAATTGGCTTTGTTGCAGTTGCAACATTTATCATTCCATGTGGACCACCTTTTGTAATTTCAATTATATGTTTAATAAGTTCAGAATTGCATGCGTCAACAAAAAAATCAGCTCCAAGCTTTTTACAATGTTCTTCTTTTGTTGTTCCCATATCTATTGCAAGAACTTGCATTCCCATAGCTTTTGCAAATTGTATTGCAAATGATCCAAGTCCACCACCAGCACCCGAGATTGCAACAATTTCACCTGCTCGAACACCCGATTGTTTTAAAGCTCGATAAACAGTTACACCCTATAAAATGAAGGATTAAGAATTTTTTTAAAGTATAAAAAACACACGGCACAATGAAGTGGTGCAGCTTTTGCAAGATCAATTCCATCGGGAAGTTTATGAGCATGTGTTGCAGAAACAACAGAATATTCTTGAAAAGTTCCATGTGAATGAATTGCAGCTAATTTTAATTTATCACAATAATGCTCATTTGAAGTTTTACAAGATTCACATTCAAAACAACTTTCAAGTGTCATCTAAATTTTAAAAAAAATAGAAATAGTACAAACAAATAAATAATTACCATAATTCCAACTCGATCCCCTTCTTTAAAACCTTTAACATTTTCTCCAAGTTTTGCAACAATTCCTGCTCCTTCATGTCCAACAATAACCGGAAGTGGAATATAATCTGCCATAGGAATATCTCCAGTAACAATTGAAACATCTGAATGACAAACTCCAGAAAATAAAACATGTACTAAAAGTTCATGTGCCTTTGGCTCAGGAACAGGAAAATCTGTTCGATAAATTGGATCTACTCTTAAACTTGTACAAACTTGTGCCTTTTGAATTTTTGGAATTGACATTTTTAAAAGAAGGGAATCAAAAAAAATGCAGCAGAAAAAAATGAAAGTAAAAAAGTGTAACAGCAAAAAAAGCTGAAATTTATTACACAAAAAAAGAAAAGGAAGCAAAAAACGGAGACAAAATTACTGATAAAAAAATGCTTTTGTTTTGAGCTATAAACTATATGCAACAGATTATGGAACAAAATAGATCAAAATTATCGAATTATCATATCTGTCATAAATTTACAATTTCTATAATTTGGACAACAACTTTGTTGGTTCATGTTATGAGAATGTAAAAAATGTTTACTCTTATTTTATTGAATTTTCTTTAATGCAAAAAGTTTTATGTTTGCTAAAATGTGTTAATATTGGTTTAAAATATTTTTGTGCATAAGTGAATTACTTTGAAAGAGATCTTGGTCCACTTTTTTAGAATAAAAGAAGAAATAAAAATTATCTGACGGTAATGTATGTATGTTACTTTATTTTGTCGAGATCGTGTAAAATCAATGGAATTTGAAATTTTTTTGTTTAGTTCGAAATTAAACATACCTAAATAATGAAAACAAAATGCATTCAAAAAGGATGTTAAAAATATTTGGCTTTTTTCTTATCATTTTCACATTTTTTGCAAAAGTTTAATTTAACAAGGAAAGGAAAAAAAATAGGAGAGGCAAAGTTTTTGTGTCCAAAAATGGGCACGTAAAAAAAGTTCTTTGTTAATGTTTTTAAGTTTTTTAAAGTGATAGCAGTTCTTTTTTCCCCTATGCTTTTGTTTCTTTCTTTTGTTTGAATATAAATAACTTATAATTTTACTTCTCTCAAAGATAATCTAAATATAATATTTTCTGTTGCATAGATTATCTTTCCTTTTTAAGAAAAAAGACGAATTCTTTGGTTTTTTTGTAAGGGAATTTGTATTCAATTTTAGATCTCTTTTTTGAATTTGAAAAGTCAAATTTTATTTTGTTTGTGTTTGAACTCCATATTTCTTTTATTTACATGTTTGTTTTATAAATTTATGTATTTTTTGTATTTTTATCTCTTTACTATCGCTTATATTTTTTTTCTCCTAAATTTCTTGCCATTCATTCTTATACACTTTTGACTTTGCTGTTTTTGTGTTATGCTTCACTTTTAATTTGCAATATTTATTACATTTATATTTCTACCCTGAAATTTTCTTTACGGCATCAAAACTTTCTTCTTTCTTTAACTTTCATTTGGCAAAAAAAATTAGAAGAAAAGATTTGCGTCAAACATTTACTCTCTTTTTTTCTTGTTTGAGGCACTAACTTTTCTGCAAAAATAAAAAAAATGCTTTAACTTTGTTTTTAGAGATTTTTTAATATGCTTAAGATTTAAAAAAATTTTTTTTCAAATTTATTGTTTTTAAAAAAGCAAAGGTGGATACTGGCTTGCATTTTTGTTTGTTATCCTTCTTTTCTATCATTTTATTAATAATAACGGAAACGACGCACATTATTCTTTCTTTTAAAAAATTGTTTTTTGGCAATAGAACTTTCAAATTTTTGGTAAATAAGATGGGATAAAAATAATTGCATGAGACATCTTTTTGAAGCATCAACTTTTTTCAAGATACTATAAACTTATTTTGAGATGGCAAAAATATAATATTAAGGTTAATGTTATAATTCTAAGATAAAAGAATTCAAAAAAATTTATATTCAACTAAATTAAAAAGTTATCATGCATATAATAATTTTTTTTCATGTGGAAAAATTAAATAAGCATTTTATCATTTCAATAAATCTCTATTTGTTTCGGTCCACCGTTTGAATTTTACTTTTAATCAATTAAGCTCTGCAATACAAAACTGTACGTACTTGAAAGTGATTTAAATTCAAGATAAAAATATCTGATGATCTTTGAAAGTACATTCAAAAATTTCTGCAAAACCTTCTTTCATGCTTTTTTTGAAATTTTTTCATTTTTTTTCTTCTTGCAACTGAATGAGTAAGTAAAGTAATAAGAAAAATGCCATTCTTAAAAAAGAAAATTTTTCTCCATTTTTGTTTCTTAAAAAAGTTGTTTCGTTTCTTATTTTTTTGCCATAAAAAGTGCCAAAACATAAGAGTACATTTTTAGCAGATTTTGTTTTCTTTCCCTTCTCTGTTTTTGTTTGGCAAAAAACTTAAATAAATTTTCTCAGTAAAAAGCGTGTTTTTTAGCAAAAAAAGATAGCTATTAATAGAAAAGAAAAAGAAAACATGAGGGTTTTTAAGGAAGTATAAAAAGGAAATTAGTAATAAACGTTTTTTAAAAATACATGAATAATAATTGAGGGGGATATATGATATCCAATTATCTTTGAACAACACAAAAATGCGTCACAAACAATTTAAATTTCTCAAGGGGAAAAGAAATAAATTTTGCAGGTATAATTACACGTATCTCTCACCTGTTTATTTTATTTGTCATTTTAAAGTATTAATTATTGTGTTACAAAATTTGAATTTTGTGCAAAAAAAGCGATGTTTTTACTTCCTTTTTTGAAAAAGTTAATTTGCACCTTTGTTTAATTTTTCAAAAAAATATGCGTTTTTTCCTAGACTGTTTTCTTAAAGAAAAAAAATATTATTGCAAATTACGAAATATAATTATTTGAAAAAAGCAGCATTGATCTTTAAACTTTCAAAAAAAAGACACCAGCCAAAAACGGCGATGCCAATGTTTTCTTTTTTTGACAGTCGCGCGCAATAAAATATTTTTTTGAAAAAATAAATGTTTGCGCATCTTCCAATTTAAAAAAAATAAAGAAACCGTCTGTCTGTATTCAAAAAAGGGTGATGACAAAAATATGTGTTGAAATAATAAAGAATAAACTGAATTTTATGGTAGAAAAGAAAAATTCAAGGATGGCATAAACAATTGTTTTATTATTTTGAAATCGCTTGAAAAAACATACGTATGATTTTTTTCGATTGTTTTCTCCATTTCAGATGCACATGTATGTCTTTTGGTATGTCTTTCAATTTTATAATATTTTTTCTTCTATTTTTTCTACACTATCCATTCTACCACCTGCTTATCATTTTTCTTTTCATGACAAAATGGCATTTATCTGCATACACTTTCTTTTAAAACTGTTTTTCTTTCATCACACACATTGAGATTGACTAAATCCTTGGGAAGGCAATTGAAATATAGAAGAGTTCTTCTGATTTCTTCCATTTTTAATTTTTAATAGATTTTTAACTCATAAATCTTTTCTTCAATTTTTTCTTCATTTTATGGTGCCAAAACTCATTTTTGAAGAAAGAAAAATATTCTTATGTAAAAACGATAAACGCAGTTTTTTAGTGTTTAAAAGTCAACTCTCATTTTTTAGATACAATATATTTATTTTCATTGTTTTTTGAGAAATTTAAACTTTGCCAAAGAAAGGTCGCATTGAAATTGGATTAGTTTAAAAAACAGTTAATCAAAAACTTTGTAATGATGTATTTTTCGCATAATCATTTTACTTTTTTTTTGTCATTTAATATTAATAAAGTACATTTTATACTATTTGCCCAAAAAAATCTTTTTTACAAACCACAATTTTTTACTTACTTTTTTTGCAGGCTCATTTCTTTTTTTATCCCATTTATAAAATATTATTTTTTTAAGCTCTTATTTTTTTTCAATAAAGGTAAGAAAAAAAGGTCTCACATGACTTCTGAAATTTTCAAAAAAAAATTTATTGGAAAAAAAGAAAGAAAACGAACAGACATTTTTATTGCAATTTTTAAATATCTTTTTTTTATATTCCATTTTGTTTTTTTTGTCCCTTTTCACCCTTTTTTAAAAAACCATCTGTTGTCGTTATATCTCCCGTTTTCCTTCCCTTTTTAACTTGTTTATCTTATATTTTATTTTTTTTATATTTCTTAATTATCTCTCTTTCATCCCTTCTTCCCTTCCCATTTCTCAGACATACACAAATTTTTTTAATCGAATTGTAAAATTTATTGTTTTTTGCTAATGTTTATAAAAATAGCTAACTTTTTTTTTCTTTTTTTTTCAGTGAATCAAAGATACCAATTCTGTTTAATGAAGTTTATTTAAAGGTTGGTTTATAAGTTTAATGATATTTTAAATAATTGGATCAACTTTTGGGGTTGTACGTTCAAAGATTAGCATTCAAAATCGACGGATACTTTATTTTTACCTAATTGTCATAAAAATATTAAGAGTTTAAAAAAATGAGTGAAATAAAACCGAGTAAAAATTGAAATTCCTAGGGGTATTAAGTGTTAATTGAATCATAGAAACATTAATAAAGAATCTGTTGCACTGGAGGACATCAAATGGACAACTGGGACAAAAAATTTTTTCATTGTTTTCATATTCAAAAGCATCAGTGATTCCTCTCTAGCTATTTTTTTGCCTATTTCTGGAGGCTTATCATTATGATGTTTTCTAATGTGTTTAAACCTTAAAGTTATTGTCTCTTTTTGATTTCATTTGCTAAAAAATAAAACTCAATAAAACCCCCACACTTTTTTATTCTTTAAATATTTTAGGCCACAATAAAACTCATACACACTTGTTAATGTTATTTTTTTCATTTTTCGTAAAGTTGATTCTTTTTTATATTTATTTGTTGTCATGAAATGAAAATGATTTAACTCAAAACATTAGAGTCATCTCTTTTTTTCTTTCCAAAAACGACATTGAAAAATATTAGAAAAAAAGAGGAAAGCAGCCGAAAAAAAAGTTAGTAACAAGCGCAAAAAAAAATCTTTCACGCGTGTCTTTCGTGGTCGTGGTTATATTTGTCGTAAAACAAACTGGTATCAAAAAAACTATAATATATTTTGATTCGAAAAAAAAGAAGAAAAAAAATAAATCGTTTTTTTGAGGTTAAAGTAATTGAATTTTTGTTATTTAATATTTTTAGGCATAGGGTTACAGTAGTATTTTAAAAGAGTTTTCGTGGTGGAACCAATAATTGAGTTATAATTGTTTTTTAAAATTTTGTAAAGGTTTATTTTTCTGCGTTAATTATCTTTTAAGTGATTTTATGAAGGTCAGTCACTTCGGGGTCATTTTAGAATGAAGTCTTTTAATATTATGTTTCTTTCAATTTTTTTAAAACTTCCTCAACTTTTTCTTTTTTGACGTTTTTTCTTTTGTCCTCAAAAGAAAAAAAGGGAAATATTAAGGAGGCGTTGAAACCGATTACTGCCCTCCTGTCTTTCTTCTTAAATAAAAACACACTATTTAAATCGAGAAAGATGCTTTTCTCTTATGCTTTTGATTCGCTTGCTTGTTGACATTCTTATTTTTCGATTTGTTTCCGTTTTTGTCTTTTCTCCTTTTTAAGAAGAGTGAGAGAGAACTTGAACAAAAAAAAGAGAAAAGGCCAATTCTCTTCTGTGTTTTCAATCCCCCCTCTTTTTTAACAACAAAAGAAAGTATAAACTGTCAGCCCTCTTTTTTAACTTCCCATCCCCTTTCTTTTTTAGAGAGTGACACTTTTTTTCTCTTGTTTGCAAATATCAGCAATAAAGAAGCAAAAGATGAAGGAAGGCAGAAGGCCATCTTATTTTTTTCTCCTGGATAAAAGAAAAAGAAATAAGTAAGAAAAAAAGCTGTTACAAAAGAGACATACTTTGCCTTCATCTTTCCTTTATAACATTCTTTTTTTGTGTGCCAAAATAGAATGAAAGAAAAGGAAATATAAATGCCAACAACAAAAATAACACTAAACAATTTCTTCATATAAAAAGTAGAAAAGCAGTCCCAAAAAAATATTCTTTTTTTGGTTGAAATTTGAGAGAGAAGAAAGCAAAGGAATGCTACTCACTTTTTATTTTGTGTGCCCAAAAAAGCAGCTTCTTCTTTTGCTTTTTTTTTTCAGGCTGTTAACGACCACCGCCACCACCAAAGCCGCCATTGATGATGTTGCTTAAAAAAATGTTTGAGAAAAAAAGTGAAAGAAGAAGGTTCAACAAAAATTGAGAGAAAGTGGCAATGCTGATGGGGTTGACTAAATTCATGCTTTCATTGAATGCCTGCGCTTGTTTGTTTCAAGCTTCCAAAAAAAGCAAAAGAAGTCGAAAACAAAAAACAACATTGTCTTTCATTTTTTTCGGTGGCAGTTGGAACCCTTTTTAGTCAACGCCTTTGCTCAACAAAAAAATAACGTATAAGGCAGAGTTAAGCGTGGAAAAAAGTGAAAACAATGCCAACCAAAAAAATATAAGAAAGCTTCATGTTTTTCTTTTCTGTGATGACTTCTAAAAGCATCCACCATCGCCCAAAAAAAGGAAACTTGCCCCGGGAAAAGCGTATTGACGCGAACACAGCCGAATGAAAAATAAACGACCCATGCAAAAGAAGGATGTGAAATAAAAATAACAAACTGATACTTACTTTTTTGTTTTTTCCTTCTTCCGATATTTGTCTTTCACAATGCAAAAAAGTGCTTCTTTTTTACATATATAAAATTTACTTAATATCGGATATTAGAATTCATTAATTGATCGGATTAATTACATTTATTATTAATTAATTATGTTAATTAGTACTAATATTGTTTACCTTTAAAATGTTAATTCCCTTGGGGGGATACATGCTTGAAAGGTCAAGTAGGTTTAACCTTTTTTGGCATTTTGAAAATGTAATTGACTCTTTAATTAGCCTGCAATTTCGATAGATAAAAACACATTTAACGACTGCTGTTCATTTTTAAAGATCATTGAATAGAAGCAATAAAAACATGTAATTCAAGGTTATTCTTTTCTTTGTTAAAACACAAAAAAGCATGAATTTTTTAAGATTCTGCAAAGATAAGGTATTTAATAGTTTCAGATAATTTGATTATAAATTTCATGTATTGTCAACGTAAAATTATTATCCCCTTTAAGACTTCCTCCTTAATCCTACAACGAAAACCATTTTCAAACACTTTTAATCCTTTCTTCTATAATTTTTTCGCTGAATTTTTTTCAATGTCCTTGATTTTTTTTCAACTGTTGAATTTGATTTAGTTTAAAAACCCGGCATCGTCTCCTTTTTCTTCTTTATTCTTTTGTAATCCGGTCATTCAACTTCTTCAACATCTCTCTTTTAACTCTTCCTTCGAATGCGCAACTTAATTTCCATGATTTTTTTGTCTGTGTTTTTTTCTCTCAAGTTTGACATTTGTTAATTCATTTTTTAAAAAATAAAATTAGCGTTCTTTTTTATTTCATTGAGTTTTTTTAAGTGGGTTTTTTGAATTGGAAGATGGCATCATTGTTTTTTTTTGTTGTTGTTGAAGAACCATAAAAAAACGAGGAGAAAAAAATCTGTGAAACAAAGTGATGTTGTTATTTTTTTTGGTTATATTTCAACAAAGCAGAAAAGAAATGAGATATAATAGTTTTTCATTTTTGTGGATAAAAATTTGGCACATTCGTTTGAAAGAATGCATTTTTGGATGGCCTCCAAAATAAAAGCGCAAAACATTTATGGAGTTTCTCTTTCTCTCTATTTGCAAAAAAAGAGTTTTTAGGAGAGAGATTCCAAAAATAATATTTTAACATGAAAAACAAATGAGGAAAATGAGCGGAGATTTGCTTGCTCCTTTTCTTCCATTTTGTTGGATACCGTCATTTTGTTTCTCTTTCTTTTTTTGCCTCCTTTGCTTTCTTAACTTTTTTTTTTGTGGGAAAAACACCACCATTCTCATTTAAAAACATAGAACAACAATTTTTGTGGCGGTTTTGATTGCTTTCAAAATTTCCTTTTTACTTTTTCTTTTTCTCTTTCATTTTTCTTTTCGGCTATGAAAAATAAAATAATGTTTTTAACTCCTAAATAAACTCCTCCAATTTTTTTGGTTGGGGTCCGGTTGTTTTCTGTCATCTCTCTTTTTTTTCTTTTGTCTTTTTTTTATTGGGAGAAAAGAAAGAGAAAAAAAAGGTTTCAGTTCTCTTTCACATTTCCAAAAACAGCGCGTCGCATTTTTCCTTCAATGGTTGCACACTTTTTTGCGAACATTTCATACTTTTTTCTCCTTATATTTTTATATCCCTTGAATAGACCCCAAAAAAGCAAAAGAAGAAGAAAGTCGTCAACTCTTCCAAAAGCAGAAGAAGAAGAAAGCAAAAAAGGGAAGCAAGCAAGCAACAAAAAAGACAAGGCAAAAAAATTGTGGAAAACGAAGATATATATAACGCATTTCAAATAACAACAAAAAAAGAAAATTCATTTTTGCAGTTATAAGAATAAAAAAATGTAGAAAAAAAAGACATGCTCATTTTTGGTGGCGCTGCTTTTTTTGCACATGGCCTCTTTCTTTTTTTTTGGGAGGCGGCGGATATAATAAAAAAAGATAGATAAAAAGTATGCGCGTGTGTTTTTGCGCGCTCGTACATACACGCGTTCAATTTGAATCTATTCTCATTTTTGGTAGTTTTTTAAGTGTCTTTATTTTCTTTCCTTAATTCCCCTCTTTTTTTCGTTTCGGTTTTATAATTTTTGTGACACCGCGAATTACATTACAATTTTTTTCAATATAAAAAAGAGAAAAAATAGCTACGAATGTTTTAAAAAGAAGGGTAAACTAAAACTAATTTAATCAAAATTTATTACTCCATTCAAAAAAATTTATGAAAAATAAGAAACATAAAAAAATTATATTATTTTTCGGTTTTTAATGTTTAATTTAGATAAGATTTGTTTGTTGATAATTTTTTATTCAAAAATTAGCAGCAGCTTTTTTTCAGAAAAAATTATTTGAAAAAATTTTTTTAAAAAAAGCGCGGGTCTTTTTTAGTGATGGCGGTGGCCGTGGTTTATTCTCCCCTTTTATTATTTAATGGTTAATGAATCATAGAAAAGAGAAAAAAGTTTGATGACGGTTAAAACTTTTTTTTGAAAAAAATGGTTGTTTTGAAAGATTCAAATAATTTATATTTATTAACTTTTGAGTGTCTTTTCTTGCAGTTGTTTTTTAAATATGGCAATGACTAGGATTGGATTTTTAAAATTAAATCAAACATTTTTTCGATAAATTTGTTAGTTTTTCTCTTTTCTTTATAAAATGAGATTACCTTTTTTTATATGTGTATTAACTCGAAAAAAAAATCGGTTAATAGAAGTTGAAGAAAAAAAATAACGAGAAGGGGGAATAAACGAGTTAATCTTGCGATAAGCCGCTCCGCATCGCTTGTTTTTTTCGTTCTCTCTTAAATTTTTGTGGTTTTTACCCCCTTTTTTTCCTAGAGTTGACAATAAAAAAATAATATTTATTTATGTTTCTGATAATTGATATATTTGTGTTTTCTCCCCCCTTTTTCAAGGTTAATTTTTAAATTAATTAATTAAAAATCACTTTTTTAAAAATTTTCCAGAACAAAACCATCTGTTTTTTGTTTTTTTTTCAAACGAAATTAACACTCCTTAAAAAAGAAAAAATGTTTTTGAAAGAGTTTTCCAAATTTTATTCCTTGTTTTATTATTGTAAAAAAACTGCTATTTTCACTTTTAAAAAAAATTTGAAATGGATTATTGCCTTTTTTCAAAACTTGTTGTTTTTTGGCTCGTTTCAAAAAAAGTAATAATAAGAAAACAATGTTTTTTGCGCCTAAAAACAGCGTCAAAATTCATATGTTAATCTTCTTTTTTTCGTTCTTTATCCAAATTTTAGTTGTTCTTTTTTCTTTCTCTCTGATGTCTTTAAAAAAAAGGAAATCTTTCAAGCTCAACGGGACTTACAATTGAGTATTTGTTTGTCAAGTATGATAAGTGATTTTATAAAATCAAGTGTTTGTTTTTTTTTGAAACAATTTAATCTAACATATTTTTTGACACCTTTTTTAAAATTATAAATTATGTTTTTTTAAAATTATTAAGTAAATTATAGCACATTTGAATTTTATTTGTTTATTCATTTTTTATATTTTTATTTTAAATTCTATTTTTGTTTTTTAATAGGTTTTAAATCTTATATTTTTCTATGATTTTTGAAAGGTCAAAGTTGTTTTTATCTTTTCTTATTTTTTATTGTGCAAGTCATACATATAATATTACGTCAGAAATTAAATGAGAACTTGCGTAATTTTTTCTTTAAGAATGTTGCCATATAAGTTTTGTTTTCTTCGCCCGAACTAGGCATGGCATCGGGGCGACTTTTTTAATGCCCGGCCCGGCCCGGTGAAAAGAAGCCCCGGCCCGGCCCGGGTAAAAATTTAATTTTTAGTAATTTTGCCTTGGTCCCCCCTGTGCAGTTTTTTTCAGAAATCGTGAAAATCAAGGCCCGGCCCGGTACCGGGCCGGCGCCTGGGATTTCTGGGTTTACCCGACCCGGTGCCATGCCTAGCCCGAACTTAAATATTTTGAGAAATTAAGAATGTCACTTGTTTGAGGACTCTTGAAAAATGTACAAACAAGTATGGCATTTATTTTAATGTTTGAAACCCACCATTTTTAAATTTGACTCAATTAATAAATCTTTCAAAATTCTAATTATATATTCCTTCATTAATTACTCAGACATTTTCATATTTGTTCTTTGTCATTTCAATTTCATTCTTTTTACCCTTTGCTTTTTGCACTTTTCAAAGCTTTAAAATTATAAAAAAAATTTCTTTATAGCATTTTTTAAAAAAATAACAAACAAGTTTTTGGTATCTTTCTTCACTTTTTTGTTTTTGATTTTTCCTGAAAACTTTTTTCTTACTTTTTTTTGCAATGTCTCGGTCTTCGTTGTTCTCCCGTGTTCGTTGAAAATTGTCTTCAAAAAAAAAAACAAATAATCGAAAACATCTGTCGAGCCAAAATAAAACTTTTTTTATATTTTATTTTGATTCAATTTTGGGAGATCAATTTTATGCTATCGCTTATTAATTGCTCCATTTAAAAAATAGATTTTTAAATTTGCTTATTATTATTTCCCTAAAATTTTTTTGGTGCCTTTCAAAAAAGTAGTCTTTTTAAAACAATCTTGAATCATTGTTTCTAAAATTTACAAAAAAAGGAATTTATAAAAAATTAAAAGAAAAGCGTCTTTTTTTCCGTTTCCTCCTTTTTTTTGTCTTTTTTTCTTGAATCATTGATTGAAAGTTGTTGATAATAAAAAAATAGAATTGAAAAGTTTGTTTTATTAACGATGGTTTCCTTTTTTTTATGTTTTGTAAAGTTTAAAGTTTTTTCGTGTTCTTTAATGGCACTGTGCTTTTAAATAATATTGTAATCGATGATTATCTTTTTATGCTTCGTTTTTAATTTGTTTATTATTTACAGTCGCCAAAATTTTATTACAAAGATCTTAAATGTCATTTTTTCACAAATTTTTCGTTCAAAAATTTTGAATTTTTTTACTTTCCTTTTATCTTTTTCTAAAACGGGTGCAAATGAGCAAGCTTTAAAAAATCGCAGTAAATCAGTTAGTTTTCCCCTTTTTTAAAATTAAATTTGCAAAAAAAAAAAGAAAAAAATTGGTTGCTGTTTTTTGTTTGTCATAAGAGAGAAAAATCGCTTCAAAATCTCACTTTTTTTTATTACAAGATAAAAAACTTCACTTTTTCTGACGACAAAGTATAATAGTATTTATGTTTTATAAACTCTCTCCCAAAGCAAAAGCCTTTTTTTTTGATTTTTTAAAAAGAGAGATGCGGCGGCAAAAAATCCTTTCTTTTTCACAATTTTCGGTGTCGAATCAACTAACTTTTTTGATTTTCTTCTTTTTCATCTTTCTTATAGGTGTGTTGTTTGTGGATGTAAGCAAGCAAGTAAGTAAGCAGCGCAAAATATAATATACATATATAACATTAATAGATGAGAAAAGAGAGAGCGATAGCAGCATCAGCATCAAAAGAAAGAAAGAAAGAAAAAGTTAGCTCCCACCAAACAATATAAAATAAAACGGGAGAGAGAGAGAGATGATGGTGATGATGCTATCCTTGTTGTTGATGATGATGATGATCGATGCAAATAAATGTGGTTTGAAAAATATAAAAAAAAAGTTAAAAAGCATCTTGTTCGCTCTCTTTTTTAATAAACTTGTGTATGTCTTTTTTATATAAGCAATTTTGCAAGAAAAACACCCAAAGCTTTCTTTATTTTTCTTTGTTTTGTTTAAATACTTCGTTGCTTTATGTTCCTTTTTTTCGAGAAAAAAATCATATCAAAACATGACAACAATGAAGGACTCCTGTTTTTTTTTAAAATAGATGAGGTGTGAAAAAGATATATTTATTTTTTATGCCTTTTTAAAAATAAGTTAAAAATAGAATTTAATTAATTTTTTATTATTTAAATTAATAAATATTTACTGTTAACCTTTTAAAAAAAATTATTGAGGTAAAAAGAAAAAAACAAGTCTCGCAACGATAAAAATTCTTGAAACGAAAGCGTTATTCGTTTCGAAACATATGCCAAACCATTTATGTAACGTTTTTATTTCCCTTTATTCCTCAAAAAAAATTTTGTAATTGATTAAAAACGTCACCGCCGGTGTCCGTTCTATGTTCTCCCTCTATTTTTCCTCCTTGAACTTTTTAAAGTCTTTTTCCACTTTTTTAAATATTTCATTGTCGAAAAAAGGGAACAAAAAAACGGGGAGGCAAAAAAAGGCATCACCAAAAAAATCATCACTTCCATATATATATATTTTTTTACCACCACCAATTTCTCTCAATTTCTTTTTCATTTTCGCGCTAACTAAAAATGTGTATCTGCAAAGTTTTTGCTGCAGGATAGAACAATTCTATTTTTCTTTATTATTGTCATCGTTGTCTCTCTTCTCATTTTTGGTGTTGAACGTCGCCGTTGAATGCCTGCTTGCAGCAAGCATTAAAACCGCTCATTTTTTCTTTCTTCCATTTTCTGCCTTCGTTTCTTTTTTTTGCGCGCGCTCAATTTTTGTGCTTTTTTTCTCTCCTTTAATTTTTTTCGGTTACGCCGTCGTTCCCTTTTTTTCTATTCTATCTATCTTGGCTTGGGCTAGTCATTATAATGTTTCATCAAAAAAAATATGTTATAAACGCGCAGAAAAAAAATGAAATGAAAATGCAGGATCCTTCTTCTTTTTGTCTTTCCTTTTTCATTTTTAATGTTTGTCCGAAAAAATGAAAGAAACATAACTGCTACCACCCAAGAAAAGTAAGAACAAGCAAGAAAAGAGAAGAGACACGCAACATAAATATATACGGATGAACACCCCCTGCATTTATTACCCCCTTATAAATTGTGTCTGTGTGTTTTGCGCAAAAAAAAACACATTTTATACGTTTGTATAAAAAAAGAGTAAGGAAGACCTCCCAAACAAGCCAGTTAAAATAAAGTCCAGGACGACAACAAAATGACGACGACGACTCACCCAACATTGAATGAATGAATGACTGACGACGACGACGACTGACTTGAAATAACTTTGACTGGTAAAAAGCTAATCGATCTATTTGTTTCGACAAGATGGAAGAAGTGCGAGCACCCAATTCTTTTTTTTTCTTTTACTTTTTTTGAATGACGGACAATCTCTTTTTCAATTCAAATTTAACATACATCCTATCTCTTTTCTTCCTTTCTTTTGTTGTGTTTGGTATATACCTTTTTTTGTATGAAAACGATGATGATGATGATGATCGCGGGCTTGCTTTTTGCACGTTTGAGGCAATGCTCGAAAAAGCGTGTTTTGCATTAAACAAAGCTTCTCTCTTTTTTTGCTTACATTTGCTCTCTCTCTTTCCTTCTTTTACGATGTGTTTGATGAAGATTGAAAGAAGGAAAGAAAGAAGTAATTACAACCTTTTTTACATTAAATTTAAAAAAATATGATATTTGCGGTATTATAAAAAGAAGTTTAAGTGGTTTTTAAACACTCTTTTTTTATTTCTTGCAAACTTGCAAAAAACAGAGGTTCATGTCTTTCTCCTTCCTGCCCTTTTCTTTTTCAAATACCCCGATTTGTCTCATTTTGTCACTTGATCTATCTCTCTTAACGCGATTGATTTGTGTTGTTTGCCCCCACCACTCTTTTCCTTTCTTCCTTTTTTTCGGTTTTTAAAACATTGCGAAAAACGCTTGTTCATTTTTTCACACAATTTAAAAACAGAACATTTGTTTTAAATTTCTTTTTTTTCTTTTCGATAAAAATTGATACTTTTTTCAATTTTAATCAGTCAAAAAAAGATGATACGTTAAAAATGTTGTTTCTTTTTTTGACGTATGTTTAATTAAGAGAGTATTATTGATTGTTTGACACTTTTTCTCTTTCATTAAATATGTTTTTGTTTATTTTTATTTCTTCCGTGTTTTTTAAATTCAATTTATTAATTTGCAAACAATTTAATTTTTTTAAAGTGCTTGTGTATTTAGTTATAAGTGTGTAAAAATGTGTGTGTGTATACTATTACTCTTCTGCTCCTGATTCTTTTTTTTACTTCAATAAAAAATTTTCTTTGTTAGTTTTGTTTTTTTTACTTTGATTTCTTCAAGTTTTTTTCATACGCGTGTATTTTTCTTTTTTACGTTGGTTTTTTTTATCAGCAAAAAAAAAGAGAGTTAAAATTCGTTTAATAATACGTTATAGTCTCTCCATATTTTTTTTTCTTCACACATTTTCTTCAATAAACAACTGAAAAACAGAAAGAAAAACTATAAATTAAATTTCCGTTTTTTCTCTTAAAATACGACTTTGTAGTTTTGCCAAATTATTTTAAAGCTTATTTTCTTCTTTTGTATTTATCCCTTTTTTCGCGTTTATTTACTTCGTTTTTTTAGTTAAAATATTTACTACGTGATTTTGCTTTTTCAACAAAAGTTTTTAACGCGATTTGTTTTTGATAAACTTTTTAAACAATTTTGTTAAAACTTCCCTTTTTTTGCAGGCATTTTACAACTTATTATTTAAAAATATTTTGCCAAAAATTATACTCCTTAAAAATACCAAAAAGTATTGTTTATGAAATTATAAATTGATAGTATTAAATTAAATTGTTATATGGTATATATATTTCCCTGTGAGACAAAATCAAAATACTACAATTAATTTTTTTGCTGCTTATTTAATTTTATAAAGAAATTATTACTCCTATTATTATTCAAATTGCCAATCTGATCATTAAATTGATCAGTAAAATATTGCAAAGTTGACGAAGTTATCGCAAAAAAATTTATCCGCTACCAAAGTCTCGTCACTGCCGACAACAACAACAACTTCAACAGCGTTGTTGCCGCAGCAGCCTTCTTCATCAAATAATAATAATATTGTAAATAATAATAATAATAGCAGTCCGAATGTTTCAACAACTTCATCATTACCGCAATTATCGGCAATTGCATCACGTCCACCCCCGCAGCAGCCAAATATGAATCTTGAACTTGTTCCATGTATGTTTAAATCTCGTGCAGGAGATGGAAAAGAATCAGAAGTTGTTGGATTTGTAATTCGAACACCTGGAAGTACAACTGGAACAATTGTTCCAACAACTTCAACGCCTCCAACAACTTCCAAACCTGGGACGACTATCGCAAAACAACCAAAAATTCAACCAAGAAGGAGTGATCCAATAATTGCACCAAAAAGGATAGATTCATTACTACAAAAAATTCTGCCTGCAACTTCTGCCAATTCGGCCATACTTCCGGCACCTTTAACAACTTCGCTATCAAATGGTGCAGTTTCAAATAAAAATGGTAATTTGGGAATTGGAAGTTATATTGATATACCTTTGACAGCATTGGGACAATCTGCTCCACCACCTTCAAATAAACCACCACCAAAACCAAGATCAAAATCAACAAAGGCAAAACCAAAAAGTAAGGTTGTTGAAGAAATGCCAACAACAACATTACCAGCTCCACCAAGTCTTCCATCAACATCATTTGAAATGCAATCTCCACCACAACTGTTACCAGCAGAATCGTATCCCCAGAATGTATCTGTAACTACAGTATCATCAAGTCCACCAAGTTATTTGCCACCAATTAGTTCTACAGGAATTCCATCAACAAGTTATCACCATCAACAGCAACACCAGCAACAAATATCATCAAATGGTTGTACATCAGATGATTTGAATGCCATTGAAATTGCTCATAGCCTTAGTAATGATCAAAAAGCAAGGAATGAATTTTGGAATAGCAATCATCAGCAGCCACATTCTTCACATTCACATTCACATGATCAATATTATAATTATGATTCGAATTATTTGTATCATCAACAATCATCTCAAGCACAACAACCGCAAACAACCTCACATTCAAATGGAGGATATCCACCTGCTTCTGTATATCCACAGACTTCATCAGAATATAGTGGTAATCATGAAAGATCAAATAGTTTTGGACAAAGTAATGGATATGTTCATTCACAACAACAACAACCAAATGGTACAGGACATCATAATGGTAATCATTGGGTTCCACAACCTCGTCCCCTTCAACAACAACAACAACAACAACAACAACAGCAATATTCTGGTGTACAGAATCAAATGACTTCATCAACTCCAGATAGCGGAATCCAATCAATTGATGGTTCACCACCTTCAACAAGTGCATTCACACCTCCAATGATTTCACCATATCCTCTTCAAGTAAGTAGTTTACTAAAGTATAAAATTTGCTTCATAAATTTTCATAAGTCTATCTGTTTTTATTTTTTAGGCAAATCACTTTGATTCAAATTTAACTCAAACAACAATGGCCCCACAACAGCATCTTCCATCAATGTCAACAACCCATTTTTCGGCAGGTCCAATGGGTTCTATGCGTTCAAGGCTTAGTACAGATGGTGGTTGTGGCCCTCAACAATCACATATCCATTTACCACCATTAAATTGTATGCTTCCATCACAATCTGGAATTTCATCAGATAAATCTTATCTTCATCCATCATGTTCATATCAATTAAATGAGCCATTAATCTGTGAAACCGAACTTGATGATATTGGCCGAATTGAACCCGTTCAATCAATTTCCCCTCCAGGTCTTGAAGATGAAAAGCGAAAAGATACGGAAGATGATGAAGATTGTGATTATTCTGATATGCCAACATTGATACGAGGGGATATGGATAAAGATATTCAAGCGCCATCTGAAGCGCCTCGAACTTCGTCAAGGATATCAAACAATCAAGAAGAGGAGAAAAAGAAGAAAGCAGAATCCCCACAAAAATCAAAAGTTTCTGATGCAATTGCAATAAATCCAGATATGGATGCAAATGAAATAGCTAAAATGTTAATGTCATCTTTGCCAGAAGAAAAGGTAATTTTTGTACTTTTTTTTTATTGTTGTTTTTTTTATCATGAACTTCCTTTTGCATCTTTTACAACAAAATCCCTAGGCAATTTTGTAGCCTAAATGTATTAAGTCAAAAATTCCAATTATTTTATGGTTATTTTTTGTTTTTGACTTATTTAACCTTTTTTAAGAAAAGCTTTAAAAATTAGAAAGTACATGCCTTTTTGCATAAATAAATAAAATGAATGACTTCATACATTTTTTTGAAGGTAGACTCCAAAATACACTCACTCATTTACGTAATCCCATGTGGCCTTTTTTTAAAAAAATCTTTGCAAAAAAACAAAGAAAGAAAAACTTTTACCTATTTTGTTTAAAAAAAGGGCAGCTTTAAAAATGGCAGCCATCAAATAAATATAGGCTCTTTTATATATAAAAGAAATTATTATTTATCTTATAAAAAAAGAACCTTTCGTAAAGACAAACACGTCTTGTAACGCCTCTCTAATTCATATAAAAATAATGTGTGCCAAAAGAAGCAGGATATTTCACAACTTTTTTCTTTTTTGATACATATTTTTAGTTTTTTTTTTGTTGAAGAACGCGGGGTTATTTGTGTTACTATGGGGCTTCTTTTCCCTCTTCTTCTCTCTCTCTCATGTTCTCATGCTTGCTTTATTGCTTACTTCTTATGGCACACATTTTTTTAAAAGCAGAAAAAAAACATTTCAAAAAAAGTTGTTTCTGCTCGCTCTTTTTTGTTTTTGCTTTAATTCCTTCACTCTCACTTTGCTTCTATTTTTGAATGGTTGAACTTCAAATGTATATTTCTTTTTAAATGACTTTTACCGTCATCAACCATTTGACGCGATTCCCTTCTTCTTCTTCTACTACTTCTTCTTCAACATTGTCGTCTTCGTCATCGTCTTCATTGTCATTTGAAGTTATATCAAAATTAAAGGAAGTTGGTGATAAAAATGCAATAATACAATCACAACAAAAAATGTTATTTTTTTAATAAAAAAAATAAACGACTTATAAATTTTTTTATTTTAATGAATTTTTCTTTTCAGGTTCAAGAACTTCTACGAAGTTTTCGTCCAGCAATTGAAGAAAGGAATTTAAATGATGCTTCTTCTTCTTCGTCTTCTGAACCATCAACGTCAAAAGTGATTCCACCTTTAAATGCTGAAACAAAAAAAGAAGAAGAAAAAGAAATAAAAGAGCCAAAGAAACCTTCTGCTTCAAAGCCAAGAAGGAATTCTCGAAAACAACCTGCATCTTCTGAAGCTGCAAATCAAATAAATGAAAGACCAAGCACTCGATCATCACTTCGAAATTCTTCACCTTCAACATCAATAGCGCCTCCGCCTCCAATTTTAACATCAAAAAATTCTGCAAAAGAACAACAAAAAAATTCTTCCCGCGCTCCTTCAAAAAAGCCCACGCCTACTTCTTCTTCTTCTGCTCCAACAACAGCAACAACAAACCACAAAACATCAGTAACAGCAGCAATAACAAAAATTTCATCGAAAGTTACTAAAAATAATAATATTACTATTTCTGCTAATTCAAAAGCAAAACAACAACCATTAAAAGTGTTAAAGAAGAAGTCTGCCCCGCCTCCGACTTTAATTTCAACAACAAAATTAAATAATAAAGTTGGAAATAGAAGAAAATCAAAAAGTAATAAAAAGAATAATGAAAAAACAATTAAAACGGTTCTGAAAGTTCATCCATTTTTACGAACTCATCGTCCAGTTTTTCCATCTTCATCAAAGAAGTATACTTTAATTGAAGCTTCAAATCCACGGTCAAGTTTGAAAACGTCAAAAGATAAGTTACCATTTTATGGTCTTTCAAAGCTTGATCGTCCGCTACCAAAAGAATTTGATCAATTTTTATGTGGTTCTTCAAAGCTAACAACCAGCCGATATGAAGGATGTTCACAGAAACTTGCAAGACTTTTTCAAGCAACACATTTGGAAATTCCAAAAATGCCATTGGTAAAATGGGAACCTTCTGGATCATGGAAGAGTGCATTTGATGGAGACCGAAAGAGAAAAGCCACAAAATCTTCGGCACAAGATCAACCACCAAAGAAGATATCGAAGATTGATAAAAAATCAATAAAAAAGAACGATAAATTAGGGCCTTTGAAAATTACAATTCGAAAGGATTCTTCTGATGCTGATGAAATTGAAAAACCCAAAAAGAAAAAAATTTCAACATTGATAACACCAATTCCAAAAGATATTGATTATGTTAAAATTCGTTCAAGTATGTTTCAGCCTTAAATTAATTGATAAAAAAATTAATGATTATTATTTTAGATATAATTGTTGAAAGTCCACCAAAGCTTACAACCGCTTCAAAGGCATGCGAATGTGAAGATTCTGATCCATGCACATCAACATCAAAATGTTTATCCCGTGCTGCACAAATTGAATGTACACATTATAGTTGTCAATTATTTGATACATGCCAAAATCGTCGACTTGAAGATAATCTCTCTGTTCATCAACTTCAAATCTTTAAACATCCAACAATGAATCATGGAGTTCGATCTTTAACAGATATCTACAAAGATCAACTTGTTTGTGAATTTGTTGGAGAAATTATGCGAAAGAATACATATTTGAAGAGACTTGAATCTGCACAAAGTTTTCCATTTTATGGTATTGAATTAATTCCTGGTAGTTATGTAATAGATGCATCAAAAAAGGGAAATCTTTCAAGATTTATGAATCATTCATGTGAACCAAATTGTATTATGCAACGTTGGATTGTTCGAGGTGAACAAAGAATTGGCATTTTTGCTTTAAAAAATATTGAAGCGGGCGTTGAATTAACATATAATTATTGCATGCATGTTTTCCTTAAAGATCAACAAATTAAATGTTTATGTGAATCTCCAAATTGTGCAAAAATAATTCCAACAATGCCACCACCAAAAAAAGCTCCATCAAAGCCAGAAAAGCTTTCAAAATCTGAAATTAAATTAATTAAAAGCAAAAAGATTTTCTTGCAACGAAATCTTCGAAAATACAATACTGAACGGGAAATTGCAATTCCAACTCCAATTCCTTCAATGCTAGAAGTTTCAAAATGTGCAGCAGAAATATTTAATCAATTTATGCATTCTTGTGAAAAACTCCCACGTCGATGGCTTCAACATTTTTCAATTACAACCCGAAAAGTTTTTTTAACAATAAAATCTGAAGGCTCAAATGTCGAGGAATTTATTGAGAAATTTGATGCAAATATTAAATGTTGTTTATCAATGATTTCAAAATCTCTTGAACGAAAGCAAGCTGATTCCCTTCAACATCAATATCTTCAAATAAAACGGCAATCAAATATCAGTGAATTTCTTAAAGATTCATATACAAATACTTTGCTTTCATTCCTTGCAGAACGTCCAAGAAATCGTAAAAATGATCATTCACCTCGAATTTTGTCTGCAACAACAGATTTATCATATATGAATTCAGAATATCCTGTTGGCTCATATGATTCAGATAAGGAATCTCTACTATTTTCACAAAAATGTTGCCCTGATGGTGATAGCATTCGATGTGTATGTGGAATAATGGATGAAGGAGGTGAAATGTATCAATGTGATCAATGTCATTATTGGTTACATCGAGATTGTCTTGCCCTTTCAAAAGAACCTGAAGAATATATTTGTCCATTTTGTGAAAAGAATCTTAAAACTACCCCATTATTGGATATATTATTAACTCCACAACCAGATTATCGATTAGATGGATGTGTTTATTATAAAACATTGGTGAATTGTAGAGGAATTCAAATTCGTGTAAATGAATGTGTATATGTTGAAAGAATTATCAATGATGAATATAAACGCCGGCTAAAAAAATTTCATGAAGAATGTGTTGATGGAAAAACAAAAAGTAAAAAGAGAAAACTCTCATCGATTAAACTTCCGGCAACCGTTGAAGAGCCATCTGAATCCATCTTTAAACCTGATGTTCAAAGAATTTTTGAAAGAAAAGATCTTCGAACATTCAGAATTGAAAGATTATTTAAAGTTTCAACGGGTGAAAGATTTGCATTTGGATGCTATTATGCAAGACCGCATGAAACATTTGTTGATCCTGGACGAATGTTTTATAAAAACGAATTATTTTGGACTCCATTATTTGATACCCTTCCTTTGGATGTTATTGCCGGTCGATGCCTATGTTTAGAGCCACAAGAATATGCAACTGGAAGACCAAAAGGCCCTAAATATCTTGAAGATGATGTTTTTGTTTGCGAATATTCAATTGATAAAACACAAAAAGTTTTTGAAAAAATTAATTTAAAAAATCGTTATCACATTAATACGGCTGAATATTTATTTGATCGATTTGAAAAACCTTTATCAATGAAACGAAATTTTACTGTAAGTTTTATTGATTAATCTATTACAAAATAATTTAATTTCTTTTTTTTCAGCCATTTGTAATCAAAACTGATAACAAAAAAACAAATGAAAAAACGTCAAAAAATAAAGTTTCAATCAAAACTGTAAGACTTTTTTTTCATTTGTAAAGAAATCGAAATTAAACGTGAAAAAATTTTAGGGAACAATTCGACTTCATCAGTGCATGGATAAATTCACCTTAAAGCCTTAATTATTATTTTTCTCACAATTTATGTTTTTGGTTCACCTTTAATATTATTATTTTCAAGACGAGTAGCTGTTTTTTTATTATTTTTAAAAATTAGTCAAAGAAGATGCCAAAACTTCAATTTGTAAAAAAAGCCTCAAAAATTTAAAATTAATTGTATAATTTTAATAAAATGTCTGGCACATTCGGCTTTTTTAATATTCATATTAATTTGTTTTGTAACTCTTTTTTTTGAAAACTGGTGCATTTTATTGCTGTGTTTTTTTTGAGCTACCATTTTAAATTTTAACAACCATATTATTTCTCGGTTTTATTTTTTGTCTTAAGCCTTTACTCTGTTTTTTATTTTTTCATTTTACTTACATGTTTTTTTTTTAATTTTCAGTTGTTTTTTTATTATATCAGTCAATTTTTTTTCTCAAATCATTGAACGAGTCACAATCATAATCCCCCTTTTTTAAATGACTTTTGATTTTTTAAAAGTGCCGTCCATAAATTTCTCACCATAAATTTCAATTTTTGCCAAAATTAGTTTTTTTCTGTGTTAATTTCCGAAAAAAAATGTCTCAGAGGTCGTCGTCGTTTATATATCCTTTTTTTTTTGATCTCCATTGATTTCAAATTACTTTTATTCTTTTCTCGTAAAAAGAATGCTTCTTCTTCTCCTTTCTTCCCCTCAATCTATCTCTGTTATATTATTAAAAAATTGTACAGTTATTATAATAAATTTTTTGAAATATGGAATTTTACTATTTTAATTTTTGGTTATAAAATTTTTGTGCTGAAAATCAATAGAATAATATTCCATTGTTTTAAAAAACATAGGATTCATCCATTTTGATTCGATTATTCTTTGATGCAGTTCTTATGTTTTTTTTTATTTTTGTTAATTGTTAAAATATAAATATATATATTTTTTCCTCCCTTTAAAAAAACAGACTTATTTCTAATCTCAAAAAGCATTCGAAAAAAAATATTATTTCTTTTTTTTTCTTCAACTGGTGTCTTCTTCATTTTTTTGACTGTTAACAAACATTTTAATTTTGATTGTTTCTTTATTTTTTATAATTATCACTTGTAATAGAAAATATCTTTGACCTTTTAGATGAATTTCTTTTTGACAAAAAAATAAGTAAAGTATTTATTATATTTAATGTTTTTGTGAAAATTTACAAATTATGGGGGTTTACAAAAACAATAAAAACGTGTAATTTTGAAAGAAATACAAAGTAAAAAAAATGGAAACCGTAGTAACTTTTTAAAAAAAAGTAAACTGTTTAATGAAAAAAATTAAAGATAAATATACAATAAAATGCTTAGGTAAATCTTGTTTATTATGAATTAAGAAAAAATGATGCGTTACTTTATTTTCCTTAGGTAATTCTTAATGGAAAATTAGTTTTTTCTTCGATAAATTTTGGTCATTTGTTCCCTATAGTAGTTTTTCTGTTTTGAAACAATTGAAAATAAAAAAAGATAAATGTAGGTATTGTAGCTTTCAAACACAAATTTGTTGCAAGTTTATTCATTTTTATTAAAATTTTAAAGTGACATACAGAAATAAGATATAATAACAAAATATTTTTTTTGCAAATAAAAAGCACCGAATTAAAATACTAATTACTATATTTTAAAAATAAGGCAACTAATTTATGAATTTTCTTTAAGGAAATTAGTTTGGAAGCGTTCAAATCGTTCTAACATATCTTTCATTAATTCAGGTTGTGGTAAAATTGTTGTACGGAAATGATAAGTTCCTTCGCGTTGTCCAAAACCGCTTCCAGGAACAATACAAATTCCAGTTTCTTCAAGTAAACGCATTGCATAAAAGAAATCAGGTGCTTGACCAAGAGACTAAAAAATAAGATGGTAATTAGATTATATGTTGGATAATAAAGAGAACAAACCTTAGCTTTTTCAATAGCTTTTTGAGGGAGTTCAATTCTTGGAAAAGCATACATTGCACCTTGAACTTCATTTACAGTAATTCCTTCAATTTTGCTGTAAGCTTCTTTAACAAGTGTAGCACGTTCTTTAAGAGATTTCAAGACAGCAGTTTTTTCCTAAAAATATTATGATATTACATAATGGATAAGAACATAAAAAAAGTTTACAGCAAGCCATTGATCATAAGATGGATCACCTTCTTGTGGTGGATGAACAACACAATCAATAACAGATTGTCCAAGGGTTGTTGAACAAAGCTTTGCAGAAATCATTTTTTTATATTGTACATAAACAGCAGGATCAACATTGACAAATTCAACATATCCTCCACGCATTCCACATTCCTAGTAAAGTATAGATGTATTATAAAAATTCTACAAAAAGAAAACATATGTACTCCCATATATCCTTTTGAAACTGAATGGAAACTTGCTAATTCAATCTTGGAATAAGGTTCACCCATATTTGTAAGAACCTTTTTAAAACTATGAAATTCACATCCTTTACCATAGATATTATCTTGATAAACTTCATCAGCAAGAATCATCAATCTATGTTCATGAGCAAATTTAATAATTTTTTCAATATTTTCTTTTGATAATACTTGACCAGTTGGATTTCCAGGATTAATAATGACGATTGCTTTCATTTCATATTGATTCTTTGCTTCTTCAAATGATCTTTTTAATTCATCAGGATCCAAGCCCCAATTATTATCTTCATCAAGGTAGTAGCCAACCTAAAGAATTTTATAAGCATTGTAATAATCAAAGTCAAAGAAAGAACAGACTTGTCCAAGATTAAATTCTTCGATAGAAGCTGAATAAAGGGGATACTGTGGGATGGGAATCATAATTCCAGCCTTCTTTTCACCTCTATTAATAAAAAGTTTAAGTACATTTCGAATACTTTCAGATGCGCCACCAGAAAGACAAATATTTTCAGGATCAGAAGGAACTCCATCTCGACGTTCAATAAATTGTGCAACATGTTGTCGAATAATTTCAATACCAGTTGATTGACTGTATGCACCTGTAGAACCTCCACCACAACTTCCAAGGATTGCTTTTGCATGTTCTTTAACATCTGATGGCATATCATTACTTTGTAAAAGTTGTGGATATGAAACACATGCTAATACTTGACGAATAAATGTTATTGGCTTTTGTCCCATTGCATGTGCATCACCAATATTTGCTTTAATAACATTTTTGTATGGCTTTTGAGCACCCTTAAATATTTATTTATTTGTTAAAATAAATTACATAACTAATCTCAAAAGTAAACAAACTTGAGCAAGTTCCTTTTCCAATTCAACTGCTCGAATAACTAATGGACCACGAACAGCATATTCCATCGTTTTAACATTTGGATTTATTGTATCCAAACCAAGAACTTTAAAGCCAGGCATATTGAGTGGAGCTGTTGTAACAAAGAATCGACGATTTGTCAAAGATAATAATTGTTTTGAGGTTCTTTTCATCCTAAAATAAGTAATATTAGAATTGGGGAATAACCGATAAAAAAAAGTTTTTAATGTAAACTTTAACTTTTAATTTATGATAAATTATTTATCAAGCAAAAAGTAATCTCAAAAACTCAAGAAAAAACATACAAATTTGCAAACGGAAAATCCGTTTAAGAAATTGACAAGTGTTGTTTTTGCAGACACTTTTTTAAAAAAGGATGAACCGACGTCGTACACCCAAACAATTAAAAATGATAAGGAAGTTTTTATCAATAAATTATATACCCAAGAGCAAAAATCAATTACACCAGCGACAACAGCAAAAAGAGACAATAATCAATGTTTTTTGTTTTGATCAAAAAAAAGAGAAAAGGCAAACGAAAATGGTTGTGTTTTTTGTTGATTGCCGGCGAGGTTCTTCTTTTCGCCCAAAATACAATATATGTATGCCTCTCTCATTTTTTGTCATGTGTTTTATAGTAGTTACAAAAAAAGCAGGCAAGTTTTGTATTTTTTATAAACTATTCAAATGCAGCAACAAGAAAAATGAAATTTTCCATGATTTTTTTAAAATGCAATTATAGGTTAATCTTTTAAAATGAAAGTGTAAAACGTTAAAGTAAACAAACTTACAAAAAGCAATGAGAAAAGCTTCAAAGTTTTGACAGCGTTTTAAAGCTGACTTTTAATCAATAAAAAGGAAAGAAAAATATAATTATCTAGTAAAAAATATTTTATTGAAAAAGGAAAAAATATGAAAAAGAGAAGAAGCAATTGTATTCCTTCCTCACTTTTTTATTGACCCCCGCAGTTTTTCGACAGAAAACAGTTATAGAGAGGAAAAAAGCCCGGAAGAAAGAGAAGAAACTCAATAATGACAAATGCAGCCGACATTGGGTTTAAACTTTAAAGCAAAGAACACATAGCAGACGACAAACATGACAAATATCACTCAAATTTTAGACAAAAAACCACTTACTTTTGTTTTTTAAAAATACATGAAAAATAAAATAAAGTTTAAAAAATCTAAAAGAAAAATAAAGTATTTCAAGCTTACTTTTTAGCAGAAAATGTGTTGAATGAAGAAGAAGAAAAGCGACAACAACAGCAAAAAAGATTGAAAAAGTAAGTGGCAGGAACAAAACACAACCGATGTCCGCCACCTTCATTTTTACGTTGTTTACGAAAAATCAAAGACATTTACGAAAATGATTGCATATAAATTGCCGAGTTCAAACATATGTTTGTTTTTCTATCATTCCTTTTTCTTGCTTTTGTTCAACTAATTTTTATGCAAAAACTGAACAAATTTTAGATCATTTTTTTTTTCAAAAAAATTCTTGGCTTAAAAAACCCAGTTTGAAGCATTCAATATAGTTTACTAACTTGTACATCTAAAAATTAAAACTGAAACATAATAAACAAATGCACGAATATTTTTACTTGCAAAAGACTTTTTAAATCCGATGTAATACTCCACCATCACTAAGTCGGAATATATTTGTCAAAATAAGAAAATGATATTTTATTTTTCCTTTTCTATGAACTTTCTTCTGAAGTCAACAAATACAATAGCATTAAAAAAGAGCATACAGAAAGTTGGAATATGAAGTTTTTATGCTTGGTGAAAAATACAGTAAACAAATTTTTTTTATCATGGAAACAATCGTTATTTCTTCCTGCAATTAAAAAATAGAATAACGCATTTTTTTACTTTCATTAACATTTACAGATGCTTTGATAAGAAAAAAGTAGCAACAAACTTTTCGAATTTTTTTCACTTTAAAAAAGGATATGAATTATGTTTTAAAAGCCTTTAAATACTTATTATCTACAAAAAAATTTTATTCAAAAAACAATATTCAATTTAAAACTGATCGAATTCATTTTAGGCAGGGACAAAAATGCAAAAAAAGATTGTTTCGGAATCTTGCCTTTAAATTTTCAGAATTTTATGAAGCCATAAATGGTTATAGTGAGTTTTGTGCCTTTAAATTGCCTTTTCTTTGATTATAAATATTTGCAAATTGCTTCTGATAAAGTTTAAAAATTACAATTACTTTTACACCATATTTCTCTTTGGCATTTTTAAAATGTTTTGATTTTTACAATCAACACAAAATTCTTACGAAAAAATGATTAATCTATTTTTCTTTTGCCCATAAAAAAAGAGAGAAAAGCGTCGGGCTGTTTTTATAAAAATCATTCAGATTTTTACAACATTCTTTTCTAACATCTCTCTCTCTCTCTTTTTTTTGCCTTTAGCTTTTGATACTTTTAAAAGAAAAAACAGATTTTTTGTTTTTATTTCTTTCTTTCTTTTTCTGATCAGAAGAAAGAGATGATGCGCAAAAAAAGAGAATGATGACATTTTTGCCGACTATAAACATTTGGGAGAAAAAACGAAAAATAGAAAATTTGGGAAAAAAGCCGTATAAAAAAAAGGTTGCTCTTTCTTTTTCGGTTTTTTTCTTTAGTCTATTTGAAATAGAACGTAAAAAAGGTGTCGTGAATTTGTAAATTTTTTTATTTTTTTAGACGAGTATTACTGCAAATTTACTATTTTTTTAGGTTTTAACTTCTTTTACTCTGGGGGCAAATCATGGAAATGAATAATTCACGACCTTCTTTAAATGCATATCCAATGCCACCAAGAACCCTCTATTTGCCTGGATTAGCTGCACTTTTAAATCCATTAAAATTTAAAAATTCTCCAATATATGAAGTATCTACCGTATCTCCAAAATCGATCGTAACTGCAACATCTACAGTATCACAAATTTCATGTAATCAATCATTAACACCATCAACTCCAACTTTAAATGGGACTCGAACAGTTCGTTGCCGGAATTGTTTGGGATGCCAATCTCCACCATGTGGAAAATGTGGATATTGTAAAGATTCTTTACAATTTGGTGGTCCAGGTGTTAAAAAGCAAACTTGCATTGAACGAAAATGTGTTGCATTAATTGAAAGTCGGATTCAGGTAATTTTATTTTTAATCTTTATTTTCTTTTTCAACTAAAATTCCGTGTCAAAATTTTGACCTTTTTTTGTGAATCCGTTCACTAAAATTGCTTAAAACTTTTTTTTAATTTTTAGAAAGATCCAACACCAGTTAAAAATCGACTCGTATGTAATAATTGTGAAGGCTGCAAACAACCAGATTGTCAAAATTGTTTAGTTTGTTATGATAAAAAGTAATATTCAATTTAACCATTCTTATTGCTTTACTTTTTTAGATTTCTTGATGGAAAATATTTAAATGGAGCTGTTTGCAGTAAAAAGAAATGCACTGGAAATCTTAACATTGAAGAAACTTTAAAGGAATTAAAAAAGTACCAACAAAAAGAATGTCGACAAATAACAGTTTGAAATTTATTTTAAAATTATAAATAAATTTTTTTAAATCTCCTTTTTCAGAGACCAACAAAAAGGACATGGAAAAAAAAGCTTCAAGAAAAAAATGCTGAAAAGCCACCACCAAAGCCAAAACGGATTTATCGTCGAAAACCTCGTAATCCTACAGTACCACCTCCACCTCCACCACCACCAATTGAAAAGACTTCTGAAGTTGAAATTGTTACAATTGAAGAAGACAATGATTTAGCGAATCAAATTCTTCAAAAACCACAAAATTGCATTATTCCAGAATCTCAACAATTTGCTACAGATCCAATGTAAGCAAATCGAATTTTATTTTTTAAAATGTAACTATTTGTTTTTAGTTTATCACCAATTTCAAATGCAATTCAAAGTCCAACTGAAATTCAACGATATAATCCGGCACAATATCTTATCCCTGTTTCACTTTCACCTATTGAACAACAAAATTATTATCCATCATGGATTGATGGCACCAATAATCAAAATTTTCAATTTCGAAATCCATGGACTTTCAATGTTACACAGAATTCATCCAGAAATAATCAACCATCATCATTTCCAGAATCTCCTCAAAATCGTTCAATGCGACCTTTTTGCCGCCGATATCGATATCTTCGATTCCCAAATCGTGTTGATTTTAATTCTTCAACAAATTCATCACCCGAAAAATTTGATCCTTTCATTCCTCCATCATATTCTGGCAATGAAGAAGTTATCCTTCAAGCTTTATAAAAATCTTTACAAGCAAATAAGAGTCACATCCTTGGGTAAACTGTTACGCTTTAAACTAAAATTCATTTTTTAAAAATTTAAGTATATTTTATTTGTTTGTCTTTATTCTTTTGTTGTATTTTTGACTAAAAATGTAGTGTTTTAAATATGATAACAATTTCTAAAACCTGTAAAAATGAGTCTCTACAAACACAGGACATTGAAATAAATCAAAGAAAAAAATAAACTCAAAAATTCCCAAGGAAAGAGAAGTTTGAACCAGATAATAATCATTTTTCTAAATTTTACTATTCGAAATTTTAAAGACAGCTTTTTATTCTAATGAACAACTACTACTCCACAGGAATTAAAAAAAAATAATGTTTCAAATCAGAGCTGAAAGGTCTGCCGGCTTTTTTGAAGCACAACCAATTGACAGAAAAAGATGTGCAATTCGAAAATTTGTTTTCTTCAAAAAAAATTTGTTTGAATTTTTTGTCAAAAACAAATTAGAAAAGTCCCCCCCCCCCTTGATGATTTCTAAAGTCTCTATTCTTTAGTTGTAGTGTTAAAATATAACGATAGTTTCCAAACCCTGTAAAAATGAATCACACAGTATTTCATCAATTATTTTACGAAAATTGCGTTTAAAAATAAAAATAAATTTGAATTTGTGACTTTATTTTTTAACTATTTTCTTCTTCTTTTTTTGGTATTAAACCGGGATAATTTCCATCAAAAACATTATTTACAAAAAAAATAAATCAAAAAAACAATGGCCGAATTTTATAAAAAAATGCGTAAAAAACAATATAATTCTAAAATAAAATATTTCTTTTAAAATTACTGTATCTGCTAAATTTGAAATCAAATCAGATATTTTTTTAACATACAGTATGCTGCGTTGCTGTAATTAATTCTTCATATATATTATTTGAAGTATCAGGCGGTTGATCATAAATTGGTTCGTGATCAAATGAATATAAAATTTGACTGGATGTTGGAGATGGTGCAGATCGATGACTCATTGATGGAAAACCTCTTGGAGGTATTAAATGTGCAGCATTAAGTACAGAAGGTCGGACAGTTGGACGCATTGGTGGTAATGTAACATGAATATTACCATTTGGAAGACGTTTTAAAAGATGCGGTGGAACTTCTATTTCTGTTACACCTGGAAGATAATGATTTCCTTCAAGCATTGAAAGTCCCGTTGGGGCATAATATATCATTGAATCATGGTTTTGGGATGGTGCAGCATAAACAAGATGCCGAGGACCATCTGATGCTGGAGATTTTCCTCCAACTGGACAAACAATTCCTCCCTTTCGAAACCATGAATTAAAATTTGGGATCATTTGATCTCGAAGTCTTTGTTGGGATGCTTTAAATGCAACCAATAATAATATGGCAAGTAAAATGGCAACAACCAAACATAAAATTAATGTTTTATCTGATGATGAGCTATCATTTATTTCTTTTAAAGTTAGCATATCTAAAAATTAAATTATTTCTAAATAAATTCGTTGCAAGGCAAAAAGGGCAGTACCATAGCAAACAGGGGGAGCTGGATGCCAATGACCGCTTTCAGAGCAAAAACTTTTTGAATGTCCAATTAGTCGAAAATTTTCGTCACAAGAATAAACGGCTGTTGAATTTAATGTTGTTGAAGCTACAAGAACTGCGCCATTTGCAATTGGTGAAGGTTGTCCACAATCAACTTCAATGCATTCTGGTTCACTTCCAGCCCAATAAGAATCTTCTCCGCATCTTCGAATTCTATTTTCTTCAGATTCAAAGAGAGTCCCCCTTCGACATTTATATTCAATTAAATGTCCATATGCTGTAGATCCATTGATTAAATGTATGGTGCCATAATTCCATTCTGGTGGGGGCCCACAATCAACAGCTAAAAATTTGACATTTAACGGTGTCTTTTATGTCATTAGAATAAAACATACGTTTGCAAACAGGAATTTTAGTTGACCATCTTCCATCAGATTGACATCTTCTTCGATGATCACCAATAAGTTGAAATCCGGGTTCACAAGAATAAAATGAATATGTTCCAATTGCATATGATTGACTTGAAAAAACTACCCTCCCATTTTCAGCAACTCCAGGACTTGTACAAAATTTTGGTTCTTAAAAAAGGTTATTATATAACAGTTATAATGTATAATGGATATGCTTACTAGTTTGACAAATCCATGGATTCCAAACTGATTGTGCCGCGGTCATCCATTTCCAACCTGCTGGTCTTCCCATTACAACCGCCAAAGATTCCCCGTCTTTTATTTCCCCAGGATCTTCATACCAATCTTCAAATCCACCTTCTAATATATCTCCATCTGCCCATTTCCAACCCTGTGAAGTTCCCATTAAACCAATCCAATAAAATGATGGTGAATGTTGAGCGGATAAAAGTGCCGTTCTTAAAGCGGCTTGTGCTTCTGGATTTATTCTTAATGGAAGACTACCGCCAAGATCCAAACATCTCTTTTGTGCTGATTTCCAATCTAATTTTTCCATTCTGCTTGCAGAATAACAATTGCTATCATGTAATGTTAACACATCCATTGATGGAAGTGCACATTGCCATGGTGATTCTATAATTAAAAAAAACTATGTTTTTTATGTTTTTAAATGATTTCACTGTATATTTTAGGTTTAAAAAATTCAAGATTTTTTCTTTATCCATTGTTAAAAAGAAGGGATTTTAAAAAAAGAAAAGAAGAATTCGCAGATAGCTGAAACAACATAAAAAAGCATATCAAATTTCATTGAAGAAAATGAAGGAAGATTTTTTTCTCAGTTAACAAAAAAATAAAAACATGAAATAATAAAATCCAAAAAAGGTGAGAGACGAAACAATTAAAAACCTAAAAATAAAGAAAAAAACCTTTGTCTGATTTAAAAAATTTGCGATATTTAATAAGGTTAAAAAAGGTTTATACAACAAAAAACAAACAAAACAAAGATTTTTAGATAAAGTTACATGACAGATAGATAGAAAAAGGTTACTGTAGTTTAACTAGCATATGATGTTTATTATTATAATTTTCAAAACTTATGTTTTTACAGTACATCAATTTTTCAGCGAAAAATTTTTATTGTCCAATACTTTGAATTATTAATCTCCCGGAAAAAGGAAACATCAAAAACTTTTTTCCCGGAAAAGCTTGTTTAATTTTAAAAAAAGAAAAAGTTTTAAGAAAACAAGTTTTTATTTTCGCTTTCAATCCCCCAAAAGCATAGCTGATTTTTTTTCAATCAACAATTTTCAACAAGGCTTTTTTTCAATCGAAACAAAAAACAAAATAAAAAAAGTAGTTATCCAGTTTTTTTTATTCTATTGGAAAAACTAAAGTTGAGAAAAAGAGAGATTTGTTCCGGAAGTAATTTGCTGCAGATCGAAAAAAAAGCAAATCATAAGTTTGTAAACAAAATTAAATGTGCAAAAAAGGTACAAATTTTTTTAGTCGTTGTTGGAAATTTACAGAAAAGATAAATGATTTAAGTAACTGCGAAAAAGGGATTGGTTTATATTTGGTTAAAAGCTTACACCATCGGTTTCTAAAAATTATGTTTATTAAACCGAATAGTTGAAGAAAAAAAATTCATACCTCTTATTTCGTCGTCTCTTATTTCGATTTGAGTTTCAAGAGTTGAGAGGCTGTATTTTTAATATAAATAGCAAATCTCAAAAATTGTTATTTATAAAAGACAGATTTGATACATCAAAGCAAAAATATATTTTTTTGTCACTGTCGAAAAAAAGCGTAGCGTTTTTTTTGTCAACCAACTAATTACGTGTTGAAAATCTCTTACGACATGTCGTTGTCGAAAATAAGAAAGAAATAAATGATGGAATCTGAGTCGTTCCTTCAAAAAAAAAGCAGACAAAGAAAAAACAACAAAGTGTAAACGTGGTAGATCAATTCAAATCTCGCTTTTAAAAAAGTTTAAAATTGCTTTTTTTATTGAAATCAAATAAAAAAAAGAACTGTCGATCGGGAGAAAAAAAAGAAGAGGTAAACAATACAAACAAAAGTAATCTCCATTTTAGAAAGCTTATAAAAAAGAACGATGGATAAAAACGAAAGAGGGGGGTTTTTAACGGATTAACAAAAACTATATATGAACTTACGAGCATTAACAGCAAAAACTTTTATTGAGCATAAATGTAAACGAGATTCTGCATGAACCATTATTGATCGAACTGAATCAGCAGAACAATAAAGAATTGTAGAATTTTTTAGGTTTGATACTTCTCTTGCACATGATGACATTGTACCATTTGAAGTTTCCATTCGAATATCAACTAATTCTGACGATAAATGTCCTAATGTAATAGAAATTGCTCGAATATCAAATGTTCCAAGTAAATTTACACTCCACCATGAAGATTTTGATGAATCAGTTAATGCACAATTTGGTAAAGATAAAACAGCATTTTGGGCAGTCGATTGCCCGGATGATTGTTCTGCAGGTTTATTTGCAGCAACATCAATTGCACAAAGTGGTGCAACATCTGACCATTGACCATTTTCAATACATTTTCGTTCATCTGATCCGATTCTCTCATATCCTAAGGCACAATTATATTTTGCGACTGTACCTATTTGATATGGGCCAGGTTGTGCAAATATTACATGACAATTTTCTGGCACATCTGGTTGTAAGCAAAATGTTGTTGAAGTTGAAGCAGTTGATGCTTTCAAAATCAGAATCAAGGATTCCAAAAGAAAGAGAAACGTTAAAATTTCACGCATTTGATTTTTAAAAATAGTAATAATCACCTCATTGGCATTTCATTATTGTTCTTTAAAAATGACATTCAAAAAATATTTTTGATTTTAAAACAGTTTTTAAACTTTTAAAGAAAAAAGGAAGAAAAAAATCTGTCGTCTTTTTTTATTTAAAAAAATCAGAAGAAAAAATTAAAGGGCGAGAAAAGCGAGAGAGAACTGAGTGATGATAAAGGAGGCAATGAACAAACGAGGGATATTACAGAGTCTCTCTCTCTCTCTCTCTCTCTCTCTCTATCTATGTGAATGACCGCAGGAGGGTTTCTTTTCGCGCACTGCCTTTTTTCTCGTCAGTTCTAATATTGCGAGGGTAGTTTTTCTTAGTATTATCGGTGTGGATGTAGGACTTGGCTAGCTTATTGTTGTTGACGGTCACTCACTCCTTCTTTCATAATGCAGCAGAACGACATCGAAGACTGTTGCGATTGCTGCTTTTTCGGAATTTCAAATAACCTGCGCAAATTTTTTTTGACCGGTTCTCCTTCGTTCTCTTCTTCTTTTGGAAAAACAGTGACAAAAAATATTTAAAAACTAAAAATGGATTGAATGGACAAACAGTTACTTACCTCTGCTTACTTACTTACAAAATCCTTTAAAACCTCATCATTCATTGCAATCAACAGCATTGGGTCTCTATCTCTGGAAAAAAAAGAAGGGAAAATGCTGCACTTCATTTTCGGAAATCTCTTTTTTTCTGGAATTCAAAAAAAACTCTATTAACAAGATATAAGTTAGGAAGTTTAACGTAGTCAATGTACAGTTCTTTTACCTCCTTTCTGTTTTGTCACTTTCTTTTTAACTTTCTTCTTTTTAAAAAATGTCAGTTCTTTAAAAGGGTCAATAAGAGTCAACTTATTATTAGGTGTACTTCAAAAAGAAAAGGAAAGTGTGTAATGAAATTGTTTTTCAAAAAAAATAAAAAAATACATTTTCACAAATTAAAAATCCCAGTCCCAGCCGTTTTAAGTGCTGGGACTCGATTGAACTATTGTTTTTTTTTATAAAAAATGAAATAGAAGATTTTTAAAAACTAAAAATCCCTGTCCCAGCCCTTTTAAGTGCTGGGACTCGATGGAACTCGATGGGACTATTGTTTTTTTCATAAAAAAAATGAAATAATACATTTTCAAAAATTAAAAATAGATTTTTAAAAACTAAAAATCCCAGTCCCAGCCCTTTTAAGTGCTGGGACTCGATGGGATTGCAACTCAATGTTTTGATTAATTTTAAGCGAAATGATTCATTCTCACATTTTTTTGCATTTTAGTTTTTTCCTAGCTTTTCACTTTTTGCATTTCGTCTCCTGATCTCTCGCTTTTTCGATTACTATATTTAGGAACAAATTTTTTTATTTCTTTTCCTGTAAATCTTATGGTTGATTACTTTCTATTTATCTTTTGACAAAGTAGTAAAAAACATTATTGGTTTTTGTAATTTGCTGATATAAGCCATTTTTCCATTTTCCCCGCGGAAAAAAATAATAAAAAAGTTTTAACTTGCAAAATAAAAAGGATTTGCAGCAATAATATTTCATCATTCTTATTTTTCTGGTGCCTGCGATTGGGAAAAGGGGATCCTTTTTTGATTTAAAATTTTAGCAACTTGATTTTTTGGTTTATTTACAGCATTTTCTTTTTTCCTGGCTTTTCACTTTTTATTTTCCTGCTCGGTCATTTTGCGCTTACTATTTTTAGGAACAATCGCAGGATCACCATTTTTTAAAATTTAAAAAGTGAAAAATATTTGTTTTAGATGTCGACAAAAGATGATAACTATTCATTTATTGTACAAAGTTTTACCCCTTCCGAGTTACAATATTACAACAGTGTGAATTTAAATCAAAGCGAAAAATGTGATACATTAATTCCTGTTAAATCTAATTGCAAACCAAATAATGATAAAAATTGTGGTAAAAAAAATGCTGCTGCAGTTCAAAAAAATTCAACTACAATAATTTTATGTTAAAAAGTTTGTAAAAAAGGTTAAAGTAGCTGTTGCCCATTGAAAAAGTTGATATGGTTTTTTTTTCTGGGATCAAGAGACTTTATCGATGAAATTTAAAAATTTTACGAGGGACTGCAGCAACAGATTTTAAAGTATCTGATAATTATGAAGAAAAGGAAAAATTCCAATGGTGGAATAAATCTTCTAAATACTCAACTTTTAATGAAGAAAATGATGATTTAAAAAAACAATGGAAGAATGAAAATACTTTTAATACCACCAACAAAAGCACCCTTTCTCTTCATATTGCAGCTTATGAAGATTCAACTGAAGCTCGTGGTGTTGAATCAGATAATAAGAATGAAGGACAAACTTTATTGACAATTCAAGTAATTTTCATTTAAAATGAAAAATGTTTTACAAATTAAAATTTTAGAATTCATTTGAATTTCCAAGGCAACAAGAAAACAATAAAAAAGTTAAACCAGAAGTAATGCAATTTAAAACAACTCAAAAATTACTTGGTTCAAATAAATCAGTTTCTGCAACAAGAGGTCCAAAGAAAGCTGAAGGTTGGGGCTGATATTTTTTCAACTAACATTTTATAAAAATTAACAAAATACGATAACACCAAAATATATTTAAATTTAAGCATTATTCAAGGCTTATCCGCACTTTAGGAAATTGATATACCATTTTTGCGTCTTCTTTGTGGCATCATATTATTTTTAATCCATGAAATTGTACCCATAAAATTGTTGAATTTTACCCATAATTCTGCCAATAAAAAGCTACCAATGAAAAAAAATTTACGTAGAATTCGACAGTTTTATAAGTATTGAATTTTTTATGGGTAAAATTCAGTAATTTCATGGGTTAAAATTATTTTTTTGCGTCTTCTTTGTTAGGGAAGAGTGTTATATAACTACCAAAGTGACATATGGATCATCACCAATTCAACTAGGACGGAAAAAATATTTAATTTAAGCATTATTGAAGGCTCATCCGCACTTTAGGAAATTCTTTTGTCAATTCAACAATTGCAACAGATTCTTTATAAATTTTTTTGCTCAGCCATTGCTTATTAAAATATCAAATTTTTTTTGCAAATGCTAAAGCCTTTTTTTGATAAATTTTTCGCACAGCCGTACTCTTTATTGACACAAACCTCGTCGACGAAATCAAATATAGCTAATTTTTATTGACTACAATTTTATTAATATTTCATTTCTTTCTGACGAAAGTTCTCTTCTCATAAATTTTCAATTTCTGTTTTGTTGGTTGGGCATGTCTCAAAAAAAACGGGGCATGCTAATTTTACATTCTTTTTTAAAAAAATTTTACATAAAGCGTCTTTTTGCATCATTTTTTTATTTTTTTAGCATTTATTAAAATGTTCTTTTTATAAAACAATCTTACAGTTATTAATTGTTTTTGTATTAAAATGGCCAAAAGCTGTTTATAGTAATTGGACTAACTGTAATTCATAGCTTTAGAACTTTTACAGTAATTAAAAAAAGAAAAGTAGCGGCGAATAAACCATTTTAATAAGGGTTATTGTGATTAGGCAAGGATTTTGGTAATTGTTTGCTTAATAGTAATTTTGGTAATTTTGCTTAATAGTTCCGGAATTTTGAGTATATTAATACCAAAATTTTTAATGTAATATAATCTGTTCTATTGAAAATAGTCTATTTTAGCTTTAAAGGAGGCGGATGTTTTGATACAGTTTCGAAATCTCAGACTTTCATGATTTTCAGGCAAACTGAGACTCTTGAAACGAAAATGACCCTTTTTTTAACTTTTTTTATCAAATAAAGATGAATTTTCGTTTCAAGACTCTCAGTTTGCCTGAAAATCACGAAAGTCTAAGATTTCGAAACTGTATCAAAACATCCGCCTCCTTTAAAAACAATTGTGACAATAGTTTAAAAAGAGGGTAGTTACTCTTATTTCATGTTTTTAAATTTTGGGTGTTAAAAATATGAAATCTGGAAAATTCTGTTTCCGGGAAATGACGGGAATTTCCCGGGAAATTTCCCAATTTTTCTGATTTCCCGGGAATTTAACAACCCAGTTAAAAAAAATTCAGCAGGTGCAACGTTCAAAAAGGGCAAATGATCCCAGCACGAATAAAATGAACAAATAAAAAAATGTCATCGCTTTATAATTCTATGATTACAAACAGTTTGTAACAAACCATTAGAAAACTTTATTATTAACAAAATATATGAAATAAAAAATAAATTATTATATCTTCTAGATGAACATTCAACTAAACGGCAACTTTCAACTTCTCATGATAAAGACGAATCAGATCTTAATCAAAGTGGTAAGTTTGTTTGCCGCTATATGTTTATACGCAAAAAGGGCGTTCATTTACAAATCATTTTCACATCTTTTGTCATTTAACAAACATTTGAATTCATTTACGACTTGCACGAACTTTTTGATTCCACTTTAAATCGCATTTTTGAAACTCTTTTAACGTTTCCTTCATCGTTATTTTATCTATCTTTAATAGCTGCATTTTATCGAGCATTCTTAAAAAATCGTAATGAAATTTCTCAAAACGCGATTAAACCACTACGTGCTCCAAAACTTTGACTTCAGCTTAACTTTCTAAAATTCATTAAAACTCAAGAAATCAAAAATATCTTTAGGACCAGATTTCGGAAATGTTTCTAAAATTCCCAAATTTGCACAAATTACTCCTTCAAATCAAACAGTTTATGCAATTGGAAGTAATGTAAGTTTTATTTTAATAAAAAAAATATTTATTTTTGATATAATCATCGTTTCAGCGTCATGAAAGACGTCTTGATGAAGATAATTTCGATGCAATTACTGGAGCAAATCACGAAGAAAGCTGTCTTGAAGATCTTCGTTTAATTTTAACTGAAGATATTGAAAAGTGCAATTCAGCTCAATTAATTTCATATCGGCAAAAGCTTTCCATGAGTTTGCAGACTGCATTCAATCAATCAATACATAAAAATGATTTGGATAATGGTATTATTGCTGAAGCATCTGCAAAAATTAGCCAGCTTGATAATAGCATTCTTATGTTACGTGATCTTCGAAGAGTTGCTTCCAACAAACAGTTATTTGAAAATTATTCACAAGGTCATAAAAAACTTGGAAGTAATGTAAGTTTTATTTTAATAAAATAAATATTTATTTTTGATATAATCATCGTTTCAGAGTCATGGAAGACGTCTTGATGATATTGTTTATCCTCCTGTTCCAGATCATAGTTTAACCAATGAAAGCACATCTGGTGAAAGGTTTGATAGTTTTACTCTTCCTATAATGTGAATGCACTATAAACACATATTTTAGTCACGATTTAAATACCACTGCTTTTGGTATCAAAAAACAAATGGATCGAATCAAAATCGGAGCAAATAAAATTATTGTTCAGAAAGCAAAAGAAGATGACAAAGAATTAGCTGATTTGAAAGGTGAACAATAATTTAATTTGCTATGGTGTTTTTTTTAAATTTTATCTTCTTTTTACTTTTTTTTATCTGTAAAATTTATCTTTTGTTTTATCAGAAATTGTTCTGTTCTCTTTGTGGACTTTTATATTTTTTTGAATTTTTGAATGAAACAATTTTCTTTTTTCGTTTATAAAAAAATCTTTGTTAATAAAATAAATTTGATAAAAAAAGATGTTTTACAAAAGCTTGACAAAGTTTCAGAAAAATGTAAAAAAAGGTGAATTCAATCATATTTTAACTAATCAAACGGCGATCCTACTAAACATAAAAATCTCCCTTATAATATCATTTATAAACATTGCAAAATACTGTAGTATAAAAGATGGAGAAGGGCTTGTTTATTTTATTTTTTAACGAGGATTTAAATTATTATTTTTCAATGTTTCATCCAACAATGAAGTTTTTAGATATAATAAATTTATTCAAATAAAACAATATTTAAAAAATTCTCTTTCAAATTTGAAATAAATAACAATAAACCGTTATTAAACTTTTCAAATACAATCAAAAAAAGTAAACAAACAATAAAACCCGTGAAACCGGAATTTTAAAAACAAAAAAAAACAGTGCACAAAATTAGCTAATAAATGATATATTTTTTAATACATTGGCTTTTCGTATGAATGTAACGAATGTACACCACCTTCCAATTGAGCATTCTGTGATCGTAATTCAAATTTGATTGTTCCATCATAAACTTTTGAACTAAAAAAATTTAATATTATAATTATTACCGAATACAAAAAAACAAAACTTACTGTAATTCATCAAGCGATCGAACACCAATATCTTGAAATCCATGTTGAATTCCACGAATTAAATATGGCAAGAATTTATGGCATGTTCCACGATCTCGCATTGTTGCCGTAACACCTTGTGCAACTTTAATTGCATCATCACTTGTAAAATATCGATCTTGTGAAGTTGAATGGGCTTCCATTGCATCAATACTTCCCATACCACGATATTTTTTAAGCCGAAGACCATTTGGACCCCAAAAATATTCACCTGGTGCTTCATTTGTTCCTGCTAATAAACCTCCCATCATTACTGTGCTTGCCCCAAGAGCAATTGCTTTTGTAATATACTTAAAACAATGTAAAATAATTACTACAGTATCCCGAAAAGTAAAACATACCCCAACATCACGAATTCCACCATCAGCAATAACTGGAATACCACGAGAACGAGCATATCTTGCAACTTGAAATACAGCAGAACCTTGTGCACGACCAACAGCCATAACTTCTTGCTAAAAAAAGTATATAAAAGATATAAAATATCATAAGCTTACCGTAATACAAATAGATCCACTTCCCATTCCAATTCGTAATGCATCAGCTCCGGAATCAATAAGAAGCTTTGCTTGTTTCATTGTTACAACATTTCCAGCAACGACTTGAACCTTTGGATATGTTTCTTTAATCCATTTTAGAAGATTTACTTGATATGCTGATGCACCATTTGAAGAATCAATAATTAAAACATCCACTCCAGCTTCAACAAGAAGTTCAACAGTTTTCTTTGAATTTTCTCGTGTATTAATTGCTGCACCAACCAAAAGTTGCCCTTGTCTATCATAAGATGCCATTGGAAAATCTCGTGATTTTTTTAAATCTGTTCGAGCAATTAATGCAACAAGTTCATCATTGGAATTTACAATTGGTAATTTTCCTGAAAAAAGAAATTTAATAATTGCATGTATCAAATACAATTAAAATCTATGCCTTTCTTTTCTTTTTCAAGTATATTATATGCATCTGGAAGTTCAAGCTCTTCACCGCCAGTAATAAGTCGATCACGTGGAACCATAACTTCAGAAATTTTTGTTGTTTTATATCGTGATTCTTTAATAAAATCAATATCTCGAGAAGTAACAAGTCCTAAAATATAACGTTTGAATTAAAAAAATATAATATAAATAAAAACGAACCAAGAAGTTTTCCACCAACTTTCCCAGTTACTGTAACTGGAGTTCCAGTAAATCCAAACTTTTGTTTAATTTCAAATAAATCCAAAACTGAATCATCAGGTTTTATACATTGTGGTGAAATAATAAATCCTTGTTTGTATCGTTTAACTTTTGAAACTTCATTAGCTTGATCAGGCGGAGTTGGAAAATTTGCATGAATAATTCCAATACCACCATGAAGCTATAATAAGAGATAATAATTTAAACAAAGATGCTATATATAAACTTACAGCCATTGTAATTGCCATTTCATGTTCAGTTACAGTATCCATTGGAGAAGAGATTAAAGGTGCACGAATTGTAATCTTTCGTGTTAAATGTGTTGATAAATCTACAGCATGAACGGCAAAATCAATATATCCAGGAAAAATGTTAAAATCACTAAAAAATTATAAATAAAAACAACCAAATGTTATTTAAACTTACTTATAAGTTAAAGATGTATTATGAGTTTTAAACATTTCAGTAACAGTTATTCCATCAGCATCAAATTCATCATCCCAATTTAGTTTCTTTAAAGCATCAGGTAATGATAAAGCTCGTGGAGAAGATATATTATCACCTTCAGGGCCAGGCATATTGAGAATTTTAATGGAAAACTTTCTTGTCAAAGGTTTCTAAAAAAAGAAAACGATATAAAAAGATAAACAAAATATAATTCGTTTGCGTGTGTAATGTTTTTTTAACACAATGAGAAATATGAAAATCAGTGGCAAAACCAAAATGGATAAAACAAGAGATAAGAAAAAAAAGAAAGGCGGTGCTAAAATGGCAAAAGAAAAAGATAAATTTCAATGCAAAAAATAAGCAACAGAAAAATTTTTTAGGATTACAAAAAAGAAAATGAGAGCAACATCACAATGTAGAAAAAAAATGAACGATGGAGGCGCAAAAAGACGAATTGAAAAAAGAAGATATAAGATTTTTAACAACTAAATAAAGCTGTGCAAGCTTAAAAGATCTTTTTTTTGCAATGACTGATTTTTTTAAAAGCTTTTTTTTAAAAATCAAAACAACAAAATTCTTCATATGATTTTTTTCACGTTGTTTTTAAATAAAACAACGAAAAGAAGAAAAAAATACGTCAACTTTGATTGTGATTAAAACTTCTTTTTTAAAAAACTGTATTTTTACAACCGAAGAAAAAATAGCCACGAAAAAAAGACTAAAAAATAAAAATAGCAAAGTCAAACGCGTTTTAAAAAAATGCGAAATTAAATATGGACTAATATTTTTATGGTTCTCGTAGCAACGCAGAAAAATTTATGTCAAAAAAGAAGCCATGAAAGAGAAGAAGAAAGAAGAAAGTGAGACCTGTTTTTTAGGAGGTGGCGGATTTAAAGCTTTTTCAAGAGTCAATAAGCTTCCAACAAAATCTTGCATTGATGTTGATGAGCTATTATTAATGATGCTGCTGTTGTTGTCGCTGCTATTTTCACTTTCATTAATTCTTATCATCGGCTTAGGGCGTTTACGGGATTTTCTCTAAAAAAACAATGCAATGTTTAATCCAAGGAAGAAAAGTACAGTAAGCTTTTTGTTACTTGGAATCAAATCCAAAAATTGTTTCAACTTTTTTGATATCGAAACTTACTTTTGTAACATCTTCAATAGAGTGATTATGACCATCAAGTTTATCATCGGTAATAAATCCATCTTCATTTGTTTTAATTCTGGCTGGACATTTTCCACGTCGACAACATCTCCAATAAATTGTTGTAACTCCATTATCAGTAGTTCTGCGTCGATCAAGATGAAATGTATATCCTAGATGAATTGCAACAACATTTTTACCATCAGCTCCACATTTTTGTGATGGAGCAAATTCAACACGTGGCGGTTGTTGCATTATAATTTCATTTGAATAAGTTGGATCTTCAAATTCTGATTTAACGTTCATTATTATTTTAAAATGTCGAAGATAAAATGAATAAAATACTTTTTTTAGTGCAAACGAAGACAGAATAATAGAGAGAAAACTATGCTACCCCAAAAAGTCGTCGCCGTCGCAAAATGCATCACTGTGCGTCCTTTTTCTTTCTTTCCTAAAAAATTATTCTTATGCGACATTTTTTCTTCGTATCAGCAGCCTATATTTTTTTTGCGTTAGTTTTTTGTCGTTGTTGGTACTCCTTCTTTCTCTTTGTCGTCGTCTTTCTTTCCCTTTGATGGGTTTTCTTTTCCCTATTAATGTCGTTCTCTTTTTTTATCTACTTTGGTGGTTATATCAAACATATTATATTTACAAAGGTTACCATGGAATTACGAAGGAAAAAAATGTGAACTAACACCTTAATACAGATATTTATGATACAACAAAAGAAGACTAACAAACCACGGATTTAAATAAAGATAAAGTGTTAAAAAACACGGAAAACATAATCTTTTTTAAAAAAAGGCATGCGCAAAAAAAGAGGCAGAAAAGAAAAAGGCACATTTTGCCCGAAAAATGAAATGAAATAAATTTTGAAAAAGGCAGACAACACAGAAAAGAAAACGAAGCTGTCGTTTTTGAGTTTCGCGACTGAACTGCCAGAGCCAATGAAATGATCTGAGTTGTCATTGAAAAAAAATAAGAAAAATATTTTCTGACCTAAATATTTTTATAGACAAAATTTTTTTGCTGCTCTATTTTTAGCTATAGAAAAGGTTAAAAGTAGAACAAAGGTTGCAATTTTTTTTCTGGAAAAAATAAGTACAGCATTTTACGATCGTGGAAAAGTCCGAAAATAAAAAAAAAACAAAAATTTTGAAAACTGCTGTACCCTTGCTACACTAATTTCACAAATAAAATTTATTATAAATAAAAATTAAATGGGCAAAAAGATTGATAAATTTAGATTTTTGAAAATTAAACTTACATTTCATCATCAGATTTATCAAATCTATTTGACCATTTTTGTTTCAACAAAAAAGTGAAGTGCTAAAAGCCTTTTCCTTCCAAAATAAAATCCGTAAATTTAAAACATTGATCTCTTTTCCCATTTTGATAAAAAGAAAAAGGTGAAAAAACATTAGTCTAAAGCAGAGAAAAAAAATACAGGAGTTTATCAGTAATCACCTAAATTTTTTTTGTTGATGCAGATCTCCGTCTTTTTCCATCGTCTGCCTTTTTTGCTTCTTCCTTAATGAAATTTCTGTGTATTGTAAGTTTTACCCTTTTTTCCTCTGCTTTGGAAGTCATTTTCCATTAAAAGAATTCAACTCCAATTCTTTAGATAAGGTTGCAAAAAAAAATTCAAATTTACACGCATTTTCTAAAATGTCACATCTAAGAAATCAGTGATAGTCAAAAAAAGCAAATGTATATAAGAGATTTGACAAAAACGGAAAAGTAATTAAAAAACAACAATTTCATTTTAAAATTTATTTCCTTTTTTGGAAGAAAAAAATAAAAATTTTTTTAATCAACTGATCGGAAGCTGTTATTGTCTTTGTCTGTTGCCACTGCTGCTGCTGTTGATATAAATATAAAAGAGTGCTTTTTAAAAAGAGAATTGCTACCTTAAAAAAAGAAAAAATGTCGGAAAGTGTTGTAACAGATTCATCCATAAATGGAACATTTGGAAAAGCTAAAGCTAAAAAAATTGAAAAAGATATTTTGGATAATAAAGTTGAAATTCCTGATGGCCCAGATGTAAGTTTTTTAAATTCTTTAGATTCAGCATAAATTTTTTTAAATTTTAGTCATTTTTAAATTTCAAAAAATTATGGGCATTTACTGGTCCGGGGTTTTTGATGAGTATTGCATATTTAGATCCAGGAAATATTGAAAGTGATTTACAATCTGGTGCATCTGCAGGATTTAGAGTAAGCTATTTTAAAAAATACAATATCCCTTTGAGAGAAAAGTATATTGTAATCGTATCTATTTTTATAGCTTATATGGGTATTATTATTGGGACATGTGCTTGGTTTATTACTTCAAAGATTATGTGCAAGATTGGGAGTTGTTGCAGGGCAGCATACTGCAGAAGTTGCATATCATTATTATGCAAAATGGCCTCGATGGATTTTATGGATAATGGTTGAATTTGCAATTATTGGGTCAGATATGCAAGAAGTTATTGGAACTGCAATTGCATTATATCTTTTATCAAATAAAGCGTAAGTAAATTTGGATTTAATAAAATCAAAAATATCATTTTTACAGTATCCCATTGTGGGCCGGTGTTCTTATAACAATTTGTGACACGTTCACTTTCCTTTTCCTTGATAAATATGGTTTTCGTAAATTTGAATTTTTCTTCTGTTTCCTTATTACAATAATGGCCCTAACATTTGGATATGAATTTGTTATATCAGCTCCTGCAGCTTCAGAAGTTGCAAAAGGAAGCTTTTTTCCATGGTGTAAAGATTGTGATATGGATCAAATTTTGCAAGCTGTTAGTGTTATTGGTGCAGTAATTATGCCACATAATTTTTATCTTCATGCTGCCCTTGTTAAATCACGAAAAATTGATCGATCAAAAAAAGAAAAAGTTGTTGAAGCAAATAAATATTTTTTAATTGAATCAGGAATTGCACTTGCTTGCAGCTTTTTTATAAATCTTTTTGTTGTTTCCGTTTTTGGAAATGGAATGTATAATAAATCAAATGCAGATATTGTAAGTTTTTTATCCGATCAAATCTTTAAAATTTAGAAATTAATCAACCCATTCATACTGTAATAGTATATTTTTTAGAGAGACGTATGTTTATCAGGAAATAATGAAATGCCAGATTTTTATCGAAATGTTTTTGATAATTCAACGGATGATGCAACATCTGATATTTATCATGGTGGAATATTTCTTGGTTGTACATTTGGGGTTGCAGCATTATATATTTGGGCGATTGGAATTTTGGCATCAGGTCAAAGTTCAACCATGACTGGAACATATGCGGGTCAATTTGTTATGGAAGGATTCCTTCAAATTCGAATTTCCCGTTGGAAGAGAATTCTTATTACTCGATCCCTTGCAATCTTACCAACAATTCTTGTAACAATTTTTTCGCAAGGTGTTGATCATATTACTGGCTTAAATGATTTATTAAATTGTATTCAATTGTTTCAAATGCCATTTGCAATTATTCCAGTTTTAACATTTACTGCAAGTAAATTTGTAATGAAAGAATTTGCAATTTCTCGGTTTGTCTTCCATTTTTTTTGTCTTGAAACGAAAACGATTGCATCATTTTTAGATGGGAAAAAGTTTTTTATCTTTTTGCTGCTGCCGTTATTATCACAATAAATTATTTCTTTTTATTTGAATATATTGATGAAAATTATAATAGCGGAATTGGATGGGCAATTTTTGGATTAATTATTTTATTTTATTCCATTTTTGTTATTTATCTTGTAAGTCCCCTTTTTTTTATTATCATTCTTTTTTAATCCAAAATTTTTAAGTCACATTATTGTTTTGTTGCAATGGGTTTTTATGAACAATCAACTTCGGTTTGTTTAATCTTTATGGGTTACTGTAAATTACGGCAATAATTTATAGGGTAAATTTTCAAAAATTTTCCCACCCCCAAATGAATCTGCATTTGATGCCCCATGGTTATTACATGATGCAATCGAAGATGGATCATCAACAAATAAAGCAATTGATGCTTGGAAGTTTTAATCAAATTTTAATTTTTTAAATTTTATGATCTCATTTTTAAATTTATGTAAAATAAAACGGAATACAATGTAGTAAAAAAGATAAAATTAAGCATTGAAAGCAAATTTAATAAAGTTATTTGAACGTTTCTACAAGAAAGAAAAAACAAACTTGTTTAATACTTGAAATTAGCGCTGCCGTCCCCAATCATTTCTAAATAAATACGTTAAACTTGCCAGTTTTTAACTAATTTATTTGGGGGTAATTCTTAAAAATCCCTGCTTTTTTCATTTATTTTTCACGTTTTTTTCCAACTTCCTTATTTTTTGTTTCAAATTTTTTTTTATTAAAAAATATTTATGATAAATCTTTTTGTATCAAAAGTGTAACAAATTTCTTCTTTCGTTCCGTTTTACGAAAAAAACATTTGATTGACAATATTTTATTTTTTATTTGTTTTAAAAAATATAAAAACGAAAAAACTACTCCAATAAAAGAGCATAGGTCGAAAGATTAGATTCTAATATTTAAAATAATTAAATAAAATAAAAGTCATTTAAAGTATAATAAAGAAAACAAATCTCTAATTTTGCATTGCAAAAAAACCTGAATAATAAGAAAATAATATAATTTACGAAAAATTACCTCGTAGAAAAAAAATGTTCATAGTTTTTAAAAAAAGAGTATTTTAGATTTTTGTTACGAAACGTCATTGGATCAAAAAACGATGTAAACACAAAATTTGATAGGAAAAAATATGTAATAAATGCTTTATAGGAGACGATATACAAAGGATTATAAATTATATGTCCATAGGACATGAGATCTTAAATTATCTTAAGATAAATTTTTTTTTGTCTATGAAAGTGCCATTTCCAACTGTTACTACTAAATTAAAAGCAGACCATGCCCATTAAGATGAATTACTTGAATTTGAATATCGAAGTAATTGAAGTCTTGGCCGTTTTCCATCAGGACTTAACGATTCACTTTTATCATTATTATAAGTCTTTTTTAAGCTGTCATAATAGAAATTTCGATTTATTTCATATTCATTTGAATATTTATTGCTGCTTGTTACAGAAGTATATTCTTGTCCAGATGAAGTAACAGGAGTTGGTCCAAAAATGCTACTGGAATTTCCAGAATTTGTTGGAACTGAATAATCATAAACATCATCAAATGTATCACTTCTGTGATTGTATTGTGGTGAAGATGGTGGTCGCCAATCAGTAAATTCTTCAGGGACTAAAAAATTTTGATTTATAGTTTAGAAATTTAAAAATCTAGTTAAAGCAGCGTTTTTGGGCATAAAAGTTTTTTTTTCTTGGTGAATCTTAATAAGGGATCGGGAAAACAAGGAAAGGAGGGAGCGGGTTCAATAACTTTCATTAAAGTTTTTCAGAAATTTAGATATGATTTTTCAAATGTACCCTCCTTCTAATGCTGTTACCGTAAACCTTAATAATTCCACACAAATATTTTGCTATTTTAAAATATGCAAAAATTGCCTCATCACACAAAAAGTGTTAAGAAAAAGTCATTAAAAGTGTTGAATACTCGTATACCTTTCTGTCATGTACTTTCATCTTTTAAAAAAATGCTCAATTGCAACAGAAAAACATAAAATCAAAAATTGCACTTTGGACTTTATAATTTTGGCCTCTATTCATTTTCTCACTTAAAATGGACATCAAAAAAATCTGGTGACCAGACTTCTTTGATGTCAGTTTTTCATTAACTTTTTTTATGAAAAAAGAATCACGCGTAAAACAAAGAAAAAGAGACAGAATTAAGAATAAACAAAGTTCAGCAGAAACAAAAGTTTTTTTACAAGTGCCAAACAAAAAAAAATGGTGCGCGATCAATTTTAAATTCGTCAAAAAAAAAAGCTTGGAAATTTCCACTTTGGAAAATTAAAAAACTTCTTTTTTTTGCCCCCGCAAAAAATGATGTAAAAAAACAAAACTGCAAAAAAATAACAAAAACAGAACCCAAAATTTGGGAAATGTGTTTTCTTTTTTTTATGTAATAACTAATTTTGTAACAAAAAAATGATGTAAACATTTTTGTAGCCTCAAAAGTAAACGATGTCTTTGACGTGCCCTTTAAAAAATAAGATTTAGAAAAAGAAGATAAAGATGACTGACCACTTGGAGTATATGTAAAATTAATTGGATGACTTGATTTTTGTCCACATCGAATTGTTACAGAAACATTTCCACCCCGATATAAATTATGATATGTTGGAATTGTGCAGACAATATGACACTACAAAAAACAAATACTATAGAAATTTAGTTTAAAAATATCAATTTACTTGATGAAGAAATTGTTTATCCACGGTTGCTTCGGCATTCCATGCAAGACTTCCATCATTTTTATATTCTCGAAAAACAACTGATGTATTTCGATCAAAATTTCGACCAATAATAAATAATTCATTCCCTCCACGAGCTGCTGAAGTTCGTAATGACATTTTTAGCACTTCTGGAACTCCAAGTTGTTGTACTATAAAATTTATATTTATTGGAATACAGTAATATAAATAATCTTACCACATCGAATTGTTTCTGTTTGAGTTTCCAAAACTGTAAAAGTATTTGCTTGTCCTTCATGGGGGATATAAGCTCGAAATGCAATTCGAACTGCACTATGCTGACTTCCAGCACTTCCATGAAATCTTTTACGCTGTTTTGCATCATATGAACAAATTTTCAAAATTCCAACACAATCAAGTCTAAAAACACATTTTATTCTGGTTAGTTTAAAAACTGATGCAAAATGATCACAAAACACTTTTTTCTCTTTCAATAAAAAAATTTCCTTACACTGCTGTCATACTTGATTCAGGTCGTAAAGTAATTTCTAAGCATTCAATTCCATCATGTGCCATCATTTTTCTGCAAGGAGTTGTATTTGCAGATTTTCCTGATACTGGAATTAATCGATAAAGTTGATGAGGAATAACTTGGCCAGAACCGGTTGCAGCAAAAAGTTCAACCCTGGTTGGGCGGTAAAACCCAGATATCTGTAATATGTATAAATTAAATTTAGGAATTTGCAAATTTTGAACAATTTGTTTTTTGAATTTCTAAAATTTCTTACTTGAATTGTACAATTAGAAGTTCCGGATCGATCTTTAATAGCTCCTCGACTACCTTCAGATAAATATCGGGCTCGATGTTGTTCTTCAGGTTGTCGAATAACGGTTAAAGTTGGAATTCCATCTTGTTGTTCCGATTCATCAATTTCAGATTCTTCTTGTTGTTGGCGTATTTGGGATTGTTGTTGTTGCCAATTCCATTCATTTAAAAAATCATAATCTTGTGTATTATTTGAAGTTGATTGGGTTGAAGCTGGTGAAGCTGTCTCACATTCTGTTATTGCATTTGTTGCTGTATTTTGTTGTTCATGCTGTTGTTGATGTTGGGTTGTTGTTGATGGAAGTGATGTAAAAATGAGAATTGGAGTTGTTGTTGTTGTTGTTGAAGATGGTGGAGGAGGAAGTGGTAATTGTTCTTGTGGAGTTGATACTGATGTTGTTGAAATCATTTGAACGGTTATTTCCCCAAGATTATTCATCAATGGATTTTATAATATCTTTGAGGAAATAACCGTATTTGTTTTAATCTTAATCGTGACTTTGTCCAAAATTGTGTTTTTTGTCTTAAAAAAAGCGTGATTATTTGATTATTATCGGACGATTGTTGATAGATATAACAAAAAACGACAGTGAATAAATTTTTGGTAAATTCAAAGCACAAATCAAATGCTGAAATTTTTAAAATGAAACGTTTACGAAGCACTTTTTAAATCTCAACATAAAAAGAAAAGAAAAACATTGATTAAAAACCGTTCAAACCCAAAAATAATCACAATCACAAAAAAATAATTCCGCTCTTTAACATTAATAGAAAATGAAAAAAAAGAAGAAGAAATCATTGATAACCCTTTCCTTTTTATTTCATTTGGTCTGGTCTCTCCTTTTCATTTTCATCCCAGTCACCGGTCTCCTTCTATGAAATTGAAAAAAAAGAAAACTATTATTCAAAAATGATTGATAAAAAAGAAAAAGACGGCGACTGATTTTTTTATGACTTTTGCGCAACGCTCTTTTGTTAACATTCAAAAATGAAAAAAAGAAGGTAAAGTTTTATTTTTTTACTATGTTACTACTACCATCTGAATACCTGACAGATTGGACATGGGTTGATTGAACGAATTGAAATGATAAAAAAATGAAAAGAAAAACAGAAAGTTGAATTAAGTGATTCAAAATGTTAATACAATTTCCTTTTCAGTTATTTATATATATTTTTTGAACGCCTCCCACTTTTTTCTCAGGTGTAGGCGTTTTTTTGTTTTTAAAAATGAGCAAAATTGGTTTTTAAAAGTCAAAGTAAAATTCAAAATTGAACCCCCCTCCGTCAGATTTTTCCTTTGATCTTTTGCCGCTTTAAAAGGGAGCATCAGATTTTGGTTGACTCTCTCCCCTAAAACATTCGACGTCAGATCTGGAAGATCCCTAATTCATCATTTTTGGATGGATCTTTAAAAACTCTTTAAAGCCTTCATTTGATACTAATATAAACTGTATAAACATTAACAACAAAATTTGATACACAATAAAGTTGGTAAAACTGTTTATCATCTATTTTAAAAATTTCATTCAAATTCAAAATGGTGCCGCTGTTTCTAAAATTAATCACAAAAATTAAAGTAAAAAATTTATTAAATTCAACAATAAGATGGCATAAAAAATATTTCTTTTGGCATAAAACACAGACCATAAATTACATGACATAATCAAATTTAAAAAAAGATAAACGCAAAGATCGAAAATTCAATGCTGGAGTTTTGTTTTCTTCATCATTTTCAGGAATACCATTAATGAAAATTCAAAAACGCCATTTCATTTTTTTTTTCAATCCCATCATTTCGTCATCATATTTATTGACGTTTTCCAAATCAAGTTTTTTAAGCCTCATCGCTTTGATATACTGTAAATTAAGTATGTAACTATAGTAAAAAGTTATTTATCTGTTACAGTAAAATTTAAATTTCGCTAACCGGATTTTAAATTTAATAGAAGTTTTAAAAAAAAGAGAAATATAGTAAAAATATTATTTCTTTTTTCTTTGATTTCTATCAAATGTCCAAAGTCGGTTATGCTTTTTCAAATCCGGCTATCAAAACACAAATTAGCCTGAAATTTTAATTCGACTGTATAATGTATAAAAACAATTATTTAGTGAGATCATCAATCCATCGAGTTGGAGGACGAAAAACAAGTCTTTTTACATTAGATGTCTCTTCCGATTCCAGCGATCATTCGGAAGAGACATCTGCTTTCGAAGACCTTTGAATTTTCTTTCACGAAAAAGTTGGACTATATCTTTGTGTTCTTTCACGGAGCCATTCACGAGGATGATGATCAATAAATCAAACATTTAACATTCTTCTTTCCATCCGTCTTTGAGCAACAGCCAATCGAGTTTCTTCAGTCTTTGTTAGAGCCCATGTTTCAGAAGCATAAGGTATAGCATGTAGTACGCAATAGTGAAATAAATTCGGAGTCAAACAAAGATTGCTTCTTAAATGGTCATTATTGATAATGTTAGATAAACTATCTTGCATCCATCTTTCCTGCTATTTGTAAAAAAATAAAAAAAAAGCACAGGAAGTTTAAAGAAACAAAATTGTGTATTTAAATTCAGCTTAGTTATCATATTTCATTTTATATATCAAAACTACAAAATAAAAAAACCATTCAAAAAAAGATAAAAATGGGAAACATAGATACACGGGTGAATCAGTCTTGAATCAAATTTAAAAAAGAGACGAAGAAAAAATAGGGGAAGACCGCGTTGATAATTGCTAACCTAGCAAAATTCAAATAGAGAAGAATAATATAGCTTTAGAAAATAAAAGGAGAAAAAACAATTTCGAGCAAAACAAGGAGCAACAATAGAAAAATACAAAAAAGAAGAAAAAAATATGAATGGCAATTAATAAGCAGAAAAAAGATGATTCAAAATATTATTATTCTTGAGCTCCTGTTGTACCATTTCCACTTTCTTTATCTTTTTGAGAAGTACTTCCTGTCGCACTATTGTTATTTCCTCCGCTATTTGATCCTGCCGCCCCTGCAGAAGGTGGGGTACCATTATATCCAGGAATCAATGCACGATTAAGTGCTGGTTCAATACTTAATTCTTGTGTTGTAAAATCAAATAATGGCGGTAATGCTCTTCCATTTGGAAGTCTTGTATTTGGATTACGAAGTTCATCAAGGAAAGGATGTGCACAAGTTTGAAGAGGTGTTAATCGACCAGCAGGATTATATTCAAGTAATTTTGATACAAGATCAATTGCTTCTGGTGGTGTTGCAGACCGAAAAACGCGTGACCAAGAATGTGCTCGAATTGATGGAAATCTGAATTCTCGGTAATTGGGATTCATTTGTTGAATTTGTTCACGTGATGGCGTTCCAAGAAGCTAAAATATAAGAATGCAAAAGCCTTCTTGATATGTGACAAACATACTTTAATAATTTCAACAAGTTGATCTACCCCACTATCACCAGGGAAAATAGGATGCCCCAATAATAATTCAGCTAATACAGTACCACCTGACCAAACATCAATGCTATTCGTGTAATTAGTTGAACCAAAAATTAATTCTGGTGCCCGATAATATCGTGAACAAATATAAGATACATTTGGTTCACCACGAATTAAAAACTTTGCAGAACCAAAATCACATAATTTCAAAACACCTGATTCAGGATCAATAAGAAGATTTTGAGGTTTAATATCACGATGACAAACACCAACATGGTGAATATATGCTAATGCTCGGAAAAGCTAAAAATAGAATTATTTTTAGCAAGTTTTATTCAAAAATCTCAAAAATGTGTCTAAAGGCCGGCTAACCTGATATGTGTACAAGCGTACATAAATCATTGGAACTTGCTGTCTTTGCTTTGAATATTGTCTTGCAACACGATAAACTGTTTCTGGAACAAATTCAAGTATAAGATTTAAATACAAATCATCACGTCCGTCACTGTTCAAAAAGAAGAAATAAAGTAGTTTAACAATATTCTAAAATAGAAAATACGTATACCGGTCGGTAAGAAAATAGGGAACAAACTTGATGTTCAAGCTTTCTCATAATTTGTAATTCTCGATTTTTATAACGTTTATCTTGTAAAACCTTTTTAATTGCAACAGGTTCTCCTGAATCAGATAATCGTGCAACATACACAACACCAAATGATCCATTACCGACAACGCGAACATTTGAATATTTAACTTCAACGCATCGTTCAGGTTTTGTATTTGTTGATGCAACCACAGCTGTCATCTCACGCCTCACCCCACCACTGGTTGGAAATATATTACCCGTGGCAATGGGGATCGGCGCCAAAGGCGTCGATGAAGCACTGTTAGCCTGAATGTTGGCGGCTGTATCGGTGGAAGCACCAGGTTGCTTTGAGGAATCCACGGTCGCCGTTGTTGCAGAGTTTTCTGGTTGTTGGGATGACTCGCCGGTCAGTTTAAATTGATCGTTTTGCATGCGCAATAAGCGCCAAAAGTCTTTACGCCGATGGAAGTATGGCGTCTAAGAAGCAAGTTGGCGCCGTGTTAATTTCGGCACTAAAAATGGAAATATTAGCTTCAGATATATATATATAGTCACAAATCCTATTTATTTATAGTTCTTCAATTTTACAAAAAAAAATTTGATCGATCGCGCAAGCTAACAAAATCGACAACAATTGCATCTTTTTGCTACTGCTACATTGCTGTAGTAAGGTCGGACAAGAAAAAGCAGCAATTATTCGATTGAGAAAAAAATATAGTGTCACAAACAAAAAAAAAGGGAACGAATAAAAAAGGCCCACGGAATAGAGATAGAAGAAAAACAGAAAGAAAAAACAACACATCAGTTTGGTCCAGTGTTTTTTTTGTGTCCCGCGCATGTCAAAAAATTGTAATTCTCGAGGATTGATCATCATCACATGACAAATAAATTTTTATTTCGATAACTGTTAATCCAAAAGTTTTTTTACCGTTACTATTGTTTCAAATAATGTGCCAAAAATTGTTATCTTAACAAAGCAAAGCAAAAAATTTGCTCTTTTTTTTATTTTTCTCTTTAAAAATATTTCTTTTTTTTCAAGCAACTATGCCAGTGGCGGCCCGCCCGTCCTATACCAAGTCAGTAGTCAGTCATCATCGATCGACAACACTGCCCCACACACGCCTTGCAATTTTTTTTCTTCTTTTTCTTTTTCCTTCCTATATTTTTTTTCTCTCAAAAAAAAGGAAACAGACATATATGCGCGCTCTCGAAAACTAAAATGATGTGAACCAAAGTTGGTAAATATGGAAATATATATATTTTTTAATATCTTATTAGATATTTAACATTAAAAAACATACAAAAAAATATTAAAAAAACAATAAGAAATAGTGGGGATTATTTTATGGTTCTAAAAAACGGGCCAAAAAATTTTTCAATCCAAAAACACATGCAAACAATTTTTAAATTTTCTTTCCCATAAAGAATTATCCATACAAGACCAGAAAAAAACAAAAGCGTCCATGAAAAATTGAGAGGGGGGTATTATAACTGTTTATCAGCATCGTTTATTTCGAATGATGTGAAGAATAGTTGTTTACGACAATCAACAATCGAAAAATATAACTCTATCCTTCTTTTTTTTTACTTTTTTTTAAATAAGCCTTTTTTGACGACTAACAAAAAAAAAAGAATATTCCTTTTTTCCTTCTTTTTTTGTCGCTTATTTGCGTTCTGTGGTTTCATAGTTTTTCTTTTTTTCCACGTTTTTTTCACATCTTCTTTCGGTTACAGCTATTTCAATTACTTCCACAAAAAAAAACAAAAACACCGAGTTTTATTTGGACTTTTTTTCTAAAGTGGCGACAAAAGTGTCGAAGATATTTTTCTATCAGCTTTTTTTTCGTTACTGCTGCTGCCTGCGTAAGAAATAAAAAAAAAGTACATAACAAAAAAAGGAAAATTTTGTCCGGAAATGAACTGCCTTTTTACTTAAGGCTTCTTTTACTTTCGTAGTTATGGCTTCCTTTTTTAAAAAAAAGTATGTTTTTGTTAAAGAATTGTTTCTTTTAAATGAATAAATTTAAAAAAAATTTTACCCACGTTTCTTCAAAGAAAAACGCACACTGAAATTTCGAAGGTGACAAGCTTTTGCTTTTTTTGGTTTAAAAAGTTTCGAAAAAGTGAGAGAAGCATAAATATGGATTTGTTTAGTTTTAGGCATACAACTTTGTAAAAGCAACATAAATTTTATCCTTGTATGGCAGTTAATAAGGAGCTAAAATTTTTGTTTTTTGAGGCTTTTCTGCAATTTCGTTACAGCTACTGTCTAACAAAAAAATTTTTTTTTGAAAAATTTGAACAACATTATTTTTCTTGGTCAAAAAACCAGTTTGGCCTAAAAAAGTTATACGGTAAAATTTGAAAGTCAGTTTTTAATAGCTGACATTTTAATTTTAAAGAATAAAAAGATAAAATAAATTCAAGCAATAAAAGTAGAAAAAAGACAACCACTTTTGGAAAAAAGTATTTTATATATAATTATATCTGAAGGTTATTAAAAATGGCTTTCTTTTCCTTTCTTTATTTTTCTTTAAAACACTCTTATTAATTTCTTCAAATCAATTCTTGCGCAGCAGCAGAAAGAAAAGCTTAAAGGAAGGATGTGGTTGTACAAGAAGGACGTGAAAGGGGGACACTTTTTTTTGATGGAAATACACTAAACGTGATGTTTAAAAGAAAGAAAGAAAAGAAGTGTATATCTTTTTGCACACGCCAAAACTGCCGCTACTGGCCTTCCTGAGTTGAGCTTTTAGCGGGGATTTAAAAGGCTATAGTTTTTTGTTAGAAGCACTGAAAGTTTTTTTGTGTCTCATTGCTTTTTTTCGTTTGTAAAATGTCCTTTTTTTCAAATGAGTTAGAGTTAAAAAAATAGTTGGACTTTATAAAGTAGAAAAAAGGGGAACATGAATTGATCTCTTTAATTTTTTGATTCAAAAAATATTGGCAAATTGAACATTAAAAAACACTTTTCGGCTTATCATTTTTTGGTTTATTTTATTTTTCAGATAAATTACAAAGATATCATAGATTCCATTTCTTCATTTTTCTATGGATATTTGTAATCTTGAAAATATAAATTTCTTACGAAACATCTTTTATTTTATTAAATGTAATGAAAAGAATATACTAAAGCATAATTTTTTATTACAGGAAGCTTATGATAAAAACTTTAAACAAATTTATTACAAATTCAATCAGAATTCAAGCAAAAAGAATGATTTCAACAAATTCAAATCAAATTAAATATCTTGGACAAGAAGAAGCAATTAATATTGATAAGGAACTTTTTAATGAATATGGATTTAGTGTTGATCAATTAATGGAACTTGCGGGTTTATCATGTGCACAAGCAATTTATAGCTTTTATCCAAAAGGAAAAGTTCTTGTTATTGTTGGACCTGGAAATAATGGTGGAGATGGAATTGTTGCAGCAAGGCATTTACAACTTTTTGTATGTTTTTTTTCGCTTTTATTATTCATTAAAATAATGTTTTTCAGGGATTTTCACCAGAAATTTTATATCCAAAACCATCAAAATCAGATTTAATGGAACGTCTTGTAAAGCAAACAACATTAATGAATATTCCATATCTCAAATCACTTCCAACAAATCTTGATGAATTTTTGCTTATCGTGGATGCAATGTTTGGGTTCAGTTTTAAGCCGCCAATTCGTGATCCATTTAATGATATTATTAAAACTTTACAATCTCATCAAAAAACCATACCAATTTTTTCTATCGACATTCCTTCAGGTAATTTTTAACGCGAAAGTGTTAATTAGAAAGGGAAGTTCCGTATATAATCTTGTTTGACCCAAACTTACACAGAATTGAGGGAAGGTTTGTTATTGTTTGCAAAACAATAATTTTTTTTTTGGAAAAATTATACCCAACCAAAATTTTTTGCTAATCCAATAATTTTTATGTCGACAGAGAAAAATCTCACTTTTGTATTATATTTTCGTGGATTAATCTTTTTTTGGCTCCAAAAAACATTGGCATTGACATTCAATGCTCAAAAAGAACACAATGTTTTTCGGATACTTTTTTCTTTTGAAATGCAAATAAAAAAGAAATCACAAAATTTTAAAAAATGTGATACCTTTAAAACTTGATAAATGCTTTTTTAAAATACAAAAACTCTTTCCGCTTTTTTATAGGTTGGCATGTTGAAGATGGACCTCCTGTTGCTTCCTCTTCAAATGATATTCCGTCAATTCAACCCGATTCTCTTATATCGTTGACAGCTCCAAAGCTTTGCGCTAAACATTTTCAAGGACGTGCACATTTTTTGGGTGGAAGATTTGTACCTGAATTACTTGCAAAAAAGTATTCTTTAAATCTTCCCGAATATCCTGAATCAAATGGATTTCTTCGACTTCAATAAAAAAAGAAATAATATTCTCAAAAGTTTAGCTATTATTTTGTGTTTTTAAATTTGTATTTTATATGTTTTTCTGTGGAAACTGTAAAATTATTTGAATCATAAATAAAAACATTTAAAAAAAATGTGGCAAAAGAAAAACAAACGGAACAAAAAATTTGTGGTTCGCGCAAATGTGTGAAAAATTAGAATGGATGTCTTCCTTCCTTTCTTTCTCTTTTTCGATCCAATCAACATTCAATGCTCCGCCTTTTTTCAAGAAAAATAAGGATGAGCCCAAAAAAGGAGGGGGAAAGAACTGTTGCAATCAGGAATCTATATTTATTTTCTCTTTTTTTCGTACGGTTGCTTCAGAGACAAAAAATATTTTTTTCTTTGTTTTAAAAATGATTAAACTTGATCCAGAGCTTTTATCATCGGCTTCATCGTCATGTGAATCACAATCACATAAACGTGCAGGAAGCAGTGATTCAGATGATTATTCATATCAATGTAAAAAATCTGTAAGGGAAAATTATTGTAGCTTCTTGTTTGATTTTGAATTCATTTTTTTAGAGATCTGTTTCATTGGTAATGGAAGAAGAGGATTTAGAGCCATATGTTCGAAGACGGCGATCTTCAAATGAAAAAGCTAAAAATCGTTTAATGAAAATGGATCCAGAAGAACAGGATCGACTTCGGCAATGCATTAATTCTCGAGAACGAAAAAGAATGCATAATTTAAATTCTGCTTTGGATCAACTTCGAAATTCTCTTCCAAATTCAAAAAATCCTGCAACAAAAAAATTGAGCAAAATTAATACAATTGTTACCGCTTCTGAATGGTATGTTTTTTACTTTTTGTTAGATTGTTTAGAAACAACACTTCAAAAATTTAAGATGTATAGTTTTTGAAGTTCAGATAAAAGTTTTGAAACAGTTTATTTTATTGTTTCAATTTTTTTGATTAAAAATGATGTCCCGTATAGGGTTGCCGTCCCCCCCATAAATCTAAAAATCTGGGGACGGCGAAACGGGAATCCCCGAAAATTAAAAATTCTTCGGGGACGGGGACGGGGAGAGAAAAAATTCGGGGACGGAGACGGGGAGAGGAAAAAAATTCAAATTTAAAGATTCAAAAGTCGTTTATTATGTACAGTAATCATTAGGGGAGCGCTAATTGGAAAACTTTTTAGTGATTTTTCCTTTATTATCGAAACTTTAATTTTTTCGGGGATGATCTTTCGGGGACGGGGAGACGGGGATCCCCGAAAATCAAAAATCTTTCGGGGACGGGGAAAACGGGGATCCCCGAACGGGGATCCCCGCGGGGAAACGAGGGGGGACGGCAACCCTAGTCTCGTACATAGCTTTAAACTCTCATTTTCTAACTACGATAGTTTCAAAAGTTTTTCAAAAATCAAAAACACTTAATTTTTATACAAAACATTGACATTTATAATCATAACAATTTGGGTTTAATTAAAAATTATGTTGGATCACAAATTTTTTTTACTAAATTTAAAAATTCTTTTGGAATCTGTTAAAATAATTTTCAGCCTAATTATTTTAACAGATTTTTATTAAAAGCCTAATTTTTTGAAAATTTATTTATCCAAATTTTTTGTCATAACTGATAAAGCTATTTTGATTCAAATTTTTATTCAACTCTTTTTTCTGAAAAGAACAAACTTTGCGTTCCGCAAAAAAAGACTGCAACCTTTTTTGCGGCATTCATTCTACACTAGGGGAAATATCCCCTAAAAGCATATTTAACAAATATCTGTTAGGCATAATATTTTGGATATTATTTTAAAGTTTTTTTTGTTCTTTTAGGATTGTTCGATTGATGCAAGAAAATGATATGCTTCGAAAAAAGCTCTCTGATCTTGGTACTTCAATTCCACCACTTCAATTTTCAATTTCAACAATGTCACATCAAAATCATCATCTTCAACATCCTTCACCGCCTTTTATCTCTTCAAAAGGTAATCGAGAAGAAATAAAGCAACCAAAAAAGAAGGCAGCGACCCCAAAGGCAACTGCAGCAGTAGCCGCTCCCCCACCGCCTCCACCGCCACCACTTGATCCAGCTCCACAAATAAATGCCGCTGCATTTTTTTCAAATTTCCTTCCCAATTTACCTCAAAACTTTTTTCCAAATTTTTTACATCATCAAGCTGCTGCCGCTGCTGTGGCGGCTGCTACCGTAAGTGCCGGCGGTACAACCTTTTTACCTCAACGTCTTGGAAATGGCGGTGGCGGCGGTCAATCACCTTTAACACTTTCAATGCCGACATCTCAAATCCCAGGATTTTGTTTTAAAGATTGTGGAAATAATGGTGGAGTTTGTTTATGTGTTAAATGTTTACTTTCAAATAAGAATACTGTATCTTAAATGTTTACGTTAATATTCTATTAATATTTGAGTTTTATATATTCACACTGGTCCTTTCTTTTTGAGTTCTAGCCCTAGCGTTCCCGTCCATAAGTTTTAAGAATTATTATAACTGTTTTTTATATTGATCTTTAAAATTAAAATTTCTTTTAAACGTAAATAAGTTTTATGGACGAGAATTCTAGACTTGAACCTTTTTGTTTGTTAAAATTTAAAATTTTCATGTGATTTTCAAATATTCTAATTTTCTTTAAGCTTTTGAAAAAAATTTTGCTCAAATAAATCTTTTACCGTATTTTTATTACTTTTACCTGAAAAATTTGCATTTAAGATTATTAGTTAAGCCTTATTTACTTTTCTATACCCATTTATTTAAAATCTTTTTCTTTATCCACTTAAACTTATATCCGTACAGACAGATTATCACTTTGCAAAAAAATGTTGCAATATCCAACCACTTATATATTTATTTTAACCTTAAGTGGGGGTGTTTGTTTTTTTTTTTTTTGTTGCACACGCTTGAATAACCCAACTTTTTGGATTGCTTTCTTCCATGAAATTTTGCTCTATATTTCTTTTTCCAGCTATGTTATTTTTTGTTACCTTATTGAACGAAACAAGAAAAATGAAGTCACCGATTAAAGCTTAATCTTCTTCAGCTTTTTTTATTTTGCATGTGTGTGTTTGCGATCCTCATTCACACCTTTTTCTTCTTCTTTTTTTCTTCCAACAATGGTCAGTTATTTTTGGTGCAATTGTTTCTTGAATGGGATTACGTTCTACGTTGCGCAATTGAAAAATAGACTTAATAATTTTTTTTCAAAAAAATAAGGATGGCAGAATATTAACGGATTTTTTGTGAACAAAAGTCTTGACAAAATAAAATATAAAAAATGAGTTTTTTTGTATTGTCAGAAGTTTTCTCTTTTCCTCGGTAAAACGGGATAAGTCTATTGTTTTCAAATAAATATTTCTTTACATTTAAATTTTTAAGACTATTGAAAAAATATTTATTTTTCTCTTTAAAGGTCAAAAAATATCTAACCCATATTTGATCCCAGAATACATCCAATTCTTTCTTTTTTATGAAAAGCAGCGACATAAGTCTTCAATTTTAAACCACAGAAAATCGTTTAAAATTTGATCCGGTGATTATCGTATTTATTTTTTGAAAAAAGAAAGAGACTTGTCCGGTCATGACACTTTTTTTCTCTTCTTTTGCCGTCTCTCTTTAAAAAGTAAATGGAAACCCGTTAATCGCCGCCTTTTTTGTAAAAAAAAGCGAAGAAAGACGGAAACATAAAAATTGCGAAGATCCAATTCCAAACACACTTAAAATTTTCATGTTAAATGGTATTTCTTTTGCCTTTTAACTTTTCTTTTTTGCTTATTGTTTTTTGTTGGGTGCTAAAAAGAAAAAAGAATAAAAAGGCGACACTAATGTTATGTTTCGAAAAAAAACACGACCAGATAAAAATACAATTTCTAATTTCACAGCTGGAAACTTTTTCTTGTCTTTTTTTGTCAGTTAGAGAGGGGTTACTGTAGATTTTATTATATAACGGGTCATCAAATTTGTTCCACTTTTTAAAGATTTTTTTAATTGTATTTTCCTTTGATTAAAGATTGTTTATTGGGCTTTTCATTGCCTTAGGGGTTAAAAAATACGGTTTAATAATGATTTGGAATTAACGATAGAAGTTTTTGAAATTTTTATTCAATTTTTAATGTTTAAATTAAAATGTTTGGATAATACTTTTTAAATTTTCGACTACAGTACTTTTTTTTAAATCCGTTTACAGTATCTCTTTTTTCATTACATGCATATTTGTTTCCATTGTTTTTATTTCATAGTCATTTTATAAGTAGATTATAAAAAAATACAAAAGATATAATCATCAATTCAACTTTTATTTTCTCCGTACTACCATATGATCTCTCTATCTCTCATATTTTTATAAGTGTATGGTTGGTCACAATTCTCAGTCATCATTGTTACATACTTAAGGGTCACATCTGTTCTAAGAGAGATGATGATGACTTCTTGATTCTCATTCTCGCTCATGTCAAGAAAAAAGAATAAGTCAGTCTTGAATCTTCTTTTCTATTGTTTAAAATTTCTTACAAAAATACTAAATAACATGTTTTACTTCTTTTTTTTAAACTATAAGAAACAATCCAATGAGGCCATTAGTTTTTTGTGTAAGCAGCGGGATGCTTTTTTGTGTTAGAGAGAGAGAGTTTTCGGCACCTGCCGCATAAAACAAGAATGAAAGCAAGAAAGCATGTTCTCTCTGTATTTTGTAACTGTTTTGTACGGTCCTTCAAAAAAAAAGGAGAACAGCTACTTAATCTTAAGTGTTCCATACTTTCTTTTTCTCTCTCTCTCTCTCATCTGTTACAATATACATATATATATTCGCGCCTTGCGGCGAAGAGAGAATGAGAGATAATCCTGTAATTGAAAATATCTGGCGTATTTTCTTTTTCAGATTCACTTTAAAAATTATTTTTTCCATCTGTTGCACATCCTTTTTTAATAGCAAGATAAAAGGCATGGATTGGATTTTGTTGGCAAAATATCGTATTTAAATATTTTTGAACACTTCTGTCGACAGTATTTCATATTTTGAAAGAAGAAAAAAAGATTTGTAAAAAATGTAAAAAATGAATCAACTTTAATTATATTCTTAAAAATTACCATATTAACCGTGTACAGTAATTTTTCTTTTGAAAAAATTTCGAATTTATGCGTCAGTAATTCTAGCTAAATTTTTGCATTCTCTTAATGCAGCAATCATCACAAAAATACCTATCGAATCTTTTAGCCAAATCCTTAACCAGTTTTCTATTTTTTAATAATAAACCAAAGAATAAAAAATTTTGGATCAAATTTGTAAATTTTTTATTGGAAGTTTCCATTTTTTATTTTTGATCTATTAAACATTCAATTTTTTTTTGTAAAAATCGTCACAAACTTTGCACACCTTTTTTTACACAATTTTAAATTGCGGAACGAATATTTTCAGTGACGTTGCAATAGAAAAAACATGAATTTCATCTAAAATCAAACCTTTTACAAAAAAGACATAAGAACTCCTTCTTTTTCTCTCTCATAATTATGGGTTCAAAAGAAAAAATTTTTGTGTGATAGTTATTCTCTCTTTAATCATTGATTTAAGAAAAAAAAAACATGTTTTAACATTTGATTCAAAAAAAAGAAGCGACACACACATGTGATTTATAAGTATTCAATTTTTGAAGGACCATTGAAAAAAGAAAGGGTTCAATTTAAGTCTACCATAAAAAAAGTTGTTGATTTTGAATTAAAGGTTTTTTGATTAAAACAATTTGGTTAATTGTGTGACGAATGTGTAATAAATTATACACCCTCACTTTTTTCATTTAATAAACTTTTGTATATTTTTTGTTAGATTCATTTGTAATAAAAAAAAATGGAACTTTAATATTTTATTGAAAAAGTTTTAAAGCAATCAAATTTTTAAGAAACCACATTGAAAATACAAACAAAAAAATAGGAATAAATTATATTTAAAAAAAATAAGCTCAAAACACAAAAAAGGAATTGAAAAGGCGCTTCCATAATTAAAAAAAAGTTTTTTTTGGGAAGAAAAATACGTGAAAAAAAAAGTAATTTTAAAACCGGAATGTGTGATAAAATAAATGTAAAAAAGCAGCTTTTTTGAATGGGATGTAAAATGATAATGATTGAATGAGAATGATGAAAGATGGATATTAAATGTGAATGTGTCCAAGAAGTGTAATAACAATATATTCATCTGATTCAAGGATAATATTTTTGATTGATTCTTTGTTTAAATTCAATTTGAATTTTAAGATATTTTCTAAAAAAAATAAATGTTAAAAATTTTTTATGGAACAGAAAGCAATAAATTTACCTTCAGAATCTTGAAGATTAAAAATTTTTTCTTTTGTTAAAAATTTTTTGCCAATTGTTTGGCCTTTTGCTGAATGAAGATGTAAGCTTGTTTCAAGGCGAAGATGTCGAGGATTAGAATTAAAAGCCAAAATTTGAATAAAAAGATAATCATTTGAAACAGTGATGGATTGAATGCTGAAACAAAGTTTTGAACGGCTTCCAGATGAACAACTTTTTGAAAAGCTTTGATCAAAGTTTGGTCCAATTGAATTTGATTTGCATAATGGTTTATTAAACCAAATTCGGCTGCCAATTGTTCCAGGTAAAAGTTCAATTGAAGTTTTTCGTTGTGAAATAACAGCAATTGCATCATCTTCATCATCAATTTCATCATCATTATTATTATTGTAATGTCCTTCGATAACTTTCTTACAAACTTTTTCACAAAGACCAGAAAAAACTTTTGAATTTGAAAAATCGAAGCGCAAAAATTCTTTTAATAAATGATTGTGGAGTTCTGAAGCTGGAAACTATGTTTAGTTTTTGTATTGTAAAATGGAGGATTTTTTTAAAAACTTACATGAACAACATGGTTGAAGAATTGGAGCAAAAACTTCTGATCCAATAATTGCAGAAGATTTTGTTTTACAAAATTGTGCAGAAGATCTTCGACGAATTTGAAGACCTTTTCCATCAGCAGAATTATCTTCTAAAATATCACCATCTGCGGCATATGACATTGCAAATTGTGGTTCAATTTCTGTTCCATTATTTTGTGAATAATTATATCTTTCACTTCGATCTGTTTTTAATGTTGAATTATGTTGTTGTTGTTCTTCAGAAGCTGGATGAAGATCAATTACATCAATCATTGATTCAATGGAAGAAGTTTCTTCAACTTCAGCTTTAACATCATATGCCATTCGATGTACAAATCCCCGAACTAATGCAGATTCCCATAAATTATTTACTGATCGTGGGGAAGTTGGAAGACCATCACAGAAGCGTCGGCCATTTTCAGAATATCTATAAAATTATGTCATATTAAATTAATGTCAAATTAAGCAAAAGAGAAAATTTGTAAATTTTGTTTAAAACCATAAAAAAAGAACAAAAGCAGGCGTTGTCAAAAAAAAGTTGTTTGATTTCACTTTTTTTTCCCAAAGCTTCGAAAAAATTCTTGTTTCATTTTTTTGCGCCAAACAAAGCTCGATTTTTTTTAATTTACTCATGCATAAAATGGTCCCATAAAAATTGAAAGCATAATAATTAATTAATTAAAAGCATGCATTCCATTTCTTTTTTTTTAATGTCAATGAAATCTTAATCATAAATCAGACAGTGACACAAATTTTGTGATGTCTGCACTCTTCTTAATTTTTTTGATTCTTTGAACTTTTTTCTTTGATCACTTTTTTTGTCTGCTTTTATTACGTCATAAAGAAAGGTAAAAGTGTAACAGTAAATGATGCAAAAAAAAACTAAATCAATGAAATAAAAACTCTTAGAATTTAAAGTACTCAAAATTTTTATTGCATGCAAAAGTGTAACAAAATAATTTTTGCAAAAAATTTTTGATTAGACCTAAAAGATTTTAAATCAACTTAGAACAAAGAAATTTTTCATTTTTTTCTTAACGGAATTTTCTAGATCAAATTTTAGGCATCAAAAAGAAATGCAAAAAATGAGTCACTTTTAATTGAAACTTTATAGAAGTGACTCAAATTTGACACAAAAATGGAAAAGATTTTAAAAAATTGAAATTTGGCAAATTTTGACTCAAAAATGAAAATACTGTAGCTCATTTATATGAAATGTTTTTTTAAAATTTTATACATAAAGAAATGAAGCAAAGAAAATAAACTAATATTAACAAAAAAAACTTACGTTACTGTAGGCCTTTTTCGTAAATCATATAATGTTGGACGAGTTGGATTTGAAGCAAGAAGCTCTTCAGGAAGATTAATTGGATGAATCATTTTTAATAAACCAATAGGAATAATAATATCAAATAAAATATATATTTGAATAAAATCAAAGATTTAAAAAATCAGAGTAAATTCTATTAAAGAAAAGATTGTGTTTGTTTATAGAACGAAATTTTTTGGTAGAAAGGCTTTCCTTTTATATTCGGAAAAAAAATTGTTGTCATCTTAAAAGAATTAAACGTCGTAGTCACAGCCCCACTTCAAAAGAAATATTTTGTGGTTGTAAAAGGCGGAGCTTTGATCTCTTTTCTTTTCTTCTCCTTCCTACACCTTCTTTTTCGCCCAATCAAAAAGAGAAAAAAAGTTTGTCAAAAAAAAGATGAGTAAATCAACAAAGAATTTTCAAGCTAAATTGGAGCTCAAAACAAAACTTAAAAAAATAACAAATTGGCGAAACACATTTTTAATTCATTTTTTGCCGTCAAAAAAACCATATCCCATAATAATCGACAAAAATAGTATTATTTCGTCATTGTAATTTTTTGTCTTGGACAGAAATAGAAATTTCTTCGAAAACTGATGCAATTATTGTTAATTATTTTAAGTGTGTTTTACATGTGTTTTAAAAATTGTTGTTGTACTTTTAAAAGATTTCAAAGAAGTCTCATATAATGTTTTTTAATATCTGGTTTCTTGATTCCTTTCTCAGCTGTCAACAACAAGAAGAAAAAAACCACGAACAACAAAGTATAAAAGAGAAGGTTGAGGGTGTAAATACAAAAAGATCAAAACGTCATTCCTTCCATAAATGAACTACAACACTTTAAGAAACACTTTTTTTTATGATGAAAAACATATTTGACTTTAAGAAAAAAAGGTTTTTTGATTAGAAAATGTGTTGACAGGATTTTTGTTTTTCAAGTGATGAGGAAGTTTTGTTCACATTTTGGAGCGAATAACATTGTATTTTCATTTTTTGTTGTAGTAGCAGAAGAAGAAAAACTTGATTGAAAGCAATTATCATTTCTTTTTTTGTTAATAAAAAACCACTTGTCAGAAAAAAAATTTTATTGTAAATCTTTGTCCATGCCAGTAAGTACAATAGTAGCCTCTTTAATTATTACTGACGTAGACAAAAAAAATACATGTGTTTTAAATGTTTCAAATGCTTTAATTTTAAAATTGTTCATAGATTGGTCTCCAAAATAGTGTCATTTTTGCCTTTGCTAAATACCGTAACGCGCACAACCTTGGAATTTTTTGTGTTGGCCTAAATAGTTTACGTTAAAATTTAATTCTCTTTTTTTCTAATTTTATCAGACATTTTATTCTTTAATTTTTTGATTCATTCATTTATTCTTTTGATTTTATATTTAGAATTGCACCTAAAAAGTTGTCATTGATGGTTTTTGATATGTCTTTGCAAAATTGTCTTTCTTTATTTCATTGCACCGGAAACCTCTGTTGTTTTTTTCTAATATTGAGCGTGTGTGGTTTTAAAAAAAATTTAAAAAAGCAATACTTCGGTAAACAAAGGAAACAATCACTTATAAAAAAGTAAGCAACCATTTTCATTAAAATTTATTAAACTCCGGAAATGTTCGTTTTTAAAGTTATGTATGACAGTTTTTGGAAGGACGAATAGGGGATAAGGAAATGTAACAAAAGAGTTTATTTCGATTTCGAAAAAAGTTTAAAGAAATGTGTATTAATCAGCCATAAAAAAATGTTTTCTAAAAGAAACAATCTTTGATTAAGTTTAAAAATATTTCTTTTTTTTTGAAAAGTCATAAATGAATGAGTAAGTAGCCGTTGCCAATGGCGCCATAAATAAAAGAGCTTAAAATTAATAGAATTTCTTACTTGATGATTGCCAGATTATTTTTGCTGATTACTCAAAGTATTGAATGTGTGCGGGTGGCGATGTGTCATTTTGGAATTTATGTCTCCTTCCTTTTTTAAAAATGTGTCTCGTTCCAAAAGAGAGAAACCTTTTTTTTGAAACTGTCTTTGTTCAAGAAACCATTAAATCATTGATTTCATAATCTTCTCAAAATTCTTTGGTTTTTAAAAAACGTATTTTTTAAAAGACAAAATTATGAAATTTTCTTTGAACAAAAATTATTCACCCTGAGAAAAAATGAAAACAGAACGCTTGAATAAAAAAAGTTATTTTCGTAAAAGATCTAAAAATAACATCAAAAAATATGGTTGAAATCAACTTGCTTTTTCTCTCTCTCTCTTCTCTTTTTGGGCATTTACAGAATGTTTACCTTTTTTCTCACTGGTTTAAAACTAAAAAACACGGTTGGTTTTTGAGATAAACAAATTGAAAAAAAATTTTGGACTTTTTTCGTCAATCAATCTTTAAACGTTGTTGTTTCATTTTTTGGTTCAAATTCATTCAAAGTAAATCAAGAAAACAACATCGATGACAAAGAAAAAAATTTAATTAAATTAATCAAAGAAGACAACAAAATATTATTATTGTTATTAAAAGTCATTTTTCAAATACAAAATATAGGGCAAAAAAATTTAATTGGCAAATGTGTTTGTGAGTGAAAATGCCTTAAGGCAGTTTTTAAGCAACTCCATGTTTGAGCTTTTAAGTCTGAAACAAAACATGTTTTTTTTTGTATTTTTTGGTTTCGGCTTCAAAGAAATGGAATTTTCAAATGTTTTTTGCTCTTTAATTAAAATTAGTGGTGTGGGATATAAGCTGTAATATGTGTGTAATTACCCTTAGGCGATAATTATGGGTACTTTAATTAGAAGGAAGTTCCCTAACAAAAAAAAAAGGTATTTAAAAATGAAAGGAGATAAAATCGCAATAAAAAAGTGATTGGTCATTTCATGTCCAAGACACGTTTTTTTTTACTCTCACATGATTGTGGAATAATAGAATTTTGCTTTTGTTTTACAAAACAAATGTTTTATGAATCAATAATTAATCCAATTTTGTTTTTTTGCAAAAAAATATTTTCAAATCCCCTCAGGGGATAACAAAAGAAATGAAATGATTCACATGGCGCCTGTGAATTAATTTTGCCACCACGCCTAAATGCCTTTTTTTCTGAAACCTCGTTTTTTAAAAGGTGGAGTTGTTTTTCTGCAAAAATGTTTTTGAGTAATGTTTGTAAACAATGCAGAAATTGTGAAATTATAATAATATTGGGATTCCAAAGGATTTACTCATCCGTTTTTAAATGAAAATAATTTTTTATAAAAATATTTTTGCGGTTTTTCAAAGAAAAACTATTTTAAACTCAATGCCAAAATTGGTATTACTTTTCAAAAGTAATTTTGTGACGCAAAAAGCAATTACAACTTTTGTTCAGAGTTGAATCATCAATAGACACTTGTTTTTTGTATATTTATTCCTCAAAGAAACTTCCATTCAACTTTTTTTTTCTTTCTCTGTTCTTTGAGATTACCTTAAAACAAATACTTGAAACTTCAAAGAAAAAAGTGTAGGAGGGTAGATTTGGTAAATTTTTTTTATAATGACGACAACAAATTTTCTAAAATATTCCTTTTTTCTTGCAAATTCGCCGAAGAAAGTTTTTGTTTTGCAAAAAAAAAAATAAAGTCAGACTTGAAGTAAAAACGTGACGAAATTGACGTAAATCTACATTTTCACCAAATTCCTTTTATCCCTATCTCTTTTTGCTGACGTTTGCTTAATTAAAGTTAATATAATATTTTTGTAAATACTTTTTTCAAGAAATTGTTTGCTTGCAAAAAACAATAAATCAAATTATTTTTTGAAATTTGTTGTGTTTGCTCAAAAGCAAAAAAAAAACAGGTTGAAGAATCACTTGGGGGTCAACCATACTTTGGATAGAAAAAAGTGTAAAAATAATTGCAGCTAATAATGACTGTGGTCCACAGAAAAAAGTTAATGCTGCAAATTCAAAACCATAAAAATTTTTGTTGATGACAAATTTTATGAGTTAAAAAATTGACTACAGTAACTCATGAAATTGAATGCAAAGCAATATTTTTTAATAAGGAAAAATTAATAGCAAAAAATGAGTCAACTTATAATTTTTTTAATAATTTTATTCAAGGTGCCAGAAAAATAAGGTTTTTCTACCGTAATTTATTAATAAAGTATAAAAAATTTCTTTTGTATTATATAACAATCATGTTTAGTGAAAAGACATAAAAATTAACAAAATCTTCAAAAACAATGTTAAATAAAACAATTTGAAGATAAAAATTTCGACTGATTGTTCAAAAGTTTATGTCAAACTTCTTATTGGAAAAAGGGAAATCAAACAAAGGTTTAATAAATGCACAAATTCTTTATGTGAGGGTTTTTTATGCATTTATTTCTGTATTTTATTAAGATTCAATAATCAAAGATCAAATCATTGAATTTAGTGGAAATGATAAATGCAAATAAAGGGTCAAATAAAATTAAACAAAATTTGTGTGTTCTCTTCTTTCTTTGGCAAAAACAACTTTATCTTTTCTTATCTTAAAATCTCTATTCTAATCAATGCAGCCATGTTGTCCTAACATTTTTTGATGAAATAAACTATGTAGAGTTTCAAAAAAAATTTTACATTTTATTTTTAACGCTTAAATTTTCGTTGTGAGATTATTGCTGTTGGAATTCTGCCAAAAAATACGTAAGAAAAAAGCGTTGAATTTCAAAGTTAATTGACAGCTGATATTATTATTTTAATAAAGTTTAAATCTTTCTGCTAATTTAATATTTTAATTCAATGACGTAAAAAAGTTTATTAAACATTAAAAAATATCTCATTTCTGATTTTAATCATGTTTCGACCTGTGCTATATTTTCTTTTAATTATTGGTTTCCTTATTGCTATTTTTATTACTCAAATTTCTGGAGATTCTGCAGATAATGTTAATGTTCTTGATGCTGCTGCAATGCAAATACATAATATTAATGATACATCGTAAGTTTAATTTTAACTTGGATTTTTAAGGACAAAAAAATTTCAGGATTACAAATAATACGATAGATAAGCTTCCATTAGTTGATGTACCAGATTCACAAGAAAATTCACAAGTTGAAGAACAAAAAGATTCATTGGCGATATTCTTTATTCTTTTGGTACTTGTGCTTTCAATTTTCTTGGTACATTTATTAATAAAAACAGAATTTCATTTTATGCCTGAATCACTTGCAATTGTTTTATTAGTGGGTTTTTTATTACTGTAGAATTCTTTTAATTTTTTTAATTTTTCAGGGAGCAACAATTGGTTTAATTTTATCATATACAAAATGGGATTGGAGAGAAGTTGAAACATTTAATCCAAATATATTTTTCTTGGTTTTACTTCCTGTAAGTGCTTTTGTTTTATAATGCAATTAAAAATTCTTTTGAATATTTTAGCCAATTATCTTTGAAAGCGGATACAATCTTCACAAAGGAAATTTTTTTGCAAATATTGTTCCAATTTTAACATTTGCAATTGTTGGAACTGCTGTTAGCGCATTAGTCATTGGACTATCACTATACATCCTTGGGCAAGCAGATTTAATTTATCCATTAACTGCAACAGAATCTTTTGCATATGGCTCGCTAATTTCTGCTGTTGATCCCGTTGCCACCTTGGCTATTTTCCAGGCTTTAAAGGTACAAGGGTTACTGTAATGTTATTATTAAAAACCATATTTTTTTAAGGTTGATGGACAACTTTATATGTTAGTCTTTGGAGAATCTATGCTAAATGATGCTGTTTCAATTGTTTTAACGACAACTTGTTTAGAAATGAGCCGGCCGGAAATGTCTGATTTAACTCCATTTGAAACTTTTCAACATGGTTTTGGTCGATTTGCTTCAATGTTCTTTTTCTCCGCTTTTCTTGGAGCTGGTGTTGGATTTATTTCTGCTTTGGTATACATTGATATTGTATTATTCAATCATTTTGAAAAACATTTTTAGGTCTTTAAACATGTCGATTTTCGAAAAACACCATCTTTGGAATTGGCATTATTATTTATTTTTGCATATTTACCATATGGTTTAGCAGAAGCTATTTCACTCTCGGGTATTATGGCAATTCTTTCATGTGCAATTACAATGTCTCAATATACTCATTTTAATATTTCTCCAATCGCTCAAATTACATTTACACAAACTTTTCGAACACTTTCTTTTGTTGCTGGTGAGTTTTTGTTAATCAAAATTAAACTGTAATAAGCTTACCACTTTTTAGAAACTTGTACATTTGTCTATCTTGGTTTAGCACTTTTTACTATTAAACTTGTTTTTCAACCAATATTTCTTGTTTGGAGTTTAGTAAGTTTTACTTTTAACATATATGCGCAATTCTACAGTAATCATTTTAGGTATTGTTATTTGTTAGTCGAGCAGCAAATATTTTTCCATTATCATTTCTTGTCAATAAATGTCGGCGGTCGCAAGTTTCAATGAAAAATCAAGTTATTATGTGGTTTTCTGGTATGCGAGGTGCTGTTGCTCTGGTATTAGTTCTTCATATGGACCTTGAAAATAAAGAAACAAAACAAATTCTTCTTACAACAACTTTATTCGTATTACTGTTTACAATTGTATTCCTTGGTGGTTCAACTCTTCCGCTGATTAAAATTCTTACACATATTTTCCCTGATGAAAGAACAAGCAAACAACTGAAAAAGAAAAAATCTCGAAAACAAAGAAGTCAAAAAAGTGGAAGAGTAAGAAAATCTTCACCTGTTTTATTATCAAAAACTCAAGAAATGGCAAATTTTGATAATTCTGAACATTTAACGGCAACTGAAGATGAAAGTGTAAGAGGTTCAAGAATGGGACATCGGAAAAATATATTTACAAGAATAAATGAAACTTTAATGAAACCACTTTTTGTTAGAAGATTTACTCAACAGGTTTGTTTTGCTCATTACTGTAGTTTAAATACAATATTAATATTTTTAAGGAAAAAAATGATAATAAAATGCGTTTCCGAAATATAGCAACCGAAGCTCTTAAAAATCCCGATGGCAGTGTTGGACTTATTAGTCAAAATAATTCAAGCTCTGAAGAACTTTTTACACCATCTACTCCACTTTTACCACATTGAACAATCTCATTATTTTTTTTTTATTTCTATCACTTTTGTTTTAAGCAATAACACTTGAACCATTCCATATATTGTATTTTTTTAACAAATTTATCAGTTTTCATTGTACTCTTTCTTTTTTTTTAATATACCGGTTGTGGATTTAATAATTAGCGCAAAGTATGTATTATATAGTAATATAAATTAAAGATAGTTTATGTTTAAAATAAATATTAACAAGTTTTTTTTATAATATCAATTATGCGTTATAGTATATTTTCATTTAACAATTTAATAGCTGGGATTTCTGATAGTTTTTGATTCGACAAACGAGCAGGGTTGTGCGATACTTTTTTTTACTGGGTAAAAAGTATCGGTATCGGTATCGTTTTGCCAAACTTTCCCAGTAAAACGATACCGATATATCGCACAACTCTGCAAACGAGCAAAAAAAAAACAAATAAGAAATTTCGAAAACATTTTTTCAGTTGCGCAACGTTTATAAACGTATTTTGTCTCATTGTTAAAATGTTTATTAAAAAATTTGAATAAGTTTTTTGTAAAAATATGAATGCTCTCCGTCCATCGTTAAAAAAGTTGCTTTTGCTTGATTGTAGAAAACAGAAAATCATCATCAATGTTTTCAACAAATGAAATTTTACAATGTATAAATTTAATTACAAGTTTATTGGCTCCTATTTTTGTATTTGCTGCTGCAACTTTGATTCAATGTAAACAAGGAAAGAAAGATGCTCCGGCTGCTCCTGCAGGTGGTGCTGCAAAACCTGGTGAACCATCAAAATCTAAAATAGGTGCTCCACCTCCTGCTGCTGCTGGTGGTGGTGCCCCAACACCTGCTGCACCAGCTCCACCTCCTGCCACTCCTGATAAACCTGCTGGTGATGTTGCTAAAGTAAGTTCTTTTTTGTGAAAACGAGATATGCAATATTAAATTATTAAATTATTTAGGATGCTGCTGATAAAAAGAAAGAAGATGAAAAGAAGGAAGACGAAAAGAAAGAAGGTGTAAGTTTTTTTACTGTTTAACATGGTTGAATCAACATATATATATTTATCTGAATTTTTAGAGTAAAAAAGAAGAAAAGAAAGAAGGAGTAAGTTTTTTTACTATTAATGTTAGATTAATATATACGTATCTATTTTTAGAGTAAAAAAGAAGAAAAGAAAGAAGGCGGTGAAGAAAAGAAATCAAAGAAGGACGAAGGTGATGCTCCGAAAGCTGATGAAGCAGATAAAATGTCAAAGAAAGATAAACACGGTGAACCAAAAGGTGGTGATGCTGATAAAATGTCAAAGAAAGATAAAGCTGATGCTCCAAAACCTGGTGATCCTGATAAAAAATCGAAAAAGGATGAAGGTGGTGAACCAAAAGGTGATGATGCTCCAAAACTTGATGAAGCTGATAAAATTTCAAAGAAGGATAAAGGTGATGCTCCAAAAGTCGCTGAAGCTGATAAGAAACCCACTCCGAAAGTTGCTGATGCTCCGAAAGTTGTGGAACCTGTGAAAAATCCCGCTCCAAAAGCTGTTGAAGCTGCAAAAAATCCTGCTCCAAAAGCTGTTGAACCTGTGAAAAAACCGAAGATGAATGATGACTATACGTGGATTGATATTAGATGATTATTTCCGTTATGATAATTTTTGGATTGTGGATAAATGGTTTTCATATGACTTACTTTTGTGTTTTTTGTACATATTCTGATTAGTTTTTAAGTTTTGTTCTGAATGTTTTCCACGAATTTATTCATAAATAAATTTTTGACGAAAGTAGCCCTTGTTAATAGTTCATATTTTTTTACTTATGTTTTAACAAAGCGGTAAAAGATTTTTTAGGCCAAAGTTTGGCACCGCTATGGCGGCTTTATGAGAGTGCCATAGTCAGGACTCTGTTTTTACTTTCATTGATTTCCTGTAAATTTAACTAAATTTCGAATCCGAAATCAGTGATTTAAATTTTCCGTGATAAGACCCAATTGATCAATGATAGCAGGATGTTTCATAAATTTATGAATTTGAATCCTCAATACCGTATTTCTGTCGTTTCTTTCAGTTTTTTTTTGAAAAAAAAGTGCAAAAAAAATTTGTTTAAAAAATTTGAATACGGCTTCGCAAAAATATGAATGCTGCGTCAATCATCAAAAAAGTTGTTTTTGAAAGAAAATCATTCTCAATTCATTCATACATCTGATCTTCAGCTTTCTTGGAAAGGTTGCTTTCTTCCACTATCATTTTGTTTTTTGCTTGATTGTAAAAAAAAGAAAGAAAATATGTCAGCATCATCATCAATGTTTTCAACAAATGAAATTTTACAATGTATAAATTTAATTGCAAGTTTATTGGCTCCTATTTTTGTATTTGCTGCTGCAACTTTGATTCAATGTAAAAAAGGAAAGAAAGATGCTCCGGCTGCTCCTGCAGGTGGTGCTGCAAAACCTGGTGAACCATCAAAATCTAAAATGGGTGCTCCACCTCCTGCTGCTGCTGCTGGTGCCCCAACGCCTGCACCAACTCCTCCTGCTGGTGCTGCCACTCCTGCTTCTGCTGATAAACCTGCTGGTGATGCTGCTAAAGTAAGTTCTTTCTTTTTTTGGGAAATTCAGAAATTTAATATTTTTTGTAGGATGCCGGTGCTGCTGATAAAAAGGATGAAAAGAAGGAAGATGAAAAGAAGGAAGAAGAAAAGAAAGAAGGCGTAAGTTTGTTTTTTGTTATACATGTTTGGATTAATTCTGGAATTTTAGAGTAAAAAAGAAGAAAAGAAAGAAGGAGTAAGTTTTTTTTACTATTAATGTTAGATTAATATATACGTATCTATTTTTAGAGTAAAAAGGAAGAAAAGAAAGAAGAAGGTGGTGAAGAAAAGAAATCAAAGAAGGACGAAGCTGGTGGAGAAGAAAAGAAGGAAGAATCAAAGGCTGGTGAAGCAGATAAAAAATCAAAGAAAGATGAAGGCGGTGAATCAAAAGGTGATGCTCCAAAAGAAGGTGAAGGTGAAGAAAAGAAGGAATAAAAATATATTTATCATAGAAATTTTGATTCAACTGATAAATATTTTGTATAATTTGTGTATGTAATTTAAAAATAAATTATTTATTTTATTTTTTCTGAAAAGGGAGAATCAAAATAAAATATTTTTATGAATTTATAAATGTGCTAAATGCTGAAATGGGGGATGGCTTTATTGGTTCCATATTATTTGTAATTGTTGGAGGATGAATTGAAAGTTGTGTTTGAAATGAAAAATTTGAAGATGATCCTGGAGCTTGTGGACATGGAGATGCTTGAATGGGTGCTGGTGCCATACTAAATAGCGTTGGAGTTGAACCACCCATTGGAAGTGATGGAGTTGAAGGTATTGATGAAGAATTTCCAGAAATTGAACCAGGAGTTAGAGAAGTTAAAATTGAAGTTGTAGAATTTGCAGCAACATTTTTAATATTTTGATAACTATTATTTTCTCCATCTTCTGGAAGCATTAATTCAACCATTAAATTATCAATATTTGCAAGGCCAAATAATTTTGCTAGCTGTGCTTCTTCAGCTAAATCTCGAGCAATTGACATTGTTGGTGGAAGTAATAACAAAAGATTGGCAAGACGGAATGGCATTTTTTGATATGGTGAAACTTTTGTAACATGATGTTCAAAAGCAGATAAAACTTCTTCACGAATTTTTTCAATATCTCCTGCAGATTCTTCAACACCTTTGGCAACTACAAAAAACGTTAAAATTTTACAGTATATTTTTTGAATTCTAAACAAAAAACATACTTGGATCAAAAAATGCAACAGCCTTTAAAGCGACATATTCCTTTTCATCAATGTGTAAACGCTTCATTGGATTTGTTAAATGATCCAAAATTCTTGCTGCAACTCTGTTAACATCTGGAATTTTTGGAGCATCTCTTGGAAGACATGAATAATTATTTAAATATATTGAATCATCTTTTGCTCCAATGCTTCGATATGCGGCACATATAACCAAATGTTGGGCAGAGAAATGTCTCAATAAACCAATTTGTGATTGCATTGGTAAACGTCGAAATTGTTCAACTATAAGAAAAAACATATTATTGTAATTTTTATAAACATTTCTAAAAACAGATATTACTTTGTTTTGCCCATTCAACCATTAAAATTAGCTGTTGATGCATGGATTCTGTAACATCGACAGTTGTGGCAGTTCGATATGCATCCGCTGTTCTTGTTATTACAGATGCTCGCAATTGTCGCATTGTTGATTCGGCATGCATTAATTTATTTATGCATGGCTCAGATTCACTATAAATTAAATAATTTTTTTTACATTTTTTTAAAAATGCACTATTATTTTTTAATGGTATTTTTTTACAATGAATTTTTTGCAGACTATAATCTTTGGATCCAAAGGTTTCAAGGTACATTTCAAAAAACCGGTCGAATCAATTTCAGACATTTTGGGTGATCTGACAATGTAATAAATTTGATATCAAAAAATACTGTAAATTTTACCATATAAAATGTATTTAAAAATATTTCGACATTAATTTTAAATACGTCTAAAATTCCATTTAAACAGACTTACACTGAAGGACCTGGTGATGGAGAAGGATCAGAACCATCTGACAATTTTTTAGTTGTAATTGATATTCGATCCCTTTCATTTTGAACGGCTTCACTTCGCATTCCATTTGAAATGCATCGATCAAATCGACATCGTCTACATGTATTTCTATGATCTTAAAATGTGATTTTAAAAAACGTCTGTACAAGATTGTATATTCAAGCAAACCTTTATCAACATTACAATTCTTTTCAAATCTGCAAACATATACATGCTTTTTTCTTATTGTTCGACGAAAAAATCCTTTACATCCATCACAGCTTATTGCACCTATATAAAAATTTTTTTATTATAGTAACTTTTTAAGTGGATAAAAAAATAGCTCGAAACATGTGATTGAAATATATTTTTGTGATGTCATTGTCTCCAGCGTCACAATGTTTAACAAGCTGTAGATAAAAAATATTTAAAAGCCTACCGTAATGTTTTCCAGTTGCTTTATCCCCGCAAATTTTGCAATCTAATCCAGCAACCGATGAATTGCCACCCGTCTGTTGTCTCATATTTTTAGAAATTCCACTATTTTTTATTCCATTTGTTGCAGTCATCTTTTTTTGAATGTAATAAAAAAGCAGTCCCAAATAACAATGACAATAATAATGCTGGTATTGAAAATACTACACTTTCATTTAACTGTTTTTTCTTTTTTCCTTTCCTTTAAAAAATAGATATCAAAAAAATGATGGGCTGCTTTTTTTAACGTTTTTAATTTTAATCAATAAAATATCACAAAAAAGAAGAAGAAAGAAAAATATAAGAAATACGCCTATCAATTTCTCTCCATTTTTTTTGAACGAAAAATGTGAAGAAAAATTGAAAAAAAGAAAGAAAGATTAGACGTAAAAAAAAACGTGGAAACGGAAATAAGCGGCTTCTTTCAATTCCAAAAAAGGCAAATCTTTAAAAAAAAGATTTAAATATTGAAAACAAAAAGTTTTCAATGATTCAAAAACAATGTCCACACTTGTTTGGTTGCAAAAAAACAGATAGAGTTGAAACAAAGTCAAAAGAAGAGACAAAAATAACAGGAAAAAAGTACGACTTTTTTTTGATTGTGTCAAACTTTTTTCTTTTCTTCTTTCACGTGTGTGTCCTATGATATTTTTTCTTTTTCAAAAAAAAGATTTTCGCAGTTTAATAAAGAAAACTCATACATCTATAAAGGCATTCAATTATCGCCTAAAAAATGGACACAGATGCTCCAAAAATGATGCCTTTCAAAGAAATAAAATCGTTTTTTGCTTTTTAATTAATAATTTATTTATAAAAACTGGAGTATAATTTATTTTTTAAAAACGTGTAATTTTAAAGTTAAACCATAGAAACAGTAAAAGAGAAATTCTATTTTTCGGTTTTAATTTTTTTTATTTTTTTCAAAGAAATTTCAAAGTTTTTAAGAAAAATTTTAAAGCAGTCGACGCAATAAAAAACTCAAAAAATAGTTTGAAGCTCTTAAACTAATGAAATAAATAAATGCGATGGCTTACAACGATCTCAGACAGTCAAGGACTTTTTTAGTTTAAAAAATGCTGATAAAAGAATTCTAAATTTCTCAGTTAAAAGAATATTGATTTTATTTTTTTAATGAAACTTCATTGATGCAAAATCTGTCTATTGATTCCCTTTCAATGTTTGTCATTTTTTTAAATTTATTTACAACCAATCACGTTTGAATTATTGTAAAAGAAATCTGTTTAAATGATATAAATTGTGTTCAAAGTGTATATTTCTATACCTTTTTTATTTTTTTATTTTAAAAAATAGAAGATAAATCAAAAGCAAAATTTTCCGCCAAAAACTTGGTTAAATGGTACTATTTTGCAAAGCCGCGATAAATTTTGTTTAAACTTTTTCCAAAGAATGTCCGGATTTTTACACAAATTTTTAGAAGCTTTAAAGCGTGTGTGCATTTTTATTTGTTGCATTGGATTCAATTTACTGAAAAATGGAAGCTGATAAAATTGATGGAGGTTGCCGAGAGATTTCAATACGATTATTACAAAGCGGTAAAACTCCAGAAGATGTGCTCAAACAAAAGGAAGAAACCATGGAAATTGATGGTGTTGAAACAAAGCATAAATGCTTACAACCATTGCAGCAACATCCACATCATTTAAATATGAAAATAATGTATGGTTATTTAACAGGTGTTATTCCTTTGTGGGTTAAAACATTTGGAATTACTGACGAACATGCAAAACAGATGATTTCTAAACGAACATATTGTTTATTATTCATAAAGTTTAAAGTTGATAATTCCGGGTATTCTCAGTCATCTGCAGATTCTGATAGTGAATCCCAACATGAAGAGTACCGATGGATGGTTGTTACAAAAGGTTTTGGGCATCAATTATTAGATTTGGAATCCATGGAGAAAGGGTTTGGATTGTATGCGGCTTTAAATGCAATTGGTCCTAAAAAAAATCACAAATATGGTTATGAAATCAACTGGTGGAAAAATGCAAAGCTTTGCCGGGATTAATCCCAAAGGTGGTAAAGAAACTGAATTTCGGATGCATGAAACGGACATTTTAAAACGTAAGCCGCTAAAAAAATTAAATAGAAATATTATTTTATTTTTAGGGATGGCTGGTAAAGTTACTATAAATGATAAGGAAGCTAAGGAAGATATCAATGTAAAGAATGCTAATATTGAAATTGGTATTAATGGCAGTGATATGTTGAAAGTTCGATTTAAAACCGATATACCCCTTGAAAAATTTCCTGAACTTTGTGATCGGTATTATAAAAAGTATCATGAAAAAACATATCAAACACTTTTTCCAAATTTGCTTGATTATGAACCTATCAGAAAAGGAAAAACCGAAACTATTTTAAATAAAAAATTGGTTGAAAATATTCAACTGCTGATAGAAGAGATGGAACAAAATAAAGCTGAATTTACAACAACCGTAGATTTCACATATCCTTTAACAGATGAACCTATTTCTGATGGGAAAATTAAATTTACAAAATTTGGCAGAAAAGTAAAAACTGAATATGATGGTTTATGCTTCGAAAATTATTTGGAAGAAATAAAGAAGAATCCAGCAGAAATAGAAATTTTTAAAGATAAAAATAATCCGCATAAAGTTATTAACATTCTAAAAAAGCATAATGTTTTATTGTGCGATGATAAAAAGGAATGGAGTGTAATGAAATGTTTATCATTTGATACCGTACATAAAGGTATAAAATTTGAAAAAGAAGAATTTTGTATTTAATTACATTTTTATATTTTTTAGATAAGCGCTTTATTCTTCGAGATGGACAATGGTATAAAATCTCTTCAAATTTAATTATGATAGTTAAAAATTATTTTGATAACAAGCTTACAGAATCAGCATTGCCTCCATACAATGAACATATTCATAAAGGTGAAAATGGATATAATAAAAGTGCAGCAAAAGAAAAATGCTATTTATGCATGGATGCAAAAATTCTCAAGTTTGATGGTTCCAACAAATTTGAAGTTTGTGATATGTTGTCAAATGAAAAAGGAATGGTAAAAATGATTCATGTTAAAATTTATAAAGGTAATACAAAAGATATCGGATATTTATTTCAACAAGGTTTTATTTCTGCTACTTATTTAAATGATATAAAAATACAAAAGAAAATTTATGATTGGGTCAAAAAACATGGTGAAGAAGAAGGTAATATATTTGCAAATTCCCCTAAAAATATTATAATTTACATATTTTTAGGAGAAAAATATGTAAATTTACTTAAAGAAGGTGAAAGGAATTCAGGAAATATAACTGTATCTTTTGCTGTAATTGAAAAAGAACCAAAAATTACTAAAAATTTGACGCAAAATTCATTGTCCTTTTTGGATGATAACAAACCAAAATTAGGAATAAATTGTTTAATTCTATTTTATGACATCTCCAAAAAAATTGAAAGTTTTGGTTATAATGTTAGTTTTGAATGGATCAAAAATCAATCTTTTATTAAACCAGAAATATCTGAAAATGATATATATATTCAATCTGATGCAGATTCCGAGTTTATCAAAGATGATGAAAACAATACTATAAAAGCTGTGTTTTCTGGTGCAACTATGAGTAATATTTTGCTAATTTTTGAAATCATTAATTAATTCGTGTTATTTAGATTCAACGGATAGCGGCTATGTTGAAACAAGTTTATCTGAATCCCAAGGCATAAATCTTTAAATTACAAAATGCTTTAAAAAAACATTCTAAAATGATAAATTTAATATTAAGTTTTTAATAGGCTAACGTTAGTAAGATTTTTTCTAATTATGATAATTTTTTATAATGTTTCACTGATTAATTTTAAATAAGTTTAATTTGTCTATAACTGTAATTTGATTGTAAGATTTAATAAACGCTCTGATTTTTTTTCGTTAAAAGCACACGTAAAAAATTTTTTGTAAACACTACAAAATAAAAAAGTCAAAGCGGAAAAAACTACATTTCAATTGAAAATAAATATGACCGACCGCAATGGTGTCGGGGTCGAACGCGCTTTTTTACTTTTTCTTTTGGTTCGGTTTTGTCCTATGAACGAAAAACTTGTCGATTTAAATATTTATTCTTTTTCTAAATGGTATTTGACAAGAAGTAAATTATTCTGATAAAGAAAAAAACCTGAGGGGAAGTTTTTTTCTTGTCTACTGCATTAAGTTTCAAACAACAGTTATACTACATATATTTTGCACATTGTTAATAAATATTTTTAAGTTGACAACAAAGGACGATTATTAGAAAAAAGGCTTTTTATCGTTTAGAATCATTTGATAGTGGATTCGATGATGTCACATTTACACTAGACTTTAAAAAATAATATTGTATTTGCTGTGTTATGTGTAGTTTTTTAAAGTAAAGTGTGAATAAAATTACATATTTATGAAGCATAATAATAGAAAGGCATTTGCCGCCATTTATAAATATTTGCAAGAATACAAATTATTTTGATCTTCAATATATACAAAATGATAAATTCTAGATAGCTGCTAATGATCAGGGAATTTGTCAAAATAATGGAAATAAAGAACTAAATAAAGGAATTAAAAGAAAACTTATTAACTGAACTCTTCCATTGATTCATGCATTTTAATGCTTAAAAAGTGGGCTTACCAAATGTTGTGTAAAGATTTACGGTAATTCCAATGTTAAAAGTGCAAATAATGATTGGTCCCATTATTTAAAAAAAAACAAAAATGATGAACAAAAATTGTGGAAACTTAATATTTTCTCATATTAAATCTCCACAAAAATTGATAAAACGATGAATTGTCGCAAAACCGCAACAAATTCGTCCTACATGCTTTTCAAAGGCCATCGGGACTTCATTTTATTTACAACAATATTATAATCATTATGAAAACTTTAAAATTTCTGAAAATAATGTAATTTAATGATAACTGAAACGTCACATTTAAAGAAACTTTAAAGCTTCAATTATTTTAAAATCGTTTTTTTTGCAGATATTAACACAAAGCTTTGATTTATCCGATTATCTTTCTTATTCTTTTTTGGATTCTTTTTTTTCGATACCATCAACTCTGTTTTTTTGAAAAATATTGTTCACTCATTCATTCATTTCTTTCTTATGTCGGGTCATTTATCTTCTTTTTTTATTCCATTTATCCAATCAACCGAAAGTGCCACTAATCTTCCGACTTCTTTAAATCTTTCTTATTTTTTTCTTTTTAACTGTGAGCTGCTGCTAATTGGTTAATTGCATATTATTTCTTCCTTTCCATTTTAATATTTCACTAAAGTGTTGTTTTTTCTTTTAAAAAAGGCTTTAGCCGAAATTTTCGGCATTATAAAAATAAAAATAAAAAAGCAGCAGCATCATCTCAAATTACATATTATACATACATGTGTATTTATTTAAAAATGAGATGATTCCAGATGGTTTCGTTCTCGAACATTTCTATTTTTTTTAACAAATGTGTAAATTTCTCACCTGACTTTTTTTTTCTTTCTTCTTTTGTATTGTTCCATTTAATGTCTTACTGTCAATCGTTGCCATTTGTGAATAATTCCAGGTGTTAAGCTTTATGTTTCCGTTTCCTTAAAAGTTTACCATCGAGAGAAAAAAATAAGTCAGAGATGTTAATCTTGTACTTTCCTCGAAATAAAACCTAGGTTAAGCGGTCATTCAAAAATATATATCTCTTCATTAGTCAATAGATATATGTGTATACACAAAAAAAAGTTGTCATCACGACACAGGTTTACAAACAATGCGAAGGGTGTTTCGGAGGGTAAGTGCCAACTTTTCCTTCTCTCTCACGGTAGCAGCTTTTTCTTTGCCACTTATTCTAAATATAAAATCTTCTTAAAAAAAACAATAGAAACTTAAAAATTTGTCAAAACAAAAAAAAGAAATGGTAATTCAAACATTTGCCCCTTTTTTATTTTCTCTAAAGTCAATACACAAAATATCCGCGCGTTAAAATAAAAACTAACTGATCTTCTTTCTAACAAAAAAACAGCATTAATCCATTGTACAAAATTCCTACTTCAATTCAATCCTTTTTAAGGGTGCTAAAATCAAGTGGAAACAAAAAAAGTGCATTAACGGGTATTATTTGTAAATAATAATAATAATGAAAAAAGGCAAAACAATAGAAAAGGTTAAAAGTTTAATGGATATTAGTTTTAAGACTCTTTGTTTTAACGAACAAAAACAAAAGGCTGCAATAGAAAAAATCGGATGGATACATATTTCTTTGAATTTTTAACCGTACTAAAAAAGAAAATATGAATTTTTTCTACAGTACTTAAAATCTTTGCTTTTTTTGTTACTATAATTTTTTATAGAAAATCCCATCGATTCCTTGATTTTAAAATTATTGAATTTTAATAAATTAAAACAAAAGAAATTTTACACTCTCTCTGAGGCTACTGTATTTTCTTTTGGCAAAAGAATTAAACATTTTTATCCCCGAGTAATAAAAAAGACATATTTGGTTTTGGATTTTCTTCAAAAATTCTTAAACCGGATCAACTTTATCTTTCTTTCATTTATTTTATAACTTTTGTTTTTTCAAGCGTAAAATCTTGTCTCTTTTCTTCTCATTTTTTTCGCGTGACGATAGCGGGAAGAAGATAAAAAAGATAGAAAGAGGGGAAGAGAGAAAAGTTGTGAATGAATCCGTCTTATAACTTTATACAAAATGCCCATCATCTCCCTCTTTTATTTTGACGATTAAAGAAAAGAGACAAGAATCAATCCAAAATTGTTGTATATTTATATATATTTTTGTGTTGATTTGTTGTTGTCAAAAGAAAAAAGAGTTAAATGTGTACAATATACATATTTATAAATGACATTGAAGACATTGGTTAAATGAATGAAAATGAACGAATAATAGCATTTCTTTATAAAAACTATGAATGAATCTTTTGATTAAAACCTTTTAATATTATTCAATCTTACCATAAAAAGTTTTTTTGATGTTTTACTTAAAGTTTTGTGTTTTTCGAAGGACCGGAAGTGAGGTGTCCAAGAGAGAGAGGAGAGCCTTTAAGTTTAAAATACAAAAGAAAAAATATTTTGCAAACAAAAATATAACGGAATTTCAGTTCTAGTCCATAAGTTTTTTTTTGTCTAACTTTGATTTCATTCATTAATGCAAAAAATAGCGTTTTTTCGGCATTTTCACAGTTGGCGGTCTTGTCCTCAAAATTGTTATATGAAGTCGGCAACCGTTTTTGTTGATTTTTTTATGGTTGCGCAATGTTTTTTTTTGTTGCAAAAAATGAAGAAGAGCATTAATGAAAAAGTTTTACTTTTGGATTACTGTAAAAGCTTTGCATAGATTTTACAATAATTCATATAATATGTTATACTGGATATTAACTTAGATGCAATTTACTTAAAATGTTTAGATTAAAAATTTTAAGTTCACCGATTACCGTATAATTCTATCATTAAAGCTCAAAAACCCAAAAGCAAAAAAGCTTTCTATTTTATATTCTCCCAAAATACCTCCTTATTGTCGTTTAAAGAATAAAAGAGATCAATTTTGTTGTTAGAATTCAAAAGCTTTCTTTTTTTCCTAAAAACTTCTTTAATTTTGGTTAAAACGACAACTAAAATAGCTTTTCAATATCCGATTACATTTTTGCGCATTTAGGATACAAAAAATATGCGCATTTCTCTTTTCTTGCTTATTATTTATTGTTGTTAAAGCTTGTTCTTCTTTGCCTTCTTCTTCCTTCTTTTAAAATCATATAAAGAAATCTGAGACTTTCTTAAAAACTTTATTTTGCAAATAACAAAACAAAATAACTCTTAATCTCGTCAAAGATTCACCACATTTAAAGAGTGCCTACTAAATTTTTTTGACAATTTTTCAAGTACATTTTATTTATTTATTTATCTTTTTGCCACTTATAATATATATACACATTTGTTTCACTCCCAAAAAAAAGAGAAGAGATTACGGTAGTTTAATCCAATCTTTTCTTTCTTTCTTTTTCTGCCCCTTCTCTAAGAGAGAATTAATCATAAAACAATGAGAAATCGTATTTGTACCTTTTTTTCATCGTGTCAAAAAAAATTTTTTTAAAGGGATTTAAGTTTCTTTTGTTTTATTTTTTTTGATCAAGTTTTTTTTTGTTTTGTAAAAATATTTTAAAACAAAACTGAAAATTAAATAAAGAAAACGGATAAAAAATGGCAAAAAAACAATGGAGAAAAAAAGTAATGCGTATAAAAATTTTTTTGTCGAATCGAATTGAATCAAAACAGCTTCTTTTAAAAAGAAGGGAAGAAATTGTCTTATAAAAACTTGCTTATTTCATAAAGAAAAAGAAGCTGAAGATTACGATAATATATATAGAAAAAAGAATAAAACAAAAAAAAGATGCACAAATATTGTAAGTTTTTGTGGACCAGAAAAATTTTTGAACAGTGTTAAATGCAAAAAGTGAAAGTAACGTAATTTTAAAAGAAAAAATTAAAGTGACAATAATAAACTTGAAAGGCACCGGTTTTTTAAAAAGAAGGAAAAAATGTAATTCTTAAAAGCCTAAAACAAAAAATGTTAAAAAGATTACAAAGTGGCAGAGGAAAATAGCTCAGGCTTTAAAGGAGAAATTAATTTTTTTGAAGGTGTTTTAATTTTTTCTGGAATATTTTCACGTGCTTCAATTTTTGCATATTTTGTTTCTTTTGCTTCTGAAAAAGAAGAATTTGAAGTTCGCTTTCTTTTATTATTTTTTGTTGGTCTCGAAGGTGAGACTTGGATTGGTCGATGATGATGATGTTGGGGATGTTGTTGTTGGGGATGTTGTTCAGAATCTGAACCAATATCAGAGAGTTCAAGATCTTCTTCATCATCAGAATGAAGAGAATCAGCTGTTGAACTTCCATTTCCAGAAGTTCCTGAATCAGCTTTACCTGATAATTTCTTTTCATCAGGATTCTTTTTTCGATCTTTTGCTCGTCGATTTTTAAACCATACCTTTAAAAAAAAGCAATTATTAATTGTTTTATGTATGCCAGAAAAACTTACTTCAACTCTTTCTTCTTTTAGTTGGCATTCAGCAGCTAATCGATCTCTTAATTGAACATCCGGATAATGGGTTACAGTATTAAATGTCTTTTCCAAAATATTTAATTGATGTTCAGAAAAAATTGTTCGATGCCGTCGTTTACGTTTTCCATTCATTACTGCTGGAATGAATGATGTTGGATATGAATATGGATTTGGTGGAAATCCTGCTGCAACTAAAAAATATTGTTAAAAAAGTATTATTATTTGTTTCAATCAAAAATCAAAAAAAAAACTTTTTTTAGTTAAGAATCTCTTAAATCAATAAAACTGTAAATAACTAAGTAAGTAAGAAGCGGGAGATTAAAACACTTTAAATAAAAGAAACAAATCACTGATACAGAGGATTTTTGTTTGAAAAGAATTCAGAGACTGAGAAAAGAATTACCGGTCGTTGACAAATATAAAAACTTTATTTAACAAAAAAGAATGTATGTTTACATTTAGGATATTGCAGCAGCTTCCGGCTCAAAAGGCGAAAATTCGAATTAAATGGTTATATACTGCTTTTACGCCTGGCACACCAGCATCAATTTTCTACCTGCACAAAACAAATGTTTAAGTAGAAAGAAGTTAGTAGACGAGAAATATACGGTAATTTTAGGTAAGATAAAAAAATGACCTTGTAACATTTCAACAGAAAAAGTCCAAAAAATATTTTAATTTAAGTCAATTTAAAGATTAATTTTAATGATTTAAAATTAGGAAACTTAAAGGTAAAAAAAAATAAACCAATTAAAAATAGATTCAAGCCAAATAAAAAAACTTACGCCAAAAAGGAAATTGTATAGCAGGAAATGAATGTTGTGAAGTTGTTGGAGGAAATGCATATGGATTCATAAATTCAAATGGTGATGGAATTGTGGGAGTATTTGGAATGGAATTTAGTGCCATAAATGCTTGCTGCGCATTTATCATCATTGCCGTTGTTGAGGGAGAAAAAGATTTTGCAGCAGAAAGAATATTTTCAATTGTAAAATTTGATGAAGTCATACTGTAGTTTATTATTGGAGTTGGGATGAAAAGTGGAAATTTTGGGATTAATTTGTCAATAAAAATTTAGGAAGTTTTAAAAACTCAAAATAATATCCCTAAATATTGAAATTTAAACTTCAAAAAAAATTTGTATAATACAGATCCAAAAATATTTTTGACCTCGAAAATCAAAAGAATTAAAAAAAGAGAAACAAAAAATTAAAAATTATCGCGGCAAAATATTGTAGCAAAGAAAAAAGGGTGGCGCAATCTCTCTAAAAATTGCTAATCCCTTTCCTTTTCGGGTGATTGAATCGGGAGGTAAAAAAATATTAAATTAGATAGTATCCAAAAAAATATATTCAACACTTTCGCAAAAAAAAACAGACTTTCTTTTGAAAAATAAAAAAAAGGATTGCTTTCAAATAAAACGAAAGAAGCTAATTATCAATTCAGAAGCCGACAGATGCTTCTTCTTTCTTTCTCAAAAAAAAAGGATGACTGAATGAATGGATGAGTAAGTAAATAAGTAAGAGAGTGAATTACAGGTGAGTTTATCCATTTTTAAAGCCAACCCTTTCAATGGACTATCTTCTTTTTTTCTCACAAATATTTAAACAATATCATAAAACACACCAGGAAAAAAATGGAGTGTTCACAAAAAAATATGGTGAAAACGAAAAAATTGAAAGGACTACGGTAGAAATAACCGCCCATGTATTTTTTTCTATTTGCAAATGCGCTTGACTATTTTTCTTTCCTTTCATTTCCCCCAAAAAAGGGCGGGGTCTTTAAATAAAAAAAAGTTAGAGACGAGAAGAACCACGAAGACGCCGATTTGTGCGCTCAAGCGAATTAAATGCGTTAAATTTTCAAAATCAGAAATTTCCTTTTGCCCCGTTGAAGAATATTTTTTCACGGGATCGTATCTTTCTTTCTTTTCACCCCGTTGGCGGCGCCATGATTCAACTTCAAATCAAAAATTACCAGAATGAAAGAAAAAGAAAGGGGGGAAGGAATGCAAGTCTGTTTGAGAATTACCAACAAAAAAAAATGAGAAAAGAATCTTGTATTAAAAAATTTTAATTTCTTAAAGTAAATTAAATCAGAAATTTCAAGTATGCTACCGTAATCTCAAAAAAGGTGACATATTTGATTGGTGATAAAGTGATTAATTTTTTTATTTATCTCTTAAAGCTTATACCAAAAAGGTGATAAATGAAAAAGGTTTTTAAATGATTTAAATAATTTAAGGATATTTTTTATTCTTTAAAACTCAAAAAAACTAGTGCGCAAAATATTTGTTTTGTTTTACAAAAGAGGCAATTTTTTTGCAAAAGCGAAAAAAAATTTAGTCTCAATCGTCGGGTTAAATAAGATGCAGCATTTTTCCAAGAAGTTATGATTAAATCCTATCATCCAATTTGTATTTTCTGCATTTCTGAAATAACTCAAAAGCATTTGATCGGTTTTAACTCATTTTTGGCATTGGCATAAAAGTAATTATCATATGATATCATAATTTTAAACACAAATTTATTTCAAAGGCTACAGTGCAACTTTGAAGAAGTTTCAAAAAACTGTAACAGTTTAAAAAAATTGTCATTTGATCAATCAAAAAAATTAACAGCACCGTATTCTGCAATGATTTCATTCTGGTGAATTTGGAAGAAATTTTATCACATTTTTATCTTTAAAAAATACGGCTATTATTTATCAAAGATAAAGAGTAGCATCAATTTTTTTATCAAAAATAAAAGCTACTTTTAGATTTAATCTCAAAAATTTTACAGATTACAACAGATTTGTGAAAACCGCAGACGTCTTCCCTTTTTCAATATATTTTAATAATCGTTTAAAAACGGCATCTTTCCGCGATTACAAAAAAATCTTCATAAGACGTCATAAAATAAATATCAAAAGCTTCTGTAAAAAAAGTTTAGCTTTTAAATATTTTTAATGTTTTTTTATGTTAAAAAAGACGCATTCAAACATTTTCAATTTCCAATATTATTGTTTTTCATAACTTCTGAATTTAAAGTAACTTTTATTACTTTTTACTCTGTTTATTTTTCTTTAAAGTTGCATAAAATAGTAATCGTTGAATTTAAAGAAAGAATTAGTCTTTTTAAAAAAAGTCACCCAAAAAACAGAATTACTTGAACAAAGCTTCTTATTTATAAACTTTTTATTATAAATGCCATTTTTTAAAAAGGTTATATTTTTTGTGGAAGATGCTCCCTCCTCTTCCAATGAATTGGGCAAAAATAAAAATGATTATTAAAATAAAAGCATTAAATTAGGTTTCCCACGCCGCTAAAAAACTTTAATAAATATTGAAAGCAGATTCACTTTATTATAAAAAGTCACTCAAAAATATTTTATAAAAAAACGTAACCAGAAAATACAAACAAAAAATGCAGCGGAAATAAATTTTAATTGTAAAATATTTCTTTTCAAATGTTATTGAAGAACACATTTTCATTTCAATTTTATTGAAAAATATACGCTTGATTAAACAGTTTAAAGCCAAAAAATTTTATTTGTAAGGTTTCATTCATTTTTATTAATTAACTAAAAAAGAGATAGAAATTACGGTAGATGATTGCATGCAATTTTGCTGTTAATAATCTCAACCGTTTTAACGAATTAATTTTAAGAAGAAAGTTAATGAAGGAATTCTTCGAAAGGATTTGGATATTTTTGTCTTTAAAAAGAGTTTTTGCAAAGAGTGATTGGCTTTTGCATCATGACTTCTACGAATTCCGTATCTCGGCAAAAATGGGATTTACCATTCTCTCGTTTTTAAAGAAACGATATGGCACCCAGTCTATATTTAAGAATATTTTAAAGCTGGTAAAGCATTCATTGCATTAATATTGTTGAAGATATTCAGTTGCGTAAATTTTGTATTGTAGATTTTAAACCATTAATAGTTCAATTAGTTGTTTTTTTATAAATGCGAAAGATTAAGCACCATACGATCATATTAGAATATGATTAAAGATTTGTATTAGTATAACTTTTAATGATGTATAAAGCATGCAATTTATGCAACCTTATATATTTTATAACATTTAAACGACAAATTTTGCAAATAAAGTTTAAAATTTTATTACAAAAATATATTTTTATTTTTTTAAAACTATAAATCAAAAAAAAATGAACACACAAAATTGTTTTTGACAAAAATCAGCAAAAAAGAATGAGAGATGACAAAATTCAAAACTCCCGCATTTTTCTTACGCAGTGAAATTCAACACAGAGAGAGAGACGACTGAGCATTACGCAGCTGCCTTCTTTCGTTGCAGCCTTGAAAAATGGAATAGAAAAAAGCATTAAATAATATTTGGTTTTTTTTCTTGTGCCCTTTTTGCTAATTTTATATTTTTGTTTTATATTTTAACAGTAATATTGTGCTGCATTGTTTAATTTTGATAATCGTGTTCGGTTTTTTCGTTTAAACTAACCTTTTGCATGAAAATTTTATTTTTTCTTTGGAAGATACATAAGATAATCAACTTTTCTTTTACAGGTAAAAATGGCCGCAAGACCACTCATAACTGTTTATAGCGAAAAGAATGAAGCCACTGGTACTCAAGTCAAGCTTCCTGCTGTCTACAGCACTCCAATTCGACCTGATTTGGTAAACTTCATCCATGATCAACTTCGCAAAAACAAGCGCCAACCTTATGCTGTTTCAACCAAAGCTGGTATATTTTTATTCTTTTTATTAATATTGTTTATATTAATTACATTCATATTAAGGTCATCAAACTTCTGCTGAATCTTGGGGTACTGGTCGTGCCGTAGCTCGTATTCCTCGTGTTCGTGGCGGTGGTACACATCGTTCAGGTCAAGGTGCTTTTGGTAATATGTGCCGTGGTGGCCGTATGTTTGCTCCAACAAAAACATATCGCCGTTGGCATCGTCGTGTCAATGTTGCTCAAAGACGATATGCTGCTGCTTCTGCAATTGCTGCATCTGGCATTCCTGCTCTTATTCAATCTCGTGGTCATGTTATTGACAAATTGAATGAAGTTCCATTTGTTATTAGCGACAAGATTGAAGGATTCAAGAAGACCAAAGAAGCCGTTGCTTTCCTTAAAGCTGCAAATCTCTGGGATGATATTGAAAAAGTAAGTATAATTTGCATTTTGGTTTAGGGTTTAATCTATTTGTATTTTATAGGTTTATAACTCAAAGCGTTATCGTGCTGGTAAAGGTAAAGGCCGTAATCGTCGTTACAAACAAAAGAAAGGTCCTCTTATTATTTACAATAATGATGGTGGTCTTGTTCAATCTTTCCGCAATATTCCTGGAATTTCAACTGTTTCTGTTGATCGTTTGAATTTATTGAAATTGGCTCCTGGTGGACATGTTGGTCGTCTTATTGTATGGACTGAAAGTGCTTTTCGCAAACTTGATTCAATCTTTGGAACTTTCTCACGTACATCTGATGTTAAGAAAGGTTTCCATCTTCCTCATCCTAAAATGACAAATGCTGATCTTTCTCGTCTTCTAAGATCTGAAGAAATTCTTAAGGCTATTGTTCCAAAGCCTTTAACAGCTATTGTTGCCAAGAAACAACGTCACGGAAATCCACTCAAAAATCGTTCTCTCATGAAGAAGTTGAATCCTTACAGCTCTGTCATCAAGCGTGCCGGACGTGCCGCCACTATCAAAGCACAAAAAGCTTAATTGGATCAATATTTTATTTTGTTATCGTTTGTTTTTGGCTGTTGATAAAAATTTTATATAATGTGTTTATTTTGGCTTTTTTTCTTATAAACATAACATATGTATGTGCTTTGTTTATGGGGCATTCGAAAAAGAAAGGGATACCCAGGCTTCCTTAGCTGCAAAACGCACTTAGTGCATGATGCATGCGGATTTGCATTTAGTGCGCACTCAGTGCAAAAGCGTTTGCAGCTAAAAAATAACATGCAAGATTGCACTTTGTGCGCATGTTGTTTGCACTTTGTGCGCACTAACTGCATAGATTTTTTGCATGTTAGAGACTTGTATGTATTAAAAAAATTTAGCAATACTATATTTTTTCAATAAAAGCTGAAATAATAATGCAAAAAGAACTTTTAAAGCAATAAATGGTTTTTTATTTTGTTTAACATTGATAATAAAATTTATTACTATTTATTCAAAAAGTGTTTACAACGTTGAAAAAATTTGCAATTTGAAAAATTTTTTTATTTATTAAACTAATGAATATGAATATGCAAATATAAAAATCACTGTACTAAAAGACAAATCAAAAAAATTTAGAAATAACTGGAAAACTTATTTTTAAAGGAAAAATACATTTTGGAAAGAAAAAACAAAATATTGATAAAAAATTGAGTATTAACGTCTGCACCAATAATGAATACAATACATAGCAATAAATCCTCCAAGGATTATACAAACTTCTACACCATGATACTCAGTGAAATAATTGACATGAGTTTTTTTTGGGATTGGAATTGGTGGCGTTGTTGGTACAGGATCCATTGTAAATGTATCAGGAAATAAACGGGCAATAAAAGTTGGATCTTCGGATTCACCATCTACAATAAGACCACCAACTTTTAATCTATCTTCAGCATTTAAAGTAACAGAAAAAATTTTTGATTCTGGGACAAGTCGAGAGACTTTATTGCCATTGGATTTAATAATTTCATAGAACTAAATTATGGAACGGTTATTTCAATTATTTAAACAATTGGACAACTTACTGTTGCTCTTGTTGCAATCGTAAAAACATTTCCAGTTTTTTGAATATGTACAAAATTTGGTGGAGCCAATTGTGCTATTGCTTGACATTGTTGGATATTATTTATTTCACAGATGCATTTAAAGAAAGCTGATTCTGTGCATTGAAGTTGTCCCTGAAATTCATTTTCTTGTGCGAATTTATGTACTTAAGATAAAAATCGCAACCAAAAAGAGAATCCTTTTTAAGTTTTTACCCCTTTTTAAAACTTACTTCAGTTTTTAAGCATTGATTACGATCAACGGTGCTGCAAGTGCCATTATAATAGCAATATAAATCAGGTAAAATAAATTTTGTATAAACATTATCTTCGAATTTTCCGACATCTGAATATGAATGACAATGTAAAGTTTGGGAAGGAATGCTGTCGGCAACTGTTAGTTCAACGATAATTTGTTCTTCTTCACAAGAAAGTAATTTTAAATAATAAAATTTTTTTTGTAGATTATCGGTTGTAACATCTTGAAAATAACGAGAAATTGATTCTGGAATTTCATCGATTCGAAGAGCTTTTTTTGAATGGAGTAAAGTCAAAAATTCATAATTGGTCTTTTCAAAAGTTCGAGCATAAGTATTAAAATCGAATTTAAATTTTGTGACATATTGATATTCAGCAAATGTGTTAGTAAGATTGTAAAGGGCAGTTGAAACAGTATTCAATTGTTCATGAGCTTCAGTAAGTTGTCGTTGCAGTCCATCCAAAATAATTTCATTTCTAACACTCATGACTATCCCATAAAACAAAAGAGTATCTCCCGCAATAGCAATGATTCCTAATGGAATAGGAATGAATCTCGATCAAGTTTTTTTTGCCAATCCGGTTTCCGTTTGCTGTACCAATAACCCGAAAAAATTATGTTTGAATATTTGTATCGTATTTTTGGAGGCAAATCAAGAAGGAATAAAACAACTGGCCAGCCTTCAAATGCTCCAGTATGAGTATAACGCCCTCCATCAGAATAAACTGCAACAGGTAACATATTTGGATATTTAATTAAAGTATTACGGTAGTATTCGCTTTGATGGATATCCATGTAATCAGTTTGCTGAAGCATATCGTTACGGTATTTATCCATGATATCCTGGTATCCTAAATAATTTTTGCCAATTATGGAGGCATTTTTTTGCAATGAATCTTACTCGATAAAAGTTCTTCAATTTGTAACTGAACATCAAAAGCTAATAAAATTGATTTATCAACTTGGCCGCAAACACAAATATCTTTCTTACATGAAGCACAAAATACAATACTTTTTTGGAGCAAATTATAAGGGGAATTTGTTTCAACAATGGTTTTAACTTTGTTATATGTTGCAGGGACTTTGTTTGATTCTGGTAAAATACTTCGAAATACATTTAGCACATCATTGATTGTTGCATCACTTAAATGTTTTTCTCGAGCTAACGCCATAATTCCCATAGAAAATTCAACATCAGAAAGGATAGCATTATCATATAAAGGGGCCAAATTTGCACTTCCAGAAAAATTTTGTGCATCATCTTCCTCTTCAAAATCTTGTAAATCAATAACGTGTTCGTATTGTTGACGAATATCGAGGAAATCATTATTATCTGGATTATCGAAATCATCCATAAAATCAATGTAATCTTCGGCTACAAAATTATCAGCTATTGAAAAATTATCATCATTAACAACTTGTTCAATATCCGAATCATTTTTATTTTTCATCAGTTCTTTAAATTCTTTTAAACGTTGTCTATTACTTTTGCCAAACATAATAAGGTAACAAAATTTAACACAAAAAAATAATGAATTACAGCCAAATATTATAGTATGACAGTATGCGCTTTTTAAATAAGCCTTTTTACGCCCAAAAAAATATACAGTCTAAAAATGTTGATGATTTAAAAATGGAAAATGTTAACGCAATGTATAAATTTAATATAAATCTTATTATTATTTTTTGTAACCAAAAATATTTGTCTTTAATTTTTGGCGCTTTCGATATTGGCAAAATGAGTCTCAGTGTTAACGACAATATTTAAAAATGAAAAATATTAATATCTTTGGAAAAAAATTAAAAACATTTCTTTTATTTAACATTTAATTACTGCTTATTTATTTTATTTTTATTATTATTTATCTTCATCAATATCAACATCAACGTTATTTATCAAAGTCAATGTTTATGGGAAAATATTTTATTTATGGCAATTTTTATATTTATACAAGATTTTGAAAGTTTTGGTAAGCATTTATTTTTTCGTAGCTTAGTTTGTTCTTTATCATTAAGTAAATGACTAAAGTATTCTTTATTGTTCCTTGTTGTTTAATAAAACGATCCTGTTAAAAGTCCAGGAGTTTTATCAATCAACAGCGAGCAATAGCTAATACAGTAGTTATTTAGTTGCTTTTAAAGAACTTTAAGATATAGCAGAGAAATAGATGTAGCTTCATTTGATCAAAAAACGATCCTGTTAAAAGTCCAGGAGTTTTTTGAACAATAGTTACATCTATCCTTTGCTTTATCTTTTAATTCTCTCAATTTTTGGTAAAAATGTTTAAGTGATCCTGTTAAAAGTCCAGGAACTTTTTCATTTTAACCAACGAATGAGAGAATTACTATAGCTTCTAATCTTTTTTACGTTTGTCGAATTCTTGTATAAATATGTCCCCATATTGACCTTGATTCGTAACGTTGATGGTATTGGTTAGAGACAAGGTACGTATAATTTTTCTATTTCTTATTATTACTTTTTTTTCAGCAATCCTATCTTGTATGTTGTAGGATTTTTCATTTATGTTTATATATCTGCCATTTTTAGGAACCCTTGTTGTGTATGTTGCAAGGTTTTTTCTATTACAAAATATCTTTCTTCCTCTTTTAATACCAATTTTTCAGATACCGTTCTGCAGTTCACCGTGATTGACCGTAAGTTTAGATTTTGCTTCTATGTTAATGTTATTTTCCTGTTTGTGTTAATCTGTTGGGGTTTTTTTAGAGAATTCCTGTTTGGTATGTTGCAGGAATTCATTTTAACACTTTTTGTTGTGGGTTGTGTTGTCTATCTTTGTCTTTGTTTCTACGCTGCTGAAATCGAATATTACGTCTTTTGTGATCTTTTTATTGATACTACTGACTTTTATAATCAGTAGTGTTGATAAAAAGTGATAAAAAAGGCAGAATATTCGATTTCAGCTGAATATCTGAAGTCGACGAAGAAAAAATATATTTATCTGCGAAGATTTTGCACTAAGTGCAAATTTAAAAGCACTAAGTGCGCATACAAAATGCATTTAGTGCGCAGGTTATTTGCACTGAGTGCGCAGTTAATTTCCTTAACTGTTTCGTTCATGCAAAATAACCTGCAAGCTAAATGCGCACAAAGTGCAACTGCTTTGCAGATAAGTCTGGGTATAGTCAAATTGGGATTTGTTTTTCGTCGAATACAATGGTGGACAAATTTATGCGGCCACTTTTCCGCCTTTTTCCGCCTTTTTCCGTTTTTTTTGAATTACACACGAATTTTTGGACATCTGAAGGTTGTAAAGGTTTTCGAATATGGAGAACAAGATTCTGAACACATCAGAAACTTCAAAAAGTCATTTTTCAAGGATTCTGAAGCCTCAGAATCCTCGGATTCTGAAGTTTTTTTCACAAAATACACTTTTTATATCATTTCGGGCTAATTTTTTATGGAGAATCTGAATCTGTTAAAAAAAAATTTTTTCAAGGATTCTGAAGCCCCAGAATCCTCGGATTCTGAAGTTTTTCATACAAAAATATTTTTTATATCATTTCGGGCTAATTTTTTATGGAGAATCTGAATCTGTTAATAAAAAAATTTTTTTCAAGTATTCTGAAGCCTCAGAATCCTTGGATTCTGAAGCCTCAGAATCCTTGGATTCTGAAGTTTTTTTTCACAAAATATACTTTTTATATCATTTCGGGCTAATTTTTTATGGAGAATCTGAATCTGTTAATAAAAAAATTTTTTCAAGGATTCGAAGAAGGCGATTTTCTTCTCGGATAACTTGACATTTTTTTGCTTTTTTCCAGCGATAACCAAGAAGCTTTATACGGTAGCTAATTTGTTTGACAGTTAGCATATGCCCGCCTTCTTTCAAATGTTGTTGAATTTTTTTCTTATTTATTGTCGGATTACTTTGAAGAAGTTCGTCAATAATTTTGGCACATTCTGATTGCAAAGTGCACCGATCAGCATACTTTCTATTCTTTAAAAGATTTGTTTCTTCAATTCTTTCTTGATTGTACTTAACTCCACATCGTGAAATTGATAATAATCTGCTCGTTTCTCTAATCCCAAGGCCGGTTTTCAAATAGCGATAGCTTTGAAATCTTTTATCGATGGAAATTTCCTTTGCAGGCATAGTTGTAATACTACAAAAAAATATTTGCAATTAAATTTATTTCAGTAGACCAAAATGTAAATCACGCAAAAAATCCATGTTTATTAAAAATTTCCACAAAATGAATTTAAAAACGACAGCTAAACATTAAAAAAAAAGATGACGCAAAAAATCGATCAACAGTGAAAGTGGTGAACAACAAGAAAAGAAGAAAATCAATACGCAAAGAAAAATAAAAACCGCATAGTGGAACTATGTGTGTCAGTTTGACATCGACCTCCCCAAAAAATATTTGCGATAAAAAAACTTTCGAATCCTTGAAAAAATTTTTTTATTAACAGATTCAGATTCTCCATAAAAAATTAGCCCGAAATGATATAAAAAATATTTTTGTATGAAAAACTTCAGAATCCGAGGATTCTGGGGCTTCAGAATCCTTGAAAAAATTTTTTTTTAACAGATTCAGATTCTCCATAAAAAATTAGCCCGAAATGATATAAAAAGTGTATTTTGTGAAAACAAACTTCAGAATCCGAGGATTCTGAGGCTTCAGAATCCTTGAAATATGACTTTTTGAAGATTCTAATGTGTTCAGAATCTTGTTCTCCATATTCGAAAACCTTTACAACCTTCAGATGACCCAAAATTCGTGTTTAATTTTAAAAAAACGGAAATAGGCGGAAAAAGGCGGAAAAAGGCGGAAAAAACGAAGAAAGGTGGCCGCATAAATTTGTCCACCATTGTAGAATATGTTAGCGATGTGAATTATTTTTCGTAATTTTTACAGTATCCCGACGAAAGCGTAGCGACGTTGAAATATAGTTTGTCTTATTAATATTAGTTTTTTAATGATCCATACTACAGATTAAAAAACCTTCACAAAAAATTCGAAGTGGTTAATTGTGCTTGACAATGTTAAGCTTACTTTTTCTTCAGATAAACTTTCTCCAATATTATCAACTCAAACACTCCATTCTGGTGAAAAAAAGACTATCAAGTTCTTCACATTTTTGTTAAATTTATTATCATTTCTTGATCTCGAATACAAGCAATATGCCAAAAAGAATGCCAAAACTTCTTCCAAAATTTCTAGGTACAACATATGCTACCAATTAATTTTTTTCAAACTCATACCTTTTTTCACCAATTAGATTTCGTTAAACTACTTTTATCGAAAACTTTTCTGATAAAAAAATTGCATAAAAGGCGACAGTCAAAAAGTTCAAAAAAAGATTCATTCATTCAAAAACACATATATTGGATACAACAGATAACAAACAATGAAAAAGATAAAAAAAAGGTTATGGAAAAATATACAACAATGAAAAAGATACAAGGGATTAGTGAAGTTTCAGGGTTTTTAGCAATTCAAGTTGAGCTTCTGAAAGACGAGGTTGAATATTGCGTTTTCCATATTTTCGATGAAGAGAAGTTTCTTTTGGAGTTGTTGAGAATGTTATTATTATATCAACAAAATCACTGCATTCTTTCTCGAGCTCAATTCTTCGAATGCCCATCAATGGATAAATTTCTGCAGGAAGATTAACCCCAGCAACAAAATATGAAAGATATAACGATACTTGAGCCATAACAGATGGAAGTTTATGAGCAAGATCATAACAAGACATAAACAAATCAAGAAAAAGCTTTGATGTATTATAGATGATATTATCTTTATTTTGAAGAGCAGAAAGATAAAGAAGAGCAAAACGATTTGGATAAGCAAAACCCATATTGAAGTTAACAGTTTGAAAAATCTAAAAAAGTTACACATATAATATTGTACCAAAATAGTAAAAAGCTTACCTTTCTTTCCATAACCATAATATCACGCTTTGTAAATGAAGAAGCAGCAAGATATACAAAATCATTGACATGTGGAATACAAACTTCTTCATATTTTGCTGCAATAAAAAGACATGTTGCACCAAGCAATTGAAGCTTTTCTTTCTGAATATTCATTTGACGAAGACAACGATCAACCATACAATAAGCAAGATGAAGAGTATCATGTTCAAGACCGAAACGTTCTTGAACTTGTAACATCCAATCAAACAAAATTGCACGCATCTTTGGAGAGATAATCTTATTTTGAAGAAATAGTGGTGGTAGAACACGGCAACGTTCAATATAAAGAAGATATTTATGTTCATCATCAAAGCAATCAACAGGAACAAATGATTGAGACTTAGAAGAACTTGTATAACTGGATAATGAAGCAACTTTTGGCATTTCAGGAGCAGGGACTACAACTTTTTGGCATTTTTGTGGAAGTGTAGGCTTAACAGCTGCTGCTTTTACTTGAAGCTTTGATTGATCAGTACGAAGCTAAAAAAAGGATATAACTGTTACAATAAGTACACCAAAAGAAACTCACAGTTAATCCAAAGCTCTTTACTTCTTTCATTGCTTTACCAATTGTTGCTTTGGAAGCAGTAACATTTTCATCAATAGAAGTCAAGATTCTGCGACGTCGAGTCTAAAAAATAAAAAGCTATTATAAATCTATGCATAAATAATATAATAAAAACTTACATCCATTTCGTCAACTGCTTGAAGTAAAGCAAACCTTGCTGCAAAAGAAACAAAAATAAAACGTGGAAAATTAGTATTGAAAAAATGAAGGAGAGATGAAAAATGGCAGACAAAAAATAAAAAGTGGCACCCAAACAGCGACGATTTTTGAAGAGTCGTTTTTGCGCGCGGTTCAAGCGAGCATTGATATTTTCGTGCTGTAACAAAAAGAAAGTGTGAGAGAGAGTAAAATAAAAAAGAGAGCGATTTCTTTTACAAAAATTTTTGGAGAGCAATTTTCATCCAATTTGCAAAGTGTACTTGCTTCGAAGAATACTTGGAAAAAGGTAGTGAAAGGAGTGAAACAGTTCTTAATTGAATATTCAAGACATTGACTCTCTTGTACTCCACTTAAATAGATATTACTATCAATAATATCTATTTAATAATAGCTAAAAAAAAGTCAGTATAATTTACAACAGCACTCACACAAAAGATTGGGGCCAAATGGCATTGAAATTAAAAAATTTTTTTCGTATCTTTATTCATACATAAGTTGTGCAAAATTTTGTTAATTTTACTTTTACAGTCGTTTCTCAGAGGAAAATTTCCAAGGCAAATTCGTATTTGGAAAACAACGTTAGTCAGCGGCTATGTAAGTGTTCCACAATTTGTCCCAAGAACATCGAATTAAAATTACACACAATCTGCATATTGATTAATAAAACCCTGATCAAATGTTACACTGCATTTCTCTAACAAGTTTCTATCAGCTCCCCCGCCGAAACTCTATGTAATACATCCCTACAAGCTTCAAGTTTGCAACCCTGGTTTCTGTAACACAATGTTATGATTTCATCCTTTTAAGTAAATAAATAAACCAATTTATTGAAACAAAACATTCAGTAACAAGTACAATAACAAAACAACTTATTTACTGTTCACCACGAGCCAAAAGACGACGTTGCTTCTTCTTTGATTCTTTTTTAGTCTTTTCAACAACGGCATCAGCAGGCTTGGAAACAACTTCTTTCTTTTCTGTGAGGATGATTTCTACGTGGCATGGAGAAGACATAAAAGCTGAAAAAAAAGAGGTCACTTAACTTAATATCAAACATCTGCAAATGTCTTGAAACAAATATTTAAAACACAAATATTTAATTTTTAACAATTGTAAATTTAATAAAGAAAGTAAATATTTATTTAGTATAATTTTAAAAAAACTTACGATTGATACGACCATGAGCACGATAAGTACGTCTACGGATTTTTGCAGCACGTTGTACAACAACATGATCGACAACAAGGTGATCTACATCCAAACTTTTAAGTTCAGCATTGCTTTCAGCATTTCTAAAACAATGGTATAATCAAACGTCTTACATATGGAGAAACAAACCTCAAAAGATGGAGAAGGAATTCGGCAGATTTTGTTGGCCAACGACCTTGAGTTGTTCCCCATGCTTTAGCTTGAGCTTTACGACCAACACAATGAACATAACGACGATAAGGGACGATTTCTTTCTTTTCTTGAACATTTTGAAGGAATCGAATTGCTCGTTTCAAAGGCATATGCTTAATTGCACGTCCAGCTTCATATGTATTCTTGTAATGGACGCGAAGATCATCACCGCGAGCTTTGCAAGATTTTGTATTATTATCAGGCTCAGCTGAATAATGTACCTTAACCATGTTTAACCCTGCAAAAAGAAAAGTGATTTACAAAAAAGTTCATATAGGTATAAAAGATGTCAAAAAACGTATAAATCACGCTTTTAAACAGCAATACAAGAAAACACGCAGCTGGTATATCTGTTAAGATACAATATTATTACGGTTAATTAATATCAATGTTAAAAAATGATGTAAAATAACGGATTTTTGTTGAAAAAAGTTCAAAAAAAGTAAAAAAATCGTCGTTGAAAATATTGTCGACCGATTTTCTGTAGGCCGTTCTAGCACATACTTGTTTTCGTGTTGAGAACGAAAACACTGCAAAAGATAAAAGTTTTTTTTGCTGAAAAAATTTTTTGCAATAGTATAAAAATTCGATAACTTTCAAAAACCTTTTTTTTATTAAAATGTTTTACTTATAACTAATTAACAATAACTCAATATGGAAGAAGACTATTATACTGGCCATCATGGAACAATAATAGAATATATTTTAACTTGTGATGTTTGTCAGTTTCCTTTTAAAGGTGACGATTCATTAGCAGAACATTTAATACTACATTCAAAAGATTCTTTACATGTTGAAGGATTTTATCAATGCTGTGATAATAATACAACAATGTCATACAACGAAGCGATTGAACATTTTTCTATTGGACATGGTGAATCAAGTAGGAGAGAAGAAGAAGAATTTCAAGCAAGAGAAATTCCAAGAGAAAATATTCGAATTTATCGTGGAAGTAAAAGAGGCAGAAACAAAAGTACAGCAGAAAGAATATGTTATATCTGTAATAAAGAATTTAAAAAACCTTCGGATCTTTTACGTCATATGAGAGTTCATACAGGTATATTAACTCTTTTGCATTTTAATTACTACTGTAACCGTTGTTTATAGGTGAACGTCCATTTAAATGTTCAAAATGTGCTGAAGATTTTAAAATAAAGAATCATTTAATTCGACATATGAAAATTCATAATAATCGTGCAAAATCTGAATTTCAGTGTTCTGTTTGTTCAAAGATGTTTTTATCTTCATCAGCTTTACGACTTCATTTTCGTCTTCATAATAATTATTGTCCATTTCCATGTGATAATCCAGAATGTAATGAAATGTTTCGAACTAAAAAACTTATGATGTCACATTATTCTCGTGAACATTCGGAAGTTGTTGGAAAAAGAGTAGAGCAAACTCTTTCTGAAGAAGCTAGATTACAACTTTTTGATCTTCTAAAACAACGTCCTAGGGTTGTTTCAAATTCTGCAGCCTCCGATACTTTGTTTGCTCCAATAAGAACTGGTGAACTTATTGTTAGTAAGAATAGCGCCTTTTCTCCTATTGATGTTGAACCTGTTGTTATGGTATGTTTGCAAAATTCTTTCTTTTAAAAAATTTCTTTCTCTTTACAGTATGAAAAGCCACCTATTGCGACTGGTCAAGTAATTATTCGTGTACAACTGAGAAGTGTTTCTGTTGGACCAGAACATTCTAATCTGTAAGTTATAAGTGGATAAGATTGGTTAAAAGTGCTGTTATTTTTAGGAGATCACAAACTGAAATAGTGGTTACTGTGGAAAGTATGAGAATGCATGCATTAAATGAATCATTATTTTCAACACAATTTCGTCTGGGTGGTATTCCAATGACATTATATCTTATAATTGATCCAAAAATTGTATTAGAACGACTACGTGAATCTCCTGAAAGTGGCTTTATGATGGCTGTTGTTCCAGCAGTTGGTGATCCGTCAACAACCCGTGAATTAACACCACTTTTATTTATTATTTCTCCCGAAGAAGCTGCATGGGGACAACTTCCATCACTTTTTATTGAATGTTTTGTATCTCAACCTGATGCAACTTTAGAAAATAGACAACAATATGCTCAAAGTTGTTTACCATTACTTAATAACAATAATTTTACATTTTAACATTTTTTATATATCTTTATTTGTTTCAACCGGTATTATTTTTATTGAATAAAATTTATTTTATTTCAAACTCAACAAAATTTGAACAATGCTAAATGTATACTGTAGGTTTTTTATCAGACAAATGTTACTTGATTTGGAATGGCTGGAATTGTAGGTTCTCCTAATTCAACGGATAAAATTATCACTGGAGCTGTTTTATCTTCAGTTAGAACAATTGTTTCAACATTTTTGATTTTCAAAGCTTCATGAAATAATGGACAATTTAAAACTAAAGTTTCATATTCACCACCTTCTCCACAAATATGTACCTAAATATAAATGCAGTTACGGTAATAGATAAGATAAATAAAACATACACCATATTTTTCATGAAGGTTTATTAAAAGTGGCTGCAAATCTTTTAAATGTGCTCCAATATGTTTATGCTGTAATCCAAAGCATGCAATTTTTACAGTAATGGCATCAATATTATTGTTTAACATTTCTTGTAAAAGTTCACCTTGATTTTCATCCCACAAATAACAAAGTGGTGTCATTTTTAAACGTTCACAAACATTTTCAACTCTTGTTTTTTGATATGTGCTTGCAATAGCTCCAACAGAAACACCTACAAATTTCATTTTTTTAAGTTTTTAATATTTTTTTTACAAACCTTGAACATCTGGAAAGGCTTTTTTAACAGCTTTGAGAAGAATGAATAAATCTTCAACTTCATCATTTTTATCAATAACATAATTTTCACCAATTTGACATGACCCACCTTCAATAATTCGTCTATAAAGTGGTAGTTTCATTACTTGAGCAATTGCCTAAAAATTAAATAAGAATTACAATACTAAAATTTATTTTGAAAGCTTTTTGAGATGGTAATTAAAGTAAGCTTTACGTCAACTGTTCTTTTAGTATATTCCAAAAATAAAACGTACTTCAATACATTCATGTCCAACTGATTGATACATATAACTGTCAATTTCTGTTCCAGTTTTTGGTTTTAAATTTGCTAAACATACAATTTCATGTCCTTCTTCTTTACAACGATATAAATTATAAATGCTATCCTTTCCACCAGAAATAAGTCCAACAACTTTCATATTTTATATGCTACAAATTTCTACCGTAATCCTCTTTTTTCTATGTGCATTAGTATATTAAAAAAAAGTTAAAATTGGGAAAAAATAATCCATCAAAATGCTTTGAACAAATATGTATATATATAATATGCATCTTAAAATTTATTTCATCAACTTTCAAAAGCAAAACATTTTATATAAAAATAATAGCAAAAATATTTTATAAAAAAAAGAAACCTATAAAAAAGAAAAAGAAGAATAAATTTTGTTAATACAAAAACCAAATGACTATTTTTTACATAAAAAGCATAGCAAACAATTTCAAATTTGCGAAAATGAATTCTCAGACTCAAAACAGTATTCTGATAATAAAAATTTATAAAAAATGTACGATTCATAAAGGCGCTTATCACATCTTTGACAACGAGCAGAGTTTTAAAAGAAGCACATAGGCAATTTATAAAAGAAAAAAGACATTAGAATAAAACCAGTATCAAGTAAGAGCAATTGTGATGATCTCCATACATTAGATATAATTTAATTCAAATCTAAAACACAAAAATTATTATTTGGTAAATTACGAATACAATATCAACTTACATGAAAAGTCAGAATTTAATGGTGAAGGATTTTGTTCTTTTGCAAATTGAACATATTGTTCATGCTGTTCTTCCAATTTCTTATTAAGAACTGTTTCATATTCATGACGAAGTTGCACTTCTTGTTGCTTCAGTAATCGTTCACATATAAGTTTAACTTGATTGAAATTGAACTGTGGTTTATTGTAGATATTTTGCATGCTTGAAGCTTGTGTATTACCCGTAGCAGATTCAGATTCGGAATCACTTCCAGACTAAAAGTAAGAACTTAAATACAATATACAATACCCGTCGATACTTTGATTCCAGCGCTTGCGCTTTTTATGTGCGCTCTTCTCGCGAAAAGATTTGCGACTGAAAAAAATTCTCCCACGAAAATCGCATGCGCTTGGAATCAAAGTATCGCCACACATTTTTTTTAAAAAACTTAAACATACGTGAGATGATGTTGGAGATCCAGGAGCTTTTCGATAATTGCTTCCACTTTCTGATGCAGCAGCCATAGCACATGAATCAGCAAACTGACGACGGGGAATAAGTTTTCGGCGTTTTAAAGATCGAATTTCAGCTGTAAGATATGAATCAAGTTGACTACTGCTAAGTTGATATTTTCCAGCAATTGATGCAAATGGAGAATTGTCATTTTCGCGTTCCTATAGTAACACATTATATACTTTTGATGCAAGATTTCCAAAGGTAAACTTACTGTTTCACGTAAAAGATTAAGAGTACTGGAATGTGGCAAAGAATTTAAAGATGCAGCTAGCGTTCCAAGTTGAGGACGAAATGGTGAACAATGTGAACTTGTTTGACGTGGGCGTTTTGCATCAACTCCACCATCAGTACCAAGAAAGGCTTCATAATCATGTGGTCGTTTAACAGCAAGTCCGCAAGTCATCGTTAATCTAAAAATTTTAAGAATGATTACATAAACGGTATATAATAAATAATAGCATTCAAGGTCAAAAATTGAGAAATTATTTCGCAAGAAAATTACACACGCTATGTTTGTATGGTTGGAAAAATCGTTTGTCAATGGTTTAAAGAAGGGCGGAGGGAAATATAACAATGAAAGCTAATAATACGCAAAATATATCGAAATTTAAAGATTAAAATGGCAAAAATAGAATAAACTAAAATAAAAGTAATGAAAAAAAATATAATATAAATTGTATCGAACGACTCAAACAACGGCAAGCACGAGGAGAGAAATGCGCTCTCTTAAAAAGAAAATGAAAGAAGAAAAAAGCAGCAGTACCCGACAAACATTAAAAAAGGCAGAATTTTGTTGTGTTTCATTCAGCGTCGTCTCTTCTATAGTGGAGCTCAAATGAAACGAAGGCAGAAGAGAGAGAAGGGGGAGAGTTTGTCGTCTGGGACTGCTTCTTCTTCTTTTTTTTTCTCATTGATGGAGGGGACAAACGTGCATGCGCGTTCATTGTTATATAGAGAGAGTCATATATAAAGGCGGGGATGGTTCTCCATTTTTCGCGATCAATCTTATTTTAATTCAAAAAATAATATATATCGAGAATTGTCTGGGGTCTATCTCGCCTTTGCTACCATTAATATTATCAAAAGAGAAAAGAGACAATCAGAGAAAAAAATTAATAGGCTAAATATAACCTTTAGGAAATAAAAAAGGTTAACCTTTAATGGCAGATAAAGTTGAAATTTAAAAAAAAGAGATAACATTACCCAAAAGATGATTTCTTTGGAGATGAAATTTTTGGAGATGACATTTCTTGAACCATAAAAAAAGAGAAAATGAAAAAATGCAGATTCTTATTCATTATAAATAAAAACTGTTAATAAAATTCAAATTTTTTTGTTCCAATTTTTTTAGGAGGTTTCACTGTCAAAGTTCGTTATAAAAAACTTGTTTTTTTGCTTAAATTTTTATATATAACGTAATTTCGTTTTTTATTTGTTGAACTTTCGCTTGACTTGATTGAAAGGGAAAGAAGGAAATACAAAAAGAAAGAAGATGACAGTTTTCTTTTTTGAAAGCGGAAAATGCTGTATTTTGAAAAAAAAGATGAAAAAAAGTGAAACTTTTTTGTAGTTTTCTTTTTTTCCGGAACAAAAGGATGTTGTTTTTTTTGTTGTTTTGCTTTTTTTTCTTTAAATAAAAAGCAATGTCAAATAAGTTCATTAGGATTGGAGAGAAAAGAGAGCTTTTCATTGTTGTTTACCGAAATAAAACAGATGTTAAAAATCTTATTTTTTAAAATGTGATATCATTTCTTTTTGAATTGAAACAGATTTTTTATATTTTAGGCATGTATCTTTTAAAATAAAATTTTGTTATATATTTTTGGGAGGGCAAAAGATGTTTTAAAAAGTTGTTGTTTGTCTGTCGTGACAAAGAGAGAAAAAGACTGACTCCCAACTTAAAAAATATGTATATTATGTGTTGTTTGTTGTTGCCTTTGAATGAAACAAGTGACATTGCCTTAGAGGAGGTTCAAAAGAGAAAAATTTTTTGGCAAAAATGCCTTTTGGGGGTGTCTCCAAAAAAAATGTTTCATTTGTGTTTATGGAAAAACGAGAAAAAAATTGTGCTACTTCTGCTTCAGCTATGACAGACCAATCACTCATGAATCAATTTTTATGACACTTTTTTTCTTTCGGTTTTTTGAATTTTCGCCGTTTACATTTTTAGAGATTTTGGAAGAGATTTCGTTTTTGGCTTTCTTTTTTCTCTCTTTTATTAGCTTTCTTTATAAGCTTATTGCGCAAAAATAATCCATGTTATTCGAAAAATATATAAGGGAAGATGAAGAAGAAGCAAGAACATTTTGCGCAGAGAAAAAGTGAGTGAATGGCACACTCTTTTCTATTCCCCCCTTGAGAAATGCCAAATTTCCGTTTTTGCCATTTTATTTTTCAAAATTTTTTTGGAAGATCTCTGTTTCTGAGGTCGAATGCGTAATTTTCTCTCCCTCTCTTTTTTTCTACACTTTAAAGTAGTGCGCGAAAATTTTCTCTTCTTGTTTTTGCGGTGCCTCACAAAAATACATTTTTCATACGTGGCTTTCGTTTACTTTTTTGTCACAAAGAACTAGAACATTGAAAATATATGTATATTTTTGCTCATTTTCTATTCATTTGTTTCTAAAAAGTCTCTCCCTATTTTTATATACCTAGTGTTTTTGAAAAGGACATTAAAATGTATTATTTTTGTTTGAGTGGAACCCATAACTTTTTTATACCATATTTATTTTTAAAGTGTACACCATTTGATTAGTTTTTTATAAAAGAGATAAATCAAAATTGGATTTATTCGTTGATCTGCAAAAAATGCGGGAAATCAAAGAAAATTTTTGTACAAAATTAGTCAACAAATAAAAGGACTTTTTTTGCCATAAATGTAAGATTTTTTTATTGAGCTTCAACTTTTTTGAAAATTTACATTCTAAAAGTTTCAAATGTTTATCAGACTTATGTAATATATCCTGAAGATTAAGATCTATGAAATTTCTTTTTGTCATTTTTCGTTGAACCTTCTATAATTTAAAACAAATATCGCTGCACAATTTCTTTCCATGAATTAATTCAACCATCTCTTTTTTTCTCTTTTTCTGTTGATTAATTCATTGTTTGCACAACTATCGCCGCCCAAAAAAATTTTATATTGTCTTTTTTTTCAACAATTTTCAAGGATTATCAGTTTTTTTACGTTTATTTCTTTCTTTCAATTCTGTTATTTGTTTTTGTGACTTCTTCATTGCCGAATTTTTCAGTTAAAAATGGAAGAATAAGAAAGGACTGTTTGTTCTTTTTTCCTTTTCCATTTTCCCTATCCTTTTATGTTGTATTATTCTTCTTTTTTTATCACACTTTTGTGAGAATTTTTATTTTCCGTGATGGAACTTATTTTTTTTTTGTTTGGAAAAAACACAATTTTTATTGGATTTTTTCACATTTTTGGTTTTTTGTTGTTTTTTCCCAAAAAAGGGAAAAAAGGCAGACGTCAGGGGACTTGCTTTTTTGTTAACGGCCATTGTTGCTGTAAATTTTCACATTATTTTTATTTTAAAAATGTTGGGTTTTATTTGAATATAGTTATGTGGGTTTTTGAGTGCGGTTTTATGAGATTTTTGATTTTTACAGTTTTTACGGATTTTTTCGACAAGATTTGCTTAAACATGTTTTTTAAAAGTGTTTTTAAAATGGATTTAAAAATCATAATAGGTTTTTGGAATTTGTTTGAATTTTTCTTGAAAAATCTTTAAAATTTTTTAATTCATACAAAAGCAGCATAAAAAGGAAAAATTGCTTGAAAAAAGTGCAAAGTGCAGTTCTTTTTTGCCACTTTACTTCAAAAAAAGTTTTTGAAATTTTCCCATAAAAACGTAAAGCTGTAACATGAAAAAACGGCAACAGATTTATTCAAACATCATTTTTTGGAACAAAAAAGGAGGAGGAAATGTGTTCATTGAAAAAGCACAACAACCAAGCAGCAACCATTGAACCAGATGTTCAGTTTCACTCTTTTTAAAATATAAAAGTGCCTTTGTTTTATAAAAGCAAAAAGCTGTTTATTTTAAGCATCTCTTTTTTCTTTTTTTTGATACGTTTAATGAAAGAAACATATTTTTTCAAAAACCTTTTTTTTAAATAAACGAAACCGTTTCCAAAAAAAGAAACTTTTTTATATTTAGGTTTTTTTGATTGAAAAAAGTTTAATTTTAAAAATTTTTTTTTGATAAATTTGAAAAAAAGGAGTTTTTTGATTTCGAAAATTTTTTTTTGGTTTTTTTCCAAGCAATAAAGGCAGACGATGGGTGAAAAGGGATAAACAAAGTTATAACTTTTTTTTTGACAAAGTGATGTTTCCTTTTTTACCAGTGGTTTCTTTCTTCTTTTTTTGCCGTTTTTTTAGGAAAAGTGTGATTTGTTTAAAAAAAAACAAAACAAAATAAATTGCTTCTTTTTACAGCCCCTTTCTTTTCGTTTTTGCCGGCTTCCAAAAAGTTTTTCAGAATCAGATTTCAACCGTTTTTTTTTGTTTTGTTTAAAAAAAAGTACTGCTGCACTTCTTTTTAGTTTTTTTCCGGAAATATGAAGTCTTTAAAGAAATTTCCACTTTAAATTGTCAAACGTTTACTTTTTTTACTGCTCCTTTTTTTCTTTTTCTTCATTTTTCAAGTGTCACAGAAAAAAAAAGTTGTCATGACAGCATCACTTTTTATTTTCTACAAAAGAAAGAAAGAAAATATATTTCCTTTGGGCTTTAACTTTTACGAAAACTTTTTTTTACCTTTTTTACAATCAGATTTACGGTTGTAAAACATTTTTATGTGTTTTTTTAAATAGAAAATTTTATGATATAAAATATAGGAAAGTTTATTGTTTTTCTTTTTCAAAGATATTTTTTTAATAACGGCTTTGATTCGTTCTGAATTTTAGAATTGTAAAATGGTTTTTAGCTAACCACCATAAATGTTTTTTTTCAGGAACAATAGCTTCCAGAAAACCCATCTTTCTTTCCTTTTTTGTATGCAATTAAATTCCTCTTTTTAGAAAATTGCTAATTGCTTTTTTTCCATCTTTTTCTTAATTCTTTCTTTCATCTATTTTTCTTGAGGTAAAAATTTTGTGTTTTTTGAAGATAGTTTTTTAACGACGTCGTTTTCCTTTTCCCTTTCATTCATTTCATCTTAGCCTTTCTTCGTTTTTTCTTTTATGAGTCTTAGCCTTTTTTTGCTTATTTTTAGAAGAGTCATTGTTTTTTGATGACTGTATATTTGACCTTTTTTATTTTGGAATTTGCTTATTTTTTTGTTATGAGAAATCATTTTCGCTTTTGGAAATTTTCAACGTTAATTTTTTAAGTTATTAAAAATCGTTTCTGTAAAATGACAAATTTATTTGATAACAGTTTTTGAAAATTTTTATTTTAGCATTTGTTAAAAAAAGTTGGTTAAGAGTTTTTTTGCCTAAAAGAGAAGAAGCACATGATTGTGCTAAGTCACGCAATCTTTTCAAGATTTTTTCCGGAAACTTGTGCTTATTTGAAGAAAAAAAACAAATAGCTATAAAATTAGAATTTTGTCACAAAGATTTTTTACTGTGATATCTGATTCTTTATTTTTGGGAAGCAATAACTTTGTAATTTAGCAGTAAAAATTTAATTCTCATATTATTTTTTGAACATTTATTTTTCGGTATTCGTTTTACCTATTTTTTCCGAATGAATAATTGAAATTAAAGCGACTTATTTCTCTCTTTTTTATTTTCAGTTTTAAAATATAACCCATTTCATTTTTATCCAAAATTTTTCTTCCGGTCAATTGACCTTTTGGCAGTTTGTGGTGTTGAATTTTATATCAAAAAAGATTGCCCCTGTTTAATTTTGTGTTGGGTGAATAAAATTCAATGGTTTTTAAGCTTTTATCCTCCATTATTTTTTTTTGCCACCCCAAAAAACTTTTAAGCTGCGACTGTTCATAGTTTTATTGAGGTCGTCGTTGGATTGAATGGAATGGATTACACTCAAAAAATCTACTGCTGGCACTTTTTCCCCTGCTGCTTTTTTTTCATTTGATACCTAAGGAAAAGATCAGATCAAAAACTTCTATGTGAATACATTTTTTACTTTAAACGGGGGATAATTTTTTTAAGTATTAACGTTTATTAGAAAAAAGGGTTTTTTTTATTAGATTGATTGCGGTTTTCTGCTTCTCTTTTCTGAGATTAATGTTTTATGAGATTTTTTGGCAAAAATTTAAAGTGTGAAATTGAGGGCAGAAAAGATTGATGAAGTTTTGTAGGGATTTGTAAAATTAGCTTTAATTTTTGTTTTTGATTATTTTAAAACAGTTTAAATTTTTAGTTAACTTTTACAAACTTAACTTATGTAATTTGTTAAAAAAATTCATTTTACAACAAACAAAAAAATGTTTGCATAATTTTCAACTGTCAATCATTTTTTTCGTCCTTGATATTTTTGAAACTTATTATGTGTTATTTTTATCTTTTTGTCACCTGTTTTTTTCTTATTCTTTATTTTTTTCATGAAACTTTTTGTTACTTTTTAACACAGACATTTTTATGAAAAATTGATCCGTGAATTTTTTTATCATTCCAAAATATAAAAAAAGTGTAATTGTATCCGTTTTCGTTTTAAATAATCTTTTTATAAAATTTAAAAAAAATTACAGCAAAGAAGAAATCCTCCGAAATCTGAGAAACGAAAGAAATGCTGATTGAAATCCCGAAACAAATCGAACAACAATTTTACATTTGCTGAAAACAGAGATTATAAAATTTTCTGAATTTTTTTACACACTTTTTAAAACAAAAAAGTGATAGTGAACGGATTTATTTTTTATTTGTTCTTCAATTCAATTTTGTATTACGTGAACGCTGTTTTTTATTATTCAACTTTTAAATTTTTATACATATTACTTTCCAAAAAAGCAGAATATTAGATTGATTGAAGTGATAACTAATTTAAAATGGCACAAACCATCAATCACCATCAAAGTAATCATAATCATGAAGAGCATAAACGGTAAGAAAGAGTTTTTAAAATAGACAATATTATTTTGACATGGAAAATAATAGAATATTTAAGGATAAAAAAGTGAGGAAAAAGTAATAAATTTTTTTAAAGGGGGATTAATTATTTCAAATTTACTACAGCAGTCCTAAATTTCGAATTGGACTAATTTGAATACGAAATTTTACGAAAATTATTTATTTAAAAAATTTATGGCAATAAATACTTTTTGTAATATTTTCGTTTTGAAACTGAGAAAACTACTGTAGAAAAAATAGCCTAAAAATTTTAAAATAAAAAAGTCAATGTACATTTCTTATTATGTAAATTTCATTTTGTAGGGTATCATTTGGTGCAGAGGAGCAAGTAACAAAGATAATTTATGATGAAATGCCGGCAGATGTTTCAGAAAGTTATACAAATCATGTTACGAGAAATACATCTCAATTTACGAGGTTTGTATATTTTCCTTTATCTCGTATAAAAAATATTGTTTACTTTCATTCTATTTTACTTAAACTCAACTCTCAAATGAAAAAACAAAAATTTATTTTTTATTTCGTTATTTTATCTTTTCTTTTTTGAGTTTTGCTATCATTATCAAAACGACAAATTTGTTGTCAGTTGTTTTCCTGCTTTGCTTTGCTTTTCTTTTTATTTTAAAATATGAAAAGAGAAAGAGAAGCCTTTGTTGAAACAGCAGCAAACAAACAAAAGCGAATATAAAAATGATCTTTTAAAACAAAGTTCTTTGACGCTGGCTTTTTCTTTTTGGTTCTGTTTAAAAATCGATTTTTATCCCCGTTTTTAAAAAATCTTTTTCAATCATTCACATTTGCTTTCGCTTTTTCAAGTTTGTCATAATTGCTCCTTTCTTTCACTTTCTCTTTCATTTACAAAATGTGTTGCTATAGTTTAATCAAAAAAGCTTTGAGGAAAAATTTATCTCGATCCCATCGGTAAATAATAAAAAAAATACGGATTTTTTGTTTATCTTTTAAGATATTTGTAAAGCTTCCAATGATTGTATCCGGTTAATATCCTCAGGGGGGATGTATGATACTACTATGTACTTTTTGAAACAAGCTGAAAGCAACATCATCATCCATCTTTTTTCTCTTTTACATTTGACTATTTTTAGATTAAAACACTTTAACAAACCAAATTTTATAAAACTCCCTACCATCATCATTTCCTTCTATGTTTTTTTGACATCATGGCATTTTTATTTGTGCCATCTTATTTTTTTTTATCCAATTTCTTCTTTCTTCTAACTTCCCCTTTTTGTTTCCTCTAAATTTTTGTTTCTTTTCTTAAACATTTTTTCCAAACTACTTTACGAAAAAAAATATTTTTCAATAAGTTTTAAAAAGAAACATTTTTGTTGTTTTCTGAAACCCCCCACTTTCTTTCTTCCAGCAACACTGTATATACTTAACTTGAATTTAGTTTTTTTAACACCAACAATGAAAAAAATTTTTTTGAAGAACGTCTTTTTACACGCCTCCCACTTTTTTCGCCATGCTGGTTTTTGTTGTTGTTTGATGGCATTCTTTTTTTGAATGGCATTTTTTTTTTCTTTGCGTTTCTTATTTTTCCTGAAAAGCCCCTGTGTGAAATTTTCACACCGGTTGGCAGCAGTAGTTTGAAGCAGCAGTAACCAACTTTTATCATTTCATTCATCATCGCTTTTTTTATTAGCAGAGTCGTTTTTTCCCACTGTTTTTTTCGGGGGAATTGAAACTCAATTATTTACTTATATATGTGAGCAACAGGGTGTTTTTTTCGAGTTTCAAGGAAAGGCAATTTTCCTGCTTCCAAACGAGAGAGCTGTGTTCAAAAAAGAAAGAACAATGACGCTTACCTTTTTTTCGATTCAATTTTTTTTGCGCGCGTATATCCTTGAAAAATTTCAATATTGTTGTTTTTTAAATTTATCCTTGAAAAAAAGAACGTAAGAAAAATGGATTTTTGTTTTAATTTTTAAAGAAATCTGTTTTTTTAAAGCTTTTTTTACACAATTTCAAAAAGAAATTTTTTTCTCTCTCTTTTAACAATGTTGCTTTTATTTCATTTTTTATTTAAGCATATTTTCTTCCATGTTTCTTTTTTTTATTTTAAAGACGACGGCGCATAAAAAATATAAAGGCATTTTTGGGGAAGAAGACGCTTCTGGTACCCAATGAATGACCTAATTATGTTTTTGTTGTTGTTGTTGTCGTCGTCGTTGGCATCGTCGCTGCAGGGCGCAACCACAGAAAAAAAAGAAAGGACAAATAGTTGCATTTTAATACTCAAAGAACCAACCCAAAAAGCTTCTTCTCTTTTAAATGTAAAAGCATGTTTTGTTTAAAAACTGCTGCTGCCTTCTTTTTTCCAGCCTCATTTTTTGGATATATATATTTCCGTTCGTTTTGGAATTTGTTACCAGAAAAAACTGCAAAAACCCAATTTTAATGTGAATAAAAAAAGTATTAAAAACTGTCCCTTGAGTTGTTTTTCCAATGTCTGTGTTTTTGAGGGCATTTTTTTATGATTTAGGCTTTCTTCCGTCTTTTTTTCCCCACTCTTCTCTTCTGTTAGTCCAAGTCTCATTCATTTCCATCGATTGGTTTTTTAGTTTCTTTCTTTTTGCTGGATGCAAAAAAACGGCAGTGAAAAAATTAGAAAAAAGCTGTTTTTACTTAAACATAAAAATTTAGTTAAATGTCAAATAATTTCATTTTTAAACGTGCCAAAATTTTGGTGATTTTCACTTTTCTGTTGCCATTGATTTTTTGATAAATTTATTAAATCTGCCATTTGTTTTCGCTTTTCTTCCTAAATTTTTAAAAGTATCAATTACAAAATCTACACTTTACCATACAAATCAAATCTTATCTACATTTAGTAATAATAATACCCTTTCATTTTTTTTCAACCTTTCTAAATCAATTTTTTTCTCTCTCTCCCTCTCTGCCTTCTGTGCAACTTAAAAGAGTGTTCGGAGGTTGTTTTAAAGTGTATATTTATAAAACGTTGAACAAATAAAAAAAACGTATTTTCAAATATACACACGTTTTCAGTTTTCATAGTTAAGTTTTTACCCTTTTACTTACTTACATTCTTTTACTCTTCAAAAATTGATGAAGAGGTAAAAAAAGAAGAGAGAGACCGGAAATGCGTACACTTTTTCACCCTCTTTTTTGCTTCAGTTTTTTGCGCAAAAATTCTTTTTTCTTCAATTTTAAGCTTGTTTAGTCACTTATTTTTTATTGTTTCTTCAATCAGGATTGTTTTATTTTAATTCAGCTGTTTGTTAAAACAAGAAAGATGACATCTTCCAGGTGCCTTTAATTTATTTTTTTTTTGTAATTTAAAAAAGCTGTTTTAAAATTTTTAAATCACTCTAAAATGCATTTCTTTTTTACGTTTTTTTTGTCCCCTCAAAAAAATGGCTTTTCTCTGTTATTTTGTTAGTTTTTATTTAATCGATTTTGTCCCTCTATTTTTTATTGTTGTTTTATTTTTTTGGGGCAAAAAAATAAAATAAAACTGAGACTCAGAAAAAAAAGAACATAGAATAAATGATGAAAGATATAAAATATTACTCATTTCTTTTTTTCTTTTTTAGCCCTGACGCCCCAGTAGAAAAAGTTACAATTACAACAGATTCAGCAGAATTTCCACGGCCAATTTCGCCTCCAGCTCAAATTGAAGAATTTGGTCCAACAATTGCAACAAGTCCCCCGCTTCCATCACTTGTAAAGTAAGTTTTTAATTTTCAGTTTTAATTATCTCTGCTTCAAAAATATAGCCACTTTTTGAGTTTTATTTTTTATGACTTTTTTTGTCGTTTTTATGAGACTTTTAAGCAGTGGCAGCAGTAGCTTAGACGTTTTTTTAAGTGACTCATTTGAGTGACACTTTTTTGCTTAACTAAAATCATTCAAGCAAATATGTTTCATAAAAATTTGAAAACGCTAAAATTTTTTTAACGTGATTCACAGCTATGATATACTTATCGATTAAGTTATTACTCTTGCCAATAATTCTGCAAAACCTAAATTTTTTGCTCTCTTTTAAATAGTACATGTACTATTTAAAAGTATCTAATCTTTAATTCTTTTATAGAAAAATGGAGCAACATGATAATGATAATCCATTCCGGCCACAAGAACCACTCTATCATGAAGTTGATCCAATAGTCGAAGCATACCGAAATCGTCCATTCCCTCCTTCCCCTGTTGGATCTCCAATTCCACATGATCATCATCATGAAACAAGAACAACAACAAATGCAACAAATGACAATGGTATTCATACAACTACAACAACACATGAATATCATTCACATTCACATTATACATCTTCTGGTGGAAGGGATGAAACTCCACAAAAATCTTCTTCAAAAACACATAACTTAGAATCAACACCAAAGAAAAGGAATTCAAGTTCTGGTGGTGATCATATTCAAACAATTTCTCCTGATACACAATTATTAGAATCTAATGATCTTCCCCCACCAAATAAACCAGAAATTATTCATCTTGAAAAGAAAAAACGTTGTGGATGTTGTTCAGTACAGTAACCCTATATATGGTTGTATACTGTATTTTGTTGTTTCACTGCCCCCTTCAAATTTTGTTTCTCTCTCTCTTTTTTTTTATCTCTTTCTTTAAAAAAAGTTGTTTTTAAACTTATATATTTGCATTATTATTTTTTGGAAAAAATGTTATGCTTCTAGCTCTTCTCTCTCTCTCTCATTTATTTTTAAAAAACCAATCTGCCTTGCCTGCCAGCAGCAGTCCATTGCTGCTTTTGAATTTTAACTGTGATTTGTTACTTTATATTTTTTTTTAAATCCGTCCAAATTTTAAAAAACTTATTACAACAAAAATTTTTTTGCAGCTTTGAAAAAAAACCGCGACTGATACCGGTATATTTTTAGATTTCAATTTCTTCTTTTTTTAATTTCCAATTTTTCTTCGAGTTTATTACTTTTCTTTTTTTAAACCATTGCTTTTTTGCTTAGCTTTGATTTTTAACAAAAATTGTTTTTTTTGTCTATTTTGTTTTTCTTAGATTTCAAACATATTGTTTATATATTTCTTTTTACTTTTTTATATAAATTTGGTACTGTTTCTTTTTTATATATTTTTTAATTGTTGTTTTAAAAAAAACAAAAAAGAAGAACGAATTTGTTATTCAATTTTTTTATGAGAAAATTTTTGTTTTTTTATATTTTTCACACATAAAATAAAATTTAACAAATATGCTTTCACTTTGAATTTTTTAAAAAAATATATGACAAAATAAAAAATTGTTAAATGCACAAATTTGAGTTACTGTAACACCCTTAAAGTTGGTTAAAAAAAGATAAGCTTCATTTTAACATAAAAAACTAATGAAATAAATTTTAAGCAAGTAAAAGATTATTCATTTGACAAATAAAAGTTTTTCCATTTTTAGACCCTAGAGCAAATAAATCACCAATTAATGCAATTGAAGTTGCAGAAGAAATGCTACTGCCATCATTTGAAAATGGTTCAGTTATTACCCAACTCTTTTTATCTTCCTAAAAACATGTCAATTTTTAATCGTAAATTTTTGTCGAAAAAATCTTGCCTGAAATCGAACACGTAAAATGTGTGAAGGTGCATTTTTTATCGATGTCTGATTGTTGTTATTGTTTGGGGAGATTGATTCAATCAAAGTATTCCAAAAACTAAAAGATCGATAAAAAACTGGATTTGCGGCCGTCCAAATGTCTCCACTTTTACTTTCAACAATAATCTGATGCGGTGATGACATTAATGGAATTTCACCCATTGGATATAATGTAAAATCTCTTTCCATTTTATATTTTTTAATCACCTATAACATTTTTGTAGTTTTGTATCGGGTTTTTTAGTACCGTTATAAATTTAATTTAAATTACTGTTATTGAAAAGTAAAAAGTTTTTTTTGTATTTTGATACTACATTCTCTCATACTTTTGCCTTTACTCTTTTTTTAAAAATCTTTAATGGAGTTAAAAATGTTGTCATGGTAAAAAAATGTTTGGGTTTCATTTTGCCAAAGTCACGTTTTCTCCCTTATTTAGCTATACAAAATTAAAATGAATGTTTCTAAATCGGCTTTAATTTATCCAATTTATAACTCTTAGCCCCCTCTTCCCTTTTCCCTTTTCCCATTTCAATGTTATTTACAAACCTCTGAAGTATAGGACGAAACATAAACAAAATTCCTTTCATTATCAACTGCAATTGATGTTGGAAATGCGACACTTCTAAAAATTTAATGTTTTTAAAATTCCATAAAAAATATTGCTTTTTTTCTTACTTATCAATAATTTTTGATTTTTTTCCATCAAAAAACAATAAATTTCCTGAATTTATTTGTAGTCCAATTTCAATCATTTGTAGAAATGATTTTTTAAAATAGAATGAATTTATTAGAAGAAGCCGCTCCCCACCATTAAAAACATGAACATCTCTTAAACTAAAAAATATATAACAATATTATTTTAGTTTTTATGGATCTTCTTTTAAGCTTTAAAGCAGTAAGCTTTCTCTTTTTGTTTCTCACCTTTGAAATGATTCATCCGAAATTGTTTTTAAATGTATTAATTTTTCATATTTTTGTATATACGAAAATACTTCGATAGTATTTTTTCCTGGATTTCCATTTACAACGTACAGAGTTATACGGCTTTTATATATCGTTGAACTTAAACCCAATGGATGAAATGTTGACTAAAAATGTTAGATACATGTTAATTGGGTAAAAAGAGATTCTTTAAAGAAAACAAACTTTGTTGAAAATTGAGCTATTTTTTATTTCAATGTTAAGTTTTGTTGCAACAAAATTATCAAATTTCTTATTTTTAGCATTTTCATCGTTTTTTATATGAAGTACAAATATACTTCCGCTTTCAGCATCAAACTTTGATGGAATAAGCAAAGATGAAATTGATGGAGGTTGTGTTATAAAAAGTATTCCCAATTTTGAAACATATTCCATATGATGTGTACCATTAACTAAAATCATATTGGATTTGATGAATGTACGTCAGTTACTGTATATTTAATTTTAACAAGAAATTTTAACTTTTGGTTTTAGTCTTTATTAAATCCCATTTATTAAATGAAGGTTAACTTTTACTTCTGTACTTTACAACAACTACAACTACTACCACAGAAAAAGAAGAACCTAATAATTGAATTGATTTTTCTTATTCTGTTAAGCTGTACATGTATATGTGTGCCATGGCATTATTCACAAACTTGAGAAAAAAAAATTTTCTGCTTCTTCTTCTTTCTTCATTTTTCCCCAGAGGGTTAAATAAATTCAACTCAGACAAGTTTAAAGCTTTTTTTCACTTTCTCTCTTTGCTTCACTGCTTTTTTTTGTTTCATTTTTTTCAAAACCCAGAAGAAGAAGAAAAGGGATGGAAGAATTCTGAAGACACAAAAAAGAAAACTCAACTCACCCAAATTATGGACAACCCGGCACACACCCGGCTTATGGTTAAATACGTTCGTCTTGTCAAAATCGAGTAAGAGTCTGAAAAACGAAGAAGGGAATGGAAGAACGTGAAAAAAAGAAGGAAGGAAGCTTTTGATAAAAAAATTTCATGAAAGAGAAAACGGAAAGCATACGCGCGAACAAATTTCTTTTTTTGCCTTTGGGGCGTGTGTAAAAATATTCTTTTTTTGTTGATGAAGAATTTCAAGCTGTTTTTGTGCTTTTCAAAAAAAGAGTGAAAGCATGCTTTTGCTTTTTTTCATAGATGATGGGGAAATGCAGCAGCAGTTTTTCGTTTAAAACTTTCGCTGAAAATTATTTCAGTTTTCAATTTCTGCTTTTTTTAAAAATTTAAAAATGGTTCCAGTCATAATTGAAAATGGAAGGCGGATTAAAAGGTGAATGAACTTTAATGGATTAAATGGAAAAGTGACTCGTGTTTTTTAAAAAAAATTTAATTGCTTTTTCGCTGCTTTTGAATAATCTGTGCTTTGTTTTAAAAATGTTGCAAGCTTATCTTTTTCAAAGCGACTTTAATACTTCCTTGTTTTCGTATTGAAATATTAGAAGAAGAAAACTTACATCATTCGAATTATTCCAACACATAATAAAATTAGAAATAAACTTGTCGCTGCTTTATTAAGAATACTGTATCCGCTGCTAATTAATATTGAATCTGTTGTTTTAATCTGTTTTAGATTTGGCCTTTCTTTGGGTAATAATAATAAATTAGCATCTTCTTTAACTTGATTTTCACCGATAATTGGTGGAGGTGATGTTGAAATAGGGGGAGTATTGTTAAGCTTTCGAAGTTTTGATTTTCTTTTATGTCCCATAATTTTATAGTTTTTTAAATCAAGCTTTAAAAATAATTTTACATAAAATAATATGTTGAAATATACAAAAATGGCACTTTTTTGTATCAAATTTCAAACCAAAAAATGCCAACGAGAAAAAAGTTTAAACTCCCAAAAAGCAGCAGCTTTTCATGTTTTTCTCTTTCTTTTTCGTTCCTTCTTTTTTCTCATGTTTCCCATTTTCGTTTTTCTTTTCTTTGCTTCTGTCACATTTTAAACAGCTTCTACCAAAGATCGATAGTCTATTGTCGTGGGTTCCATGGTTTTTTTTTGTTCTTGAGTGTTGCTTCTTCCTTTGCTTCTTTCTTTTGTTGCCAAAGGCATTTTTGGGAAAAAGAAAAGCTTGCTGTGTCTCTCTTGGAGAAGAAGAAGAAGAAGAATGGAATAGCTTAGAAAAAAAGGAGTTGTTTCCGTCTGTTATTTATTTTATATATTTTGTTCCTTTCCTTTCAAGATTTCGTGTTTTTTTCTCGCCCTTTTTGAGATTCCTCATTCCAATGTGAATGTGTGTTTTTTTCAAAGCCTTTTTTTGCTTTGCTTCTTTTTTTTGAGAGATGCCGCCGAATAACGATTTTCATCATCGTTTTTTAAAACTTTTTTAAATTTTTTCCGTCTTCTTCTTTTTTTGCCCAATAAAATTTTGACCTGAAAATATTTACTTAATTTCTTCCGTGATGCGTGAGAATTTTTTCCGTTTTTTTGTTTATCATTTGGATTTTAAACTGATTAAAAACTCCTTCCTTTTTTAGTTTTTATTTAAAAAAGTCTTCCTCAAAAAGTACAATCATGAATTTTGTTGTAAAGCAAATGGTTGGTTCACAATTTAAAGAAATGACCGATGGACTTGGTGGTGGAGAGAATGCTGAACAGGCGCAAGGTGAAGATCCAGAAGTTGTTGCAGCTCGAAAAGAACAAGAAGAACGACGAAAAGAAAAGCATCGAAAAATGGAACTTGAACGTGAAAAAATGCGTACAGATATTCGTTCAAAATATAATATTACAAAAAAAGAAGATGGACCACAATTTGATATTGGTGCAGATGGAAGAATTGGTGCTGCACGAAAAAAGACTCCTGAAGAACTTGCTGCTGAAATGGAACCAGATGATTCAATTATTGGTCAATTGGGCTTAACTGAACATGTTGAAAAAGCTAAAACTGCTGCAACGTCCGCATTTGATACAATTAAAGGTTTTTTACCATTTGGAAAATAGAGTAAGATTTTTCTTTTGTAGTTTTTTAAAATGTACATTGAAGCTATTTCTTGAAATGGCTGCTACATTCTTTTATTGTGTCTACTTTCTCTTTTCGGATTACTGTATTTCTATATTCTTTTTCTGGTCAGTGTAACACTACTCCTTTTTCGTATTTAACTGTTAATACTTTATTTTTTCACTTATTATTACAAAAAAAATTATGTACGAATTTTAATAAAAAAAAGTTGTGTGAAAAAAGTAATAAAAAAATAAATTATTATTTATTGTTAAAATTTTTTTGAAGGTGATGAAAGAGCATTTTGATAAGCAAAATCAAGATTTTTTTGTCGAAATGGAAGTTGTGGATCTGGAGAATTTGAAGGAAGCTGAATCACGGAAGCAAAGCTTTTAAGTAATTCTCCATTGAGTGAAGAGGAAGCTTTTGAAAGTTCCGCTGAAGTCGGAGGAGCAAACATTCTTTTGAGTGATTCTTCTTTATAAACTCTTTCGAAATCCTAAAACACGGGCTTCAAAGACATTTTTTCTTTAAAAGTTAAAAACCTCTGAATCAACATTGACAGGTTTAATGGGCCGAAGATTTTGTGAAATTCCATTATTATTTCCATTAGAATTTGAATTAAATTCTGCAATTTTTGTACCAAAATTTAATGGCATTTTTGGACCCAAAAATCTTTTTAACATATTCAACGTTGTTGGATCAGGAATTTTATTTGTATCAAAACCAAATCTTGAAGCCAATTGTCGAAGCTCTTTTTCAACAGATGGATGTGCGCCAAGTTGACTTAACAAATCTCCCCCTCTAGCTTTTGAATTTGATGTGGCTGAAACAATTCCAACAGGTTTTGGTTGTTGAAAATGAGAAAACGGTAATCCAAATCCGCTTAAAGCTTGATTTTTTGTTGTCGCATCAATAATCGGAAATTCAGATTTTTGAAATGTTGGAAGTAAAAATGGTTCAGGTGTTGTTGAAAGAAGCATTTGCTGTAAAAATGATTTAGAAAAATTTAAACAAATTTGATACATTCGTTTCCTTAAAAGTAAAAACTTACAGGGGTATATCCTTGAAAAGCTGTCAATCGTTGTGGATCATCTTTCATAGGTTCAATGGGTTTAATACCTTCAAAAATATTTCCACCAAAAGCTGAAGCACCTCCGCCAATGTTATCTCGAAGTTTTAACATTGATGGCATTTGAAGAGGAGGTGCAGGTGCCATTAAATCTTGTAATGACATTGAAGGTGGTGGTGGAAATAGTGGAGGCATTGTAACAATTCCCCCATAAACTGTTTCACATGAAACTTCTTCCCCATTTCCATTTACCAAACGAGTATTTGATAAAGTAATAAATCCTCCAGGTGGTAATGAATTTTTAAATTTAATTTGTACGGGTGTAAATGAAGGCCTTAAAGGAATTCGAAAACGATGCCATCCATTATTTGACATTCCTTGTCGGGTAAATAGGATAAAATCCATTGAATCCATTACTTCCATAACAGTAAAAAATGAGTCATCACTCATCCAAAGATCAAATTCAATATATGATCCAAGTGGAGCTTTAAATGCAGCGCTTATTACAGTATCCTCTCCACCAATTTCCATTGCAATATTTCCATCTGATCTTTTCCATGTTGGACCAAGGGTCCTAAAAATATAGTTAGTAATTTTCATTAACAGAAGCAAACCATTCACAAGTTCCATCAAGAAATGAACATTTAATTGCTCGGCACATTTCTTGTTTTTCAAGTTTATTATTTGTTGCTGGAAGAGTTCCTGGAAGAAACCCCTGTGGGAATGATGGAAAATCTGGAAATGCTGCTGGAACAGGTGCAGTAAAATTTCTAAAAAATTTAAATAAAATTTTTTAAACTAATACAATTTTATTTACGGTAATGGAGGAAATAATGTTTCAGGTTTTGTTGGCATAATTGCTGAACTCAAAGATGATGGTGACATTCCAAATTTATTCATTTTTAATGGCATTAAAGGATTTTCAACATGTTTTGTTTCGATCGGAGGTTCAGCTTTTTGTCGTTCTGAATTAATTAGCGGAAACTCTGTTGTAGGTTCTTCAATTGGTAAAAAATGCCGTTGTGATGCTGCCATTAATGATGGATATCGCTTTGATGATTGTTGTTGTTGTGCAATAACTTGTTCAGTTTCTAATGCATCCATCAGCTGTAAATCATCAACTCCAATAATATCTTCTGCAGAATGAATACTTCGAGCTCGAAGAACAATTTTATATGAAGTTTGCATTTTTGGAAGTGTAACACTTTTACGATTCCATTGTCCATTGCCTGGACCAGAAATTGAATCAATGCAATCAATATTATAACCCGATGAATCTTTTACACATACCTAAAAATAACGTAAAAATGGGACATGTAAGCACAGGCTTACATCTAAAATTGGAGTTGAAGCAGTTTTCCAATATGCAAATTTAAAAACTTTCTTTTGTTTTCCTGGAAATATTTCTGGACTTTCAAGACTTCCCTTTGATGGAGCACCATATTCTCCTTGAACGTAAGCAAAATGATCATCTAAAAAATATATAACTTCAACAAACATCGCTACAGTAAACCAAAACCTCCATCAGCCGATTTTGTAATAGAATTAACAGAATCCACAATTACAGCATTTCCAGTTTTCCATAAATCTGCTGAATCAACGGAAGCTGGCTTCCATTCACAAAATGGCTGTTCGCCTTCATTAAAATTACAATTTACTTCACTTTTATCAATTCTTTGCCATGCTTGTTCACATAATATCAAAGATATCAGTGAAGTAAAAAGTATAAATTCGAAAAATAAAATTGGTTTCATCTTTGAAGAAAAAAATTGGATTGAAAAAAAATTTTTTATTTTACCATAGTGATGATGTTGAAGGATGACATTTCGAAAAGCAAGGCTCGAATGGTCATTTTTTTCAGTGAACAAAAAGAAGAGATAAGCTGTTTTGGAAAAAAAGGGAGGAAAGCCAGTCAGGCAGGCAGTCAAATGCCTGCAGAATAAAAATTCATAAAGAAGCCAGTTTTAAAAAATTTTGAATGGTCAGTGTTTTAGTAACCGACTTTGTTGCTATGAATGTTACTAGACACAAAAAAAAAGAACATTCATCATTCCTGCCGGCCGATGTCCGATTTTATTATTGTATTAAATGACCTCGTTCTGCTCCCATTCATTCATAACATGAAAATTGTTATGTTTTTTAAAAATTCCAAAAAGCAAGAAAAAACTGAAAAAAGTAAAAACAAAAATTGACTTTACTTTCACTTTTTTACATCGGATTTTTACAAAAGTCATTTTTAAGCGAAAAAGAAAAAAATTAGCGGTACATATTTTTGGTTAATTGAATAACAGAAAAAAGGTAACGACCGGATCCCGTCCCAAAAATGTGCTTCTTTTCTCGTATAAACTTCGTTTATAAGTTTCACAATCTCATTCATTGCAACCGTGATGCATCATAAACTGTATATCCTGCTCACAATTCTGGAATACAAAATAATACTTCTTTTGAACTGCATCTTAACAAAAGCTTTCATCATAGCTTTTGTTAAGACCACCTGTCAGACAAAAAACATTTAAACCCTTGCCCTTCCCAACCCCTCAAAAACAACATCTTTTAAACAAGAACAAAAGTTTATAACATGGTTAACAATATTAAAAAAAAACATGGGTATATATATTAAAAAAACAAAAACTCAAGAAAAAATTGCACATAAAAAACAAAAAAGAGTTAAAGTTAATAGATGAGACTTCTTTTATTACATATGTTGAGCATAAGATACTTATTGATCTTCACCAGCAGAAGCAGATTGTCCATTATTGCCGCTATGTTCATTCATTTCACGTTGATAGCGTTCTTTATCTTCTTTAGCCATTTCTTCCCATTTTGATTTATCTTCGAGTTTTTTCCATGCAGCACGAGCAGCTTTTCCAAGATTCTTCAACCTTTTTTCTTTGATGATTGTATCACGATTTTCACGATACCAAAGATTGTAGGCATTTTGAGGAGGTTTTGGTTTTGTAACTTTTCCACTAAGTGCTGCTTTAGCTTTCTTAGCTGCAATAGCCTTTACTGAACGAGCCATCTTGAATGAACAAAAAGAGTAAGCAGTAGATTGATTCAAAAGAAGATAAACGTTTTCTAAAAAGGTAAAACAATAACCAAAGATTATCAAACAGATAAATAAGAAAAAAATAAAAGAGCACGAGAAAATGGAAGCAACTGCATCGAAGAAAGACAAATATAAAAAATGAGCGAAAAAAATGAGCAGCAAAAAATTTCTTCATCATTTTTTTTTGCCGCGGCATTTTTGTGGCGTCTCTTTGTAATCGTTGCAAGATCCAGAAAATGTAAAAAACAAAAGACTTGTTCAAAATCGATTTGTGCTTGATTTTTTTTGCTGCCAAAAAGGCCGGCAGAAAATTTTTTTGTTTTACTTATTGCATATTGAAGCTATTATTTAAATAGTGATCGGATTTCGTCCAGTCTCATGGCCATTTAATTACAAGTAAACATAAACCTTGTTGAAGTTGATTCTCTTTCGTTTGTTTTTTTTTTGACAAAGTGCTGATTGTGCTGCAGAAGTAAGTCAATGGCACTTCATCAAGAATAATTTTATGAAGGCCAGGTATTTTAACATTTGATATATTTTGATGATCACTTTATTAACAAACTGATGAGCAAAATTTTTAATCTATAAAAATATCACAGTTTGTATTTCCCCCTTGTTGACAAATAATTTTGTTAAATTTCTATTTATTTTAAAAAGCAAAATAATTTGCTTCCATTAATGAAATATGTTTTTTGATGACTACATATATCTGTAAATTTCTGAACTCTGAATTAAACAATTTATTTTTAAGATACCTATTATTAGAAAAGAAAGTTGTCTTTTGATGTCATCAGTCAAGGGCATCTGATCTAAGAATCTTTAAAATCAAAAACAAGTAGTTTTTAATTGAAACGTAAAAAACAAAAACTGTATAAAAGTTGTTTATTAACTGAAATGCAAAAAAAGAAGGAAATAACTTTTTTCTCTCTCAAAGAACTTTTACGTCATTTTGATTAATGATCGACTTTTGCAAATTTGCCCTTTATTATAAATGTGTTGACGCCTATTTTTTTTGAACAGAATTGATTTTTTTGCTCATAAGTTTTATGTACAATCTTTTTTACAGTAATATATTACAGTAGAGTCAATAACAAAAATGAATTAAATAAATTTAAAATAATCTTTGGGTGGAAATTGGCACAGGCATTAATCCAGGCAAAGTTGTAGATGGAAAGCTACAAGATTGTGGGCTAAATAAATTAAGATTTAATCGATACGCTTGAATCAAAGCTTCAAGATTAAATAATGGATTGGGAGGTGGTGCAATTTGTGGCATAAAAAAGGGTGAAATGCTTGAAGGTAGAGTTGTTGGAAATGGTGCAGATACTGTTGGATCTTTTGTTAAAAGTTGTGGACTTGTTGAAGCGGATGTTGATGGAGATATATCAAATTTTGGTTCTGATATTTGTCTACTTTCTTTTTGCTTTGGTGAAACTAATGAAACAACATTTGAAGATTTTAAAGATTCTAAAGAAAAAAATGATTTGTAAAAATTTACGATAGGTATATTAGAAAGCTTACTAAGATTATCTTTGCTAACAGCATGAACCCGAACATTTCCAGTTAAACAACGCATTTTAACAAAAACTACGCCACCTTTATTCTTCAAACGATTCTTTGATGAACTAATTCGACGGCAAACAACTTTTTGGCACTTAAATTTATTAAATGTTAAATTTATATTTTAATAAATTACAGTATACCCACCTTATTACAATCACAAAGTCTAAAAGGGCATGTTGCTGCATGCCCTTTGACGGGAGTTTGAATGCCATGCCCAAGGCAGCGACGGCATTTTGATGGAGTTTCACGATGTGAAGAAATTCGAACACGAGACATATTTTATTTCTAAAAAAGATAAAATGAAATTCTTTTAAAACAAAGAACACTTTTTGAGACAATTTTTATGAAAACCCGAAAACTCCCAAAAATAAAAACACGAAACAAAAAAAAGTAAAAATAATAAATTTGCCAAAGAAAACATCCCAATTTATAAATGATTTTTTTCCCTTCCTACTTTTTGATTTCTTCCCACCCATCAAAAACAATATCAAAACAATAAAGATACACCTTTCTTCTGAATCTTAATATATTTTTAAAAAATATACCACGTGTGAAAAAGAAGTAGGGGGGAAAGAACGATTTCAAGTGTATGGTGGAAGAATATAAAAGTTTATATATTTATATATTTTGGGGTGGAAGGGATTGCAATATATGTCTTTCTTGTAGTAAACATGTTTATAAATATATTATATCAGTGCTCCCCCCTCTTTTTTTTCTCTTTCTCCCAAACTTTTTCCCCACAAACAATAGTTTAGAAACTTGAAAAAAAGTCTAAAATTGTTCAAAACATCAGAAATCAGAGCAAAACTTTTAAAAATAAAAAAAAGTGATAAATATAAAAAAAGAGATCTCCGAAAAAGTTATTTTTAGAATGTCTGCGCAAAACAACAAAAAAATAGAGAACGAGACTTGTTTTGTTGATATCTATTACGGTAGACAAAATATTTCTATTACAACAAAAATAAAAATACTGTAAAAAATGTTGCAATCTTTTTGTCCTTCGTTTTACGTCAAATGTTTTTAACTGATCACATTTTTTAGTGTACTTGATTTCTATTTTGATTTAGTATAAAAACATGTGAACTTTGAATAAATTCATAAAAGAAAAAAACCAGTTTTTGCAAAAAAATGATCAAAAAAAGACAGAAAAGAATCTCTTTCAAAAGATTCTATCATTCTTTTTCCCAAAAAAAAGTTCGGTTTATTTTTATTGGTTCAAAAATGAAAAACAAAAAAAAGTAAAGATGTCACGGGAAAAACCTTTTTTTAACAAAAACAAAACAGACGCCTGAAGGAAAAGGGAGAATTAAGAGAATCAGTGTAATGTGATTGTTGAAAATAAAATGATGATAGAGCGAAGGAAACTGTAACAAACATAGATATGCGCGAAGAAGAGACTACACAAATATATGCAATAAAAAGAAAAACACCCACCATATTTTTTCTATTTTTAGGTATAAATGATTTTCCAGCAAAAAAAAACAGAAGTTATTTTTAAAAATTTTTAGAAAGATAAAAATAAACAAAAATAGAAAACAAAACAAAGTTTATTAATTTATTAATAATTTTATTGAACGAAAAAGATCAAAAACATTTTTTCGGGTTACGATCACTTAATTACTGTCACAAGGAGAAAATAGTGATAAAACATTTTAAACTTTTACGAGCAAGTAATTATACACAAAATAATGAATTACTATGTTTTTTAATCGATTTAAAAGTTTTGAAAAATTTCAAAATAAAATTTTTTGCAGTTCCAAAAAGTTGAATACAAGTTTCATTTAATTGAATTTCAAATTCCAGAAAGCAAACATTAACTGCTGCAAAAATTTTTTTTTCAAAAATCAATCCCCTCCCCCCCCCCCCTCAAATTGATCTTATCTCCAAAAATTAAAAATACGTCATCAAAAGAGAAAAGATTTGCTTTATTAAACTAATAACCAATTCACAAATAATTTCATTGTAAATTTCCTACAAAAAGAGAGAGAGAGAGAGACAGTTGAGATCACCAATCCATATCAAGATAAGATTTTAGAAAGCATTCGTGGACTTCAGTAAATAAAAGATCACGAAGACGAATATGAAGACGAAGACCCTAAAATGAAACTTATATACATACCCTCCCAAACCCATATCCATTAAAAAAAAACAAAACTTACTAGACTTTCAGTATATGCAGCATCACGATCACCACCAATTTGATTAACAATTGTATTTTCGATTAAATCAAATGCATCTTTAATTGATTCAAGGAGACGAGCTTCCAAAACAAGACGATGACCATATGGTATTTTTCTTTCTCTATGTTCATTCCAAATTTCAAAAGCTTGACATGCTTTATCCAATAATTGTGGAAGAATTTCGAATTTATCATCTTCAAGTGATCCATCTTGGATCTTCATATTTGTCATTCGATCTTCAATAATTTTGACACGCTTTTCAGCTTCTTCCCAACGAGGCAAAAGATTGATTTCATGAAATCGGCGAGCAATTGATTCAGGAAGATTTTTACAATTTCCATAAAAGTCGAGTTCTTTTTTGTTTAATGCTTCTTGTAGGTTTTCATCATCAAGGTTTGAAAGTTTTACCGCAGCTTCTGCAAATGCAATTGACATTCTTCAACCAAACAAAAAAAATAAATGATATAAAAGATATTTATGAATGAATTTTCAACAATTTATGAGTCATCATTTTTCGAAACTTCTAGAAAACATATGCATAATATGCAAATTATATATTTATGTCTCCTTTCAAGAAAAAAAAAAGTTAAAAATACAAAAGTAAGGAGAAATAACAACAAAATTATAGCCATGAATCAACAAAAAGAATATAAAACTAAAAATCAACAACGTTATTTAAATCAAATCAATATACAAAAAGGAAAAAGAAACAAATTTTAAAGAATTTTTTCCACCCAACAATGATAGAATTGATATCTCGTTTAATAAAATAAGGGTGTTAAAGCATTAGTAAAACAATTAAAGTCAGTGCAAAAAATAAAATATATAAAAACGAAATAAAATTCAGAGATATGACATCGACGATGCTGTTGTTACTGTATCTGCGAATGGATTTTCAAATGGAGTTGGAAAACCAGGCGGCGGACGAAGTAATGACTGTAACGGCATTGGTGGTGGTGAAACAGATATTGATGGTTGACGGCCACCCCACATTTTGTAATTATAATAATATACTTTGTAATCTTTTGAAGCAACGACAACCACTCCATCATAAACTGCAGCATCAAAGCAATGAGCATGGCGAACTTTGCTTTCAAAAGCAACAACAAGATTTCCATCCTAAAAAAATTCAAAATATTAAGCACCATTTTTAAAAAAAAGCATACTTTATCAAAGACGGTAAGATTGAATTTATTATGATTATCAGCAACGAGAATTTGTCCAAGATGATCAATTGAAACACTTATTGGATAATTTGTAATTCCTTCACCACCAATTGAACGAAGATATTCACCAGTATAATTAAAAACTTTGATACAATGATCACGGTTATCACAAATAAACAATTCACTATTGGGTGCGGCACAAATATTGTTTGGAAACATTAAATGATTCAATGCAGAGAATTGATGTAATAAATGTCCAACTGACGAAAAGATACAAACTCGCATCAACTAAAATAAAAAGCATAAAATATGGAAGTTAAAATTATAGTATTGAAATTACTTTGCATTCAACAACAATAATTTGGCCTTCTGAATCAACGCAAACTCCACGAGGATGTTGTAAAACTGTTGTACCAAATTTACGAATAAAAGAACCAAAACGATTAAAAATTTGTACTTGATGTGTTGGAGATCTTTCGGTGATAACAAAATCACCATTTTTTGGATTAATTGCAACACTAAAATATAAAAATTATACAGCACTCTTCAAAATATGTTAAAGACATACCGATTTGGATAAAGTAATTGTCCATCACGTTTTCCAGGTTCACCAAAAGCAAATTTAAAAATGCAGTTAGAATCAAAGATTTGGATACGATGATTATTTGTATCAGCAACAACAATATCACCTTCAGTTGTAACAATAATTCCAGATGGTTCAGTAAATTGTCCATTGGCAAGACCGAAGCCACCAAATTTTGCACTATATTCCATTGGAAAACGAAATAATGATGGATGAAGAAAGGCTGGTGGCTGTGGAGGAGGAACCGAAAAATCATTTGGTTCAAAATCATCTTCTACATATTCATCACCAGAAGATGAAGAATTTCGATTATTTGATAATCGATCAAGAGATGGTGATTTCTGATGATCAGGAAATTTTGTAATTTCTACAACACATTCATCTTTTTCATATTCCATACAAACATTTTCTGTTGCAGGTGGAAGTGAAACTGGAAAACCAGGTGGAGGTTGAACTGGTGGAATATATGTTGATTGAAGACTGCCCCACATTTTGTAATTATAATAATAAACTTTATAATCTTTTGAAGCAACAACAACAACTCCATCATAAATTGCAGCATCAAAACAATGAGCATGACGAACTTTGCTTTCAAAAGCCATAAGAAGATTCCCATCCTAAAAATTTGAGAATAATTTAAAATATGATGAAAATAAAAAACGTACATTATCAAAGACAGTAAGATTAAATTTATTATGGTTATCAGCAACGAGAATATGTCCAAGATGATCAATTGAAACACTTATTGGATAATTTGTTATTCCTTCACCACCAATTGATCGAAGATATTCACCATTATAATTAAAAACTTTGATACAATGATCACGGTTATCACAAATAAACAATTGATTATCAGGTCCAGCACAAATATTATTTGGAAACATTAAATGTTTTAATGCAGAAAATTGATGTAACAAAACTCCAACAGGTGAAAAAATACAAACACGCATTAACTAAAATAAACGTGATAAAGAAAGAATATGTATTCACGACATCATTGTTCGAACACAAATCGATTAAAAAAATATCGGTAACTTTTTGCCAAAGATTTGCCAATTTATATTCGAACACTGATAACTAACTGTAAGATAAAAAAATTACTTTGCATTCAACAACAATAATTTGGCCTTCTGAATCAACGCAAACTCCACGAGGATGTTGTAAAACTGCTGTACCAAATTTACGAATAAAAGAACCAAAACGATTAAAAATTTGTACTTGATGTGTTGGAGATCTTTCAGTAATAACAAAGTCACCATTCTTTGGATTAATTGCAATACTAAAATGAAATATAAAGGCTACAATATTTTTATCAAAGAAAGACATACCGATTTGGATAAAGTAATTGTCCATCACGTTTTCCAGGTTCACCAAATGATAGTTTAAAATTGCAATGAGAATCAAAAATTTGAATGCGATGATTATTTGTATCTGCAACAACAATATCACCTTCAGTTGTAACAATAATTCCAGATGGTTCAGTAAATTGTCCATTGGCAAGACCGAAGCCACCAAATTTTGCACTATATTCCATTGGAACCCGAAATAGCGGTGATTGAGGTAATGCTGCTGGTGGCTGAGTTGGAAGATATGATAATGGTAGTTCTAATTCTTGTTGCTGTTGCTGTGGATGATATAATGCATTAAGCTTAATGCATTGTGAAACATAATATTCTTTTGGATATTCCATATACATATCTTCTGTTGCAATGGGAAGATTCACAGAAGTTGTAGTATCAAGATTTTGTTTAATAACGTATTCTTTTCCATCTTCATCAACATTTTTTATGTCTGAATCATGCATATCATAATCTGATTCGGTAATCTTCATAATATATTCTTCAACGTTGAATGAAGGCATTGGAGTTGGATATCGAGCACTATCAGATTCAAAAAATTCTTCAAATGGATCAAATCCTTTGCTGCTCCCGCTAAACATATTATTAGAAAAACAAAAAAATAATAAATGAATAAAATGAAAATAAATTTTAAACAATCTCGAATAAAATTAGCGAAATTTCACGCATAAAATTAACAACGCTGAGAAAGAAAAAAATTAACATTTTTTGTGATATGTTTTGTTCAACGATGACTCTGATAAAAAAAAAATATCCAAAACAATTAGTGCCAAATGACTTTCTTCTTTCAAACACAAAAAACAACATTTTTCTTCGTGTAAAAAGTGTTAAAAAGTGATTGCAAAAACGTGGATGTTCAAAAATGTTTTAATTTCGTGAAGATGCGAATGTTCTTTTTAAAAACCGCCTGCAACATTTTTTTCGAAAGCACTTTAATGGGATCCTTTTTTAACAAAAGATCGGGATTCCCGATTCGGGAACCCAGAAAAGCAAAACATTTTTTCTCATTTTTTAATGAAAACTGTCGTAAAAATATTTTAATATTTTTTTTACATTTTTTAGGCTGTTATTTAGGTATACAATTATCTTTTTAGGACATTTTTTGATTTTTTTGTGTACTGTATTCAATAATCATTTTGTTAACGAATTTGAATTTTTTTCTTTTGATTTATTTAAAAAACTTACAGAAGAATAAAAATCACAACGGCACATGCCGAAGCCTAATTAAAAAATTGGCTTCATTTTGAGTCTTTCTAGCCCCAAATTAGTATGTTTTGAAATTTTTAGAATCTTAAATCAATTTTGAAATTTTTTGTCTTGGCTTTGTTGAGGTCAGATGTCTGCTTGAGGTTGAAAAGAAAATCGCGTTTTTAAAATTTCTTGATTATTTTTGTTTTTGATAACGAAATTTTGAAATCTACTTTTTAAAGATACTGTTTACCAAATTTTTTCACAAAGTTTATGGTTTCTTCTTAAACAAAAGTACAAAAAATCAATATATTGAAGATTTTTAGAAGAAGAAAGAGAAATGATACAAGTACACCATTTTATGCCGTTGTTCCATACTATTATTATTATCATTATTATGAATCGTTCCATTTAAATTTATATTTTCAAGAGCTTCTTTTATCTTATCTATTTTTGTTTCATTTTTTTTCAAAAGATTTATTTTCTTCCTTTTTTCCTAAATGTGTTATATCGTTATAAACATTTATTTCTTTAACCTTCGTCATGGATATCACTTTTTGCAAGCACATACATTTCCTTGCAAGATTTAATTCCAAGATGCCATTCATTTGATGTGTTTTTCCAATTTTTCGGAACCTAAAATCTATTGTAAAAATTAATCTTTGGCTGCTTAAAAAAAATTTTTTCGATATAACTCATTATAAGTAACTTCCTCAAATATTCGAGCATGCTCATTTACCACAAAAGTGAAATATTTAAAATCCATTTTAAGGTTAAAACTTGGCAAAAGTATTCAGGATTCATAAGTTTTCGTACACTCTGATTTCGGTTTATAATTTTTTTTGCAGTATATTAAATTTAAAACACTTTACCCCTATAATGGGTGAGAAAAGCGTCAGTGCCGGTTTTTTTTCTTTTTCCAATGAGCGTTTGCTGATGCCAGCCGACAAAGTGTTCGAAATCTGATCATCGGGATTTTTTTGTTAGCAAATTCGTATTTTTTTCTTTCGATTTATTCAAAAAAACCAATAGAAAAAAACATATCAATGTCCACTACGACGAGGAACCCGAAAAAGAACACAGAAAAAAAGAAAAGAAACGGAGACCCTGAAGTTTTTTTTTATATTTGAGATATTTAAATCCATATTTGCAGATTCAAAAATCTTGAGAACATCAGCAGTGAGACAATAAAATTATAACAAATATATATAGATACATTTAAAAAAAAGCAGTGATAATAAAAATAATTAGGCAACAATTTTCTTTGAAAATAAAAGATGACCACATTTTTTAAAATACAGTAATATACAGAGCAAATGATAAAAAGTAAGAAAAAGCTTTTTTAAAATATAATACAAATATAAAAAGTGTTTTGTGAAAAAAATATATCTATAAACAGTTAAAAGAAAAAAAGAATAATAATTGACTCGTTGTTTTTATTAAATTGAGATAGCAGCAGTTGTTATTGAAAGTTTATTTTAGGGTTATTGTCATAGATGAATCTCAATATATATATATATATATTTGCATAAATGCCATTAATTTTGAGGCTTATAAACTGATTAAAGGAAAAGAAGCATATCAACAAATTGTTGCGGTGTAACTCGTACAGATGGAGCATCTCGTGAAACACATGGATGTCCATGATCCTATAAATGTTGTATTTTGATGTAATTTTGAATTAATATTTTTTTTTGCAAAAATTTTCTGTAGTTCTATTTTACATTTCAAGTGCATTTTGCATTACATTTAAAAAACCAAAAAAATATTTTGTCTCAATAAAGAGAAAATTTTTGAGGACAACAAAAAAAACTTGACGTAAACAAGTTTTTCCCAACCAAAAAAAATTCTGACAAATTTCGTTGATGCAATTTGCAATGATACTTTTTATTTATTTATTTTTCCGGTTTTCTTTTATGAGTTAAAAAAAGTGAAAACGTCTTTTTTTCACATTGAATTCAGTTGAATCAGGTGTATTAAAGGAAAGAAAAAAAAACAGACCTTCCAAAAGAGTGCTTTACAATGACAACAAATATGAATTAAATCAGCATAATGTTCACGTAATCCGTAATACTTTTTTAATGTAAAAAATAATGGTCGACCATTAAGTTCTTTTGTCTAAAAATTCATGTTTTATACATTTACATTTAATAAAGAAAAATTAAGGATTTTTTTGTTACTTTCAAATTTTAAACTTGTTTCGAAAAATTAATTTTAAAAATCCTATAATTTACAGTTAAATGAACAAACTTTATGCTTTTCAATTTGTTCTTGAGTAAAATGAAATTGACTTAAACGATCCCATAATTTTCCTTGTCCATCAACTAATGCTTCAAAAGTTTCATGAGCTTTTGCCATTTCAATTAGCCCAATATGATCCGGAAGTTTTTGAAGAATTTTTGAAATAACTTCTTTTGGTAAATCCTATAATAGAAATTATTATCAATTGAAAATGCTAAGAAAGTGTTACCAAAAATGTTACAGAATCTTCTGTGGAATCTGCAAGAGTTTTTGGTTGCCTTTCAGAAATTAGATCCAAAAGATTTGAAACAGTTCCAAGTTGTTGTGAAACAATTTGTGGGGAACCAACAATTTGTAGCTTTGGAAGTGAAAGACCTGCAATATTTCCTTCAAGACCCGTACCAAAATGATTTACAAGTTCTCTTGCAGTTGTTACATGGACATCTTGTTCAACACCTTAAAAGAAAATTAAATGTTTTAAGTTTTTACGGAAGTTTTGGTTATAAATATTTTAAGGACCTCTAAAATAAAGTGGAAGAAGAAAAGAATCAATTGAATAAATATTTGCTTATTTTTTTGTGCTACCTTTTTCTCGCTCAAAAGTACAGGCAGCTTTTTTAAGAATTGAATGACCCCCAAAAGAACAAAATTTTCACCACTATTTTGTAAACCATAATTTTGATACATGCAGATCTCTTTTTTGGTTTAAACTGGTTTTATTTAATCTTTGGGTCATTTTCATGCTTTCTATCAATTCATTTATATTAGTCTTTCAAGCTGGGAACAACAGATGACCTTGAAAAAAAACACAAATGAAAGAAGGAACTCTTTTTTTTAAACAGCTGTTTATCGGACTTTTTTACTTTTTTTCAAGTGTCTAGCAAGATATGGATGGATGGATATCCCTTTCTTTCCCATCTTCTTTCCATATTATATAATGACCACGTGAAAAAGGAAATAAGCACTTTGATCGTTTAAAAACTAATATCATCAGCTGATTTCAACCACTTGAAAAAATGGGGCTACAATTAGATAAGAGTTAAAGGAATTTTTAGGGTTATTTACTCTACCCAAAACGGCTAATAAAAAAAATAAGGGTCATTATAGTATTTTTAAAACGTTGTTTTTTTTTCATAAAAAATAGTGATGATTGAAGTCTTTGAATCAGACATTCACCTTTCTCATATGCTTGATTTTTTTTCTGTTATAAAACATTTTTAATCAAGCAAAAAAAAGCAAGGAAGGGACACAAATTTCTTAAAGAAAAGTAAACAAAAATTAAAGTTCAAAAAAGATTTTTGTTATGATTTTAAAAATACATTTTTTAGAACAAATAAACAAAAAAAGTTTATGGCAAAAGTTTTTGCATTCTTTTTTATGGCAAAAGTTTTGAAATAATTATTCAAAAACTTAGAAGAATAAAAGTGGTTTAAAAAGGACGGAACTTACTATGAATAACAATTGCTTGAATAATTGCAAACAAATGCCGTCTGGCTGATGCACTTAAATTTCGTAATTTTTCTTCAACAAGAATTTGAACAACCTAAAAAATTAAAGGTAAAAGCAAAAACTTTGTATCTAAAAATTTATTTATTGGTAAGAAATCAAATTTCCATAGAGTTTACAAGTTGTTTTTTTTTAATTTCAGAAACATATTAGCCTTCAAAGTAAAAAAAATATTGAAACTTACTCTGCAAATATAATTAAATCTTCGAACATCAACAACTGCTCGAGCAATATCCAAACGATGAAATGCCTCGGACATTGAAGTACAACCAATAAATTCTCTAGATTTTGTTGTTTTTACAAAACAATGTGGAATCCATTCGTCTTCATCATATACTATAATCAATATTTCTTATAATTTTTTCGTTGTAAATAAAAACTATGGAAACCAAAAATAAAAGGTGTTGAATTTAATCTATCTCCCCCTCTCTCAATTTTTTCGACAAGTCTTATTTTTAGCTTAATTAAAAATTCTCCCCAGGTTTCTGCTTTCCTATGAAATTTGCATCCCCGTTTTTGGGTTTTGAAAATGCTTTTTGCCTTTTTTAGCTATTACGAAGGCAAAAGTGGCACAGTTGGAAAACCGAACAAGCAAAAAAAAATTTTTAGTAAGTTACAAAGAAAAGTGAAACAGGAAAGAAACAAAAGAAGAAAGAAATGACAAAATTTGCCAAAGGCAATGTTTTAAAATTGTTTTAAAAAAAGGTTTCAAAGAAGTGCCAAAAAAAAAGAAAGTGAAAAAAAAACTGAGAAAAATATAATTTTGAAAAATTTAAATTTAATTAGGGCAAAATTTTTAAAAGTTACTCAAGAATTTAAAAAAAAAGGCATGTAACATACCAGATTCATCTGAATCAGATCGAATTACGCTTCCTGAACTTGATGAAGTGAGAGAAGATGAACCAAGATTACTACCTTCCTCGGTGCTACAAAGTGAAGCAGAAGATGAATGCCTTTTAACTTCACTTTCTTCAAATGGCAAAAATGGTAACGATGAAGTTTCAAGAGATGATGATAACTAAAAAAATATAAAAGAGATTTCATAAATCTTTTCTAAGAAATTTATTATTTCGAAAGTACCTGAATAGGTCGAAGTTTAATTTGTTCCCAACCGGATGTATGATTTATTCGAATCCATGTTTCGCCAGGAGCTCGCCAATCTTTTCCCATAAATGGCATCTTTGAATAATAATATCTTTTTAAAATAAAATAAAAATTTAAACTTGAGTGATTTCAACTGATCAAAATATAAAAATGAGGATTGAAAGAGGTATTTGGTATTTTCTTTTGATGATCGTCGATCTCAAATGTAAAAAGGCAAAAAGGAGACGACACAAATGACACCCAGCTGACTTTTTTGTTGTCTTTCTTTTTCTTGTTCGCTTTTGAACGAGGGACACGCCGCACACGAGGTTTTCTTTCGCTGCTTTTTGGGGCTGTCCTTTTTTCTTTTTCAATGAACCAGCTGGCTGGTTTGTACTTTTTTTTCTTCTTCTTTTTCAGTTGTATAACAGAGAGAGAAACCTTTGGATTCCCCTTCTTCTTTTAAAAAGTAATAAAAATGGGCGGAGCTTTGAATTTATGTAAGGCAAAAAAGGATATAATTGAAAGTTGTTGCGCACCAAAAAGAAAGTGTAACACACAAACACTTGTAATAACAATAAATTTCACGGTGGTACAATAATAGCACAATAAACTTCCTGAAAAAAAGACAAGTGTTTTTATTTTCTTTTATCGGTGATTGACAAAAAAAGAAGGAATGACGCGAGAAAAGAGAGAAGAACTTGCAAAAAGAAAAATCAGCTGTTTAAAACCTCATTAATTTCATCATTTTTTCTTATCAGCTTTTAACATTTTTTTGAGCTTATATAAAGATTAACAAAATTAAAATTATTTTTATATCACTTTTTTCACAAAATCATAAGGTATCAAAAGTTATTCCAACTTTTTTGGCACCTTTCCAGCCATTATTGTTCCCGACTAAAGTCCAAGAAAAACAACAAAACTCAAGCAAAAAAATAAAATGATGACACTTTAAAACATATGATTTCATAAGATCACCTCTTTATCTCTAGCTTAACGGCTACTATCCGCTCTCTGTGTTTTTTGTTTAAAAAACTTTGTTTTGTCTCATTCGTTCCTTTTCTCTTCGGGCCGGTCATATGGGTAATTTTAAGAAAAGAAAAAACAATTTAGGATTTAAGGATCAATTTTGGATACTTCAAAAAATTTTTTTTTGTCAAAAAAATGTGATTACTGATCTTGTGATGGATATTTCTTTATGGCAAAAAAAAGGAAAGCTGTTCGAAGAAAAAATTGCTGGTATGACACCTTTATATAATTTAAAAATAACTTTGATCAAAAACAAAAAAAAATAAATAAAAAGTTTTTAGAGTTTGAAAAATAACTTTTAAAAAAAAGTTAAAATGGGAGCAAAGTGTAAACATAATAAAAATTGCCTGAGGGTTTAAACTCATTTCTAAAATTAAAAGTTGCAATCAAGATTTTTCTTTCGCGCATTTGCAATAAAAAAAACGAGAAAAAAGTGGTGCGAGAATTTCTTGGATTTATTAATTCCGGTTATTATCTCCTTATTTGGAAAAAGCATTGGGATAATGATCAAAGGCAAATATGTGTTTGAATTTCAAATATGATATTTCGTAGAATTTTAGCTTTAGGGATGTAATGAAATGTTGGTTTGAAAAATATCGCAAAATAAAGCGACATGTTGAACGGAAAAACATATGAAAAAATTACAGTTATAATACTAAATAAAATGTATACTTCTAAGTATGATGTGTCACAAATTTATAAAAACTTTTTGTTCAATTTTTATAGAAACACATTAATACAAATCACATGATAAAATGTGAATAACTTTTTTTCAGAGCAGTAAAAAATTCTAAAAAAATCCGATATAAAATTCCAACTTTCAAAATATGTATCCTTTTTTGTTTTCTTTTTTGTTGTTTGAAATTTTGAAAAAAAAGTCTAAGAACTAAACAACTTTTTTTTGGCTTCCATCTTTTTTTAGAGCAAAACAGCTGCAGCAAAAAAAGACGTGAACAAAAAAAATAAACATCAATAGAAAACAACTAACTAAAAAAAGAAGGATGGAAGACCTTTTACGGACGCGAAAGAGACACACGGACTCCAATGAATCTTGTTTTTTTAGTGTTGGAAAAAGTCAGCCAGTCTCTCAATGGCCTGAAGAAAAAAGATGCAGGCTCTATTGTGTTTTTTTTCTTGCTTACTTTGTTGTTTTTTTTTCCTTTTGATGGCAAAGGGCATTCAGTATTACACAATGAAAGGGTAAAAATACTGACTCATTGAAGTTAAAAAAAGTAGAAGAAATAAAGGCAGTTTGTATCTCAAAAATGCTCTATCTTCAAAAAAAGAACCAAATATCAAAGTTATTTTTGTTTCAGACAATTTTATGGGTTTTCTTTGTTTATTCAAAAATAAAAAAACTCAAATTCATAAAAGCAAAAAATTGAGTTAAACAAAAACAAAGAAAAATTTAACAAAAAAAGTTGCAAAAGATTTTTAAAATCCAAAAATTTGTGTTAAAAAAATTCATATTTTTCGAAAACAACAGAAATAAAAATAAAATAATTCGAGTTAAAAAATTTGGCTCTTTCAAAAAAGATTAAAAGCTACAATTAACTTTCAAATATTCACATGCCCCAGATACACATTTTTTAAAATCATCCAAATTATTTGTAGAAGGAATATTAAGTTTAACTTTAAAATTTTTTGGCGTAAAACCAATATAATTCATTGCAAGTTTCAATAAATAATGAATGAGAATTGCCATTAAAAATTTTGGAGTTGCTTTTCGTTTTCCTCTCCATGTTTCAAAAATAACAAAAGAAGAGCCTTCAGAATTTTTTTGAATTGAAAATCCCCATGTTGAATCAGGTGAAGCTCCAGTATGAATAATTTCAATAATTTTAAACAAATCTTAAAAATTGTTATTAAAAAATTAACTGAATATTGCATTTTTTTTACCATAAACAACAAATTTTGGATGTTTCATTTTCATTTCAACTGCATATTTTCCAATAACAACACCTTCATTGAAAAAGCTAATATATGGAATAATAAATGAATCTCCTGAAATATTTTTTAAGAATAAATAAAAGGAAAAAAGATAACATACCATTGCAATCACGAATTGAATCAATTGTACGAACTTGAATACCAATAAATAAATCTGATAATACAATAGAAACTATTTCATTATTCGGATGAATTAAACATGGGATAAGTGCTTTATCAAGTGGTTCAAAATCAACTTTATAAAAATCATCAATGGTAAGTTTGATTCGAAAATATCCAGCATTTGGAAATTCATATGTTTTTAAACATTCATATTCATTTCCATCTTTTGATAATACATTCACCTAAAAAATAAAAATATCTAACATATTTAATAATATTTATAAACTAACACAAAGTTTTTCATCCATTGAAACATTTGCAACAAAGCTTTTAATATATGGTACAGTTACTTCATCCCAATCATTAAAATAAAAATCCCCAAAAAATGGTTCACATTTTTGTTGAATTGATAAAACACATTTTGAAACAGAATCCGGAAAAATTTTAAAACAATTTTCTCCATTATCACCAAAATTTTTGATCATATTAACCAATGTTGGATAAACGTAATCAATATATGATCCATTTAATAATACTGTTTTTTCATTCTTTTTCAAATTTTGATAATATTTTCTTTCAGCTAAATTATCAACAGCAACAATAATTTTATCACTTTCTTCATATTTTGAATAATCAATAAAACCTTGATCAGAATCAGATAAAATATTATCTTTAATTTTGTAAATATTTCCATCCTTAATTATATTAATAGCATTTGTGCATTTATGAGCTTGATGTAAAATTGTAATTTTTTTAGCATCTTTAATATCCAATCGAACACCAAAAAGAATTGAACAAACAGTCAAAATGCTTGTATTGATAAATTTAAAAGGAATACCATCAAAAATACAATAATCTTTAAGGCAATCACGTAATTTACAAAATCTTTTAAAAGTTGGATTAACAAAAATATGAAAAATAGCAGCCTTTGGTTTTTCGGTTGAAAAGGCTTTAATTTCATTTACAACACTTTCAAAACATTGATCATTTTGTTGTGAAAGTTGAAATTCATGTAATTTAATATATGATTCACATTCAATATGAATAAAGCTTACGCATATTTGTTCATTAAAGCTAACAACAAATAACATAAAATTTTCTTTGCTTTCACAAACACATAATTTAAAATTTTTATTCATTTTTCTTAAACAAAATTGTATCAAAAAAATATGATGATTTATTTCTTATGGCAGCAAAAGAGCTTTCTTTTTTTGAGTAATGAATTTTTCCTTTTGCGAAATAATCAAAAACCTTGGTTCGGTCGTAAACAGTGTTATGTTTTTATATTTTTACCCGCCCACACCTTTTCAAAATCATCGCCCGCGCCTCGGGGCGGGGCACGAGTGTGTGTCCTTCCATGGGGAAAATGTCTGATGCAAGCTTTTCCGATTTTGTCATTTGCTTTTCAGCAAATTTTCTACTAAAAATGTTTGTCCAAACAAAAAAATACAAAACGAAAATGCGGGAAAAGCGTTCGCTTATTATTTTTGGAACAACAAAAATGTTCATCATCAAAACTGTCGCCCGCGGGCGGGGCAAAACAGAACACTGGTCGTAAATGAACCAAAAAGGAAATGCCAAAGCAAAAAAGCTTTCCATTCAAAGAAAAACTCTGAATATTGTGCAGAAAAAAGAAAGAGCACAAAAAATATGTATTTTGTTATGCGTCTTTTTTGCATTAATATAACCATTTTTATGTGATCCATAGTGAACTAGAAATAACATAACATTTACTTTTGTAATTATGTATTGAAAAATCTCTGGAAATGTTTTTTTTACAACAGTTTTATTTACTTTTGAAAAATTCATCATTTAAAACTATTAAAGATTTCACAATAAAAAAGCAACAAAGCTAAAAAAAGAGTCACTTAAAAATAGCAAGGATATCCACGAACTTTTTCATACCAATATGATTTTCGACAAAATCCCATATGATAATGTAATGCAAATTGATTATTCAATAATGGGCATTGACATTTTTGACACCAATATCCATTTGGAATATAATGATGACCATGAATGTTTTCAATATGATGAAATAAATCCCACCGATCTTTATTCAGCTTATCACAATATGGACATAAAAATGGACGCTCGGGATGATAAACTTTTAAAAATCCAGAAAATATTTCACAATATCGTTCATTATCAGCAAGAAATTGAGATTCTGAATCAATCATTTCAAAAATATCGTGATAATTTTTTTGACAAATTACACGATTTCCAGACATTAAAAATTTTGGAATTTTTCGGTTTCTTTCATTGAAAACATTGGATTGATTAAAATAACGATTGCCATCAGAATATCGGGTATCTTTTTGATGACTTGGTTTTTTTGAGTAATGGCTGTTTTCACGATATTTTTCAAAATAACGGTTATCATTTTGATTAAAATTATAACGATTTGGTTTATATGAATATTGATCATTTCTTAAAAATTCAACAGGCATTTTGTGATTTTCAAGTGCATCAAAATATACATCTTCGTCATTATTACTAATTTTTGAATCCATTGAATAATATTTTTTAGCTGGCTCTTTAGCAGTTGCTTCAACAGAATAATAATTTTCATTATCGATTTTTGGAATATCTGCATTAAATACTAATTTATTTTGTGCCATTTCATTTTGGCATTGATTGCAAATTTTTGTTGATGGCCCATTATTTTGATGTAATTCTTTCTCCGGCATTTTTTCAATTGGTTGTTTTGAATAATCATTATGTTTTTTCTTTTTGAACAATTTTTGCTTCCATTTTTGAAAATTTATCAACATGAGCTTTGTTTGACCCTAAAAAACAAGTTATCTCATTTACATATTCGATCTTGAAGTCATTCTTTTTCCGCGTTACAATACTTTTTTTTAATAACGTATAAAATCATATAAAATTCGTAAATTAACAAAAAGTAAAAAAAACACAAACAATATTTTTAGCGCATTTACAAAATCGTTTTACATTTTATTTATTCTTTCTCATTTTAGCTTTCTTTTTTTTCGTTCAGCTTTAGTCTTTGGTTTTCTTCTTTCTGTTGATTTCTTTTTTTCCTAAGCTTTTGCATGACATTTTGAATGAATGTTCTGACACTTCGGGCAACGTATTTTGAAACACCTTTTGTGATCGGCGAAATTTGGAAGAAGACTGACTATAAGAAATAAAATATAAAGTAGGAAAAAAATCAAACATTTTTTTATGATTAAACAATGCCTAGATTTTACAGTCATATAACTCACATATGTTACATTTTATGACTATTTTTAAAAATTGTTTTTACAAAGTTTTTGAAAAACGTTTTTCGGAATAAGTCAACCCGAAATTTAAAATCAATACAATTTTGTTAAATTAAAATGAATAGTTATTTTAATGGTGTAAATTTTTTTTGTTTTTTGCAATGCTTATTTGTTACTAAAAATTATTCTTTTAAAGCTAAATGATAACAACAAAAAATAAACATTTATTTTTATTACACTAGTATTTACAGGACTACAAATCTCATAAAAAATCTTTTTAATACAAAATATCAAAATTAAATAATTGAGCCAAAATTTTAAAAGCTAAAAAATTAATGAAATACATTTTTTGTTTCGCAATTTCATAGTCTTGTAACTCCATGGGCCTTTTGTTGTTGTTGTTGATGATTAATTTCTTCTTCTTCAGCTTCTTCAAAGACATCATCTGGATCTTCTTCAGTGGTTTCCTTTTTACTTGTAAATCGACTGGCTGATGGAATTACGGCATCTGATTCTGAACGAGGGCGACCATATTGTACAGGAGCAGAATGAAGGCGGCCACGTTTTTGATTAATTAAATCTTGAGCTGTTTTTCCAGATGTATATGCATGAGGTTGTTGGGGTTGATCACTGCTGGCACCACCAGTTTCAGGTTGTTCTTTAATTTTTGAATCAATACTTTTTTGTTTAATACTCCATTGTCGGCGTTTATCTTCAACTAAACCCCGAGAGGGCATTGGTCCAGATGTTGCAATTTCAGACATTGCACGACGGCGACCAAAGTCTTTTTTCTTATCAGAAAATGATCCAGTTAATTTGCTGACCCCATCTTTAATATCATCAAGAATGCTATTGCTTCGACGCTTTGGTTGATTATCATCTGTTGAAGATTCAGAAGTTTTACGTTGAACTGCCCGATAATGTGCTGCCAAAAATACTGCATCTGCGGATGCCATTGTTTTTTATTATTTTATCTAAAAATGATAAAAATTAGTGACAAAAAAAATAAAATGTGAATATATTTTAACACGAGAATGACAAACTTAAATACTTAAGTCTAAAATAAGAAAATATTATTTTCCCTTTTATCACTTTTATCCGGAATTAGTTTAACGGAATTTTAATTCCGTTTTCTTTTTAAAATAACAAAGTTCATTTTCTTACACTTAAAATAAAAGAAAAACTTTAAAACAGGTTTAAACGAAGAAAAAAATTAAGTCTTTTTAGAAGTGCAAAAAATATCAAAAACAATCCAACCTAAGAAAAAAAAGAATCAAATGATTTTTTTAGGAACAAAAATATAACGAACAATCTCGATTATGACACTTCTTTCAAAGGTATGGCTTTTAAATGACTTTCTTTTTGGTCCGCCTTTTATTACCTTTTTTCCTCCTCTAATCATCAACATCAATGTTATAAACGATACTATATTTCACAAGAAAAAAAATTTCTGAATCAAAACAGGTAATAAAAATTTTATGGCCAAAAGGAAAAGAAAAAAAAAAGAAGTAAATGATGGTCATAAGAAAAAACGTTGCACCAACAAAAACGCAGCATGGAGCAATCAAATAAAAAGAAGTTATCAGCAGTAATAACTTTGATAATAAAAAAAGAGAAAAAAATAAACACTCACTTTCCTCAAAAAATTGTCTTCTGTTTTTAAGTTTAATTTATTCTTTTAAAAAAAGCATGGGTTTAGACGTTTTACACGTTTTTGAAACGTAAACGAATCTAATTTTGGTTAAATATTGAATGGTCATATTTAACCAATATTAGATTTGCTATCAAATATCAAAGCCAAATATTGCAAAAAAAGTTAAGTTCTTTATTTCTTTGCATCATTAATTTATTTAAAAAGCGGTCAAAAGTTATTTGAAAAGTGACAGAATTTTTTAAAACTCCAACTATATTTGGATTACTAATTCAGGAAAGCATAAATATAAAAACTAAAAGGAATTTTCGAATTGACAAAAAAAGTTTAAGAAATTTCATTGTTACTTTGCAAGATTCACAAAAATGTAATCAGAAACAATTTTTTTCAGTAAATTAATGAACAAAAATAATAAAATTGATTGTATCAACCCCCTCAAAGGAACAACAAAAAAAACAAGAAGGTGTGCATCTTTGAAAGTGTAGTCCAAAACTAAATTATATTTGTTAAAAAACCCATTTTGGACCTTATGTAGAAAAAACGGATCGAGACGTGCGTTTACTTTACACTGAAAAAAGGAAGACGATGAAAAAAATGATATCAAAGAAGAGCGAAACAGAAGAAGAAGGAAAGAAAAAAAGGGGTATCACGAGCGGGAAAAATAACAAAAACGTGCTTTTTTCGTAAATGCTATTAATCAAAAAAAATTTTTTTTTGTTATTATTGTTTGCTTTATTTTGTACTGAATCTTTGTAAAAATCTTTGTTTATATGAACAAGATCAAAATGAAATTTTTATTGCAAAAGCAAATAGAAAATGAAAAATAAAGTTTTTCAAAATTATTTACAAAATTAAGTCATTAATTATACACATTCTTTTTTTGTTGAGTATCATCCTTTTGTTTTTATTGAGGGGGTCCAATGCGAACATCACGAACAGCAGCAGTATTATGGGCGGCAGCAGCAGCATGTTGAGCTCCAGAATCAATGCAAGTTGTTTGTTGAACTTGTCCCTTTTGATGGACATTATATGGTGCTTGATGAATTGCAGATGCAGCTTCCCGTTGCATTTTTGCACCAGCTTCAACCATTTCTGCTCCAGCTTCAGCAAGGTATTGTTGTCCCTTTGCTTGCTTTTCTAAAGCCTTTTCAGTTTTGGCATTCGCTTTCGCCGCTTCTTTATCCGCTTTCGCTTGAGCTTTTTCAGCTTCCTTAAATTCTTTACTTGTATGATCTAAAGCATCTTCAGCCTTTTTATGTAAATGTTTAGCTTCCTTGGCATGTTCCTTTGCAGTTGGTTCATGGGATGAATTTCCAGTGATTGCTCCAACGGCATCTTTAACACCTTCTTTAATATCATGTAAGAGGCCATGCTTTTCTTCTTTATGTTCAACATTTGGGGCACCAACAATTGGAGCACCCATTGGTGCACCAACGATTGGCATTCCACCAGCTCCAGTAGTATGAGTTTCTTCATGAACTTCAGTACGAACGTGTTGATTGGAATTCATTTTTTCAAATATTAGAAATACAATAATATATAAACGAATAAGTAAAATACAACTTGAAAAAATTGTAATTCAGATTCCCCATTTTATACATCCGTTTAAACCAAGGAAACCCCTCCTTTGAAATCTCTTTCAAGAAAAACAACAACAATTATTTTGTAATATTTTAGAAACATTAAGTATATTTTAATAAACAGTTTTATCTTTGAAGAATCACACTTCATTGCATTCATTTATTTTACCCTAGGTTCTTGTTTTTTTGTTTATTAAAAAACCTTCCCAAATTTGGAAGATTTTAAAATTTATTGAATCAAAAGTTTTTCCGATTTTTGAAATATCAAAAAATAAAAAACAATTTTTACTTTTTCGTTGTTTTTTTAAACTTTTTTTTACTTGATCGATGAAAGAAACTTTGAGGGAGAAGAGAGATTGAAACGTGATGATGGGAGAGACAACGTCAAAAGAAAACTTTGATTTAACAAACATTTTTCTTTTGTGTCAAAGAAAGCGTTTTGTTAATCGAAAATTAATCTTTGGAAAACAAATTTGCAGCAAAAAAAGTATAACAGCTTTAACATACATTTTTTATTACCTTTAAACATTGTTATTGCACTTTTACCTTTCTTTTTCTTTATTACATTTTCTTTCCGGAAAAACGCCTTTTTTAAACAATGTTCAATAAAATTAGGGGGTAATAAAAAAAGAAGCGTGAAACAATGTGCTAATGATCTGCTTTTGATTGTTCTGGAAATTCGATTATGATAAGAAAAAAGCTTCATCAATTTTTTTTCATCAAAGTTAAAGGGGCATCCAACGTCAATTGAGTCAAATATTTTAAATTCTTTTTTTTTATTACTTTTGGTCTTCATTTTTTCAGACTTTCGCAAGAAATATAATTTTGATATCAAAAAATGCAGAATTTTTAAAAAATAATTGATAAAAAAAGTAATAGTTGTTATTCTGATAAAAAAGTTATTTAATAAATAAATAATGAAAATACTGTAATTTTTTTCGTCCGGGATTTTTGCCGTTTGCGTCCGTGACCCTGTATAGGATCTATCAGATGCAGAATTTTTTTCTGATTTTAATAATATAAAAAAATCATCAGAAAAAAAAGTTACATCAAAAAAACAAAAAACTGCATTTTGTTTGTTCGCGTTTCTAACTTTTGGGTTGTAGATCAAAAATGTTCAACCCATTCCAAATAATTCAAAGTTTTAATGCATTTTTACCCCATTAAAATGCTTATGCAAACTTCAAAAAATCTGTAGAAAAAGGGAAGTTAAATATTCTATTCAAATCAACAATTCCACGTTGAATTATGAGATTTTTTTGTCTTTTAAAGCTGCAACATTAATTTGCAACTTCATTGAAAAAAGAGGATCAAATTTTAACCATTTTCGAGAAATATTTTTACTTTTTTGATAAACTTGTTTTTTTTATCAATGAAAAGCCATTCAATAAGCCTGCAAACTAAATACCGATGTGTATCACTATCATCACCGTTCCACTGAACGTGAGAAAATTTTTTTTTGTAAGCTTGCTATTATTGTATTTGTTTTAAAAATAAACATTCCACAAAACCCAAAAAAAACAACAGCAACAATGATTCGATTCAAAAACAATAAAACATTTATAACGAAAGACTTTTGCTGTCAACAACCTTCCATCAACAGCTGACTTTAGTAAACAAAATACTTTTTTTTGCTTTCTGAAGCATTAAAAACTTATTTTTTTTATTGAAACCGATTTACTCCAAAATGTCAAAATTGCTAAGTCAAAAAATAAAAAGAGTTATACTTAAAGACATTTATTTAAAACATTTTTTACAGTTAAAAATATCATATAATGCAACCGAGATACAGAGATTTTTTTTGGCATAAAATTACAACACATGAAAGAGAATAATATAATACTAATAAAGAATTATATATATTGAAGAAACATTATGAAGTTTATGGAACAACATGAGCACCAGCAGTAACAGATGTGCCGCTTTCAGTTACAACAGCATCACTATGACTGACTTCACGAACAGTTACCTAAAAATAAGATAATATTTTCTATATACATTTTAACTAAAAGCACTTACCTTTTCATGTGAACGAGCAGCAGCTTCTTGACCAGCAGTTGAAACAACGGTTGTTTGACGAACTTCACCTTGAGCGTGAACATTGTATGGAGCTTCACGAGAATGTGCAGCAGCTTCACGTTGAAGTTTTGCACCTGCTTCAATCATTTCTGCACCAGCTTCAGCAAGAAGTTCTTGGCCACGTTCTTGATTGCTTAAAGCTTGAGCAGTTTTAGCATTAGCAGCTTCAGCGATGATTCGAGCTTGAGCTTGCATACGTTCAGCATCAGCAAATTCTTTTGAATTATTCTTTAAAGCAGCTTCAGCTTGTTCACGAAGAAGACGAGCATTACGTTCATGTTCACTGCTTTCGGTGTAATGAATCGTTTCTTTTTCATATGTTGAGCAACTTTCCTTATTACATTGAACATCATGTTTGTGAGATGGTTCACGACCAGCAACAAAATCAACGACATTGCTAACACCTTCTTTAAGATTTTCAAGGAGGCCACTTGCCTTTTCTTTTGCAACTTCAGCGGTATCAGCAACAGTATTGCCAGCATTGTTGGAAGCAGTGTATGTTGATTCAGATGAGTAAGTAGTAGTTGAAGACATGATTAATTGCGTGAGATTTGAAAAGTTAAAAGAATTATCTAAAAATTGAAACAAATGAAATACAAATATAAAAAGGTTTCAAAAGTAAGCAATGAGCAATCGCGAACCGATTTTTTCATCAAAAATGCCACGAAAAATGTTAAAATAACTATTTTTTAGAAAGCTGGCGCTTATAAGTAAACATTCTGTCGACTTTTTTTTTCTTCTGCTCTCTATTCAATACCGCCCCTTTTAGCGAATCAAAGAGCGGCGGCATAAACAACACACTGAAATTTCGAAAACCGAAGAAGAAAGAAAAAAAATAGAAAAAAAACACGGGGAAAAACAAAACAATAAACAACAACCAAAAAAACATAAGGGAATGAAGGAAGGAATGAATTTTTTTTGAACTGAAGTGAAGAGAGAGAGAGATGCTGTTGAAAACGAGAGAGAGAGAGAGAACGAGGGTAAAAAAGTGTGTTTTGCGCAAATTTAATCGAAGAGAAAAGAGACAGTAGAAAATGATGATGCTATCTCGAAAAGAATGCGGCACACAAATAAAAATAAAAAATTCAAAAAAAAAACGTGGAAAAGTTTTTTGTTTTGATTGTTTCGAGTTAGCTTTAAAAATATTTATTCTAAATCGCGGATATTGCAAAATACTAAAAGTTTTATTTTTATTAGAAAAAAAAATTTCAAGCATGCCTTTCCAAAAAAAAGAATAGACAAATCAATGTAAAAATAAACAAACATGAATCAATACTTTCAACGACAAAAATGTTTTGATTTATCATTATCAAAAATTGTATGATTAATATGATGGAATTACGACAGATTTAAATCGATAATCCAGGGGCTTTGATTATTGATGTTTAAAATAAACAAATATTTGTGGATTTTTATAAGAACGAATTTCTGTTAAGTATCATCTGGATTATTGAATAAAAATACTTCTTGTTTCTCTAAGCTATTCTAATTTATAAAACAGAGAAAACATGGATTTTTTTATTATCAATTGTTTGAGCAACTGTAACTTCAAAAAAAGAATTAAAAACTCCAAGAATACTTTAGTAGTTTTTTCTATATAATCCACGTGGTTTTTGTTTACACAAAAGTGTGTTGCAAAAAAGTAAAACCTTGTGAAAATATTTAGCAAAAACGTTTTGAATCTTTGCTTCATAAATGCCAAATTAATGATTCAAATAAATGTTGTGACTGTAAAAATTCAACGCCTCTGATCTCTCCCTTGCTTTTTTCATCGACAAATTTTGATACATCGTTGAAAGCTTGAATGCAGCATATTTTTTTGCGCACATATTTCATAACTTTTCACATTTTTCTTTTTGACGAAAATGAATGCAGATCAAAACGTTTTAAAAGGGACTATATGATTTAAAAAATTATTTTCTGTCAGTTTCGATAAAGAGTTGATTCTTAAATCAAGAATATAGCATTCAAACTGCGCTTCTAGATTCATCAGTAAGAAAAAAATGTATTTTTAAACAATGCCTTACTGTAAGTTATAAAAACATAAACGATTGAATTTTTGAAAAAAAGCTTTTTCATACACAGATACGATATCAAATCAAAATAATGTTATGAAAAATATAATTTAAACTTATTCTATTTTATTCTTACTTATAAATGCATTTAACCCCTTTCTCATGAAAAATATTTTTTTCCTCTTCCAAACACGTGTTTACAAATTTTTTGGAGACAAAAAAGACATTTAATGTTAACAAAAAAGGAAGTCATTTTTCTTTGCATTTTGTTTTTTTTCCATCTAAAAACACCCAATTGAAAAAGGGCTAAAAAAGCTTCAAAAAAAACAATTTTTTTCATTTTTTGTAAACAGCTTTTGTTTTTGGTTTGCCATTTTCTTTTGCTTCAGTATTTTTCTTTTACTTCAACAGAAAAGCATTTTCCACAAAAAAGCTTTTCTGTTGAGAAGAAAGCTATTTGAAAAAGCCAGAAAAAAACAACAAATTTTAGAGTATTTTGTTTTTGTTGGTTTTTTCTTTTTTAAACTTGTTGAAAAAGAAGAAAATTGAGTTGTTTATAACTATTTTTTGAAAATTTTTAAATACAAGTTTTTTTATTTACAAGTATTAAATATAAATAAGTAAACCTCAAATAACACAAAAAAAGGAAAAGTGAAATTATAGACAAAAAAACAAAGCTATTAAAAAAATGCACTGGGACAATTTTAAAAAATAGGGTAAAGCTTTGCCATGAACGAAAATGAGATTAAAAAAGAATAATTAGGATATATTGCAATAGCTGTAAAGGATGCATAAACTTTGGAGCTTTAATGAGATGGATGAGTTACATGTGTTGCACCATATTCAACAACTCGAAGTGGAGCATGATGAGCTTGAATTGCAGCTTCTTGTCCTAAAATATGCATAATAAAAATATTTATTTTTTTACAAAGATATTTAGCTTACCTGAAGCATCAACACATGTAGCTTGACGGACTTCACCAGTTTTATGAATATTGTATGGAGCTTCACCAACTTCATCAGAGGCTTCCTTTTGCATCATTGCACCAGCTTCAATTAATTCTGCACCAGCTTCAGCAAGAAGTTCTTGGCCATGTGCTTGTTTGTTTAAAGCTTTTTCAGTTTTATGATTAGCTTTTTCAGCAACTTTATCAGCTTTTTCTTGAGCTTTTTCAGCTTTTTTGAAATCCTTTTTAGTATCTTTAAGAATGTGCTCAGCTTTCTTTTGAAGATGTTTAGCTTCTTTAAGATGATCTTTTGGGGTTGGAGAAGTTCGACCGGTAATAGCTTCAACAACATCTTTTACGCCTTCTTTAATATCATGAAGAAGACCATGCTTTTCTTTTTCTTGTTCAAGATGAAGTGGACCAGTGCTAACTTGACCTTCTGGACCAATAACGGTTTTCAAAGTTGGTTCAATGACAACATGAGATTGTGGCCCTCCAGCAACAACATGTTCACGATTGATATCAGTTCGTTTGAAGACAGTTGTAGCATTGTTTGAATTCATACTTTCGAAGGAACGCTTTGAAATTTTAAGATTCTAAAAAAATTAGGTTTATCAACTTTAATCAAAATAATGTTATTTTTCGCGCTAAAAAAGTCATTTTCCATAAAAAGCTTTCAGTGCATTGCAAGTGCGATTTCTGAAATAGTGGTTTTCGAAAGACATTTGGCTACTTTTTATATGCATTCGAAAAAAGAGAAAGAGAGAAATCGAAGAAGAAAAAAAAGAAGAAGAGAGCCTGCTTGCCTGCTTCTATGGCATCAAAGACCAACTTCACTGACAAACAAGAAAATTATTTCGTAAAAAAATGTGAAAGGGGAAAAAAGAGAAGAGAGAGATGTTTTCGAATATATTTTTTGTGGGATCTGTTTTGGGCTTAAGCTTGTCTTCTTTTTTTTAGAAAAAGAAGAAAACAACAACACATGCAAAAAAACAAAAAAAAGAATACAGAAGTGGCAATGAAAGGACATCTGTATTGAAAAAAATTGTTGTTTATTGTTTTTTTTTGTTCTAAATGTAACCTCAAAAGACCGCAAAAAAAAGAAAGAGCGAAAAAAGAGCCAGTCATGCAATGTCAGAAAGGTAAGAAAAAAATATGCAAATATTTTTTGTTACTTGTTTACCTTGAAATAATAAAGAAAACAATTTTTTTTGAAGATTCTGAGAAACAAAAACACTGCTATAAGAAAGTTATTGGTCTGATCAACAAGGAACGATAGTGAAAAAGATCAATCCTTTTTAAAAAATTGTAATAAAAACGGCTTTCGTTTGCAATAACCTAGTCTTATTTTGGTACGCTTAATTTGTAAACGTCTTTGAATCTGTCTTCATTTATGATCGTCACAAAAAAGATACCGGATGTCTGGCAGAAAAGGGAAATAAGCAGCATAAAACTGTCAAAAAAGACAATCTCTTTTTTAAAAATAAAAAAAAGAACGAATTAATTTTTTATAAAAAAAACGGAATGCTTTTTATTGGATGTTCGGAACCTTTGAATTAAAAAGAAGATCTTTTAAAAGATCAAACATAGCTTTTTGCAAAAACACCAATAACAACAGCTGTGGATCAAAGATAAAATTTTTGATTCTTTCAAATTTTCTGTCACAAATATATATATAATACTTGCATAATTATTTAAAGCTAAAAATTTATGCAATGATAGCAGAGAAAGTTTTTATGAGTAAAAACATCCAAATATATTTTCAAGTCATTTATCACCCCCAATTTTTATGTGTTCCATTTCCCTTCAAACAAATTTTTTTTCTACAAAAAGTTTACTTTACATGAGAAAATAAAAAGGCAAGCAAAAAACATACATACAAAAAAAGTCAGATAAATTCAATGAGATTCGTATTTGAAGTACCAAAAAAACATGAAAGGTATAAAACTATCAAAAGTCAAAGCATAAAAATAATAAAATTAAAGAAATATTAGAAAAATATTACACAAGAAAATTATTTAATAATTTGTAGTTGTTGTTGCACCAGTGGTGGCTTGAGTATGACTGACTTCTCGAACGGTAACCTTTTCATGTGCTCGTGCAGCAGCTTCTTGACCAGCTGATGAAACCATTGTTGTTTGACGGATATCTCCTTCAGCGTGAACATTGTATGGAGCTTCACGAGAATGTGCAGCAGCTTCACGTTGAAGTTTTGCACCTGCTTCAATCATTTCTGCACCAGCTTCAGCAAGAAGTTCTTGTCCACGTTCTTGATTGCTTAAAGCTTGAGCAGTTTTGGCATTAGCATGTTCGGCAACGATGCGAGCTTGGGCTTGAGCACGTTCAGCTTCAGAAAATTCTTTGGCATTGTTTCTTAAAGCTGCTTCTGCTTGTTCACGAAGAAGACGAGCATTTCGTTCATGATCAGAAACTTCAGTATAATGTGCAGTTTCAGATGTATATGTGGTGCAAGTGGTTCCATTGCAGGCTTCAGTATGTTTATGAACATGTTTGTCATCTTTGCCAGTAACTTTATCAGCAAGTTTGCTTACACCTTCTTTGATATCTTGAACACCCTCTTTAATTCCTTGTTTCATGGAATGAAGGACGCCACTTGCCTAAAATTTAAAGAAAAAAATTAAAAAAGTTCATTTATAACTAATAACAAATTTCTTACCTTATCTTTAACATCTTCTTTGGTCATATCAGATCCAGCACCATTGGTGGTGGTTTTTTCGTAATGGTAGGTTGATTGTTGTTGAGACATATTCGTAAATTTAGGAATAGAGTTTTTTTCAGGAAAACAAAGAGTTTTTTTAAGTTAAAAATTCAACTTGAAAATTTTCTGAAATGGACTTCGCTTTTATATGCGGTGTTTGAATTTAGCGCCGCCCCTCGCTCTTATTCTTTTTTGCACATGTCCATTAAGAGAACCGCAGAAAAGAGAGAATGCGGAAAACAACAATTTCATCACCGCCCAAAAGAGAGAGAGGAGAAAAAGAAAGAAAAATAAATAAACAAAACAACAGCCGGGGAAAGCCCCCACGAATGTCTTTTTTTTCGTTTATATTTTTTGTAAACAAAATTGCGATCTTTTTTTTAAAGAAGAAAAACAGGCTTTCTAAAATGCAAAAACGTAAACAACTAAAAGAAATCCAAAAAATTGTTATTGACCCTTGTTTTTTTATAGAAAACAGATTTGAGATATAATTTTTGAAAGATTAAAAAAAACATGCATCATTTAATTTATGATTTTTTAAATCTTTGCTTTAATTGCTTTTTGACAGTCTACGGAAATCTTTTTATTTGAAACAAATAAAAACACTATAAATGTTTTTGAAATATTGATTTGCATTTTTTTCAATCTCTCACGTAAATTTTCGCAACCGAAAAACTCTATTATTTTTATTGTCTATGAATTTTTTTAATGCTCAAAAAAGCATTATTATTGTTCTTTGATGCATTATTTTTGTTGATGAAAAAAGAAAAACATTTGTTAAGTTCAAACTTAAATAAACACTAACACACTTGTAACAAGAAAATGTGTGACAGATGACAGAATTGTTATTTTCTTTTCTTCGATTTTATTGAGATTGAAGGGTTCAAATCTCTAAAATGAAACAAAAGAAAGAATTAAAAACCACAGATGATAAGATAAACTTTGATTAGCTACGTCTTTGCGATGCTTATTTATGGGGTGATTGTTTTTGATTTTGATTGGACTCATTAAAAAAACTAAATGAATAAAAATAAAGCAAAATTGTGGAAGAGAAAATTTAAGTTTTTGGGGATTAATAACAATTTTGGGAAAAAACAAAAAACATGTTTTACACTTAAAAAATCAAAGTTACACACAAACAGTTTTAATTTAACGTCTTTAATATTTTACAAAATTTTTTACCACTTGAAGTTTTTTTAATTTTGTTAAATTAATTCATTTTTTTTGTATTTTATTCATTCCGTTCATTTTTTGTCCTATTATTTTTTGCTATTTTTCTTGTTTAAAATTGCTGTTATTTTTGTTGTGCTACTTTTTCCTCGTTACTGTGAATGCTTTCTTTTTCCAATTAGCCAGCCTTTGGAGGGTGAAAGAAAATGCAAGTTCTTTTTTTAGCCGCAGTTTTGAGTTTTTTAAGAGATTAAAAAACATCGGTTTTTTAAAACGTAAACAAGTAAATAGCTTTTTTGTGAACCATTATATCTTTTTTTGTAAGATTAAGTTTTTTAAGAAAGCCGTTCTTTTTGACAGAATTTTAAAAGGAAATTTGAAAGACAAATGACCTTTGCGGAACAAAAAAAGATACATGATCCATTTTTGTGTTTCTTTTTTAAGCAAAATTTTGTTATTCTTTATTTTTTTCTTCCAAGAATAAGCTTATTTTTTTCGATTGTTTGATTATTTTTTGCAAAAAAAGCCAACACAAAAAGAAATTGTTTAGGAAACTTTTATTTACAAAAAAGTGAAATAGCGGCAAAAAACAAACTGGAATATAAATAAATAAACATACAATTACAGTATATTAATATACAAAGGAATACAAAGATAATTACATAAGAGAATTAAAGATAAATGAGATGAAACTGGGATTTTGGAATATTATTGCTGCCGCTTATATACCATTTATAAAAGCATCAGGAATTTAATTAATTAATGAGTAGCATGAGTAGCCCCGTATCGAACATCACGGACAATTGTTGCATCATGTGCGGCAGCAGCAGCCCGTTGACCAGCAGCATCAACCAAAGTTGTTTGTTGAACTTGTCCCTTTTGATGGACATTATATGGTGCTTGATTGATATCAGTTGCAGCTTCACGTTGAAGTTTTGCACCAGCTTCAATTAATTCTGCGCCAGCTTCAGCAAGAAGTTCTTGGCCATGTGCTTGTTTGTTTAAAGCTTTTTCAGTTTTATGATTAGCTTTTTCAGCAACTTTATCAGCTTTTTCTTGAGCTTTTTGAGCTTTCTTGAAATCTTTATGGGTATCATCTAAGACATCATCAGCTTTCTTTTGAAGATGTTTTGCTTCTTTAATGTGATCCTTTGGTGTTGGCTCAGATTTTCCAGTGATTGTTTCAACAACATCTTTTACACCTTCTTTGATATCATGTAAGAGGCCATGCTTTTCTTTTTCATGTTCAAGATGAAGTGGACCAGTGCTGACTTGACCTTCTGGACCAATGGTGGTTTGGATATCAGTGCGTTGATAAGTAGTATTATTCATTTTATCGTAAACTTGAAACAAATAAATCTCTAAAAAGAGAGGAAACATATTAAAAAAGGTGAAATGATATTAATCAAAAGAAAAGCAATAAATCACGAAAAAAAACCGATAAAAAAAGATGACAACGGTCAAAGGAGAACATTTATGACAAAGTCGTTCCACTTTAAGAATTCAGATATATAAAAAAGCTTTTAGAGGAAACGAAAGAAGTTGAATGTTCCGAGGCTGAGCGTTCATCTCTTTTATACTAAAGCAAACACCGCCCATTTTTTTTAGAAAATCAACAACCATTGCGGTCGCGAAAACAAAAATTTCGTAAGAAAAAAGAAAAGAAGCCGTGTTTTTTGAAAAAAAATACAGCACTCTGCTTTTTGCGGGACATATTTTTTGCCCCTTTTACTAAAAAAGAAAATTCCTTTTTTTTGTTTATTTCAGAAAAAAACAAGAAGGAGAGGGGAGCCGCAAAAAGGGAAAAAAAACATATGAATCAAGCTTTTAAGAGTCTAAACTTTTTTTAATGGAACGTATTTTTAAGATTTTGATTGTTTTTTTCACAATTTTTGTTCACAAAAAAATAATTTTGACAAGCATAAACAAGTTTTCAAGTCTGGATTAAACTTTCATAATATGCATCTTGTAAACAAAATATTCTAAAAATGGTACAAGAGACAAAAAAATAAGTAAAAAATCAAAGGCATTTATTAACCAAAAATGTCAATTGTAGGAACTTTGGCAATTTTTAAATCAAAAACTGGGAATTTAAGATTACAAAAAAGGACTTTTAATAATTTTTCTTTTATTCGTTGATAAAATGTTGTAACACAAAAAAGAAAAGAAAAATGTTAATCCTTTAACCATGTCACAAATAGTATTGTAGTTATGCAGTTTAAGTTTGAAAAATTTTTAATACGTAAAAACACTTTGTTAAAGTTATTAGAATAATTGTTTACTACAACAATCAAAACACCCTTTTAAGTTTATTTATCTCCATTATTAAAAAAATCTGTAAAAAAAATGAAGATTAAACTGGCTACTTTCAAAATTTTAATCTTGTTCTTCCCTTTTTTAGAGTTTTAATGATGTTTACATTTTAGAATTATGTTGTTTTTATCGAACAAGTTCTTTTTTGTTGCCTATGTTACAGTCAAATTTGGGGAAAATTTTTTCTCCACGTGTTTTTATTGTTTCAATTTTATGTGTTTTTGTTTACCACTTTTTTCCTTCTATCTTTTTTCAACTTTCAAAAATTGTTGTTCGAATAAAACATTGAAAGGCATTACAAATTAAATATTTTGCCAATGAACCCAGAACAAAAATGCATAAAACGTGGCATTTGTTAAAACTGATCACCGATACTTTTTTTAGTATCAAGTCTGACGCTAAAAAAATGACCGCTCATTGATGCTTTAAAAAAGTGGGACCACTAGTGGTGATGGGGCCTTTCCTGCACTCTGTGTTTTCTTTCATTTTTTTTGCTTTGCTGTCTTTTTTTTAGTTTTTTTTTCCAGAAAATTTGATGTTTGGTCGATTTCAAAAGCGCGTAAACAACAATCAAAAAAAAGGAAGAAAAGAATTGTTTACAGCCCGCAAAAAAGAAGAATGGAGACGGGCAAAGTTCAGATTCACTTTTATGCAAAAGAAAATGTGCCAAAGGAAAAAAAAGGAAGGGACTTGAAAAATGCCAAAAAGGAAATAAATTTATGCATGTTTTTATGTAAAAAAAGTGGTTTTTGAGCACTATGAATTATTTTTTACCAAATATAAAATGAACAGAAAAAAACCTAAGTAAATATTTATTAAAATGAAATCCAACTACTATTTTAAGGTTGTATTCAAAAATTAATCATAGCAAAATTTTTTGAAGAAACAAAATCTTGCTTCGGAAAAGTTTTGTAAAATTTTCTTTAAAAGGTTTTTACAATTTCAGTAATTGCTGTTGTAAAAGTTTATATTTTTTCAAAACAAATTGTTTTCTGTTGTAATTACAACTGAAAAAATATGCACGTTTTGAAACAATCAAAAACAACAAAATGATTCATTTTTGTTTGATTGATTTAAACACAAAATTGCTAGAATTTCATATAAATCAAATGAAGATTTTGAAAGATAACAGCAAAAACAAAAAAAAATGTTTGTGGTAAAACTGTTCATTTTTTAAGTGACTATTTTTTAGTGAAGCAGCTGTAAAAATTTACACATGATTCAATGTTTATTTATTTTTGATTGAAACACAAAGTTTCTGGGATTTTGAAACATTCAAAAGACTCATCAGTTATTTTTGAACTAAAAATTTGTTGTTGTTTATTTTTTTCCATGCTTATCGGTGCCATCTTTTTATTCATCATTGGAGGCCATCGTCATATTATTTGTTGTCTGTTGCCTTTTTCCGGTATTTTCCCCTTCTTTCTTCAATGCCTTCGCTGAGTCAGAAACTAAAAAAATAGAAGGGAAGAAAAAAAAGACATGCAGTCAAAGAAAGAAGAAAAACAACAATTTTCTGGATGACCAAAAATCATCACATCTTTCCTTCTTTTTCCCTCTCCATCTCCATCTGCCTCTTGTTTACCAGCGTGTTGTTTTTCTCTCTCTACAATTTTTTTTCTTCTTCTTTCGCATTATTTTTTCTTCGTTGCGGTGCATACACAATGAAATACACAAAGTTGTTTATGAGTGATTTCTCTCCCCTTTTTTTGCTTGTTGATGCCTTCAAAAAAAGGAGGAGTTTTTGTGAAAATTTTTTGCGCTCATTTCTGTATATAAGCAATTTCCTCAGAAGAACTAAAAACATTAAATCCAAAACGTGGAGAAAAGTTTCTTTTTTTTCAAATAGCGATTGGTTTAAAATATTGGTGTTCTTTTTTTTCTTTTTTAGTCCTAAAATATTTTTTATTATATTTTTCTATTTTTTCAGATTAAATTTTATCTTTCTACAAACCACTTAACTTTCAATCATGAATCCAAATAATACAACTGTTGTTCGTGAAGCTCATTATCATGAATCTTCAACTGGTCATGTTCCAGTAAATGCACCAGGTGGCGTTGTTGTTGAAGAAAAGAAAAAGGGTGGAATCCTTCATGACATTAAAGAAGGAGTCAAAGATCTTTTCGGAGCTGGAAGTGACAAGCATAAGCATACTGAAGCCTGCAATGGAACCACTTGCACCACATATACATCTGAAACTGCACATTATACTGAAGTTTCTGATCATGAACGTAATGCTCGTCTTCTTCGTGAACAAGCAGAAGCTGCTTTAAAACATAATGAAAAAGAATTCATCGAAGCTGAACGTGCTCAAGCTCAAGCTCGTGTTGTTGCCGAACATGCTAATGCCAAAACTGCTCAAGCTTTAAATAATCAAGAACGTGGACAAGAACTTCTTGCTGAAGCTGGTGCAGAAATGATTGAAGCTGGTGCAAAACTTCAACGTGAAGCTGCTGCACATTCTCGTGAAGCTCCATACAATGTTCACGCTGAAGGAGATATCCGTCAAACAACAATGGTTTCATCAGCTGGTCAAGAAGCTGCTGCACGAGCACATGAAAAGGTTACCGTTCGAGAAGTCAGTCATACTCAAGCCACCACAACTGGTGCATCCGCTGGTGTCACACCTGGTGTAACTGCCGTTCATGAATCAACAACCGTACATGGAAAAGCCTTGTAAACCCGAACCCAAAGATCTGCAGTATTAAAACTTCAAATATGTAATCTTCTTTCGATCACTTCATTTTTTTTATTATCCCCCATTATTAATTATTTTTTGTAAATAAATTTGTCGTTTTGTCATTCATTATGCAATTTATATTATAAATAAATCTTCTCTCTTTTTAAAAAAAGCTTTTTGTTTATGAATACAAACGAATAATCTTTTAACTCACTCTAAAAAATGGCGAACAAATAAACAAAAACATTGGTGTGCAAAAATAATATTGACAAAAAAAACACGTGGCGAAAAAATAATCAAAAACAATGCATAAAAATAATTTTAAAAAATAATACTTTCATACCGAAAAAAATGAAAAAAATCCAATGAACCATTTCCTTAAGAATTATTTTTTTCGAGTATTGCTCAAAGGCAATTTTCTATTATTGAAAAATCAGCGGAAATACAATTGCACAGCCGAACTCTTCAACAGTATTCAAACAGTATTCATACAGTTTAGCAGTATTCTGAAGACTTTTAAAACTGTTTGAATACTGCATGAATACTGTTTGAAGACAGATGAATACTGCTTGAATTTTTCTTTTTTTTTATAAAAAAATAAAAAATTTTATTGTTTTTCAAATCAACTGTTGAGGGAACTCAACGGTTTATCCAAAATTTAATTAGCATTTTTAAAAATGCGGATATCCTAGATATCGGATATGAAAAATAAAATGTTAAAAAAAATACAATAAACACGACGCGGACACGGCACGGCACGAATGGGGGATCGAACCCAAAAAATGAATTCAACGAACGGTTTTTTCTCTTTTTCAGCAGTATGCTTCTAAAACGAATTAGAGGTGGGCGGCAGAGAACCAAAAAACGCACTTTTTTCACTGCTTATTTTGGTTCGTTGTCAAATTGTATGAATACTGTTTCGCTGTATGAATACTGCTTGAATTCTGCATGAATTCAGGACTTTGTCATTTTTTCTTCTTTCGCTGTTTGAATACTGTTTGAATACTGCTGAAGAGTTCGGCTGTGAATGAAAAATGACAAAAAGAAGTTATTAGTTTTTATTTCAAATAATACAGTGCTCCACAAAATTATAGGACCACCCCATATTTTGGCGATTCTAGAACTTCTGGAAGCTGAATCGGTCTAATTGTTTCAGATTGTAAAGATTTATGTTACATTTATCAGCAAAACCAAAAAAAATCTTTTCCAATGTATCAAATGTTTCAAAATGAAAAAAGCTATTATTTTTGCAAAACTTTGCAAAGATAAAACTTTGGAAGAATTTGTTCATTTTCTTAAAACAGAACACATTTGTGAACCTCAAAAATATGCAGAAGAAAATTTTCAAACAAAAATAATTCATAAACTTGAATTTAAACTTTGCAGCTGTAACAGAAATGGAAAACCAGATTCAAAACTTTTAATTTTTGAAAATGATGTGTTTGTTTATGAATATTTTTTGGAAAAAGACAATAAATTCAATTGTAATGGATGTGCATTAAAGAGAAAACGAGTTCAAGCAAAATTGTGCCAAAATGAAAACGAAAAATATGTTAAAATTTCATAAAAAATGGAACATATTAAATGTATTGATAAAAATAAGATCCTGAAAATTATAAAGAAAAAACAATTTTACACAATAATTTTGTTCTTCAGTCTTCAAAAAATTCAATTTATCCAAAATTATTTATTTTTGATGAAATTTATAAATGTTTTGGATATAAATTCACTTTTGCAAAATATTGTAATACTTTTATATGTCAAAAATGTAAATCCAAACCTGTTCGGGCAAAGCTGAATATTAATGAAGAAACAGGAAAAGAATATATTGAATTAATTCATGAACATTCATGCCAAAAAAATAAATTTTAGTGAAAAGGATGTTAAAGTTTTTGACAGTAGTAAATTTGAATTTAAAAAAGACGATAGCGGAAAGAAATTACTTATTATAAATCATCTAAAAGAAATAAAAGATGTTATAAATTTGATTTTGATGAAAAAGTGAAAGTATAAAATGTAAGAAAAGGTTACAAATGTAATTTTTAAAAATCAAAAGAATGAAGAATTTGTTTTTCTTAATAACAGCAACCATAATTGTATTTAGTTTTCAAAACATTTTGCTTAAATTTGTTCAATTAATGTTTTGCATTTGATAAAATGAAAAAAAATGCAGTTTTTCAAAAAAATAGTATCTTTAAAACCTTTTGATTTTTGATGAGTTTTCAACAAAAATAGTTTGTGCTGTTTATGGAGAAAACCCAAACACTTAAAAATTTTTTACCCTTCAAATATTTCTATATAATAAAGATTTATCCCTTGTCAAATACCATTTAATAAAATAACAAATATTCAAATCGACATGTTTTTCACTCATAGGGCAAAAACATTTCGGTAATTTCGGCCTTATGGATTTCGATTTCACATAACCCAGTGATTTTTCGAAAATGAAAAATACATATTTTCGAAATTTTATGACATTTTTAAAAAAATTAGCTGTTCTTACCCACCTTTTTCACATTAATACAAATTTTTTAACAGAATAATATTTTACTGAAACAACAAACAGAACAAAACGGTTTCAAATTTAAAAGTAACAGAAAAAAAGTTTTGTAATAACAGGCATACAAAGAGCTTTAATTTCTTGTTGACGATGTTCAAATTCTTCTGTTGTTGCATCTTGATTTGCATTCAACCAGTTCATACTTTGATTACATTTGTCAATAATTTTTTTTTTCGAATATCTCCAGAAATTTTATCTTTAACCTATAATTAATGCACAAATTAAATTGTTTAATATTATATTAATAAAAATTAATTTTTCATCTTCAAGTTTTTGTTTCATATTAAAACAATAACATTCAAGGTTATACCTTGCAGTAGATCTTTTTTCTTTTGCTTCTCGAATTGTTCTAGCTTCACTTGAAGAAGAAATGTACATTTTTTCTTCACTTGAAGAATGGTTCATTTCATCAACTTTGTTTTGAGTTTTAACAGTAAGAACTCCATTAAAATCAATATCAAAAGAAACTTCAATTTCAGATACACCAAAAAATATAACCACCATATATTAGTGATAAATTTTTGGTATTGATGGCTAATGTTTTCAGAGTCAAGAAATGTTTAATGAAAAGAAATATACCATCGTAAAATCTGTTTCGAAAGTGTTTACGAAAGTTGTACTTTCATTGTATCTTTAAAGGGTAGACGACAAAGAAGAAAATGGCACCATCACTGCTCTTTTCTCCTTGTTTTTGATCTTTTTCCAAGAAAGCAAAACTTTATTTACAACCAGATATTTTAATATTATGCATTTTTGTTCTTTTTCTTTTTATGTCTTTTTTTGTTTAATGGTAAAACGTTGCTTTCAGCGAAAAATTGCATCTTGTCAGCGATCTTTGACCTTCTCTTTCTCTTTTTTCCGGCACATTTTGCAACATTGAAACCTGCAGGTTCAGAGACAAAGCTTTTTTGCGCATCACTTTCCAAAATCAAACAATGCTATGAACATTTGGGGAAAATAAAAAAGACAGAGTCGAATGGTACAGCTGCAATTTTTTGGGTTGGTCATATTTTTTTTCCATCAATTTGACTTTATCTGGTTGCGTTCTTTTACGCGTTTTTTTCTTTTCTTTTTCCTTTCACTTTTTCATTCTTTTTTCCAGGTTCTTTTTATTTCTAGAATGTTACCGTAACTTTCTTTATTTTGAAAGAAAAATCATATTGATTAGTTTTTTTAGTTTTTGTGTGATTTTCGTTTATTACACTTTTTTGTTACATAGATTACAAATTCGTAATTTAAAATTTTTCGTCAATAAATTATAGTGTGATTTAGGTTAACAAATCCAATAATGTTTCCTCCAAGCTTTTATGATAAACTTGATCCACAATACCGTGAAAAACTTGTTGAACTTTTGGAAGCCATTGAATCGGCTGATACAAATTTAGAAAATTTGATTTTTAAATTTTCTAATCAATTTTTGACTCCAAAAGAAATTTGGATTAAATTAAAAGTGTATGTGTTTTTATTCAACTAAAATCCGAAAGGATCATTTTAAAGACAATGCTTTTTTAGAATTATGATTTCTTCCCCAACTTTGATGAAATTAAATGTATTTAAAACTTCAATCTTTCATCTCTTCTATGATTTCGAAAGTGAAGATGTGCGTTCAATGTATTCGGAATCAATGTGGTGGAAGTTATATGATTTTGATACTAACACATCGTCAATTAATGTTACAAATTTTGGTTATCCACAAAAATATTTGGATAAAAAATTGACTAAATATGAAAGAGATGCCCGTTTGTTTCTTCTTTCAAAACATATAAAGTTTTCAAATGTTTAATTTTCAGATTCATTTTTATCACAAACATTTCGTCAAAATTTTAAAAGAATGAAAATGTTATATTCAAAAATTAAATCTGTTGAAGAAAATGTTGAAGAATGGTTTGAAGCTTTAATAGAAGTTGAAGATGAAGAATTTATTGAGGATAATGTTGAAAATCGAATTGGAAATGATTTAACAAATAAAAAGTTATGGAAAATGTTTTTTCAATATCTAAAATGGATTAATAATAAACAGGTAATAAAATATTTGAATAAAATTAATTTTAATAAATAAATATTTGCAGAAACTTTTACAAACTTATTCAAAGTATTGTCGGTTCTTTATTGGTGATACAGAAATGTTAGAAGAATATCGATATGTAGCTGGAAATCAAAAAGTTCCTGTACCATGGAAGAATCCATTTGACTTCGAATTATATGATGAAAATTTTTTTGTTGAACCAAAAGCTCCTGCCCCATTTTGTGCTAAAAATGAACCATTATCACCAATTCCTCATTTCAATGACGAAAATGTTTCAACTCAAACATTTCCATTTCGACCAAATTTAATGCATTATATTTTAAAAAGTGCCAATGCTTTCGTTCTTCACAATCTTTTCAAAACTTGCAAATGGTTTTATCATTATTATCCTGTAAGAATTTGTTACAAATTTGATACACAATTTCATGTTGATAATAAAATTGAAATATGTGAACAAAGTTTCAATGTTAATCCGCATACATTAAATCGAACAAAAATTGATAAAATTTTTATTTCAACTTGCCTTAATGTTTCTGATTTATACAAGCAAAATGATTTTTCACGTTTTATTCCACGAATTTATCGTTGCACTGCAAAATATATTTCTATTGAAAATCAAAAATTAAGTGATAAAGAAATGGAATTTTTAATTGGTCATGGAAATGTTGAAGATTTAAATCTTAAAAGAGTTAGAAATTGTAAAACTGACTATTTTATTTTGGACGATATTTTAAAAATGATTCCAAAAATTAAATTTTTAACGTAAGTTAAATTAAAAAAACGAAAAAATGGATTAAATTTATTAATTTTTTTAGTATCTTTGGTATTCAATGTTCTCCAAAAACCCGTCAAATGCTTTACGAATTGGAATTTCAAAATGAAATTGAAATACTTGATTTAATTGACATTCGAAATGCTTTATTGGAACCAAAAGCGTTTGCTGAATTTATTAATGTATGAAATTTTTTTTAAATATTGAATTATTAAATTTTTATTTTTTATTTTTTAGAAACATCTTTCATCAGAATTTGAAAGATGTTATGTTCATTTTTCTTATTTTAATGGCCGGAAAGATTTTGTCAAAAGTTTTGAAGAAATTTTTGAAAAGTGCCTTGATGAAAAATGGAAGGTTGAAAATGGTCTTGTTGATGGCATTCAAATTTTGGCTTGATTTTTTTACTGTCATTCTCTTTATTCGGGAACTTTTATCACCTTGTTTTTTTTTAACGTTTGGATTAATTTTATTTGTTAAACTTAAAAAAATTCTTGTTAGTGTTTTTTTGAAATATAAAAATTTACGTTTTTACATAAAAAAAGAAAATACATTTTGCCAAACTTTGTTAAAAAGTTTTTTGAATTTTTTTCATCAAAATTTTGATTCAAAAAAGTCAAACATTGATGCCCAAAATATTTTTTATTCGGATATTATCAAAACCACTACAACTGAATTTCTTAATTTTTACGGATTATTTCTATTTATACAAACAAAAATGGTTATAAAATGATAAGTTGCGTATATTTTTACTGAATAAAATTTTTTGTTATAATTATTAGATATTGTCTTTGTATTATTTTCAAAAAAGCCTTTTTTTAAAAATATAACCACCATATATTAGTGATAAATTTTTGGTATTGATGGCTAATGTTTTCAGAGTCAAGAAATGTTTAATGAAAAGAAATATACCATCGTAAAATCTGTTTCGAAAGTGTTTACGAAAGTTGTACTTTCATTGTATCTTTAAAGGGTAGACGACAAAGAAGAAAATGGCACCATCACTGCTCTTTTCTCCTTGTTTTTGATCTTTTTCCAAGAAAGCAAAACTTTATTTACAACCAGATATTTTAATATTATGCATTTTTGTTCTTTTTCTTTTTATGTCTTTTTTTGTTTAATGGTAAAACGTTGCTTTCAGCGCCTCTTTTGCTAAAAAACGACATTTCTTCCCAATTATTCAAGTTTCAAAAGAAACAAGATTATTTTAAAATTTTTTTACATTGTTGGAAAGCTTGAATGTTTCTATTTTTTAATTTTGTTTTTTCTAAAAATTTGCTTTAAAAAGTAAAGCTTTGTTTATTGTATGTATATTTACAAAATAAAAACACGTTTTTTTAAAAATGCAAAGAGAAAATAATGTGACAATAAATGCCAAAAATATTTCGAAGCACAAAATGAAGACATCACTGATTTCCCCATTTCCAAAGTGTACATGCCTAAAATTTTTTTCATATTTATTACTACATTTTTACGGTAGCAAAATCCCCCACCAAATTATGGCCCAAATTTGTAAAAGAATTTGGTCGAGCAGGTTGTTGTTGTTGAAGTTTACAATCAATAAAGTCATCCTTTTGTGAAGATCGATGTGAATGCGTTCGTGCACTATGATGATGTCGAATTGATCTTCGTTCATGTGTTGATCGCCTTGGTTTATCCAATGATCGAGCAGTATCACCTGGATTATTTTGTTCTAGCGACATTGAATGCATATATCCTTCAAGCCATGATTTTCTTCTTCCTCTTTGTGCAGTAACAATTCCAGATTCATCTGAAAGTTCTGAACCATTTCCAATTAAAATTGACATATCCGATTCACAAGAAGATTTTGATTGATTTGATTCGCGACGTCCACGATCTTCTAGCCTTCCATCTGCAGAAAGAAAGGACATCTTTCGAGCATCACCAGAAAATGATGGCCTTGCTGCAGTTACCAAAAGCCTTGGAAGATGTGATGATGACATTGAAACTCTTCGATTATAAAGTCTTCCAGAATCATTCCGCTTCAAACCAGCATCATCATTTTCATAACGAATTTGTTCAACAATATCTAACAGAATTCGAATTGAACTCATTACATCATCAAAATGTGCAGAAGTCATTTCAGGTAAAGCTAATCCAAGGATTAAAGGATTTAAAAGATGATGGGTAATTACAAGTGGATCCGTTAAACGGCTAACATCTGTATGTAGAATTCGTTGAACAAGCCCTATAAAATAGATATTAATGGTTTTAAAGCTATAAGAAAGCTTACGAGATTTTGAATGTACAATTGATGGATGTAAACTATTACATACTGATGATACAGTAAGAAGATATTGGAGTGTTGCAGAATCACATCGATCACTTAAATGTGCAACAGCAACAAGTAATTCAACTTGTCTTTGAATATTATCTTGAAAATATTTTTCCATTGTTAAAAGTAACGGAATAAGTTTTGAACGAACAAATCCAAGTGACATATAATCAACTGAATATGGAATTATTCGTAAGGCTGTTTGCTGAAAATTTGTTTTTTATTAGGATGTAATAATTTTATGACAAACTTTAAGTTTATTACTACTTCCATTTAAGGTTGAAAGTAATAAAACGTAACATCGATCTTCAACTTCTTCATCATTTAATCGACGAAATATTACCGGTAAATTATCAAGGATCAACGAAGTGAGCTAAAAAAGATAGGATTAATTATATCCGAAACAATAAAAAATTTACTTCTTCATTATTGCTTGTTGTATTTGCAGTTATTCGACGAAACCATGAACGAAGTCGATAAATATTATGTGATTCACAATTATTTAACATATATGTTAAAGGTCGTAAAATTGCAGAATAAAGTTCAACATATTCTGTTAAATTTTCATTAAATCTTTGTAAAATTCGATTAAACCATAGCTGTTCCGGGATCATTGGTAAAGCAGAATATAAAGTTTGAGAAATAAAAGAGATTTTATGTTCTTCAACAAATTCTTGACTAATATCATCAAGCTGTCTCAAAACTGTCAAAGTTGGATCATCAAAATGTTTTATCTTAAAAAAAAAGGATTATGTTTATTTGTTTTGAAAAATATGAAACATACTAAAGCTAAAAATTGTACAGCTGGACGATTTTTTACGTCTAAACTAACAACTTTTGCAATACATTCAGATAGATTTTGTCCAAGTTCATCTGTTATCAGTGATAAAGCAGCATCAAGTTGATTAATAATAATATTATAGCTTTCAAGATTATTATTTGCATCAATTAACCGTTTCCCACCAGAATAAATCCAACAAATTAAAACTCCTAGCGAAAAAACATCTGCGGCATTTGTGACTTGGGCTTGATTGGATGAACTTAAATATTCTGGTGCAAGGAAATCTAGCTCTGGTTGAAGTTGGGGTGGTAACTTTTTTGTCCATGGATAACATGGAAATAAATTCTGTAAAAAAATTTTTTAACATGTTAAAAGTATTATTTTTGAAAGATAAAATCAAACCGGATGTTTTGAAGCTCCTTGAACAGCAAATTGAAGGCCACCAATTTTCCAAAGTTTTGTTGAAGTTACAAAAATTGAAGTTGGAGTTAAATTTCCATGTAAAATTTTTGCCGAATTATGTAAATAACTTAGCCCATCAATTATTTGTAAAACTCCTAACTTCATTTCAAGTTTATCCATTCCTTCATCAACAACAATTTGATCCAAAGTTCCATGTACACATTCTGATGCAAAACATATACAATCTCTAAAATTGATAAAAATTAATTTGAAGTTTTCGTTCAGAATTCTATTTTACTTGTTTTCTTCAACGTTATTTAAAATTCGAAGAATTCTTGGATGTACAACAGCTGCCAATTGTGAAACATCATATCGAAGGAGATCAATCAAAGATAAACGATTCCGTCCAATTCGAGATGGAGCTTTAATATTTCTTTTCTTTTCAAAAATTAAAACGGATGCATCCTAAAAATGGTAGGATTTTAGTTTTAAGATAATGAGCATATTCGATCATGTACAGTATCCTATATTTCATTGCGGATACTATACCACATTTTTGTTTATTCAAGTAACTTACAACTTTTCCAATATGGCTATTTGCATCAAAAAGCATCCAATGTTGTCCAGCAATTCCACGATTTCTTAAATTACAATAATATTTTTCTAATGGAATTGTTGTATCTGCAATATCTGGAACATCCTTTGTTGGCATACAATGTTCTTTTCCATGTCCCAATAATGATAGAGATGAAACTGATAATGATGTACTTCCACCAGATGATGATGAAATTCGAGTTGAAACATATGGTCGATCAGGAATTGAATTTTTTGATGATCGACGAAATGCTGCAATTTTTGCTGCAGATGATTGAAGGGATTCTGAACGAATTGGTCGAGGAGATGAAGATTTCACAAAATTCATTTTTAACATTTTTTTCCAAATATAAAATTTCCTTTTGTTCTTAACAGCCTTTTTTATTATCTTTAAAAATAAAATAATAATAATTTTAAAAGCATTTCTTCAAGAATCATGTGTGTGCGAATGAAGTCAAGCAAAATGTAAAAAAGTTATTTGGTAATAAATAAATAAAAAGTGCAAACAGGTAATCTGAAAAATTAATAAAACCTTTATTTCAGGGTAATTTTTTTCTAAAAACATCTGTCGTATCGCATTTTTCAAAGTGGAAAGATTTAATGAAATTTCATTAGTCAAAAAAGCGGAGACACGAGAAAAAAAAGAATAATTGGGAAAAGAAGAAATAATCATGATGAAAAAAATAGGGCATTAAATAAATTCATCAACGAATATTCGAATAATGAACCAAAGATGGGAACATAAGACGGTTATATTTTTTTGCAAAAATGTCTGAGCCTTTTTTTTAGAAGCATTAGGCATAATCTGTACTTAAACAACTACGAAAAAAATCATATTAAAAAATCTTTTTTAAAAAACGTTATTCATTCAAGCAAAAATATTTCAAAGATTGAAATATCATCACAGTTATTTAATTAAAAATTAATTAATATCGATAAATATAGGATATGAAATACGGTAAAAGTAGAAAATAAAATCTGTGCTTTCAAATTTAATAATAAAATGATTTTTAAGCCAAAGTTTAAAAAGTTAAATTATATAATGTTAACAAATTATCAATAATTAGTTATAAATTTACATAAATTCTTTTAAGACTTTAAGGTTAAAAGCATTTTTAAATAAGGAAATGATGTAAGTAAAAAACAAATGTTTGCATTTAAATTTGACATAAAATAAACACTAAATGCTAACATTTGAACACATACCTTAAACATTTGTTTTTTTAAACAATTGTTGACAAGAATATTGGAACACGGACGATCGAAAGCCATAATATTAACGAAAAACTCTTTTAAAGATATTATCCCTAAACAGCCTTCGAAAACATAAACTGTTTTAAACACACTTTTTTTCATTAATTTATTCATATATCAATTTTTTGCCATCCCAAAAAAGGGTTAATAGTTTAATGGGGAAGAAGAACGTTTATAAAACTCATTTGTCACTTATCTTTGCTGACATCGTTGTTGTTTTTGGCACACGCAAAAAAATAGCAGCAACAGCAGGCATAGCAAAAATATAAGTAAGCTTAAGCTTCTTCAATGACTTTAAATGTCCGCGCATTCTTTTTTTTCCAAGTAAAGCTTATATATTTTTTTATTTCATTTTTTGCCCCTTAGTTTAATTTACCAAAGATCGAAAACAGCAACATTTTCCTTTCTTTCTCATTTTTTAGATGAAAATAGGGGGCATGAAAGAGAAAGCTATTGCTGTCCTTTCTATTAAAAAAAAAACACAGAAGGAGTAAAAGAAAAAAAAAACAGCAGTAAAAAATGCTGATGTTTTTTTTGAGTTTTAAGAAAAAAATGCCCAAAAATTGAAAGTGAAGGAAATAAGGAATTGAAATACGATATATATCTCGTTTTGAAAAATCATAAGATTTTTGAAAGAAGATTTCAGAAACAAAAGCACGTGGGGGGGGGGCAGAAAATTCGATGAAGAGATGCGATGGAAAAAGTTTTATACGAAAATTGGAAAAGTTTGAAGCCTTTGGAAAACAATATTTTTCGGTAAATACAGAAAACACAAATCAGTTTCAATTTTCATATAAGAGCCACTGTACTTTGACAAATGGTCAAAAAATTTCAAAAGGGTTTAAATAAATTTAAAATTCATCAAAATTTTCAAAAAATAAAAAAATAAAAGTAAATTTAATAAGGAAGTAAATTATTAAAAGGCACGAAAGATACGTTATTCTCTGTGTAAAAGATTTTGGGCAAAAAAAGAAATTAAAAACAGCCGTACTCCAAAACTTTCCATTTAAAAAAACGCAAAAAACTTTCAATAAAAAAAATAATGCCAAAGTTAATTACTTTCAACTACCACCACCACCATAAATGTGGTGGTGGCCACGAGCAAAAGCAATGACAACCAAAACGGGCGACGACAAAAAAGGGAAACTTGAATGAAAAATGATATTTTTCACATCAAAATTGTATTAAAAGCGTTGTTTTTATATAAATATATTGAGGGTGGAAAATGACTTCATCATCAACAAAAGTTGTCCCTTCAGGCAAATTGGAAGACCCAAAAACAGAAATAATATGGAAGTAACTTTTTTTTTGGCAAAGTTTTGAAAGTTTTTTTTTCCAGGAACATAAAAAAATTGCGGAAAGAGACACTCCCCATTCACTTTTCAAATAAAATATGATTACAATTCTTCTCCCTTTAATTTCGATAATGTAATTTATTAAAAAGTAATAAGTTCTTTTTTTCAAAATTATATCAAATATGATTACCGTAATCAATTCCGTCATAATTTTGATGAAATTTTTAAAAAGCATTCGCTTCAAGACACATCGAAATAATTTTTGAAAAAAGTTTTACAAAACAGAAAGTTTTTGAATTCTTTTTTTTATGACCAACAAAAAATGCGAATTGAAAAAAAGGAACCGTTAAAAACAGAGAGGAGGGCATCATAGTTTATGTTACTTATTTAGTTAGTTAGTTATTTTAGCCAGTTGAAAAAAGGAAGGGGGGATATATAAAAAAATGGAGACAAAAAAAACGTCGTTGTCGAACTAATCGTGAATAATGAATGAGACTTTTATTTTTCAATGACACAAAAAAGAGACACGCGGTGGCGCATTTTTACGCTTCTTCTTTTTTGCTGATGCTCAAAAACTGCAGAAATGAAGCTTCTTCTTTTTCTTCTTTTTTTCAACCTAATTTTTACAGCCTCCCATTTTTATTATCATTTCTTTAATTTCTTTTTTAGCAAAAAGAGAGAGAAAATGACAGCAATTAAAATAATATATCAACATCATTATTATTGATGCTGCTTTTGTTGGCATCATTTTTTTGCTGCTTGCTTAGAATAAACGTCAACCTTCTGAAAAAAGAATCTATAGAAAGCTAAGAAAAAAAATATTACGATGGGAGATATAAGAGAAAATGAGGCTTTTTGATGGATATTAGATTGCATTAAATATAAATAAAAAAATGAAAAAATTAAAAGAGCAACAATGTCAGCTACAAAATAAATACGGTAAATGTTGATTCATATTTTTGTTAAAAAGTAATGGGCAAAAATAAAAAATTATTCGGCAAAAATCTTTTGACAGTAAAAACACCTGTTTTTAGTTGAAGAAAAACAAAAACGTTAAAAAAGAAGTTTAATACATTTTTCTTAAATAAATAAAGTATTTATGAGAAAAGTTTAATGTAAAAAACGATACTGAAAAATGGTAAAAAATAAAGTATTCCCCCAAAGATTTAATTCTTTTGGGGAAAATAAATAATATTTGTTAACAAAAAAAGATCTGAAAGAAATATTCAAAATCATTTTTTTAAACATTTGCAATTTTTGCAAAATTTTATCATAGAAATTCTTGACATCATAATTTTTGAACTTTTTAAGTTCTGAATTTTGGTAACATTTTTGATAAAACAATGATTTTTTGAAATTATTTATTCTCATATCTTTCTTTCGAAAATGTTTATAAATGTCAATGCTATATATGAAAGATTTTGTTGTTGTTTTATACATAAAAAACTTAATCTCAGATTTAATATAAATCAAAAAAAGGAAAAAATACACAAAGTATAACAAATTTCTAAAAAAAGAGGTAAAACAAACTTTAAAAAATTGCGTAAAAAATATAATAAGAGAAAAATAGAAATGATGTAAAATATTCATACGTAAAATATAAATAAGAAAAAAGATTTGCAAACAATGGCATGTGATTGCTTACTACTTTTTATACTAAAAAAACTAAAAACAGAACTGTTTTTTAATTTGAAATTTAAAAAAAAGTGCATAAACAAAAGAAAACAAAAAAATGAGCTTAAAAAAAGTCCTTTAAAAAACTTGATAGAAGCTTATCCGTTTTTTGAAGCTTAAATAAAAAGGGAAAAGGAAGGCGGTCATTTGGCATAAAAAAAAGAATGCAGCTAATTTCTTTCATTCACGGTATCCATAAAAATGAAAAATAAAAGAATAAAAGAAATAATGGAAAGTTTTAAATTCCAAGTTTCAACTTTGAATATTTATATTTTTTTTGTTGACAATAAAAGACTTCAGAATAAGCATATTTTTAAATGATAGGAAAAAGATGATGAAAAGTGCCTTTTTAAAGAAAAATGTTGTAGTCAAAAAAGGGGAAATTTATGTGACTATTTAAATGCTCGTAAAATATTTTTAAATGACAATAATAGATTTATTCCATTTCTGAGTCAGATTATGTCACAAAAAAATTAAATTTTTTTTTCAGTTTTTAAACCTATTTTTGAACATTGAAAAAAATATAAACGGATGTTTTTTAAAATATTCGGAAATATAGCGATTTTAAAGGATTTGTTTTTGTTTAAAAAACCATTACATGCAAATGTACGGTAATTAATATAGCTATCATAAATTTCTTAATTGAGAAAAAAAAAAAAAGCAGAAAAAGTTTTATTGTTTTTGGTTATAAAAATTTTTCTTGATAATATTGTGAAATTGAAATTATAATACAGTAATGCACTTTTGCATTTGTAAGCAATAATCAACTTTTAGATGAGTTATTTTTTGACAGAAATTTGATGGAATTCATTAATATTCAAACAGACAATATAAAAAAAGTTAATTAAACATTTTCATATTAAATTAAAATGAGTAATAGAAATATGCAGCAGGACAAAATCTACAACCTTATGACTTTTGCATTTATAATTTTAAAAAATTTGAAAACATTTTTGCAATTTTGAAATAACAACCTTATATCACATTTTTCGCCTTTCATTTTCTTTTTAAAACATCTGCAACCGAATAAAAACATTTTTTTCAATGATTCCCCTTGAGAGTCATGAACGGAAATATATCCCTTTCTTCGAAAAGTGAAAAAAAAGACTGTCAAAAAAGTGAAAAGATAATAACTTTGAAACATTAACTTTTTTTAAAAAAAATTATTATTTTTTGGATCATAAAAATTTCAAAAAGTACAATGTTTTAAAATTGCTTTTCAATAATAAAAAAAATGTTTTTTGCATAAATCTATTTTGCCATATATATTCGGCCAGGAGTTAACTTTCGAAAGACCAAAACAATTTCAAAAATTCGACAGGCAAAAAAAATCTTGTAGTTTCAAAAATTTTATGTTGGAAAAAATTTGTTATTAAAACTGTTTGCAATTGCAAAAAAAAAGTTTAGCAACTTTAAAAATAATACGAGTTTTATTTTTATATATTTAGAATCTTTTATCCTAAAAAAGAAGGCAACTTTAATTGGAATCGGAAACTACGTCAAAAATAAAACGTAAAAAAAGAGAGGGAGAAATGGCAAAAAAAGAAAGAAAAAAAATTTATTGGGGTACTTTTCACTACTTTTTTTAGAGAAGAAAAATGTATGAAGAAAACCTTTAAAAAGCGAATACAAAGGCTTTCTTTTCAGTTAATTTAAAAAAAAATAATAATTATAAGGTTGAAAGAAAAAAAAGCTAATTAAACCAGTCTTTTTTTTGCAGGAAACTTTGTTTTTTTGCCTGAAGGAAAACGTGGCGACTGAAAATTAAATGCGGAGGCGTTTGTTTAAATTATTATTCGTCAAAAGTTTTATACAAAAGTAAATTAAGGAATTAAAGCATTTAAAAGTTTCATCTCAAAATTAATGGTTAAAGAACTAAAAAGAAAAAATTAAATTTTGAAACTTTATTTATAAACATTGAATTACAGTAATGAAAAAAAGTAAACAACAAATGTTTCGAAATACTTGGATAATATTTTTCCAAAAATTTTAAATCCAATGAAAATAAACAAACATTTGTAAAAAAAATTACGTAAAAAAACTTTTTAAAATTTGTACTTTTAATCCCCTTTTTTTTGCTGCAAATATTCTTTAATTTTTGTCCATTTAATTGGTTATCTTTTAGCTTTTAAAAAAAACATTTTAAGAAAAATGTTTTTCTGCAAATACTTTTAAAAGTTTTAAATTTGCAAAATCACAAAAAACAAAGACCAAGCATAAAATGTAAAATTTAAAATGTTCAAATAAAAAATAATTTCAGACCAAAATCGTAAATAAAAATTCTAAAAATACGAAAAAATTTAATAATGCCAAAGTGTTTAACAAAAGAAAATTATTTTTATTCACGATTTCGCTTTTTTACAGTAAATCAATTTCACGCTTCAAAACGTAAAGTTTATTTGCCTAAAATTGAAGCTTCAATGATTTTTACAACATCGGTTTCAAGCAATAAAAAAGGGAAAAAAATATATGCTTAAAACCTTCTGCTTTCATTTTTTATTCGTCTCCCATGCGACTGACTATTTGTCATTCGAAAAAAACTCTGCTCATTTTCACACAAATGCTTGAAGCAAATTCAACTCCAAAAAAGAAACTAAAACAATTAACCCTTCTGTTTGATTTTTTGATGCCCATCATTAAAAATGCAATGTTGAAATATTATTAATTCATTTTATAAAATTTTTCTAAAAACTCAACAAAAAAGTATAACTTTAAACAAAATTAAACAATTAAAATTAAAAATATATTTCTTTTAATTATCTTCTTCATCAGATGAAACTTCATTTGCTTTTCGTTGTGCAAGAATACTTTTTTCCATTGGACGAATAATTCTTCCAGCTGGTGCAACAACTTCTGGACGAGTTAATACAGCTGTATGAGTTATAGGATTCCAATCCCGTCCAATTGGCTGTCGAATAAGTGCTTCATAATCTTCTGCTCGAGTAAATGGAAATGGAATTTCTGTTGGTTGTAATTTTTCAATTGGATTTTCAAGATTTTCACGAATAATAACATGTGCCAATCTTCCATCTTTTCTTTTTGGTTTATCTTTTGGCTTTCGAGTCCTAAAAAATTTATCAATTAAAAGATTACTGTAATGTAATAAGACCAAAATAAAAGCATACATTCTTTGTTTTTTCTTTTCTGTCATTTCTTCTGTTCCTGGGCCAGTCCATGAACCCCATCCCATAAGTGTAATGTCTGTTTCTTCTTCAATTGGATTTTCTTCGCCTTCAATTCGACGCTTCTTTTCTTCAAATTCATCAACAACATCATCATCGGCAAATGCTTCAGCAAGTAAATTATCATGTGAAACATCTAAAAAAGAAAAAAAAGTTTACACTTAAAAAATAAAAAGATTTTTAAAAGAAACCTTGATTTTCTGCTTCTTCAAGATAAGCTTCCATTGCTTCTGGGATTACGGTATTTGCGGCAGTTGTTGTCTGCAAAAAAATTCATATATATTAAAAGGAAAATAACAAAACCGTACTTGAAGATATTTATGAAGATCAATATTTTGCGCTTTTGGTTCTACTTCCATAATTTGGTTTTCTGCAGCCATCTTTTTCCTTTTCTTTTCTGGTCCACTATCTTCTGTTGCAGCTTTCTTTGGTTTCTTAGGTTTTAATGCCTTATTAAGAATCAAATCTTCAATTTCACCAAAGAGATTCTTAATTTTAATTTCATTGAAGCTATCATTTCCTTCTTCACCATCATCAGCTTTTTTAGTCTTTTTCTTAGAAATCAACTTTTTCTTCTTTTTTAATGTCTTCTTTTTTTGAACAGGTTCATCCATTTCTTCATCATCAAGCTCTTTTCCATCTTTTACAGTATCCTCTTTTGGCTTCTCTTTAATTAATTCATTCAAAGATGCATTAAACGAATCATCGGGAACATCGAAATCTGGTCCATTCCATTCACCTTGTTCTCTTAAAGCTTCAAAATGTTCTTCAGTAATTTGCATTTTATCTCTCAAAGCTGCTTTCTTTGCACGTAATTTTGCAACACTTTCTTTCAACCATGGATTATCATTAACATTTTCAATCTTTTTGCTTGCTTCATCTTCTGCTTCACGTTTAGCTTCTTCAGCAGCCATCTTCATAATTTCTTCCATTGTCAATTTAGCTCTTTGTTTAATTTCTGGATCTTCTTCATCAGTTGATGAAAAGCCTTCTTCAAGATTTTTACCAAGTTTTTTCTTTAATTCCCGACCATATTTCATGCTTTCAACAGCCAATTTTTGAAGTTCAGGATTCCGTTTAGCATATTGTTTTAAGGCAAGACTCCATTTATTTTGACCTCTGTGACGAAGAGTTGCTCGTTCCTAAAAAAATTCAATTTTTAATGCTACCGTAAGAATAAAAACCTACATAAGCTCGATCAGTTTGAAGTTTTATTAACATTTCTTTTGCGGCTTCAGGATCTTTAACAAGGAGTTCTTCAAATTCTTTAATTTGATTTCTTCTTTCTGCACGCTTTTTAATTCGATGATATTGTTTACTTTTAATTTTAGCTTGTCGTCGAAATTTAGCTTCTTGATAACTCATTAATCTTCGAGTATTTTGTAGCTCTTGACATTTTGCTCTTGCTTCTTTCAATGACATTGCTTTAATAATTTCTTTTTCAGCTTCAGTATACATGTCATCATTCTTTAAATTATTTTTAGATTTACCAAGAACTTCTGCCATTTGACGCTCAAGTTCTGTTCGAGGCTTAAAAAAACAACATAAGCTTTAAATTACAAAAAGAAGGCAAAGTTTAAAAGTCAAAACTTACAATAAATCCTTTAACTTTATCAGCAGCTCGTTCAACTTTTAAAGCTTCATTATCTTCTGGATTTAATGGATATGTAATTTGTTCAGCAATTCGATTTTCAAATACGACCTCATTCCATACTCGCAAATCTTTTCTAAAAGATATAAAGGTTAGGATTATGTACAAACATTGTAAATTAACTCACTTTGCTTCTTGATAAGCGACATTACTTTCAATTCTTCGTTTAGCTTGACGATGTAAAGGAGCATCCAAAGTTTTAACCTTCTTTTTCGTATGTCCAACTTTTAGTTGCTTTTTAATTCCATCCAAGTTTCTAAAACAAATCGATGTGTTTAAGTAATAATAAACGTAAAAAATTGCTTACTTTGAAGACTGAATAGATTTTAACAAATCTCCAACAACATCAACTTTCTTTAAAGCACCTGATTTAACTTTTGTTTTCTTTTGTTCGTCTTCCCAATCGACGTTTGAAAAATCTACAGCATTTTCTTCATAATCTGACATATTTGAAAGTAAAATTATGTAGAAAAGATTTTAAGAAAATAGATTACTGAAACAAAATTTTCTGATTTCAAAAATAGGAGTAAAATATTTTTATTAAAAGTTAAATTTTGTTCGGTTTCATTTTGCCAAACTCATGTTTGACTTTAATTTTTTTACAGAAAAATTACAAACTTTGAACTTGAAAATCTTCAATTTTTACTGTATTTTTTGCCATATTTATTTGGTATTAAATTGCGATAATTGTGTTATGTCTTTATAGAGGAAAGCATAAGCTGCTATAATGATGAGTCAAAAATCTGAAGGCACTTCAAGTATACTTGATTTTGAAAAACTACCACCAACAACTCTTTGGGTATTTTTTACTTTTATCTTTTTTAAGAATGTTTATTTTTACATTGTTTATTTTAGTCAAAAGAAGAATTATGCAAAGAATTTGAACTTGAAAAATGTCCATTATTTGTTGCTGCACCAATGGTTCGATATTCCAAGTAAGAGAATGAATATATCTTTTTCAAATCGTTTTGCCTTAAACTCTTTTAGTTATCCATTTCGAAAAGTTGTTAAAGATTTTGGAGCTGATGTTTTATATACTCCAATGTTATATGCAAAAAATCTTGTACAAAGTTATCGGAATCGTTCATTAAATTGGGGATGGAATCTTGGAAGTGATTTTCCAATTTTACAACTTGCTGCAAGTAATGGTGAAGATTTTGCTGAAGCTGTTGAAATGGCACATTTGTAAGTTTTAATGCATTATTGACTATTGTATTTAAGTTTATTGTTTTAGATGGACATCTGGCATTGATTTAAATTGCGGATGTCCAAAATCAAATGTTCGAAAACTTGGTTGTGGTTCAATTTTATTAAAAACTCCTGAAAGAATTGCTGATATTATTAAACAAGGAAAAAGTCGATTGTCAACAACTGCATATCCATTTTCTGTAAAGCTTAGAATTCTTGATTCCCCGGAGAAAACTGTTGAAATGTGTCGAATGGTATTTTTTAAATGTATATAAAAATGTTACAGTATACAATTTTTAGTTGGAGAAAGCTGGTATTGATAATATTGCATTACATATTCGAACTGTTGAAATGGGTGGAAGTGGTCCAACAAAACCTGAAGTTGCAGCACTTGTTAAATCAGCTATCAAAATTCCATTGTATATAAATGGGGGTGTTAGAAATCTTCTAGAAGTTTTTGAACTTGCAAAAGAAACAAATGCCGATGGTATTATGGTTGCAAATGGACTTTTATATAATCCTGCACTTTTTGCTGGGTATGATCATACACCAATGAAAGCTGTAGATAATTTTATTGATACTGCAATTTATGAAGGCATGCCACAAGATATTTTTCATCAGCATCTCATGTTTATGTTACGATTTATTTTGGGAAAACGTGAAAGACAAAATTTCAATCATTGTTCATCAATTCCACATATATTGGAATTTTTACACAGGTTAGGATTTGATCAAGGTGGAAATAAACGTAGGCCGCATCCTTTTATATTAGATGATTGTTGATTTTTAAAGCATTTGTTTTTATTTTTTATTACTTTTTGTTATAAATTTGTTATAAAAATTCATAAAAAAATATTTTCAAAACAATTACAGTATACTTTCAAAAGTTAATTTTAATTACGATTCAAATTTTTTTGTATCTTTTAACAAATCATCTTGTAAATGAATACTTGCAATTGCATTTGGAAGATTTCCAACTATTTGACGTAATGATTTTTCTTTAATATTCTGTGCATTTCGAAGCGGCGTTTCAGTTATATAAAATGCGTATAAATCTTTTAATTCTTGCTGAGTAAACCAATTATCTATTTTTGCTTTTGTATGAATACGTTTTGAGATTGAAGCTTTTACAATTTGGCGCTTATAAATACATTCTTCCATTGTTCCTTCTCCAAAAAGTCGATAAACATATACGATTTTCTTTTGTCCTTCACGGCATACTCGAAAAATTGCTAAAATAAATGTTGGTTATTGTTTCTTTGATTACTGTATTTTTTACCTTGTTCATCAACCGCTGGATTCCAATGTATATCAAATATTACAACTCGATTTGCAGCAGGGATATCAACACCTTGTCCATCTACAATTATGTTTTGGCTTACTAAATTCTAGAATAGATTTTTACCTGATTGTTTTGTAATAAGCATTACTCTGGCTCTTTCTTCTGCTGCAAATTTTTTTCGATAATTTTCTCTTTGAGCAGAAGTAACATCACCGCTAATTTTGAAATAATCTTTTTCACTTTCCCATCCCCATTCATTAGGTATTTTAGGGCTATGGCCATTAATAAACCATTTTTTGCTTTTTCCCAAATGTATCAATAATTCTTCAATAAAATTTATTGCAATTTTGGAATGCGAAAATATTAACCTAAAAATACAGTCAAATTTTGGTTTTAAAATTGCTTTTTTTTTAATTTTGTCTTACAATTTATCTCCAACCATTTCGCAATATTTGATAATTTCAAAAAGTACTTGAATTTTATGACTCATTTCTATTTTGAATTTGTCTGCATCAGTGACAAGATCACTAGAGGACCACCATTCTGTATTTTAAAATTAAATTTTAGCATATGTTTTGAATTTCGAAATTACCTTTAACATCACCAATTTTTTCATGATCTCTTATTAAAAGCCATGGATGTGTAATTAAATGATTGAACACATGAAAATCCGCAAGGCAGTACCTTTTTGCTTTATTTCCAGTATCAGGATCTTCTCTGTTAAGATAATCTTCGTACAAGATTAATTGAGGTTTTGTTAATGCCACTTAAATTGCATCAATTTTTAAAAAATTTCAGATTAGTCAAACTAACCTCCAAGAACGAAATCCTTTTTATCATACTCTTTACTTTGAAAATCAACAACATCTTTTACTTTTTCTTTAAGTTCCTTACAACAACGTTCCATATATTCAATGTCATGTGCTTTTGCTCTTTTATAAGAACCTCTTTTTATCGGATTTTTATATCTTAAAGAATGTCGTTAGAAAAAAAAGCGGTGATACAATTTACTCTTCATCAAACTGTTCAGCTGTTCCTAACACATTTGAATTTGCAAGATAAATCAAATTATAATAATCCATTAAATCATTTGGTGAAGGAGTACCAGTTAACAATATTCTACGTTTTGAAACTACCGTTTTAAATATTTGATGAGTTTTTGTGTCACAATTTTTAAGGCCTTGATGTGCTTCATCATAAAAAACCATATCTGAATTTTGTAAATATGTTTTTAAGTCTTTATCCGCATCTCGAAACAGGACATTTCCTATCTAAAATATCAACTTTTCGATACTGGTTTTTAAAGTTACAATTACAAGAAGAACAACTGGTTTTGAACTGTTATACCATTTTTGAATAATTTGTAACCTCTTCTTTTTATCTTTATCTCGATCTGCGATAAGTGTTTCAACATTGATTATTGGATCATGGCAAAATTTTTTGAATTCGCTTTCCCATTTTTGAATTAATTTTGGTGGAACAATAATCAGTACTTTCGAAATTTTTTCTCGAAGTTCAGTATGAACAAATATTGTAGAAATGAATGCGATACTTTCAAAAGTTTTACCAAATCCCATGCAATGAGCAAGAATTGCTAAAGTTGGATTAATATTGTTTTTAGATTGTGAAATCAAAAAAATAGTTATACCTCCAGAACCAAGATCCCCTTGACGAAATTTTTCAAGTGTGCCGATGCAAGCTTTATACAAAAAATGAATGCCATGAAGCTGATGGGGTTTTAACACAAAGTTGAATTCAGGGATTAATACAGCATTTGGACGACGGTTTTTTAAGTCAAAATCCAGAATATCTGGGTTTTCTGTAACGTTAATTGGTTTCTATTTTGAAATTTCAAAAATAAACCTTACCGTACGCGTAATATTCACTTTCATCGTCAATTTCAGCCCTAAAAGATGAAATATTAATTTAATAATGTTAGATTTAAATATTACTTAAACAAACGTTGATTTTCTAATTTTACATTTGATTTTACGTCCAGTTTTTTGACAGCGTTATTGAAAGTAGATTCCGTTTTTAATGTCATATTTTCACGGAATAAAAAAACCTAAACAGAAATGAAATAAATCTTTCTGTAAAAAATCTTCCTTAAAAAATGTCATTAAATGCAAAAATAGAATTCAAACAAAATTGTTATCAGCGAAAAAGGGTGCATCTTCTTTTGTTTCTGAAAAAAAAGAACGATTAATTGTTGAAATGTTAAACAATAGTGTATTTGCAATTGTATTTTCAATAAAATAGCTAATGATTAAAAAATGGAGGTTTTCAATTGACTGCTATTAAATTAAGGATTGTTTTAAGAAATTAATAATTGTTGTTAATATTTCTTTAATCCGCATTTGTAAATGTTACTTTATTAACGAAATTTGTTCTTTTTATTCACTGATTTATTGTATTAATTTTCATAAATTTAACGAACATTTTTATTATAAAACAAAAGCTACACTTTTAAGAAAAACCCATAAAGCTCAATTAAAAATTAAAACAAATCACAAAAGATTGAAAGAAAACAATAAAAAAACACGGAGGTTACAAAATTTACCAGTATAATTTTGTCAAAAAAATAACTGCAAATATTTTAAAAGCAATTATAAAAAGATTATAATTCTTCACGAGGTCTTCCACGACTTCTATGAATTCCACGAATAATATCAAGTTCATATTTTTCTGTTAATTGATCCCAAAATTCTAATTTCTTTTGTCCCAATTCTGTTGAAATATACGGATTTGGTGATAAATTTGCATATTGGAATGGATGATATCCATTTGTTGGAGGCCATGAAAATTCTGGAGTTGTTGGATCTCTAAAATTTTTTGAAGCATTTTCAAATTTTTGAAATGGGGTTAAAAAAATTACCCATTTTTTGTAAATGCAACAATAGCATTAACTAAAACTTCACGGAATTTTTTATCATCATCATTAAATTCAAATTCTCCAGCCGGATAAAGTCCAAACAGATATGGCTTTTCATTTGAATGTACCCATCCTTTAATTGGAACAGAATCATCATATAAATTAGTTGAATAATATTGGCTATAATAAAGATATACCGGATATTCTGCATTATGCTTTGCACGAGCTTCACGTAAAATTGGAATTTTAAATAAAATATCTGATACCAAATTTGTGTAAGCTTTTAATGGCTTTAAAATGGTATCATTATTATTTGTAAAATAAAAATCATAAATTTCTTGTTGAATTGATGCCGCCTGTTCTCCGGCATCAAATTCTCGAGCAATATGATTTCGAACATAATCCGTAAAATTTTCTTCAGTAAATTTTTCCCAATCTGTTATTGAAATTGCAAATTGATTATAATCTTCACCTCGACCAAAAACAGCTTAAAAAATGACATCAAAAAGGTTAAAATTTCCATAAATGTGCCTTACTTAAATAAGCAGCTTCTTGATTACCGTAACCCATAATTACAGGCTTTTTTGGGGCTTCTTGAATGAGATCCGGAATATCTTTTGGAAAGAAATCTCCATCAAAAATTGGATGAAATTTTACAATACTAACATCTTTTCGACCAGAACCCTGTGTTTAAAAAAACAAAGTTATAAAAAATTGAAAGAAAGAAAAATAAATAAAAACAAGTTTGTGCTGTTTTTTGACCCAAAAAAAAAAGCACGTCACTTACAATTTTTTTAACCGCTTTTAAAAAGTCTTCAGAATTTTTCCGTTTAAAACAACTTTTTAAACCGGCGGACGATTCTTTTATTGTTGGACATTTTAGAAGTTGTGCAAGTTTATTTGTTACAGCAATTACGTCATCATTAAGTGTAAATTTTGCATACGTTGAACCCGACAATGAAATAAATGAATGAATGAGATCTACAAAAAAAAAGAAAAGTGATAAAAAAAATTTTCTAGTTTTAAAAATAGTTAAATCCATTTTTTGAGGTTTTTGAAATTTAAAAAATACATGCATTTCTAGTTTTTTTTTGTCTTACCTCTGGAATATGGTGAAATGGATAAAGCTGCAACACTTGAAGCACCGGATGAAACACCCAAGGCAGTAATTTTATCCGGATCACCGCCAAATGAACGAATATAAGCTTTTGTAAATCGAAAGGCTTCAAGTTGATCCCAATATCCCAAATTTCCAGGCATTTCACAATCACCCGTTGAAGCAAACCCCATAAAACCAAGCCGATATTGAATTGTAACAACGACTAAACCCTTTGAAACGAAATTTGCACTAATATTTCGAAAACCAAATGATGAAGCTGATCCTGAGCCATATCCACCAACTCCATGAATAACAACTAAAACAGGCCAGCCTGTTTCAGGATGGGTTGTCTAAAAAGTGGACATACTTTTGTGATAATGAAGAAATGATTAAAACAAACATAATCATTTGGTCGAATAACATTTAAATATAAGCAATCTTCACTAAAAGCATCATTTGAATCTTCTGTAACATGATGGGGCCAACATGCTGGTGCAAATGACATTGCTTTATATGGGCCATGCCATGGAGTAGCCGGAAGGGGCTTCTAAATTTGAAAAAATAATCTTTTTGCTAAAGAAAAGAATAACAAACTTCAAATCTCAAATGTCCAATAGGTGGCTGGGCGAACGGCACACCCAAAAACACGTCCGCTTTAAAGTCATCATTAATATCGGCAACAAAACCTTTTATCCTTCCAAGTTCCGTATAAACAAATACACTTTCAATTGAATTATTTGCCTTGCCTGTTGAAGATGTTGATGGAATTGTTGGTGGTGGAGAAGAGGAAGTTTCAGCATTAACAAAAATCAATGATTTTGATAAAAATAAATCACGTCTTGAAAAGATTATTTCAACAATTAAAGTATAAGTAAAAATACTCTGAATTAATTCTTTCAAAGCCATATTTTTAATCTCTTAAATAATTATTATGATTAACAAACAATAAACAACAAAAATTTCTGATAACAAAAAATGGAATGATTGAATTTTCAAAAAGAGAAAGAAAGAAAAAGAGTGCGAGAGCCTCTGTTGAAGCGAGAGAGAGAAAAATATATATATTTTTATTGAGCGTAAACAACGGGGGGACGTTTGAAAGATGTTGTTTTTTTTTCTTTTTCATTGCAAAAAAGTAGCAGGCAAGCCCCATACTTTTTTTGCTGCTGCTTACTTCTTTTTTTGAAATGATGAAAGTAAAGAACGAAACAAAAAAAAACAACACTAAATGACCGAAGATTGTTTTCCATTTTTTCAGCTGAAAAGCGTGCAAAAATATATGGTTTGCAAAAATGATTTTCTTTTAATGAAATGAATGTGTTCTTTTTTTCGTCATCAAAATTTTAGGGTTCACTTTTTTTTGTTATCATTGACTGTGAAAAGATTTACAACAATGAAAGGATTAAAAACACAACTCACTTTTTAAAAGCTGAACAAAGACAAAAAATAAATTTCAGTAACTTAAATTCCCTTTAATTTAGAACTAATAAAATAATCTGAATTTTTTAGATTAATTGGATTTTAAAGGATTACCGAAAAAGAGAGAAATACCGACACAAAAAAAGCAAGTTGGATCATCCAAAATAAAATCAATAAAATAATATTTGATAAATTTTACAAAATTATTTTTAACCTAAAAAAATGCTTTTAAAATTTTTATTTTTAAATGTATTTTATCAAATTATCTTAAATAATTTAAAAATTATTTAGATGCAATAAATTATTCAATTTTTACAATTGATTTTTTAAAATGCAAAATATTTAAAAATGAGGCAAATATTTCTTTGAAAGGAATTTATCCAATAACTGAAACATTTTTATGGAAAGTTTTTGGAATACTTTTATCACCATTTTTTGATAATGTATGACACTTGTTTATAATTTTTAAAAAAATTAATGTTTAATTTAAGGTAAAAAGGTTTGTAACTGGGAACAAAGAAGAACAAAATTGTGACATTGCATCTGCACTTTCTCCATTTTTTGTAAAAGAATATGCGTAACAAGTGAACCAAAATTTTAAAAAAGCCTTCAATAATTCATTCTACGTTATTTTTTTGGAATATTTAAATTCAACAATGCCTTTTTTAAATTTTTAAAAGTTTAATAAAGTATTTCAATTTTTTAACTACAGTATCCCAGTGCAGATCAAAAATAGTTTCTAAAAAATATGATCATTCTCTTACATTCGTTATTTTTGTTTCAAAAAAAAGAAACAATCGTCGATCTTTCAAATATAAAAAACCATACACATAAGCAATCTTTCCGAAAAACGCCAAAAACAACAAATTTAAACAAATTTTTTTTCTTTCGAAAAAGAGACAACAAAAACCACAAAGAAAATAGTGATATTCGTCTTTCGACGACTTTTATAATTTAAAAAAAGCAAAGTCTTTTTAAGTGAAAAAATTGCTCTTCCTTTTCTTTTTTTGTTACAAATGTGTGAAATGGAAGCTTTGTTTTTAGTTTAATTTTCCTAAGATTACAAACGTCTGTCATTTTTGGGCTTTTTCATGAAATCTGATATTTGTAATAGTCTCATACTTTATATTTAACTGCTGTCATTTCCCTTAAATATTTTAAAAAATATTCTCTTTTTTTCACAAAATTTGTCGTCTGATAATACAAAAACGAAAAAGCATCATGTCTCGTTTTATATGAATCATACATGAAAAAACCGTATATATTTTTCCCTCCAAAAATAATCAAATCTCTCTTCGTGGTGCTAACCGTCCCCGACTGTTATTTCCTTCCCCGACTGTTATTTACTTTAATCAAAAACAACAACCTTTTTTCAATGATAAGAAGCAATTTTTTTATTCAGTTTTATTTCATTTTAAAATCAAAAATTGAAAAATAAAAATATATATTTTTGTTAAAAATTATTTGAAAAATTCCATTTTTAATTGTATTGCATTCAAAAGAATAAAATTAATTTCGTCATCAATAAATTCAAAATAAAATCTGTGTAAAAATCTTTTTGTTGCGATTAAACGAATTATTGACGGTGAAATTGCTGAGAAAATTAAAATAATAAATAGCTGTAACAAATACATTGAACAAGAATATAATGATTCAACGATGGCATAAAATTCAGGTGAGTCGGTAGAGTATTTTTAGACAGCAGTCTTTTACACATTAATTCAATCAATGAATGTATGTTTGCACATTCATGTATGACTCTTTTTTGCTTGCGTTTTTTTGTTTTCAATATTTGACTACTCACAAAAATGCCAATCAATGTCCATTTTCTTTTTTTGTCGATCATTGAAAAACATCTAGCTTATGTTTTTTATTTTGACTTTTTTTTCTAAAACATGATACGATCTCGAACCCAAAAATATATTTTAGCTTTGAAAACAAATTTTAGATTTTATTATAACAGTTTTTTCACTATTCGTATTTTGTTTTACATTTTAGCATAAAATTTCGTAACAGATGTTTTTGCAACATTTGGTTACGAAATAACAAAACATATTATGTTTTGTCGTCTTCTTTAAACGCTATCTTTTCTACTTATACAGGGCTTCTTTGCAATTTTATTAGAAATACTGTAACTTTTTAAACCTTTATTTAAATTGTTTCTTCAAAAAGATCCCTCATATTTTGATCTCTAACCTGTTCGGCTTTTTTTCACAAGTTTAATCTACAAAAAGGTTAATTTTCTTCGAGATTTTCTAATCCAATTTTTAATGTTTACCAAAAAGCTTTTCAAAAATGACTTTTAACCATTTTTGTGAAAAATTTTCTTTTCTTCGACATTAAAAAATTAAATTTTCTCTGTCTTTTTTTTAATCAATCGTCTTGATCGAAGAAAACTAAAACAAACTCTTTTTTCCAAAAAAAAGATTTTAATCATTTATATTTTTTGGGGAAAAATGGGAAAAAGGAAAGGAAAACACGATCCCCAAATTGTAGACAAAAAAAAGAAGAAGGAGAAGAATATTGCTTTAAATCATTTCAACACACAGACACAATTTTTTTATAGATTTTAGAACTCGTTGAAAAAAATATCATTTTTTGGTTTAAAAAAATCATAAAAAGAGCTCTAAAACAAAAACACGTTGAGAAAATAATAATAATGATGATGTTCAAATGGCGGCCACGGCCGTGGTTTTTCTTTTGTCTTATTTTTTATATGCAGCATCTTTTTTTAAAAAAGTCGGAATTCTTTTTTTTTTCTTTAATGTTGAACGGGGAAAAAAGAGAGGAAAAAATTTTGTGTGTCTTTTTATTTTTGTTTCACATGGCGCTTTTTTTGCTTATGTTTATTTTCTCCTCCCTCCTTTATTTTCCCTTTTTCCAATGTTGCCTTGGAAAAACAACAAAAAAAGAAGAAATTTTTTAAAGCTTGCAAAATTTTTGTTTTTGCTATTAACCCTAACAAATATCAACAAGTGTCAATTCCTATCTTATCTTCGAGCTTTCAAAGTTGTTTTTAATAAACATTTTTAATCGATAACAATTAACAATGCCAAAAACTATAATATCGTGAACATTACTTTTAAAGGATTATCCCCCTAAAATAATGCTTTGTTTTCCCCGTATTTCTCTTTTATGATTGCATTTTTCCCGTACTTTTTTAAAAATTGAATGTTTAATCTTTTGTTCATCTTTTTCTTTCTATTTTTAGCAGCAAGGAAAAACATCTTGTTATCATTTGGGTGAAAGAATGCCAAATGATAGCGGAGCAGATGATAGTGGACAAGATGAAGCACTTTTATTAGCTGGTTCTGTATCAAATGGTTCAACATCAAATTCAAATCCATCTGCAAATGGTTCACTTGAAAAGAAATCTTCTTCACCATCCCTATTTCGAAAAGATGCATCACAAAAACGAAAGATTAGTAAATTTTATGAAAAACAAAATTCATTATTAGAAAAATATGAAGATGATGGAAAAATTGCTCAGGTATTTTTAATATTTTGATTTTTATGTATCCATGTTACTTTTAAAGCTTTTACATTAAAGGAAGCTCAACGTTCACGTTTATCATCAATTTGTCGTTCAGAATCTTGTAAACCTGATGCAACAGTTACAACAGAAGAAAAGGTTATTGATAAAACTGGGAATTTAAAGGTACGAAAGATTGTTACACAACCAACTTCACCAAGGGTTACAATTGTTAAGTAAGTTTTACTATACTAATATATATATTCTTTACTGATTCATACATATTTTTAGAGATAAATCAGATGATGAAGAATCAAATAGTTTTAAGAATATGTCATCAAAAAAGCTTGCATTATTAACTTTAGTAGTAAATATTTCATTAATGTTAATTAAAGCAGTTGCTTCATATCTTTCTGGATCACTTTCAATTCTTTCTTCATTGGTTGATTCAGCCGTTGATATTACATCTGGATTAGTTATATGGTTAACTGCAAGAGCAATTAGAAAACGTGATCCATATCTTTATCCAAGAGGAAGAACTCGACTTGAACCGCTCGCATTAGTAATTGTTTCTGTAATTATGGCAGTTGCATCTGTACAAATGATTATTCAATCAACAAATTCAATTGTATCTGGTGATATTAATCCGAGAGTTGATATTCCAACTTTAGCAATTATGGTTGCAACTGTTATTGTTAAATTTGGACTTTATATGGCTTGTCGAATGTATTTTTAATTTTATACGTCCATTGTTAAAAAAATTGCTTATTTTAGGCAAAAAGATAATCCATCAATAGCTGTTTTATCTCAAGATCATCGAAATGATTGTGTAAGCAATACTGGTGCACTTTTATGCGCATATGGTGCTCAACATTTATGGTTATATTTGGATCCGATTGGTGCTATATTAGTTTGTTTATATATTGCTTTTACATGGTTTCAAACTGGTAAAGAACAACTTAAAATTCTTTCTGGTAAAACAGCTGATCCTGAATTTATTAATAGAATTATTAAAGTAAGCATTATTTTAAACGTATTTTCATTTTTAACATGAATTTTAATTTTAGTTATGCTTAGATCATGATGCAGAAATTCAATTTATTGATACCGTATATGTCTATCATTTTGGTTTACATTTTTTGGTTGAAGTTCATATTGTTTTGGATCCTGAAATGTCATTAAAAAGTTCACATGATATAAGTGAAAGTTTACAAATTAAAATAGAAGCATTGCCAGAAGTTGAAAGAGCATTCGTACATTGTGATTATGAATTTGAACATAATCCCACCGATGAACACAAAGTCGTATAGTTAATTATTCTCATATATTTTATTCTACCGTAGTTAAAAAGTTTGTTCATTTTTTTTCTTATTCGGTGTTTATGTCTTTTTGAATCGTGCATATCATTTTTGTTTTGTCCCAGTTTTCTATTTTTCGAGGTGAACTATTAGCATTTTTTTCTATTAACAAAAAAAATCTCGTAGATATTTTTTTATTTTCTTTCGAATTTCCTATCACCTTTTTCATTTTATTGTTGGTCTCTCTCTCTCAAAGATGATTTTTTTCTGTTTCTTAAAAACCTTTGAAGCTTTAAACAAAGCGGGAAATGTAAAATTATGACTGTTAAATTTTTTATATTATATTTGTTGTTTTTGATATATTTACTGTAAAAAAGAATTTTTATAAATATTTTTTAATAAAATTATGTCTCAATATTGTTATTATGTCTGTCTTTAATAGGAAAATGCGATGAGTTTAAGAAAGATGAGTTGCAAGATTTTCGGAAGCTTTTCGGATTGCTTTTTCAGTTGGAATTACTGTAGGTGCCAATGATTGTAATCGAGATGTATCCAATGTGCAATGAGCTCGAGTCTTCAAAGCTGGCGAATCTTCCTAAAATTTAAAAACGTTTTTAAAATCTACAGTATATCATTTAAAAAATTTAAACTTACAGGAACTGATTCAATTTCAAAATTTAATCGTTGTCCAGTTTCTTCTTCATAGATATTCAAAATTTTAGGGAATGTAATCGCTCCAGGATTTACCAAATTTAATGCACCAGTTTCTTTTTTCAGCGCTAAATCTGCAAGAATTGGTAAGCAATTTGGTAAATATGTAATCGAATTTGGAATATCCAAAACTTTGTTAAATCCAATCAATTTTCGTAATAAATTTCGTGGAGAATCTTCATCATTAATTGGAAGGCGGATTCGAGCATTTAAAGTATTTTTGAAAAAATTCATATTTTGATCTGTGAAACCTTTAACAACAGAATATTTATTTCCAATAAATGTTGGAGTATCAGATTCCTAAAAGCATAAGGATATAATAGTTAAGTTTTAATAAGTACATACAGTATATCCTTCACCATCACGTGGATGTTCAGGATTATATTCAAAAAGGCATCCAGTTCCAAGATAGGTAAAATGCAAATCAAATTTTTCACACAAATTTGCTAAACTCCATGGCGCATAAAGATTATCTTTAACATTTTCTTGAAGTTTATCAGATCCACCTTCAAGATAATCAATATTTCCACAACCTTAAAAAAGCATTTTCATTATATGTTTTTTGTTTTTAAAAAATGCCAACCAGGTCCATGAGTTCTTCCAAGCATTGAAACAACATGAGATGGAGAAATTTTTGTAATTTCTTCTGCAACTATTTTATCGCTATCTTTTCCAGGACGAGTTGAAGCTGCAGTAACTTCAATCTTTCGCTTTTCAAGTTCTCGAACAAATTGTCCTCCAATCCATCCCTTTGCACCAAAAATCAAAAATCGTGCTGCAGGTTTAAATTCTTTTTTTGCGGATATTTCTTTCATCAAATCTTTTTCTTCCACAGAATCCTTCCATCCTGGTAAATTCAAAAGTTTTGAAACATAATCATTGCTAAAATCTGCAGCAGAATCGGATGGCAAATGAAAAATTTCTGCAGGGCCTTCTTTATGTTGCGAAAGAAGGTCAATTGCTTGAAGGGTTTTTCCAAAATGAATTTTTGTTAATTCACCTAAAAATTCATTTTTAATTTAAAAATTATATTAATTAAAAATTACTTTGTAACCTTAAAATTTTAATATTTAGCCGATAGCTAACAGCATATGAATGTAACATTGCTTCAACTCCAGCTAATGCCGCACCAAATGAAGTAATTGGCTTTAATCGAGCTGTATGTGGCATATCATTTTCTTCTTCTTTTCCAACACCATATACCTTAAATATGTTGTAAATATTCAAAACTACGGTATAAAAAATAAATACCTCAAGGCTGCTAAGAAAGATAAAAGTTTTAGTTTCAGGAGATTTGGATTTTCTCCAACCATCTAAGAAATGTGTGATCCCATGAAGCTGATTTCGAGCAAATTCAACAATATTTTCACAGTTTTCTTTTGATGGAATGTAAATGATTGATTCAATCTAAAAATAACACGGATTTTAAATTTTAATCAGAAATCTTTTTTGAACTCTTAATTAAACTTCTTACAAAATTTGAAATTTCATAGTTTTTAAAAAAGACAAAAAAATAGAAATTTTAAAACGAAGATTTTCTGAAACAAACTATGAAACTTCTTTTTTTTACCTCTTGATTTTCCAAAATTGATGAAACAAGCTTTTCATTTGATGAATCTCCATAAAAGATTTTAGTTGTATTTGAATTAAACCAATTCAAATTTGTTTCATTTTTTGGCTGAAGCAAAACCGATCCATTCAAAGCATTCGAAATTGCTGCTGTAAAAGCGCTTCCATCTCCAACAACCAAATTTGCCATTTTTCTTACAAAAGTAATAAATTAAAGAAAAAAAACGTGGAAAAAATTGACGTTTTTTTTGAATACGTATTTCTACTACTACTGATTAATCAGTTCAATATTTAATGTTAAAAGAATGAAAGAAGAAGGGATGTACCTTTTTTCTTTCCTTTTTTTCCCGATGATTTCGCAGTCCGAAAAAAAAGATAATATTTTAGACGGACAAACAAAAAAAAGATACGTGTAAAAATTGTTGAACATGTCAAGGTCCTTCTTTTCACAAAATATACAAAAGAAAAAAAGATGAATAACAATTGATTCTTATTTTTTATTATAAAAAAAAAGATTTGTTACGATAAATTTTTTGCCAATTAACATTTTATATGACCCGAAAATACAATATAAATGACAGTGAAAAAATAATTCTGAAAATAGGTATATTTTTGGTAAAAAAACTAAATATCAAAATATTTGTGTTGAACTAATCAGATCGAAAAAGTTTATACAAAATATAAATATTATGCAAATTTTTATTGGACACCCATTAATGGTTTTTAGGATGAATTATTATTGATGAGATCTCGAATAGCTGAATTTAATCCAGCAATACAACCAAAACATGCAACAAAAATTAAACATCCATTTCGAATTAATCGAAAAATAATTGAAATTTTAACTTTTAATTTTTGATTTTCGGCTGCTCGTTTATATTTTTGAATTAATCCAGGCAAAAAAGTCATTGTATCAATTACTGGAGGATAAAAGAATGCCATTGACATTCCTGCTGTAACTCCAACGAGTGGAATAATTTCTTCCAAATTTGGAATTCCAATCGCAATTATCATTGTTATTGTAACTAATATAGCTCGATAACAAAGTTCAAGTGGTAATTCATATTTAGTTGAAAAAAATTTTGTTAAAAATCTTCGAATTGTTGGCCATGTCATATCAATAATAACATAAAATTGAATAAGTGAACCAAAAAATACAATAATTATTAACAAAACTTTTACAGCTGTAAATTCACTAAAATATGCAAATTTCTTTGAATAAATAAGTTTTAAAAACTTGCACAGATTTTGGTAAATCTAATGTAATACTTCCTTTAACATCAGAGCCATATTTTGCAAATCCAAAAAATCCACAGGCTGCATAAATAATTATAACTAAATTCATTCCTGTACTCAATACTCCAACTTCTCCAATCATATCTTCCGGATGTTTTAATTTATTTTCCATTACTAAAACAATTGATTGCCCTTCAAAGGCATATAGAATTGAACCAGCAGCCGACATAACTCCATTAAAATTTGTAATCCATGGAAGTTCAGATGTATTTTTGGAATTTTGAACAAGATACTAAAATTTTAAAACTTTATTTTTGCTGTAAAAGAAAATACATACTTGAAAAACTACAACAAGTACTGTAATCATGAATGCATTTCCAATTGCACTAAATAATACAATAACTTTTAAAGGACGAATAAAATTTATAATAATTAGAGGGATAAGCATATAAAGGAAATATGTGGATTTTGGGATATGATAATTTGTATATTCATCAATAACTTCTTTTAAATGTGAACCAAGAAATACATATATAACACAACAGGCACCAAATTGAAATACTATAATACTTCCATTAACAATAAATCTAAATATTATTAGAGATATACGAAATTTAATGGCTAATCTCAAGAAAGATATATGAAATCCAATATAAAATATTACTTTGCAACATGTTTAAATTTTTTACATCTATCAAAACTATTATCAAATGCTTCATATGCCACAGAACCAAAATCCAATTTTGCATCACCCTTTTTTCGAGATAAATATTGTGAAGAATTAACTAATTGCAACATGCAATATTTATTTAATAAACCAAAACAAAAAACCATAATAAAACCGGTCCAAAGTCCGGCTTGCTTAAATGCTGCTGGAAGGGCAAGACATCCAGGTCCAATCATACCTTTTAAAAAATTTATTAAAGTCATATTTGCACTAAAAAATTGATTTTAATAATTTTTTGCTGCTTTAAACCTACGATAAACCTTTTTTTCTTACAATTGGAAGTGGCTGCGTTTCGGCATCTACGGTTGAGAAGGTTGACCTTGGGGTCCTGGATGGAATATTATTTACACCACCATAATCCTTTGAAAGGCTTGCATCTGCTATTACTGACATTTTAAAATTATTTGGGAATTCCTGCAACTAAAATAAAAACAAAAATGAGTTTTTCGAAAAAAGAGTTTTTTGTAAAAGTTAAAAATAAATTTTGGTGGAAAATTTTTAAAGAGCTAAATTATTTTTGTTGAAGTGGAGGGGGAACACACACGAAAAGAAATCAAATGTGTATTAAAAAAATCTTTAATACAATTAAAGACAAAGTGAAAAAAAGAATAGATCTTTGAGACGTATATTTTATGCTGCAAACAATTTTGAAGCATAAAATAGAAAAAAAAGAGGGTTCTTTGTTTGAGGAAAAAAAGATGATAACAAACTTTGATCAAACTATTTGTGTTTTTCTTCAATTAAATATATTTCTTTCAGTTTCTTCAATAAACAATTATTATAGATTCTGTTAAAAGAAAACAAATTTTTTTGTTCCGTGTCTTGAAATAATAGAAATTTTGAAGAAATTTTAAAGAGAACTATCAAAAAAAAATTATCCGAAAGCATTGCAACAAAAACTAGTAATTTTAAAAATTAATTTTTATCCTTAGAAACAAAAACAGAAAATGAGAGATGAGTGTTATCTGTCAGTAATAATCTTCCCCAAAAAAGAGAAAAAGAAGAAAAAAAATAATCGCATTTTTGCGCAAATAAAAATACTCTTAACTTTTTTATGATATTTTTTTCCTTCTTTTCAGTGTTCGATCAGCGAAATGTGTATTATTTGTTTTTTGAAAAACCAACGAAATGATAATAATAATGTTATATATTACATAGAAAACTGATGAGAAAAAAACAGAGGAGATCAATGTTATTACAATTTTCAATCGTGTTTCATTTGTTCTGTTTTATGTCACAAAGGAACAAAAAAGGGGGTTTTCAAAACCAAAAAAGGAAAAGAAAAGTTAGACGCAAATAAACGTCATATTTTATTTTCAATCTTTTAAATACAAAGTTTCCCCTGAGACAAAAATTTCAATAAATGTCAAAACACTTTTACCGTAATTAAAAAAAACTCAATAATATTATAACCTTCTGGTTTTTATAATTAATGCCAACTTTCACCTTTTCTCTATGGCCAATGCGTAAAAAAAGGTGAATCTTTGTTTAACAAACTTTTTTCATTTTTTCATACAAAGGTTTTTCATTAATTAATATTCAATTTAAAACAGGTCAAAATTATATTTTTTCTTTTTTTTTTATACTGTATTTTTATCGGGTTTTAAAAAAGTTGGTAAATGTCCATTTTTGATGTTTCAATAATTTGTTTATTAATGGTTTCATTTGTTGGAATTTTTGGTAATTGTAATATTGTAATTGCAAGTTTAAGAATTCGGTAAGTAACAGCTCTATTCAAAACACACAAAATTTCATTTTCATTTAATGATTTCAAGTGATTGGCGAAAGATATTTATTAATAAATTCGAAATTTTGAGTATCGATCGAAAAATTTTAGTAAACTTCGAGTTTTATGGAATATAATGATTGCAATTCGAGCATTTTGTGATGTAATACATCAAATTGGAAATTTTGTTACTGCCTATGTATATTTTACAAATTCAACCCTTTCACAATTTATGTGTTTTTTTATTCAAGTTATTCCAACCTGTGGATTGTTATATGGAACATTTTTACATTTTACAATTAGTGTTGATCGATTAATTGCTGTGACAAAACCATTCATTTATTCAAAAATTAAAATTTATGTTTTTATATTTCTTATTACACTTTTATCTTTGGGTTTTATATTTCCAATGATATTTGTTGTACATCGAGAAACAAATTTTTCTGAAAAGCCACTAATTTGTACAGCCCCAATTTTTCATCATAAAATTTTTGATGATGGAATATTTTTTATACTTTTTACAGTATTAAATTTTTCAACTGTAACAATATATTGTATTATTTGGATAATAATTCGAAATAAAGTTGGATTAATTACAAAACATTCACAAATTTTAAAACCAATTACAATAATTGTATTTTTTCTTATAATTGGTTATGGATTTAATATTATTTCAAATATTATTGTTGATGCATTAGAACTTAAACCAGAAAATTTTACATGGGTTAGTGATCTGCTTTTTTATATTCTTGGTTTAACAATTAATATTACACTTTCAACAGAATATTTTATTTATTTTGTTTTTAAGTATGTTTAGAATTCTTTATTATTTTTGTGTAATACATTTTATTATTTTTTTAGCAAAGAATATAGAAAAGCTTTCGTCGAACAATTGGGCCTCAAAAAAGCTCTTAAAATTGTTAGTATTGCAAAATAAGTTTTTATTCTCATGTTTTCAAAAATATTCGAATTATTAAAGGCCATTTGCTGAAAAGAGTATCTATTCTAAATAATAATCATATAAAAATATTTATCTACCATCAATATATCTTTAAAGAACATTAATTCATAACAATTATTTTTTTAAAGATTTGGTGTTTTATATCTTTTATGGTCACCTTGGGACATTATAAATATATGAAAAAGAGGTTTAGCATTTGAATCATGTTTCATATTTTGTCTCAAATATGGAATATGATATTTAAAAGGTTTTTCAAAAATGTGATGAAAAAATGCTAATTTTAAATGTTTTAAAAATGCAATATTACTTGTAAAATGCTAGACAATAATGGAACATCTTTTTAAGCGATAATAAAATTTTCATTTATCACGTAAAACACAAAAAATTCTTGTAAAAACATAACTATTATCAGTCAGAGTCAGGAAATAAATTTTATGGTTTTACCATTGCCAGCCCTTTTTCTCAAAATTTGTTTACAGCAAAAAAAGAAACTCTGTGAAACATTTTTTTTTGTAGAAAAATCATCACTAACTGAGAGTTGTATTTTGATCCTTTTAGCTTTTATAGAAGATAACAGAATCATCAATAATCTCCCTTTTAAAGATCGATAATTTGAGTATTAAAAAAGATGGAATCTTTTTAAGGGACTCTCACATTAAAATACTAATAATTCCATGAATTTTATTGAAACATTTATTTATTTACAAAATATAAACGAATAGAATTCATTAAAAAATCAGAGATATGTGTTTTTAGAAAAATAAAAAAGATTTAATTTTGTTCATTTTGAGATTTTACATGATTTCCATGGACATTCAAAACACCAGAACGAAGAAGTTCCTAAATAAAAAATTTCAGTAATTACGAAACATATTATTTTTAACCAAAACTTACAACTTCATCTTTAATTGGACAATTGACAATAGGGGCAGCAATTTTTGATGGATCTGGGGGAGGAGTTTTTGGAGGATTTGCAGGTCTTGAATTATCCGCAGTTTTTGGATCAAATGTTACATGTCCATGTGAATTATTTGTCTTTGAATTATCAGTTGAAAGTATACCATGTGATGGGGATGATGACATTATTCTTTTTCTTCAAATGGGGGGGGGGGGTATTGTTTTGATTGATTAAAATGTAACCGATTTTCACGTGATATTTAAAATGCAAAATCGATGATAAAATAACGAGAAAAAATTAACGGAATAAAATAAAACCTCGTAAAAGAAGTATTTTAAAAATTATGTAAATTTGGGGTTATTTTAAAAAATGAAAGGAGCGAAAAAAAAGATGATGAAGAAAACTTAAATGAGCAAAAAGAGAAATTGCATCAAAAGAAAAAGAATTTGTTTCAAAAAAAAAGTAGCAACCCCGAGAAAAGCGCATAAAAAGAGAGATGAGTTCAATGAAAACAAAATTTAATCCGCTCTTTAAATAAATAAATAAATACGAACCAAGACATAACAACTTTTAAAGAAAAAATATGACAAATTTTTTGCAAATTTGCTAAATTTAAAACAGACTTTTAATCATTCGCATTTATATTATTCTTATAGAAGCTTCTATCTAAAAAATTATACAAAATTTCTTCGTGTTTTTTTACAATAATTTTGCTATGGAAAGAAAACAATATGGGTGGCTCAAAACGAGTCTTAATCAAAATAAAAACATTCCATTTTAAAGACAAAAAAAAGAAAACTTAATTTTTGTTCTTTCAAAAATTGATTGTTTCGTTCTCTCTTTTCTTTCAAAAGGAAAAACAAAATTAATGAATAAAAATAAAATTCACGTGTTCTGCTTATTTTTTCTTTCTTCTTTTTTGCAACGAGTCTATGTTTTTTTATGAGAAAGAAAAAAAAGTTTCATCAAATTATGGCAAGCATGGGTTTCATTTTAAAAAAAAACTTTAAAGTTGCCAAGAACCCAGCTCATTTTTAATTTTGAATAGCTGACATCAAAATGTTTTAACTGTTTTCAAAAGTAAAACAAATAAATGTTTATTTTTGATTAACAAGAATATTTATTACAATTCAATCAGATGCAGCAGATTTTGCCGCAGCTTCAGCGACTTCATCTTGTCGCATTTGGGCACGATGTCGAAGTCTTTCATCTATTGTATCATGGGTATCAAGTTCACTTCTAAATGCTTTTACATGTTTAATTCGATCATCATTTGCAAGCTCTTCTTCAGATGGACCAATTTTAACATTTTTTCCATGTATACACCACATACAAAGTACTGCAGCAAGTCCAATAAATTCAATTAAACTAATAATTGAAACTCCCAACCAAAAACCCATTTGTCCACCCAATTCATTTAAAGCCTGGGAAATTGTATATGATGGAGTTTCAACATATGAATTATAATCCAATCCATCAATAAAAACATTGATTGCGGCACTATTTTCTGAATACCAATTTATGCATTCATCAGAGGTTGCAAAATTTGTCGTTTTTGTACAGGAAAAATCTTGTGGTGCTGATGCTGAATTTAAAACAACATATTTATTCATTGGGAATTTTGCAAGTGAAACCGTTGTATCAATTGTTGTTTCGGCACATGCCGGATTACATTTACATTCTTTTAATGGATCAAAAAAATTCGATGCCGTTGTATCTTGTTTATCTCGCAAATTTCGAAGTAATGTCACTAAAAATTCAAAACCATGTAAATTAATTTGAAATTATATTTTTTTTACATTTTGATGTATCACAAAGTGGTGCCTCTTTATCATTACCATATCGAGGATCCGCGCATCCAATTGAATTAATTGTTTTAAGTTGAATGCAAGTTCGAAAGCAATTATTTAAAGTGTAAATATTATTTGGATAAAATTTTGTTGCTCTTTCATCATTGTCTATGCAATTACTGTATGGCTTTTTAATTCTTTCAATTTTTGTCTAAAAACTTTTCTATATTTTTTCCAAAAACAAAAATGCTTACAAATTCTAAACCGATTAAAGTTTCCTGTCCAACGGGGACACTAATTCCATAGCTTTCCATTGCAGGATCTTCACCCTTTAAATTTACACCAACTTTTGCTCCAGCTGTACTTGTAGTTGGAAGGAAAAGATTTTCACCATCTGGATCAAATTGATTTATTAACATTACAACTTGTAAACCAAATCCTGATCCAGCTCTCAAAGTTCGATAATTTGAATTTGATTCTTTTGAATTAAATTGAAAGCATCGACCATATGTTGCATCATAATATGATGTAAAATTTGCTTCAGTACATTCAATTCCATTAAAAGAGCAAACTTTTATTACATCCCCAAATTTATACATTGCATCATCCTTTTGTGCCTCGTTCAATTGATTCATTAAAAGTACCAATGCTTCATTTGCCCATTCAGTTTTTTCATATCGAGTTTTTGGAGTCTAAAAAATTTAAAAATTAAACTTTCATACAAAATTTGGATTAAAAACTGTTGCTCAAAATAGTAAAAAATGCACTTACATTTAATTTATATGGATCACCACCGGTAATATCACCATAATTATTTTTTACCATTGATTGATATTGTTCCATTAAATCATTAATCTTTTTATATGCGGTATTATTTTTAACCTTAAATTAAAACATTTAATAATTTTTATATAAACTCCTTTTTTTACCTTTGAATAAATCATTGGATTATTATTACAAAAAGTAACGACAGGAAAATCTTGTGCACCATATTTTAAATTTGTAACAATTGTCATTGGATAACTTAAAAATCTTGAAACAATAAGATAAAATTGATAAATTGTTACAGCAAAAAGTCCAATCCAAATTATAAACCAAATTGCTCGAACAATTCGATTAAATGCATATGCAATTTGTGGAATTCCTGCGGCGCTACTCCAATCCGCAAAATCATTTAATACCAATTTCAAAGATGATGACATTTTTATTGAAGTGATGTTTTCAGAAGTTTTGAAAAGAAACAAAACTCAAAAGAAAATGTCAAAAAAACAGTTTTCATTGAAAGTTTTTAAACAAAAAAAAGTGCCGTTTTCAATGGCAACGTTTTTGTTTCCTTTGTTTTGTTTTTTGTGTTACAAAAGAATAAATAAATTATTTAAATATCCGTGTTGAAAAAAGTTTTCTTAACAATGTTTAAAAATATTAAAACAGCTTGTTAAATGAATACGGTAATGATGTAAGAAATAGAATAAACAAAAAATATTTTAAAGCAGCGTTTTGTTTTCGTTTTTTGGTTTTGTTTTTAGAAATATTTTTTGTGTTGAAAAATAAAAGTAACAATTGTTTATTTAAAAAATAATTTACACACGAAATATAACAGTTAATACCCGTTTATAAAAGAATCACCAAAACTTGGAGTTGTTGGTTCTATAAAATTTTTGCAATAACAATATGATGCATATTTTGACGTTGAAGCACATTTTGCTTGTTCTGCATAAGAATTTAAACGTGGAAATTTTTCTGATAAAATATTTAATCCATTTTTCTTTTTATTCTTCTTTTTATTATTATCAGAATCTTCTTTAACAACAAAACCCCAAAATTCTCCATCTCCTGGAGATGTTGTAAAAGTCACTTGATAAATTTTTATATCATTTTGATTATCTTCAAATTCATCAACACTTATTTCAATTTCTTCATTCAATTTCAATGGCAAACAATCAATCGTGGCATTGGTTTCCAAAAGATTTTTATTCATTCTTTCAATCATGATTTTTGCAGCAGATTTTCCAATTAAATTATCAGATTCTAGACGACTTTTCTTTTTTTCACAAATACAATATTCAAATGGAATTCGAAGTGAATCACATGTTCGAGGTTTTGGTAACGGATGAAAGATTGAATTACCTTTGATTATTGGATTTGGAATTCGAGGATTTTTTGGCTAAAAATATTAACTGTTGCAAATAATTCAAAAAAGATTGTTTACATTTGTCATTTCAATCATTGTCGCATAGAGATCATAATGTGTCATTAAAGTTCTTGAATTTTTCTTTAAAATATCAATAAATGTTAAATTATTTCGTAATCGTTCTGGAACAGATAAAAATAAGAATGGATTATTATCTTCAATTTCTCCAACGGGCGTTTCTCGAACTCTTCCAAAACGATTTCCATGATCTCCCATTACAAAAAGATATGAATTGTTAAACTTAAAATATTCTATCGTTTTTAGCAGTAAAGATTTAAAAAAAAACTAACTTTATCTCTGTAATTTTTGAAAAAATTATAAAAATAATCATCTGAATGAAAAAGCCCATTTGCATCATTATGAGCCAAATAGCTCATCCAAGTAATTGAAAATTTTGGTTTATCTGGATAAACTCTTAGAAAATCTTTTAAATATTCAATTTGATGATGAAATTCTTCATTGCATGAACCATTATAGACTTTGCTGGCCATATCGGGTGATTGATCATAATATCCTTCAACACGAATTTGGAATGGCCTTAAATGGAAAGATTAACCTCTTACATGCTATATAATAAAAACCTCATATAATGATCAACAGGTTTATGATTAAAACCCCAACAATTTGGCCAATTAAAAACCCCATATGCCCAATCTTCAGACATCATAGAAATATAACCAGAATCTTGAAATCGATAACCAATAAATTGATCATCATCCAAATATTCTTCACAATAACTCTCATTTGGATAATCTGTTTTATATCCCCTTGAAACTGGAGATTCTACAATTGGAAATACAGATTTACCTTAAATGATTAAATTATGCAAATTATTATTGTAAAGATAAACAAACCCATAAGTAATGCATGCCCATTTGGACGACTATTTAATCCAACTTTATTTAAATATCGAAATGAAATAGATTCGTAAAATTCTTTTAAAAAATGTGTTGTTTTTGGCATTGACCGAATAAATTGTGAATGTGAAACAGAATCAAATAAAATTATGTGAACATCTGGTTGTTCTGGTGGTGGTGGATTGAGCTTTGGAGTACTATAAATAGGAACTTATATATTTTAAAAATCCATTTTAACAAAGTTTACTCTGTTCGATAAGTTTGTGCATGCATATATTTATAAAATGTCCAAACTTCATCGGTTGTTCGATTTTTATATTCCAAACATTCAATTTCAAATATATCACATTCAGGTTGGGTACCATTTTCAACTTTTTTCCATTCTTCTATTGTTATTGTATAATCTGTTTTTGGTTGTAAACATCTCATCCAACATGCAATATCCGTTCTTGGAGAAGTTATATATAATTTCCCATTTTCTAATACCGTAATTTGCTCAAATGCAGGTGTACAATTTTTTAATGGATTCAATGATGGATTAAAATATTTACTTATCAATGGATCCCATGGATCCAAATTTTGTAAAGTACAATAATCAAATAATATTTTTTTAGGTTTTTTAGATTTTTGTTGTATTTCATTAAATCCATTTAATTTATTATTATTTGTTGATACTAAAAATGCTTTTATTTTTTTAAAATTGTGTTTGAGAACTTACATTTTGTTTGAATATATTTATTACAATATTTTCCAGTTTCACTATCAAAAATTAAAATAAATATTATAACAGAAAATGATGCAATTAAAACATATTTTAACATCTGAAAATTACAAATTCGACGAGAAATTTTTCGATAAAAAAACATTTTTAAGCTTTCATCTTTCAAACAAAAGAATCAAATGTGAAAATTCCTTTTTTGTTTTTGAAAACACAAAAAAATCGAAGTCTCATTTTTAACGAAAAAAATAATAATCTCATCGGATAAAACAAAAATGATTGGAAAAAATGTAGGCAGTAGAAATAAAAATCAGCACCACCAAATTTAAAAAGCTGATATATCTGTTAAAAGAGTAAAAAATAGAAGAAATTTTTTTAAATACAAAAACACCTGTTTAAATAAAATCCAAAATTATTACTCTAATTATATTTTTGTAACAAAAGGGAAACATTTCACCCCCGGATTTTTTTGTCTGTTTTAAAACCCGGAACAAACAGCATTCTATTTTTTTAAAAGTCTAAAACGTTTATGTTTTTTATTATTTGAAACTAAAAATATTTTAGAAATTTAAATAAAATTCAAATAAATCAGAATTATAAAGCTAAAAAAGCCAGGATCTTTCTTTTTCGCACTAAAAAATTAATTAAAAATTGAATTTTAAAGAGAAAACTTTTTTTCATCATAAATTTAATGCAAAAAAACACGGATCAATTTTAGGAAAAATATAAAAAAAAAAACATTCTTTGTTTTTGATGTATTTCTATTATTTTTCTTTATTGACCTTTTTTGGTGATAAGTATGTAAAAACAAAAGCTTTTTTTATCAGTAAAAACATTTATACGTGATCAGCGGCAAAGCAAATCATTATATTTCCGGCTCTTTTGTTGTTAAAATTGTGTAGAAAGTTTTTTTCCAACTTTTAAAACATTTTCAAAAAGGACAAAAAAATTTTAAAATTAGTTTTTAAATTTAAATCCGATCCCTTTTTTCAAATTACGTTTTGGATTTTATATTGTTGAATGAACTTTTATTGTTACCAAAAGTTCAATAAACATTAAAAAATCCATATTTTCAAACACATTTTGTTTTAATTTATTTAAAACCGCTTTAAACAGAAAATCAAGAATAAATTATGTTAAAGTTTAAAAATTATTTTTGATTAAAATTTTTGGTGATTTGTTTTTTCAATGCAAACACTGTCAATTAAATTTTTAACATTTATTTTTGACCAATTTTATACACAAAAAAATAAATTTCATTATGAATATATTATATATTTATCGAAAACTTTTTTTAAAAAAAACAATATTAAAATAAAATTTAGGCTTTAAAAAATGCACAATTGCGAGTTTTTTTTTGCACACGAAAAATAGAAAAAACAGTTTTAAGGCAGTAACGGTATTTTAAAAAAAGCACCAAATAACAAATAATTTCTGGTTTTAAAAAATAACAATCAAAAAATTTATCTTAAAAAAATTTACGTTCTTATTCAATGGTTTAAAAGATGATAAATTATAACAATTAAAAAAAATCAAAACCAAAAGTTGGCACTTGATAGATAAAAAAAATAAAATGAGAAAAAAATTTAAAAAAAATGATGAAAGAATTTTTTGAGCAAATTTTTGAACATTTTTGGGAAAATAAAAAGAGGGGAAGTATTTTCTTTGATTGACTAAACAGGTGGAAGTGTTCGACCACGTTTTTCGCTATTTCCCATCATAACTTTGGTAATCTAAAAGAAGAAGATAATTTGAATAAATTTGCATATTTTTTATATAGGCTTACAAAATTCACAACAGCCGTTGCAGGTTGTTCAGGATCTAATTCAGCAAAAACATGACAAGCATTATCAGCTTTTGTTGAAATTTTTCTTGCAACAAAACCAAATACCCGAGCTTGTCGAACATATGTTGTTGGAAGTTGTATAACACTATTATTATCCCATCTAAAAAGTATTTTTCATTAAATGTTTTATAATGTTTTAAATAAAACATACTTTCTATCTTCCGGATCAATTCCAGCATAAATAACAGAATTTGTTGGATAATGCCTTCGAAAGAATAGCGTTCGAGTATTATCAGTAAGGGTAATACCCTGTGAAGAAACTTTAAAATGAACATTTACAGCTCGAATAATTCCACGAGCATATTGTTCCATTGCTTCATGAACAGCTCGTCGAACAGCTTCTGGACCAGTTAATGATTCAATATCAAATGAATAAATGTATGTAACATTACAAGCTAAATATTTATTTGTAATACCATTTTTAACCCATGTAAAGTAACATACCTGCGCCTTGTTCAAGTAAAGCTTGTGCAGCATTTAAATGTTCAGGAGTTGAAGCAGGATCATATTCAGGAAGTAGCAGACGACACGGCAATGCCATTGGTGTAATTGAATGTTGATAAACTAATGCCGCGAGCGTACCAAAAACAGGTTCATTATTACAACCTTTCAATTTTACACCTTTTGAAGAAGGTTCAATTAAAAAGTGCCGAACAAGTTCACTTCCATCTCCAGGTAAAACGCCATCAGGGGGCTTTGCAACTTTCAGAGCTAATCCAAATGCTCCTGGAAAACTATTTGAATCTCGTACAACAAATGTTCCAGGAGATTTATCTCGAAGCATGTTTATTGCTAAAAAAGTTGTATTAATCTTTTATTGCAGAAATTATTTGTATTTACCTTCTTCTCTTGAAATTGTTGGCTTATACCAGTATTTTGATGTATCTTTAACAAATACAGGATGATGATGAATTACTTCTCCACCTTCTGAAAAAAATTAATAATTAGAAAATTCATGTTTTGCAAGGTATAAATTTTTTTAATCCAACATTAATCCCTTTATAGTAATCTCTTATTTATCTTACCATTTTTCTTATCATTATCTTTTTCAAAGATAACAGATGGATTATGAAATCTTGTAAGTGTTCGAGGACTTAAACATTCATCATGTCGACCTGGGGATGGACTCTTTGGTCCATGTGTTAATTCATGATTTACTTCTCTTAAATCTCGAATCATTGATTCTGTCATCGATGCCTTCTTAGAAGATTCAGAAATTCCATTTTGTTGTTGTTTTGGAAAAAGATTTTCAGGTTGTTTTTGATTTCTTTCTTGAATTCCATTTAACTTTGAACTGCTTTCTTCATTTGCTGTTGTTGATTGTTCAGATAATCGTTGAATAAGTTTTGCTTCACGATTTCGATATTTTATTGGAACTTCACTCGTTTCAGATTCATCATAAAATGGTGTTGATGGTTTTCGTTCAGGTTCTAATGGACTTTTTGAAGATTCTTTAATAATTATTTCATCAAATTTATGTTCATGTTTTTCAACAACTTTTATTTCATTTTCTCCAAGAATATCTTCCAATTCTGCGAGATCTTTCCTTTTTACACGAATTAAAGGGGCTTCAGAATCATCATTTTCATCAGTTCGAATTACACTTGTTGGTCGTGTAACTCCAATTAAAACTTGGGTTTCTTCTTTCTTTTCTTCTTGCCTCTGTTTTTCAGTTTCAAATGTTCGAGAAGTTGGAGCAACGGCAACAATTGGCTTTGAATTTGTATCTTCTGAATTTTGTCGTTGTTTATCTTTTCTTAAAATTACTTGTGGCTTTTCGTTTTCTTCATCATCAGCAGTTGCATCTTCAACCGTGACATCAATATCATCTCCATCAATTTCGGCTGATTTTGTTTCAATAATTACAGGAATTTGTCTACGTTGAAATAGTGTTTTATCTTTTTCATTCTCGTGTTCCAACATTGCTGCTGGCTTTGATTTATCATGTAGAACATGAATTTTATCTCTTTCATGTGGCATTAAATCTGCAACATTTTCATACTGCTTATTTTCATATTTTGATTCATTCATTTTATTTTTCTCAGTAGCTTCTGGAGTTTTTTCTCGATCTTCTTCTGATTTACTTGAAAGTTTTTCAGAAACTGAATAAAACGACGTTGAAATACTTTCATCATTATCTTCTGAGATCATTCTTTCCGTTCGTTTTTGAACTTCAAGGGCTTCTTCAACAACTTTTTTTTCTTCTTCTGGATCAATTAGAATATCCTCTTGTGTTACAGTATTTTGTGTTGAAATTGAATAATATGTTGTATCTTCATCATGTTCGGGTGAAGATTCTGATATTGTTCTTATCACTGAATCTGCATTTGGGTTTGTTGTTGGTGGGGGTGTCCTTTTATTATTTGATTCTGATTCTTCAAGAGATTTTTCCAACGGAAAATGTATATTCACGTCTTCATCGATTTTTGGCGGTTCTGTTGGTGGAGGCTTTTCGGCGTGAATGTCTTCGTGTCTTTTTTCTTGTAAACCTTCTTGTGGGTTTTCTCCTTTTTTTTCTTGGACCATAGAAGTTTGTTGTGGTTCTTCTGGAATTTTTTCCAATACATGTGATTCAAGAGGTTCTTCATCAATATTTTCCAATGCTTGCCATTCATCAACAATTGAAGCAGATGTTTTTTCTTCAATTTTTTCATCTTTTACTTCCGTTGCTTCAATCTCTGGTTTTGTATCAACACCATTTTGTTTTGTTATTTCTTCATCTTTTTTATCTTCAAGTTTTTCTTCTGTTGCAACAATTTCTGTTTCGAACTTTGCTTCTGTTGTTGATTGCTCTTCTTTTGCAGCAGATCTAACATTTTCTGTCGTATCAACTTTCGCCTCCTCTTCATCTCTAGGTGCAGTTTCAGCGACTTTGTTGTTTTCACTTTTGGCACTTTCTGAAACAACATCTTGTTCCCATGGTAATTCATCCACGGTAAATCCAGTTCGTACAGGACCTTCACCAGTAGATTTCTTTTCAAAAATTATTGGGATTTCAAATGAATTTTGATGAATAATTGGTCGATAATCAGGTGAATGTGGATCATCCATTGGATTATATTCTGTTGATTCTTTATCAGGTATTTGAATAATTGATAAAGCTGGTTTTTCATCAACAGATTCTTGAATTACTGGAATTTCAATGGTCTTTTCATGTTTATGTTCATGTTCCAAAGAAGCTGCAGATTTTGGACGATCTTTTGGAACATGAATTTTATCTTCCAAACTTTCATGTGGTATTAAATCTGCTTTAGATGGACTTAATTGTTCAACAGGTTTTGTTTCATCACGATATTGTACAACATTTATTTCTTCTGGATGTGATTTAGATGTTTTTACAATTTGAGCATCTTCAATTATTGGATTTGAATTACTTTGCTTTGTTGAAACTGCTTCAGCGACTTCATAATTTGTCACTTGAATATCTTGTGGTTCTATAAATTCATGTGAAGATTCAATCTTGAAATCATATACTTTAGTTGCGACTGATGTGGCAGCAGCAGTTTCAGGTTGTTGAATAACATTAACAATTGATTCTTCAACTTTTTGTCCATCATCTTCAGCTACAATAACAGTTTCAGATGAAGTTACTGGATTGGAATGTACTTGAACAAATACTTTTGCCTTCGGACTTTTTGGTGGTTTTGAAGTTTCATCTTCTTTTTTATCAATGGAAACATTTACTTCATCTTTTTCATTCTTTGTATTATTTTCATTTGAAGCAGAATCCAAAATGAATGCATCAGAATTTGTATCTGCTGTTTCGACCACATCCATCGGAATTTCAGAAACATCAAATTGCGAACTTCCTGAATTTAATGATTCTCTCTTTTTATGAATCCATGATTTTGGTGGCCCAGATTCGGATGGAGGATTTTGTGGTGATTCTTTTGGAGCAGCAGCATTAATGGATGAAACTTCTTCACTTGTGACATTATCAGGGCCTTCACAAGCTGTAATAATTCCAACTGCCTTAATTCCAATTAAATTTGGTTCAGGAATTATTCGATCAATTTCTTCTTTTTCTTCTTCTTTTTGCAACGACATTTCTTCAGCTTGAGGTGGATGATTGACATTTTCAGTTTCCTTTTTTACCTCTGAAGGTTCTTTAGTTAAAAGTGAAGCTTTAGTTTCATCATCAACTTCGTTGACATCATTTGATTTCGATGGTCCAGCAGTTTCTTCAATTATTATTTCAGATTTTTTTGTATCATCTGAATCCACTTTTGTTGTTGTTTCTTTTTTATCATTCACATTTGTTTCAGCGTTATTATACATTGAACTTGGACGATTTAATTTTCGAATTTTAATAACATGGCAGACACTTTGACTAATTTCTGATACTTCACTAATTTCATCAGTTTCTGGAATTTCTTTTATATGAACTTCAGGAATTTTTGTTGCAGGAGTTGAAGTCAATTGAATTGGAATTGTTCGACTTGTTGATGCAGGTGTTGTGGTTGACGTTGAAGTTGATGGAAGATTTGTGGAATCCATTGTTGTTCAAAAATATGTCAATATTGTGGAGGGAGGAGTTCCATGAGAAGCAAAGATAGGAAATCAATCAATGGAAGAAAAAAACTTAAAAATAAAAAATGCTTTAAGTTTTAAGCTTTTGAAAAAAACGCGCACTACTCAAGTTTTTTCTTCTCTTTTATTTTTTTTTGAAGTCAATCAAACGGAAGACAAATATAAATAAAAAATGAATGAACAAGTTTTTTTTTGAAGCTTTTGTTGTTGGATGATTTTTTGTTAAAGCAAGCAAAAAAATGAGAGTATTTTAACTGGGGATAATGAAAATAAAAGGTTTAAACAAAAGGTCGAAATTTTAGTTGCAGATAATTGATGCAGGATGGAAAAGTGAGGGCACAACTGTTCCCCCCCCCACAAGACAGCCGCAAGTAAAAAAAAATTTTTTGAATGAAAAAGTTATAAAATTTGTTTTAAAAATTAAAGAAGGTGTTTCTGCTATCAAATAAATGATGATGCTTGTAAGAGAAAAAGATTATGAAAAAGTATTAAAATAATGAAACATTTGGTAACCATCTGGGATAAAAATTAAATTTTGACAGGTAAGCTAGTTTTTAAAATGTGGCATTTTAATTTGAAAACGTCGAAATTTTTGTTTATAAAGCTTTGATTCTTTCTATCATAACACCTGTTAAAGCAATGAAACAATTTGTCATTTGATGTAACAGGGAAATTCAAGGCTTTGAAAAAGGATTAAAACCTTAATGTTTCAAGCAACAGTAAAGGAGGAGATTTTTCAGTCCAAAAACAAACATGTTAGAAAAAAGTTAACATTTTTTAATTCTAGCCAGATCTCATCTCTTAAGTTGGAAAATTTGCATATCTTTGGATAAAACTTATCTTTTAGCTGTTATCATTTTTTTATAACCCAATAATTTAGCTCAATTTCAAAGAAACTTTTATTTTTGCAAAAAAAACCCATAAAAGAAGCAACAAAAAAAAGAAAAGGAATAAAATATCTTGGGTGCTTATTTACCGAAGTAAACGATCCATTTCTTTTCATCAAAAAGAAAAAAGAAAATATACAACATTCGGATTGTCTTCAGTTCAATGAGAGAAAAGGAGTGAGAAAAAAGAAAGCAATGTTTTTATAAAAATTTTACAAAAAAATGTGACAATAAGCATGGGATTGGTTTACATTGAATTCTTTTTTTGAAGAAACAAATGCTTTTTTAAAAGGAATCAAACAAATAACGGAATTTTTACAAAAATATAAAACATTGATTTTCTTTCATGTTTTTAGACTTAAGGGGATGAAAAAAGAGGAAATTTGATGAGAATAATTCTCATAGTTTCAAAAAAAAGGTGTTTAAAAGGTCAAAGTTGTTAGATTCTGGAGATTAAAAAAGGTAATCCTAAAAACTAAAAATGCAGAAATTCGCTGAAAGACAAAACTCATTGATTAATGTTGTAAATCAAAAGCGAGGAAGTTTGAAAAACAATTAAATTAGATGTTGTTAAAAACGTAGGAGACAAGTTTCGTTTAAACAAATAATAATCCGAAAAAAGTATCCTTAAAAATTTTCTTTCAAATTTTTTTTTGTTTGCCTTTGAACGCGAATCTATCTTTTCTTGCGAAATAAAAAAGAAAAAAGTTTTATGTTCCATCCATTTCAAAGATTATTGCCACAGGGCACAGTTGGCATTTCTTTCATCGACCTTTAGTTAATGTTTTCAAGCAAGCAAGTTTAACTATATAGCATAGCTTAAGGTTATCCCTGCTTCCTTTTCTTATTTTATATCCCGGCCGATTCAATGTATCTCTCTTCTTTTTTCATTTTTGATCGTTCATCAAATTTTTTTCCAACGCCTTTCAAAACTTCGATTTGAAAAAAACGGAGACGTAAAAGATCCATTTTCTTTTCGCCCCTCCAATCGGCACCGACTTGGACAAGAGGGCGCAGAGGAATTAGCAGCAGCAGCAGCAGCAGCAGCAGCAGCAATCGCCAGCTTCCAGAAAAACATTTGTTCATATTTTTGAGTTAAAAACGACGGTAAAAGAAATCAATCTTTTTTTGAATGGCAAAAGAAGATAGTTCGGGATGTGGCACGAAAAAAGTGACAACAAATGACCTCTTTAAAATTGTCCTTAAAGGTAGTAGCTGGTTGCGTGCCAAAAAGATGAAAGATAAAGTTATGTATCAATTTTGGGGAAACAAGGAAAAAAATGGAAAATAAATTATGTAAACAAAAAACAAACATTTTTTTGGTCCTGAATTATACGCTTTTTTCATGGAAGAGATCCACAAGGTTAAAACATTTTTAGTAGAGAAAAAAATTTTGGAAAACAAAGGTTTTTTTTCTAAAATTAAACGGTAAAGCGCCAAACATAAATAAAAAAAAAAGTTTCTATTTTCAACTGCTTCATTTTTGATTAATAACGAAAAGATTTATTTTTTGCAACAAAAAATTGGCAAAAATCTTGACCAGCTGGTTTTGATCCAATGAAAAGAGAGATTTCCGATTTAATGAGATTTAAAAGGTAAAAAAAAAAATCTTTTCAAAAATAGAGTAACAACTTTAATATAAAAAAAGACTTGTAAAAGATGCAACAATGAAAAAAGGGATAAAGAATAATCAGATATTTATGGCAAATTTGCACGCAACTTATTTATTTTTTGAACAAAAAAATGGATGCGTGTCGGACTTTAAGAAGCGGCATATTTCTTTTTTGTTAGTGTAAAAAATGAAAAATACCGTAAAATGAATAAACAAAATTTGAAGCGCAAACAACAACAACAAAAATTCTATCGCTAAAGATTAAAGATATTATCTCTGAAAAAGGTTGATAACACAAAAACCTAAAAAATCTAAAACCTGAAAGAATATTGTAATTGTAAAAGGAATAAATGTTGGATTAACAAATTTTTACACCCAATATTAAGAAAGTTAAAAACCAACCAACTGATGTCATTGATGATCTTCGACTTTGACCGTAATACATAGAACGAGGGGAATTTGATCTAAAAAGTATTTCACAATTTATTAAACATGTTTCAAAATAAATAAAAGAACAAACCGATGAATCAATGAATTAAATCCAGATGTTTGTTGTTGTTGTTGATTATTTTCTCCAGAAGCAGCACCTTGATATAAAAGTGGATGGAAAGGAAGTGGAGTTTCACGATTATTTACTGGAAATGCGGGAGTTTCTGAACGTCCAGGACTAAATGGAAGCGGCGTCGATGTTGCAGAAGATGCTCCACCGACGCGCGGTGAATCTATTGAAGCGTATGAAGATCCTCCGCCACCACGAGGTAATGAATCCTAAAAAATATACGAATATATTTATAGCTAGATAAAATATTTTAAATGTAATCCAAAAAACATTGCATTTCATTTTTTATACAAATGTAACAAATTAAGTTAAATCTCTTTTTTAGAAGCTAAAAGAAGCGGCACTAAATTGTTGCAAAAAAGGCTAAAGCCGACTAAAATTTGCAACAAAAAATATAGCAAAAATTTTCCCAAATCTACAAATTGATGATTTTGGATTCAATAGTTTTTGCAAACATATAAAATCCTTAAAAGCCAAGAAAAATAATAACAGTAAAAATTCGCTGCATTAATTTTATATAAAGATTTTTGATATTTTCAATCCAGTTAATTAAATTCTTAAAAGTTAAATTAAAAGAACGTTTTAAAAAATGCCAACGTTCATTTAAAATTAAAATTCTTAAAAGTCAAAAACAAACAAAACAAAAGGAAATTAAGAAAAAAGGCATTTAAATTAAACCATTTTTGACACAAAAATTACTGAAGCGGAAATTGACTTCAAAAAAAAAACAAAGTAATGCTTATTTTCAAACTTTTGAAAAATAAAAAACAAAAGGGGGGTTTTAATACTATAAAAAGGCTTTAAAACCGAAAAAACTATCCATTTTTTACTTTTAAAAAAAATACTTCAAAGTTAAAAAAATTTAAAGACGGCGCTCAGCTGTTTCAAAGTTATTTTATGTCTGCTTTAAAAAATTTAAAAAAGGGAAGAAAAAAAAGATGCATGGATTGCTTTGCTTTTTTTTTGGTTGTAAGAAAGCGAGGGCCAAAATTCTGTTTTGCTTTGCTTTTGTTGCAACACTTTTTGCAGCAGCAATTTTCACCAAAAAAATTTTCCCATATTTTTTTTATTGAAGCCCTCTTTTTTTAAGGAAACAAAAAAATGTGTCCAAAAAAAAGAAAACAAACAAAACAAAGATTTTTTACAAGAAAAAATCTGAAATTAAACCAAATTTTTATTTTTAACGAAAAAAGTTTTTGTTGAAAAGTTTTTTAAAAGTCAAAAAAAAAGATTAACGATTTGATGCAAACAAAAACTTTTTCAGATTCCATAACTTGTAAAAGAAATGTTTCGAAGAAAGAGAAGCATATGTATTTTAACATAAAAAATATTTTTTTCTCGGACATTTGGGAATTGTTTTTTGTTGAAGGAGGGTCATTTAAGAGATGGCTATCTTTTTTGGATACTTTTTGGTTAGAATTTTGGAGAAAAAATGACATCAGAAAAAAAGAAAGATATAATCGACTCTATAATAATAATAATAATAATAAAAATAATAATAATAATATAGTACTATTGTAATTTAAAACAAAAAAGTAGTGATAATAATTAATTTTACATTTTATTAAAAAATTTTAATGGGAAAATGTTAAAATTGAATGTAAAAATGACCAAATTTTGAGTCATCATTGACATGTTTTTTGATTCTATAAAAAGTAAAAACTTATCAAAAAATCAATTTTTTAATGAGCAACATTTCAATCAATTTTTTTATTTTGAAGTTTTAAAAACCTTATATATTTTTGGTAGTTATCAATGAACATTTGAAAAAATACTTTTTAAAAAATTCGAATAAATTGAATTAAACTGAGAAAAAGGGGGAAACAAATTTATTTACTGACCAAAAGAATACCGGTTTTATTTTATTTCTGTCTCACTTTCAACCTTTTTTCATTCATTACCCTTTTTTTTTGAAAGTCAACAATTTTTCATGTTTATTTTTTTTGCAGAAAAACGGATCGGAAAAAATAAACACTTAAAAGGTTTTTTATTTTGTATGACTCAATTGTTTCTCAAACTGGATTGATGAATAGGTTTTTCTATGAGTAACTCAAATAAAATATAAAATTTAGGTTTAATTTTTTATAAGACTTTAATCGTTTTTTAAAAATAAAATATTTTCGAGAAATATTATAGAATTATATCAGAAGCCGGTTTAAATTAGGCTAGTTTTTAGAATAAATTAAAGCTTTATACGAACCTCTCCAAATGATGCCGTTCTTGTCGCAGAAGAACTACCACCAAATCTTCGAGATGATGGAACAGGTGATGCATAAATATCTTTCTTTTCACTTCTATCATCCATTATTGATGAATCGGCATAACTGATAGGGGTACTATTTTGAGATTGTCGATTATTATTACTTCCACGTTTTAAAATACTTTTTGTTCCTGTTCCATTTGAAGAAGAATAATAATTTGATGGTTCAGCAGTTTGGGCTCTTTTTCCATTTCCATTAATATTGTTTTCATTAACCAATGAATGAAGATGTGAAAATTCTGTATTATCATCTTCATCATCAGATAAATATTCTGTTGATGCAATTCTATTTCTTTCTTGTTGATATGCAGATGGAGTAACTGATTTTCGGAAGGGTTGCGGGGAACGAATTGTTGGAGATTTTGATCGTTCTCGAGGGGGTGGAGTTGGTGGCTTTGAACGTATTATTTGTGTTGGAGTTGTACCACGTCCATATCGGCTGCTACTCCCCCCATTACCAATCATTGAATTTGGTGTACCAGTTTGTGCACGATTCATTGAACGAAAATCATCAATTGCAGTAAATGGCGAACGAGTATTTCGTAGCCTTTCTTCCTCTTTTTGATATTCTTCTAATAAATCAATTTGTGAATCATTCATTCCTGATTTTTGTTGCTGTTGATTTTGTTGTTGTTGTTGTTGTCCAATTCCTTCAGATACATATTCACCTTTTTGAAGTTGATTATTTGGATTTGCATTTTTTAGTTCTTCTAATAATTTCTTTTCTGTATCCTTTCGCTGCATTGCATCTGGATATCTGCCACGTTTAGAATGAAGAGTTCGAAGCTTATTTTTTAGCCAATCATCTGGATTCTCGGCATCTGTAATTGGATCATATCTTTCATTGGAGAATAATTTTCGAGTTGTTGGTCCAGAATTTACTGATCGACAATTTCGAAGTCGAAATGCATCCCTTTCAGCTGAAGGTCTTGGAGGTTCAGGTTTTGGAGTATAGCATGAACGAGCTGGTGGAAGGATTGTTGTTGTTGATTCAATAATACTATCAATTTCATCCAAATCTCTTTGCGATATTGTTTTCATTTGTTTTCGTGGAAGTTCAACAGATTTCGAGCCTGGTGCATATCGCTCTGGTGGTGGAGTTGGTGCAGCCGAATAAGATAAATAGAATTCAGGGTCCATTAAATCATCCATATCAGAGCTAAAAAACAGTTTTGTTAATTCAAATCTAAACTGATTAGAAATTAATAGTTAAAAATCTTGAAACGAAAACATTGTGCATGTATTTCGTTGAAAGAGAAATATTTAATTCAAACGAAAGCATCCAAAAACATACTTATAATCATCATTTGTTGTGCTATAACTACCATATCGACCCCGGCGACGAGGTGGTGGAGCTTTTTTAGCTTGGTCAACAATCACCGGCTTTTCATATTCATCATCATCTCCACCTCTTCCATAATTATTTCCACTTCCATACCCATTTCCCGCATAACCATTTGGTAAAGTTTTTGAAAAATAATCTCCTCCATTATATCTCTCTTTTTCAAGTTGACGAAAATCTTTTCTTACATCAGGTAAATCAATTTTTGGTGCAATTTTATCAACAACTGCATCCCATTTTGGTGTTTCGGCTCGACGAGTTAATTCTGTTGTTGGAGTAATTGAAATATTTCGAAGTGATTCTTTATCCATTGTTGGAATATCCAAATCTGAACGTTCAATTGATTGTCTTCGAGATGTTGGAGGCTTTTTTGGTGCTGTATAATGTTCTTTTAAAGCTTTTGCAGGAACATAACTGAAACATTTTGATGAAGGATCGTATCGATCTTTTGCAACTAAATCTGGTTCAATTCTTGGTGTAGCCGATCTTCCAGTTGCTGTTGATTCAGCTGGTGATGAAGCACGTTGTTGATGGATATTATTATTTTGTTGATGATTGTTTTGATGATTTGAGGTACGAGATGAGGGACGAACAGATGCTGGAAGTACAGAATGATCCCGTCCAATTGTTGAATCTTCATATGCAGATCTCATTGGATCATCTGGATCTAAATCCATTGAAGATGAAGGCCTTCGAGGTTTTGGTGGAACCGGAGGAGCCATTGTCTGCTTTGGTGAATCTGAACCAATTCCCGAATCAGCTCCGTCAAGGGGTGAAGGCTGTTGTGAATTGGATGAAGTTGTTGTTGTTGTTCCAGCAGTTTTTTGTAACTCTGTATAAAGTGCTGATGTTGTTCCCCCTTCACAAAAAGATGGTGGGCGGGGATGCGGGGATTCAATCAATGAAGTGGAAATTGAACGATCGTCTAAAAATTTTAGCATTTGTAAATTTAAAAAAAAAAACATTTTAAGAAATTCTCAAATTTCATTTTCCAAAAAAGTATGGAAAAAAGTTTAGTTAGCCGGTTGGCACGAAAGCAGAAAAGGAAAAGAAAGGAAAGGCAAAAACAAAGATGCCAAAGGTAATCCAATACTAAAAAAAAGAGAGGGGTCGCAACAACTTAGAAAAACAAGTATCTTCTTGCACTTTTGAAGGAACTTTAAGACAAGGGGAATGCCCTTGCAGCGGGAAAAAAAGTCAAATGGTCAACAATAATTAGTTTTGTTACAAATTAAATGTAATATTACCCGAAAGTTACAAAATTACAAAGTAAGTAATCAATAAAACGTGATTAAAATTTTAATACAATGATTCCAGGATTACATTTATAAAAAAATTACTATCCCAGAAAAAACTGCCTAAAGTATTTTTTTTCCTAATAAAATTGAATCACGCTTCTGTAATTTTTGTTTATTTAAATAAAAAAACATAATTCAAACAAAACAAAAAATTTGCGCTTCCCAAAAAGGTGAAAAAAACAGAAGAGAGAAAGGAAATCAAATTTGTGCATTCATCCAAAAATTAAATCAAAAAAATATAAATTTTAAAATTGAGTCAAAAGCAAGCTGGCAGGAATAAAAAAAAGATCTTTTGTTTCTTTTCTTCGTTGATGATGGACTTTCTCGCTTACGAATTTTGTTCATCGACAAAAAAAAAGATAGTCGAGTATGTCCCGATTTTTTCCCTGGTTGCCGATCATATCTTCAGGACACAATCGGTAGCAAAGAAATGCCAGGAGAGAAGAATATAACGGCAATGTTTGTCCTGATATTTAAGAAAGGAAAGAGAGATCTTAAAAAATTGGTGATCAATATATAGATAGAAAAAGTAGTAAAATTGCTTCTTTTTTTATTCATTTTTGCCGCTTACTTTTTTTTACATTTGCCTTTGTTGATCTCTCTCTGCTCTCTGCCTTACGGCTGCTTCATCTTCTTTTCAAAGTTGTTGGATTGTCAGCATCGAACAAGAGAGAGAGAGAGAGACAGAACAGGAAGAAAAGAGATAGAAAAGTTAATGTCCATCTATCTCTTATTTTTGCCGACAACGTAACAAAGAAAGAAAAAAGTTTATCGGCATTTTTCAATTTAGTTGTTGAAAAGCGAAAAAAAATTGCGGGAAAAATCACTTTTTTTGATCAGGGCAAGTTTTATTTTTTTTTGCAAAAAGTAAGTCGCCGATAAAAGCAATCATCGTTCTTCCTCTTCTTTTTCTTGCATCTTTGTTGTGTGTGGGTGTTCAATGATGACGGAAATAAATTTCTTTTTTTGCCATATTTTTTTATAATTTTTTAGTTAAGCGTCAATCAATCAATAAATCCCACCACAATAGATAAACTATGAAATTTTGTAAAAAAAATTTAAAAAAAGTAATGCAATTCTAAAAATAAATTTTCGATAACTTCCAAAAATGCTAAATTTAAAAAAATGTATAAAAACAGGTGTGCTTTTTGGGGGTAAAAAAACGTTTTGGCGATTTTATTTTGACTAAAAAAACTCTAAACGATTTATAGCAATAGATTAATTGCCAATCTTTTTCTTTTTTGAACAATTTTATAAAAATTCAAAAAAAGCAATTGCCAGGAACAATAAATTTTCAAAAAAACGTAAAAAAAAGTATTGAATGAGATTTCTAAGAAAAAAGAAGTTGGAATCACTTTATACGTTATCAAATTTATCAATTATAAAGTTTGGAAACAAACAACCGGATAAATGAAATAAATATGAAAAATGAATAACCAAAATGCTTCACAAAAATGTGATATAAAAAGCATGACAAAAAAAGTTCAATTTTTTTTTAAAATAAACAAAAAAGGATGTAACAAAATCTTTTTTTTCCTAACGTGTTTCAGCTACCATTTTTAAGAAAGCACATGATTAAAAAAATTAAAAGAAAAAAAACACATGAGAAAAGAATTTTATCAAAGTTTTGAGCTACTTTTATGGAAGAGAATTAAATACCTCAAAAAACAAGTTAAAAATTGATAAACTCAAAAAAGGAGGAAAATTTTTTGAAACATTAAAAAAATGTTGCAAAACCGAAACATTTTATGTTAGCTTTGCTCTGTTTTTTTTATTGGAATCATTTTAACGAAAAAGGAAATTGAGCGAAAAATGGGTTCATTTTAGTAGGAGTTTTCGCAATAGAATAGAAAAGGATTTGTTTTAAAATTTATAACTAATATTTGTACTAAGGGAATAAATTTTTGCATAAAAAATCAAAAAGAAAATTGTACAAAAAGTTTAAAAAAGAGTTAAAGCAAAGGCAAAAAAATCAAAGAAGTTTTTTTTCTTCGTTTATGAGCTTTTTTTGCCTTTACAAAAGGAAAAAAGAAATAAAAGAATTTATTACCCAATTTTGATAGCCTCATTTATGCTTTTTTGATTACAACTATTTTTTTAACATGGAAAAAAAATTTTGTCAAACAATATTTTTTATGTCAAATAAAAAATTTTGTTCAAAGATGAGAAGAAAAAACATCTTTTATTTATCAATAAGATCGAAAAGAGAGAGACAGACGAGAAAAAGCAAAAAAAAAAACAAACCTTCAGGGCGATCAAAATTTTCATAACTATCAGCTCGAGAAAATTCTCCTTCTCTTTGTTCACCACTGCTGCCACCTCGAATGCCAATACTTGAAGATAAACTTAGGGAACGCTTTGAAGATTTTGCTAATTTCTTTTCTTTTGGTGGCTCAAATACAAACGAAAATTCTATTGCTGCTTGACTATCCAAAGAACGATCTGGGAAAAAAATTTGTCATTGATTAAAGATATATGTGTACAAAAAATAGCATACCACTTGTAATCAAATCAAGTTCTTCACGATAAAAATGTAAGATTGGACGTTGAGTTTCCAAATCCAATGCACAAGTATTAAATTGGCATTGAAATACTAAACTTCTATCAGATCCTGAACGCTTTTCAAAACATTTTACCAAAACATCTCCACGAAGTGATAAACCATTATCAATTTCTATTTCAGCATTCGATTTAATAGAACTAAAAAATTTGGATTTTTGGAATATATCACTTTTTTTAAGTTAAAAATAACTATATTTTAGCTCCAAAGAAAAATTCAAAAGTCGCTCAACTGTATTACGTTTTTTTGTCTCTTATTTTTACGCCTTTAAAAAGTAACTAACTTCTTCAACAACCAAAAAGTCTAAACAGATTTGAATTTTAAATAATTCTTTCAAAAAAAAAAACAACGGACTTGGTTTTTTACGCTTCAAAAACATCCCTTTTTTGAAACTCAAAAAAAGTGAAAGCTTTTTTTTTCTTTAAAAACAATGTATTCTTTTTGCATTAATTTCAAAAAAACAAAACCCAAAAAATTCCAATAAATCATTTTTTCTTTTTTTAAAAAAAGCTGTCAATAAAAAAAAGTGAAGAAAATACTTACATTGGCTGTGAACTATAAACTGGCTTCATTCTTTCATAAATTTTTAAAACAATTCCTTTTCCATTAATTTTTTTGAGTGAAATATTTGTAAGAAAAATTGGGGCTGGATTAACTTTTGTTGTACCAGAGAGAAGATTAGCAAAATATCGAACATATCGTTTATGAGAGGGTTGACCATCAACGCCAAGAAATTTTTCACTAAATATTTTCATCCCAAATCGATCTTCAACTGATTCATCTCTAAAGAAAAGAGAATAAAGTTATAATTGTTTTCGGAAAAAATAATGTCTTGTTTTTTCATTTAATCAATATAATAAAAAATACAGTACCCTGCACAAATATTTGTATAATGCATATAAGCTGCAATAACGATAGCAGCCCGAGATCTCCATCCTTTGCAATGTATTACAACAAGATTTTCTGGGCTTATATTAAGCCAATTTTCAATTTGTTTACAAATTGAACATAATCGATCCAATGGTGGTGCAAGTTGATCCGGCCATCCCAATTCTACAACTGATCCAGTATTTGCTCGGCCAAGATCTGATCGTTTTTGGGATACATTAAATACCTTAAAATGAGATATTCGTTGATAAAATAAAGTAAGAAATATAAACCTTATATTTATCAGAATAATTCCTTCTTAATTTTTCGCTTATTTCTTTTATTGAATGCCGATAACCTGAATCTGATCCATTTGTGGGATATGTTAAAGCTAAAAAAAATTTAATTAAGGGATAATTTTTTTGAGTTTAAAAAGAGAAAACAAACCAATAATTCTCCGACTAATTTGATTATATTCAACTCCACCGGGAATGCTTTGCCGAGCTGATACGCTTCCATTTCGATCATTCATTGTCATTTCATAAACAGTCGGATCGGTTGCAGATTTTTTAGCTAATCGAGGCTAAAAAATATATGGTTTAAATAATTTTGTACAAAGAATAAAGACTATCAAAAAATACTTTTAAAAGAACGAAAAAAGAAAAAAAACGCTGATAATCACAAAAATAAACTGTTTTCCTTTTAATCAATCAAGAAAAAACAGTCTTTTAAAGTGTGCAAAAAAGGAAAAAAATCATGAAAGATGAAATTTAAAGACTTTTCTCAAACATTAAAAAAACACTTTCATTTAATTTAAATGTGAATCTAACTCAAATTGAAAAGTTTAAAAGTTTTTTGTGAAAGTTCAAACAAAATATTTCCCAGAAAACCATATTGATATATTTTTCTTGACTCAATTAAAAACAAAAGGAAGGTTATTAATATAATAAAAAAAGGAATATCGGAAGGAAAAGAAAGGTCCATCAAAAAAGAAAGAAATCACGTTTATTCGAGCGCAAGTAAAAAAGATTGTGGGTTCATAAAAGCTCTCCCAAATTTTTTCTGTCTTTTTTTATATGGGGGAAAATGTAATTGTAAAAAACACATTCTGTGACAGATTCTGTCAAGGTCAAACGTTTTCCCTTTTTTAAAACCCAAAGTTTTGTTTTAAAAATGACTTTAATAAAACGAAGGAAAATGAAACCGTGGTGAATGTCTCTGAAAAAAAGGGTCAACAAAAAATTAACACAAAAAAAAACAATTTTGAATTTTTTTTATCAAATTTTAATTAAAATATTAGTGCCAAAAAAATATTGAAAACAAATATTAAAATGGATAAATCTAAAATTTTGATGATGAAAAAAGAGACGGATTTTTTTTATTCCAAAAACTAAAGCAGCTAACGTCCAAAAATAATATCGGACAATTGTTTCATTTTTTCTCGAGCAAAAGAAAAAAGTGCCAGGCGAATTTTATGTCCGTTGTTTTTCTTGCACATTTCCCTGATCTATAAAGGTAGAAGAAAAGCGGATAGCCAAAAATTTTTTGCTGCTTTTAGTATAAAAGATTGTTCGAAACTCTTTCTCTTTTTTATTGCTGTTTCGCAGTCAATTGCTGTCAATAACTAAAAAAAAGGCTTAAAAAATGCCGCTGACCATTTGCAGAAATTTTTTAGCCATCATTTTCAAAAATTGGAATTAAAGGAGATTAGTATTTTCACCGATAAATGTTTTAAAAAAGGGGTTTTTTACGATCTTGTTTTATAGTTTTGTTAATTAATGTGTGGCAAAAAACAATGAGCGGAAAAGTACGCTTTTGGATTTTTTGCGGTATTTTTCAAAGGTAAAAAAGCTGTCAAAAAAGTTGTTAAAATAAAAATAGCTGTAATTAGCTTAAACTTTGTATAAAAATTTTTACCGCTATCTTTTGAAGCTTCCCGAAATAACACATAATTCAAGAAAAAGCCAGCATTATTATTGAATACCAGCAATTTTTATATCCTTGAAAAGCCTTCTTTTCTCATCCACTCACGTCCTTGGTAATTTAAAACTCCCATAAAAGCATCAAAAATATTTCATAAAAAAACTATGTCGTTCAACCAATTATAAAACGTTTAAACTGTCAACCAAGCATTTTTAAAAACATATTTTTTTCTTTTTAATGCTTTTCTCGCAAAAAAAATAAAGCTTCCCATTTTTGATATTTGTCCCCTTTTCTTTTATGTTTCATTAAATGGTCAAAAAGGAAAACAAAGAAAAATGCCGCGAAAAATGGTTAACGTTCTTTTTTCTTTGATTTCTATCCAAAAAATGAAAAAAGAAAGTTGGTCAGAAAAAAAAACTTTTTTGTGGTCAATTCCTTTTACTCTGCTTTTTTTTTACTTCCATGAGCATCAACTTTCACTCACTTCTGTGTTTTTTTATGCCTGAAGCAATATCAAAGACGACTCAATATTATTTTTTTGAAGCTTTAACAAAAAAAGTCAAAATAATTTTTTGTGTGTCAGATTTCATGAATTCCCTTTGGAGGAAAAAAAAAGAAAAGAGATAAGAAAAAAATATACACTTAAGAGAAATATCTTTTAAAAAAACAAAAACAAGAAAAATTATGAAACAAAAAATGTTAATTTTAAAGACAAAATTTAATCGTTTTAATAAATTTTAACTAATATTACAATTGCAGTTACATTGAAAAGAAACAAAAAGATATTTTAAAAAAACATTATACTTACTTTTTTCTTTCTTTCGGTTTTTGGTGTTCCATAACAACTGACCTAAAAATTATCATTAGAATTTTTAAGAAGTTTAAATCAAAATGCTTTTAAAATCTAAAAATTATGTCATTCTCTTACCTCATGATCGCCTGATCCTTTAAAACATAACATTTTTTAAATTTTTTTATATAAGAGTTTATATCAATTTTTAATTTTAGTTTTAAACGAATAAAAAGCAAACAAATAAAAAAAGAGTATTTTTTACAACATTTGAAGTCAATGAAAGGAGCTAAAAAGGAAATAAAATTATCAACAAAAAAAAATAAAGTAATAAAAACACGAAACAAAAATTGAAAAAGAAATTGATCGCTTTCAAAAAGTTTTTTCTTAGTTAAAATTGTCTTTCAAGTTTTTGTCACTAAATGGAAGACAAAAAAATAAAACCATTAAACATCTGTTAACATCGTCTGCTATTTTATGGGATTTATACAGTAAAAAAAATTGATCAAAAAAGGAAGAAAAAACTAAAAAAAGAGCTTTTAAAAGATTGTAAAAAGTACAGGTTAACATTAGCTAAAAAAAAGAAAGAAAAATTTGGAACAAAAGAGAAAAAACGAAAAAAAAAACTAGATTTTTTTTGGAAATGTTAAAAAAGCTTCCATCAATAATAATAATAATACTATGAAAGCATCACCATTTTTTGAGTCTCCTTTTTTTGCGATCAGAAGAAAAAAAAGAAGAGATGCGCAAAAACATTTGAAGCTCTTTTTTTCTTTCAATTTTTCGATCAAGAGGGTTCGTTCATTCACTTTCACTCATTTACCCTCTCACTCTTTTAAATGAGAGAAGGGTCTTTGAAGATGTTTTAAAAAAAGAAATTTTGATGGAAAACAGCAAAAAAAAGCTTTTTTAAATGTACAAAAAACAATAGTTTTAAAAATGTACATTCGCCAAAAAAAGGGGCAACAACAATTTTCACGAATAAGCTCAACTTTTAAAAATGGGAAACTAAAGTAATTTATCAAAAAATAATGGTCACTTTTACGAAATATTACTGCAGAATTGTTGGTTGCACAAAATCTTTATTAATTGTTGTTTCACTAAAAAGTGTACTAAAAACAAAAGTTTTTTTAAACAAGGGTGATATAAAACTTTAATTACTGACGCAACTATCTTTTTAGAAAATAAGAAGCTTTAATTTTTTGCAAAGTCATTTGTAAATTTTATTTTAGTTGCAAAATTCATTGACAGTAAAGATTAACTGTTTCAATTTCAGAAAGTAAATCAGATTTAAAAAAGCAACAAAAACTAAGTGTAATCGAAAAAAAAAACAAAGAATTAAAACACAAACATTTCAAACTCAAAAAAAAATAATGTGATTGAAAAATTGAAACGACAAAAACCACAAAAACAAAAAACAGTAATTCTTAATAAATATAGAAAAAAAACATAGTTTTAAAAAAGTTAAAAATTAGTCTTGTCATTTTTTGGAAGAAAAAAAAGAGTTAAAACGGGTACTTAAAAAACTAAGCCCGATAAAAACAAGAAAAACGGCTTCATTCTTTTTTTGTGTTTCTTTGAAAAATAACTATTTTTGGTTTTGAAAAAAGTCTTAAATTTGAGGTTTTTTGTTTTAACCTTTTTAAAAAAAAGCAGTTTCAAATAGAAGAAGTAATAATACCATAAAATCAATGGAAAAAAATGAATAGAAAAAGGTTTGAAATGGGGGGTCAAAAGAATATTTGATTATTGTTTTGTATTAATTTTGTTCCGTACTTAAAAAAGAAGCATTTAATTTTCACATACTAAAAAATATAACAACAACAATGTAAAATCAAAAGAAGAAAGAGAAAGTGCGCGAGTTGAGTTTTTTATTGTTTGAAAAAAAAAGAACAATGCTTTTCTTGAATGAACACACTGAAAGTGGCCACCGCAGAAGTAAAATGCCTGCGGCAATTTCTTTCCTTTTTTACAATAAGCACTGTTTTATAAAAAAAGCAATAAATCTAAAAGTACGGAACAAACTTTTATTTGGCCGAAAAAAGGTAAAATATTGTTTGTTGGGATTCAAAGGTAGAAAATATTGAAACAAAATTGTAAAAGTAAATATGTATTTTTTGTTGTAAAAGTTTTGGATAACAAAACTTTCACAGGCAACTTTTTTTATTACAAATAACAAAAGCTTAAAAGTCAATTTTTCTTGTAAAAAAAGTAATGTTTTTCTTCAGCCAAAATAAATATCCTGAAAACAAAGAAAAAGCTGACTTAATTTTCAAAAAAATCAACTATGTTAAAAAAAAGTTAAAAACCGTTAATCCTTTTCATTAAACCATTTTTTTTCTTTCTCTCTTTTTTTCCTCATTGTTTACAAAAGCAATAAAAAAAACAGACGTCCGTTTCTTCAACAACAGCAGAAAAAAACCAGCTAAGTTTTTGAATCTCCAAATAATCACACTGGAAAAAGAGACCTCTCAAAATCCTATTTTTAATCCCCGTTAAACAAAAATCACGTTTGATTTTCGTTTATACAAAAAAATATATAAATGAAATTTTGAACGGAAATCAAAGCAGCATATATGATCTTCTCTCAAAAAAGTCAATGTTTTTCATTGATGAAAAAATCCAAAACAAACAAACTTCAAAAATCACTTTTTTTGAGTTTATTTTCTCTCCCTTTTTCGGTCATTGGCCAAATCTCTCTTCAACTTTTTCAATTTTAATAAAAGTGTCAACGGAAATAAAATAAAAACGTAAACATATAAATGAAACAGTTTTGCTTGGAACAGAAAAAAAAAGTTAAAAGTAAAAGCTGTGGCGCAAATTTAAAAAGAAAAAATCAAACAATGAAAAAAATAAGTAAAAATGGACGCCGGAAGTGTCAATTACAAATAAGAAAAAAAATCATTCGACGTTTTTTAAACAAAAAAAGAAGTTATTTTACACAATAAAAAAATGAACGAAAGAAAAAAACTTGAGATAATCAAAAGCCGGAAAAAGCAAATTAGTATTAATTTGTTTGGGAAAAATTGTATTAAACAAAAAAAATATGGTGGTGGTCATTTTTGACAGAATATTTTGGTAAAATAAAAACAGCCATAAAAAAATCGAATATGTATCAAATAAAAAAACCTCAGAAACAAAAACCAATCAAAAAAGTCCATAAAAAATTTTTAAATTCTTATTTAAATTCCAAAAAACAAAAGTTAATGAAGCAAGAAAAAAAAGAATTTTTCAAAGCTTTTGTTTAAAAAACAGGTTTGAAAAAAATACCCAAAAATGGAATAAAAAAAAGAGAGATCGGTTTTATATTCAAGAAATAAAAAAGTAAACCCCCTCCAGTGAGAAAGAGAGAGATTTAAATTTGAACGGAAATACCCTAATTTTTTGGTACTCCATTCAAAAATGAAAAGCTTGAGTTTGACAAATATTTCCCCTTCTTCAATTTTTTCAGTTTTATTTCAATTTTTGATTTGTATCGGTTGAACTTGTAACTTAAAAACAACTATTCAAAAAAATCTGGAAATGATTAAGTTTTATGACTCAAAAGCAAAAAAAAGTGAGAATCAATGAAGTCTCTTTTTTTGAAATTTTTATAAAAGAAACATGTCAAACAAAAAAAAAGAAACGAAATTTTAACGGACCAAAAATTTTGCTGCAAAAAAATGACATTTATATACATTTCATTGCAGCCGATCTATTTCAATTCAAATTCAAATTTTTTTAAATATTCCGTTTGTTGAACTTTGTAAAAACAAATTGAATTTTTTTGAATTGGAATGAATTTTCAGAGGGAATCTTTCTTCGTTCCTTCACCTTTCACGCTTTAGCGATCACTTTTTTATTGAAGAAAAAAAGAAATATTAAAACGGAAGCAAAAAAATATGCTTGAAATGATTGTAAAAAATAAACGAGACAATTTAATAGGTCAATGGGAAATTTAAAAATATATATATTTGTGTATATAGTATTCTTCTTACTGTAGAAGAGAGGAAAAATGAAAGAAATTGAGAGCATTATTAAAAACAAAAAAGAATGACAAAAAAATTAATGAGTTTCATTTTATTAAAGAAATTATTACTGTTTACTATCGGAAGTTAACAAAAACAAATCACTCAAAAATTATATTTTTTTTAAGATTGCAAAGCTTTTTAAAAAAATTTGTAGCAACAGAAGAAAATTTAAATATATGCTTTTTTTAATATTAAACTGAAAAAAAGCAAAAACTTATTTCAAACAAAAAAAGAAAATGCTGCTGCTCGCGCAACACCCAAAAACAGTGGCGGTCATAAATTTTGTGAAAGTAATGGTCATTCTTTTTTTTGATTCTTAAACGTTCCCTCTCTTTTTTGGTTGCCCTTTTTTGACTTTCCTCCGAAACAAGCGATAAATCATCACCCTTTTCTTTATACAAAGAACAATAGATTTTGGGGGTCCAAATTTTTTCATATTTTTTGTAAACGATTCTTTTACGTACGTTTAATATATTTTTCTTTGGCAGTGAAAAAAGTTATATGAATTCAAATATCCTTTTTAAGTAATACATTCGAAGAGGCTAACGTTAATAGATCAAAGGCAGGCGATAATAAAGGTAATTCAATGATATTTAATAAATTTTAAAACAGAAAACTTACAACATTTTCATCAAAAAATGGGATACTTTCAATTCCAGTTGAAATATCAATATCTGGACTTTTAAGCTTTTCAAAATCAATTCTTTTATTTTTCAATGTTCTTGGACGAATTATTACTGGATTATTTAATGGACGTGGAATTTTTCTTTCAATTTTATGAGGTTTTAAAACTTCTGAGATCGAAGATTTTGGTGCTGATAAACTTATTGAATCATCATTTTTTGAAGATGGTTCATATTGTTTTATTCGATATCGATATGTAATTGGTAGTGCTAAAAACTATTATCATTTTAATTTAAATTAATAAAGAAATTACTTTTGGAAACTTTCGGAACTTCTTTTTCCTCACTCTTTTCTGACTTTTCAGATTTTTCAAACAATTGTGAAATTTCATCATCACAATATGCATTTGGAAAATAATTAATATCTTGAATATTATTTTTATCACTGCTAATATTACTAAAATTTTCGCTTAATCGCTTCTTTTCTTCAGGTAATCGAATAATCTTCTTTGGTGATAAAGAATTTGATCGACGACCTGCAATTATTCCAGGCGGGAATGCAAGTCCAGAAAATGCTGCTTCATCTGATGGCTCTTCAAGTGGCCATTTAAATGATACCTTTTTAAATGACATTTATACCCCTAAAAGGTAAAAGTTAATTTAGAACCATTAAAACAAATGTTGACAAAAAATTATTTGGAATTAAATCAAAGAAGAAAAAAAGAGACATTTCCGTTTTAGAGCAAACAAAAAAAGATGAAAAACAATAGGTCATTAAAAAACTTATTTCACGCCTTTACATTGCAATTCAATCGAATAAAAAAAAGAAAAAGTTGGTTAATCAATGATAAAAAATGATATAAAAGAGAAAAGAAAATTGCCTGAAATTTAATATGGTTTCTTAAAAGTTTTAAAAAAGTTAATCGAGTCAAGTATTGTATAAATACAGTTATTCATTTTAAAGATTTTGTTTTTTATAAAAATTTAGGTACAAAGTTTTTAAATTTTTTTCACAAAAAAATTAAAATCTTAATGCATCTCAAAAATTTGCGCAATAAATCAAACCGCAATCAATCTCTCATATCCTCGTGGTGGATATTATTACATATCAGAGATAAAAGAAAATCATGAATCAAACATTTTTTTCAAACTGCTTTAAATTTTGCAAAAAAACCGCCGAGATAAACTTTTTCGAAGAAGCATCAAAAAAATGTAAAATATAAAAAAACCAGAAATTTAAAGAATTTTTAATTTAAAAAACATAAAAATAAACTCGAATTAAATTGATTCAATCAATTTTTTAAATGCTTTTGGTTTGGGGGTGATTGTTAGAGAAATGAAGTTAAATTAGTTAATTAATTAATTAATTTTGCGGAAATAAAGTAATCAAAATCTGTTTTTAAACATCCAAGAAAATTTAATTAATCAAATAAGCATGTTTTTATTTCATTCATTTTTTTGGTAAAACAAAAAATGGATAACAAAAAGTGTGAACAGAAGGAATTTTTTAAATGGGGTAAAAAATCCATAAATATTAAATTAATATATTCAAATTTGATTTTTATTTCGAAAATATAGTTAAAACAATTATAATCTTATTTTTATATGAATGGCAAAAATACGTAATCTTATCTTCAAAAACTGGTCAAAATCTGTTTTAAAGTAAGCGAAGTATTATTTATGGCAACTAAATAATTCATTGAAATTTTTTGACCGCAGCAATTTTATTTTCGAAAGCAAAGAAAATAAAAAAGAAAGAAAAAAATAAGATTTGTGGTGGCACATTTTGCAATTCGATCACACGCAAAAAAATAAAAGCAAAAGCAAAACTCAATAAATTTCATAAAAATTTAAATCCCAAAATGGGGAGAAAATGCTCATAAACTTTCAAAAACAGAGTATTTCAAAAAAGTGCTAAATGTTACTTGAAAAACTTGATATCTCTGTTTAAGGGAAGGTATACGGTAATGAGAAATTCCTAAAAATGTGAAGACAAATTTAAAGAAAGTAAAAAAGTAAAAAAAGTGTTGTAACAAAAATTGTGTAAAACTAAAAATTTCATTTAAAACTTTAAAACATTACAAAGTAAAAAAAACATCGGGGAATATTGAACAGGATAAAAAGGATAAAAAAATGAGGAAAAAAATTGATGGACATTTCACATATTTTTTTGCTTTCCGCAAACTCGTGTCCTATGTCAACTGTTTGTCAAAAAAAATATAAGACAGCGAAAGGATTAAATCAAATCATCGCCTTTTAAACTTGAAAAAAAGCTTTGCAAGAAGATACATCCTAAAAGATTTCAAAAATAAAAGAATGTTTTTTTTTATTATTAGTGAATATTTGTTTTCAAAATCTTGTGAGTGTTCCATTATTAATTGTTGAAACAAATTTTTTTTTAAAAACTTTAGAGATAGCAAATTTTAACAACATTTTAATTTATGATACATATAATTTTTAGTTTTTCACTGATTCATTAATATTTTGTCCCCATCAGTTTATATTTTTGTATTAAAAAATTATTAAGGAAGCACTGTTTTTCCAAGTATTTTCACGAGAGTTTCTAATTATGGTGACACGAATGCAAAAAATACAATAAAAATAGGTAAGCGCACTACACGTCCACCGGTCGATACACCTTTTGCCAAAACAGCATTTTTCGATGTTAAACATGTTGATTTGATCGTATAAAAAAAATGTTAAACATAAATTATTATTAATTAATTAAACTAATTAATGTATTTTTGTTATTCCTTTCCCTCAAGATGTACATAATAAAGATATTAGAAATCACAGTTTGCATTTAAATGCAATAACCGTGATTTTTGAGCGATTTTAAAATGTCGCTCTCTTTTGAGTAATGTTTTATTTTTTGAAAAACTTTTTTTTTATATCAGTTCAAAGGTTTTGTTATTTAAGAATGATTTGGAAGGTCCTTAAGATGAATACCTAACTGTTTTTTTGAATTATTGTGAGTTTGTTTCTGATATTTTTCGTGATTTGTGTTTTATACCGTATATTCATACACAGATACATTTATTAATAATAATTTATGTTTAACATTTTTTTTATACGATCAAATCAACATGTTTAACATCGAAAAATGCTGTTTTGGCAAAAGGTGTATCGACCGGTGGACGTGTAGTGGTAAGCGCAATGTTTTTGTTTAAGAAGCGCATCAAAACGTGGCATGCTAAACTTAAATTGTACAAGTAAATTCAGTTTATAAGTTAACAATTATTTTGAAATAAAAAGTTTTCTACAATATTTTTATTGTAATTTGATTAATAGTGGCATTTTACAAGAATGCCCATTATCATATTTATGAAAAAAAATTCAAAAATTTATGTTTAATTTTTTCTGATTGAATTAATATTTTTCTCTTTATTTGTTGCTCTTGGAACATATCATAAAAATACATATGCGATGAAAAATTAGTTTAAAAAATATTGACACATATTAAATACAGTAATAAAGTAAGTCAAGCTTAAACACAAAAGTATAAATACAAGATTATTAATGACGTGTTGCAGTATTATGAGTTGTTACATGTGTTTCAGTTTTTAAAAACATAATATGATTCGAATTATTCGAACTTTTTGCAATTTTTTTATATGAGCTATAATAAATTCCAGCCGAGAGCGTTACAGTAATCTGTGAAATTACAGAGCCAAAAGGGCCAGTATAAACTGAAATGTTATTTCCAGTAACCTTAAAAATTATTATTGAATATAATATTTTTGGTTACAAAAAACATACCCAAAAACAAATTTGTCCAATCATATATGGAATAAATTCATTGATTGTTGTTAAACAAATAATAATTAAAATAGTTTTATTTATTCGTTTAACAGTTTTTGACGTTGTTTGAAATTTTTTTTTAATTAAAAATGCAAAAAATATTGCTGTTATTAAACTTAAAAGTATGCAACAACCTTTAATGTAAAGCATATTTGAATTTCCTTGAAAAAAGCAACCAAAAAATCGACAATTTGTTTCTGTTCCAACAGGAAAATATGCAATCAAAATTGAAACATATAAATAAACCATTAATGAAACGGCTATAAATGCAAATATCAAAAATCCTGACTGTTTTTGTTTGGTATATTTCAAATTAAAATAAACTGCAAAGCATCGATCCAAACATAAAAGCCATTCCATAAATGAATTCAAAGATGTTGAAATGAATGGAATAATTCCAAGTAAATATAATACCTTTCCATCATAGATTACTGTATCGAACCGCCATAAAATGAAAAAATATAAAAAGTAGGCGATCGAAGTAAAAGCAAAAAGAAAAATATATAAAAAGTATAAAACTAAAGTTGCAGATAAATATGATGAAGTTTGAATTGAATATTTCCGACAAAATAAAACGTTAAAAGAACAATAATATGTATAAATTGCTAATCCAAAGCATACAATTTGATTTCCGAAAATCACATATATTACATGTTCCATTTTATTTAAGACGGAGATTTTTAAAATTTCAGAAAATAAAAAATTGACTTATTTGTTTTATTAAAAATATTTATGATTAACTTTTATTTTGTATTTAACAAAAAAAATACGATGCTTCAATAAACAATATAATATATTTTGCACGTGGAAATTAAGTAAAGATAAATTAATGCTTGTGTGAATTAATTGGATGAATTTGATTTGGCATTTACGCAAATAAAAATGTCAATTTTGTGTCGTAATCCAAAATTACGGTAGCTTTACTTTTATTAATAAATATCTTTCATTTATTCAAATGTATTTGTATCGAAAATGTTTTCGGATAAATTAAAAACAATTAAATTAAAAACATAATTCTATTTCCAAAAATTTAATACAGTAAATTTTGAAGAAACACTGTTTTTTGTTGCTAAAAAAATTAAATGAATCAACGATGCATTTGAAAAAATATTCTTTTACAACGAAAAACAGTTCGCAAAAATTTGGCGCTTTGAATTTTTTAACACTTTATTTAAAAAAACGTTTATAAAAATATCTTTGTTTTTATATTTTTTTTATAATTTTAATTAACGTTTCAAAAAAAACATGCATTCATTTTTTGAAAAGAAAAGTGCTAATACAGCTTCAACCCAATCTACAAAGAAAGCTGCATATCTTGAAGCAATACCATGGGTTGAAAAATAGTAAGTTTTATCTTTTAAACCTTTATCTTTCTTTAACTCCATTTTAACATTTTAGCCGTCCAAAGAAAGTATCAGAACTTGTTTTTCAAGATGAAGTTGTTGCAGTTTTAAATAAATGTATTCAAGGAGCTGATGTAAGATTACTCTTTTTATTAATGGGAATACAATCTTTATTTATTTTAGTTACCAAATTTATTATTTTATGGTCCACCAGGTACTGGAAAAACCTCTGCAGCAGTTGCATTATGTCGACAATTATTCCGTAATCCTGATGCATATAAGGATCGAGTATTAGAATTGAATGCTTCAGATGAACGTGGAATTGAAGTTGTTCGAACAAGAGTAAGTACAAGTTTCTTTTGTATGTAACTTTGTTAATATTTATTCTTTTAGATTAAAAATTTTGCTCGTCAAACTGTTAATACTCATTTATCAAATGTTGCAATACCTGGTCTTCGTATTATTATTCTTGATGAAGCTGACGCTATGACTTCTTCAGCCCAATCAGCACTTCGTCGAACAATGGAAAGAGAATCAGCTTCAACAAGATTTATGCTTATTTGTAATTATGTTTCAAGAATTATTGATCCATTAACTTCTCGATGTGCTAAATTTCGATTTAAACCACTTCCAAATCAAGCACAAACTGAAAGGTATTTGAATATTTTACACTCCTTCGATTCATTAATCTTACTTTTAGGGTTAAATTAATTGCTGAAAGAGAAAATGTTACAATTGAAGATGATGCAATTGATGAACTTGTTGAAATGTCAAATGGTGATCTTCGTAAATCTATTACAATTCTGCAATCAATTAGTTCATCTGGAAAATTGATTACTGCTCAAGATGTTCGAGAAAGAGCTGGATTTGTTCCTGATGAAATTATTCATGAACTTGTTCGTGTTTGTGAATCTCCTGATTTTAATGCTTTATTCAAATTTATTAAAAAATTCCGTTCTGAAGGTTATGGTGTTTATCAAACACTTCTTCAACTCTCTGATGTGATTATGACAAAACCAGAATTAAATTCGACAACCAAAGCAAAAATCTTTCAAAAAATGGGAGAAGTTGAAAAAAATTTGATTGATGGAGCAAGTGAATATTTGGCAATCCTTGAAATGGCAACTATTATTCAACAACAAATGCTTGAAAGTGAAGCAAATTAATTATTGGATTGTTTCAAACAACTTTTTTTGGGTTTTTGTAATTATAAAATTTTTATTATGCTTTACGTTTATAAATTGTTATAAAAATTATTTTCGTAATTAAAATTATTAAAAATGGTTTTTTAATTACACTTTTATTCTGGCAGTGCGTTTGTTGCCGATAGGGTCAAAAATTTTTGGATGCTTAAAATTTTCTCCGGAAAGCCAATTAGCAAAATTTGCATCCGTTAAAAATTTTGTTCGGAAAAAGTTCGTTTAATTTCTAATTACCATTATTAATTTCTGTACCCGCTGAACATACCGTTGTTAATAACAATGGTTTGTTCAGTAATTAAGGTTAAAGCGGATAACTTTTAAGCTTTTATATTTTAGTAATACGGTGAAAAAAAAAAAATTATTGTATTTTTTTTATAAAGATTTAACAGTTGTATGATTTTTTATGCATCGAATTCATGTAAAACACTTTTCAAATTTATTTATTTAAATAATAACCACAGTAAATTTTTTAAATAAAAAAATCCATTTTTAAGAAACTTAAAAAATCATGGAGACAAAAAAGAGATTATTCAGGATTTGGTTGAGATTGTGTGGAATCCATTTGTGATGGCTGCGGAATTTGTTGTGATTGTGTTTGAGGAATTTGTTGCTGAGATGAGGCTTGTGAAGGAGGTAGAGCAGGTAATCTTTGAATTTGAATTATTTGACCTTCTTGTGAACTTCCTCCTTGAATTTGTTGTTGCTGTTGATGAACTTGTGATACAGGTTTTTGAGGTCTACGAGGTGTTCCTTGAACTGCAGGAACAACTATTCTTCCACGAGGTTGATTTTGGCCTCTAACTAAAAAAAGATAAATTTCATTTAAAATTTTAAATAAGCATTTCAGAAAGAATGCATACCAGTATACGGTTGTTGAGGTCTTGAAGAGAAAGCTACCGGTTGTCCGGTTACAGTAACCGGATATTGTTGCATCGATTGTCCGGGTCTTTGAGGATTTGTAACTCGAACTGGATTTGTAATAAATTGAACTTGACTACCTTTTGGAACGTTTCCACCTGGTGCTCTAACATATTGAATATTTGATTGATTTACATATGTTTGAGAAGGATAATTTCCTTGTGGAACTTGTACAGCGTATTTTACGGTACCCTTTGGCCCAGGATTTGCAATTGCAACTGTTCGAACTTGTGATATTCCACGTCCTTGACTATAAACTTTATATGCGCCTTGTGGCTGACGAGGTCTTGGAATTGCTTGTTGTGGAGTTAATTGTGGTGGAGTAGAATAATAATCATTGCTACTTGTTTGTTCTCCTCCTGTTCCACTTGTTCCACTTTCAACTGAAGGATTATTTGTTGATGAAGGAGTTGATGGATTTTGTGATTGATTTGATGAAGGATTTGATGGTCGTTGTGGTCCTGTTGTATAATATCTTGATGCAATACCTTGATTTGATTGTGTTACCGGATATGCATATGTATTTCCTTGTTGATTTGAAATTATCTGCTGTCCGTTTCTTGAGATTTGTTGTGGATTTACAGTACGATACTGTTGTGAAGGCTAAAATATAATCCGTATTAATTAATTTATAAGCTTAAAATTTAGCTTACTCTTACAAGTACAGTAGTAAACTTTTCACCAGAGAATGGATGCTGTTGAATAATATGTATCGGTTGAGATGATTGATACAAAACCGATCGACCACCTTGTTGTCGGATAATCTGCTGACCAGGAGTTGCAGGACGCAATTGTCCATTACTTGTTTGAATATAAACTTGTTGATGTTGTTGTTGCTGCTGATGTTGCTGATCAATAGAACTTACAACTGGATTCATCCTCGGTGTTGCTGGTGGAGTTGAATCAATCATTATAACATCTGGTGGCGATGGACCTTGTGAAGTATAAGTTTGCTGCTGTTGATGTTGTTGCATTTGTTGTTGCTGTGATTGATCAATTTCCATCGGTTGTATTTGCTGTTGCTGTTGTTGCGGGTGATGATGAATTTGTTGTTGTTGTTGAGGTTGCTGTCGAACTGGAACTTGTTGAACTTGATAATGTACAATCGTTTGCCCACCAGCTTGTGATGTAACAATTTGATTTTGAGGAATATGTGAAGTATGTGAATGTTGTTGATCATCGGTGATATGCATTTGTGGTTGTTGCCGAACAATTGTCTGAAATTTAAAAACTGATTTTATTACAGTAGACCGCACATGAGGATTTATAATAATTTCGTAATTACAGTAAATCCAAAATTTAAGAAACTCAATCTTACCACAGATCTTCCATCCTGCTGTTGTTGTTGTTGAATATTTGGATCATTACCACCCATTTGTTGCTGTTCTATATATAAAACATCTTGTCGATTAACATTTTGTGCTGGAGCATAATACGTTGTTGTTTGTTGTTGTGGTTTGGCATATGAAACTTCAACTTCTGAAACCATTTGTGGATGAACATCTCGAACATGTTTTTGCAAATTTTGATGTGTTTTATAACTTTTTGTACAATGTGGGCATTTCATTTTTGGTTGCATTGTTACTTGTGGTTTTGTTAAAACTTTTCGAACGCCACCTTGAATCATTCCATGTTGTGCCATTGTGGCTTCATCAACAGATTCTTGTGAAACAACGGACATTGGAGAAGCAACTGCAGATGAATATTCTGATGGAACCGATTGTGGAGATTCCATTACAGATTGTTGCTGATAAATTTGTGTTGGTGGAGCTGGAAGTCGAGCTTGTTGCTGCTGAGGTGGAAGACCTTGAGATTGATGTTGTTGGGGATATGCCTGTGAAACTGGAATTGTAACTTGAGCATATTGCATTTGTTGTTGTATTGGTTGTTGCTGTGGAGTATGTTGTTGTTGTTGTGATTGTTGATGATGAATCTGTTGCTGCTGTTGATGAGGAGATCGAATATATTGTTGTTGCTGTTGAGATGGATGTTGGGGAGTTTGTGGAGTCATTGGGGGCTGTTGTTGCATTTCATATCGATGATGTGCTGTTGGTGTTTGAGGTTGTTGCGGAGTTAATGGTCTTGAAGATACTACGTGCTGTTGTTGTTGTGAAGGTTGCTGCTGCTGCTGTTGTTGTTGTGGTGTACGAGATCTTTGCTGTTGGGGTGGTGGTAACTGTGGTAGCCGTTGATTTACTGGTGGTGGAGGAAGTCTTGGTGGAGCATTTCCACCTAAAGCTGTTGCCAATATCGATTCTTCAGAATGTGATAATTTTGATGGCAAAGATACACCTGGATGTTCCTTTTTAACATGATTTCTAAAAAGTTACTATTTTTTAGATTGTTAATTTATACATTTTCTTACTTCAATCCTTGTAAATTTTTATAACTTTTTGGACATCCTTCAACAGTGCAACCATATTTCTTTTCATTAACTCTGAAAATCAAAAGTTAATTATTTATAAAATGTTTTACAATATTTTTTACGTTTCTCCCTTTGAAGCTGATCCATTATTTCCCATTGAATTTGATTGCCCATTTGGAAATTGTGGCGGATTTGATTCATCCGATGTTGAGGGAGTTTGTGGAATTGGTGGGGGTGGCATTCTTTCTCGATCTTTATCTGCTTGATCTCTTCTAAATAATCTCATTCTATCCTCTTTTTCTCTTAAAAGTGCTTCTGCTAATGTTGGAATTTCTGGATCTGGTTGATCAAACATTGGATCAAATTCTGGATTTAGTCGATAATCATAAACATTTTCTTTTAAACATCTTTGAATTCCTCTCAAATATTTTGTTGTGTATGATTGTCGAACAGCTTTAATGAAAATCTTTTATACTTTCACATTGTTAAAATGGATAAAATTACCAAGACATTCTGGAATTGTATGTGGAATATTATCCAATATTGATGAAGCCTCAGAATCTTCAAATGGATCAACAGGTGGAAAAGGAAATGGTTCAACAATGAATGGTTTTTGAATATCCATTCTAAAGCAATTAAAATTATCTTAAATAGAGAACAAAAAGATAAACGAACTTCATAACATCTGGTAATCGAATAGCTTTTTTTATAGGGGTCATTAAATCTCGAATTTTAAAAGTTTTTTGTGGAATTGGTTCTTCATTCATATTTTGATATTTTAATGAGCTATTATTCTTTACAGCATCTCTTGCCATTAAAGCATTATGAATTTCATTTCTTCGTCGTTTTCGCTCTTCAAATTTTGTTTGTTCAAATGCTAAAAAGAAGGGAGGATCTCAAAATATGTTTTTTAAATTTAATTTTAAACTAACATTCTGGGTTTTCATTATATTCCATTACATCTCTTTGAGCTTCATTTCCTCTATCAAATGATTCATTAAAAAAATCAACAGGTTGCATTTGTGCTAAAAACAATTGCCGTAAACGAGTATTACCTTTAGAAGTATAAAAATAGATTTAAAAGCTTTATTCAACATAAATCTCCTAGATATCTGACTTTTATTTATTAAAAAGAGAATGGTAAAACTGAGGAATGATAAAGGGATTTACAAAAATTGAAAGAAGGGTAATACTTCGTTTGATTTAGATCTTTTATTAATCACAATGGCAAAAAAAGAAGAAGAAGCCGATGAAGTGAACAAAAAAAAGCTAACTCGTTATAGGACCATTTTTTGGATAAAATGAAAAATTTAAGATTTTATGAAAAGTTTTTATTTTTTATCAGATTCTGACTATTATTGCAGAACTATTTCAAAAATTATTTTTCCAAAATATTTCTAATGCAATAAAAAACTGAAATAAACATAAAAATTTCTAATTTTAGTACCATCAAGAGTTATATTAATAGCAATCTATTTCCTTTAGCAATTTTTTTATCTAAAACTCAAAGCAATCATGTTTAAGAGACTACGGAAAAATCCTTATTGAAAAGTAGCGAAAATGAACTTTAATTTCAACATTGAATACCTATAACTTCATTAGGATTTAATAATTCTTGGAATGATTTAAATTGGGCCACTTCAGGTTCAAAAAATTCATCATTTTGCTGCCTTGGAAATTCAAATGGATTCTGTAAAATTTAAAACGACAAAATACAGATAATCATTTATTTGTTTTGTATTACTTGAATAATAAATGTTGAAGCAACAAATATTTGTTTTGTATTTTCTGATTTTTTGATTAAACTTATTTTTTCCAATTTGAAGCTTTCGTTATTTTTATCAATTAAATCGAATGTATCAGTTTCATTTGAGTTTTCAAAGGCTGCAATTTGAAGAGAAAATGTGCTTTTACTTGTAGCATTTGAGGTTGCATATTTCTCGCAAGACATTTTAGCTTCTTCTTCAGCTTCAGCTTTGAAACCTTGAAAAATAGAGGTTTTTGAAATTTTATTTTGTGATTTTTCCCAAATGTTGGATACTGTAGATTCTGATAATTTAAATTATTGCTGCAACTCCAAAAAATAAATATTTGGTATTCCCTTTTGCCATCAAAACTTATGCCTTAAATTTCAAAAAAGACTTAAATTATTTTTCCAAGATCTATATTTATTACCGTAATCTTTTAAAGGATTAAACATTAAAAATATATTATTTGATTTTACGAATTTATGGAAAATGCAGCAAGTTTATTACCACTGTTTTTATCATTAAAAAGTTTGCTATATGTTGAAACAGAATTTGAAATTGGGCATCTAAAGTTTTGATTCAAATTTAGATTGGAATATCGATTATAAAAATTTGTATTATTATTTACAAATTTTTGCTTATTTTTTTTAAAGAACAAACTATCATCTTTCGTTGCCATCTAAAATATAAATGTTTTAATTGTTAAAAAAAGGTTAATCAAATCAAAAAAGCAATAAAAAGTTTTAAATAAACAAACTGGCATGGCACGGCACAATTTGTTAGTCCGATATTTTGTTAATGTTTTGTTTTAAAAGTTTGTTGGACAAAACAAACAAAACGATTTTCGACAAAACAGTAAGAATGATGCAGCGTTATTGATTTTTAAAAAGATATATTGTTACGACAATTCTCGATCGCCACAACTGATAAGTATAGCTACGTGCTTAATTTTTCAAAGGTTCTTCAAATGCAAAAAAGCCTTTATTCAATGTTTTAACTAAAATCGATTTTAGATGTTCAAATCAAATAAATGAAAAAGAATATTTGCATCAATTATTTCAAGAAAAGTGAACTATTTTATATTTATTACTTTTTTGTAATGTTTTTAGAGATATGTGTTACAAAATATAAATGTGTTTTTATTGATTATTGTTAATTCCCGATGTTTATAAAGCAAGCAAATACATATTCTTTTTATTTATATAGAAAAAATGGTTTCAAAAAAATGTTTCACATGTCGGATTATTCACACATATATCAGTTAATAAAAACATATCAAAAATAATAACCTTACATTTGAACCAATTCAAAGAATATCTTTAGTTTCATTTCTTTTTGATTTTTTCTTTCGAGGTTCTTCTATTTCAGCAGGAGTTAAATCAATTGTTGTTGCATCGCCTTCACCACCATCACCATCGCCAGAAGATTCAGTTCTTTTTGATTGTTTCTTTCGTGGAATTATCGGTGGACTATAAGTTAAATCAATTGTACAATTGCTTGATTCTTTTTTCATTGATTTCAATATTCTTTTATGGGATTTTCTTTCAGCTTTTAAATTTCTTTCACATTCTTCTTTTTCTGCAATTGTTTCAATCAACTAAAAAATGCAAAAAGTTTAGGTACAGTAATCCCAAAAAATATAACTTACTTGTTTTTGCAAAGTATCATTTTCGAATTTTAATTCTTCAGTCATTCTTTGGTTTTCTTCAAGTTTTGTAAGCAGTTTTTGATTCTAAATTTACAGCTAATATAATAAACAAATTAAAGAACTTACTTCTGTAACAAGTTTTTCGACATCAATGGTAGGAACTTCTCCAAAAAATAATTTTAACATTTGATCTGAATGTGTTTTAATTCTGCATACAGGGCACGTTTTTGATTTCTGAAATGAAATAAAAAGTACATATGAAAATAAAACAAGTAATAAACTTACAGTAACCCATTGTTCAACACAATCATAATGAAAAACATGTCCACAAGTTTTAAGAGTTGTAAAATTTTCGGCAATTATTTCTAAACATATAATACAGCTGTGTGTTGTTGGCATTGTTTCATCAAAGCATTCCAAACTTTGACTGAATAAAAAATGGAATGGCAAAAGCAAAGGTGAAAGAAAATAATGGATTATGCAAATTTCGTAAGAAACGTTATGATAACTTGTGAAACATTGTAAGGATCATCTCAAACTGGGCTGTAACAAAGCTGTTGTTATGCAAATTCTGTCATCTTTTTTTTCTCTTTCTTCTCTTAACAAATATATATTTTATTTAAAAAGAAGCTGAATGCTTAAAGGCAAAAATAATAAAAACAATAAAATCAACAAAATTTAACAAGCAGTTTTAAGCATTAAAAGTTGGAGAACTTGTACGATTTCACATTTTAGTAAAAATTTCCTTTTTCTGTTGCATTGTATCAAGTGGAGAATACTAGAAGATTTTTTTTTGCTTAAAGCTCTTGCTTCAAACTATTTACACATATATTTAGATCCCATTTTATTGGAAAAAGTTTTATATATGTATGTTCAATAGTTTGTTATCATTACTTTTTATTAATTAATTGTTTTAACTTGCTTTTTTGGAAAATTAACAATAAAACTATGTATTACTGCACAAAAAAAGATAAATTTTGAAAAAAATGCTAATAAATGAAAGTAAAAGCATAACAATATTTATCTGAATATTTAAAAGAGTTTTTTAGAATTTACCAAAAAACAATCAAAACATTTTAATTTAAAAAAACAAATGCATTTTAATAATTTTTGCAGCTACCGTAATCTTTAAAAACTTCATTTTGTTGCTCTCCAGGATTTTCATTTTCGTTATCATCCGAATTAACATAAGTAATTGCAGGTGTAGGAATTGGCTTTAAATCTTTTGAAAGTTCAACCCCTGGAAAAATAATTAAAATAATAATACGTCCAAATGCAAGAGAAAAAGATACATACGAGTTCGAACATTATAAACTTTGACAGAAGGTAATTTATCCAACATTTCTTCTTTAACATCTGGAACATATCCAGGTGGATAATAATTAATAACATCTTCACGATTCTTTCTTTTTAAAGCATTACCTCGATGTTTTAAAAATTCTCTATCTTCTTCAGGAGATAGTGGATGTTTAAAGACAGGAAGTTCAGCCTAAATTTTATTGTCACTAATTTTTTTACGCAAAATTAAACTTACACCTGCACGTTTTTGTTCAACATGCATTCGCAAAGCGATACGAGAAAATTCATGGCATCTTTTATGATGGAAATAATCAATTTCTTTTTCAATATGTGCGCCACATTCTTCACATTGAAATACATACAAAGGAACAGCCTTTGGAGGTTTAGGTTTTAATGATCTCTTATTTTTGGGTTTTCCATTAACAGCTCTAAAAAATGTTACGTTATTTATAAAATAGCATTAAACATACGTTTCTTCAAGTAATACTTCAACAGGTTCAATTTGTTGTTCCAAATTATTCTTTGTACGACGTTCTTCTTTTGCACTAACTGATGTAGAAGGTTTTATAGTTCTGAAATAAAAAGCATAAAATTAAATTCAAAAAGGAGGAAAATATAAACGAACTTTTGTTTACCCATGTTGTAGAAGTTTCAAGTATTAATTAAGATTATAAGTTTAAAGATGAAGCTACCTAAAATCCACAGCAATAAAAAAATAAAAACAGTAATAAAGGTGATAATAATGTAAAGCATTAACATTGTTAACAATATCAAAAACAAATTTAAATTTAAACACAAGTTGTAAAAATTTATATTCGAATTTCACAATTCGAAGCTTTACGGATGAATGTAATTCGCGGTGGGAATCAAACTTGCAAAACTCTAGCCATTTTTAGTTTTTTTTCGAAAGCTGTAACCTTCAATTTTTAAAAAAACAAGTTTTAACGCAGTCTCAAAATTTGTGTGCCATTACGAAAGGTTGGTTGTTAATAGTGAACGGTAATCCGATCCGATCCGACGGATTGATCCGTCAATCCGATCCGTCAAAATTCCCAATCCGTTAACAATCCGTCAATCCGATCCGTTGAATATTCTGATCCGTGATTTTTTTCTTTTTTTTTGACTCATTTCTGTCGTTGTTTATTTTTGTAATGACAATAGATATTTTACGTCTAGATCGTAAAACAGTCCACATTGTAAAACCATTGTAGATAAGACATGTCAAACTTTTTTTTATTTTTTTTAAAACAAACGTTAAAAAAAATAAAAAAAAGTTAGAAAAATTTGTTCAATATTTCCTAACAATCCGACGGATCAATCCGTCAATCCGATCCGTCAAAATTCCCAATCCGTTATCAATCCGTCAATCCGATCCGATATTTGACGGATTGATCCGTGATCCGACTTTTTGGTTTTCGGATCGGATTACCGTTCACTAGTTGTTAATATGGCACTTTATTGATATTAGAATGTCAAAAAAAGGGATAAATTCAAAACTTTAAAGCTTTACTTTTTATAAATGATTTTTTTAACAGATTCAATTTTTTTTTATGATATTTCAATTAAGTCCGCAAAAAATAGAAGAAATATTGCGATTCGGCAGTCGACTGTTTCAACGTTGACACTGATCGTGGCATTTGATATTTTTAATAAAAACACATACATTTGCTTAAAAAAAGTTAAACCATTCACACTTTTTTACGAGTAGCTCAAAATTATTAAAAAAGTTGTTTTCTTTTAGCTATAACAAATTACAATTACAATAAAAAAAGTCAATTGTTTTTAAAAGTGCATATAAGACGGGAAAATATAAAAGTTTTCATTTTTTTCCATTTGCAAGAAATCATCATCATTTTTTGTAAATGAATTCAATAAGCGCGTCTTTCTGACTTAAAGGAGGCGGATGTTTTGATACAGTTTCGTAATCTTAGACTTTCGTGATTTTCAGGAAAACTGAGAGTCTCGAAACGAAAATGCATCTTTTTTGATAATAAAAATTTAAAAAAGGGTCATTTTCGTTTCAAGACTTTCAGTTGCCTGAAAATCACGAAAGTCTAAGATTACGAAACTGTATCAAAACATCCGCCTCCTTTAATAAGGCCACACTTTTTGAGTCTTATTCATCAACTAAGACGAGCTTATTGAATTCATTTACAAAAAATGATGATGATTTCTTGTAAATGGAAAAAAAATGAAAACTTTTATATTTTACCGTCTTATATCAGTGATTTTATTAGTAAATAATGTATAAAATTGTTGTAAATAAAATTGTAGAACTTTTTGTGAATTTTTTAGTTTTGTTTCAAAAATACAGTATAATTGCTAAATCAACTTTTTTAAATTAATTTTCTGAGATCTTTTTTTTTACGAAATGTAACATAAAACAACAATAAATACAGTAATAAAAAATACAGTAAAATTTCATTCTTCATCTTCTTCTTCACCAAAACTTAACAAATTCTTATTTTGCTTTTTCTTAATTGCATCATCACGTTTTCGTTCAGCTTCTAATCTCAAAGTTTTATCTTTAATAATTTGTTCTTTGTCTGCTGCATCTTCAACAGTTTCATCATTGATTCGTTTAATTGGCTTTTTAAAAGTAATCTTTCCTTCTTCAATCTTTTTCTTATCATCTTCAGCTTCTTTCTTTCGAACTTCTTCATCAAATTCTGTTTGAGAAATATCAGTTTTTTCATTTAATACAACAACTTGTGGCCGATCTTCTTCTTTTAAATTTCTGATATCATCTTCTTCCTTTTCTTCTTCTTTTGTTTGTCTTGTTTCAGGTTCAAATTTATCTTCAACGGTTGTTTCACGATATCCCATGCCTTGTTTCATTTTTCGAATAAATGGTGGATCTCCATTATCAACATATCGAATACTTTGACGTTGTTGATAATTTAATGGTTTATCTTCTTTATTATTTGACATTTCTCAAATAAATATGATTAAAAATCTTTGTAAGAAATATAAACACAGTAATCAAAGGTTAAAAACCAATTAAGGCAAAAGTGATCAGTTAAAACTTTTATAATTTATTCAAACAAGAGAAACAAAAATAAGGAATTTTAAAATAAGAAAAGAGATCATTGAATATTGTGTTGGACATCGAAGAATCCAATAATTTAACGTCGAACAGTACTGATGTAATAAACTAAAACATAAAAATATATGTAGCTTTTGTAATGCTTTGTTTCTCATTCGATATCAAAAATAAAACTTACCATTATTTCCACGAATAAATGCATCACCATATTTATTCTTTAATTGACCATTTTGATATTCTTCTGTTTGTTCAAGTGCAATATTCATAAATCCATCAAGACAAGAAAGAATTCCACGATAATCTGTTCCATTGGTAAGTTTTACAACAACTGGCTTTCCAACAATTGTTTTAAGAAATTCATTTGGATTTTGTCGTTTTGTTACTGCGCTCATAGTTTTTATATACTATAAAAACAATAGATATTAAATTTCAAAATCTTCCATAAAAAACAAAAACAATTTTACATTTTTCGAAAAGCTTTTTAGCTAGGTTACTGTATGCCTGTGATAATAAAATAATCAAAAAAAATTTGAACATTTTATTTTTTATTAATGACGAGACAAAATAGCAATAAAACAAAAAATAGAGATAAACTCATTGATTTTGGTACAGATTAACAAAAAAGAGAAGAAAGTATATAAAACAAAGACCAAAAAAAGAGTGAAAATTTGCAAAGTTTGTAAAAAATGTACAATGATCTTTTGGTATATTTTCGAAAGTTAGTATAAACAAAGAAATATAAAATCATACAACATAGAAAAATTTATAATTTTACTAATCTGCATAACGTTGATAAAAAAAAGTTATTTATTAGTTCAAAATAATAAAGAAATGTACCGGTAGTAAGTTTGATGAGGAAAAATGGACAGAAGTCTTTATTCACAGGGGTTAATATCTTTTTGTTTATTCATCACCTTGGCCGCTGTCATCATCATGTTCACATTCTTCTTCATTATCTAAAAAAAAGAAGATTACAATGTGCGGCGATACTTTGATTCCAAGCGCATGCGATTTTCGTGGGAGAATTTTTTTCAGTCGCAAATCTTTTCGCGAGAAAAGCGCATGCGCTGGAATCAAAGTATCGACAGGTATTGTATTTAAAGATAGAAAAAAATAGATCCTATGTACCTACCACTTTCATACTCGTAATCATAATAATCTTCATCTGCATCCATAAGATCAGCTTCATGTGGCTTCTTCTCTGCTTTAACAATATATTCTTCAATTGTTTCAGGAACTTTTACACCATCTTTAAGAGCCAATTCTTTAGACTTTAGTACTTGTTCTTTAACAATAACAGCATATTTATTATTTACACCATTCTTCCAATCACGATACATAACAGATGCATCAACATTGGCAGGAGATGATGTATTTGGTTCATTGAGCAAACTAATCACAGATAAAAGAACTGTTCTGACACTTTGAGTTGGATTCCATCGTTCAGAAGGCAATTCACCAGATTGTGGATCATCAACTGGAGGATGTAAAATGCTAATACAAATTTCACCATTATCATAAACATTTGGATGATAAATAGTATTGATAAATTTCATGGCTAAAAATAATATTATTAATTGCTAATTAAAATAAAAAGATTGTACCTGGTGGAGCATATGGATAATTTGGTGGAAATTTGAGAGTGGCTTTGAAATAACCTCCCTAAAAATACAAATGTTAGCCTTTAATGTCATAAGAATCATAGAAAAAACTTACTTGATAAAGAGTTCCTGGTGGACCAAAGATCCCAACAGTCCATTTGAAAAGACAATCATCATCACATGTTACAGTAAAGCCTTCAACCGGTTCACTTTGAAGACTTTTTAATTCTAGTTGCAACGCACGCATAGCAGAAGAAGATAATGATGATGGATGTGACATTGTGACCAACTATAAAAAAGATTATAATAATTAGCGTAAGTGTAAAAGCTACTAAAAAAAGAACAAACTCGAGTTACTCGTAAAAACAATTCAAAAAAAGTATTGAATTTGAGGTCGAACTCCGCGCGTTTTTTGCTACACTTGTACCGGGGCGTACAATTTAAATCAATTGAGAAAAAAAAGAGAGGAGGAGAGAAGGGGAAAGAAAAAAGAATGAGAAAAAAAGCTTGGGAAAGCATGCAAATAGTATAGACAGTTTTTTATTTCAATGTCAATCAGATCAGAAACGAAAAAAAATTTTAAAAAAGAATAAAAAAACTAGAAGGAAAAAACATGATGACGTGAAAGCACAAAATGTCTGTGACAACACTTTTTTTAAAGTCCAAAACAAAGCAGGTAACCAACCACAAGCCAAAAAGCACAAGATACAAGTTAATTCTTGGACTATCAAAAACTGGAAAGAAAATAAGCAACAACAGAAAAAAATGAGCAAATCATTTGACAAAAAAATAGGCACCAAACAACACATTGTTTTCTCTCAACATTTTTTTCATCAATTAATAAAAAAGGTCAGTCACGGGATTGATAAAGCTAAACTATTATCATTCAATAATGAATTTAAAAGACTTTAAATGTTAATAATTATCAAAAAAAGCAGTAAAACAAACTAAAAAAGTAAAGTTTTAAAAAAGATCGATTAAAGAAAAGAGAGAGAAAAAAGTTTGTGCTATTTTTTTGTGTGTCGTTCGAATGTTCTAAAAAGTTTCGAAAAAAAATCTTGAAATCAATTAAGTCGAGATCAACCGTAATGAGTTCAAATTTTAAATTTTTGTTACCTAACCATAAAAAAACTTTTGCCCAATTTCCCGTTTTTTTTTTCTTCTATAAAACTCATGACATAATTCAAACAAAATCCTTTGAGATTAGCTTAGCGGGGTGATTTATGAATTTCAAAAAAATATATTTTAAAACATGATTTTATCCAAAAATGTAACTGGAAAATATTTTTATGATATTTTTAGCGGGAAAAATTCTAAAACAAATGAAGAAATTTCTAGAGAAAAAAAAGGGAGTGTTATCAGTTGTGTTGGGAACAAAAAAGGTAATGAGATTGCAAACTTTTGGAGCGGATGGTGGTTTTAATGGTGAATATGTTAAAAATTTGTAGTTATAAACTTTTGTATATATCAAATTAAAATATCAATCAGCTTTTTTTATAAAAACATGACTTTTAAAAAAGCAGGAAATAAAACAGATGGTTGGAAGGGGGGTTGCTTTGTCCTTGGTCTTTCGTATTTTTTTTTTTCCTTAGCAACACGGAAGAAATATATTTCAAGTTTAAACAATTTCTTTCAAAAGATTTTTTTCAAGCTGAAATTATTTTTTTTCTTGTAAAAAGAGTTTAACGAATATTTAATCAGCTTGGTTTTTTATAATGATTTACATGAAAGCGGAAGCGTACGTAAATATTAAAACAAGATGGTAATGGAACATAAAAATATGTAACTTTGTAAAATATGGGGAAAAATTGCATCTTAAAAAATGAGAGACGACGACAATCACGCGCAGAAAAAAGCAGTTTTCTTTTGTTCATCTCATTATATTTAGAGGTTTCTGATTTGTCGTCATCTTTTCTTATTTCTTTTTCTCCAAAAAAAACAGACAGACAAATATTAAAAACGAGAAAAAAATCCAGCAACATGTTGTTTTTCTCCATATTTTACAAAGTTACACATTCAAGGCTTCAAATTTTTTTATCGATTATTTTCGGTAAAAACTGTAGGCTTTTTGGGAATCTAAAAAAGTTGTTTTAAGGAAGCCGCGTAACATGGTTAATGGTAGGTGATTGTTGTCTTTAATTTTTGTACAAAAAAGGTGAAGCAAATATAATAAAACGAAGGGATTCTGTTTTTGGAACAAAAACAAATGATGACTTTTTCTATTAAGATCATCATCATTATTTTTATTTTTCATATTAAAAAATATTAGAAAAAAAAGGGTGGTAAAAGCAGTAAGAAAAAATATCTTTTTTTAAATGAAGAAGCAAGCAAGTTTATTTTAAGAGAGCAATGATCGAATAAAAAGACGACGATGACAAAAAAAAGAAATAGTGAAGAAGAAAAAAATATTCAGTGTGCGTTTTTGCTGCTTTGTTCATCGTTGGCGATGGTGGTGGTGCTTCAGCTTTTCTTTCCTTTCCCCCATTTAAACTGAAAAAGAGAAGAAATGGGGTGAAAGACTTACAAACAAGTAAGTAAAATTTGTCCGACTTCTTTTTTTCAAAGCACCAAAATGGATGATTCTTTTAGTTTTTTGGGTGGAAAAAAATGTGACGGCGAAAAATGTGGTGGACAAGGAATAGAAAAAGAATATACGCACATGTGATGACTTTTACCAACCATCACATCACCTTTTATAACTAACAACCAAAGCAAAGCAAAAGAGAGAAGAGGAAAAAAGGGGGTTTAACGCGTGCCAGTCGGATGATTTGATTGGACTTCTTTTTTTTTTCGTTTGTTTCATCGATGAATTGGATAAAAAAATATTGAGTTTTCAAAGAAAAAAAAACCAACAAACATATAAAAAACACATAGAACAACAGCAGCAGTCAGCACAGCCCCCTATGGCGACAATGACACACTTGGGAGAGAGGAAAAAAGCTGACTTTCAAAAAGCAGGGTAAAAAGCAGCTGTTTTATTTTCATTTGAAAAAAAAACTAGACTGTAGAAATAAAATACATTTTTGTGGGGAGAAATTTCTATGGGTGGAACTATTTTAGCTTTTTTTGACGAAAAAACTTAAAAAATTTAAACGGTTTCAATGGTTTCGGCTTTCAAAAAAAGAATTGTAGTTTAGAAAAAAAATTTTTGTTTAAAAACTTTTAAGACTTTTAAACGTAAAAGAAAAAATATGTTTAGTAAAACAAAAACAAGTTAACGTAAAAAAATTACATCCCGAACGGAAACTACAGTAGCCCTCATTTTGAGAATTTTTTTTACAATTTGCTGTAAAATAATATTTAATTGATATTAATATTTGGTAAGTTTTTTAATAATTAATCTAAAGAACCAGAAGATTAAAATACAAAAAAGAGAACAGAAAATGTGTGAACCAGGGCTGTCCGGGATCCCGGATCCCGACCGTTTTTCCGGAATTTTTGTCCCGTCCCGGAATCCCGGATTTTTGGCCGGGATTCCGAGATTTATTTTTAGCATAAATATGTTAAAAAATTCAATTTAACTTGCAGATTTTTTGCTATAAAATTGATTTTGCCCTTTTAAAACGTTACGCATATGGAAATTTTTGCTTATTTCGTCAGACTAATATAAAAATACGGTGTGTCGACTGCCTGCAAAAGTATCTCGTCAGACAATTTAAATTTTTGATCCCTATCTCTGAGACATCCAAGCTGTTTTTAATATTATTTTTTATCTTAAAACAAAGTTTACTACCCCAAAAATATAATTCAGCTGAAAAATTACAAAAAAATATTATAAAATAGCTCAAATTTTCAGTTCAAAAGAGATAGATGGCCAATGTGTGTCTCTCTCTTAAACATGACGACACCGACACACGACGAGACAGCGCAACACACCGTGAAAAATCTAAAATTTATTCTCTTTCTTTTATTTTTTACCTATTTTGATATAGCACCAAATTTTTGAAATTGCATATGGCACCAAATTAAAGATCAATTTAGTATTTTGAACAAAACTATTTTATTTTTTGCTTCTTTTTAATCATTAAAATTTAATGTCCCAAAAAATAAATTGGTGTTTTTTCTAAAAATTAACTTAGATTCGGCAAATCACGAAATCCCGTCCCGGACAAAAAAGCCAGTCCCGGACAGCCCTGGTGTGAACTGCAAAATCCCTTTTTTCAAGAATTATTTTTCCCAAAACAAAAGTGCGTTCTATTTAAATATATTTTCATCTAATAATCCTTAAAGATAAAATATTTCTTCCCTCATTTTTTTGGAGAATGAAACCTCAAAAATGAAATGAAGTCATTCATTCATAAAATTCCCCTAAAGAGAAATGAGTCAAATAAAAATTAATTTTTGATTTATGAAAACTCATTAATTTTTTTTTGAAAAAAGGGTGTATAATTTTAAACAAACGACAGATGTAATAATTTTTATGCGGGAAATTACGTAAAAGAAAAAAATCAATCACGGAAGTACGACTGTGTTTGGAAATTGGAACGCTTCTCTTTTCTTTTTTTTTAAAAAACTGCTTTGAAAAAAAGAAAGAAAAAAGCATTGTAAGATTATCTCCTCTTTTTTTGCTTATCCTTTTTCTTTGCTGGTTTTTAACTTTAGATTATTTTAAAAACGCGGAACTCATTTTAAATGTAATTATTTAAAATATACTTCATATTACGTAAAAAGTTTAAACTTTTAGAAAAAAAGGTTAAACACAATTTTCAATTTTTAAGTAGAAAAAAGAGAAAAAAGGGGGTTATAAAAGTAAAAAAGCAATTTCAATAGTTTTAAACTTCTTTTCTCATTTTTTTTAAAAACTGCTGCTGTCAAATGAAATGTCGTTTTCATAAAAAAATGGGGAGAAAAAAAAAGAAATGTGACAAAGTTTTTGGAATTCTTGAAAATTGTTAAAGCAAAAAAGGGGCGGTAAATTGATATTATTTTCTTTTTTTTTTTATTTTGAAAAAACGGATAATTGCTTTAAGATTACCGTAATTATTAAAGTGTAAAAAATATAAGTAAAATTATGAATAAAAGTTTTTATTTAATTAATAATATTATTTTACTTTTTAATCATTTATGTGTGTCGATAACGTATAAAATAAAAGTACTTTTTAAGTAAAAAGAGTGTCATCAAACACACACTTTTTTTTTATAGAAAATGATGAATGAAATTTAAAGTTTTGTCCAGGGTTGTTATTTCCGCAAACCCAATTTTTCAGATTTTACATATCGCACCCGAAAAATTTAAAAACATGATTCACGAGTAACTACCCTTTTTTTACCTATATTAATTCGTTCTAATTATTTTTAAAGCTAAAAAAATCTATTTTAATTTAAAAAAATTAGAATTTTTAAAAAATTTTGGTAATTATATACCCAAAATTCCGGGAAATTAATTTCATTTCCCGCAAAAATCGGGAAATTTCCCGGGAAATTTCCCTGGGAATTTCCCGCTAATTTCCCGGGAATTTCCCTTTGACAACCCTGGTTTTGTCATAAACCAAAGTTTGAAAAGGTCAAAGAAAAGTTTAAGAAATTGCGACTAAAGACCGGAAACAAAATCTTTATTTTATGTTAAAAACAAAAACATTTAAAAGGCATTTGAGCAAAAACTACAGTACGCTTGGATTAAGGCATGTGATAATAAGTTGAAACCTTTTGCTTTGTTTTTTTATTTATACACTTGTTATATGCTGAAAAAAAATATTAAATACAAATAGAAATTTTTTCTATGGAGTTATTGTAAACATTGATTATGAGGGTTCAATTCAACATTAAATGTGTCTTGTTTTTTGCCAAAATAAAAAAAGCTGAAAAAAATTTTAAAGCATCAAAGTAAGTTAAAAAATTTACGTGACAAAAGATAAAAAATGAGGCACAGGCCTTTTCTTCGAAAACAAAAAATTCCGATAAAAGTTCATTTGTTCATCCATAAAATGGGCTATTAATCCTTAAAACAAAAGGCTTTAAAGAGTAATGCATCCAAGCTACACCCAAATTTAGAACACCACGAAAAAACAATCTTTTCAACAAAACTAAAATTAAATTTTATTTTAAGCTTATCAAAGTAGAAAAGAAAAGATTTTTTTAACCCTTCAAAGAACGTCTGCATTTAAAATCGATGCCGTTTGTTATGTCTCACAAACTTCAAACTGATATCAAAATTGAAGAATGTTTCTTATCCGTAAAAGAATCTATAGTTTAAATTCAACATAGCAAACGTTGATAAAAGTAAGCTTTTCTATCATGTTTTTTTAAGCCAATATAAAAGGTGGTCTATTTTCATTGCAATCACTGATTTGATTTTACAGTGTACCAGTCAGTGTTCGAGTTTAAGCTTCTTCTAAACTTTTTTTTTGCGGTGATGAATTTTTTTCCTGACAAAATCTGAAAAATTTGAATTTATGTGATTTTTTTTTTTGAAAATTTAAACTTAAATTCTAAAGCTTCCAATTTTTTTTATATTATAAAAAATTAATCCCAAACTTTTACAGCTTTGAATTACAAAATATTTTAGAAAAAGAATATGTCACCCCAATGCCTAAACCATCATATTACACATGTAATATTTGATTATGATGGTGTAATTCAAGATACCGAAAAAGTATATTTTACTGCAAATGATGCTGCACTTCGTGCATTTGGTAAATCATTTAATAATATAATGAAAGCAGAAATTATGGGCCGCTGTAATGCCGTTGAATGGATTTTACAAACAACAGGATTAGCGGAATTTGGGGTTACTGTAGAAAAGCACGATATGATTTATAATCAAGTTGTTGAAACTTTGCTTCCTGATGCCCCATTAATGCCAGGAATTGTAAATCTTATTGAATATCTTCAACGTGAAAATATTCCATATGCAATTTGTTCCGCGGCAAATGAAACAGATTTTGAAAGGAAAACTCGAAAGCTAAAACCATTCATTGCAAAATTTCCTTTGATTGAATTAGTCGGGGAAGATAGAACCGTAAAACATGGAAAACCGGCTCCAGATCCATATTTGGCAACAATTAAACGATTCACTGTTCCACCAAAATCAAATAAAAATGTTTTGGTTATTGAAGATTCAATCAATGGTGCCAAATCTGGATTAGCTGCCGGTTGTACAACAATTTTTGTTCCACGAGCTGAATTCAAGCCTTTTGATTTTGAAGAACGAATTGCTTGTATTAAACCAAAACTTGCAGAAATTTTAAACACATTAGAAGATTTTGAACCAGAAAAATATGGTTTTCCGCAAATGTAAATTTATTTTAACACTTTTTTTGTGTTTTTGATATCTTTTTGCCATATATCATCTTTTTTCATAAAACGACGTTTCAAATTTTAAAGGAATAAATGATAAAACACAAAACAGCAAAGTACAGTACTCAAGCATTTAAAACTTTTCCTTGTTTACAAACTTCGCAAAATTCCAAAATGACAATTTTTATAGTTGCATGAAAAAAGCAAACAAAAATTTTAAAAACAAAAAAAATATTTTAAAAAATTAATGTAAAACCATTAAAAAGAAATTCGTAAGCAATCAAAATTCAAAAAAAAAAGCTTCACAAAAAAAAGTTTTGCAATGACGTTGCGTTGCGTGCAACATGCAACCATTTTACACGATCAACAAAAAAAGAAAACTTTTTGTTTCTAGAAAATCGTCATACTTTTACAAGTTTAAACTTGTAAGCTTTTGTATTAAATTCTGTAAATCCTTTTATCTGATCAACTTTAACAAAAATGGATGGTATTATTCAAATGTTACCTGCTCCATTACGGCGCTTTTCAACTTACATTGATTTTGTTGGACAAGCAAAAGCTGAAAGAATCTTTCAAGTATGATTTTCACTTTCTTTTTTAAAACTTTCTTAATCCTTTCTTTAAATTTATAGGTTGTGATTGTCATTGCATCAGTTATTGGATTTATTGTTGGATATCTTTTACAACAACTTTGGTTAACTTTTGCAATTTTGGGTGGTGGCTTTGTTGTAGCAAATTTAATCATTCTTCCATGTTGGCCGTATTTCCGCAGAGATCCTATTCATGTAAGTTTTGTTTATCATTTAAATTTCAATGAAATGAAAATTTTAGTGGCAACCTAATCCAGCTGAAGAAAAAAAGGCAACAGCACCAGCTCCGTCAAAGAAAGAAGGAAAGAAACACAAGTAAAATGTGTATTTTTTTTATCTGTTATTTTACTATTATTTATTTGGTTCACTTTGTTTAATTACGTTGTATCACTGCGATAAATTTTAATATGGAATTTTGAAATCCTAATAAAACATATTGGTTTATTTACCGAAAAATGACAATACTTTTTACATTTTTTGAGCAATGTTTCTTAATTTCATATATGTTTAAAGGGAATTATGGCTTCGAGAAGGTTATTATTGTCTTCATTTCGATCTGGATATGGATTCAGAAGATTAACTACTGCTCATTTACTTAGTGAATCAAAATTGCTTACTGCAAAAGTTGTTCCAACAAGTGCCAATTTTCAGAAACATTTTTCATCAAAGTAAGAATTTTTGGATTTGTTTTAAATCAAAGATGTTTATTGGTTTTTAGTAGTTCAAATAATAATGACAACAATAATGATAATCCTGATATTGATATGAAGAATATCTCCGAAATTGTTGAAAGTGATCTTGGAGGAGCTCCATCGCCTCAAACAATTCCAGAAGTTTTTCCTGATGTTCCATTAATTGCTGTCAATCGTTATCCATTATTTCCTGGTTTTATAAAGAAAGTTGATGTATGTCGTTTGGTTTAACATAGTTTAAAGCTTTAATTTTTTACTATTTAGATTGTCAATGATAAAAAACTGCAAGAAATTATTCGCAGACGTGTTGCAATGCGACAACCTTATGTTGGAGTTTTTGTTAAAAAAGATGATGAGTAAGTTTATGAATTCTATAACACTTTTAAAAACATGTTTTTTAGGAATAATAGTGAAACAGTAGGATCATTGGATGAAATTTACAATGTTGGTTCATTTGCTCAAATTCTTGAAATGCGTGATATGGGAGTCGTTGTCGAACTGGTACTTTCTGCTAATCGAAGAATTAAAATTACTGAAGCTCTTGATGATAACGGAACAGATACAACAGCAGAAGAAGATTATTCCAATTCCCCTGTTGCACGTTTGAATAATCGTCGAACAGGACAAAATAAAAAATCTGTTGCAAAGCGAAAGAAAATTGAAGAACAAGAAGCAAAGCAAAAGGAAGAAGATGAAGCTAAAAAAGGAGCTGCAAATGAAGCTGATTCTTTGAAACCTGAAGAAAAACGAATTGTACTTGTTCGTACTGAAAATGTTGGAAATACACCGATTGAAAGAACCATTGAAATGAAAGCGTCAATGCAAGCCATTGTACAAAGTTTTAGAGAAATAGGTATGATATACTATAGCTTTTTGGTTATTGAAACAAATTTAATTTTAGTAAAATATTCACCACTTTTTGGGCAACAAGTTAATTTGTTACTTAATCCAAACCAACATGTTATTGAAAATCCTGTTTATCTTTGTGATTTGGTTGCAACAATGGTACAATCTGCAGATACAAATGATTTGCAACAAATGTTGGAAGAAGAAAAGGTTAGTTGAAAATTATTTTTGGATTACTGTAGCATTGATATTTATTAGATTCAAAAACGTCTTGATCATGCAATGCTTTTACTTGAAAAAGAAAAAACTATTGCAAAATTGCGACATGATATTAATAAAGATGTTGAAAAAAAAGTTCAAGAGCAGCATCGAAAATATCTTCTTAATGAACAACTTAAAGCAATTAAACGTGAATTGGGAATTGAAAAAGATGATAAATCAAGCATTATTGAAAGAATGAGAGAACGTTTGAAGGAATTGACTGTACCCGAACATGTTATGAAAGTTATTAATGAAGAAGAACAAAAATTAAATTTTCTCGATCCACATTCGAGTGAATTTTCTGTTTCCCGCAATTATCTCGATTGGTTAACAAATATTCCATGGGGAAAATATTCTGATGAAAATTTAAATCTTTTACAAGCTCAAACAATTCTTGATGAAGATCATTATGGAATGAAAGATGTAAAAGAAAGAATTCTCGAATTTATTGCTGTTGCTGCATTGAAAAAAAAAGTTGGTGGTAAAATTTTATGCTTCCATGGTCCACCAGGTGTTGGTAAAACTTCAATTGCTCGTTCAATTGCAAGAGCTTTAAATCGTGAATATTATCGCTTCTCGGTTGGTGGTATGACAGATGTTGCTGAAATTAAGGGCCATCGAAGAACATATATTGGTGCAATGCCAGGAAAAATGATTCAATGTTTAAAAAAGGTCAAAACTGAAAATCCTCTTGTTTTAATTGATGAAGTTGATAAAATGGGTGGAGCTGGTAAGCTTATATCTTTTTACATATCTTTCATATGCTTAATTACATTTTAGGCTATCATGGTGATCCATCTTCTGCATTGCTTGAACTTTTGGACCCTGAACAGAATGCAAACTTTATGGATCATTTCTTGGACGTTGCTGTTGATCTTTCAAAAGTTTTATTTATTTGTACTGCAAATGTTATTGATACAATTCCTGGACCTTTAAGAGATCGAATGGAACTTATTGAAGTTTCAGGTTATGTTGCTGAAGAAAAACTTAATATTGCACAAACTTATTTAATTCCTCAATGTCGCAAAGAATGGTAACTTTTATTTTATTTTAAATACTATTCTAATATGGTTTCATTACAGTAACTTATCTGAAGATCAACTTGAAATTGAACCAGATGCTCTTGAAATTCTTATTAAACAATATTGTCGTGAATCTGGTGTTCGTAATCTTCAAAAACATATTGAAAAGGTATACTGTGACTTTGTAAAAACGTTTTTAATAAATTTGATTTTAGATTTTCCGAAAAGCTGCTTTCAAAATTGCTGGAAGAAAAGAAGATGATAAAGAAAATCAAGATGATAAAATTGACGTAAATTCAGAAAATCTTGGAAAATTTGTTGGCCGTCCGAAATTTACTTCCGATCGTATGTATGAAATTACTCCACCTGGTGTTATTATGGGACTTGCATGGACTGCTATGGGTGGTTCAGCACTTTATATTGAATCTTCACTTCGAAAACGATATTTACCTGGAAAGCGTCAATCCCTTCCTGATATTGTTCCTGAAGATGGAAAACCACAAGGTGCACCACCAACTCCAGAAGGAAGTTTAGAAGCAACTGGGCATTTGGGAGATGTTATGAAAGAATCAATGAGAACTGCATATACTGTAGCAAAGAATATTTTAATGAAGAAATGTCCTGATAATGAATTCCTTGAATTGGCACATGTTCACGTTCATGTCCCTGAAGGTGCTGTACCAAAAGACGGCCCTTCAGCTGGTTGCACAATTACAACTGCATTACTTTCTTTAGCCTTAAATCTTCCTGCTCGTCAAAATATTGCAATGACTGGTGAAATTTCGTTAACTGGAAAGGTTTTACCGGTTGGTGGAATTAAAGAAAAAATTATTGCGGTTTGTTTCTTTTTTTTCTATGGTTACAGTAATCTAATACAACAATGATTTAGGCTAAACGTGCTGGTGTAAATTGTGTTATTTTACCAAATGAAAATAAGAAGGATGTTGAAGATTTGCAAGATTTTATCAAAAATGATGTCGAAATACATTATGCTGAAACCTATGATGATGTCTTCAAAATTGTTTTTCCTGATTTTAAATCAGAATAGTTGATTTATTGTTATTATTGAGTTAGTTAGGAATTTTTACTGTTGAAATAAAATTATTAAGTAATATTTGTTTATTATAAAAATTATTTTATACTGTAACAGATGAAACAGCTTCCAACCAAGATTGTTTTCCTAATGACATTTACAGGAATAAACATTAATTTTCCTCAAAAACTTCATTCGATTAAAAGAGGTTTTTATGCGGCGATATTAAGAACACTATAAGATAGCTAGTGTTCGGGCTAGCAGCAGTCCAAAAAAAAAAAGATTTCTGAACCTTTTAGTTTTTTTATAGTCTTATGAAACATTTCATTTTGTTTTACACCATCTAGAGTAGGAAAATTTTATATTACCGTAAAAATCTTACGATACAAACGTCTTTTTTGTCATTCACAAAGTTCTTGGCGCGAAAAATGTTACAAATCTCGAATTTTCAATTTCCAAAATTTTTTCATATTTTTTTATTTAAAAGTTCTGATTCAGAAACTTGCTAATTATTAAAGATTCGTTCTTCTTTGTAAAGATTAATATAAATGTTCCGCATTGATTTAAGCTAAGGAAAATCTGTGACTTTGTAATTTTTACTTGCTAACTATTTTGTTTGTAAAGATTAATAACTTGATTAATATTTTTAGTTATGGAAGATTTACCTGACGTTATTAAATCTTTTCTTAAAGAACCACCAGAAACTGCAGAAAGTTCAAAGCCATCAGAAAATGAAGAGGATTCTTTTCAAATGCCCAACAATGATGAAGAAGATGAAAGTAAAGAAACAGCTGAAGAAAAAGCAGAGCGTGAATTGGATGATAGAAAATCTCGTGAAGCATTATTAACCGGTGAACAACGTGCAAATATTCTTGAAAGATGTGAAAAGTATAAAGCTGATGGAAATGAACATTTTGGTAATGGCCGTTGGAAAGAAGCAGAAGATTGTTATTCACTTGCAATTGAATCATCAACTTTATTAATGAAATCTGAATGTGCAATTTATTATAGTAATCGTGCAGCAGCAAGAATTAAGCGGGAATTATGGGATGCTGCTATTGAAGATTGTAATAAAGCTGAAGAACTTGGAGCACCAAATAATAAACCACTTGAAAGACGTGCATATGCTCAATTACATTCAAATGATGAAAAGAACCTTGATGGAGCGGTTGAAGATTATAAGAAGCTTCTTGCCGAAAAACCAACACATAAACCATATTTAGAAGCTAAAGCTTTGCTTGAAAAGAAAGTTGCTGAAAGAAATGAAAAGCTCAAAAATGAAATGTTTGGAACTCTCAAAAGTCTTGGAAATATGTGTTTGAAGCCTTTTGGTCTATCAACAGAAAACTTTGAACTTGTGCAAAATGCCGAAGGCGGATATTCTGTAAACATGAAAAAATAAACGGGTATGTCTGTGTATTGAAAATTTTTGTTGTAATGTTAAATTTGTTCTTTATTCTAAATAAAAACAAAACCGCCTATTACAATAACAATTGTCTGTTATCACAAAAACAACAGCTGGAGGACAAAATTGAAGCCTATGATACAAAAATATGATCAATGGAATTTACCAAATATAACGTCCAATAAAATCTGGAATCCATTTATCATAAAATTTAGGTGCTGAATATTCACTGTGATGATGGAATAACAATTCATCCATTTGAGATTTTCGAGGTGAATGAGCAAAAACTTCTAATTGTGCCGGATCCCACCATTTTTCACCCAATGTATAATAAACAGGTTCACCAAACCATGTACCAGTTTTCCATCCCGGGACATCTTTCATCAATTCATTTTCAATTTCACGATTCTTTTTAAGAAGTCTAAGCCATCTAAATTTAACGAATTTTTATAAATTCAATATCCAAAAAAGTAAGCTTACTCTCGGTCACGTTCAGCAGCAATAAACGGTTCCATAGCATTAAGAATATCACGATCTTCAAATTTTTCTGTTTGACGATGTCGCTTTTGATAATATGCTTGATAAATACCAAAAACAGCACAACCAACTAATCCAGGAATAATAATACCAGCTAAAAACATTAGTTTAAGCAAGTTACCAAATTTTGAATGAATAAAAAACGCTTACGTCTCCAAAGGACTTTTGGATAGGTTCTTTCCCAATTAAATTTTCGATATCCACCTGGTGGTGGCATATCTTGTTGATATTGTGGACCCTTCGACATGTTGAAGGCTAAAAATACAAATGTATTAAAACAAAAACTTTTATAAAATTGATAAAATAAACATGCAAATGTTAAACGCGATAAGCATAAAAAGTTGATAAACTCGATATCGATCGCTTTTTCCAATATGCCAATAATATCAGTACTAAAATACAAAGCTCGTAAACGTAAAGAAGTTTTAAAAATGTAACCAATTCACCAAATCAATACAAAGACATTATCATTTTTATAGTAAAATTTGCAACACAGTTTTTGAAAAAATAATAAAACATGGGAGAAACAAATATTCGTGTAAAGAAATATTGAGTTGAAAATTTTTGCGAGCTTTTTTGAAAAATTGTTTGTTAAAGTTTTGTTATTCATTTGATATCAGCGTTCATTTTAAAAATACAACGCAATGATTCCATAAAAATGTTATTTATAGTTTTAGTAATTCTATCTAATAGTGTCCTGGGTAAGAAAAGTTGTTTCTTTACAATTAATATGTGGAAGATGGGTTACGGTATTAAGAGAAATTACAATAGTATTGCAGTGCAAATTCTCTCTTTATTTTTTTAAATGTTTCTATTTGTGTTGTGCTGATATTTTTTATATTTACGAGGTATTCAGATTATTTAACATCAGCAAAAAATCCCAAAATTCAGAAGCCCACCATATTTTCTTTGATAAAAAACGTGAAACGCTAACGTTTTTTACCAAAGAAATATTTTGTGCTTTTTACGATTTTACTTTTATTTTTTAAAACAATAATGAATGTTTGAAAATATGAATATTATGATAAATCAATTACATGACGGCCAGCATACCTGATTTGGGGGGTCGGATTTTTTGATCTGAGGTCCGGTCCCCCTGGTCATGCTGGGGGAATTTTGCGAGCTCGACTTTGGTATATGTAAAAAAACTTTCGGGGGCGCTTCGCGCCGCCGAAAAAATCGTAAGGGTCCCCCCTTTGCGTATATTTTTGGATACGAATTTTTCGTTTTTTGATTCCGATTTTTTATTTTGCTTTCTATTCGAACTATATTTTCAGATATTAAATCTGTATTATTATTTGTTTATAAAAATTGTTGTTACTTTTAAATACTACTTTTATTTTATTTAATAGACAAAGTAATAGTTCAAATTTAAATTACTGCGCATGTTTTCAATTAAGTCGAACTTGTGGTGTTTCATCATTTGGAGGAAACTTATTGCAAAGGAATAAATCAATACGATAATTGTTCAAACGAGCGTCGGAGTACATTTCCAAAATTGACAAATCATTATTTACGTACCAATTATCTGAACAAAAAAGTCTATTTTTTTAGTATGCGGCTAAGGCTCGTATATGTCTTCGGGTTATACAATATTTGACGTTATTAAAGAAATATTTTTGGCCCATAAACAAAATGTAGAACAAAAAGAATTTGAACAAAAATTAGAAAAATTCAAAGAAGAATATAAAGATTTTAAAAATATTGTTGCACGTAAGTTTTTCAAATCAAATATTTTTAATCCGACAATGTTTAGTTATTGATGATGTTTTTCCATTAACTGCTATCATTAATCATCAAATTATTTCAATTCGACAATCAGAATACAATTATGTTGAATTAATGGAAAAAATTTCAAATTCTGTCGGAAAAAAGATAACAGTTTTCTGTTACTTCCGTAAGTCAATATACAAAAGTTTTTTGAAAAAGTGGTATTTTGCAGGAGATGGTGAAGAAATCAAATATTCTGAAAGTTCTTCACTTTCAGGATTATTATCTTTCTGGATTGCAAGTAATAAAACAATAAATATTAATTCTTGTTCAAATTGTGAGGGACAAGGGGTTACTGTAATGCAAAAATTTAAAATTTTTATGGGGTCTTTGTATTTCTGTTTTTTGAATGAATTAATTTAATTTGAATTGAATTTATTTTTATATTATTGAAAGTCATTGAATAAAAAAGTCATATTATTCCCGCATACGTTTTCCAATCCAAAAAATTTAACAAAGCAATATAGACAAAAGACGAAGCACAATGAAGATTGAAACTCTTTCTGCATTGCTTACGCTTAGAATTAATGGTCCTGAATTTAAAGATTTTGATTGCCACAAATATCTTACTGATTGGAAGGCTCGAGGAGGATTAGAAAGCGATGCCCAACAACCACGTGGTCCTGGAAAAAAACAAGATGAGGATGAAAATGAGGAAGAAACCGATGATCCAATTCAAAAAAAAAATTACATCAAAATGAGTACTCCAAAGAGATGTGGGATAAAAGATATTCAATCTTTCTTAAAAAACCATTTGAAGGTTTATATATGTAATGTTGCAATTCATTTTAAATCCACTTGTACTTTTTAATTAAATTCCAACATAATATTCCGCTTTTATGTCCAGTGATTTTAATAAATTATAGTGCTAAAGTGTTTTAAACATGCATTTAAATATAGAAATTTTAAAATTTTCTTAAATAGATCAAATATTTGTCAAGTTTATTTAAGAATTTTGAATACTTTATGTGCTAAAATTTTCATCAAAAATTTTGAATTTTTAACGTACTCCTCCCCCCTTTGCCCGTTTTTTTTCGGACCGGCTTCGCCGGTCCATCCATGGGGGGGGGGGTCAGCATTCTGACCCCCAAATCAGCTATGACGGCCAGGGGTGAAAGGTTTCTAATTATGAAAATAGCTTTTTCGGATGGTGACGACATTGCGTTAATAAACTGCTTTTTTTGGTAATTTAAAAACTCAATAAAATGTTTTTTAAAAATAAAAATTGATACGATATTGTAGAAAAACAGCTCTACAAAATATATTTTATTAGGCACTTTAATGAAATAATAATAATTAACAAATTTAACAAAAAAAACTGGCAAATTTGAGCAATAAATGGCGTGAAAAAGTTGAGCAACCAAAGAAAATAAAAGTCATGGAAAATTAAAAAGTACATCTTTTTGCTGTTGCAATAAAAAAAGATCTAAATTTGACTTGCACGAGAAAGTCGTCGACCATTTAGCATTTCTGGATCTGAAAAAAATATAATAAATTTTATGCAGAAATAAATAAAAGCTTTGTACCAATTTGTCCTGCAATAATTAATGAAGCTCTTCGACGTTCAAGCCTTGTATAAGCTTGTACATATCTGATACATCTAACAACCAAATAAATTGTATAAAAAATTCCAATACACAAAAATATCATTAAAAATACTAAAAATACTAATCTTAAAACAACTGGCGGATGATCCTAAAAAGGTTGTGTTTAGTATATCTTTTTGTAGTTTTTGAAACATACTTGATCAACCATAACTTTTCCTTGAAGTCTTTTTTTAGGTTTTGCTTCAAGGCTTTGCTCTTGTGCATCTTCTTCTGCAGGATTTACAACAACTTCTGTAACACCAAAAATTGTAACAAATATTACTACAAGTACACGAGCGCATAAAGTTGGATACATTAATTTTTCCTTATTTTTCATTATTCCAAATATTAATAAAGCTGATGAAATTGCCATTGTTAAAGCAGTTATTATTAAACCAATTGCAAAAGCATATTCTTCTTCATCCTTAAAAATTCTTTTGAAAATTATAGTAATTGAATTTTATAACAAAATATAATTGAACTGGTAAATATTTTTAAAAAATTTCTTAAAACTCACAGGTGTTGCAGATTGAATAGAATTTGATAAATCAATAATTCCAGCGATAATAAAAATTGATGAAAATAATATTTCAACGCCACCCAAAATTTTTAAACCAGATGCTAAATGACAGCAACAACATTGCCATTTAGAATGATCCGGATCGAAATCCATTTAAACAATAAAATTCCCCCCTTTTAATTTTATATAAATGTACAAATAAAGGAAAAAAGAATAAAACTGAAAACACATTTTAATTATTTTATTTAATTATTTATTTTGAAGTTTTATGAAACAAAAATGTGTGTCAAAAACACGCGGTTGAACTCGGCAAAAATAATAAAAAGAACTACATTATTTTTTATATTTTCCACCCTCTTTTAATTAATTAATAAAAAAAAATTGAATGAAAAATACAAAAAAAAGAAAGAAATAACAAAAATCAAAAAAGATCAAAAAAAGTTTTTAAACGTTTTTTTATAGTTTATGAGTTTTCTTTCTCCTCTCAAAAAAGCTTTGAAAAAGGACTGGTCAAAACATCTGGCATAAAAATATAACGTTTAAAAAAGAAAGAGAGAAAAAAACTTTTAAAATCTTTCTTTTTAGACAAAAGTAAGTATTTTCCCTTTTCCCAGGGTCACAAAGAAGAAGACGACTATTTCACAAAAAAAGATAATGAGTAAAAAAGCAGAAGAAGAATAAAAAATTCTACACATGAGTTCCTTTCTTTCATTTATTCACTCCCTTGGTGAATTCCATCGATGACTTTTTTCTATAACAAAATTGGTTTGGCGGATTCTTTATTTCACTTGAGAATTAACATTTGTAGTTTTAAATTCATCGAAATTTATATCATATTTTAATTTGAAAGAGGAAATAACTCATTGACTCTTTGTAACACGTAAATATGAGACTATAGCAGGTCAAGAATAAACAAAAAACAGACGTAATTAGAAGCATTAAAATGATTTAAATTAACGTCATGGCAATTATAATTACCTTTTTATTTTAAAAAAGTGTTTAGTGTTATTATAAATATTAAAAATTAAGCAAAATTTTTCACAAAATTTGATACAATTTCATTTCGAAAAATATTTTTAAAACTAAAATCTGCTGCAATAAAAACCGTCAAAAGTTATATTCGTTTTTTAACCTTTAAAAAAAACTCAAAGTAAATTTTAAAAATAAAAACACTAAAATTCTAGGAATTCTTTGCTCCAAAAATAATGTGCAAAAGACAGCTGAAACAAAGTTCTGAAAATTCCGTTATCCATTTTCAAATTTTGTTCGTTACATAAGTCTCATATGTTTTTTTCAAGTAGATAGCTTTTTTTTAAATCTTTATTATCTCTTCTTTTTTATGCTTCAATTTCCCCAATGAATACAATAAAAATGCATACATAACTGTTCCAATAAAGTCATACAAAAAAGAAGAGTAATTACAATTTTAAGTTTTATTGCTCGAAAAAAACCAAAAATTGGTTTTTATTTGAAAAATCTCATAAATAAAAATGCCTTCAGGCTTCCGAAATTTTTCTTTTTCAATAAGCAGTTTGTTTTTTGCTTTCTAAAACAAAGAAAAACAGAAGCAGAAAAAAACGTTTGTAAACTTTTGCTTTTATTTCTTTGAATTCCAACTTGGAAAATAAAAAAGCCGAATTTCCGTTTACAAGAAAAGATAAAAGTGGCGTAAAATTTGGAAATAAAAATAAAGAAAAAAATTATTGAAAAGGTAAATTTGAAAAAAATGAATGGGGGAAATTTGTTACTGTAATCAAAATAATGTAAAAAGAAGGAAAAAGCGATAATGTTACAAAAAAAAGTTGATTATTTGTCTAATGCAAACTTTGAATCCGTTTAAATCTATTTTTACAGCAAAAAAGATTGACAAAAGTAGTATTCCCCCCCTCTCACACAGCAAAAAAACACGGTCTTTAAAACAATAATTACCGTAATTTTGTTCAAATTTTATGTTCCTTTGAAAATTGAATATACAATTTGCTAATCAATTGAAAAAAGTGAGCAGCAAAAATCTCCAAAAACAAAGCAATTACTTTTATTGGATACTATTCTCAATTAATTGACGCTTTCAAAAATAGAAATGAAGTTTTGTCCATTTATATTTTTACCCAATCTGTTTAAGATATTTTAGCTACTTTAATACGCATTTAATGTAAATAACATGTTTAATTATTAAAGGAAAACCAAAAATTTAATAAACCAAGGTTAATAAAAAATAAAGATTGAAAGGATAGAAAGAGTCAGGTAAAAAAATTAACAAACTGAACAAAGCATAAAAGCGTTAAAAGTGACACAAATAACAGAAAACAAACAAAAAACTCGACCGACAAAAACTTAATTTTTTGTCCTTGCAAAACAATTTTGACTTTGCTTCTTTCTGAGTTTTAATGTTAAAAAAATATGAATAACGATGAATTTTTTTTAACGAAGTTAGTAAGCCTTCTAAAAATATTAACGAAAAATAACCTTTTTATTTTCCAACGATGCCAATTAAACAAATTACTGTAACGACTTAAAACAAAAATTTCAAGCAAAACAGAATTTTTTCAAATAAAATGTTTGAGAAAGATTTACGGCATTCTTAAGCTTTTCAAACATTGAACTATGAAACACTATCACAAAAATAGCCTTAAATAAAACCCAAAAATAAAGTTTCTGCAAATTTATTTTTAAAATAGCATAATTTGCAAAAACAGCAAAAATTTGACATAATTAATGAAGGCATTTGTAGCTTTCTTTCTTATGTGTATTATTAAAAAAATTTGTAACTATAAAAATGTATAAAAGAAAGAACAACAAAGAAAACATTTTTAAAGCTTGTCTTTAATAAAGTAAAATTTTAAAGATTAAAGTGTAAATGACATAAACATTTTTTGGGAAAAATATGTTAAAAGTTAATGACTGCAGTAACAGCAGAAGCAACAAAGGGAGGGAGAAGAAATATGAGTGAAGATTGAGTGTTGAATTATGAATCAAAAAATATAATAAAAATGTCAAAAATGAGTCTTTTAAAAAATGAATAACAAAAAAATGTGTATATATCTTTTTTTCCCCCATCAAATGTGGCTAAAATTGTGGGTAGAAAAAATGAGCAACAACAAATTATCACTTTTAGAATTTCGGAATGAAACAAAATCAAGCTAAAAAACATCAAATGACATTGTTTTTTTTGTGGCAGAATTTAAAAGAAATGTAATACATCAAAAAATTATTTTTTAAGTAATTATATCGGGAATAAATGCCAAAAAAATATATTATAATTTAAAAATAAATATACTGCTATAAAAAGTTTATGATTTCCGGAAAACAAAAAAGTTTAAAAAAACAAACTAAAAGTGGGTCGATGATTTGGGGATAAGAAAAATTAAATTATTGTTCATTTAAAGAAAAAAATTGGAATTAAACTTTTTTTTGGAAGATAACAAAAAGAACAGTTGCTTTTCAAAAAGAATTTTACCGACGCCGCCGTCAGCGAAGATCAAAAATGAGCCAAAAAAGAAAAACAGGTGACCAAAATTAAAAAAAAATTTGTTCAAATATTTTTTTCCACTCAAAATATGTAGTATTTTGAGAAAACGTGTTGTTTTTTGATAATATCAATTTATTTTTAACAAGAGCGGTTTAAAATGAATCATACGGTCGTCAGCTTTTTTAGCTTAAAAATAAATGATTTTGTAAATCTCATTCAAAAATTTAAGAAGATTATCAAAATTAATCAGCTCTTAAACCTTTTAATATTAATTAATGTAGTCTAATATTTTTTTTATCCCAGGGGTTTTCAAAATGAGAAAAAAACAGTCTTAAAAAACAGACAAAAAAGCAAGCGAGAAATTCGTCGCTTGCCTTTTCATCTTTTTTTTTACCTCACTTAAACTTTTTTTAAAAAAAGGGTCCTTCGAACTTTTTTTTATTCCCACAAAGAGCAAAAAAAGAAGAAAAAAGAACATAGAAAAAGTCAATAAAACACATTCGATGGTATTGAAAATGGAAGCAGCAATTTGAAAAATAAAAAAAGGGAAGTAAAAATAAATATTTTTGGAAAAATCCAATTTTAAAAGATTAAAAATTACCCAATTTTTAAAAATTTATTTGCCATTGTTATATGGAAGCATTGGAAATAGAAAACCTTAAAATTGATTATGTTTCACGGAACGTTTATGAAAACCTTTTATCAGTCTGTTTAGGAACCATAAAATTTTTTGGATTAATTTGAAACAATAATTAAAGCAAAAAAAATACAGATTCCTCAAATCAATTTTTTTATCCCTAATTTACAGTTAAACCTGAACCTTGATAAAAAAAAGCCATCAAACACTGAAACCGTCGAAGTTTATTCAAAAAAATTGTTCCAAACACTTTTTTTGACAAATTTCGTGAATGGAAAAAGGCAACATATTTTTTTTTGTGTTTGCCCTCCTGGTGTCTTTAAAAAACTACATATATAAAATTCCAAAAAAAAATTCTTCGCCAATGACGATTTTTTTGGTTGTCAAAGAATCACTTAAAAAAAGTTGTGTCTTCATTTTTTTCGGAAAAAAGCTTTTTTTCTTTTCACCTTTGGCATTCACAAAAAAAAGAAAAAAAAGACGATGGCATTGAAACAAGAAAAAAAGAAGGTCTCACATTGTTTAAGATTTCATAATTAACTTTAGCAGAAAATAAGTAATGTTTCACGTGATAAATATTAAAAACTGCAGAAATATTTTCCTTAAAAATTTAAATAAAAGTTTTGCGATAAATTAATATTCAACACGAAAAGTGAAAATGCGAAAGAATTATTAATGCAGCATTTTTGAAGTTCAAAGAACTCTATGGTTTCAATAAAAAAAATTCATTTAAAGAAAAATGTCGGAATTATTAATCGTTTGTAACAAACTTTAAATGAACAATTTAATAATGAATTTTCCTTTCATTACTGACACATTTTATAATTTTATTATTAACTTGAGAAATGCTTCTTTTTTCGGTGATTTTATTTGTACGCATAAAATTCTCAATCACACGTTGTCCCTTTTTGTTCAGTTGAAAATTTTCCGTTCGAGATATTTTTGGTCTTTTTTGTAAATAAAAAACAGAAAAATAAGCAAAATCTTTGACGACAGATCCTAGTCTTGCATTAATTTTTTATGCTTTTGTTATATATGTAAAAATAATCAGGGAAAAAAACTGATTCTGATAGCAGAGAGCTTTTTTTTAAAAAGTATCTGAAAAACAAAATCAATAATAGCAAGGTAAAGAAGATATGAAATTTTTAGAGTTATAAAAAATTATATGTAAAAATTAAGTTTTTGGAAGATATATGGTTATGAAGAAGCAGACAATTAAGGTTAGTTTTTTGGATCAGGTTGGTATTTTTCTTTGTTCTGAACGTTATTTTAATAATTATATCTTTTAGATATCACTTATGGCTGCTCCAGAATGTATTGGTTATGTTATTTTTGGTTGTTCTTATATATTACATAAACATCGTCATCCATGAATACATATTTTTCAAGCTCTTCTGCTTCTTTTTTCATTTTATCCACTACCAAATATAGTTAATTTATACAAAAAATATCATGCAAATGGTTGAAATAGCATAAAAATGTCTTCAGAAACAATGATTTTAGCAGCATCATATATACCCATGGATGACGATGTTTATGTAATATATAAGAACAACCAAAAATAACATAACCAATACATTCTGGAGCAGCCATCAGATTCTGATGCCAGATCGTATTTTGAATCCTCGCCATATATTTCATCGCGATCACCATATTTTTTTACACCTGATTCATTTTTCAAACGTCGTTCAACGGAAAAATCGTATTTTCGGATTCTGAGTCCGGCCTTCTGAATCGTCGGAACCCGATATTTAAACTTCATTAATATCATATACGTCGTTATTAATAAATTACAAGCATTTTCTTTACATCAGAATACTGTCAATGGTTTTTAAAAAATGGTTTGATCTCGGACTTTACAGAGTTTGGTATTCAGAATCCTGAGAATCTGAAAAAGCCGAGAAAATCCCAAAACATTTATATTCTGTCAGAAGAATGTCTTGGGGACCACAAAAGATAATATTAACTTTTTAAACACATATATTCTATTTTTTTTTCAGCTCGTTCATCGAAAATTTTCAAAAATTCTGGTCTCGCCACGAAAATGCTCCAGGATCCTATGAAAAATTCAAGTATTACAAAAAAGCGTCATCGCACCTTATGAATGAGGTCACAGGCTACCTTCATGCAAAATTTTAGATTTTTTGAGGCCTTTATTTCAAAATGCCGTCAAAAAAACCACCGGTCAAAACTTTATGAACGACCTGGTATTTGTTTCAAGTGAAAATGAAAGAAGAATACATTAATTTATTATACAAAAGTTGTTATTTACAAAAAAGAGGAATAAAAAACAAAGAATGGATGCAATTTTTTACAACCAAAAAAGGTTGTGTTTGTCACAACTATCATTTTATTGTATGCATGTTTGAAGTACTTGAAAAAGCAGGAGTGATAACACCAATTTTCCGTTTTCTGCAAGTAAATAATTTTTTAATAAATTCTCAATATGGTGCAACAAAATATAAGGTTGTAAGATAATCAATAAAACATTTAACAATAACTGTAATTGTTGAAGTATGCAGAATTTGAAATGCAAAAATTGTAAAAATATATGTATATGGTGTAATTAAAAGAAGAGTACTAACAGTATCTCGAACAACAATAGACAGAAGAATTTGACTCGCAAGCATTCCATGAAATTGTTAATGTTACATTTCCATAATAATACCGAAATATTACTAAGCTTTCATTTGGTTCATCAACAAGTGATATGTTTTGTATGGAAAACACTTACAAAGAATTTGGAGTACAAGTTAAAAAGACAAGAACTATGAAACACCTTTCACCTGTTTTTTTATTTTTCGTCAAATAAGCATAAATTTAAAGAAAAAAGGTATTAAAAAACCGTTCGAATCTATCTATTTCTATGACATAATTGAAACACATGCAGGTTGAATCAAATGAAATATTTAAACATGCAATTTTTTTGACATTTACATTTTATCAATTTTTTACCGGCACCTACTAAAATGCGGTAGCGGTAGGCAAAAAAGTGTACTAAAAGGCGGTAGCGGTAGACAAAAAAAATGATTCAGAATCCACTTAAACAAAAGTTGGGCTCAATTTTCAGAATCAACATAAAATTCTAGACAGAATCGACATTTACAGTAAAAAAAATTTTTTTACTACCGCTACCGCATTTTAGTAGGTGCCTTTTTTACCACGTCTTTTTGATAATATCATGGCGAAGTATGCATACATAAAATGTATTTTTATGTTTAAAATTATCAAAAATTTATCATATCTGAAAACAATAGAAACACCTTTTTTACTGAATTAATTAAAATTTTGATTTTTTAAAAATGGATTTACTTTGATTATTTGAACTCTCTTTTTTGAAAGTATTTCGGGGCGTCTGAAAAAATTTCAGTCACTTTGTTTTTCAAAGAATTCAGTTTTTATTGAAAGTGAAAATAAATTACCGAAAAAAAAGAAAAGAAAAACCCGCAATGAAACAACAATAATCGACAATCCGTTTTTTTTCTGTGTAAAAAGAGAGAGAGAGAGAATAATAAAGGTAATTTTGCAGGTCATCCTTGAATATTGTAAAAAAATAAAACGAGTCTAGTTTCAACTTTGTTTAAATTTTTTTTGAAAGACATTGGAAAACGACGGATCTGGTGAGAATTAGAGTTTTTTATAAACTGTAATAAAGTGTTAATGAATTTTTTAATATTTCTAAATTTATTTTTTGTTAAAAGTGGATATGGTTGCATGTCAACAAGTTCAAGCTGTATGTCAAGATAGAAATTTAAAAATTTGTTTGAATTGGATTTGGAATTTGGTTGGACTAACTATATTTTAGATAGCTAAAACTTAATTTTTACGATAATTATGCAACATTTTAAATTATAATTTTTTTAGCATTACCAACAATTGTTGCAACAACAACAACAACAACAGTGGCTCCAACGACAACAACAACAGTAGTTACGACAAGTATTTTTTTTATATTTTGAAAAATGATATCTGACCCTCATTTATAGCATGCGCAGATACTTTAGTAACTTTAAATGGAAATAATCCAACTCCAACTTTTTCAAATGGTCTCCTTACTTGTCCTGCTACAACTGGCAGAGAACTTTTTATGTTTGTAAGTTTTTTCAATAAAAGCTGTTGCTGATAGAATTTTTGTTACAATGAATTTGGCCATTTACAGCTTTCATAACTGCATCTTAAAATGTCATAATGATAGCTACTAATAACTATAAAATATTTTTTGCTTTACATTTGTAGCTAAATCTTGGAACTGTTAATGGCCCAGATGCCGCGGCAAATGCTGCAGCAACTACAACATTAACTTGCGTAAACTCAGCTTGGGTTTTTACAGCTGCCGATGGTACAACTACAACAATAACTGAAACAATGTGCTATTGTAAAAACATTTTCAAATAACTTAACCAAGTATATAATTTTTGTTTTTAAGCATGTATACCGTATACCCTTTCTGGAACACAAGTACCCGTGAGAAGTGAAGTCATACTTGATGCAAATGATTTATTATCAGGTTCAGTAGATTGTGCTGCAACAGCTGCATCAGAAAAATATATGTTTGTAAGTGATTGATTCTTTAGTTGTCTTTCGCATTTTTTGTATTTTTAAATGATACAATTTAGTAAAAGGGGAATTGAGTAAGACGTTTTCAAAAAAATTTTATTAAAAAAAACGTTGCTTTTTCAAATTTTGTTAAATGTTTTTTTAGTTTAATATGGCAGTTGCTGGACCAAGTGATACAACAGGTGGTGCATTGAATGCACCTTTAACATGTACCGCCGATTCCTGGACATTTACTGATGCCGGGGGAGTTGCAACCCAAGTTACTGAAGTTGGCTGCTACAGTAATAACTTAAAAATATGTAAATATAAAATATAATTAATTTCAGATTGCAACCAATTAACTATAGTTGGTGGTGTTGCAACTAGAAGTCCTGTAACTTTAACAACAAATCAACCAACTCAAACTATTGATTGTCCACTAGGACCTGGAGGACTTGCTGCAATGGATGTAAGAAAGAAAAAACAAAATTAGAAATAATCAAATTTAAAATATCTTTTTTAGTTTGATGGAATTGCAGTACCAAATACTGCAATAATAATGTGCATGAATGGACAATGGACGTATACGGAAGCTGGAATTACAATTAATGTAAATACAGTAGATTGTTTATCAGCTTGATTAATTACTGTGAGAAAAAATAAACATGAGTAAAAAGTTTCTTTTTCACTCCTAGATTTTTAGAAAAAATTTTAATGTGATAAAGCCTTTATCATATAAAGGGAATTTTTTTCAATAAAACACAGTATATAAAAGTTATATTTCTGCGTTTTTTCCACAAGATTGACTCATAAAAAAGAAGTGAAACAGTTGGAAAATGTTGAGAGCAATTTTTGATCAATGCGCGTTTTTTAAAAAGTTATATTTTACAAATTTAACAAGAAAAAAGAAAATTTCAAAACAAAACATTGGTTTTTAAAAAATTTTTCAGGTGATTAATGTTATAAAAGAAACATTTCATCGTTAAATGTTTATCGAAAGTTTTGTAATTAATTAATTTTCAAAACGAAAAGCGCAAATATGAAAGAATTATTAATGCAGGATTTTTCTATAAAAAATCCATTGATTCCAATAAAAAAATCATTTAAAGAAAAATCAACTGACATAAAGATTTTAAATGCAAAACCTTCCTTGCCAATCTCTAAATTTGTTCGCACACATTTTTTTAATAAAAAGTGTGTCAAAAAAAATGAATCGTTTTATGTCCGCTTGGATAGTCGTGTGGTTAAACGCGCCCGATTACCAAGTGGACAGTCGTGAGACTGAACGCGCCCAATTACCCCTGAATGCGCACAAAAAAATGTGGCAATATTTGTGCACTAATTACTAGACATAATTAGCAGTCGTTCAAAGGAAAAGTAAATTTTTTTTGATAAAGTGTTTTTCTATAAACAAACCCAGTGGTGACAATAAAAAAACAAATAAAAAATAATGTCAGAAGTATGGATCAACCGATATAAAATTTAAATGAAAAATATAATAACAAACTTCCTTAACTATTGAAAGATTTTTTAACATCTTTTATACCAAAAAAAAGTAATGAAAGGTTATTTCATTCTTTCATTATTAATTATAATGAATTTTAAATGCTGGTAGTCGATTCTGTAAAAATAAATTGTTATTTTCAATGAGGTTAAAAAAAATTTTTAGTTTATGAAAAATTTACAAATTCAAAGTTATGCTTGAATAAAATTTACATAACTTTGAATTTAAAAAATAATCGTAATTAACACACTCAAAAAATTTAATGATGCTTGCAGAAAAAATTATTGCAAAAGGAAAAGAGCGGTCGAAACTTGCCATGAAAATAATATTTTTAATAAATCCATAAAATATCTTTTTGAGGTATTATATAGCAGCTCATCAAGTGCAAATAACCTCTTAATTCGTTTTGCAAATAATAAAATTTCAACCAATCATTTTATAAATTCAATCTAATTATTCTTCTCATTTATTAAACCTCATTTCTTCAAAGTTAACTAACTTCGTCAAAAAAATGAATTCAACAATTATTTTTGATTCTGAAAAACCTAAATATAAATGTTTCTTTGGAAAAGCTCATATTACAACTGCAACAAAATTTATTTGTTATGCTTATTTAATTTTAGCTTTATTTATAATTGGATATGCTCACTTTGAAATTGGAAAATTTAATTCAACATTATTTTTCGAATGTGGACTTCTGCTTTTACTTGTAACAATTTTTATTGCATTTCCAATTTATGCTATTAAAAAAGAAATACCAAATTTATTGTATTTAAGTCTTTTTGCATGTGTAAGTTTTTAAATTTTTTTTAAACTTGTTTATTTTAGTATTTGTTTCAGATTACAAGCATTTTCATTGATATTTATTATATTGGATGTGCTTTTATAAATAAAAGTAAGTTAAATTTCTCTAAAAATATTTTTTACTGTCATTTACGTGCAATTTTTTTAGAACATTATGAAACTTCATTTTTTTCACTTTCTATAGTTGAATTTGCTCTTGAATCTTTATTTGTTATTTATGGTTATCGTTGCTATCGATATTTAATTGAAAAAAAAGAATTTGATTCTCTTCCAATGTATTTTTCAAACAAAAATAATGAAATCAAACCCATTATTCGCGAACATAATCTATTAACTGTATAAAAATTTTTTGTTTTTTTAAATTATTCTTAAATTTTTTCCTGTTTTTTTTTATCATTTTTTGACATTTGCAATAAATTTGTTATTGACGAGTTTTTCTTATTTCATTTATTAGGGTTTACATTTTGGTCCTTTGAAAGTCATGTTTGATTTTTAAAAACGTTAGTTTTAATTTTAAGACGCTGTCTGGCTTTCACTATATAAGCTATAAACAATTAAGAATGCATCTCAGAAATTGATTTTCCAAAAGTTAGTAACTTCATTTTATTGAAAATATTTGGATGTTTTTATTTCGTTTTATTGGATTAGATTAAACAAGCTATTTAAATTTTGAAAAAAAAACACACACTATAAGTTTTTAAATTTAATTTTTTAAAAATCCAATGCTTTCAAATTTCGTTTTTTTTATACTTTTGTGCAAAATCAAAAACTTTACAAAATAAAAAATCTGATTTTATAAAATTTTTCAAAAAAAAGAACTGAGGAGTGTGCGGTGGCGATGGTGAATGAAAAGTTTATGCGTGGGTTAAACGATAATGGTACAAAAAACTGCAAAAATATTTTATTAATCAATTAGATTTTCTTTTAGGGTATGGCCTCACCAATTTTCAAGTATTTTGGCTGGTTTTTTGTAAAATGGAGAAACAGTCAGTATTAAATCTTTTTATAAAAAATTATTTCTTCTTCACTCATTCGTTAATCCGTTTTTCTTCGAAATTAAAGAATTTCTGCTCTAAAAATGAATTCAACAATTATTTTTGATTCCGGAAATCCAAAATATAAATGCTTTTTTGGAAAATTTCATGTTACAACTGCAACTAAATTTATTTGTTTGTTCGAATTTGCAACTACTCTGCTTTATATGGTTTGGATTTACTTTCAAGATATTTTTGAGGATTCAAAATTTCTTCAAGCATTTATTTTTGTGTGTATTACAGTTTTTCTTAATGCACTAATATTTTTAATCCCAATTTATGCTGTTAAAAAAGAAAAACCTAAATTATTAATACCATATTTGGTTATATCTGCAAGTTTTTTTTAAATTGTTTAAATTAAACTTTTTGTTTTTTTTTCTTTAGATTATTTGCAGTTTATTGGATGGATATTGCATTGGATATGATTTTTTTAGCAAAAATTATGAAGATGCATGGATTATATTTGATGTTGTTAGTTTTGCTATTAACGCTTGGATCATTGTTGTTGCTTTTTATTGTTATCGATATTTAATTTCAAAAAAACAATCTCATTCTCTTCCAATGTATTTTTCAAACAAAAATATTGAAACCGCATCAATCATTCGTGAAGAATCTACTGTATTCGATTTATAAAACTGTTTTGTAATTTTTGTTTCTTTGTTCCGTTTTCCTTTTTTTTTTGATTTTTGCAATAAATTCAATTCGTTTTATTACGTACTATTGTTTTTTGTACCAAAGGGATAAATTTTTATATTCTTAAATATTACTTTTCAAAGGCAAAATATTGTTTTGAAAAAAAACATTTTATGCAAATATGGTTTTTTGTTAAAAAAATTTATCTTCACTTTTTGATTTTTAAATATTTATTGCTATTGACTGAAAAATGACAACATTTTCAATATCCTTTGATTCACAGACTGATTTATTCTTTCCTGATTCTGAAGTTATTGTAAAAATTTATCTCAACACAACCAAAGCGGATTGTATAAAACAAACAAATGTTACAATTATTAGTCGGGCACATGTATTCTTTTTGGTATCGACTGGTAATGGCAGCAGCGTTTAATATGAATCACAAGAATCTTATTTAAATATAAATGAATGTTTGTGGAAATGTAATCAATCAAATTTGTTGAAAAATTGATAACACTGTGTACTTGATACCTTGTTTTTTTAGGTATCCGCCAGGGTGCCAGGTTTTAGTGTTTCCGCAAATATAAAACATTCTTTATAATAAAAAGTTTCTTTCACTGTCAAACAATACAGATTCACTGGAACCATTCTTTTAGCTTCTTTATGTGATACAATTGAATTGCTTCTACTTTGACTAAAAAAAGGAAAAACGATTGATGTTGTTCACATAAGTATATAATTTACTTAAATTGTAAGAGTAAAGATTTTTGGAATACATTCAAAAATACTTTCAAGTGGAACAGCTTTATCCACCTTATCTTTTATCAATGTATTAGATAATTATAAATATTTCCCTTTTTTAGATAATAATTTAAACTGATTAAATGTTAACTCTTGATTCTGCAAAGTCAGCAATTTAATATTACAGACAGCAATTTTGGAACAAGAAAATTATGCTATCTTTTTGAAAAAATTTTATGAATTTAAATTATCCATAACTTTTTTTTTCATAAAAAGTCGACGGCAAAAAGTTGCAAAAAATATTGCCAAAATGTAAAGATGCTTTTCAAGCTCTTTTTCCTTGCTTTTAAATTTAATTTAGTGCGCCTCACTTGCCCACATGTGGTAATAGTTTGTAGTCTGAACGAACAGCTTCTAATGAAAAAGAAGCATCCAGAAGAAGCAACTGCAGTAGCAAAAGGAAAGAAAAGTCAACCACAAAAAGCTGTAAAAAATATTGACAAAATGTAAAAAGGCTTTTCAAGTTCTTTTTTCTTCTTGCTTTTAAATTTAGTTTAAAAATAAACTCTTTTGAGTTTTATCGAGGTTTTTTCAGTTTTTAGTTCTTCAATATTTTATCATTTTTTGTTTTTACATGTCCTTTTTTAGAAGATCTGCATTTACAAAATTTGTTTATCATCTGAAGAAAATATTTAAAAATGTATGAAAATTCAAATTCGTCATTACCATTTTATCCTTGTTTATCCGAAGAAGAACAGCAGAAACCCAGCGGAAAAATATACAAAATCAAACAAAAAGGGTGGTCATTTGGAGACAAATTTAAAATCAAAGATCAATTTGATGCAGATGTTTTTTTTGTTGAAGAAAAATTGTTTACATGGGGTAAAAATCTTATGCTTGAAGATACGGCTGGCCAGTGAGTTTTTTAAATTATGACTTGAAATTTTGAAAATGTTTTTAAAATGATAAAAATCAATGTTTTTGCATCGCCCACCCGCGGGCGGCATTTTAAGACTTTGTGAGCACGTCCGCGCCACCGGGCACAAAAAATTCAAAAGATAAATTTTTATTTCTTTTAAAATTGATAGAAAACACAATTTTTCGGCTTTTATTTTGCATATTTTAGGCTCAAAAAGGTGTTTAATTGCCTTTGCAAACTAAAATCCGTCAAAAAAATCAAAAAACAATACTTTTTCCAAAAAATTTGCGGGTGCGAGGGGCTAAAAAGTTCCATCGAAAGAAGTTTCACCATTTTCGTTAAATACAATTTTTCAAAAATGCCATAATAATTATTTAAAATTTCACCTTATTTTTAATTTTGAGCGAATTTTTGGTCTAAAAAATTGCACTGAAAAAAAGTCAACAAAATTTAGCACATGCCAGTGTTAATTTAACACAATTTTATGGGAAAATTGAAAAAATAGCACCATTTTGGGGGAAAATATTCTACCATTTTAACGTCATATTTTCCCCAAAAATGTTGCTAATTTTTCAATTTTCCCATAAAATTGCGTTAAATTACCACTGGCCTCTGCTTAATTTAGTCATCTTTTTTTCAGTGATGTTACAAAAATAAAGTTCCCAGTTTTTTTGATATTTTCAACATTTTTATAAAAAATTTCGAATTTTCTTGAAACCTCTCATTTTTTAAAATCTCCCGACTCACGTTATTCATCTTTTTAAGGCCTTTAATACACATTAAACAAGAACTTCTACATTTACATCCAACATTTAATATTATGCTTGGTGGAACAAAAGAAAAAATAGCTCAATTAAAACAAGAATCAACTTGGTTCAAAGCAAAATTTAATGTTAATTCTGTTTACGGCCAGTATGTAATAAAAGGAGAAATATTTAAATTTGATTACACAATTTCAAAAGGAAATGACTTAATTGTGGCAATTATAAGCAAGAAAGGATGGGCATGGGCAGATACATATGGCGTTGAAATTATTGACGGTGAAGATCATCCATTTATTTTAGCTCTTGTCATTATCATTGATCAAGTTTTACATGATTCTCAAAAATGATCAAAAAATGAGCTTTTGTGATTTTTTTAAACAATGCTTTTCAACTTTTTAGATTTTGTTTAATCGATAATATATGTAATAACATTATTTGTTTTTGTGCCATTTTATTATGCATTTTTTTCAGCTTTTTTGGTTAAAAATAATCGTTCTGCTATATTTTCCTATATTAAAAAAATATACCATAAATTTTATAATGCTGTTGTATAAAAATTAAAAATCTGTCTCTTCATTAATTTTCATGAAGACAATTAAAAAAAAGCATTTTGACAAATCTCCCCCCTTTTCTCCTAATTTGGTTTAGATTATCGTTGTTCTTGGAGTTTATTTAAAACTGTAAAGTGAATGTGATACTAAAATTAGTTTTTTATTTGCCGGGTTTCAGCGTTTTGCTCAATTTTAATTTCTGGTGTTCTCGCAACGAAATCAAAATTTCAGTATACAGTAGTATATTCCCCAAGTTCCAGAATTTCTATCAACCCATCTCTTGGGCCGGGAAAAAAGTCGGCCCGAGCTTAGATTCAAGCCCCCCTCTAGCGTGTTCAACAAACAGTAAAAGCAAGCAAATATTATGTTTTTTCTTGAATTCAGACGGATCCATTGAGAGCATGTCCATTTTAATTAGCTATTCCAAGTGTGACTGACCAGCTGCTGTCGCAAAAAAAAGAAGGAGGAAAAAGAGAAAGGACTACTACTATAATCTCTTTCCCTTTTTATCGATTCTGCCAAAAAAGCGGCTTGCAAGTGGACATTGGATATTTTTATTTTTTTTTTGTTAATTTCTCATAAAATTGTTTATAATGGCCAAAAAATTTGAATCAATTAATGAAGCACAGCTTGGCTTTGCTTTGAAACTTTTACGATCTCAAAATTTGGATGACAAATCAACTGTTTTTTCACCGGTTTCTATTGCTGCTTCAATGGCTTTGGTTTATTTTGGGAGCTCAAGAAAATACTGCAACACAGATTAAGGATGTCTTGGCTGAAGGTTTGCTCTTATACAGTTTATTAGCTTCGGTGATTTGCTTTCAATTTTATCCTCTTCGATCACTTAGTTTTCTCTCGCATTGTGCTATTCATTATTTTCATTTTCATTAAATTTCCTAAGGATGGATGATGGCCTCGGGCTTTTAAAAAAATTCGACCCAACCCGGCCCGGCCCAAACGCTACACAAAAAATGTAAATTTAACAAAAAAATGAACTTTTAGAACCATTGCAATTACCAAATAAATTAGAAGTAATTTTAAGCTATTTTGTTCTGTTTATAAGTGGTATTTGTACAATATAACTCAAAAAATAAATTATTAGTCTCAAAATCTAACATTTTGAAATAACGAATTTCTAAAACAACGGCCGAAAAAAAACCCCGGCCCGAGCCTTCTCTTTTTTTCTTCTGGCCGGGTTCGGGAATTTGGACCCACGTCCACCCTTTGGAATTCCTCATCCTTTAATAGGGACTAAAAATTCTTAAATTCAATATTTTAGGTTTCATTGAATCCGAAATTCATTCGTATTTTACAAATCTGATAGAACGTACTAAAAACGAATATGGTGTCAAAGTACAACCACAAGGAGAAGAATTTGATGAGTATTCAAATCCTTATACTTCCGCATGCGTTTTGGAAACCTATAATCAAATTTATTTCGACGATGACGTTTTGTTGAAAGATAATTTTGTTGAAAAATTTAACAACTTTTATCAAGGAGAAATACAAAAAGTGGATTTTCTGCCAGCAGAAACAGTGGAGGTATGTTAATTTAATTTGAAACATTACTAATTTGGAATACAGTAAGAGCACTTTATCTAACCCCCTTTGGCATTTTGTGCATTGATATCAGGGTTGGACGAAAATTTCGTTGCGCGGATATTTCGCGTTTTTGTTTTTGCGAAAGAGATATCAAAAATTTATTTTTAATAATTTTTAAAAAAATGAATTCTACAATTTACTCAAAAAGCAACCCAGAACCAAAATATTTGTTTTTTTGGTAAAAATTATCATATCTCTTTCGCGAATTTTTGGAAATTTCCTTTGATTTTATGCCGCTTTTCGAAAAAGAGATATGGTATTTTTGCCAAAAAAATAAATATTATGGTTCTAGGTTAGCTTTTGGGGAAATTGCTGAATCCAGTTTTTAAAAAATAAATTTTTGATATCTTTTTTGCAAAAAACAAAACTGCGAAACAGCCGCAAAACAAAATTTTCTTCCAACCCTGATTAACATCATGAAAAACACAATTGTGTTTTCCAATTCCCAAAATTTCTTTGTTAAATACGTTAAATTTCAGAAAGTCAACAATTTTATTGCTGAAGCAACTCGAAATAAAATTAACGACATTGTCGGAAAGGACACCTTTGATGAAGACACAAAAATTGTTCTTATAAATGCAATTTATTTCAAAGGAAAATGGAGCCATTGTTTCCCAGATAGCAAAACTAAAGATGCCAACTTTTATTCGGCTGCTGGTAAAATCAAAAAAGTAATTTTTACCACAAATTTCTTTAGATTATTTTTTATTTTTGAGGCAAAAATGATGGAGCATTACTCGAATAAACGGCGATATTCTGAAACTAATAAATTTCAATTTTTATCACTTCCTTATCAGTTTTGTGATTTATCAATGAAAATTATACTACCACGAGAACGATTTGGACTTGCAGATATTGTCAAAAATTTGACATCTGCCGAATTATTAAAGCATTTGTCAAAGAATAAAGAAGTTGAAGTAATTATAAAAATGCCCAGATTTGAAGTTAAAACACAATTCCCTGTTGAAGAGACATTTAAGAATATGGGAATCAGGGATGTTTTTGAAGAAAATGCCGATTTGGAACGGATCTCTGCAATAAAGCCTTTATTTATTTCATCTGTTTTGCATAGCGCATTTATTTGTGTAAGTGTAAAAAATAAAATTGGCATGTAATTATTTTTACCCTATATTTTTAATGAATTTCCCTATAATTTTTTCATTACCTATATTTTTAATGAATTTCCCTATAATTTTTAAAATACCTATATTTTATCGAATTTTTTAAATTTTGTAAATTTATTGAAAAAAATCAAAGAAATAAGAAACAACAACAAAGTAAAAAAATTATTTAAGTTCTTGATAATGCTGGAGTATGATTTCTGGGACGTCCTGGTCGATTTCTTGCAGTTCCATTGATTGTTTGACGAAGTGCAGGCATGTTTGTCCATTGTCGATGATTTAAAAAGAACAGTTAAAAAAACCAAACCTGTTGGATGTAAATGTCGATTATTATCTGAATATCCCCATACCATTACTGGAAATCCGCCAGAAATAAGTTAAAAGGTTGCATCAAAGTTGCCATGTTTCTGACTTCTTTGCTCATCCAAAAGCTTTTTGCATGTTAAAATCATTTCCCATTCAGTTTTTTTTGGATCATCTTCATTGATTCGATATTTGAATTCTACCAATTCAGATTCATATTCTTTAATATCTGTAACCATATTTTCAACATCAACAAAATTAAATTGTCCAGTAAGCTCTAATGTTCTTTTCTTATGGCTAACATAATTATTGATTTGCATTGACGTGGGAAGTTTTTTGATACCAGCACACTCTTTCATTACCACTCATTCTTTTATCAACAATATCTTTCATACATTTTGTTAATCCACTTTTTCGTTCTGCATTTTCATGATCATGTGCATTTTCTGTTTCATAAATTAAATATTTGAATTCATCCGTTTTTTTGGCTTTCCATTTGTAACAACATGTTGGATTTTTACATTCATAATATACATTTCCATTTTGTGTATTTATCCTGAAACATTTTAAATTAATTTAAGTTTAAGAAATAGTTCACTTACTTTGTTAAACCAGCAAAATTCGCTTTTTGTTTGAGATCATCCGAAGTTTCAACTTCTTCAACAAATTCGTATTTAACATTTGCACCACGTCTTTTCTTAGCTGGAGGTTCACCATTATCAAAAATATCAAAAGATTCATTTGCTGGTTCAGTTTCATTCAAATCACAATCAACAAAATCAGCCATTTTTTAAAATTGAAATGAGTAAAGTGATAATAAATTTTAAGTTTTTGCTTATTTTTTTAAATTAAATTATTAAAATCGATAAAATACAGGTGTTTGCTTATTTCTTTGGTTTTTTTCAATAAATTTACAAAATTTTAAAAATTCGATAAAATATAGGTATTTTTAAAATTATAGGGAAATTCATTAAAAATATAGGTAATGAAAAAATTATAGGGAAATTCATTAAAAATATAGGGTAAAAATAATTATTTTCCAATAAAATTGGCATACTGATTTTAAAAAAAACTTTCAGACTGACGAAGAGGGTACAGAAGCTGCAGCAATTACTGAAATATTATACTGCTGTGGTGGAGACCCCCCTCATGCTCCGCCAAAGCATTTTACTGCAGATCATCCATTTTTGTACCTTATCACTGATAGTAAAAATAATATATATTTTTGTGGTACTGTAACTGGAGCAGAATTTGAAGATGGTAACAGTGATGGAAGTGTTTATCAACCGACGAAAGCAAAATCTACCAAAAATTGTATAACAAGTTTGGTTAATAAATTGTTTGGAAACATGTCTAGACACTGGCAAGTGAAAAATGAAAATGCAGAAAAAAAATTTTTTTTGCTATGTTATAGTATTTTCAGACCTGTATAAAAATAATATAAAACAAAAAATTTTAAAATTTAAGTTTTAGTACCGAAAATGCCATCTGAAAATTCGGCTAAGAAAAAATTTTTGGTTGAAAAAAAGGAAAGGGAACACTTTTGTTTGACACTTTTTATTCCCTTTTTTGCAAAAAAAGAATCATTTCCTTTGTTCTTTTTTTCTTTCCTTTTTTTTTCTTCCTTTTTTTGGGTGTTTTTTACCAAATTTTAGCTCTGCGTTTGATGCCATATTTTTTCGCTCACTTTCGCTCATTATTGAAAAAATACATTAAAATCAGAATTAAATTCTCTATCGAATAGTATAAAAATTGGATTAAAACCGGTTAAAACCTGCTTTTTGTAGTTATAACGACACTGTAATCTGGCATTTTCGGCATTTTTTCCGGCATAAAAAAAATTTTTAAATAGCATTTTCGGAATCAGCGTAAAAAACTACATCGAATAGGTCAGATCATTAATCTGTATAAAAAAATTCAATTTTTCATACTGTAACCAAAAAAAAGTGAAAGAAAAAAAATGAAAAAGTGTTCCCTGCCAGTGTCTAAACATGTCTTAAAATATTACACGGATATTACTTTTTCTGTTGATCTTCTTTTATTCCATTCGATTAAAATTGCTTTCAAGAACATAATTTTTTATTTGCGTAACCACATTTTTAATCCTTAACATTTTCACGTTCCAACCTTTTATTTATTCATTTTTGTTAAAATAAAAAACCGTTTGTTTTTTTCATTTTCCATATTTTTCAAAGACATCTTTTAAATCTCCTTCCAAGATCCATAAACAATCTTCCCATGCATGTAATGCTTTTAAAACTCCAAAATCAAAATTTGCTTGCAAAATTCTTGTATCCTTAATTTGACTATTTGCAGACATAAAAGTTGTCATTCCTAAAGTTTGAAAAGCTTGACTCAAAAAACATAGCTGATAAGATTTTTTTAATTGTTCATGAGTATACGGTGGTATTTTTTGTTCTCCATTAAATTCAGTCGTTAAACATTTTAAATAAAAATCAATAATAAATGTTTCAGCTTTTCTTCGAGTACTTCCATCACAACATTGACAACAAAATCTTGCAATATCTGCCATTGGTGAACCTTCACACCAAAGTTGCCAATCAATAAATGCTGCAATAGTATTTTGAATTTCGCCATTTTTATCTGTATTCCATAAAATATTTCCTGGATAGAGATCAGCATGTATTAAAACGGGTTGAATATTTAAATCATGAATATGTTGTTGGGTAACATAGTTGTAGAAACTAGGATTTAAGAAGAATGGTTTTAATTTTTTGATCAAATAATTAAAATCTTCTATAATCAATTTACACCTTTAATTTAGAATTACAATAATTAATAAACTAACTTTCCCTACCACATTTTTTAAAAAATGGTTCAATTTCTGTTTCCATTCCTTTAATTGTATCTGAAAGCCATGTTTGATTTTTTAGAAATTTTCCTTTCCATTTTTCTGTATCCGACGTTAAACAATTTTTATGTAAATGTGCCAAATTTTCAATAATATTTCGAATTTGTGCCAAATTTGCACTTTCAAAATAGCTTAAGCATTTACTTTTAAAACTTAAATCTTCCATTAAAATGCATCCTTCTTTTTCATTTAAAATCCATTCTTTCATTGAATAAATTTTCGGAATTGAAATATCCAAAATTGAAGCAAGATTTTGATAAAAATAACATTCACATTTTAGAAATTCAATTAAACGTTTAATAAAATCTTCAGAAAAATCTTCATTTTTTGCCTCACTATTATTTCGAGCTTCCAAAAGTGCTTGAATTCCAGGAATTTTTAATAAAACAGTATAAACGTCAGAAAAGCTGTCAGATTCTGCAGAATCTGTAAATTCAATTTTGCATTGAAGAACGACAGATAAAAAACCATTCCCGGTTGAAATGCATTTTGTTGTAATCTGAAAATAACAAACTTTTATAGACTGTAAAATAAAATCAATTCTTACATTTTTTACAGCTCTGTTTCCATATTTTTGATTAAATAAAAGATCATTTTCCTTTAATGACGACAGCAACCACTCAAATGTAAACGAATGTCCCTCAATAACTTTTTTTTCATCAAAGGTATCATTAATTTCATTGATTAAATCCATGTTTTAAAATAAATGGTTAAATTTTTTATCGACCTTTTTTGTTGGGTTTTATAGTTTGTACTTTGATGCCTGTACTCGAAATACTACAACAAATAATAATGAATCAAAATAATTAACAAATTATTTTTTCGAATATTTTTACAAAAATTTTTAACATTTCATTGATTCATAAAAGTTTTTCCCTAATAAAAGCATTTATTGTTTTTTTCAAAAATATAAATTTAAGCGACATTTGATCTAGAAGGTGGAGAAAAAAAGATTTTTTTTTATGTCCATTTTTAAACTTAAAAAATGCCGTAGAAAAGCTGTCATATATTTTGTTTAAATAAAAGTTGTAAAATATCTTTTTTTGCATGTATGTTTGCTGCTTTTTAAACAAATAAATTTTGTGGGAAGCAATAAACTAAAAAAGTTAAAAGTGATACTCCTTGTTTTTGATGAAAAAATGATAAAAAAAGGACACTTTTTGGTTCCATTTCTTTTATACTTTTTTATCTTTTTTTTGTTGCTGATTTTATTCTTCGTTTTTCTTCTGTTTTTCTCAGATTTTTTTAATGATATTTTTTGGAATTATTTACACTTTTTTAAAATAATGTTTAAAAGTTTTACCAATTTTGTGAAATGAAGAATCCAAATTACATTTCTGCTTTATTATTTGGTTTTGGAATTTTGCTTGGACTTGTTGGAATTTTAGTTCCAATATTTGTTTATAAAAGTTTGTTTTATTTTTTCTTATGTTCATTCAAGAACATTTTAAAAACTTAGGGGTACTGACGTATAGAAATACATAAATATCGATGTATCAATAAAATATCATTTATATTTTAATGACCTTTTTAATAATTAAAATTGGATGACACCCCCCCCCCCCCCCCCAAGTTTTTAATATTATGGGGGTTGAATATACAAATGTTTTTACTGATAACCGATTAAAATATTTTTTTAAGGCACATCAACTTTTTATGTCCCAAAAATAATTGATACAAGAAGTTTTAAATTTACAAAAAATATTCCATGGAATGATAGATTCAAAAATAAGAATTCAGATTTATACAAAACTTTTCAAAATAAAATTATCAATGATATCAGTGATGCCCTTGGAAGTAAAAGGAATAAGCGCGAAGCTGAAACAGTTACAAAAAAGAATTATGAAATAAATGAAATTCTACTTTTAAGTTTAGAAAAGTCAATTGATGACAAAGTTTTAGTATTTGTTTCAGTAATTTATGTTTCTGAAAATGAAGGCGATATTCCAAATGCACAAAATGAAGTAAAAAAATTGGCAGCTTTGAAGGATGCTTCTGATATCTCAGGAGCGGGTAAGATTTGTAAGGTACTTTAATGAAATTCTGATTTTTTTCAGATTCCTCAAATACATTCTGTGATCCTGATAATTATGAGACAACTACCACATTCCAAACTACAGTAATCTCAACAACGCCAACAGTGTCTTCAAAAATCACTATACGTCCAACCTTTTTAAGTACAACAACATCATTAGCTTTAACAACAACAATTTCAACAATTCTTTCAACAACAGTTACCCCATTTATTCCTGTTGAACCAATTTCAAATTGCAGCAGTGATGCACAATTTGTTTTTCAAGATTTGGTTATTATTTACGAATTAAACAATGATGGAAATAATAAAATTCAAGAATCAAAAGGCATTCAAAACTTTATTTCTAATATTTTGTTAACTCCAAAGAATTTTACTTTTAATAAAACAAAAGATGAAATTCAAGCAATGAAACTTTTAATTTTACCGTTTCCAAATCCAATGCATTTCTATTCAAATCTTCCATCATTTAATTCAATTAATTCTATCAATGATCTCAAAACTTTATTCACAAAACAATTATTATCAGCAAATTCAAATTTAAATCAAAGTTTGCCAGAAACTGGCGTTTGCTTTTATCTTTCAAGCTTAAATAATCAAAGGCGCGGACTTCCAACAACTTTAATTTTGTTTTCAAAAAAGTGATGAGTATTTAAATTTTATTTTTTAAATTTAATTTTTAGTGTACCGGAGAATTTTGATGCATTAAAAAATTGTTTGGCAGAACTTCAAAAAACTGATATGAAAATTATTTTGATTGGAGTTGGAACATGGGAACAAACGAAATTTGCAAATATTTGTAATGGGTGTTTTTATTATAAAATTGACGTTAATAGCTCTTATCAAAATAATAATGAAGAAATTATTGCTGAACAAATAACACAAACTTTGAGCAAGTTTTTGTTATCATTTTTAAAAATGATTAAAAAAGGAAATTTTTAGGATCAATTTGTAGTGTTAATATTCCATAAAGCAATGAATTGAATGACATAAAAATGTTGAATGCTAGCTTTATTACTTTTTTTTAAAAAATATACAAAATTACAAATACATATTTTTATATAAATTTACCCTTAAATTTTGCAAATTAGCTTTTTTATTACAAGGATTTTAAAAAGTTTTTGATGAAGCTGAAGCTTGCGAATTTGAATTTGAATTTCCATTTGTTGGATATCCGCTAAATTGTCCTAGGTATGGATATCCATTATATCCAAATTGATAGCCATAATATTGATTCATTCCTTTCATGCCAAACCCTGTATTATACGGATATTCATTTAATCCTGTTCCCATTGTTGTTGGATATAAACTACCATATCCTGTTTGATATGCATTATATTGATTTAAACTTGGATTAATAAGGTCATTTGTTGTTGGATAAATTCCTTGTCCTTGGAGTCCTGTTGAAGGGTAAAGGTTATTCATTCCACCAAGATCATTAAAATTTTGATAGGCATTAGTTAAACCATATACAGTTTCTAAGCCATTTGAAGTTACAGGAGTAACAACCCCATTTACACTAACATATCCAACTGGAACACCAGTTATTCGATCAATAACAGTCCTAACTCCATTTAAACCTGTTACAACTTGATATCCATTGCTATTGATAGTTGCTGGATTAATATTCCCAGCAGTTGTTACAGGAATGACAGCACCATTGACACCAACGTATCCTAATGTGACGCCGGTTATTCGATCAATAACAGTATTAACACCATTTGGAGCAGTCACAACTCGATACCCATTATTCATACCTGTCGATGGATATCCGGCTAGAAGGTTATTGATTCCAGTGGCAACCGGAGTAACAATACCATTTGCACCAACATATCCGATTGTAACACCAGTCACACGATCAACAACAGTGTTTACACCGTTTTGACCTGTTACAACTTGATATCCATTATTAATAGATCTTGTTGGAAGACTGTTTATTCCTGTGGTAACAGGTGTAACAATACCATTTGCACCAACATATCCAACTGTTACACCCGTAATTCGATCCACAACAGTGCTAACTCCATTTTGGCCAATTACAACTTGATATCCATTGCTATTGATAGTTCCTGGATTAATATTTCCAGCAGTTGTTACAGGTGTCACAACCCAATTTGCCCCTAAATATCCAATTGTAGCGCCCGTTGTTGAATCAATTACAGCATTCACAGTTGAAACTGGTAATCCATTTGCTCCTATTACGGTCGTGGTTTCATATGGATTTATAATCCCGGAAGCACCACCATTTAAAGCATTTAAATTACTTGTTTGAATTTGTCGTCGAATAATTTCAGTTGTTTGAATATTTGTAAGACCATTGGTTCCAGAAAGCCCATTTAAACCTGCTCCAATACTTCCACCAACATTTGCACCATAAAGTAATTGATTAAAATTTTGTGAACTTAGAATACCATTGTTTAAGGTATTTACTCCAACAGTTTGTTGTGAAACGGGAAGATTTAGCTGTCCCGAAACTGGCGCAATATAATTTGTTGGATAATTTGGTCCATTTAAATCAGCGCTAATAAGAATCAAAACATTAAATAAAATTATTACAATTTTAATTAATTCCATAATTAATAAAAATAAATCGTTTCAAAATTTAAATTTAAAACAAAAATAAAAACTGATGTTTTTATTTTTAAAAAACGACCTTTTATAAAAATTAAAAAATGTTTTTTTGTTCCTTATTTTTTTCTGAGTCTTTGATAATCACAAATTATATTTGATCCTTTCTGTTATTTCAAAGCTTATTTAGGACATTTGCGAATAACATCCTGAATTTATTTAAACAGCTTTTTTGATCATCAAAAAAGTGTGTCACAAAAAAATTCGTGCTTAAATTTTTCTGCAACAACAACATTGTTGTTTTTTCTTGTTTTAAAAATATATATAAGCGAACACCCTTTTTTTACTAGATTATCCAGAAGAATTTAATTAAAGAAACATGATATTTCAAACAAAATTTTATTTATAAAAAGGAAAAGTGATAAAACTTGGTAAATAACAAGAAGGAATATATATATAACACAAACATTACCAAAGCTTTAGCATATTAGTATAACATTAAAAACAACTTTTTACAGACAAAAAACATTATTATATATTCTTAGTAACATTATTCATAAAACATTGGTCCAAGCATTCACAGGTTTCAAAATTTTAATTGTAAATCGAACAGGTTTTGAAGGAATTTCAACAAATTTTGAACTTTTTGAAAGAGCTTTTTTTAAGTGTCGAAGCCTTTGCTCTTCACGAAATTCTTTTCTTAATCCATTGCTTATATTTTACGGTAACTTCGGGAAGTCGTAATTTGAATTTGCTAAAAAAACTCAAATAATTTTGATTTTTTACGTAAAATTATTACAAATTAATATCGCAAAAAACGTTGGGGATATATGCTTTTATCTGATATCATAGCATTAATATTTCTTTATTTTTTTCTGCATACATTTTGCAGATTTTCATTGATCCTTGTTTTACATTATTTTGCATTGTTTATATTCAGTATTTAAAGCCAAACTTTTGGTGGGCCCTTTAGTATTTATGTTTTGAAAATATTATTTGCCATACTTTATTCTTTGCTATGGAAATGCCAAACAATGAAAACTTGTTGGTAGACATTTTGACAGATTTATTATGAAAGCTTTTAAAAAGAAAAGGAAATGCCTAGGATATCTTACAAAGATAAAAAATCTTTTGTGATTGATGAGATTACATTTTTTTCTTCAAAAAAAAACTAAATCCTATGAGACTTTTTCTTTTTTTGAAAGTTTTGAATCAAAAAAGCTATAGTTTTTATTTTATAATTCAACTTTTTAACAAATGTAAAAAAGTTGTGTTTTAAACAAACTCGAAAAATATATACGATTTTTTCGTTGCTTTTATTTTGTTTCCGTTTTTTTAAAAATGAAATGAATTTTGTATGGATTTTCTTATATTATTTTTTAAGGCCCCCCTCTCCTTTTTTGTCCTGCTTTGCTTCATATTTTTTTGCCACACGAAAAAAATTTTGTGGATAAAATAAAATTTTGACAAGTTGTCCGACAATTTTTATTGAAAGCTGCGGCTTCGGAAGCTGCCTTAAAAATGTGTTACCGCTTTTTCTTCTCTCCCCCCTTTTGCTTCGTAAATTTTTTTTCCAAAGAAAAAATAAAGTTTTTTTCCTTGTGTTTTTATTCAAGGAATATAAAATAGAATAAATTTGTTCGGCATTTAAATTGCCAAAAAAAATATTTTGTTAAAAGAAAGAAGAAAATTCTTTTTTTTATTGAGGAAACGGAAATGTCTTTGATTTTGTGCAGATTTTTTTATTTAAAATGAATATATAAAACTTGTACGTTTTATTTATTTTTGGTAAAATAAATAAAAATTTTTTTCGTAGAAGGGCAATTATGGTGATGATTTGCATGAGAAAGAGGGTATACGGTAGTTAAAACATTTCGTTGTTCTTTGATTCATTGTTGCTCAGAAAATCATTCTAGACATTAAGGAATCAACATTTCGTAAGACATCAAAATCATTAATATTCATCGTTCATTCTTTTGTCTTTTGAACTTTTAAACAGAATACGTCACATTTATTACTGATTAAACCGTAAATAAAATAACCTATTTTAAAATGTAGCAATTTTAGTCAAATACAAAAATTTGAAAATGACTTTGTTTTTCTTTTCTTTGGAATTAATCGAGTAATTCCTTTTTTTCTAATGTAGCGGATTATATCTCAAAAATGAGATTAATTACAGCCCTCAAAAAACTACAATATCAATCTTAATTTTTCCAAAGAAAATGATTTCCATAAAAAGGAATCAAATCAAATTGCAAAAAAAATGTTCTTCCGCATTTTTTTACAAATTTTTTTACAAAATCTACAAAGCTTTTATGGTGTTCTAAAATTTTCACTCATTTGTTTTTCAAAGATTTTCATTTTTCCATTCAATTTTTTTGCTTCTTAAAGTTTAAAGTTTTGTGGAAAAAAGTGAGAAGGCGGAAAGGAAAGAATTTTTATAGAATTCTTTTTTTGTGTTCATCATTCTTGACAACGACGACGACGACGACGTCAATTTGAAATGACTCCATGTGAAAAAAAGGAAGCAGTTGTTTGGCATTTTTTTCCTTCATTCTTTTTTTCTGTCGCCATCGTTAAGCTATAACTTTGTTCTGCCAAAAAAATAAAACAGAATCCCCCAAAATTCATTTCATTTTTCATAAACATTCATTGTATGTTTTTTGCTATATTTTTTCTTTCAAAATAAATCATTTATTTTTGCATCAATTTTTTCCTTGTTTTTTTTTTCGAAAACTAAGCTTAAATAAGCTTAAAATTTCAAAAAAAATATATATTTTTAATACCCTATTTGATTTTGATGGAATATATATAGTATAAGTATAAATATATATTGTAGTACTTTCTATAATGGCATCTTTTGGGTTACATTTTCTCCTATTATTTTTCCACCCTTCCATTCAAAAGATTCATTGTGGCGGGGTAAAAAGAAAAAGATTGAAAAAATTTTTGCCAAAAATGGGGTGGAGAGAAAAATAAAAGTTTTGGCAAAAAAGCTTTTGAAAAATAGGGAAAAAACTTACGGGGCAATTTTTAAAAGAGTGCATCTTCGTCGTCTTCTCCTTTAACTGCTTGCTTTTTATTTTCTATCGGAAGCATTGGTGAAGAAGAATGAAGGAAAAAAGAGGGGACATATTCAATCAAGCCTTTTTCGGGAAGGGAAGAATTTTAGAAGACGATGCATCTAAGAAAGAAAAAAAAGCGATAAAGGAGGGCAGGGCTTTAAAAAGTAGGAAAAGAATGTTTAAGTGTGTTTGAAGAAAAAAAACTATCAGCCTTCCCTCTTTTTTTCTTCCTTATATTTCTCACTCTTTAAAAAAATATGTACGCAAAAGCATTTGCAAAAAAAAGTAGCCGAAAGAAGAAATTGCAGAAGTATTAGTCCTTCTGAAGGAAAAGAAAAAAAAACTATTTTCTTCGGCTATCTTTTTTTTGAAAAGGGGAGGGAAGAGTCTGGGGTTGTTTCTGTTGTTGTTGTTTTGCATTTCATTCCCAAAAAAATATAATGCTTTTGGCATTCCAGATGAAAGAAAGAAAATTGCTCGTGCATTTATCGACGATGCGTGAAAATGAAAGTAAAAACATTTAAAAAAGTCTTTGTCGTTTTTCTGGAATCTTTACCACATTTTTTTTTCAGTTTCTCTGTTTTTTATTTATTCCTTTAACCATTTCCTTTTTTTTCTTTAACAAAGTTGCCTTTTACTATTTTCTTAAAGTTTTTTATTTTATCTTGAAGTGAATTTTCAAAATTATATCGTGTCGTGTAAAGCAAATCCACACATTTGAATCTAAATATTGGAATAGATTTTTGATCAGATTATTATTTTTTCAGTTCCATTTCATTTTTTTTGACTTTTACATCTCTTTCTTTTTTTCATCCCTTGAAAAAAATGGATAAATCTGGATTATATGATTGCTGTCAACAAAAAACAATTAAATGTAAGTCTCTTTTTTTTGGTCTTTTAAGAACACATTTTTTCCATTCATAAAAAAATTAGCTGTTTTTAGCAAAAAAAAGCTGCAAATATTTATCATAAAATCTTGTCAGATAAAACTTCCAAAATTTAACGGATTAAAAAACGCTTTTAATTTTTTTTATAAATTCTAAAGCGTCTAAACAGTTTAAAAATCGAAATACAAAAACATTTTTTGTTTTCCTTCTTTATTCGTTCATCACCTTTGTTCCAGTAAAAATTGATACAAAAATGTAGATTATCTTTTTCCTTTTTTGTAAAAATTAAACAACAAAAACATTTCATTTATCTTTTTAGAATGAGGGAAAAGTATTTTGTATGATTATTTACAATCAATGATTAATACAGATATTTATAGCATCAAAGATAGTAACAAAAAAATGATGGGAAAAAAATACATCATTTTCGGATGCTTTTTTCGTTCTGTATAATTTTTTTCCAAAACCTAACACTAAATACTTTGTCCAGTGCACATTAAAAAAAGGGGGAGAAAAGAGAGCTAACGAAGAAGCAAAAGTCAAAAAAAGAGGAAACAATAACAACAAAATCATCGCCGCCGCCAAAGTAAGAGTACGGACTGACGATGACAAAAACGACCTCGGACCGCAATAATAAATACTTTTTTTGTCTGTCAAATTTCTTCCCTTTCGTTTCACTTTTTTGTGTTGATTCAATGTCTCCTTTTTAAAAATCGAAGCAGCCAAGCCCAAACCATTTTTTTACAGCTGCTGCCTTTTTCAATCATTGTTGAACGTAAGCGCCAGCGTCCATCACTCTTTTCCCTTTTTTTCCAAAATCGGTTTTGCTCGAAACCAACTCTTTTCAACCCTTTTCTTTTTGCATAAAAAAATGCCAGTATTTTTAAAAGAAATTTTTTCAAAAAAAACCCCCCCGAATAAAGGGAAAAAGATGGACATTTTCTTTTCACGCGGGGGCTCATCTTTCACCCACACTTCTTTTATATATTGCAGCAGAAAAATATTGCTATCTCTTCCCTTTTTTCCTTCTTCTTCTATTCCCTTCTTTTGCTTCGTTTTTACTCATCAGAAAAAAAGAAAAGGGAAAAAATATCGGCGGCACAAATGTTGTCTTCGTCTTCTTCACCGCCACCACCACAACCAACATCACCACCGCAATTGATCCAATTTTATTTCTTTTCTTTTTTTCCCACTGTTTTTAAAATCGATCGAATGAAAGAAATTATCTCGATTTTTTTCTTTTATTTTGCGAAGTGATTTTTCTTTTACGAATGAAATTTATTATTAAAAATTTATTATTACTTTTTACAAGTGTTCTCTATTGTTCTCTTTTTTGAAGCTTTCCACTTTACACCCTTAGGGGTCCTTCCTTTTTTTGATAATCAAAAATTACACAAAAGCTTTTTACAAACAAAATAAAAACTTTAACAATAGGTTGCCACTTTTTTTTCTATGAAGCCGCGGCGACTGCTTCTGAATTTGTAATTTTCTTTTCCTTTTTTTGAAAGATTTCAAAAAAGTGTCAAATCTATTGTTCTTTTTTTTAAACCCCGTTATTATTTTCTTTTATTCTTTCATTTTTTTAAGTTTTTTACAGTAATATTTTTTTTCCAAAATTGCTTGAATAATGATTGCTCCCTTTCTTTCTTAAAAAAGAAGAAGCCTAAATCTTTCTCCGTTTTTGGATGTCTGTAAAATGCCGAAAACTGAATAATTGCTTTTTCGGAAAAAAAGAGAATAAAAATTCAAGCAAGTTTTTTTTCTCGGAGTTTATCGCTTCTGCTTTTTTTCGTTGTTAAAAATTTGTAAAGCTTTCTCTCTTCTTTTTTTTACAACCATACAATCTTCTTTTTCTTCTTCTTTAAAGAAAAAAAATATGTAACTACCAAAACTTTGCATGTTTTATATATTTTTTTGTGAAGCAAAAATGTGTTAAAAGTAGGAAAAATAAATATATAAAATAAAATTGCCATTCTTCCCTCTCTTTTTTTGGTGGCACAAAAAAAAGTTTTTTTGGCAATTTTTTATAGCCTTTTGGGAAATGTTTTTTTTTGAAGAGCAACAAATATTAGCTATGCAAAAATTGTAAAAATAAAAGGAAAGTGGAGGAAGGAGATGCTATCTCTCTTTTTTCATGTTGGTTTGGGTTGTCAGGAACATGTTACACATGCAATACGATGTTAAAATATAAAAAATCGGAAAAATGTAAAAACAATAGATAAATCAGGCAAACATTCGTTTCAAGAGAAACTGACATATGATTTGTATGTTGTAAAAAAAGGTATTACCGTAACAGTATATCTGTTGTTTAACTTTTTTTGGCAAAAGGCCTTTCCGTTTCAATTATTAGATCATCGCTCTTACGTAAGATTTTGCAAAAAAAATATTTGCATGTTTCAAAAACTTGTCAAAAATTTGTATTTATTACGTAAGCTTGTATTAATGCCAACGGCATCATAGCCTTTTTTTTCAAATTCAAAATGCCAAAAGTTCAAGAAACGTTTTTTGTCCTACAAAATTTCCTTGTTTTTAATCCGGAAAAAAAACAGCAAAAAATTTTCCGTTTGTTTTTCCATTTAAAAAAAATATATATTTGACATTACTTCGTTTTCTGCTTTTTTGGACGGGTACCCCCCCCCCCACTACATACTCTTTGACTTTGACAAGTGGTCAGTTTTTTTAGAAACGTTTCTCCATCTTTTCTCTTCTTTCTTTTGCATCCTAAAAAATGTTTGGAAAAATTGAAAAACAAAAGTAAACATTTGTTGCTTTTTTTCTATTCTTTCTTGGATATATAGTTTTAGTTTTTTTGAAGGAAGATATAGGATCTATATAGGTAAAGGTATATTTCGTGTGTACACAAATATCATAGGTTTTTATTTGCCGAAAAAATCCCATTAATGCTTTTCTCAACAAATATATATATATATGCCGCCTTCAAAACAACTGCTTCGTTTTTTTTCAAAAATTTTGTTCATCCAAGCATTTTTCTCTATCCCCATCCTTAATAATATCTATCCTATTTCTGGATATATATTTTTTTTCATTGGATTACAACGTTTATTTTAGAGGGAATTTTTGTTGACTAAAGGCAATGAGAAAAAAAAAAGTAAGGGTGGAAAAGATCTATGCCGAAAAAATACTGGACAGACTTTAAACATTATATTTTTCGGGAAAAAAAAACATAGAAAAAAGCTTTGCCATCGTTTGCTTTTTCTTCCTTCTTTTTCTTCAACTGCTGTTGTTCCTTCTTTTTATTGTTGGAAAGGAAAAAATGAAGAAGCTTAAACCCCACTTTTTTTAGCCTCCTTTCTCAAACAAGGCTCATCGTTTTTCTTCTCTTCGATGCTTTTCCTTTTGGCAATTGCCAAAAAAACTTTTTTTTGAAGCCCCATTTACTCTTCTTTAAAAATCTCTTTTTTTTCCTTCTTTAATTTTATTTTCTCTTGGGAGGAGTTTATAAAGTAGTCGAAAAATAAAAAGTGATGGATGCATTACAGCAAAATGCAAGCAAGCTTAAAACTTTGTAAAAAGAGATAAAAAAAAAAGAAGAAGAGAAATGCCAATTGAGTGATGATCGATTTGAGGATTGGAGAGAGGTGTTTGAGTGTGTGTGTGTGTGTATTGGAATGTTTCAAATTAGTTAGATATTTTTAAAAATTATAAAAACTGGGCTATTATATGAAAGCATTTTTAAGTATATTTGCAAAAAATCGAATTATTTTGAAGAATTTTAGGAGAATTTTGCTTTTGGGCATCATTATTTTGGGACAGGTGTTACCATAACCTTTCCCTTCTCCAAAATAATGATGACCAATTCATTCAATCTTTCTCTTTATTTAATTTGAAAATAAATTATATTTTTTCTTCCTTTTTCTCAATGAACACCTTTTTTTCTCTTTCCCACTTTTCTTAAAAATGAAGCAAATATATATTTTATCACTTTCATTTCATTGCAATGGCTTCTTTCAATCGATTGACTTTTTCCTTTTTGCATTCCCCCCAATCTTTTTTTTATTTTCATTTCTTTTTCTTTTACGAGCTTCTTAGAAACAACAAAAACATGAGTCATCATCGCTTCAGACATTTTTTTCTCCCCCCATTCTTTTCGTAATAAAACAAAAATGTTTCTGTGTTTAGTATCCCCCATATTACATTTTTTTCTTTCCCCATTGAAAATGATTACTTAACGTTCTTCTTTTTTTTCAGCATTATCCAAATCAACTCCTCGGCGTCCTTCCATAACTGTTTGCAGAGCGAATAAAAACGTTAACGTTTTATCAAAAACAAATATATCCCAGATTTTTTATTATTATTTTTATCATCCATTTGTGCCTTAAATTTTCTAGTCATATTTTGTTTTCAAGCTTATTTAAAAAATGGGCGTTTTAACTCTTACAATTGTATGCCATGAAGCTGGTGTATCAAAAACTGTTCAATTTGAACCACAAACTGTTGTACAAGATGCATGCCGAGTTATTCGTGAAAAAATTGGCAAAAATTTGTATGACCAACGTAAGTTTGTTTGATTTAAATTAAAGCAATTTTGAATACTACAGTACACATTCACTTACCATAATACTATTTTTAGCTGAAAATTATGGTCTGTTGAAGGTTGTTGATGACAATCAAGCTGTTGTATGGATGGATAAAGGAAGGACGCTCGAGTATTATCTCGTTCGAAATGGTGATACTCTTGAATATCGTAATAAAATTCGAACTTTAAAAGTTCGAACCATGGATGGCGGATCTGTTAAAACGATTCAAGTTGATGAATCTCAACCTGTTTCACAATTAATGATAACAGTATGCTCAAAAATGGGAATTTCAAATCATGATGAATATTCCCTTGTTCGAGCAGGTGACCTCCAAAATGGTAAAGATTTTAAACAATCAAATACAAGTTTAAATCAGCAATACCCAAAAGAATCAAGCGGATTCATGAATACAATTGGACGAAAAAAGGAAAAAAAGATTCAACAACTTCGTGCAAAACTTCATACAGATGAAGAAATTCAATGGATTGATCATGCAAAAACTCTTCGAGAACAAGGAATCCCTGAAGATGAAGAACTTGTACTTCGTCGAAAATTCTTTTTCTCTGATACAAATGTTGATACTCGTGATCCTGTACAACTTAATCTTCTTTATCTTCAATGCCGAGATGGAATTATCAAAGGCTTACATCCTGTTGCTCGTGATACTGCAATTAAACTTGCTGCCCTTCAATGCTATATTGAATTTGGGCCTTTTCAAGATGGCGTTCAACGCTCCCTTAACATTAAAGAACTTCTTCCAAAAGAATATGCAAAAGCAAAAGAGCATGAAAAAAATATCGTTCAAGAATATAAAGAATTAATGTTTGAAGAAGCAGCAGCACCAAAAAAGAAATATGTTCAAATTTGTCAATCCCTTCCAACATATGGTGTTACATTTTTTCTTGTAAAAGAAAAAGTTCCTGGAAAGAATCGTTTAATCCCACGTTTACTTGGTGTAAACAAAGAATCTGTTATGAGAGTTGATGAAAAAACTAAGCAAGTTCTTAAAGAATGGCCATTGGAGCAAGTTCGACGATGGGCAGCTTCACACAAAACTTTTACCCTTGATTTTGGTGATTATCAAGAACGATATTATTCTGTTCAAACAACAGATGGTGAAAAGATTGCTGCGCTAATTGGTGGATATATTGATATCATTTTAAAGAAAAAGAAAATGATTGATCATCATGGTATTGAAGGTGATGAAGGTTCAACAATGCTTGAAGAAAATGTTGCACCTGCAAAGGCCACCCTTATTGCACATGGTGAAATAAATAAAAGTTCATATGCACAAGATGGGCATGTTGCAATTCCTGGAGTTTTACGTTCAACGGCTGGAACACCTGGTTCACAACAATATGGTAAGTTTAAAATCGGCTTCTTTTGAACTTCCCCATTTTCTTTTTACTAACCTCATTCATATTTATAGCTGGTGCACAATATGGCGCAGTTTCGGGAATGATTGTATCACAAGAAGTCCCAAGAGCTGAAAAGATCCGATATAGTGAAACACGAGAACGCTCACAACGAGCTCTCATTGGTACAATTGAAGCAACAATTCGGGCCGTCGAAGAAGCTGAGGAAGAGATTTCTCGTGAACCGGATATCCCACTTCCAAGATTTGATGATGCACAATCCAGAAAATGGCGTGAAACCCGTGTTGAAGTTGAAAAAGAATCTGTCAATGACCGACTTGCTGCAATGGGAGCTGCCACCGCTGAAGTTGTCCAACTTACAGCATATCCAGAAGAAATTGATACACCTCGAGTTGGATCTGCAATTGCAACAATTGGTTCAAATCTTCCAGAAGTTGGCCGTGGAGTCCGTGACCTTGCTGCAATAATGCCTGATCGGCAAAGAGCTGGTGATCTTATTGAAGCAACTCGAAGACTTTGTGGTGCATTTGGAACATTCCTTGAAAAAGTTCATCCAGAAACCGAAGAAAAGCGACCAGTTGTTCTTTCAGCAGCAAGCAAAGTTGGAGAATTATCTCATGAAGTTATCAATACAATGGAAGAACCAACTCGAGAAGACCGAGTTTTCCATGATCAATTAATTAATCGTGCCAAAAATGTTGCAACATCAACTGCTGAACTTGTTCTTCAAGCTAAAACTGTTTCAGCAGATTGTGAATCCCCACAATTGAAAGAACAAGTTGTTAGTTCTGCAACGCAATGTGCATTTGCAACTTCACAACTTGTTGCATGTGCTCGAATTGTTGCACCAACAATTGAAAATGAAACATGCCAAGAACAACTTACATCTGCAGCTAAACAAGTTTCACGAACCGTTAGTGATTTGTTAATTGATGCAAATACGTCAACTCAACAATCAACATCTGGTCGAGGCCCTGAACTTTATGAAAATCTTCATTCGGCTGCTCGAAAAGTTACAACTGCATTAGATGGACTTTTGGATCATGTTAAAACATCTCCAAGAGTCCGACGAACAACAACTCATGAAGATTATAATTATGAAGAAGTTCTTCGCTCATCCAATCGTGTTATCACACATCAAGGTGCATCACCAAATGATCTTTTACGACAATCTGAATCTGCTATCCGACATTCTCGTCTATTTGTTGATGAACTTCATCAAGAAGCTGAAACATCACCCGATCAAAGAGATAAATTACATCGTGCTGCCCAACTTGTCGCACAAGCAACAAGTAATATGATTGATGCAACAAAAGAATGTCAATCTCGTCCGCAAGATATTGAACCACAACAATCTTTAAGAACAGCAGCACAAAATCTTGCACATGTAACTTCAGAAGTAACAACAACAAGAAAAACTCAATCAACAATGGAACAATTAGAAAAAGCTGCAAAGGAAACAACTTCGGCAACTGCTCAAGCAATTTCTGCTGCAACAGCTGCACAGCCATACATTACTGATAAATCGACAACCGAAACCCTCATTGTTGAATGTCGTGAAACATTTCAGCGGGTTTCGCCAGTTGTAACTTCAATCAAGGCTGCTCAATCAGCTCAATCACCATCCGAGCGATTTCGTGCCCATTCATCTCTTATCCATGAAACAACGCAACTTATTCAACCTGCCCAACGTTTAGTGGAAACTGCTCGTCGAACTGTACCATCAATAACTGAACAAAATATTGCTTCAAGGTTGCATACAACAAGTCAAGATTTAAATTCACAATTGGCAGAGTTAAGGGTTGCACTTAACAATGCACAGCAGTCAAATTTTGAGCAGCAACTTGACCACACCGAACATTTGATACGAGAGCTTGATCAAGAATTAAAAGAAATAGAACTGTCGTCTCAGCGGGGCGGGCTGCAGCCTTTACCGGGTGAAACATCAGAAAGAGCTGGGGCATCCCTTCATCGAGCTGCCCGTGAAGTTTCTTCATCATTAGCAACGCTGATATCTGCTGCAAATGTAAATGATCGACAAAATGTTGGACAATCCGTATTCGAAACTTCTCAAGCACTTCGTGGCTTTACAAATGCAGTTCATGGAGTTGTTTCAACTCGTTCAGATGTCCATGTTCGAGATTTTATTGTCAATGCAAGATCTGTTGTACATGATTCTGGAAGAGTATTTGATCGTGTTCGAGAAGAATCAAATCCACAAATACTTGATGAAGCAGCTCGACAAGTTTCTGTATCACTTCGACAAACTCTTGCATGTTTACCTGATAATGCACATATTGAAAAAGCCATTGAAGAAATTCGACGAATTGATGCTTCACCAATTGCTGCACATTTGCCACCAATTGATATCAGACATGCTGCAGCAAAAGTTATTGAAGCAACAAGTGATCTTGTTACAAATGTTCGAGCACCACAACAAGCTGGATCTGTTGAAGTTTTTGTTCATACATATCGTGACTTCCATATTTCTGTTGTACAACATATTCAATCAGAACCTGATGATCGCCAAAGACATGCAATTCGTGAACAACTTGATGGAGCTCGTGATGAATCAATTAATGTTTTGGTTCGATTCTCGGCTGCAGCAGCTGATGCTGGAAATGCTACACATACACAAGGCCTTACACAATCCGCTCGAGCATTGCAAAATGTTGTTAGTGTTATTGTTGATCGAGTTACAACTGAATCACCATGGGCTCGAGAATGTGATAACGCATTACGACAAATTCAATCAATGCGGCCATTGTTGGATCAAGCATCTCTTCCAATTAATCGTCATACATTTTACGAATCTTTGGATTCTGTAACTGATCGAGCAAGACTTCTTGGAGAAGGAATGACTGGAATTGCAAAACATGCCAGATCCGAAGATATCCGATCTCTTTGTGAATCTGTTCGAACAGCTGCTTCTGCTGTATGTGGTTTAGCTGAAGATGCAGCACAATCTGCATATCTTATTGGTGTTGGAGAACGTGAAAGTCAACCTGGACATCGTGCAATTATTGAAGTTGAAGAAGTAACTCGTTCCCTCAGAGTTATCAAACAAGCTGCCGGACGACTTCGTGATGGTCCAACAAATCAATCTCAAGTTCTTGATGATACAAATGAAATTGCACGTCATACATCCCATGTTGTTCAATTATGTCGTGATGGATCTGAAAATATTCGAGATTCAAGCCAAACAAATATTAAGCAAAAGTTTATTACCGGGGGACATAATTTAGCTGCAACTACAAGTGGTCTTATTAATGCTGTAAAACAACTTGATCGAAATTTTACTGAAACAAATAAAATCGAAACTGCTTCAAGAGCTGAAGAATTAATTTTGGCTACATCAAATCTTGAAAACTTTATTGATAATCCATCATTCTCTGCAGTACCAGCAAGAATTAGTTCCGCTGGTGCAAAAGCTCAAGCCCCAGTTCTTCAAGCTGGAAGAAATATGATTGAAGCAAGTACTGAAATGATTCGAACATCAAAAGATCTTGCAGTTTCACCTCGAGATACAGATACTTGGCAAAGATTAGCAGAAAATTCAAAATATGTCAGTGAATCAATTAAAAATCTTGTTGGTGCAATTCGTGATCAAGCACCTGGAAGAGAAGAACTTGATCGAGCCATTCATCGTTTAAATCAAATGATTAAAACAATTGATGATAGCAGTTATGCCGCTTGTCAAGAACAACTTCCTCGATCTGTTATCTCTGAAAGTCGAGTTCATGAACAAATTCAACATGCTTCACAATCTTTAATCGAAAGGATTCCACCACTTGTTCGAGCTGCAATAAGTCAAGCAGAAGAAATTGCACATAATGTTAGTGAACATATGCAATTGATGGAACCCCTTGTACAGTCTTCAATTCAAGCTGCTTCCTTAACAGATGATCAAAGAATTCAACAAAATCTTTTTGATCAATGTAAAACTGTTGTTGAAGCCGAATTACAAATGTTTGAAGCAACACAAGATTCACGAGGAAATCCAAAAGCAACATCTATGCATGAAATTGTTGTAAAATCAGGTGAACAACTTCATGAAGCTTTAAGTGATTTATTACAAAATGTTAGTGCCCATGAAACTGATGCTGGAAGAATTCATGGAATGGTTGAAACAATTTCACGTTCAATTGCCCTTGCAGATCAAACAGCTCAACAAACTGGCGAAAATTTTGCTGATACACAAACTCGAATGACAAATGCCCTTGAAGAAATTTTAAGAATTGCAACAGATATGCCAAATGCAGAACCAGAACATCTTGGACAAAATTCCCTTCGACTTTCTGAAGCATACAAATTAGTGGCAGAAGCATCACAAATTGCAACAGCATTATTAAAATCTCCAAATGTTGCACAAAGACTTCGATCAGCTGTACAAAAGCTTGGAGGTTGTTGTATGGATTTGGTTAAAACTGCTGGACAACGTCGTGCACATCCAAGTGATGCCCAAGTTTATCAATCTCTTACAATTTCTTCCCAAAGAGTTATTGATGCCGTTCATGAAGTTCTTGCAGCTTTACATGAAGGCTCTCGTGGTACACAAGCTTGTATAAATGCTGCAAATACAGTATCTGGTATTATTGGAGATCTTGATACTACAATCCTTTTTGCAACTTCTGGAGCCCTTAATCCACAACGTGGTGAAGCAGATTTTGGAAGTCATCGAGAAATTATTGTTAAAACTGCAAAAGCCCTTATCGAAGATACTAAAGGTCTTGTCGCTGGTGCAGCAAGTAATCAAGAACAGGTAATTTTTTTATTAAATAGTGTTTTTTTTACATAAATCAATTTTACTCTTAAAAGACAGTAACATGCATTTAATTTATTGACATTTATTCATTCTTTCTATTTTTGCAGCTGGCAGTCGCAGCACAAAATGCCGTTCGGTCAATTGTCCATCTGTCAGATGCAGTTAAAAATGGTGCCGCCTCTTTAAGTGAAGACAGCACCGAATCTCAAGCGCTAGTCATTCATGCTGTTCGAGATGTTGCCGCTGCATTGTCGGGCCTAATTCAAGCAACAAAAAATGCTTCTGGGCGAAGTCCAAATGATCCTGCAATGGGAAATCTTAAAGAAGCTGCAAGAATTATGGTTACAAATGTTACAGGCTTACTTAAAACTGTTCAATCAGTTGAAAATAAATCTCAACGTGGATCAAATGCTTTGGATGCTGCAATGAATGCCATTGATATTGCCGTTCGACAATTTGATAATAATGAAGCCCCATCCAAGCACAAAGTAACCCCCGATGAAGTAATTCAAACTGCACATGGAATTCAAAATGTTACATCTCGAGCTGGTGGAGCTGCATCTTCATTAAATCAAGAAGAAATAATTGCAACTGCAAATCATGCTCGACAAGCTGTTGCTGATCTTTTAATCGTTACACATGCAATTGCACAAAGAGCTGGAAATGGTGAATTAAAATATCGTACCATTAATGCTGGACGAGATGTTGCCCTTCAAGTTAAACATCTCCTTGCAACTTTATATTCTCTTGCTCAAAGACCCAATGATCCACAAACAAAAAATAATCTTAAACTTGCTGCACAAGAAATTGCAAAGGTTAGTCTTAAAAATGCATGTGAAAATTTAAATAAATTATTTTATTTTAGTCTGTTGGTGATCTTATTTCCTGTAGTGAGCAATTCAAAGATACCGAATCTTCATATACTGAAAAATATTCAAATGGAAAAGATGCAACAATTTATGCCGAAAATGAACTCCTTGGTGCTGCAAGTTCAATTGAAGCAGCTTCCGTTAAATTGTCACAGTTAAAACCTCGCGATGTACCAACTGTCGGGGTAAGTATATATACGAAAATAAAAAAAATGCCCCTTTTTTGTTTTCCCGAAATTCTTTTCATTTCTTTTTCTCTCTGGAAAAGGCCGGGTGTTTTTATCGGGAGAGATATATCGATGGTCGCCTGCATTCATTTTTTTTGATTTGTGACTGTTCGATTTGGTTCGTAGCTTTTTCCGGTTCAATTGCCCAAAAAATTTTATTTTGTTCATTTCTGACCTAGAGTTAATTTTATTCAATATATGAAAATTTGAGAGTCGAATGCTTTGAAAAATTTTTTGAATCATTCTTTTTTTTTGCTGTCTCCATTCTTTTAGTGTTTTAAAAAAATTGGTAGCACAGATTTTTGCAAGGACGTTCAAGGATTTGATATGTCTGGTATTCTTGGGTTGTGTATTTAATATCAACCAGCATGCCTGACGTATCCGAATTCTTGGATTACTTGAAAAAAAAAAGAATTATTTTTGATATTTCAAAGTTTTTATTTAACTCTCAAGGGGGAAATTATTTATCAAAGATTTTTGAATTAAAAATTTTTAAAGCCTATTTTAAAACCATAAATTTTCTTTCCCTTGAATTTTTTTTCAAAAATAAATATAAATCAAGTCATAATATTTTTTATTTAAATTTTTATATATTTTTCTTTTTGCAGCAAGTCTCCGATGACCTTTCATTTGATGGTCAAATTCTTTCGGCTGCCAAGTCAATTGCCTCTGCAGTGCAGCTGCTCGTCAAAGCAGCATCTGAAGCACAACGGGAATTAGTCTCTCAAGGACGTTTAGATGCTCGACCACATCTATCAACAGATGATTATCAATGGTCAGAGGGGCTAATTTCTGCTGCCCGAACTGTTGCAGCTTCTGTTCATCAACTTTGTGAAGCTGCAAATGGCCTTGTACAGGGACATGGAACTGAAGAGAAATTAATTTCGGCTGCAAAACATGTTGCATCTTCAACTGCACATTTACTTGTTGCATGTAAAGTTAAATCTGATATAAATTCAACCGCTAAACAACGACTTCAATCTGCTGGACATGCAGTTAAAGTTGCAACAGAGCATTTAGTTGCTGCTGCTCGACAAGCTGTACCACAAGATGATCGAACACTTGTAATTTCACAACAAATGGTTTCTTCAATTGCACAAGTAATGGATGCCCAAGAAATTGTTATTCGAAAAGAACGCGAATTATATGAAGCAAGAAATCGGCTTGCACAAATTAATAAATCCAAATATCGACAATCCCCTGATGACTCTGAAAATCAATAAAAAAACAGCAATATTTGAATATTATTTTTTAAGGTAATTGTTTAAATAACAAATTCTGTTGAAAACGTAAAGCAAAAAGTTTCTCGTGTTTCTAACGGAAACCTTTATTCAAACAATTTTTGTTCCCATTTTTATTGTATTTTTGTTGTAAAATATTATAATCCCATTTTTTTATTACTTTTTATTTGTGCCTTTAAACCAAAAAACTTTGAGTGCTAACACAAAATATTATTCATATCTAAACTTTTTAAAAAGAAATTGTGCTTTATCCTGCCATTTTTATGTTACTCAAATATTTTTTATTATTTAATAATAAACTTTCTTTTTTTGAAAGAATACACTATTACTCATATATGTCATTTGATATACACACACACACTGTCAAAACCTTTCTGTAGTTGGGAAAAGGTTAAGATAAATTCTTTATTAGCTCCCGGCCGGGGCTGGCTTGTAAACGTCAAAGCATAAAAGACGAATAAAAAATAATAAAAATATGATCGATCCATCGCTTTTATACACAAAAACGATGGAAAGAAAAGATTACAAAAACAAGGATGTTTACAATGAAAAAGGATGCTTTTGCATCGCTTTCAGCAAGAGCAAGGTTCGTGATTTGGTGACAAATCTCGACACACACACTTTCTTACACATTTTAATATTTTGAGACTGCTGTAATTACATAAATATATATGGCATTTTGTAAGTAATAAAAACGCCTTCAAAAAAATTGATGCTGATGTTTTATGCCCTTTTTTTAAAACAAAATTTGTACATAATTTCCCATTGGAGGAAACAAAATTAAATGAATGTATCAATTTAAATATTAAAACCCAACAGAGCACCTGAAAATTGGTGTACTTATCAAACATAAAAATTTAATAAGCTTTTTGCTGAAATCTCTTTTTTTTACTTGTAATAATTTTTTGGTTTTCTCAAAATTAAAGATCTTTTTAATTCTCTCATTGGTGGAAATTATTAGAAAAATGTAAAAAATTTATTGTACGTGTTTAAATAGACATTTTCTATTTAGACACGTATATTTTTGTGTCGTTTTTGTATTTCTTTCGTATTTTTACCTTGACGAAATTAAAATATAATTAATTTTTGTGTTTAGAAGTACAAAAACAGTCTTTAAAACAAGGAAGTCTTATAAAACTACAAAGAATTTGTACAATTTTTCTGTAGAAAAAAACAAAATTATGGCAAGCATTCTATAATATTAAATTATCTTCGTTTCTTTTTTTCATACTAAAAAATTGATACAAAAATGTTTAAAGTTTTGTTGATCTGTGTAGTTTTACATTTTGGATAATACACATAAAAATACAAAAAAATGGATTAACGTTCATCTTTTTTCATTGTGTTTTCATTACAGAAATCCATTTATATGAAGGATATATTCTAAAATGAATGAATACCGCAATTTCAAATAAATAATAAAAATTGTACGTAAGCGGTTTTAACTGCCGAATTAAGTTTTTCAAATGAATTATTTTTTGACGTCAAAAAAATTAGGAAATCCCCTTTTTTATGTAGACAAGCATTTACCAAAGGTTATTTTACAAATGATTGAAAAAAGCAAATTTTTGAGTCAGAAAAAGATTAAAAACATTTGTAGGAATTCAGAAATAAAAAGTATATTCCAAAGATCTCTCAAATATACTTTAATGCAGTTCTTTTAGTTTATGCCTTTAAAATGTCATATGTATTTTGTGATTACTGTATATTATAATTATTATATCAATGTTTTGTGCACTTTTTTAAACAAAAAAGTGTAATGCTAAAAAAATTTTCGTTAAACAAATACTTTTACATTTACTTGTATATAGAACTGCTATAGCCCCTTTGTAATTTTGTTGTTTTTAGTTTTTTTGTTGTTTATCTCCTTATTTTTCGTAGATTAACCTTAGCGTTTAATTTTTTATTTATAAATCATCTTTCAAAGTAGTACGTTGTGTGGAAAATGACATTAATTAATTACTTTCAAATGTAAAAATAATTTTACCGTACCCTAATAATTCCAGCATTTCATCATTTTTCAAAATTTAATTAAGTATTGTTGTCGTAAAATTTCCTATCCCCTCTATTCTTGACTAACGTGTTTTTACGAATTTAAAATCAAAAACTAAAGAAAGATTACTTCTTTTACAGTAATCATGTGGATAAAAAAAAGTGAAAGTATAATCTCCTTCTCTCTGAAATTATATTTTTCTATATAAAAAACAGTAATGGAACCTTTTTTTGTATACATTTTGTGTTTGTCTCTTTAAAGCTTTTGGGAGGGAAATCGTCAAACACCCCTTTTTTTCACACATTTATGGCTTTTTACAACAATTATTTATGTCCCAAATGTAATCATTCTTTAAATAAACTTTTAAATATAAAAGATGCAAACTAAAGACTAATAAAAAAATGTTTTTTTCAAACTTTTGTAACCCAATTTGTGAATTTATATTTTTTTTGTTTTATTAATTTAAATGTCTTTTCTTATAATTTAAAAAGCATTAACAAATGATTAATAATCAAAAAATACTTGTGTATTTTTTTTTTTTTATAAAATTAATGCATTTTTTGTTGATTACCGTAATCTTTTATCTTCAAAAAACTCCCACTATCTTAATAGAATAATTTTTTACTTAAACGCTTATATTGAAAAAATAATGGGGGTGTTATGAGATTCTCTAAGGAAAAATTTTTTTATTAATGTTCTTGAAATTTTATCGATCTTTGAATTTGGTTTTTTACTCATTTTAAAGCCTTTTTTTCTTTTTTTCATTGCCAATAAAGTACCGTGAGAAAATTGTAAAATTGATATGTTTTAATTTTATGGAGAATAAATTGCTTAAAATTTTAGTTTTTTTTTAGTTTTTGACATGGTGATCTTTTTGAACTTTTTTTGTGGTTTGAAGTTTCACGTTTTTTTATATCTCCTTTGAAACAAAAAAATATATTTAATCTTTTGCTCTCTCTTTTTCTTTTTTAACCTTAAAAACAACAACCACTTTTAAAAAAGACAGAAACAGAAGGCGAAGAAAATGATTAAAGAGGAGAGCACCTGGTTGAATGATAATTATTATAAATGTTAAAGAAAAAAAAAGATTTTTGTAACAAAAACGGAAGTATTTCATTTCTGTTATTATATTTTTCTGCTTTCCTTTTTTCCTTACACTTTAAAGGGTTAATATTTATGAAAAAGAGTAATAAAGCATTTTGAAAATACATTTTGACGCATGCTTACTTCTTTCCCTTTTTCTTCCCTTTCAATATATTTCTTCAACTGAAAAAAACCCCCTTTTTCCAAAATAGAGACTTTAATTATCCCCTCCCATTTTTAATATTTTTTTGAAATATAAAAAAAACGTGAAAAAAGTAAAGTAAAATAAAAAAGAAATAATAATTTGTTAATTTACTTTTTTTTCAAAATAAAATTATAGTTCCTTTAAAAAAGCGGAAGAACTTTTATCGCGCTTTTGTATATGGTTTTTAAGCATTTAAAATATAATTTGTATTTTTTCTCTTTCATGTGAATTAATTATTAGTTGTAATGGAAAGTTTTTTTTTCGGTATAGTTGAAGAAACTAGACTAGAAGGTTGCCGGTAAATGGAGCTCTGATAATGTCATTTTGTCATAATGGTTTTAGTGAAGTGGCAATTTAGTAGATTCGAGTCTAAAACAAAAACATTTATTGTGAGATTACTGTTATTGGATATGATCACTTCTTTTTTCTGTTTAATCTTTTTGAGTTTTAAAAAATTTTAAAAAGATTTTTGGAAGTTTTTTTCTGCAATTTTTTGGGGGAGCTATTGTGTTTGCTTTCGTGCTTCCCCTGCTGCTTTCCTTTGTACGTCAACCTTTTTTTGAATGTATGAGGAAACAATCTATAAACACAAGAAACTCTTTTTTTAACAGGAAATAATAATACGTTAGAAACAACCACGTGGCAACCATTCAAGGGTAATAATGCTTTTGGGACACAAGGAAATAATTTTTTTTTGCCTTCCTCAAAAAACGCATATACTGTAGTTCTTTTGTCACTTTTTGAAATCTTTTTTTGCTTTTTTTTAAACAACTTTGTTACCTTTTAATTATTTTATCAAAGAAAATAAGACGATAAAAAAAGTGAAAGTAAGCAAAGATCATTTTTGCCTTCTTCTTTTTTCTGAAGTAGTGAGGAGTTTGTCTCTTTTTTTTATTTTGACGTCTGTTTTTTTTAAAACATTATTTGTGTATGTGTATGTTTGTGTATAATATATATGCCTTTCTTATTAACTCTGTACCGTCTTCTTCCCTTCCAAAAAAATAAGAAGCAATGATATCACAAACAGACAAATATGTATAATACACAAATGCACACACATGAAAGGAGACAACGTAAAGAGAAAGAAAAATATCAATGAAACCAACGGAAACTTTTTTTAAACATACGTATAGAAATGTATGTCCACAAAAAATTTGTTACTTGTGTGTATGTGTGTGTTAATACCCCCTGAATGTTTTATGCTTCTTCTTTTTTTCTCTTTCATTTTTTTTACGTGTTCGTCGAATTTTTTGCACTGAATAAAAAAAATTCTTTTCTTTTTTTTCACGTCCTTGAATCAATGTTGGTTAAAAAAGAATAAAACTCTTTTTTTTTCAGCTGTGTTCAAAAAATAAAAAAGGTGGCGGGTTTTTTTTTCATAGTTTTTACAAGCGTGTGTCTAACATTTTTTGTTTTAATTCAACAATAATCAAAAAACTTTTTTTCAGTGTTTTCGAATTCCCCCAGTTTTTTTATTAATCCAAAAAATAGGCTGTCTTTTAAAAAGAAGTAATTACTATTTTTTGGGAAAGGAGATGGTATATCGTGATGAATCATCTGGTGAATCCCGTGAAATTTCTCCATCAACTCCATCCTCATCTGAATCAATTTCACCATTCTCTGGAATAAGTAAAAGAAAAATTCTACCAAAGCCAATGTTATCTTGTGCAATTTGTGGAGGAAAAACAAAATGTAGACATTTTGGTGCAGTTTCTTGCAACGCCTGCGCAGGTTTTTTTTTAAATCACAAATTTTTAAAAAAATATTTAAAGTCTAAAATTTTTAGCATTTTTTCGACGGACAATTGCTGAAAAACGTAAATATTCCTGCTTACAAAAAGAGAATTGTGTTTTACTTTCAAGTAAATTATTTTTCCTTTAATCTTTTTTTTGTAACCGGTTAAAATTTTACAGATTTGGTTCGAAGAATGTGTAGATTTTGTCGTTTTAAGAAATGCGTTGAACAAGGAATGCAAGAAGATGAAGTTCTTTCACTTGGAAGTAGCAGCAATAATTCTTCTACTTCAATGCTAATGACAACAAGTCCACCATCTTCTAATCATTCATTTTCTTTAACAGCTTTAATGCCAATCACCAATAATACCAACTATTATAACAACAACAACATTAATATTAGCAATAATAACTATGAAGTTTCAAAGAAAAAACAAAAAAAGCAAAAACCATTAATCCTTAAATTTTCATTTTCATCTATCCCTGGTGTTTCAAGTGAAATTTTACGCAATTTATTATATTGTTATGAATCAGTTGTACCGAATCGATTATCTGTTTCCCCGACTGTAAGTTTCATTTCCCATTCGTTTCATTTCAATACATACAATTAATCAATTCTTTTTCATTTTAAATAGACAAAAAAAAAGTAGTTGAAACAAAATCGACACTTTTTTTGTTACTCTTTTGTTATATCATATGACAAAAAATAGAGATTTTAAATTACACATTATTTTTTATCTTTCTCAAAGTTTTTTTATTGATTACTAAAAATGCACAAACTATATTTTAAAGTTTTAACTATTTATATTTTTTGGCAGACAAAAATCATTGAGTTCAAAAAAATTAAGAAATTCACGTCAAAAAAACTTTTAAAATTTTAATTATTAAAAATTATTTTTTATATTGTAAAAAAAGATATTTTTAGATAACATTAAACATAAATAAGCCATCCGTTTTACCAAAAACCTATTATCAAATTGGAAATGAATCCAAAGTTTTTTGGTCATTTTATAAATCAAGTGGATTATCACAATTTATTAAAGAACAAAATTTGGTAAGTTTAACATTAAAATGTCCTATTAACTTTGTAAAATCGATTTTTTGTTTCTATTTGAAAAATTTAACACTTTTGTTTTAATCTTTTTTTCCTTCTTCTGTCTTATTTTGCGAGGGTTAAAAAATTCTTGAAGATTGTAGGATTATTATGAACAATTTTTTTTAATCACTTTTTGGCATTAAAAATTAAATAACGCCATTTTAAAAATTTTGAATTACAAAAAACAAATAATCCATTTTTTAGGAAGAAAATATTAAAGATTTGGCATTTGGTTGGAATGTTTTACAATGTTTACATAATACTGTAAAATTTGATGGAGTTTCACAGAATCGAATTTATTTCATTGATCATACATATCTTTCAATTTCTGAATCCGCTTTATCTGAATGGTATGCATCTGATCCTGAACTTGCGAGAGATAGGCAATGCATGACTCGGTAAGAAAAAAATGCCAAACACAAAACAATAATTAATTTTATATCATTTTAGGCTATCTGCACCAATGTGGCATAGAATTTATGATGCATGTGTACAATTAAAAGATGCACATTTTAGTAATATTGAAATGGCATGCTTTTTTGCATTTGTAATGACCTCTTCAATAATACATAAATCATCAAATAATATTGAAACCCGAAAATTAGTTGAACCTTTTACAAATCAATTATTTCGTGCTCTTTCACAACATTATGATGAAAATTATTCTGGTGATGGTGAAATGGCATGCAAAATTGGAAGAATTGTTATGATGTTATCGGTTTATTCAGTAAGAAATTAATATGCTTAAAACTTATAGCAATTGAAAAAGATATTTTTAATTCTTAATTTTATTGAATATTTTTTTAGGAAATTCATAGCTTATTTAGTGAACATAACCAGCAGCTAATACTTTGTGGTCGAAAATCTGAATACGAAAGAGTACCATATACATGTAAAACATAAAACATAAAAACATGATCTCATTTCTTGTTTTATTGTGATAGTCTATTGATATAGTAACATATTTCATAAAAATTTATTACTTCTTCAGATTCAAACTTTCGACCACAAAGTGTAAGCTATTATCGATGTTCACTCAAAAATTTATGAACTTCTTAGAAAAAAGTTTTTTTAATTCGTTATTTTATTGAATGTTTTTTAGGAAGTTCATAACTTATTAAGTGAACATCGACAACAGCTAACACTTTGTGGTCGAAAGTCTGAATATGAAGAAGTACCCTATACATGTAAAACATGAAAAAATGTGATCTCATTTTTATTATTCTTTTTTATAATCTATTGATATAGTAACATATTTGATAATAATTTAATACGGGTTTTTTTTTATAAAAAATTTTTATTGTTATTTTTTAAATTGATTGAATCAATCAATTTTTTGTGTTATATTTTTAATAAATTTTTAACTATTTTTTAATAAATAATTATTATTTAATAAAACTATTTCTCAAATTTTAAATTATATTCCAATACTTTTCACTTTTAAAGTTCCAAACAGAAGTGATACTGTAATTAAAACAAATTAAATTCAACATTTTATTTACGTCACGTAAATTACGTGTCTCAAAATTTGAACATTTTTAAATTGTGAAATTTGCTGTTTTTATTTTTTACTTTTAAAATGTTTTGTAAGTAATAAAGCAATTTATCAGATAGTAAAAATTAAAATTAATTTTTGCAATGAAATGAAACTTTTGTTATTTCAAAAAATGCGTTAAATGTATAAATTCAGCAGTTTGTTTTGGGTCATCGAATACTCAATACAAAATTTTCAAGCATAGGAAAAAATATCGAAAGTCAAAAACGTTATTCGAAGGAATTACCACATTTTTTGTCTTCTTCAAAACATTTTATAAAAAAAAGCACAGAATTAATTAAAAATAAAACTAAAAGACAGAAGCTGAAATTTCGGTATACTGTAAAATTTGTTGTTTAATTTTTAAACAATGTTATTTAAAATCAATAAAAACAAAAGTTTATATGCACGACCGAAATCGAAATTTTTTAAGATTTTAAAATTTCAGTGTTATCCAAAACAATCCCCATATGACTTCAATATATATAAATGTAATTCCATGAAAATTAAGATCCAATTCATTCTCTGTAAAAACATCAAGGAAATGATAAATATTGATATTTATTTTTTCTAATTTTACAAGGCTAATAAATATAATTATAAAAAAAGAATGATAACAGAGCATAAAGTCAAAAAAAAACAGATATGAGTATCTTATATTGATCACCAACGATAATTCAATGATGGAGTTTTGTTTTCTTTACCATTTTCAGGAACACGAATTTCAGGAACACGAAGACCCTTGGATTTGATCAAAGATTTGAGATTTGTATTTTCATCTTTGAGAGCAATAATTTCATTTTTCATCTTTTGAACATGTTGAATTTTTTGTGCAGGATTTTGATGACCATTATTTATAGCAAGTTCTTGCAAAGCACTGTTTCGTTCTTTTTCCATTTCATCTTTTTGATAAACAATTTCAACCTTTTCATTTTCCAATTCACGAATACGTTCATCCTTTTCAGCAACTATTTGATGAAGTCTATTGATTTCAAGTTCACATTCAGATCGAATCCTTTCTTCTTCTTCCAAAGCTTTTTCAGTTTCAGCGAGCTTCTGTTGTAATTCAGCATTAGATGGAGGTTGAACAGGTCGAGAAACAAATTGTGTTTGACGTCGTTGCTTTCGTTGAGCATTGGAAAGAACAGAAGTATTTGGGATATCAGAATTGGTACCTTTCATCATTGTTTCAGGAAGATAAATGCTTTGAGGAGCAGCAGCAGCTTCATCTCTCTCTTTTTCAATTTGAACCTTTTCAAGTTTTACGTTATTCAGTTCATCCATTATATTTTTGATTATAAGTTCATATTCATTCTTCATTTTTGCAAGTTCATTTTCAGCAGCTTCTTTTTGACTTTTTTCCATAACATTGATCTAAAATGCATTTTTATATTAGACTTAAAACATATTACGGACTTACTTCTTTTTGTCCAGCAAGATCTTCTTGAAGCTTTTCATTTTCTTTCAATAAATGTTCAGTTCTTTCTACCAATATCTTCAAATTTGTAACATCTTTACACGAAATGGCTTCATTGACATGAGCAGTATTCTTCACTTTCTTACAATTTACTGCAAAAGTTAAAGTTGAACCAGTATCACCAACAAATTCAGAATTTGGATGAATGTTCACAATTACTGTAGTTTTTGCATTACCACCAAGTGAATCACGTAGAAGATGAGTTAGCAATGAATCACGATATGAAATGTAAGCACCTTCTTTTGCAGTTGATAAACTTCGAATAATTCTTGCAAGAATTGACAATGATTTGTTAATGTTTCCAGCTTCTTTTAGTTGTTCGCCAGTATTATTTGTCTGTCCTTGACGTTCTGAACCAGCAAGATCAACCAAATTTAAACGCGATGAACGACGATTAACAACGGCTCCATCAATTTGATCAGTAATCAATGTAAGCATAAATACAGCATGTGAACGAGAACTTTCACGATTCATTGATGTTTCAGCAACTTTACGTTGATCCCATCCACGCCGTAAATAATGCATACATTCTTCAGCGGTTGTTACTTCGAATTCTGCAGAACCAGCAACAGTGATTGGTTCTCTAGATGATTGAATTTTCATTGCTGCACCATTATTTTGAAGGAGATCAGTGAAAGTTTCATTGTATATTTCAAGAAACGAGCATTTTATTGACCAAGAGAAAGAATCTGGATTCTAAAAATGAACAAATATAAATGAAATACTTTAAAAAACGATTATACCTTTTTAGCTTCAGCATTCAAAACTGCAAAAATGTTTTTAATTGCACGAGGAATAATACCACTTTTTGTTTCATCGTCTGCTTCATCAGGTCCAAGCATTGTGAAAGTTTTTCCAGAACCTGTTTGACCATAAGCAAAGATTGTTCCATTAAATCCATCAAGAAATGCACCAACAACTGGTTCACCAACTTTATTATACATTGCTTCCTAAAATTATATCTATGTAAATATTTAACATATTTTTTTAAAACTTACTTGAGTTGCATTTTCATCAAAAACATTATTCAGTTTGAATTTCTTGTTTGTCGATTTAATTGTAACTGTTGAATTCATTGCATCAATTGCCACAGATGACTCTCCAGTTATTCCAATATGTTCAGAGAATGGTCGAAGACGAGCAACAACATTGATATTTTCTTGTGACATTGTTGTGTACTAAAATAATAAAATCACAAACAAATATAATGGAAAAGCATGCTATAAATAGCAAGCATAGATAACAAAAGTGAATTAAACACTTCATAAAATATAGCAAAAAAGAGAGATAGTAAAAAGCTTTATTTTGATAAAAATGCAAAACTATTTTATTAAGAAGAAAAAATTATAACACTAATATTCAATCAACCACTTTTGTATCCAGCCCTTCTTTTCCATTTCTTATCCGGAACATAAAATCCAATGTAGAGTTTATCCAACACATCCGGCAAAATCTTTTTTGTAATTTTTTGAATTGAATGTGATGATCTTCCAATAGTACCCATAAGTTCGTCCTGAAATTTGCTCATAAGATTACTGTAACATTTAAACTTTAAACCCTTACCAAGTTGACTGTTCTGAAAGCCAATAAATTATTGTAGAGTTCTTCATTTTCGGGCAGCCTTAACCATTCAAGCATTACTTTTGTTCCAAGTTCAACGTTCTAAAATAATATCAACGATCAGAGAATAACTATAGAAAATAAACAAACATTAATTCGCTTTGGTCCTTTTGTTGGACTGTTTCCAGTTGAAGGCCCAATAGTTTCATCAACTTCAAAGTAAATAGATTCTTCAGGATTTTCTTCCATACTTTGATTTAAAACATCATCATTATCTTCTTTATCATGCAAAGAATTAGAACTATTATATGTTTCTGCTTGATCAAGATCAAATGGAATAGGAGAAGGTCTTCGTTTTGGAGTTGATACAGTAAGTTCAGGAACAAATGGATGAACTTCATCATAAATATTTCTTAACATATCTATTGCTTTTTTCCTTCCCAGTGGACGAATTCCAAATGCATTCAATGCTTCCTGCAAATAATCCATTACGAAAATACAATAAAAAGTTTTACAAACCTTTAATTCATCATCAGTATACTTTTCATACGTCGGCATTGGAGTAATATCATAAACTTTGATAACTTTTACACCTGAACCAAATCTTGCAGCAATTTTACGAGTCTTCTCTTCATCACCGGGTGTCTTCGTCAGATCTTCTTTGTTTTGTGTTATCATCACGTCTTCAGCTTGTTGTGTTATCACCATATCGTCATCATGTTGTGCCATCACCATGTCTTCAGCTTGTTGTGTTATCACCATATCGTCATCATGTTGTACCATCATCATGTCTTCAGCTTGTTGTGTTATCACCATATCGTCATCATGTTGTGCCATTATTAAACGTAAATCACTTGGACCATAAAGAGAAGATAATTTTCTGATATTTTCCATATCATTCAGTGACCATTCAGTAGAACCAGAATACAAATACAAAAGATACAATTCCACAACTTCACTAGAAAAATCAGTTAATTCAATTTCTGTAATACCGGGTTTAATCTATAAATGTTGAGGATTAAGGATATTATAAAAGTTAAATCGATCAAACCTCAATCGATGTTCGCGCTCGTATTACAAAAGAATGTGCAGAAATACTCGATCCACCTTTCGTAATCAGTTTGATATCACCTTTTTGAGAAAATAAAGCTCTTCGAAAATCATCAGCCAATCTGCTCAATCGATCAACCTAAATCGTAAACAAATTAGAGTCAAAATGTGTATACAAAATGCAAACCTTTTCAAGCTTTTTTTGAAAGACATTTTTTTCGAATATTTCTTTCTTTGCTTCATTTTGATGTTGCTCTTTCTTTCGCTTAAACTGCCCACAAAAACGATTCTGTATCACATGAAGAGCATCACATCGACAAGAATGCTTTTCTTTTGCACCAAAGACAGTACTTTTTAAAAGGCCAGAAGTAAACTTACGGCTCGACGAAGCCGATTTTTTCATTGGTGGAGTAATTGCGAGTTCAGATATATTTTTAGATGCTTCTTCTTTTTCTTCAAGAACTCGCTTCTTTGCACGTTGAATCATTTCTGTTGTTACTGGGCTAAAAAGAACATGTGTAATGAAAAAGACAGACAATCGCAAAAGTAAGCTTACGCTGCTTTTTTAAAGCCATTTTTACGAAGTTTTTCTGCAACTTGTGCTTGTGTTTCCAGTGAAGTAATCATTTTCAATACAGGCATATCAAATGTCTTTGCACATTTATTTGCATGAGCTATCAAATACTAAAAAAGGTCGGATTTGGATATACATACATCTTACCGCCGAGAAAACTTACAGGGCCTTTAGCAACTGTTTCATGGCAAAATGCACAAGTAAACATTGTTTGAGCTTGTTTTGCAGCTTCTTCAACAGCCTGTTTATTTACTGAAGCATCAACACAAGTATTTACGTGAACAGCCCGACGTATCTCTGATAAGCTTTCCAGATTCTTTCGACAAATTGGACATTCCATATGTGCACCACGTAAAGCATCACCAGCTTCAAGTTTATCAGATTTTAATCGTGGAAGTTGTTTTGTCGTTGTTGCTGTTTTCTTTGTCATTAAGAAAGATGTAGATGGTAAATTAAGACTAAAAATAAGAGCTTCAATTTAAATTACTAAGGTAATAAAAACTTACTCTTTTGTTGGTGAAATAAATGAATCATCATCATCCATTATACTACTTTATAAATATATGTACAAAAAAATTTTATAAAAAATTCCGTAATAAAGTGAAGATACAAAAATGGAAAGGAAACAATTTCACCAAAGATTTTTTCTTTCAAATATTTGCGATTCAATTTGAACGCTTCCAAGTTATTTTCAATATTTCGCGCGAGTCGTTTCATAGACATATTGCCAAAATATGTTCGTTTTTAAAAAATGTTTTACGTTTACCCTATATTTGTTTTAAGCCTTTCTGCTGTAACGTTACATCATTATTTACAATTTTTACACCATTTTTTGCAATTTTTAACTATATATTTCAAAGTAAAACATGTAACTCTTTCTTTCTCCCTTTAGAACGTTGATGTTGTTTTTTTCTGTTTCCTTTTTATAAAATTTGTCGACGTTGCATTTTTTTCATCATCATTTTGCTTCTTTCTTTTTTCCAACGTCTTTTTATATTAAAATTTTAGCTTAAATATGGGAAAATCTAAAGCTGCTGGAGGTCAAAAAGAAAATGATGGAAAGAAACAAAATGAACAACAACCGAAAAAGCAGCAAGAAGGTGGTGGAAAGAAACAAACCAAACTTGGACTTGAATGCACAAAAGATTCTGATTATTCTGCATGGTATTCTGATGTAATTCAAAAAGCTGAAATGATTGAATATTATCCTGTTAGTGGCTGCTATGTTCTTCGTCCATGGAGTTATGCCATTTGGGAATTTATTCAACAATTTTTTGACCGTGAAATTAAAAAACTTGGAGTAAAGAATTGTTATTTTCCAATGTTTGTTTCCCAATCAGTTCTTGAAAAAGAGAAAACTCATATTGCTGATTTTGCTCCTGAAGTTGCTTGGGTTACTCGAGCAGGAAATTCAGAATTAGCTGAACCAATTGCTATTCGTCCAACCTCTGAAACGGTTATGTATCCAAGCTTTGCAAAATGGATAAAATCTCATCGTGATCTCCCCATCAAACTTAATCAATGGTGCAATGTTGTTGTATGTTTTATCTCTTTTTTTCCTCCAAACTATACTATATTTGTTTTTAGCGATGGGAGTTTAAACATCCTACTCCATTTTTACGTACTCGTGAATTTTTATGGCAAGAAGGTCATACTGCATATCATAGTAAAGAAGATGCTGAAGAAGAAGTTTTTAAAATTTGTGATCTTTATGCTGCCGTTTATACCCATCTATTGGCTATTCCTGTTATTAAAGGACGTAAAAGTGAAAAGGAAAAATTTGCCGGTGGTGATTTTACAACAACTGTTGAAGCGTATGTTCCAGTAAATGGTCGTGGTATTCAAGTAAGGGATACTGTAAAGCTAATATGATTTTTTAAATTTCATTTTTAGGGTGCAACTTCTCATCATCTTGGCCGTAATTTTTCAAAAATGTTTGAAATTTCATATGAAGATCCTTCTAATGCTGGAGCAAAATGTTATGCATGGCAAAATAGTTGGGGTTTATCAACTCGTACAATTGGAGCTATTGTTATGATTCATGGAGATGACAATGGACTTGTTCTTCCACCTCGAGTTGCTGCTGTACAAGTTATTGTTATTCCTGTTGGTATTACTGCTAAAACAACTGATGAAATTAGAACAGAATTGTATGCGAAAGCTAAAGAATTATCTGAATCATTTATAAATGCTGACATTCGTGCTGAAGAAGATTCTCGTGATCATTATACTGCTGGATGGAAATTCAATCACTGGGAATTGAAAGGTGTTCCTATTCGTCTTGAATTCGGTCCAAAAGATTTGGCAAACAAACAAGCGGTTGTTGTTATTCGACATAATGGAGAAAAGCGTACTGTAAGCTTGGATGGAATTAATGAAACAATTAAAGCAATATTGGATGAAATTCATGATGCAATGTATAAGAAGTACATAAGGCTTTGCTAAATTTATTTTTCTTATTACTTTTCTTTTTTAGGATTGAAAAAAGTCGTGATGAAAATATGATTATTTGTACAAATTGGTCAGAATTTACTCCAGTTCTTGATCAAAAGAAGATTATTCTTTCTCCATTTTGTGGTGAACCTGCTTGTGAAGATCGTATCAAAAATGATTCAACTCGTGATGAACCTGCTGGAGCTGGTGTTTCTTCAATGGGAGCAAAAACTTTATGTATTCCTCTTAAACAACCTGAACAAGAACTTCCAAAACAATGCATTCATCCAAAATGTGAAAATGCTTCTAAATTCTTTGCTCTTTTTGGTCGAAGTTATTAAAGTCTATCATGTTTCATTTTGTTACGGTAACGCTTTTAAAATTTTAATTTACGTATTTATTGATGCATATTGGTTTTTGGGTTTTTTTGTCATAAATTATTTTAAATAAATTTTTTACTTGAAATTCTTTGGAAGCTGGGATTTTTGAAATTTTGTTTAAAAAGTTTTGATAAAAATGAACTTGAACAACCCAATTCTGTGAAAATAAAAAAAAGAGTAATTAACTTTTGATTGATTGGGCTTTTGTTTTTCTCTTTCATATGAAAAAAAGATTCAAGGCCAGCCACCATTTTTTTAAATGTAAAACACCGATTCAGAAACCTTTAAAAAGGAAATAAATGACACAAATTTGTGTCATTTTTTTCCTTTTTAAAGGTTTAGTTTTAATTTACCCTACATTTTTTTAAAAAATGAAAGTACATGTATTATTATTTTTATTTGTTTCACTTTTATTTGTTTCAATTCAAGCACAATGGGGACATCCACCCCCTGGTGCAGTACTTGGGAATTTTATTGGTGGTATAATTCACGGTAGCCAAAATGGTTTTGGTAATAATGGAAGAGGTGGTGGAAGAGGAGGCAGTGGTGATAGACGTGGCGGAGGTCGTGGAGGTGGCGGCGGATTTGGTGATCGTGGAGGTTTTGGTAATCGAGGTGGTGGATTTGGTGATCGACGTGGAGGCGGATTTGCAGATCGTGGAGGCCGTGGAGGTTTTGGCGGTGATCGAGGCGGATTTGGAGGCCGCGGTGGTGGATTTGGTGATCGAGGCGGTCGTGGTAGATGGAATGCATAAATTATCTCTTTTTATATTTGTTTATTATCAATTTCTATGTATTACATTTAAAAAGTTACAAAATAAATAAAACAGTTTAATTTGATACTAATTCATAGCCTTCTAAATCATTTTTTAAATTCTTTTTTAAAATTTCTGCATATTTTGGTACTCCACCAAGAAAATTAAGCATTTCCCTTTTCTTTCCAGGAATATTTGCTCCCATATACCATGAATCTGCTAATGGAAATAATGACATTTTTGCCGTTTCATGAATTTCTGACGACCATTTTTCTTGTGCTTCTTCTTTTGCAACAATATATTTAATATTTTTTTCTTCACAATAATCAATAACTTTTATAATCCAATCTGCTTGAATTTCAATTAATGTTGGCCCATTTGAAAATGCAGTAGGAGCTTGAGGGCCATAAGTATAAAACATATTTGGAAATCTTGAAATTGAAATTCCTTGAAATGTTTTTGTACCATTTAACCAATGTTCTGATAATGGAATACCATTGATATCAGTTAAACCGATTTTTAGCAGACCTCCAGCAAAATCGTACCCAGTTGCAAGTGCAAGAATATCAATTTCATGAAGTTTTCCATCAGAAGTTAAAATTCCATTTGGTTTTATTTCAATAATTGGATTTTCTTTTAAAGAAACAATATCAACATTTGTTTTATTAAACATTTGATAATAATCTTGTTCAAGTGAGGGCCGTTTAGTTCCAAATGGATGGGGTGGTTCAAGTGGTGCCAAAATATCCCTCTTTTGCGGATCTTCAATTTTTGAACGAGTTTTTTTTGCCCAAAATTTATACGCTTCATAATTTGCATCAAGTTTAAAAAAAAGATCTTGATACCCGCCAATCCAAAATGCAAAATTCCCACAATTCCAAAGCGCTTCAAAAAGTTTTTCTCGTTTTTCTGCCGTATCATCAAAGGTATTTCTTGGCAAAAAACCAAAAACAAATCCGCCAAAATGTGCTTCTCGACGTAAAAAATAATTTGAATATCCATTTTTTTGAATATTTTGTTCTTCGGCTGTTAAATTTCGTTGGACCATTGGAAGGCAAAGATTTGGTGTTCGTTGAAAAACAACCAAAGATTTTGCTCTTTTTCCCCATTCTTGTATAATTTGAACTCCCGTTGAACCGGTTCCAATTACGGCACATCTCTTTTCACTTACATCAACTTCAAATTCTGGCCATTCAGATGAATGATGAATTTCACCTTTAAACGTTTCAATTCCAGGAAAATCTGGGATATATCGTTTTGCAGCAAAACCAATACATGGAAGAAAATATTTTGCTTTTGTTATTCTTCCATCATTTGTTTTTATCATCCATTTTCCTTCAGCTTTTTTAAAAGTTGCTGCAATAACTTTTGTATTAAATGCAACATCTTTTTTGATATCCAAAATTTTATCACAAAAATCAAAATATTGTCGTAATTCTTCACAACCGGGAAATTTTTCTTTCCATGTCCATTCTTTCCAAATTTGAGGAATTGATAATTGATAAACTGGTTGATCAGAATCAACTCGAGCTCCGGGATAATTATTGATTCGCCATGTACCGCCTAAACCATTTGAACCTTCAAAAAGTTTTACTTTATAACCATTTTTTCGAAGATTATAAAGTAAATATATTCCACTGAAACCAGCTCCAACAATTAAAATATCTAAATCAAGATTATTCATATATGGATCAATATGTACTTCCTCTTCTGAATTAGAAGTTGGTGGAGATGGCGGAATTATTGTAATTGTCATTTTTTCGTTGATTCTAAAAATATTAAAATACAATTAAAATTTGTTCAGAAACGGTTTTAAAAAAATGTACAGTATTCCATGAATATTAGACTATTTAAAATTTTGGAAAATGAGAAACAAAAAAAAGTTTTGAGACATTTAATGGAATAATCCACAAACATTAAAAAGAACTTATGTACTTTCTTTTATACTCGAAAAATGATACAATGAAAAAACATTTGACATTTTAAATTTTATCAAAAGTTGCATTGTACTTTAAAAGATAGATTAATTTTGACGCTAATCATTGCCATTTTTTACTTTCGATTTTTATCTTATTTTTTGAGATACCATCAAAATTTCCCTTCTTTTTATATCACTCTTTTTTTCCCGTGCTTTTTATTGTCAAGTTCAATCATATCAAACGTTGTCTCTTTTTTTTATCATGAGAAGGAAGTAAAAAAAACTAATAATATTCAAAATTTTTAATTAAAATTGACATAAATACGGTTGTCAAAAAGAGATCTCCCGGGAGATCTCCCACTTTTTGCGGGAAAATCTCCCAAAATCTCCCGGAAAATCTTCCTATTGAGGACACAATTTTATTTATTTTTCCGGTTTATTTTGTGTTTTTTAATTAGAAAACATAGAAAACCTTAAAAATAGCTTAATTATTGTCATATTCAACATTTTTTATGGTTGATATCATCCATATGAATGTATTAAAGAAAAACTTCCTTTAATTGATGAAAGTACCTTTTTTGAAAACTCGGGAGATTTGCGGGAGATCTCCCGGGAGAATCTCCCACTTTTTTGATCTCCCGGGAGATTAAACAACCCTAGACATAATCATTTTTTCAGAATAAAAAAATTAAGAATTTTTAATTAACAATGCTCCCATAAACACTATTTGAAATGAGGAGAAAAAACTTCAAAATAATGATATTCCGGGGTAAAATTTTTATATAATATGACAATTTTACAATCCGCATTTAATTAATGTATTTTTGAAGCAATTACAACTTGCAAAATTCCTTTAAAATAAAAACCAGAAATTTGTAAGTTGCAAACAATAGGAAGATGCTTCAAAATTAATTGGTGTATATGAAATGACAAAATTTGCATTATTTTTCAAAATCATAATTTGCTTTTTTGCATCCGAATTTTCCATTTCATTTTTTGATTGCTTCAAACGTGTGAAACAAACAAATATTAAAATCCGTTCTTTGAATCTGATAAAATTGTAAGAAGTGCATCACGTGAAAAAAGGTAAGGTAATTTTTATTAATTACCGTATTTAAAAAATGTGGGATATTTGAATAAATTTTCTATATAAAATAGACTATTCATATTTTTATTTTCAGCAATCAGCAAGTGGTGGAGCATCATCAAATATATAAAAGCAGTACTGGACGAAGTCAAGTAAAGCCAGTTATGGGTCCACAACCAAAACCTCGTACAATTGCAGTTGGAGCAGCACAAGTTTCACCAAAGAATAATCCTGCATTACAACCACAACAAATTCATCGTGGTCTTCCTGGAATGGGTTCTGATATTGTAAGTTTTTTGAATTTTTGGAAGGATCATCTGGTTAAAAGGCACGATCTTTCTAATGGATTACTGTACCTTTGTATGACCTGAGTTTTTATGTATAACTTTTTTTTCAGCCTCGTGGAAAAAATGCTCCACCACATTTAAGTCCTGGTCAAATGCTAAATGGAAAATTTCGAATTGATAAAATTATTGGATCGGGTGGTTTTGGACAAATTTATAAAGCATCTGATGATGTAAATAATTTTTAAATTTTTAAATATTTTATAATAATTTAAAAAATTTTTAGTTGGCACATGTATCAGTTGCTATTAAAGTTGTACCAGCTGATCATGAACCTGGACGAATGATACTTGAACAAAAAGTTTTATCATTACTTCGTGGAACAAAATATGTACCACATTTACTTGCAAGTGGAATGTTTAATGGTTTAATGTATATTGTTATGGAAATGTTAGGAAAAAATTTGGGAGAATTAAGAAGAAAAAGAATAGATCGAAAATTCTCAATTTCAACTGTACTTCGAATTGGTCTACAAGCAGTTGCTGGATTAAAGGTACACATAAATCTTTTTAAATTTTAACAAGAGTTTTTTGTTACGAAATTATTTTTAAATATTTGAATCACTTTCGTTTTAGGCTGTTCATGATGTTGGATATCTTCATAGGTAAGTTTCAAAACAAGTGTATATCCCTTACAAGATAATATTTTAGAGATGTAAAACCATCAAATATGTGCATTGGAATTGATGGTATACATCGTCGAACAATATATATTGTTGATTTTGGCATGACAAGACAATATCTTAATCAAAATGGTGGATTTCGTAAAGAACGTGCATATGCCGGATTTCGTGGTACAATGCGATATGTTTCTGTAAAAGTTCATGATAGAAAAGAACAAGGTCCTGGAGATGATTTAATGTCACTTTTATATACTTTAATTGAATTGGGTGAAGGATCTTTACCATGGAAGCAATTGAATAATCCAGAAGAAATTACACAAAAAAAACGTATTACAACATTTGAAGATATGTGCGAACTTTTTCCATCAAGTATTAAATCATTTTATCAACATTTGAAAAAATTAAAGTATGATCAATTACCTGATTATAATTTGCTAACATATTATTTACAGGTTAGTTTTTTAAAATTTAAAACCAAAATTTTGTAAAAATTTTCATTTTTAGACAGCTTTGCCATCAAATATGTCAAATGAATCACCATTTGATTGGGAAGAAAATCCATCAATTTCGAAATCTTTTGAAAAAAGCAAAGAAGATGAATCTAATTAATTATAATATTGTTTTTATTAAGTATTAATATTTGAAGAACATCGTTTCATATATGTGTATAAAGACATTAAAAAACAATACCGGTTTTAAACAACAAAATTACATACAGTATTTTTATTTGCCTTTCAAAGCTTGATAAGAATCTAAATCTTCATCTTGAATGCAGTAATCAACATCATATGCTGCAGATTTAATGGTTGAAAGTTGAAGGGTTGGATTTGTCCATACAAGAATATTTGCATCACCAGTTATTGAAAATGTTTCAGCATTACCAAATAGCTCAGAATAAGGAGATTCGTTTTCCAATTTACATTGCACCAATCTTAACCAAATTTTCTTTGCATCTTCTGAAGTAATTGATTCTGCAATAACAAAAGCTGTCCAACCAGTTGCAAATTCTGTTGTTGAAATAATATCATCAAGATTATTTGATGGTAAAAGTTCAGTTGAATTTACAACCAATGTTGACGGATCTGAAAATTAGATAATATGAAACGAATTATATTAAAAGCAAAAAGCATGCCTTCTGGATTTTCATTTTTTAACAAAAACAATTTTTTGCTGGAATTTTGTGCCAATGATAAATAAATTAAACGCTGAAATAAAAATAGCTATTTTAAAAAGTTTATTTAAGAAAAAAAAAATTGCTTACTTCAATGAAACTTCTAAAACCAACAAGTGGACGAAAGTTGTGATCACGATAGTAATGAAAGCATCCTTCTTGCATATAATAAGCTGTATTTAAAACAAGTTCAGATGATTTTTCTGTTGACATCTTTGTTATTTTTTTCTAAAAAATTACAAATTTCAAAATGAAAAAATCTTTGGTAACATTTTGCCAAAAATGTTAAATTACTTTTTGAATACCGTATTTTCGTTTTCCAATTTACATTGCACCAATCTTAACCAAATTTTCTTTGCGTCTTCTGAAGTTATTGATTCTGCAATAACAAAATTATAAAATTGATTAAAAAATTGTGATTATCAAGTTCCGATTAACCTATGATGCCCCGAATTCTATACTACAGCTGTAATATGAAAAATCTATGTTTTGTTCAATTCGAAATCAAAAAAATTAAGTAGACTCTAGTAGGTTTATTTAGATGGAATTGAAGCTCCGCGTTGTCATATACATATTTTATTTCTTAAGAAAAAGATCTTTTTATTATTGCATCATCATTACGTTTGTTTTACACTTCGATACAAAAAAGAAAAGAAAATTTGCTGCCTTTTTTTTTGCCAGTCAAAACATACGTTTTTCACTTTTATATTTTTTATGATAGTTTTTGAGGGTATTTTGTAATTTTTGAAAAACAACTAAAATTACATTTTTTTTGTTTAATTCACTGTTTTTTTAACACAAAGGGGAAAAAAGATGAGGTCCTTTGTTTTCTAAAGACACTTGCGTAGATTTTCTTTGTCCCTTTTAAAATATTTGCAAAAAAGTCTCAAATTCGGATGCATAAATTTTGGATATAAATGATATTCAATTTATATTTCAATGTTTGATTTATCTTTTGAGCACAATTTTTCTAATTGTTTTTCAGACTTTTACAAATTTTTTGTTGTGAATATTGATCGTGATTAAAAGTAAATGTCAAAAACAAATCAATCGTCACAAAAAATCCCTTATTCCATAATGCGTATGATGGAAAATACAGATTCAGATGATACAAGGTTAGTTTTTTATTTGATGGTATTGTATATTATACAAAGGAGCTTAATAACAATACACAGAGACTCAGTAATTAAGGAGATATAGACACTTCGTTATGGATAATTTGTTATGCCTGACACTTCGTTATTTTTTAAAAAAGGACGATTTTTGAATAATATGAAAGAAAACACTAAAATTTTGAATTGTTTTTCCGTATTTGTTAAGCAAAAGCTTAAAATTTTTAATTAATTTAACTTTAAAAATATAGTTATTAATTACGAAAAATAACAGTCTCCGGCCATCGTTTTACGGTAAGGCATTCATTTTTAGATGACAACAAAAGATAATTTTTTGTTTTTGAATGAAAAGCAAAAATTTTTTGATAATTCTAACACAGATATTAATGACAGATATTCTGATTTAAATCAAAATTTAAAATATTCAAATACATCGCCAGTTCAATTCAATTAACAGCAAATCATTTAACGATAAAAAATACGGTAAAAAATATTGTTGCAGTCTCAGAATTTTAAGGTGGTCAAACAAAAACAGATAATTGTTATCTTAAGGAACGATAATTTTTAAGTTTCAGCCAAATCTTAAGGGAGTTGGTAAGGATATAACTTACCGTGTCAAAGGATTGCACCAACAGCATTTATTTTGTCAGATTCAACAGTTGATGAAACTTATAAAGGAAATGAAAAATCACAAGCATGGAAAAAACTGCCATCACAAATTTGTGTTCCAAATATTCAAATTCTTTAACTTTTAAAGATGGCAATAAAAAGTCTTGGAAAAAGGATGACTCTTCAACGACAACAAATAATAGCACCCTTTACCTTCATATTGCTGCTTATGAGAATTCAACAGAAGTTTCTACTTATGAATTATTAAATGAAAGTTTACAAAAATCTCAGTTAATTCAAACATTTGTTTCTCAAGTAAAACTCAATATAAAAAAAATTATTTGTTTTATTTTCTTTATTTTTAGAATTCATTTGAGTTCTCAAGACAGCAAAGTGATCGAGCATCTGATCATGAAATATCACAATTCAGAGCATCCCAAAGGTTACTCAGTTCTAATGCAGCATCAAGTGATGGTCGGGGAAATGCTTTTCATAGAAGTAGTAGTAATCGTAAAAAAGATATTGGTGGTTCTGCTGCGTAAGTACTAATCATTACGCCAAATTAAAAAAAAAACGCCGACTTGTGTTTTGAAAGGGTGTCCTTAATAACGAAATATCCGTAACGAAGTGTCTTTCCGTAATTTTGACTATTTTTAAATTTGTTGAATATTTTTTTTCAAAGTTAGCTTTGAGAAACATTTTGCCAAAATAACTTCAATATTTTTCCAAAAATTATAATTTTTTATCAAATTTTTTTGTTTAAATTTTAAAAATTAAAAAATTTCAAAAATTATGATTGTTAATTTTGTATAATTTTTTGTTTTTAATAATATTTTAGTTCGAAAATGCCAACACATGCTGATGAATTGTTGCAATCATTGCTTGGCGAAGTTCAAGCTGCATTTGGTAGTGATGTAAGCTTCTTTTTTCTTGCTTTTTAAACTTATGGATCATGTTATTAATTTTAATATAATTTTTACAATTACAGGAGGTTGATGTTTCTGCATTGGTTTCAAAATCTGCTAAAACTTCAAGAATTCAACTTTCTCCACCAAAATTATTTATTGAAGATGCAAAAGAAAAGGAAAAACGTGAAAAAAGAGAAAAACAGGATAAAGAACGGTGCGAATTTTATATTTATCATTAAAATGCTGATGGTTTTCATAATAATTTTAGACATCAAAGCTCCTCTAAACTTTCACCTTCAACAGCACCAACAAATAAGCCATGGTTAATTGAGCCAATGAAAAAGATGCCAGTTGTTGATGATCTTCCAATAGGTGCTGATTTTCAATTATTTCATCCAAAGATTAAAGCCGATCAACCAAAAGATTCTCCATCAAAAAAGGAAAAGAAGAAGAAGAAGGATAAAGAAAGGAGTTCAAAAAAAAAGAAAAGTAAAGAAGATGAACAAAAAGAACGGTTAGAGCTTGTTCCACGAAGTTTATCAATGAAAAATTTGCCGCTATCAGAACCAAAATCAAGGAAAAGTATTGAAGATGGTGAAATTTGTGACGATGGACAAAATAATGGTTGGATGTCTTTGAGTGCTGAAAAAGCAAAAAATTTGGAAACAACTGATGATATTCTAAAGCGGAAGCTTGAAAAAGCTCATAAAAAGAAGAAAAAGAAAGACAAGGAAAAGGAAGAAGATAAAAATAAAGGTATGCTTTTGTATTAGATACTTTATTGCATAATTTGAAATTTTAGATAAAGAAGAAAAATCATCAAGTGGTGGCAAAAAGCATAAATCTAAAAAGGAAAAGAAAGATTCAAGCAAAGATAAAGCAAAAGAAACAGACGACAAAAATAAAAAAGAAAAAGATAAACATCGTGAATCAAAGTAAAATTGAAAAATTACTATATAATATTGTAAAACTTTTTTTAGGGATCGACATCAAAAAGATGAAAGAAATCGTGATAAACATGATAAAAGAGAAAGAGATCGTTTAAAATCAACTGGAAGTTTAGTAAAACCTTTATCACCGAAGAAAGATTCAAGTGAAAGATCAAAAATTCTTCCAACTTCATGGAGTAAACAACTGAATAATCTTTTGAAAGATTCTAATCAAGAATTTTCATCTTCCTCGAAAGATCATAGTGAAAGGTAGTATTAACTTTTTTAAATATTTAAATTTGATAAAAGTTTTAGTTTACGTGATAAAGATAAGCGCCGACCTGATAACGATGATTCATCATCACATCATTCAAAACATTTTGACGAAAGAGATAGATCACATCGGAATGAACAGGGATCATCACATCATCGATCTCGTGATAATGAAAAGAGTGAACATTATAGTATTCCAAAAAGAAGAGATCGTTCACGTTCTCGAACACCAGCTGTCGGACGAGGACGAAATTTTTTTCGACGAACTGATGCAGAATGGCGTGAACATCAAATTGAAAGAATCCGAAAACGAAATCAATCACCTGTTAGAATTCATAAAGAAGATTACATGGATAAATATGGTAATATTGATAAGAAAAAGTTGATGGATGTTGCAACAAGAAATGTTACAAAATTGGCTATGGTTTGTTTCAAAATCTTTTACGCTTTTTTATTTTATTATAGTAATCATTTTCAGTGTGGTGCACTTCCAAAAGGATATGAACTTTTATCAACTATAAAAAATAAAACTGTTCAACAACTGGTTGATCTTTGCCAACAATTACATGATGAAGATGAAAGAGCTCGTTTTGATCGTCCATCAAGTGAAAGTGAAGAAGATAATGATGATCGATATTGTGGTGGATGGGAAAATGATAATACTTTTTCACATCGTGATGTTAAAGATCCTGAAAAGCCACGATATGAAGTTATAGTATGTTTTTATTTTTGCTTTTATAGTATTTATTGCTTTATGGCTTTTAGGATGGTACACCATTTCTAGTTAAATCTGAAGAAGAGCAAAGACATGAAGATTCATTCCTTCGTGTATCATATCCAGTTTCATCAGGAATGGAGCATCGACAAAAAGAACTTGAACCAGCCGATGATGAAATTCAGCCATTGGCATTGTCAACAGCTTTAGCTAGAATTAAAACAAACATTCCACCGGCATTTATGAATTCAATGCAAACTGAAATGTTTCCTTTAATTGAACCATTGAAGCCATTACCACTTCCTCCACCTGAACCTCCATCAAGAGCTTTTACAGATTTTACTGCATCTTTAAGTTCAAGCACCGGACAAAATCAAGATATTATTTCAAATATGTTGGGAACAACAGAAACTTTAAATCGTCCAATTGAAATTTCAATGCCAACGGATACACAAAATAAAGCAATCTCACCTGTAGTTCCTGCTAAGAAGCCATTGATGATTCGTGCATCTTTCTTAAAATCTGGAAAAAAGGCTGCTGAAGAAGCTTTAAAGAAAATCCTTCCTGGTCCAGAGCCGGTTCCGCCACCTGATTTATCACTCTTGGCTAAAATTACTTCAAGTAATGTTGAATCTGTATCTTCAAATAATGGTAACTTTTCAAGAAATTGTATAGCTTTTACAATTACTGAAAATTCTTTTTAGCTTCTAAAACATCTGAACCTATACCATTACCGTATATTTTGCCACTTGATCCTATTGTACCGATTGTACAAGAGCCATCTTCAGAAACTGCAAAAGAAGTGACACATTCTGATGCATTATCAGCAATTCTTGATCGTGTTGATCAATTAATGACAACTGGAAAAATTAATGAAATGGCAACCGTTGAAAAGAAAGATTTAAATTTATTAAAAACTCCTGAAAAACTTTCTGAAAATTATGTTAAAATTCCTGGTGGTGGTATTAGTGAGTATTTTTTAAAGCAGTATTTTGTGAATTCTAACAGCAAAATTTTTTAGTTAAAGAAGAGCCTAGTGATCCATCGGAAAGTAGAATGAAAGTTGTGATTGAAGAAAGCGATAAAAAAGTTGAAATGGATAAAGCTGAAGATACGCATATGGAAATTGTCGAAGAAACAAATGCTGAACAAGAATCGCTACCATCAGAAGTTTTGAATGTTACAGAAAATGAATCAGAAGAAAAGAAGAAAAAGGAAAAGAAAGATAAAAAAGAGAAGAAAGAAAAGAAACGAAAGCATCATCGAGAAGAAATGGAAGACGGTGAAATACGAGAAAAGAAACCAAAACATTCATTAAAGGTTGAAACCTCACGAAAACAATTTGGTCCTGAAATTCCTGATATCGTAAAAAAAGAAAGACCACTTCCAAGTGCAATTGCAAATGATTTCGATTATCGTAGTCCACTTCCATTTATTAAAGCTTTAACAGCTCCACAACTTTCAATTGAAGCGTTACCAGCAAAGGGTTCATTAAAAGCAGAATGGAATGATCCAAGAAATCCTTTGGTTGCTTCAATTAAAGATGATGATTCACTTCCACTTCCATTTAGAATTATTCCGCCAACTGTTCAACCATTAGTTAAACCGGAAGATTTAGTTTTTAAAACTCCGCGATGTATTACTCATGTAAGTAAATATATAAGGATACTGTAATAGCATATACATATAATTTATATTTTAGCCTCCAAGAATGATAAATGATCTTGTAAGTCGTCGTGCAAAATATTCATTAATTTTACAACAAGATCCAAATGATCGATATGCTCGTCGACAAATTGAAGATATTGATAGAGATATGAGTGCATGGGCAGAATCAAAAAATATTCCTGGAAGATTTACTGGTAGAACAGGTGCAAGAGTTTTATCTGTTGATGAACTTGCCCCATCTGATCCAAGATATAATTCATGGGCTCGAAAGGTAAGCATTTATGTATTTTGTTTCTATACAAAAACCTTAAAATGGAGCTGTAATTCTCGAAAGTTTTTTTTTCAGAAATAACTTCAAACTGAGCAATAGTTACATAATGTCTACTTTTTAAAAAGTAAACATTTTATTTTTTTTGCCATAAAATTGTTCGATAACTAACTTTCGCATTTTTTGCTTTGAATAAAAAACAAATCATAATTTTATGATTTTTTTAAAAAACAACAATTAACATTTAGTAACTATTGCTCAGTTTGCAGTTATTTCCTTTTGTCAAATATGCTCCTGAAATGATACTGCTGAAAATTTATTGAAAGATGTATATGGACTCACTTCAACAATAATACTACATCCATGATCAATGTTTCATCATCTATTGGTTAGACAATACCGTAACAAAAAGTTATTTAAAATTTATACTTAAGAAATAAGTAAAAAATATGAAGGTTTTTTTGATTGCTTTTTTTAAAACTATAAAAAATAACTTTTAAAAATCTTTTTGCAGTTTCGGTATTGTCTAACTTGGTTTCTTCCTGCATTTCTTTAAGTTTTAATAAAAAAATTACTTGTTAAAACTTAAAGAATGTTTCATGATTTTTTTCAGCAACTTGAAGCAGCAAAGATTTAATTTTCCTTTTCCAAAATTTTTTTTCCATCTTTGTATTTTCCGTGTTTTCGTGCATTTTTAGCTTTTTTTTCTAACATTCCGCCGTCACATTCGTTACAATATTTTAGGATCTTTTTTTAACTGCTCCTGAACATGAATCTGAATTTGGTAAAAAAATTCTTGAAAGTATGGGATGGCAAAAAGGTAATCCATTTTTGATTTAATACTTTCAAAAAAATTCTTATACTCCATCAAATAATAGGTAATGGGCTTGGACGTCAAATGAATGGCACAAAAGAACCTCTCAAATTGGATATCAAAGCTGATCGGCGTGGATTATCAACTGGAAATGAAAAAGGAAGCGGAAAGCGAGAAACAATTCAAGATGTTAATGGAAAGAATCCTGTTTCTTTAGTTATGGAATATACTTCAAGACATCGCTTACAACCTCCAACATTTACTTGTATTGAAAGTGGTCCATCAACTGCTCGAAGATTTTTATGGAAGGTAAATTTTGATTTTGTAAAACATTTTTTTTGGATTGTTTCATGAAAAAATATTTTTAGGTTACAATTGATGGAGTCGAATATCAACCATCTATGCCATCAACGAATAAAAAAGCTGGAAAAGCTCAAGTTTGTGTTGTAGTTCTTCAAAGTTTAGGCTTAATTCCACCGGTACTTTAATTATATCACTTGTAATATTTGTTATTGTTTTTTTGATATATTATATCATTTTTTAAAATGCTTTTAACAAACCATTGTTATAGATTATTTTTATAAAATAAAAAAAGATTTATTACATTTTATATGTTGTTTTTAAGTGTTGAATCTAAAACAGAAAAATATATTTCAAGGAAATTTAAGTGTGTTGAAATTATTCAAATTTGAAATTCAGAAGTCAGACTAAGACTTTTAGAACCTCAAAATTAGTCAAAAAACGTTTCCAAAAAATCGAATGACATTTTTTGCAAAATTATTAAATGCATTTTTCCGATATTTAAAATTTAAACATTTGAATATTTTTTATTTTTTTAAATCCAATTTTTTTTTCATTTATTCGTAACTCAACTTTTTTATATATACTACGTTTTGATGGTTCGAAAATGAATTCCGAATTTGATAATAATAATTTAATATTTTGTCTATTTTCATCACTAACAATTGCGGCAATACTATTTTTAACAGGATGTACACAAAAAAAGAAGACTGCAGCTGTGGAAAGTCTTGTTGAATCATCTAAAGGTGGAACTGCTCCAGCTGAAACAAGACTTCCAAGTATTCCTGAACAACCAAAAGAACGTGTAATATCAGCAAAAGATGTAAGTAATGTATTATTAAAAAAAGTTAAATTTCAATTTATTTTTTTTTAGGAATTCGCTCCACCAGAAGAAAAGAAACCTGACGAAGTTAAAAATGTTGAAGAACAAAAAGTAGAAGAAAAGAAATCTGAAATAAAAACGTCTGATGATAAGGTAAGAAATTCTAATATATATCCGAAAAAAAAACAATGTGAAATTTTTCAGGAATCAAAAGTATCTGCAAAAGTTGATACACCACTTTCAAAGAAATCTTCAAAAACACAAAGTAAAATAAGTGAAAAAATGGATAAAGAAGACGATGATTATGTTGATCTTGGACCTACTAATTTACCACCTCCACCAAAATGGAAATAATTATTATGTAGTGTATGTTTTAATTATCAATTTCAATAAAGAATGTTTTGTAAAAAAATGTTTTCCTTGCTTTATCGATTTCAGTCTTCTGCATCAAAGTTTTGACTTAATTCCACCGGTACCACACGTGGGCAAGGTGCGGGGATGAAAATCAAAACTCGAACGATACTCAAAATCCGCAAAGGGTACCCCCCCCCCTTACAAAAAAACTGACGATTTTTTTTTAAAATTGGAAAATTAACAGGGGGTACCCTTTGAAATTTTTTTTACGACACCTGATTTTGGATTTTGCCTACGATACCTCCCAAAAAGTGGCCTACGAACCTACGATACCTAGGGGGGGGGGGAAATCCCACTAGTGTTGGCCATTGACCGGTCAATTGACGTCAATTGACCGATTTTGTTGGGGCGGTCAATTGACCGTGACGGGCAGAACACAACGCCAATGGTCAATTGACCGGTCAATGGCCAACACTACCCTATCCCACCCCTTGCCCACGTGTGACCGGTACACTTGTAATATTTGTTGCTTTTTTTGATTATATCATTTTTTAAAATGCTTTTTTTGTTAAAAAATTTATGGATTAGTTTTTCAACAAAGATTTGAGGTTTTCAAAAGGGAAATACAGAATCCAAGGAGGTATGGGTTAACTTTATTTCTTACACGAATGCGTTTTGTTGAAAACAATTTGCAAATTTTTTGAGGATCTTTGTAAAAAAATATGAATTTGATTTTTGATTATTAAATTGAAAAAAGATATATCCGTTAAAAATGCATTTCTGTTCAGTTTTTGATCACAAAAATTCTTTCAAACAAAAAAGTCACATTGGTTGGATAAGAAATTTTACACTGCAAAAAATAGGAAAAGAAAAATGTGTTTTTTTTATTTTCACTTCCTTTTTTCCTTGAAGAAAAAACAAAACATTCGAGCTAAAGAAAATGCTTTATATTTTAAATACCAGCGATCACTGAAATGCTTTAACGGAATACCACATTGTTCGTTCACTTTTTTACAGGCATAAAAGTGGAACAAAATTCAATGTTTTATTCAGTTTTTTTTCATCCTTCAATCGAGAAAGCCCTTTTTCTTGTATGTTTTATAAAATTTTTTAAGATAGGGTAGAATTTTTTTGGGACTCAATGATCCAAAGCAAGCAATAAAAAATATCAAGCGTAAAATAAGTTCTTTTTTTTTCTATTGCAGCTTTTATCGGCTCCTTTTTTTGCTCGTTAAAATAGAATTAAAAAGAAAATACTGCAAAAAAATTTTTTCGATATTTTTAATAATGTTTTTTCCTTTTCTTTTTTGGGTATCAGTAATAAAACCGTTCATTGTTTTTGGAATTATACAAAGTAATGGAGAGTAATTTTCACTCATTTATAACTATAAAATTTACCTCAAATCGGAGTTCAAAACGTTCAAATAAACTGTACATGATTTTTTTGGTTAGCGCAACCGTTCAAAGAGCCTTTTCATGCAGTAATGTCTTCCTTCCCTCGATTTATAAGAACATTGATATTCAAAAAGAATATTATTCAGTATAGCGTGTTTTGATTTGCTTTTAATCTTCCCTTATTTTTTGTGGATTTTATGAACAAAGAATGCAAAAGAAAGATTTCTGCCACCATGTTTTTAAACTAGTTCTTTCTCTTCATTTGAGTACAGGTTTTTTGTAAAAGAAAAAAAACTGAATATTTTTATTTTTATGCATCTGAAATATAGTTTTTACTATACTTATTTTTGGCAAATATTAAATTTTATTCTTCAGCTTTCATTCTTACCGTAATCCGACCGTTGATATTTATGTGCCAAAGCTTCATCGTTCCCCATTTTTAAGTTCTTCCTTTTTTAGTTGATTGGTTATCCATTATTTTTAAAATCAAGAAATAAACATGCAAAGCTGGAAAATGGAACCATATCAATACGGTAAAGTTATCAACATTTTATCTTTTTTGAACTTTTTTTTACAGGAGATCGACGTATGCCCCATCATCTTTATCCTCCAAAGCATCTTACAATTGATCAACTTCATAAACTTGCTGGTGTTACACATTACAAGGTTTGCTCATTACTTTTTTTTCTCAACCCTTTGTGCCAAAAGATAATCAAGTTATCCCCTTTTTTGGTTTTTCTTATTCCCTACATTATATTATTTATTTATAACATAAAAGTCTTTTTATAGGTTGATTTATCTGATTTAGCTGCAACAAAAAAGCGTTTATCAAATATCCGTCAAAGTAAAAATAAAGTTGCATCAGATATTTTAATTATTGATGAAAATGTTCGAGATTTTGAAAAGTTATGTGATACCCTTTATGAGCCCGTTCAAAAGAAGGAAGATGAAGTCTTTATGATTCTTGATGGTTCAATGTATTATGATATTGAATATGAAGAAGAAGAATGGATTCGAATTTATTTAGAACGTGGTGATTTAATTGTTATTCCAAAAGGAAAACCTTTTCGTTCAACTGTTACTTCAAAGGTTTGAAAAAAGATTTGAAAAAAATTAACACTAAAAAATATTTTTAGAATTTTGCCAAAATTCAACGTTTTGCAAATCAAGGTTCCCGATAAATCAAAAAAATATTCAAGCTTTTAATACAATTCTGGTCAATCATCTTATTTTTTCGTCTACCATAATACCAAATATCGTACTTTTTCTTTCTTATCACTTTTTTAGTTTGCTTTAATATTTTTTTTCGCTTAAAATGTGTTTTGTAAAAGACTTTTTATGGGTACATTTTTTGTTTGTACACTTTCACGTATTTGAGCAGCCCCCTCATTTTTGGAGAAGTGCTTTACAAAAAAAGTACCTTTTTTAAATTACTTTTTTGTAAATGTAAAAATAAAGTTTTAAATAATTTTGAGTTTTTTTATTGTGCGTTTTCTACAATTTTTAAACAAAAATGGAACATTCGATCACTTTTTTTCTGACAAACACAATTTTTGCAAAAACAAAAATTTTTTAAAGCAGCATACTGTATTTCAAGCAATCGTTGATGCTTTTCTTTTCACAGCTTTTGTTTATCACTGTTTTTAATCTTCCTTCTTGACAAAAATTTTTTCTGCATTCCAAAACCTTCATTTTTCAAGCAAGAAACAAATCTTTAAAACATTTTGTAAAAAAATGTTGTAATAAAAAAATTAAACAACAAAAAATTTCTCAGGCCTAAAAGCCGATAAAAAACACACAAACAAAATTTCATAAATCTAAAATTTAAAAAAAATATTTTTGACGTAAATCAACAAAAAATAGTGAAAAAAAAGAAGAAGCACAAAAAAAAACAATTTGGCTGTAATTAGGAATTTTTTTAACTCTAGCTTTATTTCGTCATCAAAAAACTTTAAGCATCTGCTACACTTTTTTTTAATCTCATCAAAAAAGGTAAAATAATTGTATACCTTTGTTCCATCTTCGGTCATTTGAAGACGGAAAAAAGAAATAAATTAGCTTAGGTTTTTTAAAGCAAAATTAAAGTTGTTTATTATTGTTAACAGTGTATTTACATTATTTTTTGTCACTGAAAAATTGTTGAAAGAGGTTTTTTGGTATTTAAAAAAGTAGAAGAATATTTTTTTGTTTGTTTCTTATATTTTTTATAAATTATATAATTTATAAAACTGTAAAAAATATTAATAAAACAAAAATCTGTTTTAACACTACAAAAACAATGGATTTAATGCTATTATTTCGAAATTGTATGACACTTTTATCAATTTTGGGAATTTTAACAGAATTATTCTTTCTTTTTCTGTTATATATTACTCGAAAAGATCGAACCGTCCAAAGTCATGCAGCATTTTTGGCACCAAATTGTATATTTGATTTAATTTTTTTACTTTCATGGGCACCATTTCGAGTTGATATCCTTGTTGAAAATGGATATTTAATTATTGGTTTAACAATTTTTAACACTGAAATATCCCCGCATTTAATTAAAGCAATTATTTTAATCCTTTCATTTTCATGCAATCTTGCATTATCCGTTCTTGCAATTCCATTTTATCTTAGATTTATGATAATTTGTAAAAAACAACGAATATCTTTGGTTGGAAAAATATTATTATACTTAATTCCATTTTTTACAAATTTAATCGTTTTAATATTTCTTTATTTTTCTTATGAAATAAATCCAAAAAAATTGGAACATTTAAAAATTTCGGAATCAAATTTACAAGGGGAATATTGGAATTTTGCTGCTGCATATGTTGTAAGTTTTTTTCTTTTTGAATCTCTTTAAAAAATAGATCTTTTTATAATTTTAGCATAATATATTTTTTACTGGTGCATGTTTTATTGTTTGTTGTGAATTATTTGTGAATTATATTTTAATAATATATTTTAATTATCAAGTTTTACAATTTCTTAAACGTGAACAAATGCTTCCATCTGAATTACAAGCATTCAAAACTCTTCAAAAAGCAATGATTATTCAATGCTCCGTTCAATCTGCAACACTTTTAATTCCATTTAATGCTTTTGTAATTGGCGCATATCTAAATTTTTCATATATTTTTGCATTATTTGTTATTTTTAATGCTGCACCATTGTTAACAACATTTTGTACAATTTTTAGTATCCCTGAATATCGAAAAAAGTTTGTTCAATGGTACAATGAAATTATTGATTTAATAATGCTTAATTAATTGTTGTTGTAAAATTCTTTACATTTAATGACATTTTGTTGAAATATAGTTACCATAGTTTTCTTTTTAAGATCAAAGGCCAAATAAATTTTGTTGTTATCAATTTGTGAAAATAAAAGCTGTTTGATAAAGATCAAAAATTGCATTAAAAAAGTTAGTGCCACATGTTTTTTTAGAAATTTGTTCAGGTGTCTAAAAGTATAAAAGTTCAAATCCAATTTATTTGGGGATTGAAAATTGCTTCCCATAAAAATTATATTACCTTTTTCTTCAAACCAATTAAAAATAGCTATTATCTAAAAAATTTGCCTTTGTCAGCCATGAGTTTTTTTTTGTTGTCGTAGACGAAAAAATGCTTCATTGAACCGATAAGCTGCGGAAGATGTATCATATTAATTAAAAATTTAATTTTTTTTAATTGCTCATATTTCGTTTTAATCGTTAAGAAGCTTTCACAAAAATTAAATTCAGCGTTTCCAAGAGTTTTTAAATTCCTGTGTACATGTGTGTGTCTACAGCAATTAAATGGTATTCAATAAAATATAAATAACTTTTATAATTCTTTTATTATATTTCTAAACATACACACAGTAAATAAATAAATAATTTATGCATTTAAAAGAACAACACCATTACAAGATTCAAATGGAGTAAAAGAAAGTTTATAAAAATTTGAAATATGTGCAATTTTATTATTAATCATTGCAGTAAGACTTTTATCATTCCATCCACATTCTTTTAAATGGATATGATATTTTGAAACAATATTAACAAAATGTTTACAAATAATTCCATTTGATCCAATTTTATCAGCCTTGCTACTTTTATGCATAACATTTCTATGATTTGTCCAAAATTTTTCAACCAATTCAAAAACATTTAAACAAATTTGTGCTTGAATAAATTTTACTGGTTCAAAACATGATGGAAGAAGATATGATTCTGCATAGCTTAATGCTGCAGATGCAATTACAGGATTTTTTTCTTTACATTTTGATGCACAATATCTCCAAGCTGGTAATGAAAAGGTTTTAATTTCACTGAAAAATAAAGTGTTAAATTAAAATTAATAAGGATTTTAAAATACTGGCAAAGTTCAAATGCTTTTGACGTTGCATTTTCAGTTAAAATTCCATTTTCAAAATGTTCATGATTTCGAATAAATTTATACCAATGAATATCAGCTTTTGGATTCACCATTTTTGATTCAGATGAAAGTTTTTCATCAAGGCATTCATTGAATTCGCGTCTAAAAATTTGGATTCGAAATAAATCTTAGCAGCTTTTTTCTGTTAAAACAGTTTTTAAAGGGCTAGGTTACGGTAATCCAATTAATTTCGAAATGTAAAAAAAAATGCTAAAACTTACATTGATTCCAATGTTTGAATTTCTTCCGCATTTAAATTACTTCTTAAATCTTTTCCAACACAAATTCTAATAAAAATCAACAAAAAGCTTCCAAAAACTTTTATCATATTTGATTTAAAGCTGCTTATTTTGGATTAAATTTAACAAACTTGATCCACCTTTTATATTCCTCATGACAGCTTATATGCCATTATATTTTTATGTGAATCGGAAGCTTTCATCGAAGCTTTTCTCCGGGTTTTTTCTCCCACTTACAAACTGGGTCATTATTAAAAGTCGTTTAAAACAGGTGGCTTTTAAAAAGGTGGAAAAAAAATACACTTAAGTGTTTTGCATTCTAAATTTTTTTAAATGTTTAAAAAACTGTTGCTGTCGTTTGTTTGAAAGCATTTAAAATTTAAAGGCTTTTTTTGTGGACTTTAAGTTTTATCTTTGATTTTCCAAATAAGTAATTTTTGAATTAAAAATTAATTCGAATCACAAAAAAAAACAGAGAAAATGTCTGTAAAAAAGTTGATTGATGAAAAATGACTTATTTTAGTCATTTTTAATTACGTAATCAGACATTTTAAAAAAATATAGCCAGTTTAGAGTTGCAATTAAACATGTTAAAAAAAACAAAAAAGCTCTTTTAAAAGGTTTAAACGCAAAAGTGATTCAAAATGTATTTTTGATTCATCTTATATAATAGCTTAAAAAGTTGATTTGTCACAAATTTTCGAAAAACAACTAAATTATTTAGTGTGACTTCTTTTTTTGGGATTCCTGTAACTTATAAATAGATTGCTTTGTTTTTACTGCAAACAACAAGAAAATGTTGTTTTTAGTTAGACTACATCCCCAATTTGTGATAATTTTTCATCACAAATTATTTAAAAAAAAAAGATTTAAAATAAAAGGATAAATGAACAGATTAAAGCTTCCCATAAATCGGATTAAAATCAAGTTTTTTAAAACTGCTTTCAAAAATTTATTGTTATTATTTTTTCTTTTAACGTTTAATTTATCTTTTTTTAACAAAAAAAAATACATTTTTTGTTTGTTTGTTTTCAAAAAAACAGAAGCGAAAAAGATAATTTTAATTGTGACAAAATTATTTGAACAGAAAAAATCATTTACTGTTCATTAATTTTAGAACATTCTTTTTTTGATAATAAAGATTATTGAACACTAAATATTTGATTACAATTATATAACTGTAATCAGTGTACCTTTTTTTAACAAAAGCAAAGGTTAAAAAAAATTTTAACTACAAAAATTACCCATTTTTTACACAAAAAATTGAACCAAAAAAAGACATTAATGAAAATCCTAAAAATTATTTGAAAAAAACTAAAGTCCATGTAATAAAAAAAAGACGTGACATCGATTTATCATTTTTATTCTTTTATTAAATCAAAAAAAATTTGTAATAAAAAAAAGAAAGACTTTTTTTATAATAAAACCAAACGTGTGATAAAAAAATTCTAAGAAAAAAGAAATAAATCATAACACAATTTTTAAACTAAAAACGAAAATGTTGGCAGTTTTGGCGGCACAAATGAGTGTTTTGTTTTTTTTTGAGAGAAAAATAGAGAGATAACATATTTTAAAAATACAAAAAAAAGAGAAAGTTTATGGCAAAAGTTTGAAACTTTTATGAGATTTTTAAATAAAATATGCAGAATTTTTATGTAAAGGATAATTTGAAAATTTTGGGATAAAAAGGATTTCCAAAGCTTTCAAATTTATCCCTTTAAAACAAATCAAAAATATATGTTTGCGTTCAAATTTATTCACGAAGATAAAATTCAAGTGGCAGGGAAGCTCGGGTTGAATTTTCAAGACCTGATAAAGATCCAATTCTTTTTGCAACACTCATATCATGGATTGGTGAAATAAGCATCGTTGAAGGCGTTGAAGAAGTTGTTGCATTTTTTGCAACAAAATGATTCGTTGATGGATAATCAATTCTTCCCAAATCAAGATGAAGTTCAAGACATTTTGGTAAAACTAATGGTGACGTTAGAATTTCTAAAAAAAGTGAACACTATTAAATAATTTAAATCGAAAACAAAGAAAAAAATGATTGTTGATTCATTTTTGGGGGAAAGGAAGTAAAAAAATATCAAAACAAAGATCAAAAAAGTACAGTTGCATTAATTAAAAGTTTAAACAATGTCTTAATTTGGCTACTGTACTTTTGCAATTTCTTTTTGAGACAAAAAATTAAAGACTAATTGATTTGCAACAAAATTTGAAATCAATCAGTCCGAAAAATTGCATTCCGAAAATTCCTCCTCCTGATTAGTTAGTCATCATTTCACTTAAAATAAAAAAAACAAGAAAAAGTTTTATTTGCAAAAATGCATACCTTTTGTTGACGGCCTTTTCTTTTCATTCATTGATAGCAAAACTGTAACAAGTTCCCGCAATTTATCCGATACTTCCCTGGTCATTGGTTCAACTTTTCCCTATAAAAATTTAAGAAATGTTTATTTTTATTTTGTTGAAGGTCATTTTATTTTTTGTTTATGTGAGAAAAAAAAGTGTCAGAACATCATCAAAAAAAATAAAAGTTCATGAACTCTTTTGAAGATGATAAAAAGTGATAAAAGCTTACAGTAGTAATTTTTAAAACAATTGATGGAAATGAATCACCATCAAAAGCACGTTTAAGTTCAATCAGCTCAAAAAGAATACATCCAAGGGACCATAAATCTGATTCTAAAAAGGTTAAAATTTAGAATCCTGTTTTATTTATATAAAAAACAAACTAGTATCATATTTTCGTCCTTCACAAATTTCAGGACTTAAATAATTTGGTGTTCCAATCATCGTAGATGCGACATCTCGCGTCGATAATTCTCTTGCAATTCCAAAATCTGCAAGTTTTACAATTGTTCTTTTACGATTTAACAAAATATTTTGTGGCTTTAAATCACGATGTAAAATTTTTTTTGAATGTATATATTCTAGTGCCATTGTAATTTGGGTAAAATAATACAGTACCATATCTTCACCAAAATATTGTCCTTTTTGATCACGAATTAAATTTTCAACTGTTCCCCCAACGGCATATTCCATAACCATATGAAGCATACCATTTGAAATAAAAAAATTATAAAAGCTTATGATATTTGGATGTGCCAATCTTCCAAGGACATGTGCCTCACCTATAAAATTCAATGCAAATTAATTTTTTAAAAAGAATTTTATATAGGTTAATTGTTTGAAAAACGTTTTTTTATTGCGGTACTTTTTAGTGCAAAAAAAAGAATTTTTTTAAAAATCAATGATAAGATATCAGCCGCAAACATGTTTTTTATGGATATTTAAAAAACAAGAACTTTTATTTTGTTTGCAGGGGTGGAAAAAAGAAGGAGAAAGAAATGAAAGAATTTTTTTAAAAAAAATGTTTGCAAAAGTGTTGCTTCCTTTTATTAACTTTTTAAAAGATTAATAAAAAGCAATATCCGATAATTTTTAGATAACAATTAAATAAACGGTAAATAAATATTTAAAAAGCGTAGTCAAAAAAAACTTACGTTGAATGGCATTTTCTTCTGAAGCAGTTCGGCAATCAATTAAAACAGTTTTAATAACAACTTTTCGACGAAACCTGCTATTTCCTGCATGACATAAATAGCAAATCCCATATGCCCCACGGCCAATTACTCCAATCTTTTCATAAGTTTCCATTTTTTTTAATTTAATACAAAAATAATAACGTCATTAAAATTTTAAAATTAAAATGTTCACGTTCTTCTTTGAAAAATTATTTTTTTTCACAGTTCTTTTTTCCAAAAAATCAAAGGCAATAAAAAGATCAAAGAAAATAGGGACCCACAAATTTAATATAAAAGAAAAAAGAGTCCACCTCCAAAAAAATGTAATGAAGAAATTGTTTTAAGTGATTCAATGGACAACAATATATATCACCACAACCACTATTTTAAATAAAATAAAGCAGCAGTAAAAATAAGAAGAAGAATGCAATGTTCTCTCTTTCTATTTTACGAAAAAAAGCAAAATTATTTGATCATTAATGATAGAAGAAGAAGAAATTCTTTTTTATTTTAAAATGTCTATCACTTAATTGATATCATTAAAAAGAGACGACACCGATCATCATTACATGCGCAAAATTTGTTGTATGTCCGTTTACTACTAATTCATTAGGGTTTCTCCATCCATCCATCTATCTCTCTTCTTCTTTCCTTCTTTAAAGGAACAAGTTTCTTTTTATCAAATTTTTTTATTGTTATAAAAAGTTTTACCATTCTATATTACACACATATTATTATTACACAGGAAAGAAATTTATATACCCACACAAATGTGTCAAAATGTCTAATTTTTGAGTCTTTAACAATTGCTTATTGTTTTCTTTTTTATTTGTTATTTAATAAATTTGTCAAATTAAAGCAAAAAAACTTAATGAACGCAACTTTTTTTTTGTTAAAATTTAGTAAATTTTGTTTTTTTTTATTTCCTGTTTTCGTCAAAATTAAAAATGAGTTTTTTTAACAAAAAACATTTTTGGATGATCTTTTTTTCCCTTTCATAATATTTTTTGTCCGGACATCCGGGGTCAAACAGAAATGAACCAAAAAAAACTAATAATTAAACTAAATCTTTGTTCCACTTTTAGAAAATAGATGAAAAGCAAATTGGCATTTTAAAATACAATTTTTAAGTTTGAGATTCTTGGAAGTGCTTTTAACAACGTTATAATTATGGTTTCACAATTTAAAAGCTTTAAATAATGTGTGTAAATCTTTTTGTATTCGTTGTTGGCGTTTTTTAAAGCTTCCCATAAATTCTTGTTAACGCCTTCAAACTTCAATATGAAAAAAATAATTGTAGTTGTAAAGCTGTAATAATAAATTCATGATGGAAAAAACCCCATAAAAGCACTTTAAAATGAAATTAAGTAATTCAAAAAACTTTTAAGTGTGTAATTTTGTTTTAAACTAGACTATAAGCGGGCCTTCGGCCCGCATGCAAGTGTTTTTGTAAAAATAATAAAAGGCAAAAACTGTTTAAAGTTTTTATATGAAAACTAAATATTATTCAAAGAAAAAAATAAATTTATTGCAAATCAAAAACAAAGAATATTTATGCAGTAAAATACATTGTTGTCTTGCTGAAATTTTCATAAACTCGTCAATATTTTTATTTGAATCTCTTAAAAGTTGTTTTTGATGAGTTTTTAGATAATTAAATCTATCTTTAAGAATCTTTAATGCAGTTGCTGGAAAAGTCTTCCACCATGCAAAATTACATTAAATTCCCCATCTCGAATCGAAATCATATATTTTGCATAAGCACTTCTTGTTAACCTTTGGTTTGGGTTTATCTTTTTTAAATCTGGATGCCAAAGATGTTTGCCCATTGGGAAAAAAGGGATAAATTTAAGGTTCAACAGTTATATAACTGTTGTTGCAAAAAATGCTGCAACTTTATTTGGTGCTTGTAAATTAACACTTCTTTTATCTCGGCTTGATTTAATCCCAAAATGCATTTTATTTTATTTAATGGATCAATTCATAAAGCATTTTAAAAGCCTTTGCTTGTTCAATAATTTCAGCTAAAATTGTACCAATTGTTTTTACAAAATTATTAAAAACGTCTAATCTATTTTCAACAGCTTCATCTGGATCAACAATATACAGTTGCCTATTTTTTTATTAGCAAAAAGCTAATGTTTTTAACAACAATTAAAAAATTGTGAAAGGAAAGTTAAAAAAAATATTTAAAAAAATATAAAAAAGTAATTATATAAACACAAAAAATTACTTTTTAAAAGCTTGCTTTTATTTGGTTAAAAAACAAAAAAAATGTCATCAAAAATTTTTTTTGTTGCAAAAAAAGTTATCAAAAAGCACGCAACATGCAAAGCATTCGCAGCTGAAAAAATAAAAACACACGCACAAACCAACAAACGAACTGTCTCTGTTTTATAGAAGGATAAAAAAATTTAATTTAATTTATATACTTTCGTGTTAAGAAATATGTATGCTTTTCAAAGACGCACACAAAAAATAAGTCGACGTGTTTTTAGTGATGAAAGTTTTTTTATTTTCCATTTTGCCGGCCTTTTCTCTTTTTGCTGCTGCTGTTACTAGAAATTTCGTGGTTTTTCTCTTTCTTTTTTCTTTCAACTCATTTTGTGCGTGTGTTTTTTTATTGATTTCAACGTACATTTTTTTATAGTGCTTATAAACGGTTGCCGCTTTTAACTTTCACAATCATTATCATCTCACTTTCATTGTTTTTGTTTAGCGCGTGTTCGTGTGTTTGTGCAAATAATTTTTATATTATTTATATTTTACGTACTTTAACCTTTTTTTCAGTGTTAATAATAATTATTATTAATCATGGCGACTACTTCAAGTCGTACTGATCCAACAAATATCCTTGGAAATATTGAACGAATCTTTTCAACATTGAATAATAAATTGTAAGTTCTAATTATTTTAAAATGTTTTAATTAATCGTTTTTATCTGGTATTTAGAGAAAAAGATGTACGTGATCATCTTAAAAATGTCTACAGTACTTTAACCATTTGCATGTTTGCTGCCGTTTTCGGTGTTGTTGCAAATAGCGTTCTTGGACTTTATTCATGGGCATTCGTTCTCGCTATTGCACAATTTGGTTTATTGTTCATGTTAATGACAACTCAACATTCTCGTGAAACTGAAAATAAACGTCTTGCATATCTTCTTGGTTTTGCATTCCTTGTTGGATGTAATACAGGTCCTTTGATTGAATATGTTGGTGCCGAAGATCCTGCTTTGGTTTTCAATGCTTATTTGATCACTCTTATTGTCTTTGGTTCATTCACATTGTCTGCCCTTTATGCTGATTCTACAAAATTCTTACATCTTGGAGGTATGCATTTAATTAGGTAGTTGTACCTTTTTCTTACTGTATGATGTTTAGGAGTACTTGGAGCTGGACTTTTGACTTTGTTTGTCACTGCTTTGTTTGCACGCAGTCAATTTATGTACAGTATGATCATGTGGGGTGGTTTAGCAATCAATTGTGGATTCGTTTTATATGATACTCAACTTGTAAGTTATTTTTTATAATTGTTTGTTAAGTGCTATATTGCGGGCAATTTTTATTCAAAAACAATAATATCGGTCTTGTTTTGTTAATTTACTTACGTTTTTACTTTTTTAGATTGCTGAACGTAAACGCCGTGGAGATTCTGATTATATCTGGCATACCGTTGATCTCTTCACTGATTTCGTTAATCTCTTCAGATATATCCTTATTTTACTCAAACAAAAATCTGACAATGATCGTCGCACTCGTAAATAATTTATTCAAGGGCCAGTTGAACATGTAAAAAGTTAAACGAAGTTTTTTTTTGCTTTCTTTACCATAGAAGAATGACTTAATATTATTATTAACCCTTTTATTATACATTCGTTTTTTGTATGTTTGTTTGTGTTTTTTCAATAAAGATATAAAACTTTATGTTTCAAAAAAATTATCATTTAACAAATTTAAAGGAAGTAAGCCACAGTATACTTTTCACCAGTTTTTTCGAAAGAGTTAAAGATTACAATTTTTAAATTAAGGGAATGCTAACAGCAATTGTATTAGCTGACGAATTGAGAGTATGGGTTCCAACTTTATTGCTGTCATCTTCAATGGTACCATATGCGACAACATATATAACATTTTGTCTTCCAACAAGATTGATATCAAAAAAGCTTCTACAATGGTTAGATAATAAATTGTATACATCATATTTGAGGTTATGCTCTTTTGTATTCGAATCAATTTCAAATGTTTCAATTAATTTTTATGGAGATATTTCTGAAATTCGTCACATTCGTGAAACTGCTTTAATAATGTCAAATCATCAATCAAATGTTTGAAACTTTTATGAGATTTTTAAATAAAATATGCAGAGTTTTTAGGTTGATTGGGCTGTGATAAATATGCTTGCAACTCGACAAACTTCTGATGGAATGGAATATGGTTTAAGATTTGTTGTTAAATCTGCAATAAATTTTGTCCCATTGTTTGGATGGTATATTTTTCAAGTTTGTTTTTTTTATTATTTTAATTCTAATTTTTTATATAGCATTTTTAGCATGGATATATTTATGTTCGACGATTTGGTCATTTTGTTCCGGATCCTTTACTTCGACAATTTAAAAATCTTCGAGAATTAAATGAACCATTTTGGCTTCACATTTTTCCAGAAGGTACAAGATTTTCAAGAAAAAAGCAAAAACTTATTGAAATTTCACAAGAATATGCAAAAAAATCTGGCCTCCATATCCCTGAATATACTTTTCTTCCAAGAGCTGGGGCATTTACTCTTGCAAGAATGGAATTAAAGGATACTGTAGAATATATATATGATGTTACAATTGCTTATGATCAAACATTGTAAGAAATATTATAATTTTGTAAATGATAATCAAGAGCTGATTTTTAGGCTACCAACTCGTACGGGATTAGCTCCAAATATGTTTGAATTTGTTTCTTCTGGAATTGGATCAAAAGGTTTACACATTCATGTTTGTCGAATTCCAATTTCTGATGTTCCTTTGAAAGCGGAAGAAATCAAGCATTGGCTGTATGATCGATTTGCTAAAAAAGATGAATTGCTACAGTATTTTTATGATAATGGAGAATTTCCAGATTTATATGAAAAAAATGCTCCAAAAATTTCTTTCAATAAAACAATTGTTCCATTTGCTGGTTTTCTTGGTGCCTTAATTCTTCCAATCTTTTCAAAAACTGTTCGAAATATTTATCTTGGAACAATTGTTGCTTCACCTCTATTAATAGCTTGGTTGCATTTAAGAAAATGTGTTTGAAATGAGCTTATCACACTTTATTCATACCTCCGTCATTAAATGCCTTTTGTCCTTATTTTTTGTTTGTTATAAATTTAAAAAATTATTAGCTATTCGAATTAGGAAATAAAAAATTTTTATAATAAAATCAACGAAAAACTCAACATCAAAAAATAACAAATTTGTAAAGTTTATGCTTTAGCTTTTTTTGCAACTTCAATTTTGCTCTTTTTTTTCTTTTTTGCATCAATTTGGGCCATCAATTTCTTTGCTTCTTTTGAATTAACTTCTTCATTGAAAATTTCTCCAACATGATCTGGACGAATAATCTTCTTGAGGACATTATGCTTAACAGCTCGACTTTGCTTTTCAGAAGCACGGGCACGAGTTTTTGTAGCAGCAGCAAGGCGAATTTGTCGACGATGAAAACGTGGTGAAATATATTCTTGATTATTGAAAAGGACATCACCTTCAAAAGAGCCATTAAGAATTCGAATAAGTTCTAAAACAAGTCGTGGACCTGAAAAAAATCATGATTTATAGTTTTTTAATTAACAAGATATACCAATTTCTTCAACTTCAATATCAATATTTCCTGCTGGAATTGCATAAAACCGTATCCAAATACGTTGATCGGGAGTTAAACCAAAGTTAATAATATGATCAAAATATGGTTTACTTTTTGGATGATTTTCAGGAACATAAAACATCTAAAAACAAATACATAGTACCCGATGTAACAACGCAGGAAAGAATTCTTATGGATGGTATAGAAACAAAATGATATACATACTTGAGTTAACATTTCTTTAAGCAATTGCATATGTGGTGCACTTTCAAAAGCAGGGTCGAAAGAAAGAATTGGACGAGAATATTTGAGACAATTTCCAGTAAAATTTAATTCACTCATTGTATGAACATTAAAAACACGGAATTTTGCAGAAGGTCCACCAGCAATATTTGTTGAAAACCATAAATAAAAATCTTGTCCACTCCGGGCTTCAAAATACATAACCCTTTCACATCGAGATAATCCAGCCATTTCATTTAAGATTAATAAATTATCTTTTTTATCAAATTTTGGTTCTGAATGAATTTGGGGAAAAAAATTCTTCAAATCATTTGCCAAATGTCGAACTCGAGCTGGAACACCTCGAGATAGCGTAATCATTGTTCGGGATCGATCTGCCCATTTTGGATTAACTGCTGCATTTTCATCAATACCCATTTCTAGAAAGCTTAAAATAAAATAATAGTTAAAAGTTTGATTAAAAAAAAGATAAGAAAAAAAACCATGAAAAAATTGATGGTTCCAAACGGGATGTTCGGTGACAGAATGCCAAAGGCTATTGTCATTACTGTAATTTTTCCTTTCGTTAAAACTTTTTTAAAAAAACTTAAATTAAAAGATTTTTCAAAGATTTTGTTTTATGAATTATAGATTCCTTATATGAAAACAAGCTGTAAGAGAACTTTAACCAATTTTCAACAAGGAAACGATAAAATCCAAAAATGATTTTATTGCTACAACATTAAATTTAATGCGAAATTTCTTTGAAATAATCTTTGTATACTCAAAAAGCTCTTTTTTAAAATATGTAATAGATTTTAATCTATTTTTGAATTCACGCATTTAATATGCATAAAAACTACTATTATTGCTTGGAATATATTAATTTTAAAATACCCAATTTGGTAAAACATTTTACTACAGCAAAAGCTATAAGTGATAATTTTTGCTCTAAGATAAAATGTAAGCACAAATATTAAATTGTTTTTTTTAAATTTAAGTGTTTTTATTTTTGCTAAATGATTAAAAAAACATGCAGTCAAAATTTTGAGCTACGATGAAAGCTATACATTTGAAAATCTTGAAGAATACGGTAATCGACTGCATTTTAATACGGTAACTGTATTATTTATAAATATATTAACTGGATATATTGTTATTAAATCTTCAACAAAAGCTATGGGAAATTGTAAATATTAACTTTCATTTTTGGTAACAGTCTTTTAAAATTGTTTAAAGAAAAACTAAATTTTTCAGGTATATTTCCATTGTTTCCACTTCCGACGTTTCGCGGGACTAGAGTTGTCGCAAAACGTTTGAATTATTTTTGGGGTGAAATTATTCAATTCGTGAGTTCAAGTTTTAATTTTATTACAGCTTCCGTGTTGTCTAAAAAAGGTCAAACTTTGGAAGTTTTTGTCTGTAAAATTAAATCTTTTCGAAATATGTTTATGAAATATTTTTAGTTAATTTGCAAAAAACATCTAGCTTTTATGGAAATTCTATATTAATAAATTATTTATCGATATTTAGTTATGAAAGGAAATGTTGAATTTTTTCATTCATGGTATGGCATTCTTCATTCTTCAGTAGTTGGATAAAAAATCTGCTTATAATAATTTTTATAATTTTTTATCCAACTACCACAGCTGTTGGATTCAGGAAATAATACTGTACAATATGTAAAAGATTATGCCCCACATTTGTATGAACTATTTAAAGATGGGCCATGTAATAGTTTAACATTTGAAAAATCTATCATTTTTGTTAATACTTTATTAATTCATGTTGCAACTGTTTTTTTTTGGTTGCAGTTTTTATTGTTTTTAAAACATTAAACAACTTCTATTAAAAATTTTTTATCATTTTCAACGTAACGAATGTATCAACAATTTAAAATTAGTTTAGCTGTACAATTAACAATTCCATTACTTTTTATTATTTTACCTGCAGCATTTTTACTATTTGCTGTTCTTTTAAATGCACAAAATATTAAAGGTTTGTTTTTCAATAAAATATTTTTAACTATTTTATTTTTAAGATTATGCCGTAAATGCCTTTCAAGGATTATTCCTTCTTTTAGCTGTAAATAGTTTAAGCATATTAATTTTTATTAAAATTTACCGAGAAGGAACAAAAATAATTTTATTTAAACCATTTTATTGTTATAAACCCGAAATTAATGTCAAAGCTCTTCCAACAAGTACAATAGCGATTACTGTAATGTAATCATAAAATGTTGAAATATTGAATATCTGAGTTTATTTAAAATTAATTTTTTCACTTGCAAATGTAAGACAGTTATGATAAACCAAAATATTTCGTCATTAAAAATATGTTTAATGTAAAAAATAAATTTTTAGTCACATATTCATATTTCAAAATCCATTGAACTAAAACTTTTAGTCAACTAATTTCCAAAACCTATTTCAATTTACTGCTAAAATTCTCAACAATTTTCGTCATTCTCTACCAAAACTAATAAAAATACAGTAAATAATTTTGAAAAAAAAGAGAATGAATCTCAAACAGAATTTATTATATGAATAAAAAAACTCAACAAAATAAAACAATTCAAACATCAACAAAACAATCTATTTTTTAACTTTACTTTCTTTCAAAGCTTTGGTAAAATCAGATTTAATAGTTTTAAGATGATCAACAATTGATGCATCAGCTTCAGTAAAAGCTTTTTCAAAAACTTTATCCACAAATGATACAGGAAAATATGCAATTGAAAAATCGATTAAACATTCCCAAATTGGTAATGCTTCTTTTGGTGGAATCTTAAAAATGAAGTACTGTAACAACCCAAATTTAAAAACAAAACAAAACTTACATTTTCCAAAGCTTGATCAAGTAAATCTATAATCTTATTTGCTTCATTTTTATTTCTCTCCTTTTCATCATTGTCCAAAAATTCATTTACTCGCAGTTCAACAAGTTTTTCCCAAACTTTAGAAAACTTTTCATCCTCTTCTAATGCAGTAACAAGAATTCCTTCAGCATCATCGGTGAACAAATTTTGAGGCCAAAGTTGATTGTGAAACATTTCAGCAGCCTTTTCAGCAGGTTTACCATATTTATGAGCAACTTTATAACATTCAAAAAGCAATTCTAAAAAGGATTTTGATTAATATGACAAAGGTTTGTAAATTTTACCATTCTTATTTTCAACGGCTTCCATTCCTTGATTTAAAACAATTTCAACCAATTTAAATTCAAATACTGCATCACCAATACCTTCCAAAGCAACTAAAGTCTCATTTTCATCTTCCGTTTTTATATCAGCACTTGTTAATCGAGCTCGACGTTCAACAAGCCTAAAATGTATGTAAAATTATATCAACATATCCAATGCCACAAAAACAAACATAACAACATATGCAATCTCCATTTCAATAAATGCAACCCATAATCCAATATCTTTAGGGAATTTTCGGACAGCAAGTTGAAAGATAACACGAGCATTTTCAGCACTTTTATTTTCAAAATATTCCCATCTTCCAGCTTGTTCATGATTGCGTGGATTACTTCCATGAAACTATATAAAAATAAATTTTTAAAACGACGAGAGTTGTAGCAAACAAACTTGTAAGAATCGGGTAAAAGTTTTTGTAAGAATATGGAAAAGTTCATTTTTACTGAGAAAATCAATTTCTTTTTCATAATATTCAGCTTTCTAAAAGAATGTTTATTATTAATGAAAATTTTATGTAGAAGCCAAAAGCATACTGTGTTGTGCATAATAGCATAAATGCTTTACGACAAAGCATCACAAAAAAACATACCTTGAAGCGTTCACTACAAATTCTAAATAAATGAGCAGCATGCATCTTTAATGGCTTTTCAATTTCATCACGTTTTTGTTTAAAATCAACAGATTTTCGTCGAATGCTAACAAGTTCTAGCAAATCACTCAAATATTCGGCATAATTTAAATAATCTTTTGGGCGTTTTGTCTAAAATTAAATTAACTTTAGGTTTGAAAATAACTAATATAATCACTTACTCGTTTATTAACAGAATATTCAAACTGACGAACTTTTTGAATTAAAGTTTTAACTTCTTCATCATTTAAAATTTTTGTTCTTTGAAGGGCCGTAAATGTTGGCAAAAGCTCTTCCAAATGTTGCTGAACAAATTCTGCCATTGTTTCTTACCTAAAAATGTGTTGAAGATTGTAAAGGTGATAAAGATTGATAAAAAAAAAACACGGAAAAGATATGATTTAAGGGAATCTAAAACATCGAAAAATGCAAGCAAAAAAATGTTTTGAGGAAACTTTGAAATGCAACTTTTTCATTGGCGTCGTTGAACACAAAGCCAATCAAAGGTTGAAGTAAAAATCAGAATATATTTAATTATTAATCATTATTAATACAAAAGCAGAAAACTGCAGCATCAAAAACCAAAATCAACTTTTAATTTTTAAAATTAGTAAACATGACAAAATTCATTTTTTAGGTCATTGTATACTTGCAATACAACAACTAATATGCAAATCAAAATATCCTTTAAAGACATCATCAAAAATAAAAACGATGAGCATCAATTTTAGCAAAAATACGATTGGTATAAAAATTAACTTTATTGTGCATAACTTCCACACAAAAAATAACATTAATCAACAATTGTAAACAAATTACGAACCAGTTTGACACGTTTATTGACAAGTTTTGAATCAGGAGTTTCTTCCAATGATTCAGGCTTCATTGAAAGTTCAAAGAAAAGTCGAAGGCCTTCATTAAAAAATTTCAGCTTTTCTGATTTCATGGTTTTATTAAACATTTCAACAAGAGCAGAATCAGTTGTCTTTGCCAAAAATCGGTAGAATACTCGTCGAAGGAATGCTGTCGTTGTTGGATCAATTGTACCAAAATTAACAACTTTTAAAACTTGAAGTTGAACTGCAGATAATCTAATAAGATCGGAAACAAAGAAAGCAAAATTAATTCTTTGACGTTTTTTCAATGATTCAAGTTCTTTGATACGATCCCATACCGCATATTGTGTTGTAAGCTTAAAAAAAGGGATTAATGCAAAATCTGTTAAAGAAAAAGAAAACTTACAATAAATCTTTTATGGAAATTACAAAATCTTTCAATTACTGTAGCATAATATGGATTATATGTTGCTTCCATCATTACACAAACAACCATGACATGAATAATTTCCCGTTCTTGACTTCCTTTAAGACCAAGTTTCAACAATTTTTCAAAAGCTTCAACATCATCTTCAGCAGCCATCAAAGTACAGAAAATATTTCGACGTGTTTCAGTGTTCATTTTAGCCTTTTTAGCAAGAATCAAAAGATTATCTTCAAATCTGACAGCTTTTGGTTCAACTTTTGGTTGTTCAATTTTTGATCCATCTGCTTTCATTGAACCTGGTTGCCACGAAGATCCAACAATCCACCAGCGACCCCGTTCAGAAATATGAAGAATATCTTCAAGTCCAAATGGTAATTCTTTTTCTTTATTTTCAACATTTTTTGTTAATCCTTTAAAGATCCTTGCAAAATGATCCAAAATTGATTCATCAAACTTTGAGGTCAAAGAAGAAATTTGTCCATTTTTAATTGCCATAATTTCTTCCATAAGAAATTTCATACGGTATCCTTCTTTTTTGTCAGCAGGTAAAGATAAAAAGAAATTCTGAGTATCACTAATAAATTTAGTTAAAAGTGGTCCATTGCGTTTTTTCAAGCTTGCACCAGCATCTATAACAGTTTCAAATGTTACAGTAAGATTTCATAAAAAATTAAAACTTACAAGTTATTGCATGAAGCATCAAAGAGATAGGTTTATCACGAGAATAATTCCTCAGTTTTGTCATTAAATCAATAATAAAATCAGCTTTAACAATTCTGAAATTAAAAAGATGACATAAAAGTGCAGTGGCATTTTCTAATGCTTTTTCATCTTTATCTTCAACACCATCAAGTTCATTAAAGAAATAAAGAGTAAAGTGTTCAACAAAATGAGAAGCTACAAAAAATACGATTAGAAATGTTAAAAATAGAAAAAACTCACAAATTTCTGATGAAACAGTTACATGAGCCAATGCAATAAAAAGTCCATATTCAACTAAAAGTCTATCAGGAAGAGCAAATACAGTTTGAGTTGCTTTAATAAAAGTTTCGTAGAAAATTTGTTTGACATCTAAAAAACAAAGTTAGAAAAGAAAAATAAGGTAAAAAAATCGAACCGTTATGACTATTCGAAGAAAACAATTCTTCCAAAGATTTAACAGCTGCAATTAAAGTGCTTTCATTGAGCCTATTAATACTTCCACGAAGTGTTTTAGCAATTCTTGCACGTTGTTCAGCTAATTCAGCAGAATTTTTATTTAATTCTTCAAGTTTTTCCATTGCACGAGCAGCACTTGTTCCTTCAATAACTTTACCAGTCTTTGCATCAACTTTTCTGCCATAAATATCTTCCTTAATAATTGGTTCAATTTCATCTTCAAAGTTTTCTCCTTCATTTTCCATGTCTTCAGCACCACTTGAAACTTCATCATCATCAGCTTCTTCCTCTTCAGAATCCCCGAAAATTTCATTATCAAGTCCATCCATTTCTTGATCAATTTCTCCGTCACTTTCATCTTCATCCATAGATTCTTCATCATTAGATTTATCTGTTTCATCAAGATCAATTGCATTATTATCTTCAATTTTTTCAGCTTGTGATAAACCAAGATCATTTTCATCGTCATTTTCAATAACCGTTTGACGCTTTGATGGATCACAAAATTCCCAAATGTCTAAAAGAAGATATATAAATCAATGGCAATATGAAAATAAATGTTGCTACTTGCAAATATGAGTTGCTTGTTCAGTAACAGCAAGCTCACGTGAAAAAGTAGCAGTTTTTTATTAGCAAACATTATGTCTTTAATGCTGCAGATGCAATAAAGATAGAAGTTAATCATTTGCTCTCATAGTTATCAACAAGACACGAAATATACTTACCAGCAAGACCACATTCAACTATAGTTTTTGGAGTATTAGTATTTTTACGTTTGTTTAAACCAAGAAGCTTTTCATACTTTTTAATTTCGCGATCATCTTCAATCATTTGATCTTTTAATACTTTAATCTTTTCTTCTCCAATCTGAAATTATTTGATTTATATGAAACAAAATATTTAAAAAACGCAAACCTCTTTACGATATTGAAGTTCTTCATCGTGTCCTTCATCCAAAATGGTAGCCACTTTTTTTTGCTCTTTCTTTGCCCTTCCTCCAGGGCGCTTCTTTTGATTATTTCGCTTCTTCTTTTTCTTTCCTTTAGTTAAAAAAGATGAAACAACTTCATCAACCTAAAAAATAGATATAAATGCCGTTTGAAAAATTAAATTAAATTTACCTTTTTCTTTTCATGATGAGCCTTTTTAACAATTGAAGCAAGTTTTTTCTTCTGCTTTCGAGCTTCTTTCCGAGCACACTTTTTATTTAAAAGTTGTGCAACATCCATTTAAAACAAAAGAAATTAATTGAAAGTAAACGAAATTGTTTAATCGCAAAATTTTCGAAGTAATACAACTTTTATAAAAACGCGACAAAGAAATTTTTCCGTTTCAAAAAAAGTGGGCTCTTTTTTGGCAACAAAAAACGTTTTACCAAAAAAAGTAGAACCAAAAAAATTTGAAATTCAAAAAAAATGTTATTTTAGAAAAACAATTGAAACAAATCTCGCAATAAATAAAAAAGACTTTATTTTACATTTTTAGCATCTGGTTATATTTACTTCTTTTTAAACTTATTTTATTTTTCATATATCTAATGTTATACGCGATAAACTGCTTTGAACCGTTTATATTTTTGTTGTGTTAAAAAATTAATATTTTTGCGGGAAAATGTCGTTATATACACTCAAATTTTAGCGAATCAAGTACAAGCTGCAATGGATTTTGAAGATTATGGTGACTTTGGAGATGATGGTTTATTTGATGATAAAGATAAACCAACAGAAGGTAAATGTCTTTAATGTTCTCTATTATTATTTATTTGATTCTCTATTATCATTTATTTGAATTTTCTTTACAGTATTAAATGATGATGACGTTTTAAACAGCGTTATAAAGAAAACTGAACCAAAAGATGGAAAAAAGAAACGAACGGTAACATCAAAGCCTCGACCAAAATTAACTGAACATACTTTAACGGGACCAAAAGGTCTTTGTGCACTAAGAAATTTATTTGAAAAATGGAATCCTCATGAAAATAGAAGTCCTGTAAGGTTTTTTAATGTTTAATATCATCTATAATAATCTTTACAGTATGATAATCTTGAAGAGATGATGCAAAAAGTTGAATATTGGGGACATTTGCTTTATCCAAAATCAAATTTTGATGATTTACTTGCAAAAGTTGAACAACTTGGAAAAAAACGTGCTGTAAAGGTAAGAAAAGTAATATATTTGTTTCTACAGCTATATTGATTTAGGTATATATGACAAAACTTCGACTTGGAATGCCATTATTTGAAGAACTGGATGAAAAAGAAGGTGAAAAAATGAATGATCGACGATCAGTATCTCCTGTTGATAAACCTTTATCATCATTACCTGATGATGAAGATGATTTTAACGATGAAGCTTGGGATAGATTGTTTGATGATCCTTCTCCAAAAGAAACTCCAATAGTCAAAAAAAAATCTAAAAAACGTAGTGAATTAAAAAAGAGACTTCATAAATTGGTTGCAGATTCTGATGATGAATCATCTCCAGATGATGAAATGGATGAAGATTCTGCATTAAATTCAATCTTTAATGATGCAATTGTTCCTAGTAAAAATACTGAAACTACAATGAGTCCAAAAGGTCAAAAGCAGAAACTTCTATTGGATTCTGATGAGGAGAAAGAAGAAGAGGATTCATTACCACAAGCATTAAGTGATAAAGAAAATGTGCCATCTTCATATGTTAAACAAAAATCACAAAGTAAAAAATTAATTATTGATTCAGATGATGAAGAAGACGCATCAACTCAAGAATCAGAATCTAATAAACGTCCATTCAAAAAAGATGATATGGAACAAGAAAAACTTTTAACTCCATCAGAATCTCCGGTAAATAAAAAGCGACGAATTATTATTGATTCTTCTGATGAAGATGAAGAAGAACCACCAACATCGGTTGCTAATTCAGAAAGACTTGGAATGTCAGTGTTGGAAGAATTGAATGAAAAAGAAAGTGAAAAAATAAATGATCAACATTTGGAAACTTCTATGGAAAAAGAATTTTCTACATATGATTCTACAGTAGCTAAAAAGCGACGAATTATTATTGATTCTGATGATGAGGATGTAGTCGTGCAACAACAATCACCAACAGTATTGGCAGATTCAATTTCAGAAGAAACAGCATTAGATTTAATTTTTGATGATTAGAAAGGTTCTTCAATGTTGGTTTTTATCTGTGTGAATACGAATATTTTTTGTGTATTAAATTTGCATAAATAAATTATTTGACCAATGTAATTTTTGAGCATTCTTTTATGATTCATCATTTTTCGTGTCTTTGAAAGGTGTTTCATTCATTTTTTTGATATCTTTGAATTTTGCAAAAAAATATAATGCATCATCAACAACAACAGATATCACCATCAAAACATCAACAATTTCATCCACCACCAACACATCATCGACTTCATCAACAACAAAATGCTGTTACTGGAATAGCTAATAATAATCAACAACATCATCATCAAAATGGATCATCAAAAACTGTAAATAATTTTAACGGAGGAACAGCAAAATCATCAGCTGCTGCAGCAGCAATCGCACATAAACCAAAACGTGTTCCACTTGGCGCATCACCATCATATCATTTTGCAGCAATGGCAATTGAAAAATTTTATCAATTTGAAAATGCTGTTTTAATTGCCCGAACAAATCATTCAACTGTTCATAAAGTTTTTTCTCGATTGTATGTTTTTTTCCCATTTATTTTAGCTACCGTATTTGACATAACATTATTTAAAATATTTATTTTTTAGGTATAATCGTGAAGTTGCTGTAAAGATTATTGATAAACGTGCAATTCCACCAAGTTTAGTTGAAAAATTTCTTTCACGTGAATTGGAAATTACTCGAATTGTTCATCATCCACATTTGGTTCGATGCTTACATATCATTCAACCTCATCATACAAAAGTTGCAATTATTTCTGAATTTTATTCTGGTGGTACTCTTTTACAATATATTTTAAATCGTAATCAAATTGATGGTAATTTTATATTCTCTTGTTGTAATTTAAATGTTTAATTTTTAGAAGCTGAAGTTGCAAGAATTTTTCGTCAATTATGTGAAGCTATTTATTGTCTTCATCATACACTTGGTGTTGTTCATAGGTAATGTGTATTGACGATTGAATTTTTAAATATTTTTAATTTTAGAGATATTAAAATGGAAAATATTTTATTAGATGAAAATAAAGATATTAAACTAGCTGATTTTGGTTTTGCTCGACATATTTCTCAAGCTCAAACATCAACATCATTTTGTGGAACAAGACCATATTCTGCACCACAACTTGTTCAACAAAAACCATATAATCCATATGCAGCTGATTGGTATGCAATTGGAGTTGTTCTTTATACAATGTTATGTGGAAAATGGCCTCATGTAAGCTTATTTTTTTAATTTATGTAAATTAATATCTTTTTTATAGGATCCAAATACAAAATGTGTTTTTCCATTAGAATATCCAAAAGATTTTAATCCAGATGCTCGAGAACTTATTGATAAATTGATGCATCCTAAAGAAAATGAACGTGGTGGATATTATGATGTTGTAAATAGTGAATGGATGAAAAAGCTAACAAATGGTAAATGGATCTTTACTGATGATTTATTTGTTTATGATATACAATCCCCTCTTGTCTAATATATTTCTCTCTCCTCTATATTTTCGATATATGTAACTATAATATAATATTTTACTTTTTTATCGGTAGATTTTAATAATAATAATAAATAAAACTGATATAATAATCATAAATTTATCAACATAATTTGTTATATACTGTATATTTACATACAACAAAAGGTATTTTAATTGAAAGAAAGTTGAGACCGTACTTTTTTTCATTTTCCCATGTTTTTTTGTGGGCGAAAAATCTTACGTAAAAAAAGTTGTTTGTTACGTCTCTTTTTTTTAATCTCGTGTGAAACTTTTTTTATAACTTTTCCACCTCCATAAAAATAGAATAAAAGTAATGGAAAGCGTTTTGGTAACAAAAAAGATAAGAAAAAAAAAATAAAACATCATCAAAAACTACAGTCTCTTTTAAAAACAAATATCAAAAAAATTAGAAAAAATGGGAGTGCCAACTACAAAAAAACATGTAATTAAATTTTTTGAGGTTTCCGGTGTTATTTTCAGCATTTGTAGCCAAAGAAATCACGACAGAACAGTGATGTCACTTATTCTGAATGATTTTTAGGTATAATTTGCATCATTTGTCCAAAAGGTTTTGATAAACGTTTTGATGCCATGGTTGTCATAATTGGCATCGAAGTTTGGGTTGAATCGGTTTGAAAAAAAATTATTCGTCGGATTGGTTGACTAAAAATTTGGATTTCATATATCCCTTTTTGGATAAAATCTTACCAGACGATGCATAAGACAATTATACTCCAAAGAAGGGTTAAAAATTCAAAAATACAATCAAAATAAGAAATTGTTGGAAAACTTTTAGCCATGAATAATCGAATTGAACTTAAAGTTGAAATAACAAAAATTACAGCAATCAATTTTTTATCTTCAAAATCTGCGTCATTTGGATGAAAACGATAATGAAAAATTGCTTTAATAATTGTAACAAAAGAAATTAAAAATGAAATTAATATTAAAATTTCTGGGATATCTTTTGTCCCTTTTGATAAAACATAATCCATCATACTATATGTTCCACATAAGACAGCTGAAGAAATTAAACAAAAATATGTCCAAAAAGGATAATCAAATTTTTGGGTAGAAAAAAATATATGAAAAAATTGATTTAAACTTAAAAAGAGCATTGAAAAAATTTGTAGACGTTTTTGAAAGAGTATAAAATAAATATAAAATTTTTGAATTTCAATAGAATAATTTGAAATCCAAAAAAGTAGATCAAGAAATGGACGTGGGGCATTTATTATGTAATAAATTCCAAGGAATAATAAAAATGATAATGAATATTTTTTAAAATAATAAAAAATGCATGCAACTCCAATCGGAACTGATAATGCAATTGAAAAAACTACAGCAGCTTGGAAAACGGTATCAATTACAGTATCTAACATATTTTAAAGCTTTGCAAAAAAAGACTTTTATATAAAAGTAACTTTGCAAATTTAAAAAGAAAAATAAGAAATCTCACGTTTTTTTGAAACTATAAATGGTCTTTTATAACTTTGAAAAAAACGCAGAAAAAAGATTTAATTACAAGTCTGATGTTAAATAATTCTGAAAAAGCGAAATATATATTTTAAAGTTAAAATTATTAATTTTAACAAGATCGTTTGACATTTTTTCTTCTTTCTTAAACTTTAGATGATAGACATCTATGTCAAAAAAACTTTGGTTACTGTAATATTTGTAGACTTTATTTTGAAGACTACAAACATCAAAAATGACTTTTTCGTTGAAAATTTATAAAATTACAAAAATATTTTTGCTTGAAGTTATGACTCGTATTTTTCTTTTAGGAAACGCCTTTTTAGGGGTACTGTTAATAGCTTTTTGCAATAAGAACGAATGAATGAATCTTAAAAGAAAAGAAAAGAAAAGGAAAACAATGATTCACATAGAATTCTCTATTAAAAAAAAGAGATTAGCAAGAAAAAAACATTACTCAAATCATTTGAGACAAATGTTTTGTGTTTATTTTTAAAAATTGAACACAGAAGTCAATTGCCAATTGGGTATGTAAAAAAAGGGATTGGTTTGAGAAAAGATACTCACAATAAATATTGAGGAATAACAAAGATTAATGTATATCTTATTTGTTTGGCAGAGAGGAGTTGGAAAAAAGAACAAACTTTTGTTTATCATTTCTTATCATTAATTTATGTGTATAAAACGCATCTTACATGAAGAAGTTTTGTACATTTTCTTTTCATTTCTTTTTTTTAACAATGACAAATCAACAAAATTCTTTTAATCAGGAATTATGGTGTTATGAATCATATGAAAATAATAATAATAGTAATGATTCATATTCATGTAACAATTCTACTACAGGTTACTGTAATTCTTTCACAAATGATTTCAATACTCAAATTTATCAACCATCACAAATTTTACCAGACAATAATTGCCAACTTCAAAATCCTAATCAATATTTATCTTCTTCCTGGTCATCGTCAGCTTCTCCATCGAATCAAATTTCTCGTTCAAACTCAACTTCGCCTTTAAATGATTCGCGTCGAGGTCGACCTTTAATTCCAGATTCCTTGCAAGAATCAGAAAAAACAAAAGAAAAACGAAATTATGCTCGAAAATATCGTGAAAAGGTAAATATTTATTTTACATCTCAATTACATTAATGACTTTGAATATTTTTTAAGGTTCAAATTGAAAAAACAAAATTGAAAGAAGAAAATGATCAACTTCGAAATTTAATTCAGCGTTTCCTTTATTTACATTCAATTCTTCCACAAAATGTTGAAGTTGAAATTCAAAGATTAAAGAATGAATTTCAAGATTTAAATGGCTCCCGCAAAAATAACAATGATAAACTTAAAAATTGTAATATTTTTACATTTTCTTAAATTTGTATAAATTTAATCGATTTATTTTCCATTTATAATAATTTTTAACTTTTTAAAATAAATTTTTAAAGCTCTTGAATATGGTTTCACAGTTATTACAATTAAAACATTAGAAACAATTGAATGAAAACTCATAATTGTTAAACAAAAAATTGATAGAATTCCGCTGTTTTTGTAATTGTACGAAGCTGAAAGCAATGAAATTGTTGCAGGAAATCCTAATAAAACAGCCGCGGATGTCGTTTCAGCAATTACAGAATAGAATAACATAAGCTAAAAAAAATGTATTATTATAAAATTAATGTGCCAGGAAACACAAACCTGAAGCTTAAATGTCGTTCGATTCATTGATTTATTTAAATCATTTAATTTAATTTTAATTCGAATAAATGAAATTATTGCAATTCCATAACTTGAAAGAATTGAAGCGGAAATAATTTTAAAGTAAAATGACAAATTTGTATTAAAAACAATTAGCAAACATCTTCCAACAAATTTTTGAATCATAGGAAAATTTTGATTTATAATTGTTTGTTGTTTTAAAATTTCACTTGAATCAACGATTGCCAACGCTAAACAAAAAAGTACAAAAATAATTGTTAGAAGAATTGAACCAAAAATTGCAAAAACAAAATAAGAATTTTTAAATTTCTTTGAAGATTCCATTGGAAAAATACATAAATATTTATAAACAATTGCTACTGTGAGATTTATAGAAATTAATAATTGTGTTAAACAAAAACATTCAAATCCAATTGTTGCTAATCGAGGATATTGTAATGCCCCAAATGGAGATTTAAATGCAAATGCCATGGAAGGAAATAATGGACGAATTTTAAAAGCTGTCATTGAAAGATTTACAGAATATGACGCACAAATATTACTAATAATTGTCCATTTAAACATTCCAAGGCGATGAGATTTTGTAAATGCAATTGTAAGAACAGTCCCACATATAATTGTTGAAAAGAAGCAAACTGTTGTTAAAATAAAATCATACAAAAATGAAATATTTGAATTAAAATAAAAGCCATATAATGCTTCGGAACTGTTCATTTTTAATATTTAGTTGTAAAAGAAAAAAATGAAACAAATGCCTTTTTGTCTTAAAATACAGACGAATAAATTCGAAAATTACTTAATTCGTAGACAGCTCTAAATTTTCAAATTGCGTCAATAAAATCTAAAGGAGCAATGAAAAATGTCAAGCATTTATTTCGATAGCTATTTTAGAAAGTATTTTTTTGTTTAACCAATTTTCTTTCTATTTTTATTAAATGCGAATCGAATTATAAGAGTATAGTCACCAAAAATCAAAAAGAGAAAGTTACTTTTAAGCATCAAAAAGAAAACTTTTTAAAATATTCAAAAAGGTCATGAAAAACAACAAGCATAAAAATATTAAATTACAGTAAACGGATTATCGCAACAACAAATAGTTGCCTAATCTTAATAAATTTTTGAACATGAATTAATATAATATTAAATATTTTATCACAAAACAAAAGGAAACAAGAAAAATTACTTTTATAAATAAAATTAATGAATTGCAAAAAATTGAACCCACATCCTTTAATATTGATTAACATCTTGTCCAGAAAAATCAAAAGGCAATCCAAATTTTAAAATATTTTTTGATTACAACATTAATGAATGTATAAAGTTGTGCCTTTTAAGAGTTAGAAACATCATCGTAGTTTTTTCTCATTGTTATATTTATTAAAAAAATATTTTCCAAAAGTATGAATATTTAATACTTTTGTTAATTTTATTTATAAAAGTAATTTTTCTTGTTTATTTCAATTTTATTCAATTACAATTCACAATTTTCAATTCCGTGACTAATTTTAACATATTTTATGTGTTTTAAACAATACAGTTATTCAGTCTGACGTTATCAAAAAGGGAGAGCAAGAATTAAACACAAAAATTTAAACGTCATTTCCCTTTGCTCATCATTTTTTATTGCTTCCTTTTTTCCCTTTTCTTTCAATGTTTTTTTTCTTCGCAGATAAAATTTGCTTTGTTTTAAAAATCAGAAAAAATATATAGAATAATAATGCAAGACTTTATTTTTGTATTTAAATATTGAGTAAAAAACATAAAAAACAAAAGGGCACAAATTTGTAAAAAAGGGGGGATGAAACAAAAATGAGCTAAGAAAAAAAGATAAAAAAATTCATCCGGAAATTTAAAAATTTAAATTATAAAAGCGCATTCTTTGTTTTTTGAAGCGAAAACACAAAAGAGACAAAACACGAAAAATATTTGTTTGCCTGTATTTTTATAAAAATTCTATGCAACTCGTATAAAATTGCAAATAGCAAAAAACTCAAAGAGAAATTAGAAAAAAATAAAAAAGTTTTTTTTCTTTTTTGAAGGCAAAGAGTATGAATTATAAATCAAAGAAAGGGATAACAAAAAGAGAGCTATGCCAACAGTAAATAATAATATATGCTACAGTATACTTTCTTAAAATTATAAAAGATAACAAAAATAATAATTAATATAAAAGTAACCAATTTAGCTAAAATGTGAGAGAAATGGTTGATGGTTGAAGTGGTTTGTGTGACCGAAGAAAGAGAATGGTAAAAAAGAAGTATAATAAATATTATGCAAAATGCTTTTTTATGTGTGTAAATCTTTTTATTAGATGTTCACATTTATTAGCGTTGGGTTTGCTTCTCAACTTCAACTCGATTTATGATAAGATCAGGTGACATTTCAGTTGCTTCAAGAAGTGCCTTGGCAAGTTCCTAAAATTGTAAGAATATGATTAAGATATGATTTGGATATATATATTCTAAACTTACAGCGTCATGATCAATATTATCACCACTATGAATAGTTACGCGATGTTCAACACGAGTTTCAATAACTCCATCCTTTTCTGTTTTATACTAAAAAAAGGAAATGTAAAACAAACATAATTTGAAATAAATTGAGCATTGGTTAACATTTCTTATAACAAATTTCGATTATCCAAAATTCGTTGCAAGTGAAAATAGATTTTAAACTTACAGTCAAAATTTCAACAGTTCGATTTCCAGTTGTAATAGTTTTTGTAGAAACAAGTTCACCAATTGGATCAATATTTTCATGTGGTTCTGAACCTTTTTCATATGCGACTGTACGACTTTTTGTATGTACAACTGGAGAGCGAGTAACAGATTTATTTCCAAGTGGAATTGTTGATTCTTTTGTTTGAATAATTGTTTGTTCTGGTTTATCTTTATCTTCAACGGCATAAGTTTGATAAGTTTGTTTTTGAATTGTATGTTTTGTTGTTTGAGTTTTAATTGTTCGCCTATAAAAAACAATATGAAGAAAATGTTTTTCATAAAACTAAATCAATCACATACGTAATTTTATTTCCATGTTCATCAACTTCTGTTGTAATTGTTTCAGGGCCATCTTCAGTTTCATGCCATGAATGTAAGGTTGTATGAGGAGCAGAGCCTTCCTAAAAAATTATTTGAAATTAGGCTAGCAAAAGCAGAAAATATCCCATATAAATTTAAATAAATTTTTTTAAAACATCAATAACTTAAGACATCAAGACAGACATTGTGATGACAATTTTACAAAACAAGACACAACACATATAAAAATATATGTATTTAAACTTGCCGAAATTCCATGTGGTAATGGCTCACATTCTTTTACTAAAACATTCGCTTCAACCATTTGTACCCTTGGCATACGTTCAGTATCACGAATACATTTATCCACAGTTGATTGAAGAGACTAAAGTGTAATAATATGTGATAGGTTAGTTTTCAATTTAATTGGATGTTAATAAAAGGAGATGGGTGAAAAAGGAATAAAAAAATGTGTCTCAAAGTGAATATTCAAAGGATTCAAGGACTCAAAGGAATTTTGAGGGAATTTTCGGGGTGAATAAAAAACAAACCATATCATTTGGATCTAAATTTGGTGCATGTCCAGTACCAGATATTCGATAAACTTGTTCAACAGTTTCTTCACGAATTACTCGGCCATCTTTTTCTTTTGCAGGCGTATATGGCCCAGAGCTATTTGCTTCAATATTATTTACAGCTGATGCTCCCATAGAAGTTTGTGGTGCCATTTTTACTAACTTTTTATTATTGTTATCAATATCCTTTAAATAAAAAAGATATATATCAGTGAGTTAGTTAGTGTGTGAATGATTAGGGAATATTAAGTGTTAAAAAATATGAAATTTGTTAATAGGGGAATCGAGTTAGTTTGTATATGAAAATTGAGGCAAAGAAGGATTAGTGTAAATACAATTTTAATGGAGTTTTTTGAGTGATAAAAAGAGTTACAATGGAAAATATTACAATAATTTGGGGAAAAAAATTTCTAAAGGGTTTAGCGTAGCCTTGTTTCGGCACCAACTATAACCCAAGAATAAAACTTGAAGTTCTTGTCACAAATTCTTCTTTCTTTTTTTTTTAAAAAAAACACAATAAAACAAAACCATTAAAAACCAACTTTACAACAAAACAATAATCCCCCGAAAATATCTATCATAATATTCGCAAAAAAAAACGCCTCATTTACAATGAAGATTTTTTGGCCACAAAGAATTTTTACGTCTTTATAAAAAACTCCTCTTCAAAAAACAGTAAAATGAGATCACTGGTTTTTCACCCATTTCTTTCAAAATAGTCACAAAAAACCCCCTCTATATTTGGAGAGATAAAAACCCAGACGAAACAAAATATAAAAAAAAACAGATAAATTTTTTAAAACAAAAAAAAGAGAAAAGAAAAAGGATGAGCGACAATTTTTTTTAGACCAAAAGCCATTTTTCTTGGAAGATTTTTGATAAAGCAAAAAAAACTTTGTACACCAAAAGAAGAAGAGAAGAGAGGCGGAGTGAGAGGGATGAAACCGACACATTTTTTAAAAAAGATTTTTAACATCCGATGTGTCGTTTCCATATTTATGTTATTTTTTTTCTTGCAAAGAGGCCTTTAAAAGAAGAAACAAAGTTGCCACTCAAATGACATGCCAAAAAAAGATTTTGCCTTTCAGCCTTCATCTATCTATAAAAAATAAAAAAAAGATAAAGAGATAAAATAGCTTGTTTTTTTCTGGGGTTGAAATAAATAAAAAAACGCATATAACAAACCAAAAAACATTCGAAACTTCGTCAAAAAAAGGCTATCATTTCTTTTCGAAACGGATTTGTTAAAAATCTTTTCCTTAGGACTCCCCCCCCCTTTTTTGGGATAACACCCATCTCTCTGATGGATGGGATCTTTTTATTTTTTGTAAGAAAAAACTTTTTAAAAAAAGTTGTATTTGTTTTTTTCCACTAAAATGCATCTTTTCATCAAAACATTTTTTAGTAATATAAAAAAATGCCAAAAAAGAGAGAGAGATTAAAAAAAAGTAATAACATAAAAAAAAAAAGTAAAAAAATTTATGGTTCAACAAATTTTGCCTTTTTTTGTTGGATGTCTGTCCCTATTTGATTATAACTTTTTTAAAAACAAAAAAAAGGTTTTTCCTAATCAGTAAAGAAAGATAAATTTGATTACGCCTTTTTTAGAGACTCAGACAGATATAAAAACAAAGCAAAATAGCTATTTAAATTCATTTCAATACCGTACATTTTCATCAAATTCTTCATCTGCAGATGCATAGGAATCTTCAGAATCAATAAAAATACTATTATTTGTTGTGGATAAGGAAGTTGATGCTGCTGTTGGATGTTTTGAAAGGGGATCATTTGATAAATGTGAGGGTGGTTGAAAGTACCATAATTTTGTCCATAGGGATTCAAAAGTTGAAAACATCTTTCTTTCCTTTTTTTTTATCAGCTAAGAAGAATGAGCAAAAATGCTTCTTTTTTTTGGAAAATTGTCGGAAGACAACGAAAAAAAATAACATCAGAAAGGAAAAAAGACAGAAAGAAATATGAGTCATTAAATATGATTAACATCGCAAAAATGCTGTTTATAAAAACTTTTTTTAATTTGGTTTTGAAAGAAGAATTTTGCTACAAGGGCTTCGAGTTTTATAAAAAATAACTATCACGTTTTTGTCTTGTCACAAAATTTAAAATTTAAGTTTCCCCTAGAAATAAAAGTCAAAAACTAACCTCTTCAATATTATCCAAATCTCCAAGCTCTTGACCACGTTTAAGTGTTTGAACGGGCCCATCAATGGCTTTACTAATTACAACATGACGCTCTTCAATTTCTGCATCCGAAATTGATGCCGATGATGAAGAGGATTCAGAAGCATATCCACCAGTTGAAGAGCCATGGACTCCTGCTGCAGTACCGGAAGCTCCACCACCACTTTTTGAAGCATGCTTTTTACGTTCTTTTTCTTCTTTCTTTAAACGTTTTTCATCCTTTTTCTTTTCCTTTTTTGCAAGCTTCTAAAAATGATATACTTTTTTTTGTAATTATTTTCAACTTTGTTAATTTTCAAAGAAAACTAAATTTCTTTTTTTAGGGAAAAAACAGAAAAGCAAAAGAAGATAGGGCGAAATTGGAATGGAAAAGGGAAAAAATAGTTATAACAGAAATAAAATGAAAAATTTCCAGGATTTAAAAGCCTTTTAATTTTTGAGTAATTTTTCTTTTGTGTAAAATTTTTTTGCTGTCCGAGACTTTGCTTTTGAATTACGGTAGAAAAAAAGGGTTAAAATCAAACCCTTTTTTTGAAAGGAAAGAAAAACAACATTTATAAAAAAAAGAAAAGCAAAAAAAAGCCACAAACACTTTTTCTCCATTAAAAAAAACAACAACAGACACCGAAAAAAAAGTAAAAAAATAAATGATAGTCGAAAATTTGAAAATAAAAAAACTTTTTTTTTTGAGAAAAGATGAAGGATGATACTTCTTATTTCTTTTTTGTTTTTTTTAATAGAATAGAAAAAAGTTAAATCTCAGGGGAATTGATTTTGAGTTTTTGAAAATAAAATTTTTCAAAACTTTTTTCTTGGAAAAATTTTTTTTAACAAACTATGAGTTTACTATCCTTCAAAGATAGTAAACACTATTTCCTAAACTACTTTGGAGATATAAATCACAAAACTTAGGAAAAGAATATTTAAAACACTGACAGATGCAGTAAATTTTTGCATAAAAATTTTTTGCTACTTTTTTTAAAAAATCAACAAAAATCCATTATTTCTATTGAATCTTCTGATTTTGCGGGTGGTGGCTGTGAAAGTGCGATAGTGTATCGTGTGAAAAAAAAAAAAGGTAAAAAACTGCACAAATAGAAAAACAAAAACTGGATAGATTGAAAAAAAGGAATTTGTCAAATATTTGATTTGCAAAATTTTGTAAAAACTCACTGCAGCAAAAAAGAAAATTATAATCAAACTTTTTGCAATCTTTTTCGTCTTTGAAATTTTTTGAAGGAAATAAATAAAGGATAAAAATCAAAGCAAAACCAAAAGAAAATAAAAATTGAGCTTTTCTTTTGTAAAATTAAATTTAAGCAAATAAATAAATAAAAATGCGCATGCATTAAAACTAAAACAAAATTTACAACAACAACGGCAACCGCAACAAAAGATTTACAATTTTTTTTAAAAGCAAAGTAAAAGAAGAAAGGGGGAATTTTGGTTGAAATTTAATTTTAAAATATTTTTTAAGCTCGGACTCAGCAAAAAAAAGTATAAAAGAAAAAATAAGATTTTGGAAGATAAAATAAAAATATTGGAAAAAATGAAAGGCATGCAAAAATCCGGGAAAAATAATTTTCACTTCAAAAATTTTATTGGAGGGATTTTTTATAGGTTTTAAGAAATCAATGGCAGCAGAAGCCGAGATTGAAAATAAATAGGTCAGCAAGCTGAACTCTATTTAATTGAAAACAAATTTTGACTCTTTTTCTGCTGTCAAAGACTTTCTCTAAATTTAAAAAAAGGGGAAAAATGGGGTTTAAATTTAAAAAAAAAAGATCGGACCTCACTGAGGCGACGTCGAATTGACGCAAACATTTCACTATCACGTACACTTGAATTTATAAATTCTAATTCTTTCTTTTCATGTGTCAATGGCAATTCACCGGATTCTTTAGAAATTATGTTTAATTCATCATCATCAATTAATTCTTCCAAATTATTATATGTATCTGATGACCATAAATATGGTGGTTCACAATCCCATTTAGAATAATATAAATTTGAATTTCGAGATACTTCTATTTCGTCTTCAACTTCGTCTTCGTCTTCGTCTTCAACTTCTTTTTCTTTAACAACTGATGTTGATGGTTGTAGTACTTCATCATTCAGTTCATTTTTTTCTTCTTTTTCATATAACTCCGCCTTTTTAGAGACTTCAATGTTGTCAGTTTTTTGTTCCATTTGAGTGGAAATTTTTTTTGTTACTTTTGCTAACCAAGTTCCATTAGATGTTTGCATAATACAATTATTATCCATCCGGAATGAAGTATCATTAAGTGTTTGTTTTTGGTGGTGGTAGTGTTGTTGAAGTTGTATAGATCCACCAATTCCAGTTTCAAAACTTTTTTCAATAATTAATGCTTCACATTCACAATGACATTTTGTTATTGTTTTAAGCATAACATCTACATCAATATCAGTGACAGGCCAATGACCCTTTGTAAAAAGTGATCGATCAGTTGTTCCCATAATTATTGATGCAGAAGTATCGGTAATTCGATGTGACATTGATTCAACAATAATTGGCATTGATGGCTCTAATCCAGTGCTACCATTTTGTGGTTCTCCACCACGTCGACGAAGGAACCAAAAGCGATACCATTTAAATTGTTGCCGTTCTTTTGGTGGTCCATCAAAGATTAACGATTCAGGTGGAAGTGTTACAGGTGATGGAGTTTTTGGGATATCTTCTGTCGCATGCAAATCATAGATTACTGCATCAATTGGCGCTGAATCTTTTGGATAATCATTCATATTTAATCGGAATCTTCGTTTTGGTGCAAATCTTTTAAGTGTTAATTTTGATGTTTTTGGATCATATGAATATCCAGAATGATAAATATTTGTAACATTTTTAATTTCAGATTTTTCAACATCTTCTGCTCGATTTGTTTCACCCATTGGTCCAATATATTCTTCACCCATTGAAGGATATCCTTGAAGTTCACGCTTTTTAAACATTGCCATTATTCTTTGAACTAATGAAAGTTCACGAACTTGTTTTTCACGATCTTCTAAATCTTCCAAATTTTGAACTTCTGGTATTCTGGCATGATACATGGATGCATGTTCTAGCAATGGCAAATGTTCCAATTCTTTCTTTACAGAAGTTTCTTCAATTGCACCTTCATATGGTGTTGTATCAAATGAATATTGACCTAATAATGAACGACGTGGTTGCTTTTCAGTTTTACTTTCTTGTTTTACAAGCTTCTTCGTGGTTGCAGAAATATCAGTGGATAAACCAGAATGATAAATATTTACATATTCATTTAAATTCTCATTTCCTGCTTCTGATAATCGTTCAAGCGATTCAATTGGACCTTCATATGTAAATGGTTCAGGATATGGTTTAAGGCTTTCACGTTTCGTTGTCTTTTTTACAAGTGTTACATGTTCTATTTGGCTTCCTTGTGGTTCAGCAACTTGTGCTGCTGTAAGACTTTGTTGACTTTCAGAAATTGGCTCTTTTTCATAGACGTAAACTTCTGGTGGAACTTCAGCAGTTGGAACATCAGATCTTCCACAGTGATATACAGTAACATGTTCACCAATTGGAAGATCATTTATTTCATCCTTTTTATCAGTATCAACAGTTGGTCCTTCAACAGATAAAAATTGATATGCAAAGTTTGAATCTTTTCTTGGTCTTTTTGATTTGATTATTCGTTCAAGTGTTGAAACTTTTGTTTCTACGGTTGTCTCAGTTGAAACAGGTGAAAGTGTTGCATCACCTTCATAGAAATAAACTGTTGGTATTGAATCAATTGTTGAAGTTAATGGTTGTTGTCCAATTTCATTTTTATAAACGGTTGAAGAATGAAGTCCCAAAAATGGTTCAGTATTCAAATTTTCATATCCTGTTAAGATCATTCTTTTTGGTTCAAGAGATTCAGATTTATCAATTTCTTCTGTTGTTGTTTTATCACCTGAATCTCGGCTTAATTTGAATTTATCAAAGAAAAGTTTTCCGGTTCTTTTAAAGGTTCCCGCACGTTCTGTTTCACTTGCATTTGCTCCGTCTTCAAAGCCAGAATCAATTGGTTGTTGTGTTGAATTTCCGTTATGATAAACTAATACGTGTTCAAGAATTGGCTGATCTGACATTTCATTGCCTTTTGGAGTTATATCATATGTGCCAGCAAATTTATCCATCAATCCTTCATATCCTGTTCTCTTTCGTTGTTGTTGTTTAGCACTTAAGCGATTTCGGAAGAAACTCAAAAATCCTTCATTTTCTTTTTTCTTTGATGGCTTCAACGATGGTACGGTATCAGTTTCAGATTCAGATTGTGATGAAGAATCTGAACTTGATTCAGGGATAATTTTGCTTTTTGAGAATTTACGTTTCATATCTCTTGGAGATTCTGAAATGCTTACAATTGGATATTTTGCATATGATCGAAGGGGCAATCCTTCTAATTCAGACATTGGTGCCATTGGAATTGTTTCATCTGTAGTAAAATGTGCAATTTCATAATCAGCAGGAGCTTCACCAATTTCTTCAACTCCTTCATGCTTTTCACGAATGAATCGATGGCGTGAAAATGGTTGAGAATAACCAGAATGGTAAATAGTAATATATTTTCGAATATTTTCTTGATTCATTTCATTTGCTTTGGTTATCTCATTCAATGGCCCAGAATATGCTTCAGTTTTTGGATAAAAAGTTAAATCCAATTCTTTATCAGAAGTTGAACGACGAGTTTTACCAAAAAGTCGAAGTTGTTTCTTTTTTGGTTTATCTGGAGATCCTTTTTTGGAAGAATCTTTGGCATTTGAAGATTGTGAAATTGGAATTTCATCATCGCTTTCAGAGGCAAATGAAACACAATCAAATAAATTTGTTGTTTCAAGCTCAGGACGCCGTAAAAGATCAATCACTTCTCCGGCATATGCTTCAGAAATTAATGGATATCCTTCAAGTTGTTTTGTATTTCGACGGAAATAAAGTGTTGCCATTTGTTTTCGGGGTTGTCGTTCTTCACTTTGCATTCTTCCAACTTTATCTTCTTCTTCTTTTTGTTGTTCATTTGAAGATGCAAAATTAATGCATTTGAATAAATCGGCTGATTCAACTTCTTGTTTTAAGCTTGTATTATGAATTATGCCAGTGTAAGGTTCTTCTGCTTCTGGGTAGCGTTTTGAAGTTCTGAATGGAGCACATAACCCAACTTTATTGCTACTTGGAACAACAGATTGTTTGATTTCTGTAGTTTTTACAATCACATTCCCTTCATCCAAAGCAAAATTAATTTCATCAAAGAGATTTGTGAATTTAGCTTCTTGAATAGGCTTTAATTCTTTTAAATCACCTTCATAAATTTCACCTCCAATTTCAGGATAATGTTTACTAGTGGAAAAGTATCTTGTTCGACGGACAATTTTATTTCGTGCAATTTGCATTGCATTCAAATTTTTATGATCTTGAAGGGAAAGTGATGAAACACTTGAAGATTCTGAAGTTTTTCTCTTTGATTTTTTCATACAAATTAGATTTGAATCTTTTTTCGGTTTTAATTGTTTTTGTTGTTCAACAACTTTAATTTTAACACTTTGTTCATCTGGAGCAAAATCAATTTCATCAAAGAGATTTGTGAATTGAGGTTGTTTTACAGGTGCCAACTCTTTTAATTCGCCTCCATAGATTTCTCCACCAATTTCAGGATAATCTTTACTGAATGAAAATGTTCGAGCTCTTGCAACAGCTTTATTTCGAGCAATTTGTAATGCATTTAATGTTCCTTTTTTAATTGATTCTTCTGATGTGACTGAAGTCGTTCTCTTCTTTTTTTTAGAAGTTTGTCCACACCAAAGTCCTGATGATTTAGACTTTTCTTTAACAATTGGTTGTTTTTCTATTTCAACAATTTCAATTTTATCATCTTTTGGACGGAAGTTAATTGCATCAAAAATATTTATTTGTACAGAATCTTTTGCTAATGCAATTTCAGATAATTCACCTTTATATGAAACACCAACTTCTGGATAATATTTGCTTAAAGAATATGTTTCTGTTTTTTCAATTGTTTTACTGTCAACAATTTCTTCTAATTTTATAGAGGCGATTGAAGATGTCCTCTTTTGTTTTTTGGCAGTTGGAACACACCAAAGTCCTGTTGATTTAGATTTTGTAACATTTTCTTGTTTAACAATTTCAAGACTTTGTTCATCTGGAGCAAAATTAATTTCATCAAAAAGATTTGTAAATTTAGCTTCTTGAATAGGTTTTAATTCTTTTAATTCACCTTCATAAATTTCCCCTCCAATTTCAGGATAATCTTTACTGAATGAAAAAAGTCGAGCTCTTTTGACTTTTTTATTTCGATTTGCTTGAACTTCTGTATAATTAATTTTTTTAATTTCTGAAGTTTTTGTTTTCTTTGATTTCTTTGATTTTGGAATACAAATAAGTCCACCAGATTTGCTTTTGCTTCCAGAATCTGCACCAAGGCCAGAATCTTCACTATCAGATATAAATGAAATTGTATCAAAAAGATTTGATTCTTTAAAATCTTCTTTTCTTTGAAGTTCAGAAACATGGCCTTCTGAAGAAGTTCCAATTAAAGGATAATGCTTCTTTTCGGCCAACATTTTTGTTCTTTTTGATATCGTTTTTATTGGCACTGTTTCTTTTTCAAATTCAGTTGAAAAAATGACAGGAGTTTGCTCAATATATACAGTTGGTGTTTCGTATTCTTTTTCCTCAATAAAATGTTCTTTTTGTTTTTTCGTGAATTCTATGGATTCAACTGTTGGTTCTTCGTATGCTTCAAATTCGGTAGAAGGCACTTCATTGACTTTTGTTAAAGTGTTAACTTCGCTTTCATATGCCGCAGTTAATTGGGGATAATCTGATAAAACTTGTTCAAATGAGGTAAATGATTTGGCTGGCATTTCGTGGTGCTCAAATTGTTCTGTGATAGTTGTTGATTCTGAAGTTACATGATGAGTTGTGATAATTTCATGATGTCTTTCAGTTTGGATAATTTCAGGCATTCCAGATATCCATTTACTTTCTTCAGATATAATATTTTCAGTCGTTTGTAATTCATCTGAAGGTTCTTGCGGGATATCTTCAACAACCATTACTTCTTTTCTTTCAAAAATTGGTAAATTTGAGTATTCAATTTCACGATTTAAATCCAGTGTGGAAATTTCTCCGGTATATGGTTCAGTGATAAGCGGATATCCGAAATCAACATAAGATTCTGGAGATTTCTGTAATGCCAAATCTTTTTCAATAACAACCAATGTACTTGCATTTTCAAAATCAGTTGAACTTGGAGCATCCAGAGATTTTACTGCTTCAATGCTTTCAATATCATATGGTTCTTCTTCTTTAGGAGTTTTACGTCCAGTACATGTTAAACAAGCAGCAAAACTTTTTGATGGTTGTTTTTCTGTAGTTACTTTTTTCGCTTCTTTAATCTCGTCATCATCAGTTGCAAAATCAATTTCATCAAAGAGATTTGTGAATTGGGCTTGTTTAACTGGTTTTAATTCATTTATTTCGCCTTCTTGTGTTAGAACTCCAATTTCAGGATAATGTTTACTAGTGGAAAAGTATCTTGTTCGACGGACAATTTTATTTCGTGCAATTTGCATTGCATTCAAATTTTTATGATCTTGAAGGGAAAGTGATGAAACACTTGAAGATTCTGAAGTTTTTCTCTTTGATTTTTTCATACATATGAGATTTGAATCTTTCTTCGGTTTTAGTTGTTTTTGTTGTTCAAAAATTTCAATCTTTGCTTCTTTTGGACGGAAATTAATTGCATCAAAGATGTTTTGATGTTGAACGCATTTTGCTGGTGCAATTTCAGATGATTCACCTTCATATCTTTGTCCAATTTCTGGATAGTATTCGCTCATTGAAAATGTTTCAGCTTTTTCAATAAGTGTGCTTTTAACAGGTTCTTCTTCAACTTTGATAGAAGTTATTGAAGTTGTCCTCTTTTGTTTTTTTGCAGTTGGAACACACCAAAGTCCTGTTGATTTTGATTTTGTAACATTTTCTTGTTTAACAATTTCAAGACTTTGTTCATCTGGAGCAAAATCAATTTCATCAAAGAGATTTGTGAATTGAGGTTGTTTTACAGGTGCCAATTCTTTTAATTCGCCTTCATAAATTTCACCGCCAATTTCAGGATAATCTTTACTGAATGAAAATGTTCGAGCTCTTGCAACAGCTTTATTTCGAGCAATTTGTAATGCATTTAATGTTCCTTTTTTAATTGATTCTTCTGATGTGACTGAATTCGTTCTCTTCTTTTTTTTAGAAGTTTGTCCACACCAAAGTCCTGATGATTTAGACTTTTCTTTAACAATTGGTTGTTTTTCTATTTCAACAATTTCAATTTTATCATCTTTTGGACGGAAGTTAATTGCATCAAAAATATTTATTTGTACAGAATCTTTTGCTAATGCAATTTCAGATAATTCACCTTTATATGAAACACCAACTTCTGGATAATATTTGCTCATAGAATATGTTTCTGATTTTTCAGTAAATGTGTTTTTAACTGATTCTTCTTCAACTTTGATAGAAGTTATTGAAGTTGTTCTCTTTTGTTTTTTGACAATTGGAATACACCAGAAGCTTTGCTTTGACGCTTTTTGTTTTTCCCTTTCATTTGCTGTTGCTTTAGATTCAGCAGATGCAAAACTAATTTCATCAAACAAATTACGAGAAGGCGCTTCAGTTGATGGTTTTAATCCAATCAATTCACCTTCATATGGTTGAGCAATTTCAGGATAATGTTTGCTCATTGAGAATGTTCTTACTCGATTTCTGAATGTCTTTGTTTTGCTCATTTTAACTAATTCAGGAGATTCAGATCGTTGTCCTCCGCACCATAAGAATTTGTTTTGTTTTGAAATTTTCGGTACAGCTGTTTGTGGTTGTTCAGGTTGTTTATCAATAATTAAGAAATTTATTTCATCAAAGAGATGACTGGTTGGTGTTTCTTCAATTTTATTCAATGTCGAAAGTTCGCCAGTAAATGGTTCTGAGATTGTTGGATAATGTTTTAATTCTTCAATAGTTTCAGGAATATTATCAGATTCAACCACTTCCGAAACAAATACATCAGGAATAATTGTGACTTCGTTGTGATATGAGACATCACCAGATTTAATTAAGTCAATTTCCATTGTTTGTTCTACATCCGTTGTTTCAGTTGATTCTTCAACAATGTAAATTTCTTCTTTTACAGGCATTTCAATTGTTGAAGTTTCTGGAGTTTTTTCAAAGACTTCCAAAGGCTCAGGTTCAATAATTGTTGGAATTGTCATTTGTTCTGATCTTTGAACATGTTGAACCTCCTCTCGGATTACTTCTTTTTCAAGACTTATGTTTTCATTTGATGTTTCTTTGAAAGAAGCTCTTCGAATTTTATCCAAAAAGCTTGGCTTTCGAGCTGGGGGAACATAGCTAATACCCTTTGGAACTTGTTCAATTCTTTCATAAATATTAATATGATCATTATCTCTTTGAGGTATAAGAGTATCAATTTCACCATCATAAATTTCTGTTGGAAGTGGATATCCATATGGTACGGTAACACTTTCCTGTTCAATAATAATTGGTTGTTGATGTTCAAAAAGTGTTGGTTGACTTACAACATGTCCATTTAAAAGGTGGTCTTGATTAACGTCATCCATTGAAGCAAATGAAATACAATCGAATAAATTTGCAGATGGTGCTTCTTCAACAACTTTAAGCTCTTTCAATTCACCCGTGTATGGTTTATTGTCAATTGGATAACTTAAATAATCATGGTGTTTAGGGGCACACCATAAGAAACTAATTCCGGGGCCATGGAGTCTGGTTGGCTTTGTTGGTTGTCTCTTTTTGTAGACTGTTTCATCTTCGTCTCTTTCAAAATTAATTTCATCAAAGAGATTTGTGAATTGAGGTTGTTTTACAGGTGCCAACTCTTTTAATTCGCCTCCATAGATTTCTCCACCAATTTCAGGATAATCTTTACTGAATGAAAATGTTCGAGCTCTTGCAACAGCTTTATTTCGAGCAATTTGTAATGCATTTAATGTTCCTTTTTTAATTGATTCTTCTGATGTGACTGAAGTCGTTCTCTTCTTTTTTTTAGAAGTTGGTCCACACCAAAGATATCGTTTTGATTTTCTTTCTTTCTGGGTAATAATTTGTGGCTCTTTTTCATTTTCAACAATTTCAATTTTATCATCTTTTGGACGGAAGTTAATTGCATCAAAAATATTTATTTGTACAGAATCTTTTGCTAATGCAATTTCAGATAATTCACCTTTATATGAAACACCAACTTCTGGATAATATTTGCTTAAAGAATATGTTTCTGTTTTTTCAATTGTTTTACTGTCAACAATTTCTTCTAATTTTATAGAGGCGATTGAAGATGTCCTCTTTTGTTTTTTGGCAGTTGGAACACACCAAAGTCCTGTTGATTTAGATTTTGTAACATTTTCTTGTTTAACAATTTCAAGACTTTGTTCATCTGGAGCAAAATTAATTTCATCAAAAAGATTTGTAAATTTAGCTTCTTGAATAGGTTTTAATTCTTTTAATTCACCTTCATAAATTTCCCCTCCAATTTCAGGATAATCTTTACTGAATGAAAAAAGTCGAGCTCTTTTGACTTTTTTATTTCGATTTGCTTGAACTTCTGTATAATTAATTTTTTTAATTTCTGAAGTTTTTGTTTTCTTTGATTTCTTTGATTTTGGAATACAAATAAGTCCACCAGATTTGCTTTTGCTTCCAGAATCTGCACCAAGGCCAGAATCTTCACTATCAGATTCAAATGAAATTGTATCAAAGAGATTTTTTGATGGCATTTCTGGTGCAGGTGATATCTCACCGACAATATTTGGTTCATCCATAATTGTTATTGCTGAAATCATTTCAGGTGCCTCATCAGAAATAATGATATGTTTCTGGGCAGCAATGACTTGTGAAGTCCTTCGATGACTGCCTTCACCAGTTTGGGAAAAGCATATATGTTCTGTGATTTCAGATTTTGGAATTTCACTTTGTGGTGTTAAATCTGACACTTCGGTGACAATGACTTCAGGTAATCCAAAAAATGTTTCCACATGCGTTTCAGAAGCTGAAAATGTATGAGTTTGCTCTTCAATTGAACTTTTATAAACAAAATCATTGAGTTCAGATTTGACAGGACTAGCTTCTTGAACGGTCCGAGTTGTCTCAGTTGTTACAACTCCTTCAACAGGTTCAAGACGATCATCAAGTTGTTTACTTCCATTTTCAAATGTAACATATTCATTCATGTTTGTTGAATCAATATTTTGTTGTGGATAAATTGTATTAAGTTGTCCGGCAAATGGTTCAGTAATTTCAGGATATTCGGAATAGGCACTTTGTTGAATTTCAATTTTTTCGTATAATACTGGCTTTTGCTTTTCTTCTTGTTTTTCAATAATTTTAATTGGGGGTGAAACAAATTCAGACATTTCATTTTTTTGCATTTCACCACTTTTTTCAAGTGGTAATATTTCTCCTCTATATGGTTCTGTGATAGCAGGATAATGATTGAATTTTTTAGTTCCACATGTAAGACAACGAAGTAAATAATTTGGTCGTTCTCTTGGAAGTGTTTCTTTATTTAAAGTTGCCATTGATTCAAGTGTAAAAATGACTGCTGGTGGATCATCATCAAATGAAATGGAATCAAAAAGATTTGCTGATGGAGCTTGAACAGCAGGTGACAATTCAAATAATTCACCTTCAAATATTTCTCCTTGATTTGGGTAATTTTCACTCATTGAAAATGTTCGAGCTTTTTGAACAATACGATTCCGAGCAACTTGTAATGCTTGAAGTGTTCCTTTCTTAATTGATTCATCAGATTTTGATGAAACATTTGAAGTCTTGCGTTTATTGGATCCAAAACCACACCAAAGTCCAGATGATTTAGATTTTTCTTTAACAAATGTATGTGGTTGTTGATGTTCAATTTCAAGAATTTCAATCTTTTCTTCTTTTGGACGGAAATTAATTGCGTCAAAGATGTTTTGATGTTGAACGCATTTTGCTGGTGCAATTTCAGATAATTCACCTTCATATCTTTGTCCAATTTCTGGATAATATTCGCTCATTGAAAATGTTTCAGCTTTTTCAATAATTTTGTGAGCATTTTCATTTTTAATTGATTCTTCGATTGTAATTTCTGCGCTTGCTCGTTTTTTGGCAGTTGGAACACACCAAAGTCCTGTTGATTTAGATTTTGTATCATTTTCCTGTTTAACAATTTCAAGACTTTGTTCATCTGGAGCAAAATTAATTTCATCAAAAAGATTTGTAAATTTAGCTTCTTGAATAGGTTTTAATTCTTTTAATTCACCTTCATAAATTTCCCCTCCAATTTCAGGATAATCTTTACTGAATGAAAAAAGTCGAGCTCTTTTGACTTTTTTATTTCGATTTGCTTGAACTTCTGTATAATTAATTTTTTTAATTTCTGAAGTTTTTGTTTTCTTTGATTTCTTTGATTTTGGAATACAAATAAGTCCTTTCTTTTTGAAATTTATTCCGGAATCTGCACCAAGACCAGAATCTTCGCTATCGGATTGGAAGGAAATTGTATCAAATAGATTTTTCTCTGGAGCTTCAGGTTGTCGTTTTAATTCAGAAACATCTTTGTCAAATACTTCTGTATATAATGGATATCCTTCAAGTTGCTTTTTCTTTTTCCAAGGCAATGAAAATCCTTTCTTCGATTTTGAAGTTTTTGTGTATTCTTCTGTTTTAGCACTCGTTGAAGGATATGTTTGAGATTTAAATGCCATTTCAGAGTGAATTAATTCATCCTGTTGTGATTTGACTTGTTCTTCAACAGATTGAGGATATCCAGTAAGCCACTGTTCTTCTTGTTGGATAGTTTCAGCTGATTTTTGGGGTTGTTCATGATGAATAACAAGAAGATTTGGATTTGATGATTCAAAAATTATATTTTGTTGTTGTTTTTCTTCTTTGATGTAAACAATTTCAGAAACTTGTGATTGATAATTTAATTGTGAAACATCACCACCAGAGGGCTCAGATAATTTTGGATATCCTTCTGGATATCTTGTATATTCATCTTTTGTTTCTTCAATTATTGCTTGTGGTTTTACCTCTTCAATGACTTGAACAGGTTCATCAAAGGTTGTTTCAATAATTACTTTTGCAGGTAAAACATTTATCGTTGTTTCAGTGTATTCTTTTGCTTCATTAATATTTCGAATTGGTAAATCAATTTCAACAAATTCTTCGTTATAAATTTGTTCGTGAATTTCTTGAGTAAAGTCTTTTGTAACATTTATTTCTTCAACATTTCGAACCATTGTCTCTTCTGTGACTTTAATAGCTGGTTCTTCGATAATTTCAATGATTGGTTCTTCAACATATTCTGCAAGAATTTCTTCATTTGGTACAGTAATATGTTCTTCAACATGTACAATATCTTGTGGTACTGTATGTCTTTCATATGCAAATTCATCCGTTTCTTCTGTAATCTCTTTTGGCTTTGATTTGAAGCCGGTACAAGCAAGACAATTTGGTAATCCTCTATCCTTTTTCGTAACTTTTTGTAGAATAACTTCTTTAACTTTAAGATCTTCAGAGGAAGCAAAACTAATTTCATCAAAAAGTTTTGCAAACGGAGCTTGTTCCACAGGTTTTAATTCAATCAGTTTACTTCCCTCTGTTGGAACTCCAATTTCTGGATAATGTTTACTTGTAGAAAAATATCGGGCACGACGAACAAATTTATTTCTTGCAATTTGCATTGCATTCAAGTTTTTATGGTCTTTTAGCGAAATGGAAGATACGCTTGTTCCACTTGAAATACTTGAAACTTCTGAAGTTTTTCTCTTCGATTTTGTAGTACACAAAAGATTTGATTTTTTGTGTTTCTTCGCCTTTAGATTCTTCGATTCTTCCACATTAATATTTTCAACTTCATCCGAAGCAAAATTAATTTCATCAAAGAGATTTGTGAATTTAGCTTCTTGAATAGGCTTTAATTCTTTTAAATCACCTTCATAAATTTCACCTCCAATTTCAGGATAATGTTTACTAGTGGAAAAGTATCTTGTTCGACGGACAATTTTATTTCGTGCAATTTGCATTGCATTCAAATTTTTATGATCTTGAAGGGAAAGTGATGAAACACTTGAAGATTCTGAAGTTTTTCTCTTTGATTTTTTCATACAAATTAGATTTGAATCTTTTTTCGGTTTTAATTGTTTTTGTTGTTCAACAACTTTAATTTTAACACTTTGTTCATCTGGAGCAAAATCAATTTCATCAAAGAGATTTGTGAATTGAGGTTGTTTTACAGGTGCCAACTCTTTTAATTCGCCTCCATAGATTTCTCCACCAATTTCAGGATAATCTTTACTGAATGAAAATGTTCGAGCTCTTGCAACAGCTTTATTTCGAGCAATTTGTAATGCATTTAATGTTCCTTTTTTAATTGATTCTTCTGATGTGACTGAAGTCGTTCTCTTCTTTTTTTTAGAAGTTTGTCCACACCAAAGTCCTGATGATTTAGACTTTTCTTTAACAATTGGTTGTTTTTCTATTTCAACAATTTCAATTTTATCATCTTTTGGACGGAAGTTAATTGCATCAAAAATATTTATTTGTACAGAATCTTTTGCTAATGCAATTTCAGATAATTCACCTTTATATGAAACACCAACTTCTGGATAATATTTGCTTAAAGAATATGTTTCTGTTTTTTCAATTGTTTTACTGTCAACAATTTCTTCTAATTTTATAGAGGCGATTGAAGATGTCCTCTTTTGTTTTTTGGCAGTTGGAACACACCAAAGTCCTGTTGATTTAGATTTTGTAACATTTTCTTGTTTAACAATTTCAAGACTTTGTTCATCTGGAGCAAAATTAATTTCATCAAAAAGATTTGTAAATTTAGCTTCTTGAATAGGTTTTAATTCTTTTAATTCACCTTCATAAATTTCCCCTCCAATTTCAGGATAATCTTTACTGAATGAAAAAAGTCGAGCTCTTTTGACTTTTTTATTTCGATTTGCTTGAACTTCTGTATAATTAATTTTTTTAATTTCTGAAGTTTTTGTTTTCTTTGATTTCTTTGATTTTGGAATACAAATAAGTCCACCAGATTTGCTTTTGCTTCCAGAATCTGCACCAAGGCCAGAATCTTCACTATCAGATATAAATGAAATTGTATCAAAAAGATTTGATTCTTTAAAATCTTCTTTTCTTTGAAGTTCAGAAACATGGCCTTCTGAAGAAGTTCCAATTAAAGGATAATGCTTCTTTTCGGCCAACATTTTTGTTCTTTTTGATATCGTTTTTGTTGGCACTCTTTCTTCTTTAACGGTTTTCTCGGTGAATGTATGAGGTACAGATGCTACACTTGATACAAGTTTTTCTTTTGTGACTGTTCGATGTTCCTGAGTGACGGTTGAAACCCGTTGTTTTTCATATTCTTCTGCTTGAATTGAAATCGGTGTTTGTTCGATCCGAAGATTTTCATGAGGAACTTCGTCGTTTTTATTCGAAATGTCAACTTCGCTTCTATGTTCTTCAATTACAGGTGGATATCCAGATAACTCCATAGCTTTTTGTGGTTCTGATTTTTGAACACTTGTTTCACGAGTATATTCTTCACCATATGTTGCTTCACTTGGAGTAGGCGTTGGTGGTATTGTAACGCTTTGGGTTGTTTTGGTATCTTCCTCAACTTCTTGATAACTTGTTCCTGCGGGGATTGTTTCAACATGTTGAGATAAATCAGATTGTTCAAATTCGATTTGTAAAGGCAAAGTTTGTTGAATTTCTTCTTCACTGGTTGCAGGAATAAGTGAAAGATCATGGGTGACAATAACTTCAGGAATTTTATCGTATTTTTTCTTTTCAGTTTTTGTTACATTTTCAACAGTTTCATGAATTTCTGTAACCTTTGTTGGTTCATATGTATAAACATCTTCAACATGAATTCCTCCTTCCGTTGTAAGGCGAGGATCTTGAGAACTTTCAATTTCTTTGCTTGCCTTTCTTTCAGTTCCACGTTGCCGATTTCCACCAACACATGCAAGACAAAATCTTGCAGCTCGGCTTGGTTTGGCTTTCTTTGTTTTTGGTTCATCGGTAATACTTTCTTCTTCTACGAACGAAATACAATCAAATAAATTTGCACTTGGTGCTTCAGGATTTCGATGAATTTCTTTAAGTTGTCCTTCAAAGGGTTTCGAAACTTCTGGATAATGTTTCGACATTGAAAAGGTTCTGGCACGTTCAGAAACTTCATGTGCAATTTTTGTAACAATTGGCTCAGTTGAAGATGACTTCTTTCGTTTTCCAAGTAAACTTTCTGGTGTTGTTTCTTTTGATGTTGAAGGTTGTGGCTCTTCAACGGTTGAAGAAGAAGTTTGACTTTTTGGTGAAGAAGATTTTTTGATAAATAAAATGCCCCTCTTTTTCTTAACCCATTCCATTGGAGATCTATTTTCAAGGGATGTACCAGAATGATAAACATTTGAATATTTTTTAATTGGTACTGCACCAAGTTCTTCAGATTTAGGGGTTGTTTCAATTACTGTAACTTGTTCAGATTCTATAGGCGAAATATGTGCAATATCTTGAACCGATTCAATAGGTAACGGTGTTGAAGATTGAATTGGAAGAGATTCTTCATTAACAACTTCAGATGTCCCGCTTTCAAAGTTTTCTGTTGTTGTTATTACTGTTGTTGTTTCAATTGTTGTAACTGTTTTGCCTTCTTCTTGTCTTACAGTAATAACTGGCTTTTCTTCAATAATTTCAACAACTCGAGGTTCTTCTTCTTTTGTTGCAGCAGATTGTTGAGAAGTTGAAGCTTCTGTAATAATTATCCGTTCACCTTCACCTTGTTGAACATCAGATGAAACAATAATATTTTGGCCTTTAATTCCAACAGGTTTTGCATTTCCTTGTTTACTATTTCCGCCAAACCAATAAATTGTTGAAAATTGTTTAAGGGGTAAAGGTTCAGGATCTCTTGAACATTCAGTTCTATCCCACTCATAGCAAACATCTTTTGGAAAATTATAATAATCTCGATTAAGTTCATTTGGATTAACGAAATCCACATCTTTTCGTGCCATAAATCTTTGCTTTCTTTTTGTTTCAATTTGTGGTTTACCAGAATGATATACTTCAACAAAATATCGAATTGGATGTGGTTTAATTTCTGCTCGTTTAATAATTGAATATTCAGATGATGATGGAAGACTTTGTCGATTTCGTAATAATCTTTCACTGACAAGTGTCCGACGAGGCGGTTTACAACAACCAACAAAGAAATTAGTTGGTGATAAGGCACGTGTTGCAGATGATGATGAAGTTGTTGTATACCATCCTTTATCATATAAAGTTACACGACTATCAAGTGGAACAGAAGAAATTTCAAGAGCTTTATATAAATCATCAACAGGTGAAAAGGCAGTATGATCATCATTAACAGGGCCAAAAAGCCGTCGTTTAGCATTTCGTTTTCCTGGTTTAACGGCTGGTGCCATTGCAACTGCAGAACCATCATCTGGTGTTACAGGTTTTGTATCAGATGAAAATCGAACTCTTGAATTCCGATTACTTGTTGAATGTTGAACCGGTGTTTGATATTGTTGTTGTCGTTCTTCTTTTGATATTGATAAGGGGAAGATAACTTCTTCATATGGTGAAATTGTTGATTTTTGTTGTGGAGTATATGATGATTTAACATAATATTCACCAGAATTCGGTGATGCCATTGACACACTACGTGGTGATGATTCTGATTCAGATGATGATGTTGATGACATTGAATTACGTTTAGATTTATGTTGTCGTTGTTGTGATTGCTGTTGTTGTTGTTGTACAACCACAGATAACGGCGATAGCTACAAATATATTCAAAAAAGTAATATACGCTTAAAAGCAAATATTTGTAAAAAAAATTTTAAAATTGTTTTTTTTTGTAGAAAAAAGAAAAGCATTTTCTATGGTAAATATATACTATTACATTAGCATAAATGTGGGAAGAAATTTGCAAAATAATAAATAGTCACTATTGTTCAAAAATAATTTTTTAAAAAATTCAGAATGAAAGAAGTTGCTTAAAATTTAAAAATCAAAGAAGCAGCAAAAATTTATGAAAGTAATAACGCAATTTTTAAAAACTTCCTTCCGGGTTATTTTATACAAAAAAATGACGTTTTTTTGGTTAATAATTATTTGCAACTGTTGAAAAAAAGTTAATTTGCCGTGAAACAAAACTAAAACAATAACTGTTAAAAATAGAAAACCTATTTCCAAGGTTGTTTTTTTTGCAGAAAAAAATTTGAAAGTTTTTGGGTGCCGTGTAAAAAAGTTAAAAAAATAAATAAGTGTGGAAAAAAATTGTGCAATAAAAAAGCGGCAAAAATAATGAAAGAAAAAAGGAACTAATAAATTTTAGGGATTTTTTTTACAAAAAAGCGCTTAAAAATATTTTTTTAAACAATTATTATCTTTTGCAGAAAAAAAATAATTGAAAGACAAAAAACGGGGTTCTTCCTTATCAGCAGCCATCAGCGTTGCAATAGAATGATAAAGAATTGGGAAAAAACAGGTTAGAAAAATTATTAAATAAATAATCAAAAGTGAGAAGAATATTAAAAAGCGACAGATAATAATATATTTATTTATTTTTTGCAATTTTTTTAGGGTTAAAAACACTTATGCAATCAATTCTTTTATTGGCCTAAAAGAAGCAACAGCAAAATAGAAAAAACTATAAAACATTTAAAAACAGTTTTTTTTTCTTTTTACAGAAAATAAATAAAATAGAAAAAGCGCTGTCCAATAGTGACTAAAGCCACAAAGGTACAATAAATATCATTACAGTTATAATAATTAAATTTTTATAAAAAAGAGGTAAAATCTACAGTAATAGCATACGGTAGATATTCTCTTTTTTTAAATAGTAGTAAATGTTAGCAATATAAAAATTAGCGTAAATTTTAGTTAAAAATGTTTTTAAACCAACCTCTTCAGCTTTTTTCTTTGCTTTATCCGCTTTCGATGCTGAAAGTGAATAAGATTTTGATTTTTCGGGTGAAGTTAACTGTTGAGTAGTTTCATCAACATAATGCATTGGAGAAGTTGGAAAACTTCGTGGTTGTTGTGCTACTATAAAAGATATTAATAATTAGATATTTGAGGGATGGGGATAAAAACTTACAATCATCAACAGAACGAGAAACTTGTCGACCGGATGGAGTTCGTTGAATTGTAACAACTTGTGATGGATGATCAAACATTTGTGAGGCCATTTTTGCTTGAAAATATGTTCTTCCTTGATATCGGAATCGATCAGAACCCCATCGGCGTAAAAATGTACCCTTTGGTTTATCTTCAGGCTTAATTAATCTATAAAAAAATTCAAAGATCTTAACACGAAAGAATATTAAAATATTTTTTTTACCTAAAGAACGTATGACAGTTCGATAAAGCTTTTTAGCTGTTGTATAATCAGCTAATCGATAACTTACTGTAACTTCTTTTTTTGGATCCAACTAAAATTACATATTTATGCAAATTTTTCATTTCCACAAAAACTTACTTCTCCAGGTTTTAAAACAACAGAAAATTTGTTTCCACGAAATTGAATTTTATTAACACCTTGCCATAAAAATCGATGAATTTGTAATTGATCTTTATAAACACAAATTCCATGGGCATAAATTCCAATAATAACTGGACCATTCTTTGTATCCTTTGCATTAAAAAATGTAAAACCATATTTTGCAAGATCTTTTGCAGTATCAAGATATTTTTGATGAGCTTCATTTGGTGTTAAGCCTCTGAAAAAAAAACACTGTAAAGTTTTGTGGAAAAGTTAATTAATTACTTTTGTTCTCGATGTGCTTCACGAACTTTTGTTAAAACTTCTTCATCAATTTGTGGAATTAAATGTTGTTCACGAAGGAAGCGCTCATAATCATTTGGTGATTGTTTAATTGCTTCAAAATCACCAATTTCAGCTTGCATAACCATTGCAGCTAAAAGAATTTGTTTTGCATAACTTGCTGGAAGCCTGGAAAATTAATTAATGTTGAAATCATATTTCTCTAAATTTTGTAATACTTACTTTCCTTCGTAGATTTCTTTACGAATTTGTAAATATAATAAATATCTGGTTAAATCATCAGCAAGTGCAGAAGGTTCTGGTGGATAAAATTTTATTTGAAATACAAAATTCCATGGTTTATGTTTAAGTTGTTTTTGAATCCGTTTATCTGGATATAACCATGTCTAAAAATGAGAATGAAAGTATAATTTGAATATGAGTAAAGTAACGAACCATTTCACCAAGTTCATCCTCGTATCGTAACCCAAAGTAATCCTTTTCTAAGAGAGTTTCAGATTCAGCAGCAAGATCAAAGAGGACATTTCCTTTACTGTTTTTCTAAAAATTTATTTTTTATTACTATTTTATGAGAAAATTACTATTAAGCCAAAACATTAAATTTTAGAGAAACATACATGAATATGAAAATCTCGTTTATGACCATTTGGAAGAGTGACACTAGCAACTTTTAAATTTTTTTCAGCAATATTTGGTTGATAAATTGGCTCAAAAATTTGTATACCATTTACAGAGGCAAAATTTGGTGAATTCGACAAAATTCCTGATGGATCGTTTAATGGTTCAGGGTGATGTAATAAATTTTGTTGTTCATGTTCATGATGATGATGATGTTGTTCGTTCGAAGTAGCTGTATTAACCATCTCGTTGATTATTTTGTTTGTTTTTTTAATAAATTATATAAGCAGTGATCGTAAACTTTTGAAGTTTGCTTTGATTGTTTTTGTTTGTCGAGACGTTCTTTTTTTTTGTTTGTTTGATTGATAGTAAAAAAGCGGTAAAAGTTCGATCGAAAAAAGAAGAAATAAAAATCACAAAAAATTATTTGCACATTTAATAAAAAATATGGAATATATGAATGTGTAAATAATAATAATACTGTTGGTTAAATTATTTTTTCGAGATTTTCTTCCAACTTTTTTTGTTGTTTTTTTTTTTGCCTTTGTTGGATCGGCTGTGTCAGATCTATAAAAAGAAGTATATGTTAATTCAACTAAAGAAAAATAAAGATTTTTTTAAGTAATCAAAAAAAGAGAAACCGGAGACGACGGCAAAAAAAAAATTAACGCGAAAAAAGTGTGTAAAATCCAATAAAAAAAGGAAAGGGTAGGGGAATCTTGAATAACGTAAAAAAATTAATGCAACAAAAATAGGAATGAAAAAAAAGTAAATCAAAAATGTATAGAATTTTACGGAATAAAAAATTGGGGCTTTTTTGTTACTTCTTTTGTGATTCATGTTTTTGTCCGTAGAATTAATATAGCAGAAAATATATTAGGTTTAAATAATTCAGCAGACAAAAACAGTAAATGTGTAAAAGGTATGACACATAAAAACAGCTCAACATTTTTAGATTAAAAACCTATACCATCGATTACTAGATACAATTGTGTACAATGATACATGTATGAAACATACATAAATTCTTTGAGAGAGACCAATGACAGAATGAAAAAATACGCTGTTGAAAAGCATAACAACTTTAATTAAGTTATTCACTTTAAATTGGCTTATTGCCAAAAATGCCATTCTAGTTAACAAGGAAGAAGTTGTTTTACTTTTTAAATAACGAAAATAAAATTTAAAAATGAAGCAGTGGTGAAATTTTGATAGAAATTTTTAATGTCTATCAAAAACAACCAAATTTTCGATTTCGAGTTGCAAAAAAACACCAAAAATTGGAAAAAAGACATTCAAAAAATGAAACCAAACAAAGAAGAAAAAAATGACACGCAGCTTTTTATGTTTCAAATAGTCTTATATCACTTTTCACACACATAAAAAAAGAACAAAAAGAAAATGGCACTTTTTCTGCCATGCTTTTCAAAAGGCGCCTTTTTTAACTTTTTAAAAACAAATGTCACCAAAAAGAAAACAAAGAGGGAGAAAAGAATTGAGTAGTTTTTTCATGTCTGAAAAAAAAACATTCAAAAAATGGTCATTCGGGAGGGAAAAAAGCAACAGTGACTCAAAAAACAAAGTATTCTTCGTCTTATTTTTTATGTGTCCTTTTTTTCATTTTCACTCACTTCACTCAAGTCAAAGTCAAGTCTCCCTTGTGTAGGAGGGAGCAAAGAAGGAGGGCATAAGAAAAATAAAAGCCAGAAAATAAAAAAAGAAAAGAAAGCAATATTGTCGCCTTTGAAAAAAAATAGTTTTTTTTAGTTTGACGCAACTTTTTTTTTCTAACAATAAAAAAAATAGAAAGTTGAAAATGGCAAAAAAATCTAAGATTTTTTGAACGGATAACGTAACAATGCCGGGGTCCCAAAAAAACAGGAAGGGAAAAAGAGAGAGAAAAAAAGTTGTGAAAAATGAATGTTACTTTTTGACAGGCACATTTTGAGCGAGAAAAAGAGATGAAAAGAGGATTAAGTTTCAAAAGTTAACGGTGACAAAAAAAGAGTTTTTACGTGCATCATTAAACTTTCAAATTATATATCTTTTTGACAAACATAACAAAACAAAGTAAAAGAAACTGCAACAACAAAAGTAACAAAAAATGTGCAATGTACTTGGTTCAAAGTGAAAATTAATGAACTGAGTTAAAATGTGGTAAAAAAAATGTGCCAAAACTAATGGAGAAAAAAATTTTTATTAGAAAAGGCTCTATAATTACAGGAAAAAACAATTGTGGCATTTTCCCAGAAGAACAAAATAAACCGCTTCAATTAATTATTCTCCAAAAGATTTTAATAAATGAAGTTAAAAATCAATGTCAAAATTTCAAATCTAAAGTTATGCCTAATTTTGCAAAATTATCTACCCTTAAAGGCCCCCAATATAATTCTTCTAATCTTACCAATCTAATCAATGTAATTTAAACGCATTTTTCTCTCTTAAAAACTCCCAAAAATTAACTAAAAAATGAAAGAAATAATCATTAAATCGAAAAAAAGAATGAAAAGAATCAAACTTCCGTTCATTTTTTCCGCTTCAATGACTAACAAATTTTAGCCTGCAAAAAAATACGAGCATACTTTCCATTTTATATTTTTTTGACTTAAATTGAAACAAGACTCAAACATTTAACAAAAAAGATCTTCAACAAGTTTTTTTTGTGAAAAAAAGTTTGAAAAGGTTTGTTAAAAAAAAGGGAGGCGAGAAAAAGAAGAATGAACAAAGGTAAAAAATCCATGAATTAAGACACAAAAATGAAGAGAGTATCTTTCTTTCTCATTTCTTTTTTTGAGTAAACAACCCCCTGCTGCTGCCTGTTGGAGATGGAACAAAAAAATGTGAAACTTGAATGAATAATAGTAAAATTTAAGAAAAGAACAAGGAAGAATAGGAATTGTAAAAAATACAAAAATTTTTAGCAAAAAATAAAGTTAGTTAGAAAAAAAATTGTAAAGTCAATATTAAAAAAGTTGCAAGTGCTGAAATACAGAGATACATGTTAGATCGGTAGGTGTTGAAATTTCGGGATGAATGATTGACAAATGTTTATGACTAATCTTTGACTCTGTTAAAAAAGATTTTCTCGCTTAATCACAGATTATGAAAGACATAGTAACAGAGACTGGCAAAAACTAAAAACATTCATTAACTAATTTGTCGAGATTTTCTATGTGAAATGATTGATATATCTCGGATTTGTTATTTTTAACTGTTTTAACTCAAAAGTCTACGTGAGAGATAGAAAACAAAAGATAATCCTGCTATATGTTTATATTCCTTATCTTCTTATCCAAAATGCCAAAATCATTGTTACCAAAATCTTTTTTTTTTACTTGGAAAAGCATCTGCAAAAAACATTGAACAATTTTTAGCAAAATTGAAAGTAAGTGCCAGTCTTTGACCAAAAATCAAAAAAAATGAAATCTCGTAAAACAATTTTAGACGCAAAAAATCAAGTTGACGAGACAAAAATATAATCAATCTGGAACTCTTTAGATTTTTTTCTTCAAAAACGACTTAAAATTTTTTTTACGAGTTTAGAAAATTGGCATTTATTTTCTTTTTTATTTTCTCTGGTTTGAGGCCGGCTTTTCTCTTCTCTTCAAAAATAAAAAGTTGATCAAGAAGTTCTTGACAAGAACAAGTTTTTTTTTTCAAATAAAAACAAAAAAAGCGATTTTTCAATCACATAAATTTCAATGAACTTTGAAAAAAAAGCAGTTAATCAGTGTTTTATTTTTTATATGTAAAAAACAACACAAACATTTTTAGATTTTAGAAATTAACAAAAAAAAAGAAGAGAGAAAAGGGAAATGAGATTATCTTTTTTTTTAAAAAAGTTCAAATAAATTCAAGACTTTTTGTCTTTTTTTTATTTTCAAACAATTTTTATTTTTTCACGTTTGAAAAGACATAAAAAAAGTAATTGAAAATAATCACTTTTAATTTTAAAAATTATGTTTCTTCTTTTTTTCCAGCGAAACAAAAATTGACAAAATACACGGAAATAATTTTAAAGGAACATGAATTATTTTTGGAAGAATTTGAAACAAAGTTTTTTCTTGTGATTCAAAAAAAGAAAAACACTCAAGTACTTGCAACAGCGGCGGCAGCAGCGGATCTTGTAATTATGCTTTTTAACTAAAAGAATTTGCGATTCTCTTGAAAAATAATAAAAAAGAAAAGAAAGAAAAAGATAATGAAAGTGATTTTTAGTTTTTCTTTCATTTCAAAGTAGCGATCTTAAGTAAGAGTGTTAATGACAAGGATTTTTTAAGTTCTTCAGGTACACTTACTTAATGAAACAAAAAGGAGAGATCTAACAGTTTATGATAAAAATGGAGCTTTCGAAGAAAAAATAATTAAGTGATAGGGTTCGGGAAGAAAGATATTAAAGAGTTTTAACTAAAAACCTTTCTAATGTCTCTGTCAAAGCCCTTTATAGCTTCCGATAAAACTCAAATATAATTTGTTGCAATAAAAATAATGTCCATTAATTAAACCTAATATAATATTTTGTTTAAAAAGATAAGTCAAAATGCGAAAGAGGTATCAATTTCAAAAAGCAAACTTTAAAAAAAATGTGAAACAACATTTGCAAAAATCAAAGTAATCAATCACTTCACTTTTTTGGGGTTAGAAACCTTCAAAAACATTCTTTTTTCCATTAGCAAATGTCAAAAAAATAAGCGATGCCGTTCATTATTTGTAAAAAAAACACAAACAAATTTCTTATCACACATACGCCCATGATTCTTCATTTTCTACCTTAACATTTGTTTTTGAGATAAATAAAATTTATTAATAAACCACTGAAAATTGCAGCTGCTATTCTTTTTAAACGCATAAATCAAAAATGATAATTCGACGATTTAAAAGAAGAAAGCCGCAACAAAAATTTTGCGGACTTTCAAATAAATAAAATAAATACTAATAATAATAAAAAATAATCATTTGAATAAACTTGTGTCAATTGTTTCTTTCTTTTTTCCCTTTAATAAAAAAACTAGAAATTTAATACAGAGAGACGCATAAAAAAGAAGGAAAGCGTATTTAAAAACGTTAAAAAAATGCAAAAAATAACGTTTTTTCAGTGAAAGAAAAAACTATGTACGAAAATCTAGGGGAGAAAAAAATACTTTTTTGGTACCGGTGGGTGATATAATAAAAATTGACAACAACAAATAATATTTGAAAAGAAAAACCTAATATAACAATAATATGTGTATTTTTTATAAAATTCATGGCCGTAAGAAAAAGAAAAGAACAAATATAAAAAATGAATGGTTTTTTTGCGTTTAAAAAAGATATAAACATTTTTTTATTTTTTAATCCAAAAAAATGGAAAGAAAAGATAAACTAAAGTAGCTCCCTGCTGCTGCTTTTGACACACTGTAACACATGGCATTTCAAAAAAAAAGAAAGGTATTGATTGAATCAAATAGATTGTTTTTTTGCTGTTGGATTTATATTTTTATTTTAGTGCCCGCGCGCGTTTTTTCTCTAGCAAGCCAAAGCAGAGAGTCCTCTTTTTTTTTGATGAGACGAATGTGAAAAACAACAAAAACACAAAAATGTATATGTGCAAAAACGACGAAGCAATGAATGGGAAAAAAATTTTGAAGGAGAGTAGAGGAAAAAGCAATTATAATTTCAAAATAGGCATAAAAATGTCCTTGCTTTATTTTTGGAATAGAATCATTTTATTCCTTTTTTTACACACTTAATCTTTCACCCTAAAAAAACACTCTGAACCCAGGAAAGGAAAAGGTCGCGCATTGTTGTTTTTTCTTTGAGGCAAAAAAATGAAAAATTTCTTGGCTCAATTCCAGTTTTTTGCAAAAGAATAAAAAATACTTTTGATTGTCTTTCTTTTTTTTATGTTGCATCTGCCACGAAAAAATGAAAGAAAGAAGTAACGAAACATTGTACTCAAAAAAGAAGAAAGCCCAGCCCCCCAAGCCCGAATAAATAAAAAAAAGTAGTAGCAAAAAAGAAAGAAGGAAGGAAGGAATGAAAAAAAGGGGGGGATAACAACACTCTCACAAAAACCCGCAGCATCCAACATAAAAAAAGCCAAAGCAGCAGCAGCTTGCAAAAAAGGAAGGATGATGGCTCTCCTTCTCTCAATTTTCTTCTATATTCCAAAAAAAGCTCTTTCCTTCGTTGCCGCATCAACGAAGCACGAAAAATAGCAAAAAAAACTCCCGCATATTTTTGCCTCGTTTTTGAGTCCCCCTTTTTTTGAATAACTTTGAGTAATGTTTCTAGCTCATGGAAATGACAAGGACAAAAAAAGGAATTAACAAAAAAGACTAAAGTAGTCAGTCAGTTTTCCCCCTTTTTTGACTGTTGGATTGGCTTTAAGCCAAACAAAATTTCGAAATTAAATATAAATAAAATATTTATGCCTAAAAAAACTGCGCAAAAAACCTCCAATAAAAAAAGTTTTATATTTTTTTTTGAAGGTCAAGAAAAACGTAGATAGCCCAACGAGGCAATCAACAGCTCCCCTCTCCAGCAGTAGGTAGAAAGTTGTTTACACCCGTGTTTTTAAAAACAGAAAACGTATGAAAAAAAGGTTAAAGTATTTTTTCTATGCGCAAAGAACTTTTTTATCAACAGTTGGAACAAAGAATAGAAGAAAAAAACATGAATCGAAAATGGCATATTTTGAAATAGAAAGACTTATCGGAAGGCAGAAATCTAAAAAACTGAAGTCTATGTTTTGAAATGTTGGGCTTTTAAAACTGCCGAAAATGGAAAAAACTGATCAAAAAAATATGCCACTCAAGGCCAACCTTTGAAGTATTTTAACGTTAATAAGATAAATAAAAAAGGACAAATTTGTTTAAAGTTTTACTTAAATTAGAAGATACTTATCATTCATCAATAATTATCACATTTAATTATGTTATGTTAATGCAATACGGGAGGGGAAATCACGTTCCACATTGTAACACTTTTTATTAATATTAAAGTTTTTATTTAAATGGGACATTCTCTAATATAATCTCATAAAACTTTCCCGTAATAATCCGCTACATTTTTACACACTTCCTTATCATCTTCAACCATTTTTATTTGACAAAGGAAAGAAAAAATGCTCCTGAAAAATAATCCTACGTTCGAAAAAAAATAGCATTCCAACGCGGCGTTAAAATCAGAGATAAAAAGTACAGAAGCAATTTTATTTTTGATTAAAACAAACAAAAGCATTATATAACAATAAAAATAAATAGTCAACTTTTGCTGCTTTCGATATAGAATTGTTTTTTTTTTGTTGCCGACAAACAACATAAAAAGCTAAAAAGTAACACTTAACTTTTAATTTTAAGGAAAAAAATCATTTTCCGTAAACGAAAAAAAAAGAAAGAGAAACTTTTGTTTGCAATAGAAAAAAAACAAAGGTTGCGCAACTTTCAAAAGAAACGAAATAACAAAAAAGGTTACAGAAAAAAATAGTAATGTTTGATTGAAGGTCGCTAGCACCCGAAAAAAAAAGATTTACCTTTTTCCGTAAAAAAATAATTCCAGTTTTTTTGGGAAACTTATTTTTTATGAATGCCCGGAAAAAAGCTTGCGCAAAGGGAAAAAAAGAATGAATAAAAGCAATCAAAAAAGGAAATCAAAGCACAGAAAGAAAAAAAGGAAAAGAAAAACAAATGTGCAAATAAAAACCATACATTTAATATAAAAACGGAAACTGTATTTATTTATTTATATTCGCTTATATTTTAAAGTGAAGGGCATTCAATTGACATAAGCCATAATAATAAATATCGTGAAAGAAGATCCCCCCTCTTTAAAAAAAGAAGGAAGCTTAAAAAGCTAACATTCGTTAAAACATCTGCCCTCACACATTTTTTTTATTAAATAAAGTAATTTTTTTTGTTAAACAAAAGCGGAAGAATAAATAAATGCTAATTTCATAGATAAACGATTCTAAAAAATCTTTACAGTGAGATTTTAAGAGTAATATGTGTTGATTTTTATTTTTATACCCAGAAAGGCACTTTATAATTTGCATATTACATTTAATTCTTTTATTTCGGTTAAAGCAAAAAAATTATAAGTTGCCAAAAAAGAAAGAAAACATTTTTTTCTAAACTTTAACGATTTACAACTTTACGCAAATTTATACATTTCTCATCTTTGTTTCTTTTATACCCAAACAAAAGCAGTTAAAAAGACATTTCATTTCCGTTGCAAAAAAAATTTGTTGCTAAATATAACTTTCAATGTGTCATTTATTAAGAAACGCTATTTTTTAAATCATTTGCTCTAACCTTAAAAAATTTATTTTTTGCTGATACTTAATTATAGGCCCAATTTTATACCAACTGGTTTTTATTATTTAACTTTAAAATAACTTTAAATTCGCAACAAAATTTTTGAAATTATTTCATTGCTAATTATTTTCCCGCTAAATTATACAAAAAAATTGCGCCAAAATGGTATCGTTTAGTGCCAGCGTTGCTTTTCTTAATTCAAAAATTTGCATTGGAATCCGAGAAACAAAAGACTGTGTTGCAATTAACGATTTTCTCTATTCATTTTTTGTCATTTGAAAATGGAACGGCCAAAAGGATGGTATCTTTTCTTAAATGTTAATATTTTATCCGAGTTGTTTTAAAAATGTTTTTAATGTTTTGTATACTGTATATTAAAAAAAAGGTGCAGACAGTTACAAACCTCCCCCGATTAAATAATAATAAAAACAATTCCGTTTCCGTATTCGGGAAAATCATTTGCTTTTTAGACACCAAAAATAGAGAATAGAAAAATCTGTTTTATTTTATTGCCCTTTGATTTTTTGTTTAGCTTTTACTTTTTTAATAATAATGTTTCGATATTTAGTTTAAATAAAAAAATATAATGCATTTCCCCTTTTATTTTTATTTTTGTTGTTAATTGTTTTTTTAAATAATAAAATTAAATTTTAAAAAGTTTAAAAAAGAAAACTGTTTAAAGGAGGCGGACGTTTTGATACAGTTTCGTAATCTTAGATTTTCGTGATTTTCAGGCAAAGTGAGAGTCTCGAAACGAAAATGCATCTTTTTTGATAAAAACAATGTAAAAAAGGGTTATTTTCGTTTCAAGACCCTCAGTTTGCCTGAAAATCACGAAAATCTAAGATTACGAAACTGTATCAAAACGTCCGCCTCCTTTAAATATTAAAAGCCATTGTAAAAATCGTTATCTTTTTTATAAATCATAATATTTCAATAACTAAAGTTTTTTTTGCATTGATAGTTAAATTCTTAGTGCTGCGTTTAAAAATGATAAAACAAAAGATAAGAAACCAAATCCAACAGAATTTGTGATAATGGATTTTTTTGAATCGATCAATTGTGTTTTTTTTATTGACCGAACAAAAGAATAGCAGAAAAAACTCTTTGTCATTTGAGAACTGAAAGCCAGAAAATTGAGTGTTGTATTATTTCACGAGGGAGGGAGGAAAGAGGAAAATATATATTAATATTCATTGAAAGATTTCAGGTGATTCATTTATAATTATTGAAAAAAAATGGATCCAAATTCATCATTATCTGAGGTTCGATTAACTTGTTTTGCTACTTTTTAAAATAAATTAAGATAAAAGTTAAATTTCAGGAAAAAATTAAACGAACAGAATTGTTAACTTTTGATGCTGAACAAAAAGCATATTATGCTGGGTATTGTAATATTTTTATAAATAATACTTTAAAATTGATGTTAGTTCAACCAGAAAATGAAGGTAAGATTTAATCTATGAGATAATAAAGCGTGATAAAAAATACATATGGTTTAGATTTCAAACCAATTTCTGCTTCATTTAATTGGACATTCATTCAAGTAAAGGTAAAATAAAAAAAAGCAATTGATTAAATAAAAAGCCCGTAAACCATTTTTAGCAAATTTTATGTGTTTTTTCTGATGGAGTTATGGATAATTTTGCATTGGTTTTTGACAATGAAAAATCTTGCAAAGATGTTATAGAAAATATTAATGGCTCAAAAGTTAGTGCAAAAACAAAATTGTAATAATAGCAAAAGTTTTATTTTTAGACAATGAATGGATCTGTATCAGTTTCCATAAATGATAGTCAAACAAAATTATATAAAGAAGGATTTATATTGTCAATAATGGAAGGATTTCATAATCCAAATATTGCAAAAATTGTTAAAGCTTTGATTAGCTATTACAGTGATGAAGAAAAGCAAAACTTTATTAGTTTATTAAAAAGCAAAAATATAAATGAAACACTTTATCGTTCATTATTCAATGAAAAAATGCTAAAAAATGGTAAAGTAAAAGATACAAATGATAAAAATTCAAAGCCGTGAGTTACTGTATCACATTCAATATTGATAAATAAAAATATTTACAGAAGACAGAATTTTCGAAAGCGACCTAAAACTGAAAAGCTTGAAATTAATAAAGACGATAATAATGATGGCTCAGATTATTCTCCAAGTGCCAGTGATTCTGACGAACAAGAAGATAATGGTGATAAAAAGAAAAAATTAAAGTAAGCGTTTTTGCTTTTCTTATAGCTGACAAAAATTAATCATTATCAAACCAGGCAAAAAATCTTATTGCTTCGACAATCAAATTTGCTAAAAATAATGCTGTATTTTGGAAGAGTCGATAAAAATACATAGTATTCAATTTTCTTATTAGAATTTATGAAGCGATTCTTAAAGTGATTATTACCCCATTTTTACTGACATAACATTCAAGGCTTTTTTTTGAATGTTATGTCAGTAAAACAAAAGCCTTAATTATTTGGAAAGCTAACGCGAATTATTAATTAGGGTCTTCATTTAATAAGGATTGACTAATTTAAATATTAAAAGTGAAGGGGATAAAACAATTAAATGAATTAAAAAAAAGAAAAATTTAAAATAGATTTGCAAAATAAAAGAGATCGCAAAAACAGTGAAGACGTGCATTTTCTAGAACAAACAATTTTAAATAAGAACAAAAAATCGTAAAATAGACTGAAAATATTGAAATAATATACGCGATCATCATCTTTTTCAAAATGAAAAAACCAGACACTTTCGTTAATCGGCGTTTTGGCATTTTCTTTTTTAAAAGAAAAATCATTTTGAGAGAAAAAAAATGTGTTTATTTTTTCGGCACTTTTTTTGACATTAAAGATCACAAAAGTTTGCTATCGAAAAATTGTCTGTTGTTGTTTAAATATGTGTAAAAAATTATAATTATCGGAAAAGAAATTAAAGACTTGTAAATGAACCAAAATTGAAGAAAATATCGGCTATGTTTAAAGGTTGGCAGAAGGTTTAAATAAAATGGTTATCACAAAAGCTCTTTGTAGTTTTAGAAAAATGTAAAGCAAAAAATTGCAAGAATGATATAAAATGTTTTACGCGCTAAGCTTGATTTATGTTTAAAAAAAATAGTGCCGAATGTGCAGAAAAAATGCAGCAAAGAATTTTAAAAAATAAATTTCAACAGCGCAGATCATCACTTATTTTTCTACCTTTTTAGGCTATCCAATACTGATCCATTGACAAATAAAACAACGGCAACAAAAACAAATTGTCAAAGAAAAATTATTAAAAAGCCCGAATATGAATTTGTTGAAGTATTTCAAAATGGAATGAAAAAGACTCGATTAATTGTTTACACAGGAGAAGAAAAAAAATTTTGTTATGAATATTTTTGGGATCAACATAAAAATCGTTATCATTGTTGTGGATGTATAAGAAAAAGTGTTCGAGCTGCAATATATAATTTTAATACTGAAAATGAATATATTATGCTAATTAATAATAATCATATTTGTCAACCTCGAGAATATGATTCATTAAAATTATTTGAACGACAAAAAATTATACAAAAACCAGATTTTGAAATTCAAACAATTATGAAAAATTGTAGCGAAAAAAGAACTTTGGTGGTATTTGTTCCAGGAAATCGAAAAATGTGTCATAAATATTTATCAAGAAATTTTTCACAACAACATTTTTATTGTAGCCGATGTCATAATAAAAGGCATAGCGTAATTGCAAGGCTTTGTCAAGATAGTGATGAAACGGACGAATATGTTGTACTTGGTGAAGAGACACATATATGTGAACCAAAGCCATATGTTTCTGCAAAATCTTCACAAGAATTAATTATTGATACAAATGACTTTATGTTTATTCCAAAACCAAATGGACAATCAAGAATTTTTGTATTTAATCCAAAGAATCGAAATATGGGTTATGAATTATCTGAAACAAAAAATAATTTTTATATGTGCCTTGGATGTCATCAAAAGCGTAAATCAGTTATTGCAAAATTATGCAAAAAAGATACTGGTGAATTTTATATTAGAATGGGACCAAATCAAAAACATGTTTGTCAATTTCGTAAATGCCATCTTGAAAAATTTGAAGAAAATTTAATTTATCCACCAAATTTTATTTTTTATTCAAAGAAAACCAAACGTCCACATTTAATTTTATATTCTTCTGAAGATCAAAAATTCTGTTATGATTTTCGATGTTGTGCAAATAATTTTTTCTATTGTAAAGGATGCCTTAAATTTAAGCATAATGTAAGCGTAAAAGTTTGTCAAGCTTTGGATGGCACAGAATTTCTTCGTAATGGATCTTTTGAACATAAATGTTCTCCAGTTGAATTAAAAAGTATTTTAAGTTCCGGAATTAAAATTTTGAAAAAAAGTGGATTAACTTTGGATGGAAAGGAATCTGAAATGAATGGAAAAAACTCTATTTTTGTTGAACCTGATAAACGTGTATTTATTAAAAAAGAAGAAGAAGATTCATCAGTTTTTACTGAACTTTCTTTGACGTAAATTTTTTGTGTGAAAAAAATTATACCTTGTTAACAAAATGCTTTCATTTAAAATAGTCATACATTTGTATTTTCCCCCCGACAATTTTTTTAAAAGTGCCACATTCTTCCAACATTCTGTATATTTTTCTCTTATGTAAAATGAATTGTGTCTTATTTAATAATTATTTTTTTCAAAATGTGTCTTACCGTTTTATAGTATTCAACAAAAAATGAAATTATACTTTATTAAACAAAAAAAAACTTGTTAATTAAAACAAATAATTATACTTTCCATAAATTATTTAATTCATTGAAATGATTATCTAAAGTTTGTTTGACTGGAATGGATTTTCCCAAAGCTGTTTTTACAGTAATATTTTCGGGTTTAACTTTAAAATTTATCCACGCAATTCTTACTTTTCTTCCATTTTGATTCTGAGAATTCTTTCGAATGTATTCTTTGTAAAACAAAAATGCCGAAACAAAAAAATACAAATCATAATTCTAAAAATGTATTTTTAAAAATATACTACAAAATGTTTTTACGCAAACTTACTAAATAAAAAATGTGATTTCTAATTATTGTATTTGGTGTAAAAAGGGGAATAACTAAACCCGAAAGGGGTCCAAGAGATGTTAAAAATGTAACCAAAAGAATAAAAGGTGTTAAAAATCTCAAAATTTGAATATTTTCAACAATTTGATATCTTTGACTTAAAAATGGAAGGTTCTTGGTTTTTTCTTTTAATTGATAATTTTTCCACACAAGAAACCAAGCGAGCTAAAAATTTAATTACTTAATTAATTAATTAATATTCTTTTTTATAGTAACAATATAAAATGTTACAAAAAAACTTACCAAAAAATTGATAGATTGAGAAAAACCCATAAAACTAAAACCAAATGTATCAATATTGATCAAATTGAGCATTGTTGAAGTTAAATATGATAAAATGATTAAACAAATCCCCAAAATAATAAGAATTGATTTAATTTTTGTATTTTTTTCATATGTTTCCCAATATTTTGTTGCAATTAATCTTTCAATTAAAACAAACAAAATTGAATATCGAACAATCCATCCAGAAGTGCCTTGTAAATTATTTCGAATATAAGAAAAAATTGGATTTACAACAAATGTATCATTGATTAAATAATAAACTGCATTCACAAATGTTAAAGTTACAGCCGGAATTATAATTATGTAAGAAAAGAAAAAGATTTTTCTGAAATAAAAATTACTGTAACATTTTTTAAAAAAATAATATTTTTACCGTATACTTTGAGCAATGCCATGCTTTTTATTTAAAATATAAATGTTTAATGGTATTGTAAAAATTGCAAAAAATCGTACAACACAAAAAATTATTAAAGTAACTCTTTCTTCAGCCATCATCGTCCTTCCCCAACTTCACAACTGGCTGAAATATAAAAGAAATGAGATAAGAAAAAACTAAAGTTATTAAATAATTAATTAATTAAGAACGCGAGCTTAAGTATATTCTTAAAAAATCCAAATTTATTCCAACTGAAAGAACGCGTTCATACATTTAACAATAATTTGTCTACAAATTTATAGTCTCTTTTAATTAAAAATTTCCACTCAAAATATATTATCGTACCTTTTTTAAAAGGGTAAATGCATGTGGGCTGAAAATATTAGTTATTGGAAAACATAACTAATATTTTCATAAAAAAATTTTGTTTTTTTTTGTAAATGTGTTTTTTTTGAGAGAATAAAAGATTTATATATTATAAAAAAATTGTTTATCCAAAGATGAAAAAAAATGAATGAAATTGTGATATTTGATGTAACAAACAATTTTTGTGACTGACTAATTGCATATATTCTTTTTTTTTGAAAAAATAAATGTAGTGAATTAAGAAGAATACACAACCAAAGTATTACAGTTTTTTCCGGAACTGAATTTATGCTACATATTTGAAACAAATATTTTGTAAAGAATCTGTAAAAACGGTTCCAGAGAAAAAAAAGAGTTTTAGTTTTTTTGAAAGTTTACATTTTCTTAGAAAGTACAAAATATCATTTTCTGATTGATTAATTTAAATTCAAATCTAACCCATAAACGACAAACAATGTTTTTAACATTGAAACGAAACATGATTTATTAAAAAAAATTCATAAATTTATACAAAAATCAAATTTTCCAAGCTTTATTTAATTCACCAAAATGTGCATCAAGGGTTTGTTTAATTGGAATTGATTTTCCAAGCGCAGTTTTAACAATTACATCTTCTTCTTTAACGGTTGTATTTTGTGTGTTAATCCATGCAATTTTTCTTTTATTTTCAACTTTGTTATTGCTTTGTCGACGTTTATATTCTTTGCAAAAAAAATAAGCAGAAACGCAAAAATACAAATCATAATTCTAAAAAGAAACGTGAAAAATATTAGTTTTATTTTATTATAATTAAAAAATTATGTCTGAAAAATAATTGTTTTAATTTAAGCTTTCAAAAAATAACTTCTATGAGGCTTAAGAAAAGTGAATTTAATATTACGGTATTATAAAATTAGTTTTTTAATACACTGTAACAACTATTTTTTAGAATACGAATTTTAACGAAATACAAACTCCTTAATATTATTATATGATAAGAACTTACCAAATAAAATATATGATTTCGGATAATAATACTTGAAATAAAAAGTGGAATCACAAAAGCCGAAATTGGTCCAAGTGAAGTCATAAAAGTAACCAAAAGAATGAAAGGTGTTAAAAATCTCAAAATTTGAATATTTTCAACAATTTGATATCTTTGACTTAAAAATGGAAGGTTCTTGGTTTTTTCTTTTAATTGATAATTTTTCCATTTTAAAAATAACGCAAGCTAAAAATTCATATTTTATATTAAAGTTACAGTATTCAATTAATTAATTGAAACTTATTTCGAAAAAGTTTTGATTAAAAGTTTTTTAATATTTTATTTTTAATAAAAACTACAGTAATTTATTTTCTTTTTAACTCACCAAAAAACTTGCAAATTCAACAGAGGCCATATAAATTAAACTAAAAGTATCAGATGGACGAAGAATAACAATAAAAAGTGCAGTTGAAATTGATAAAATAATTAATAAAATTCCCAGAAAAATAATAATTTTTCGAAGTTTTGAACTTTTTTCATATGTTTCCCAAAATGTTGTTGCAATTAAACGTTCAAATAACATAAAAAGTGTTGAATATCGAATAATCCATCCGGAAGTGCTTTGGACAATCCTAAATTGAAAATAAATATAAAATTTAGCAAAAATTTACAATTTGTTTACTTTTGGATATATGAAATTGTTTGATTTATTTCAAAACTGTCTGTTAAAATATATGATAAAGTTGTACAAAATGTTAAAATTACTGCCGGAATTATAAATGCATAACATATTAAATTTATTTTTCTAAAAATTATCCCGTATTTTATGGATTATGCAAATGTTACCAAAATTCTTAAATTTTAACAAACCTGATAGTTTCTGCAATTACATGCTTTTGGCTTAAAATATAAATATTTAAGGGTATCGTAAAACATGCAAAAAGTCGTAAAATACAAAATATTATCATACAAATTTTTTCATTAGTATCCATATTTTTTTACCTAGTAAAAATAAAGACAGCCAAATACTTTATGAAGAAATATTATTAACTGTCTGAAGAAAGTGCAAAAAATTATATTTTTTAAAACCAACACCACAAAATAGTATTTTTTTTTGTCAAATCATCCATTAATAAATAATTCAAGTTTTTAAATTAAAATGTAATTATTTTTTATAATTAAAAAGAGCAAGCTTAAAACTTTAAATTGAGTAAAAATGATGAAAACTAAGAAAATGATGCATAAAAACATAAAATGACTAATTTCAAAGTAATAAAAAAATAAGTTTGTAACTAACTACGGTAAAAATTCTCAAAAAATCTTGTGTTTTAAAATTTTGAATTTTCTTTACATTCTAAAGTTTTCTAAATGTGAGAAAAAACAAGTAATTTCAAGTTATATTTATAATAAATAACAAAGCTTTACAAATAATATCACATTTGATAAAAAATAGATCGATATAAAGCTCATACATAAAACAATAAAGGAATCTAAATAATAATATATAAAAATTAAACCCAAATTATTTTATCATAGAGAACAAGGAACTACGAACAAGAAAAAAAAATTATATATACAGTATCTTTTCTTTAATTTATTCATAGCATGAAAATTCTAATAATCACGTTCATTTTTTCTACGTTGAGCAAGTGCTGAAGCATTTACAGGACACAGAGGTGATGGAGGTAAATCTTCTTTAATTTCATAATCATCAGCTAATTGACTTCTTTTAGCATGTGGGAGTCCATGAACTTTTGAAGTTTTTACAGATTTCTTTACTTCATTTTCTTCCATTTCTTCATCCATATGGGAAGCAACAAAAGAGAAACCACGGAATAACTCATGTGTTCCAGCAGAGGCTGGTAAAGCTGGTGAATCGGTTGGAGTTTTCATAATAAATTCATCATCAAAATGCATTGTTTCATCATCATTTGGATCAACAGCAGGTTTGAATGGTGGTGGAATTTCACCTTTAAAAAGACGAATCCAATCAATAGTTTCAAAAAATGCATGATCTTTTATTTCTTGAACTCCTTCAGGACCGGAACCAAGACGTTGTTTAGGATTTCTCTTGAAAAGTGAACGTAAAAGGAACTGAGCATCGGGTGATAAATGTACAGGCATATAAATTTTTGATCTATAATAGATTTTTAAAGAATCAAACGCAGTAAAAATCAAAAGTTACTTCAAAATTTTTCCCATTGTTTCAGCTCTATCTTCACCTTGGAATGGCAAGTGACCAGTTAACATTTCAAACATCAATACTCCAAGTGACCACCAATCTGCAGTAGTTGAATGACCTTTTCGACCAACCACTTCTATAACGCATTACATAGAAACATTTTTTTCCACTTTGAAAACATTCCACGATTGGGTCGATACTATTTAGCACAATGTGGAAAAATTTTTCATTCTGTTGTGAAAGCAAAATGGTATCGACACAATTGTAAAACATTTTTTCCAATTTCCAAATGAAAAAAAATGTTCATAAAAACGCATACCTGGAGCCATATACTAAAAAATACACTGTAAGAAAATGTTTTAATGATTTTAAAAAAAACTTACTTCAATGGTACCACAAAAACTATGTGTTTTTCCTTCATCATCAAAAGTATTTTTACTAAGACCAAAATCGCAAAGATTGATATGTCCAATTGAATCCAAAAGAATACTAAAAAGTAGACATCATATTTAAAGAATGGTTCTCAAAAAAGGATTTTCTAGAGTAAATACTTCTTAAAAGCCGATATAAAATAACAACTAACTTTTCAGGTTTCAAATCACGATAAACAATTCCAAGAGAATGCAAATGATCAAGAGCAAGAGTTAATTCAGCAAGATAAAATCTTACATCTCTTTCTTTAAATGTTTCTTCTTTGGCAAGACGTGTAAATAAATCTCCACCACGTAAGAAATCAAGAATCAAATACAATTTTCCTTCAGTTTGGAAAGCTAAAAACAAATGATTGGATAAAGACGTACTAATCAAAAAAAACAGCTTACCATAATGAAGTCGAACAATAAATGGATGATTAATTTGAGCAAGAATATTTCTTTCAATTTTTGTTCTGACCTGGTCACGAACTTTTAGAGTTGCCTTTCTCAAAACTTTCATTGCAAAAAGTTTATTTGAATCACGTCCTTCAGTCTTTCGAACCAAAAATACTTTACCAAATGAACCTTGTCCCAATACTTTTAAGAGATCAAAATGACTTGCATTTGCTTTTTCAGCATCATCTTGAATTTCAACTTCTTCGATTTTAATTGTTGAATCACCAGCTTTTACATCAGTTACATCTTCTTCAGATGAAACATAAGTTACTTCATGATGTGGTTTTTTTGCTGCACAATTATTATTAACAATACCAGCTGTACCCATTTTTGCCATTGCATTTGTTACTCTTTCAATATGATTAGAAGAAGACGATGTACCCATGTTTTTCATTATTAAGGTTGTTAGTAGTAAAAAAAAAGGCTGTTAATATTAATGAAGAAGTTAAAGATGACGTCGAAGAAAGTGACACAACAACTTCAAATCTTTTTTGCCATTTTTGAAACGCGTTTGGAAAAAATGCGCGAGTCGAAAATGATCGCTTTTATTTTTTTCTTCCCAAAAATTTCGCTGCTCTTTAAAAATGCTTTTGTGGCGTTTTGTTCAACGTTGTTTTTTCTTTGTTCCAAATTTTCAAAAAAATGTTGAACATTTTCTTTGAAAATTCGGTTTATTTTTACCACACAGTAACTTAAGATTTTGCATAAATCTTACCTACCTATGTTTTTAATACACTTTACCTATTTTGTTATTTTCTTATAGGTTTCTGCTTTTTGAGTATGTTCTTTTTTATTTGAAATTTTTTTGTGCTTTTCATTAATATCATTTCAACATTGTTAAACTATTTTTTAATAATTTTTTATGCAAGACTTTTCAAGTTTTGTAAAAACGATATTAAAAACAAATTGCACAAAAACAACCAACACTAGCAAGGAACGGAAAATTGTACAAAAAAAGAAGTTTATAAATAATAATGTTAAAAAAACAATTAATATCACAGAAGACAAAAGAAGAATTGATACTAAGCTTTTATAAAAGAAAATAAAGGAATGTTAAAATAATAAAAAGAACAATTAAAAAATTAATCCTGCATTTTCAAATTGTGAAACAAAAAAAAATAAAAGAGAAAAAAATATATATATACAGTTATCTTTTTTTATGCAACAGCAGTGATGGAAGATTCTGATTGAGAACTTCCACGTTCCTTTTTTCTACGTTGAGCAAGTGCTGAAGCATTTACAGGACAAAGAGGTGATGGAGCATTTGCGGATTCTAAGGCTTTGTAGGTTGATGTTAAAGCACCCTGAAAAGAATATATGAATTAAGGATTTTATATATATTGATATATCTTCTTAGAAGAGAGTATAATATTTTTTTTCTTTCGCTGTGATACTCACCTTAATAGTTGCTGGATCTTTTTTATATGTTAAAGAATCATCTGATAAATCGTTTCTTGAAGTTATCCATGGATGTGTTAATATTCCAGCGGCCGTAATACGTTGGGCCGGATCAACATGTAACATTTTTTTTACTAAATCTTTTGCCATTGGTGAAATTCCATCCCAATTTCCACCGGAAAGTTTGAAGGATCCTTGTCCAATTCGATCAATAATTTGTTGAGGTGAATCATTAATTCCTTGAGCAAATGGTGTTTCACCTGATAACATTGTATACATTAATACTCCAAGACTCCAGATATCACAAGACATATCATATCCTTGCTTCTTTAAAACTTCTGGTGCAACAAATTGCGCTGTATAACATGGTGTCATTAAAAGGCCATTTTCAGCACGAAGTTGTTTTGCAAATCCAAAATCAATAATTCTAACACCATTAGTATCAGATGAAGAATTCAGATACATAATATTTGAAGGTTTAAGATCACGATGTACAACTTGACTTTGGTGTAAATATCCAACAACACTAACAACTTTTGCCATAATTGTTGAAGCTTCTTTTTCTGTGATGCCCTTCTTTGAAAGAATTCTATCAAGTAATTCTCCGCCTTTGCATAATTCCATAATAACATATACAGTGTCTTCATCTTCATAAACGCCATAAACTCGAATAATATTTGGATGATGGCCATGTCGAAGTAGGACATCAATTTCTTCCGAAGCATCACGCTTTGCTTTTTGAATCATTTTTACGGCATATTCTGCTCGGCTGACTTTGTGAATGCATCGTTTACAAATTGCATAACTTCCAATTCCAATATCTTCTTTAATTTCATAATCATCTGCAAATCGCGTTCGCTTTGCTTGCGGAATTCCATGTACTCCAGAAGTTTTTGCAGCTTTTTTGACTTCATTTTTTGCCATTTGTTCATACATATGTGGGGCAACAAAAGAGAAACCACGGAAAAGTTCATGTGCTGCGGCAGATGGGGGTAAAGCAGGTGAATCTCTTGGAGTCTTTTTAGTAAATTCACTATCAAAATAAACTGTTTCATCAGATGTATTTACAGCAGGCTTGAATGGTGGTGGAATTTCACGTTTAAAAAGACGAATCCAATCAATATTTGCAAAGAACGCATGATCTTTTATTTGTTGAATTCCTTCTGGACCAGATCCAAGACGGTTTTGTGGATTTCTTTTAAAGAGTGATCGTAAAAGAGATTGAGCTTCAGGCGATAAAAATCCAGGCATTCGAAGTTTTGCTCTGAAAAGAAATTGTTGAGGTTGAGATTAAAATAAGAAATAAAATTTACTTTAAAATTTGTGTCATAGTTTCTCTTCTGTTTTCACCTTGGAAAGGTAAGTGACCGGTTAACATTTCGTACATCAATACTCCGAGTGACCACCAATCTGCAGCTGTTGAATGCCCTCTTCGGTTTACGACTTCTGGTGCCATGTATTCAACAGTCCCACAAAAACTATATGTTTTTCCTTCATTATCAACAGACTCTTTACTAAGACCAAAATCTGTCACATTTATATGTCCATCTGAATCTAATAGGATACTAAAATATTTAATGTTAAAAATGTTATGAAAAATGTTGTCACTTACTTTTCAGGCTTTAAATCACGGTATACAATTCCAAGAGTGTGTAAATGTTCAAGGGCAAGAGTTAATTCAGCAAGATAAAATTTAACATCTTCTTCTGTGAACATGACTTCCTTTGATAAACGGGTAAATAAATCTCCACCACGTAAAAAGTCAAGAATTAAATACAATTTTCCTTCTGTTTGGAAAGCTAAAAAAAAGCGTTTTGCTTTAATATTTGTCAAAATAGAGGTGTATAAGCTTACCATAATGAAGTCGAACAATAAATGGATGACTAATTTGGGCAAGAATATTTCTTTCCATTTTAGTTCTAACCCGATCACGAACCTTGAGGGTTGCCTTCTTTAGAACTTTCATTGCATAAAGTTTATTTGAATCACGTCCTTTAATTTTTCGTACCAAAAATACTTTACCAAATGAACCTTGTCCCAATACTTTTAGCAGTTCAAATTGACTTGCATTTGCTTTTTCACCTTCTTTTCGAACTTCACATACTTCAATTTCAGTTGTTGGATCATCAGCTCTTTCATCATATGGTTCAGTTGGATCACATGTATCCAATGTAACTTCTTCTGATGAAATATTATTTCTATTAGGTGAAGTAAATCCATGATGTGGTTTATTTGATTGATTATTATTATTAATGCTATTATTTGTACCCATTTTTGCCATTGAATTTGTAACTCTTTCAATATTATTTGAAGAGGATGAAGTGGAAGACGATGAAGCCGTTGAATTTGTAGCAGCTTCAGTTCCACCGTCTCCAGCAGCAGTAAGCTTAAAATCAAAAACTCGTTCAGAATTTTCTCGAATTGATTCAAGATTTTTTTCATTATTCTCCCTTTTACGATCAGGACATTTTCTAATCCCTTTAAAGTGTACGGTATTAGCTTTTTTAGGCTCATGTGAAAATGTTGAAGAAAGTTTTGCATGAGATGAATGAGATTTAGACATTTTTAAGGAGGATGATTTTGTGGATGGAATTGTTGTGGATTTTGCAGTTGAACAATTTGTTGTATTATTATGCATAAAAATACGTTTAAAGGGATTTCCCTTTTTTGGTGTTGAAGATTCTGATCCAGATGATGATGATAAAGAGGATGTAGTTGATGATGGAATTCCAAATGCCGAAAAGAAGCCGTCTTTTATAAAATGATATCGACGACGCGGCTCTTCCGCCGTCGATGCAATTACCGAGGCGACCATTCAATAAATATAAAAAATTTTGAAAAAAATAGAGAAGTAAGAAAGAGACGAAATGGCGTCTAGAATAAAATTGAGTTTTTTTTTATAAATTTGTAAAATTAAAATTGTGAGAATATTTGGCACGTTTACACGAATTTCACGCAAGTAAATGTTCTAAGAAAAGAGAAAGAAAAGGATGAATAAAATATGGAAGAGAAGATAAAAGTAAAAATTTAAAAACTTTAAGGTAATTTTAGCTTTTCAATTTTGTTCTAAATATTTTTAAATTCAATTAAAATGTTCTCAAAACTTTTGACGCATATTTAAAAGGAAGAAAAAAAGTTTATTGAGTGCTTTTACACTTTTAAATATATTGTCTGTTTTAAATGATCCATTGAAAGCTGTCCTTTTTTTTTCTTTCGTAACACAATCATATAAATCTTTTTATTTTGTCAATTACGTGGATTTCTCATTGCCCGATGCCAAAAGGAAAAAGAAACAGTTGGTGTTTCCAATCACCACCCTCACCTTTACACATAAGCATATTGGAACCACGAGAGAAAGAGAGAGATTTGTGTGGTAATGTTCTTTAAAAAAAGAAGATATAAATGAATGATTTTTTGCCAAAGGGATAAATGCCAATGTGGACTTTTAAAAACATTTGTCATCGAATAAAAATGTCGCCGAAAAAGAACAACCTTTTTTCGGAAACAAAAAAGAAAAAGAAACATAACAACAAAAATTTTAGCTTTTAAAAAATGCAGTTGTAATTTAATGGAATTTAGAGAATTTTGTGCCGAAAAAAAACAAAAAGTAAACAAGTAAAAATATTCGATCTTTTTTTGTGCTGTTTTTTTAAGGGACTTTTGGGACAAAAAAAAGTTATTACACTAATCTTAAAATAAATGAACAAAGCTTTAAAGTTTGTACTTTAAAAGACCTTTGGGAATTTTAACACAATTTAAGTACTTTTTCTTTTTCGTTTGTGGGTGTTTAAAGTGATCACTGTTAAAAGTATGACAAGAAAAGTATCAAATTTAACAACAAAAAATAATGTCATTATGTTTTTCGAGAAAAAAAAATTGAGAGATCTGTTGTTTTTAAACTATGAGAAAAAAATGAGAGACGTATGTTTTTCATTTTTTATTTTATTAAAAGTTTAAAAATGGGATGGCAGGCAGGCAGGCCTGTCACCTGCAATAAGACCAACGGATTGATCTATTTCAGCTGAAGAAAAAAAGAGACAAAGATTACGTCAAACGTTTTTAAAATGATATCTTTTTTTGTTATTTTGCTTGTCGTCTTTTTTAAGATTAGCTAATTTTGATATTTTGTTAAGAAAAAAGAACAACAAAACTTTGAACTTTTGGTTTACATAAAAATATATTAATCATATTTTTTGTGGGGCCCAGAGGTAAAAAAGCGGCCGGAAATGTCGGCCGGCCGCGGGCCGGCCGCTATGTTTTTAATTTTATAAGGCGAAAAACAAAGAATTTTGCCAAAAACACCGGCCGTGTAAATGGCCTGGCCGGCCGCAATTTACACCTCTGGTGGGGCCAAAAAACATTTATTATTGGGACTGAAAAATATGATCGAGTCTGCAGTACCTCAAAATTTTAAGTAAAAAAAATTAAATTTTAAAGTTTTGACGTGCTACTTTTAAACTCAAAAAAGTCGTCAGTTTTTAAAAGCTATATGAAAAATTTTGTTTTATCCATAAATTTACTTTTTTTTACCAGAAAAACCCATGCAAAAAGCGTTGCAAAAAGACACAACCGGATTTTTCTTTCATAAATTAGTAGGCGTTGAAATTTCGTATTTAGCAAAAATAGGCACTTAAAAAATTCCATATTTAGAAAGTATTAGTATTGAATAATATGGGGATAATAATATTAACAAGATTCTTGAAAGAATACTTTTTATAAAAGCTAAAATGGATGAAACAAGCAAACGGCGACCAACAACCGGAAGCAAAGAATAAAGCTAAATAAAATCTTTTAGCTTTTTGCACAAAAAATAAAAAAAAAGTAAAGTAAAAGATTTTTTTGTTGAAGTTGCTGTATTTTTTTAAGTGAGAATGGTTTGCTGTTTTGTTAACGCTCTTTTTTTATCTCTCTCAAAGATGAATGACATTAGATTTTGAGGAGAAAATGTTCAAGTGAAGTGGATTTTTCTAAGAAAGTTTTTTTCAGGCTGAGATTGGCGTTTGATTTTTTAAGGGCACTTAAAGGTGATGTTCTCACGGCTAAAAAAAAGTAGATGTTGATCAAATGTGGTTAATTTCTCTGTTTAAATAATAAACTGGAAGAAAAGCATAATAAAAAGAACTTTCACACATCAATCTCAACTACCGTGTCCAATATAAATAAATAAATAACAGAACGTTTTCTAATTTAAAAAAAAGAGATAGAAATAAAAACTACTGAGATAACCGGAAACACACCCAAAAAAGAATGTTCGCATTAAATCTGTCAAAAACAGAGAAAAAAGGAATTAAAATGAATGATTCAAAAATTGACCAAAAATTGAAATGAACAAGAAAATAAAAACGCACACTTAATTTAATATAAAAAAAAATAAATAAAAATTCTCATTCGTCGCCTGATCATCGGACTTTTTTTTACTTTACTCATTTCTTTCTTCCATTTTTACGCTTCTAACAAATTTATTTGTCCTGTTTTTGGTTCGGTTTAATCAATCAAAGAAACCTTTTCATTTCATTTCTCTCCCTTTTTTATTTTACCCTTTAGGCAACGGAAGTGAGAGAATATCTTTAACAAAATTTTCTTAATTTAGAAAATTTTCTTTTTTCAGTTTAAAAACACGGTGTGTCGACCGCCTGCAAAAGTGTCTCGTCAAACAATTTAAATTTTTGATCCCTATCTCTGAGACATCCAAGCTGTTTTAGATATTATTTTTTATCTTAAAAATAAGTTTACTACCCCAAAAATATAATCCAGCTGAAAAAATGCAAAAAAATATTACAAAATAGCTCAAATTTTCAGTGCAAAAGAGATAGATGACCAATGTGTGTCTCTCTCTTAAGCACTACCACACCGACACACGACGAGACAGCGCAACACACCGTGAAAAAGGCAAGAATGAAGAGAAAGAAAAAGAGAGAGATAAAAGACCAACAAAAAAAACTTTTTTATGATGGGTATTAAAAAATAGTGTTTTAAAACAATGATTAATGATTTCATTTAAAAATAAAGGTAAGGATAAAATAAAAGGTAAAAGAGAGATACAGAAATAGACAGAAGATTTGTGGGAGTCATTTTTTGTGTGCAACTATAAATAGTTTAGAATGCAGGTTTTTAGATACCAAAAATAGAAAAAGTAATTTTGATGAATGATTTTTTTACTGTTAGTTTTAAAGAAATAAACAGACATAAAAAAAGTTGACCAATCAAACGTCAAAGAACATGGAAAATTGTAATTTTGATTTCTCAGAGGGTTAAAAAGATTGAAAAATAAAGTTTAGTTAAAAGTTACAAAATTAAGTAAAGAAAATATCGACTCAAAGATACTGTAAAGATCTAAACTTTTGAAAGCTGAACATGAATCAAATCCCGTCTTCTTTTTTCAACTTCCACAACGGATTTCCTACATCTTGTCAAAGCCAAACTTCCTATTTGAAAAAACAATGAATAAAACTATGATGTATGTTAAAAAAAATAACAAAAGAAAACGAAACTTGTCTTGGAACAAAAAAGGGAAGTAAAACATAAACCCATATTTTCTAAGAATTAACTCCATTCAAGAAACTATTGGCATTTATTAAGCGTGCCTTTTAAAAAAATTTTTCAGTGGCATTTGACGGCTGACAAATATTTTAATGCGGAAAATGGCCAGAGGCCAGAAAAATAAAAAGTTAGTCAGTAAAATAGCTGCTTTGCTCATAAAGAAGCACAACAAAAAAAACGAGGTTTTGTTTTTTTTTCATTCATTCAAGAAACAGAAGGGGACTGAATGGATGCCATTCATTCATGTAGGGTTAAAGGGCACCAATTTTGTTCTTTTTTTTATTCATTGAAAGCTTACGTCAAAAAATATATAGAGAAAGAAGGCAGAAAAGAGAGAAGGAGGTGGCATTTTAAAAGCGAGAGAGGATGCAACTAAAGTAGCTAGCTTCTGTTTTTTCTTTTTAAAAAAAGCAATTGTGTAATTTCTATGTTGGCGGTTGCGGGTGTGTGTTAGAATGCCAATAAATATATGAAAGCAGTCTCGCCGTCATAAAAAAACACAGGCAATTTTTTTTCTTCGTAGAACCACGCCTATATACCACAGAAGCAGCCAGTCAGAAAAAAGAAACTAAAGTGGCATTTTGTGCAACGTCGTTGTGTTTTTTTAAAATTCTGAATGCCGTTACTTTTTTCATATATTTGCAAAAAATAAAACTAAAGTGCCAAAAACGGTCGTTGTTCTCTGTCATCCTTTTTAGTTTTCGTTGAATGACGTGAACGTAAAAATAGAAGAAAAAAGGAGGCAAGGTGGAAAGAAGAAAAAAAGCAGAGAAAAGACGAAAACGACGAAAACAGAAAAGGCAATTTTGAAAAAAAAAGTTGTAAGCAAAAAAAAAACAGAATGAACGGAAATCATATTTTTAAAAGCGCCCCAAATGTGTTTTTTTCTTTGGAAAAAGACATGAATGGAAAAAAAATTTATGAATAAAACAACGGGGGAGTGGATCTTTTGAAAGCCTTTCATTTATTTATTGTTTATGATTACAGAATTCAAAGATGAATTTTTTTCTTATCTCATAAAACAGGGTTTCTCAAATAAATAAAATAAATAATAATATTTTTCTAAAGAAAACAGGGATAAGCTAGCTAGCTTTTACTATTCTTCTAAAATTATACCATTTTGAAATACAGCGAACAAAAAAAATATTGTTAAAGTATCCACAAAATACAGTAATCCAAAAACAGAGATTTGTCGTTTAGGTTTTTGTATCTTTTAAAAACCTTAGTAAGAAAAAACTTTTAATTATTTATTTTCCAAAGGCTACACTGTAACCATTAATTTTTTAAGCATTGTATCTTTTTTTTGTGTTTTTTACCACTTTTTTTCTCCTTCTTCTCCATCTACATACTTTGTATTTGCAGCCCCCATAATTTGGTACTAAATAGGTTTGTGGCATTTATTTTCTTTCCTTTTTTTGAAACAAATTATGACTAATTTTCTTCCCACATTTCTTTTTTTGCCCCTCTCAATTTCTTTTTTCAAAAAGGGGCTATACTTTTTTCTGTTCTACAAAGCTGCTCATTTTCAAAAAAAAACTGCTTTAAAATTAGCACCCCCGCTTTTGCCCAATTTTTTCTTCAATAAAAAATGGATTCATATTTTGGTTGTCTCGTAAAGAAAGAAATAAGGAACCGGAAAGATTTATAAAAATTAAAAAAAACAAAACCATCAGTAATAAATAAGCAAAAGATGATGATAAAAGTTGTTAAAGAATGAATTGAATTGACGTAATTGAAAGATGAAACAATGTCTTTTTTAAAAAAAAAGGAAAAATTATTTTTTTATTCAACAAAAATAAATTTCAGAAGAAAAAAAGATGTCAGAAATCTTTTCACACGAATAAAAAAACATAAGAAACAAGAAGTGAATTATTTATTTTTTTTCACATTTGTAATGGGAATTTTTGACAGAAAAAACGAAAGCGTGTTTTTTCGAAGAACATGGATCTGTTTTTTTGAGAGAAAATAGTAGGCGTTTAGAGATTTGTTAATTATTATTTACTCAGTCTTTTTTTTTGCAAAAGGGGATACGGTAGAATATAATCGTAAAAAAAAGAGAAAAATGCCTGCTGACAGAAAATAATGTAAATAATAAACAAGTTTATCGTGGGATATCTTCTTAGTCATTTGGATGTTGTTATTCTTATGTTAAATTAAATTATTAAATACAATTTTAATATACCCAAGTTTTCCTGTTTTTATATCAAACTTTCGCTTACAAAAAACCTTAAAATCACTTTTTCTTTTTTCCATTCCATCCATCATTCAAAATTGTCAACGTTTTGTTGTTAAAAATTTATTACAAACATGTGATAAATGCCCCATTAATAATCTCTTTTTCACCCAAGAGAAAAAATACATAAATTTAACAAAAAATACCGAATAAACTATTTAAAAATTTTTGTCAGAAAATTCCGATCATAAATCTTTTTTCCTAAAAAACTTACAAAAATATCAAACTTCTTTTTTGGAGAGTTTTTTTTTAAATTTATTTAAAATTTATTCCCAAAAGCATTTTATTATTTTTTAAAATTCTTGGAAAAATTTGGTTAGTGACGCACTTTTTTAAAAGACTTTTCTTTGTTTTTTTAAAAATAAATTTTTGCAAAAAAATATAATTACGTCTCTATTTTCTTCTACGCTGCAAAAACTTTCCTTCTATTTTTGTATGTGGAGGTGGTAAGTATAAAAAATGGACAGAGAAAATCTGTCATTAAATAACGAACTTTAGGTATAAAAGTGCTATAAAACTTAAGTGTTTACTGTAATCCATGGGGGGGGGAGTAATTTAGTAATCAAAGATTTAAAGGGTTGCTTTTTTTAAATAAAAAGTGCTACTATAAATTTATTTTATTCAAGAAGCATATTTCGGGGGATAAACTAATTTTTATTCGTAAAATAAACTTTTGTTTAAATGAGAAAGATACTTATATTTCTGTAAATTTAGAAATTAATTCGTCACATTTATAACAATCATTAATAAACAACAAAAGCGTTTTTCGTTGTTCCATTTTAAATCAGATGAAAAATCCCATTAAAAATATTTTCATTTGCATTTGTGAAAGTTCAGAAAAAGTTTAAACAACTCAATTTTTATGATTGTTTAAAACAATAAAGAGAAATGCACTGAAAAAGGGTGCAACTGTTTTTAGACATTTCGGCGCTTCAAAAACAGCAAAGTTCATACCATAAAAAAATTAGCGCAGAAACAAATCATTTCCTTTTCTTTAATTAACGGTTTTTTTTGATTTATCAAAAAATTGCAATTAAATTAAAAAGAAATTAAATAAAATTGTAAAGTTAAAAAATGTATTAATCAAAAATGACAGAAAAAGATGAAAGATAATGGAACAAAAATTAAAATTGCAATTAAATAATTTCCGGTGCATTTGTTTTTAAGCAAAAAATAATGAATTTTATTTTTGTAAAAAAATTGGGTACAGTAGGAGATTTAATGTTTGGTACTAAGTGCATTATTTGGCAAAAATCCCATAAATATCTTTATAAAATGAAATATTACAAAAACAAAGAAAAACACGCAATCCAAATGGGAATTATATTTCGCAGGTAAAAAAATATATATGAAAGAAATACAATTCTTTGACTTTTGTTTCATTTTTTTGGAGTTTCAATAGGTACTACCGTAACCTTTTCTTAAAGCTATTTTGAAAATCATTCTGATTTAAAGGAATCACTTTTTAACAAAATTTAAAAATCAAATAAAATTTTGAATCTTTTGTATCTCATGTTACTCAAAAACTTAAGCTACTTTAGTTTTGTTGATATTGATCAAAACCTGAACTTTGACAAAAGTTACTAATCCTCTTACAAATGACAAGATTTTTGATGTTTGCTGTCATTAGTAATTACGAATTTGATCACCAAATGGTATTAAAAAATAAAATCTTTCCGTTAAAAAAGATTTGAGTATCTCTTTTAAAAAAGCATTAAAGCATAACAAACAAAGTACCACACTTTTCGCACCGCCCAAAAATAAATGCATTAACGAAACAGGGTAATAATTGTATGATTTTAGTCCCTTGGTTTTACCACGTAATAACAATAATAATAGGGAATAATACAAAATACATACAAAATACATGCTTAGAGAAACCAATTAATTTTCTCTCTTTTTTTGTTTTTTAGGATTACTATAAAATTCAATTTAAAAACAATGGGGGAAAATGCTTTTCATTTTCCCAGAGTTTCAGCTCAAAAGTGCATACAAAAAACAAATATAAAAAAATGAATCATTTGAATGAATTAATTAAAAACAATAAAAAGAGAGGGAAGAAGCCGCTTCGAAAAAAAGAAAAACGAAAGTTTGTATGTTTTTCAATATAAAAATTTATTAATTTGTATTTTTTTTAATAATAAATGAATTCATCAGATTTCTTTATTTTCTTGCTTATTTTAATTGACGTAATTTATTTATTTTTTCCAGTTTTTAAAAAACAAAGGCACTGAAAAAAGTTTGAAAAGTAGCAGAAAAATGTGACGCAACTAAATTTTGCTATTTTTTAAAAAAAATGGAATACAAAAATGTGATTTGTTTTTTTTTTCTTTTGGAAAGAAACATGGGACTTAAAGTTTTACATAATTTTATAAGTTAATTATATGAATATTAGAAAAAAAAATGCAAAAGGATGTTTTAAAATGTACAAAGTAATAAATTTTTTTTAAAAAACCTGCAAACATTCATCTTTTTTTCCCTTTTTTTTTTAAATTTTTAAGATAGATTTGTCGCCTTTTTGTGCAATAGATTCATTATTGTAATTACAATATAATACTAAAACATCTCATTAAGAATTTTTAGGCTTATTTTTCTGATATTTAAAACACCAAAAAACAAGGAAGTTAAAAGACATTGCTGCCGTTTATCGTAGACATCATCATTTAAAGGTTTTTTTTCGAAAAGCTGAAGAAAAAAAGAAGACAACAATGAGATCATAACTCTGCCATATTTTATTTGTCATACATACTTTTTTAAAAAAGATTTAGCGATCATTGAAGATAAAAGTAAATCGAGTAAAATGTCATTAAATGTTTAAAAAAGAATGTAATAAAAAGTAATGACATTGAAAATTTGAAAAGCTTTTTCGACAATTTTTATAAAGGAATTCAAAAACAACAACTGTTGCTACTTTTAGGTTATACAAATTGACCTTTACGAAATGAGCAATAAACTACAAAAATTATATTTTTTTAAAAGCAACATATCAAAAAACCCCCCTCTTTTATTTTAAACTGAGTATAATCCATAAAAACCAAAAGTCAAATTTATTTTAGACTCTTCCCCCATGACTCAAATATTAATTATTTTTTGTTACTCCAAAATGACCAAAAAACACATTGTCTTGTTTTTATTTCAGACGTGTTTCTGTTTTTTAAGTACATTTTTGCAGCAACTTTTTTCAAAAAAAAAAAGTCATAAACAAATTCTGTAAATTTTTTTCTTGGAATTTTGAACGACTTTTAAAGCAAAAAGATAAGAAACTCCAAAGATACATCATTTTTGACTTTAAAAATTGTAAAAGTCAATCACTCAATTTTTTTTTAGAATTCCATTAGCAGTTTTGCGTCAAACACACCTTTTTAATTCTCTATGTATCCTTTTTATCCCTCTCCCTTTGGAAGGAGTGAAGGAAAGGGGGGGGGGGGGGGGAATTAATAAATGTAATCTTTATTCTCCTATATTTTGCTTATCTTTGTTGGCAAAAGAAAAGGGGGATATTTGTTTGCAAAAAAAATTATTATTTTAAGCCGAAACATGCAAAGAAAAATAAACATTTAGCTTCCATTTTTCCATGAAATTTGTTACGTCAAAAGGCCAAAAACGGATCATAAATAAAAAGTTTTTGAGTAAACTTTTTTGATCTTTTTTGTTTTCCTTAGAATTTTTTTTCCTCATTCCATTTATTTTAGAAAAGTTGAATCAAAAAAGGTAAAAAAATATTGGAGTAAACTGATTTAAATGTAAATATATATTTTGGTTGTTTATTTTATTGTTGTAAGAAATATTTGTGTATTTTTAAAAGTTCAAACAAAAGACAGACAATAGTAGAGAAAGAGAAAAGATTGAGTGCAACAAAGTACGGAATTTACCTATAAAAAAAGGGATAATAATAATGTCCTGATCGTAAATAGTTCTCATTTCCTGTTTAAAATTTAATAGGGTGCTAAAAAAAAGTGAGAGAAGATAATAAAAAAGCTAAATCCTCTCATGGGATTAAGCATTTATATTATTGATCTTCAAATTTGAAAAAAGAGAACATCGGTCAAATTAAATCAAAATTTAAAAATGCACAACGAACCTTTATTGTTGAATCTGGCACAGTGTTGGGATGATTTTCTTGTGAAGATGTGGAAGAAGTCTAAAATGGGGGATAATGTTTAGTAAATATTCAACAAAAGCCTTTTAGATATAATTTAATCCCTCAATTTTTAAACTTTTTACATCACTTTTAATGAACACCTTTTAAATTTTTAGCACCTTTAACATTTTACATACATTTAAAAAAGCAGCAGAAAATTTTTTACGTTGTTTTTTTACTTTAAAATTTTAATAAAACATTAAACTTTCGTATGAAATTTATATTGATTTCAACCCTCCCTTTAATGCCGAAATAAAATAAATTGAATAAAAAAAGATAAATAAATTATACTTTTTTGCAAATTTGCCGCTTGCAAAAGCAAGTAATAAAAATAATATATTTAAGAAGAAAAAAATAAAGTCAAAAGAATTTTAGCAATGAAGGAAAAAATATTTTTTGCTTCTAATGCTTTAAGAATGAAATCAACACCAAAAGATTTTTGAAGAAATTTTTGGGGAAAGCAAGATTTTAAGAAAATCCAAAGTTTAAACAAAAGAAATTTTTGTGCCAAAATACTACCCAAAAAAACTAAAATAAGAAATATGTATTTAAAGTTTAGTGAAGCTATAATGCAAGAAAGATAAAAATTTTCAGAGACTTGAGACACTATAAAACAATAATAATAAAAAATAATTTCAAACCTCACTATTAAAGACATCTTCTTTTGGACTACAAAATGCCATGCAAATATAATCTTTTGCAATTAAAAAAATTTTACATGGATTATAAAATTTAAATTTAGAAGAATAATTATTATTTGTCGCAGCTTTTATATGACTATCCGGGACTTGACAATACGGTAATTCTGAATCCCAAAAATTATCAGACGACAAGTTTGTTGATGGTTCTTTTGTTGAACAAAGCATAACTTTCGTTTTTTCGTGGCGGGAGTGTCCTTTCTTTTGTTATTTTCTTTTTTTGGAACACTTTTTTATGGCACAAATTTTTTTATACAAAAGAAATGGAATAATAAATAAAAAATAATAGCCTTCTTTTTTTGATGACGTCTTTCCTCTTTTCTTTTCTCTTTTTTGGTATTTAAAAAATAATGATAATATTTGTAAAAAAGATATTTTTTTTACAAAATAAAAGAGAGAAAAAATGAAGACGAATTTGATTCGAAAAAAAATGGGAAGGCTTCTTTTTTTCAAATACATTCATACACGTTTTTTTGTAATATTCCATTTTTTCCATGGAAGAAAGAATCGGGAAAAATGTAAATAAATAATAAAAAAGGGAAAAAGAAAGATTTTTTTGAGTTTTATTGAATCCGAGAAATGTATCCATGATTCTTTCTTTCTCTGTATGATACAGCCTGTATCCACAATAAAAAAGGGAGATGAATCAAGTAAGAAGAATAATATTCGGAAAAGAAAAAAGATGAGAGGAAAGCAAAATATTTAATTTTTCGTTGTTTAAATAAATAGTTTTTTTTTGATTTGGTCAGTCTTTTCTGTTACGTAATGTTTTCCGCTTTTTACAATATTTTGAGAAGGGGTTTTTTGATTTAAAAACTATAACAATCGGTAAATTGAAGTTACAGATTTATCAGAAAATATATGGAAACTTTTATAATTCTGCTCTTGATAAAGAAATTTTGAAGACAAACTTATGTTGTCCTTTACAGTAAAATAACTGCATTAAACTTTTAAATCAAAAAATATGTCTAACAAAAAATTTCAATTTCAAAACATCTTCTTTTCTCTATTGTTTCAAGCTTCCCAAACAAAATATATCGATTAAATTCATAAAAAAAAACATAAAATTTACTTACACCTGGTTTCATTGGTAAATAATTCGATTTTAAATAAAACAAAAGCGATGTTGATCCAAAAACAAATGAAATCATTGAATTTGTTTTAAAACAATCAACAAAAAAATTTAATAAAATAAACGTTGATCTTCTTTTTATGGACTCTCTTCCTTTATCGTTTTCTCTCTCTATTTTACATTTATTTGATTTTTTGTTTTATTTTTTCAGGTGAAACAAAAGAGAGGGAAAAAACACAGAATTGAACAAAAAAGAGAAAGAATGAAACATTTTTCGTTTTTAATAAATGGGGAGGTTTTGGAAAAAAATTGACAAAAGCGTCGTCATCAAAAAAAATATGAAGGCAGAAAAAAGGGATTAAGCATTTTTTTCAAAATTATTATAAATTATGTTTTAAAAAAGGTGACAAAGGTTTTATTTAAAATAATTTTATTTAGTCCCGATTATTGAAAATGTGAGTTTCATCAAAAAAGGTCAAGTGATTTCTTAATGGTTTTTGTAAGTTTAAGTTGAATAAATTAAAGTAAAAGTAATAATTTTAACTCATATATTATCTTAATATTAAAGAAGGTTTAAAATGTTTAATACCGGATAACCTATGAAAAAAATCAAACTTACTTTTCCATTAATTTCTGTCCAAGAATCTTTGACATTTTCAAGAACTCCATTGGCAATGGCAATATCGAATGGATCTGCTAATGGAGCTAATGGCATGATTTTTTCTTGCTCTATAAACTGAATTCAAGATATTAACTTTTGGAGTATTGAAAGAAATTCAACAATTAAATGTATCAATAATATTCGAAGAAATAAGAAAAACAAAACAGTTTTTGTTATTAAAAAAACAACAAAAACCGAAAAATAAAACCCGTCAACAAATAAAAATGGAGAAAGCCAAAAATAGGAAATTAAAAAAAAAGAAATGTAATGTTTGAGAAAACAAAAAATAGACAAAACTGAACTGAAAAAAGTCAAAGTAGACAAATCAATTTCATTCAATCGTTTTTGTTTGTGGCCAAAAATGGAAATGTTTATTGTTTTTGTTGGGTAAAATTAATAGGGTTTTTTGCTATTTTTGTTTAAATGAATATGGACGATTAATAGAATGTAGAGTTTGGATCAATGTGTAAATAAAGAAAATTACCACAATAAAAAATAAATATTCCATACTTTCAAATAAAATAGTAACATTCCGAAAAAACCTCTATCAAAATAGTGCTATATTTAAATATATCAATTTTCTTTAGAACTCTTTTTTGTATTTTTAAAATGTAAATACAAAAAGAACCTATTTGATATAGTTCATATTCAGCGAAAACTGCCACAAAAAGCCTATACATAAAAAAGTAATAAGACTTAAAAATTAATCCAACTTTTGCCAAAAACTTAATTACTTTTTTTCTTTACTAAGTTCTAACAATTTTTTTTCATTATTATAGCATGAAAAATTTAATTCCAAAGAGAGATCGTTTTAGTTATTTTGCCCAAAAAAATGGAAAAAAAGTATTCTGCAAAAAAAAGTAGAGTCTCTGAAAATATTACTTTGGCAGCTGCAAAATTATTTTTTTTCTTTCCTATTCGACATCAAAGAACTTTTCTTTCTTTTTCTTTGCAGCGGCGAAAATTAATAATAAATGAAACAACTGAGACTTTCATTTTCTTTCATTTGAATTTTTATATTACGTATAATTTATAAAAAAACAGAAAAAAAAATAAGAACACAGATAAAAAAACTTTCGTTAATTGTTTCAAACTGATACTAAAATTTATCAAAAAAGAAGGAACAGGAAATTACAGTTGAAATTTTACACAAAAGTTATTTCTGATTTTTGATTTAATGTTTCACGTGATTAAATGATAGGATGAAAAAAAAGTACAGGAAAAACTATCCCAAGAAAAAAAGATAAAAGTGTTTTGTAATATCCGTATTTTATTTTTTACAAGTTTTTTTAAAATACAAATCTGTGTGAAAACAAAAAGGCAAAGTTCAAAGAAAAAAGAGGAGGTATAAATGACTATTGTTTATTAAACAAAAAAAGTATTATTTGATAAAAAAAACAGCACTGGTTTATAAAATCTTACTAAAAAAATCGTTAAGAACAGTAACTATCAAAATAAGCGAGAAATACTAAAGCGAAATCAAAATCCTAGATATCATTAAATCGTCATATAAAATTAAATAAATGCTATATTTATTTTTTATAGCAAAAAATAGCTTCAGGAAGACAGATATTCACGTCAAAAAACATTATATGAAAAAACTAAAGAAGGAAAAAACAGTTTTTAACATTTTCAAAAAGGCCGTCGAATGTATTATTGATTATCATTGTTTTGTTATTATAATTCTGTAATAACACTGAATAATAATAATAGCATTGAAAAAACATGGAACAAAAAAATATATTTAATTCTTTTAAAAAAAAGCATTTCAGTTAAAATTTTAGTGACGTGATAAAAGCAAAGAAAAGTGTTTTTAAAAAAAAAGGGGTGATTGAATTTTATAATATAAAATAATCGACTATAGTGAGGGGGTAGTGGCTTTATATGAGATGGATTACTAAAATTATAATACTTAAATCTGCTTTATGTAAATTTAAATATGACTCAATTTTAGCAAGGCATTTAAAAAAAGCTTTTTGGAATTGGAGAAATTTTTTCTGCTAGGAAGAAAAAGCTCCATTTTTGGTGGTACTTTTATGTTTGTTTTTAGGAATCAAAACACAATGGAGAAATGCTAACAGATGTTTTAATAATGTCACGTTAAAGAGAAAACAAAAACCCTGGCAACAAAACTTCAAAGTTTTTGAATTTAAAAAACAAAAGTTTAAAAGTATTTTACGATTGTTAAATTTCATTGTTTCCCTATTTCATGTAAAAATTTAAATAAAGGAGCCGAAAGTAAAAGGTTCTGCACTTTGACCGCAGAAAATAATTAGTCTAAGAAAAAGCCAAAATCGATAGACCGAAAAAGATTAAATTTATTAACAACCGCGGTTGCAACCACATTTACTATTTAAGTAATAACAAAAAGGGGCTTTCAAAATTCAAAGTACGCTTATTTGTTGCTTTAAAAAAGAGATAAAACAAAGATCAAAATTATTACTCCAAAAAATGCAAGTAAAAAAAGGAGGCAAAAATATAAATGTTTAAAAAATGAATAACTAAATAATCTTTCCACAAATAAGATTTAAGCTTAAAACTGCACTTTTAGTTTTCAGTATAAAATAGGATAAAAGTTTTTTCTTATTTAAAACATGGATAAAAAAATGGATGTATTAATTATAGAACAATGGAAAAATCCTAAATAGATAAAAATGGAAATGGAAAAAAGGCGAAGGCATTGAAAACCCCCTAGAGGATTTAAGACAAAAAAAAGAAGTTTCGAAAATTTCAATTTTGTCATTTTCTATTTTTTTTTCTTTGACCTGGCATCTGCCAAAAACGACTGAGTATGCCATTTATTTTATCGACGACCAAAGAAGAAATAGAAAGGAGAAAAATAGGGGGAAAAGAATATAAACGTGGTCAGAAAAAAACATAAAACGAGTTTTATTTTGTGCCCCCTAAAAGGGAAGCAAACGCAACTGAAACAACCTCCCAACAAGCTGAAGGCAACAAGAGCGAAGTCACAGTCAAAGAAGTCTTTAACAATAATATTGCAGAAAAAAATACACAGCTACAAAGGCATTTTTCTACGTTTTTTTTTCTAAGCACACTGTTATTCTATTTTTGTTGTTATTTTTTTGCGTAAGACATTTTTTGGCTTTTGGCTAACCTTGAATTGTGCCGTTGCCGTCTACCGTTTAGCCAAAAAGTGAAAACGAAGATATAAATGCCCTCCATTTTTCACGTTTTTTTTCAAACACCAAAATTGGGCTTTCAGACGAAAAAAATGGGTGGAAGGAAGGAAAGAGGAAAAGTGAAAATACATTTTTTAAAATGTTTTTTCATGAAAAACAGACAGAAAAAGCTTTAAAACGAAAGAAAAAAGTGAGGGAAAAGAAAGAAGTTAATGAATTTTTATTTTAAAAGCATTTATTTCAATATATAAATCACTCAGACGTTAAAGCTTGACAAAATTAAATTATCTAAAATACATAAAAAAAATTGAATACATAATTTGGAATTCTTAATAAGCCATTAATTAAAAAACCATTTTTTTTTGGTAACAACATGAAATGTTCAACATTTTTTAAATGAAAACAAAACTGAAATAGCATTTTATTTTCTGACGTTCAAAGTAACCCTTTTAATGCTGATTTTCGTGCTTATTGTATTTTTTAAAGCTTTTCTAAAAGTTTTTCTAAAGTTTGATCAAAGCTTTCGTTTACAAACATACAAATGAATTAAATATTAATGCAGGAAATAAGTTGAATGCAAACAACTTATGATGCTCCTCTGTTTCCATTAGAAACCTCCAAAAAAATATATTCAAAAGTAAATGCGTTTTGTTAAACACCGAAAATTTAGAGAACTTTAGTAAATAGGGATTATGTTTTACCAAAGCTTTTTTGTTTTTAAGGTATTATTTTTGGATAAATATGGGTAAACGCTGCTTTATTAAAAAAAAGAGAAACCCAAAAGCAAAAAAATGTGTAAAATTAAACGGCAAAAATATATGCTCTATGTATGAAATTTAGCAAGTACATCTTTTTTCACAGAAATCTATTTCTTTTGTTTTAACCTAAGCCAGCCAGCTTTGATTCGTAAAAGTAATATAAATGGAAATATAAAAGAAATGGATTCATTTTAAAATCTTTTTTCTATTTATTCAAGTTTCATCGGAAGAAAAGTTTCAAATTCCATATAAAAAATAGCAGAAGAAAAACCCATTTAAATCCCTTTTCACTTGAGCTTAAAAGAATAGAAAGCAAAAAATATTTCGAAGTAAACAAAAAAAAAACAGAACGAGGTGTTTAATTCTAAAATCTGAAACGTAAAAAAACAAAACTAATTTTGAAGAAATGTTTCCAGTATGACTTAAAATTGTTAAAATAAAAAGAAAAGTGGTTGTTTTTTCCGTTAAAAATAAATATTCTGCAACAATTTTTTTTATTTTCTAACCTTTATTTTTTATGCATGCTTTTTGTATGAAAAAAGTGAAAGCTAAAGTATTTCAATCAATGTAAACATGAAAAATATAAGCATTTTTTCTCCAAACATTTTTCTTTGATATTTATTGTCAACGCACAAGAAATAAGAAAAGAACATTTGTTTTTTAACAATAGATCGTCAAAAGGTTTTGAATGAAACATTTGTTGTAATTATTCCAAAATATAAAAATGTGGCAAAAAAAATGTTGCATATATCAATTATGTAATATGATCGTCTGTTATAATCAAAAAGCCTGAAAGATACCTGTTAGATTTTACTTGAAGTTGATGTGACATACATACATATCCCAGAATTTTTATTGTTTTTAAAATGGTATAAAATAATTTCTTTTTGGGATGTTAAATAATTTCGAAAGTCAAATTTAATACATTTCCATTTCTTTTTATAATGTAATTTTGCGCTGAATTATTATTTTCGGTATCAATTTATTGATTAAAATGGATATTATAATCTCAAAGAAAGTACATAATAGAATACGGTACCCTTTGAATTATACAAGAAAAAACATCGTATTATTTTTCATTGAATTTATGAAAAATATTACGATGGTTTTGGAATTGATAAAAAAACTTTAAAATTTTTTTGATTTCTTTCAAAAAAACAACAGGCTTTGAAATGAAATTTTTATCTTTTTGTAAAAAAATCGTCATCAAATTATTTGCAAAAAAACTGAAGAATATACGTAAAAAAAACAAATTTTAATTCTATTTTAAACTTTGTTTCTAAAAAAAGACGGCACTTTAATGTTTTCCTTCTCTTCTGTTTTTCAATGACGTAGTTTCGGCGACTTTTAAGAAATATTATTCCCGTGAAAATTTTTGCTTTTTGAAATTCAATGACTCAAAAAATTATTCCCAGAGAAAAAAAAAATACGGAGTATAAAAAGCTGACGATGTTTTGACAAAAAAATAGTTTATTCTTTTTTATCAAACTTTAGATAGTTCATTTATGTCTTTTTTCAAATATTAAAACTGATTAAATAAATTTTGAATGATTCATTGTCGGAAACTCTTTAATGAAAATTACGAAACTTTTTTTTACGTCAAAATCCACTTGAAAAACTCCTAAATTTTTAAAATAATGACGTTCCTCGCATTTGCTGTTTCATTTTTAAAAAATTATTCATCCATGTTTTTTTCCACTTGAGTTTAAACATTCAAAAGGGGATGATGACCTTCACAAACGATCATCATTACTTTTGTTCGTGTGTACAAAAAAACTCCACCCTCTACTTTTTTTTATTGCAGCAAAAAAAACAAAAATAATCGATTGGAAAAAAATCATCAAAGATGACTCAGCTGCTGTTGCATTGCTTCAGTGTCGACTTTATTTCTTTTTCTTTTTTTTATTTCTAAAAACACTTGAAAATGTCTAAAAAAATTTTCGTTGAATTTGGCGGAAAATTTTTTGCTTTAAATACAAACGTAAAAAATTAGAAATCGTAAAAGAAATGACATTGATGGAATGTTTCTTTTGAAGAAAAAATTTACGTGTTTTCCCTCAATGTTTGGTGCAAAGCTTTTACGTGATAGTAAAGTTGTTTATTTCTCGATTGAAAAGCAATTTTTTCGTACAATTTTTAATGATCTTTAAAAATCTCCAGAATTTAGCATTGAATTTTTCAAGTTTGTTTTTTTTTTCAAATAAAATAATTTGTTTCCGTTCGTTCATTGATTTTTTAAAAGTTGAACAAAGTGTTGGCAAAATTAAATCCTAATGAGACTTGTTTTCAGCAGCAAAGCAACTGCTTAAAACACGTCTCCTTATGAACTTGAGAAACTTCCACATTGCCTTTTTTCAATGTATGACACAATGATTATGTATCGTCATCTTTTGGTTTTTTCATTTTTTATATCAAAACTTTTAGAACAACTGAAAAAATCTTCTGTATTTTTTTTAACAAAAATTGATAAATTACTTTTTTATCACTGTTTTTGAGTTAAAACTTTTTTGATATGTAAAAGTATTGTGTAAGCAGTGGTATCAACGCAGAGTACTCGAAAATACAAAAAATGAGCTGAATGGGTGATAAGGGTTGAGTCTGAGGTAAAAAAAATATGCTGTTTACAATGAAATATTTTATTTTTGTTCATTTGGATTCTGAAGTCTTCAGAATCCGGATTCTGAATTTTTTTGGCGTTTGTGAAAATAATTTTGATATATATGTAAAAAAGTGGGGGGATTACGACAAAATACTTAGTTTTTGATAATACAGAAGATAACTGAGGCTCGGGGCTTGAAAACGGACAAAAACCAAGTATTTTGTCGTAATCCCCAATTTTTTTTTTTGAATCCTTGAAACTTATTTTATTAGATTCCCCATATTCGATTACCCCAAATCCTTATTTTAAAAATCGTTAAACGCATAAATCATATTTCCGGATTCTGATTCCGAGATTCTGAAGCCAGATCATATTTTGAATCCTCACCATATATTTCATCGTGATCACCATATTTTTTTACCCCTGATTCATTTTTTAAACGTTGTTCAACGGAAAAATCGTATTTTGGGATTCTGAATCCGGCCTTCAGAATCCTCGGAACCCAATATTTAAACTTCATTAATATCATATACTTCGTTATTAATAAATTACAAGCATTTTCTTTACATCAGAATACTGTCAATGGTTTTTTAAAAAATGGTTTGATCTCGGACTTTACAGAGTTTGGTATTCAGAATCCTGAGAATCTGAAAAAGCCGAGAAAATCCCAAATCATTTATATTATGTCAGAAGAATGTCTTGGGGACCACAACAGATAATATTAACCTTTTAAACACATATATTCTATTTTTATTTTAGCTCGTTCATCAAAAATTTTCAAAAATACTAGTCCCGCCGCGAAAATGCTCCAGAATCCTGTGAAATTTTTAATGTATTACAAAAAGCGTCATCGCACCTTATGAATGAGGTCACAGGCTACCTTCATGCAAAATTTCAGATTTTTTGAGGCCTTTATTTCAAAATGCCATCAAAAAAACCAGCGGCAAAAACTTATGGAACGACCTGATACAATGTGCGGCGATACTTTGATTCCAAGCGCATGCGATTTTCGTGGGAGAATTTTTTTCAGTCGCAAATCTTTTCGCGAGAAGAGCGCACATAAAAAGCGCATGCGCTGGAATCAAAGTATCGACGGGTATTGTATCTTAAAAAAATTCCCCGTTGTTTTTGTGCATCTTGTCGTTGACTATGTTCGTGCAAGCTAAACTTTATCCTTACCTATCGATTTCTTAAAGTTTCAAAAATACCTGTAAGAAAAGTCACTCGAAAACAAAATTTTATTTGTAATTTTAGTTTTTTTATTCATTCGGAAATGTGACATATCTTTCTTTTTTCTGTTAAACATAAACTAACGTTTCGTTACAGTATATTTTTTTGACAAATAACATTTTGTAGGTTTCTCATGGCGTTATGATCATGAAAAAATAATAATTATTTCCATCAAATGCTCAAGATCTTTTTATTATCATTTGTTCGTCAACTTTAAATCCTGCAACATGTTTTTTATTATGTCCCTGCCTTCTTTTGCATATCTTTTTTAATTCCTTTGTTGCTTCAACTTATCACTATTAATGCTACAAAATCTTTGTTATTTATATACGGTAGCTATACCAGATTTTTAATTCTTTTTTTTGTTGTACTAATTAAAATTTACAAGTATTTTATTGTTTCCTTTGTTTTGTAAAAGGTATTAATCATTCCTAGAGTTGTAATTTTTACTGATTTTCTTTTATAAATTATGTTTTTAAAAAATAAATGTACGAAATAAAAATGATAGTTTTTGCATTAAAAATTTGAATTTTAATGACGGTTTTAATGCTTTTTAATATGAAGAATTTTTGTATGGGAGCGCGCCCTTTATAAAAGAGTTCTTCATATTGTACAGTAATGACACCAAAAGAACATTTTTCCAAATTAACTCAAAAACATCATTTGTATTGAATATTTTATTCACAGTAATATACAAAATCCAAATAATAGAATAGGAAAAGCTGGCACAAAAGATACTACAAAATTATATATATATTAATATATAGTTATTTCTTTTTTCGCATCATAAATGCTATCAAAGCTTGTTCACATTCTTTTGAAACCCATCGATCACGTAAAATTGCGGATTCATGTTCATTAACTTTGTGTAAATTTTCACGATGAACATCACGAAGGACTTGTTTATTGACTTTTAAAGCTTCTGGGGGAAGTTTAGCATATTCAGCAATTCGACGATTACATTCATCCATGAAAGTTGAAACTGGAAAGACTTCATTAACCAAATTCCTTTCACATGCTTCTTCTGCAGTTAACTTTCGACCAAAAAGAAGGAATTCAGACGCCTGAAAAAAAAGAGTAAGCATAAAAATCCAACTTAAAGTTTTACTTTTGCATGTCCCATTAAATATGGAAAAGTATATGTTGAAGTTCCTTCAGCAGACTGTGCAAGTGAAACAAATGGAGTACTGAATGTTGCAGTATCAGCAGCCCAAACAATATTAAATAATGGTAATAAGGTGACAGATATTCCAACGGCAGGTCCATTAATTAAACCAATAATTGGTTTATCAAAATCAATAAAAGCAGCAACATAACGTTGAAAAAGTTCTCTTGCTTGATCAGCCATTTTTTCTTTTCCAACTGATGCTGCCTTTTCAAAATTGGATAAATCATTTCCGCTACAGTAATATTGACCAGCACCTATAAAACTTGTAATTTATGTATGAAAATCAAGGTCGCAATCTCACCAGAAAAAACAACAAATTTAACATCTTTATTTGCAGAAGCTTCTTCAAGAGCTTTAACGATGCCATTGTACATATCAAAAGTTATAGCATTGAACTTCTTTGGGCGATTAAATTCAATTCGACAAACATGATTTTCCATACTAATCTTTAATCCATCAACTCCACCCGTTTGTGCCGTACCAGATCCAGCTGAATCTCTAAAATCAAACAAAATTTAATGTTTTTTTTAAAGAAACAGCTTACACTTCACCACCCTTTTCTGCAGCAAGTAAACCTTCAACAACTTCAACATATTTCTTTTGTGCTTCAGAATTTGTTAAACCTTTCAAGCCAGCCCATGCATCCCATTTTGCTCTTTCAACAAACTTCACCATTGATGGTTGCTTTCCTTGAACATCTCCAGATGTTGCCTATAAATTTTCATATAATTACTATAAAGAAAAATATTAAGCAAACCTGTTTAAAAAGTGCATAAAGTTGTAATTTTACATCATTATCAGGAGATTCTTTTAGCTGCTTAACATTTTGTTGTGCTGCTTCAAACTTGGATGCATAATCAGATGAATAAAATCGAACGGAAGTTGAAAGTTGCTTTGAATAACGAAAAATTGGAGCAATTCGAAACATACTTTTTTTTGTCTTGAATTTTTATTCCAGCTCTCAAATCAACGCAAGAGATAAAATCCAAAAATAAATGTAAATGCGTATCGAAAAAGGGGAATGAAAAAAAAATAGTCAAAGTTTCTTTTTCCGGTTCAAATTTTTTTTGCTGCGTTTTGTTTGTTCGTTCAATACACAAATATTGTAGTCTGAATTAAGTTACTACAAATGTAGTGCAACAAATATTTAAAAACGTTGTTATCTGAGGTGAGATATAACTTATCTCTTTTGTAAAACTTCAAAAACTGTAATATGATTTGTATCGTAATATTTAAAAAGAAAACAAATTATTTTATTGCATCTTCTGAAATTTTGATCTATTTTTAGGCAAAAAGTGCCAAAAAAATTTGTGAAAAAATAAATAATTTTGTACATAAAAAATTGCAAACAAACAATTAGTTTTTAAATTCTAGTTATTAAAAACTTTGACATTTTTTAAAAGAAAAATCAAAAGTAAAGTACATCTTTAAATAAACAAAGGGCGGCGATATCACTTTAACTTAAATATAAAAAAACAAACAAAACAGATGCACTCTGTTATTTCAAGTTTTAATGCTTACATCAAAAATCACATACGTGATAACAAAAAAAGTAGTTAAATTTTTATTTAGTTTTTTAATCTGTTACATATTCGAATAATATTATGCATTCCCAAAAAACTGTAAGTATTTTTGGAACAAAAATTACAGTAAAATATTGTTTGTTTTTTGGTTGAAAAATTTGGATTTGAAACAAAATGGGAAATTGATCAAACTGTTTTTGCTGTTGGAAATCGCATAAAAACTGATATAAAATTTGTTGAAGGTTTATCCGGAGTTAAATGGTATTTAGAATGTAATCCCGATGAATATGGATACCGTAGTACAACAAAATATATAAGCTTTTATTTTCATATTGATTCTGAAAAAAATGTTGAAGCAAAATTATATTTTCAATGCAGTAATGAAGAAGAAGATTGTATTCAAAATAATAAAATATGTTTATATTGCTGAACAATTTTTAGGTCGATATAATAGTTGCAGCACGGGACATAAAAAAGTTGAATTACGACAAATTCCACATGATGAATTTTTTAATCCATTAAAATATTTTATTTCTGGTGGAAAAGTTTTGGTTGGAGTTTATGGATCATTTTCGTATACGGAAAAACAGACAAATTGTTATTCAATGATTTGTAATCCAAAAGAATTGAACGAAAAACTTCTTGAAAAATTACATTCAGATTTTGATATTTTTGTTGGGAATGAAATAATTAAGGTAAACAAGAAAATTCAAGAAATTAAAATTAGGGGTGATTAATTTGTGCAATTTGTTTGTTTTTTTGCATATTTTGCAGGTTTCAAAACTTCTGCTATCAACTGAATCGGATGTTTTTGAAAGAATGTTTGAAGCAAATTTTACCGAAGCTCGTGAAAATAGAGTTGAAATTCATGGTTATATTTTTGACACTGTAAAAAATGCCATTGATTATTGCTATGGAAAAAATATTTGTGAATTTTTAACGGATGAAGAAAATGCAATTGAACTTTTACTTTTTACAAATCAATATAATTTTATCACTTTAAAAGTTCGTAAAATTGTAAACATTATTTTAAATTAAATTTTAGCCAAAAATGGAAAAGTATTTTATATCAAAGCTTTCATTAAAAAATATTGAATTATTTGTGGTAATTTCTGATAAAGCAAACGCAATGGAACTTCGCCAAACGTGTGTTAATTTTGTACAAAATTTATTTAATACAGATCCAAAATGGCCAAATGGAGAATTGCCAGAATTTGATCCAAAATTTATGAGAGATGTCATTTCACGAGCTTTAACAAAGAAAATATAAAAATCATTACTAAATTTGAATTTAAAGTCCTTTTAAATAACTCTAAAATGCCTATGTTAAATTTAAAAATTTTAACGATTTCTATGGCAATAAGTTTAAAAATACTAAATTTTTAATGTTTTATGGATAAAAAAATTTAAATAGCTTAAATTTTATCTTTTTGTAATTCATTACTGATATTTGAATGACGAATAATTGTTAAAAAGCATGTATAAACAAGAATAACCATTGAAACATACAAAACTCGAAATCGTGGTGGAACAAACCAAAAATTGATTAACTGAGATGGGGGCCAAACACAGAGATCCAACTGAAGTCACTTTAATTTCAGTTAAACACAATTTTTAAAACAAACCCTTAAAACTTTAAAGAAATTGTTTTTATATTCATTGAATGCTTTCTGAATTGAATGTCCTTCAAGAATTGCAATTCCACCAATAAAAGTTACAGTAAAGACTGGAGAAACTGAAAGATCAATTGCAACCTTTTTGATTAAAACTTTTGGCAAAGGTTTTATTGTTGAAATAATTAATCGACGATCAAGCCATTTATACCAAAAATGATTCATTGGACCATGGAGAAGGCCAATCGATGAAACTCTTACTGTAAAAAAATGTAAAAAAAAAAGTCAAGGTAAGAAAAAAATCTTATTACCAATTCGTTTAAAATCAATTCCATTTTTATCAGTTAATTGTGCAATAATATCAGCGATTCCATAAATTCCACAAATTGTTAAAGTATTTGTTGTAAGCAAATTTTTTGGGTTGTAAGCTTTATCAATAAATTTCTGCAAAAAGAAACTATTATCTGTTAAAAAATAAAATCGTTACTTTAATTATCTCCATTTCTGATTAATTTTTGTCGAAAATGTTGAAATAATTTTTAGCAAAAAACTGCTTTTTCAAAGTTCCGAAATTTCACGCAATTGAAAGAAATTAAAGAAAAGTCATTTTGTGAGCTTCATGAAAAAAAGCGAAGAAGCGACACTTTCGTTAAAATTATAGCCCTTTCCCATGAGAGAAAGTTAACTAAAAAAACTGCAACAACTAATTATTTAAAGAAAAAAAGATTGTGAAACGAAGATACTTTAAGAAAATTAAAATATTTTTTATTGTTGCTTTTTCGTAAATTACATTCTTTAAAATCGTATACAAATTATATTTGCTTCATGTGATTACTGTATAATGAATATTTTTGTTTTCAGATTTATTTATTTAAATTTATACCTTTTAAAAATGCCAATTATGAGTTTAGAAAAAATTATAAATCTGTTGATTCATTTATAAAAGGTTTCACATTTTACCCTTTTTTTCTCAATGAACTCAAAAAATCTAGCAACCTGTTTTTTCTTTCATCCTTTTTCTATGAGCACTTCCGACATCGACAGCAGGTGGTTAACGCGTCATTTTTCTGGAATATGGAAACAGTAGTAGTCATTAAAGCAATCTCTCCCGCTCCGTTATAGTTTTTTATGATCTTTTTTGGGTGGTTGCTAGGGTTTACCTTCTTTCTTTTTTTATTGCCATCGAAAAAGAAATGTCGCGATCAAAAAAAAAGATGAAGCTGCATTTGACAGAAAAAAATAAATTCAAGGTAAGCTGGCAGGTGCGGGAATGACAAAAAGCTTTAAATAAAAGAGAGACGTTTTGTTTTTAAACACATTTTCAAAAAAAATAATAAAGATATAATTGGCCATTTAATAACAAAAGATGACCGTTCAATGACCTTGGAAAAAAAGCTTGAAATATAAAAGCAGGAAGCCAGATTTGGACCAAGGTTACCAACGATTTGTGACAAAATTTTTTAAAATAATAATCAATTATTAAGTCTCATGTGAAACAATAGCATCTTATCAATTTATTTTTATTTTGTTATTTTAATAACAAATTATTCAAAATATGCTAGTAGAAAAGTTTAATAAATGAAATTTGCAACACAGAGCATCTTTATTATGTTGAAATAATCCGTTAATAGTTTTAATGGAAGAGGATCATGAATTTTTTTGATCAAAGAAACGCCGCAATTTTAAAAAGCATATTCATTGTTCAAACAAACAAACATTCACCGCAAAATCAAATAATGATTTTCTTTTTTGTGCGATTTCGGAGATGCATTGTTTGCTCAAGCTTGGATTGTGGCATTCTTACTCAAAACAGACAAAAAGTTTGCGTCCGTTAAATTAAATTTGAAAAATGAATTCTGTTTCAGCTTCTGCAAACTCTGTCAATCGAGGACGTTCATTGTCGATTTGTGTAAATCATTTATATAAATATGTTAAATGTGCAAAAATCAGTAAGTGATAAACACATATTTTAATTCTATCACCAAATTTCCTTTCTTATTACAAAATATCTTTCTTTGGTAATCTTAAACATTTTATTTTCAATTTAATATTTTTTTTAAATAAAAAAACAACTCATTCATTAATCTTTTTTTTTCTTTTCTTGAACCTACAATTAAAATATTCTTCATTTTTTCTCGCAATTGTTTTAGCACAAAAACCGGATGTTGCTTCACCTGTTTTTGCTGCGTATTTAAAATTCACCCTTTTTCTCGATGTCCTTATTTTTGAAAGAACTGTGTTTCGGTTTCGTTGCCAATCGTTTGTCTGCTTATATTTTTTAATATTCGGCGGTCATTTTTTTGGGTGGCGTCAAATAAAAAAAAGAAGAAAGAGCCAGTTGAGTCGGACACTTAAATCACCTTTTTTTTAAAAAAGTCATAAATAAATGGGCAGAAAATTTTTGTAAATATTTTGATTGTGTTTTGATATGTAAAGTTTTGTTTTTACCGTATTACTTTGTTTAAAAGTGCATCTTTCGGTTTCAATAAAAACGTGTTTTCTTTTTCAAATTTCCGTCTTTCTTTTTTCTTTGTTTTGTTTCTTTTGCTAAAAAAGCTAAAATCGGGCGTGAAACTTTATCTCTTTTTTTGTTTTTCATTCTAAAAATGGCAAAAGGAATTTCAACGCATCAACAAAGTGTCAAGTACCTAAGTAAGCACTTGACCCTATCGTTTTTCGCCTTTTTTTATTTAACACAAAAGCTTTAAACCATTTCCGCTTTTTGGAGGGTGTTGCTTCTCAGGTTTTAAATGATGCTTTTAACACAGTTCTTTCATTGATGTTTCAAACAAATACTTTTATCATGAAAAATCTTTTTTTTGTAAACGAACTTTGTAATTTTATTTTTTCGGGTTTTTATCCGTGTAACTTTGCCTTCATCATAATTCATTCATTTTCACTTTTCCCCATCTTTTTTTATGTTACCTAAAAAAGGTGCCAATTTTATGTTTCTCTCTTGTTTTTAGATATTTTTTTGGAGTCATTAATGGGATTTCACTTTCTTTTTTCAAGGTCTCTTTTTTAGGATTTATTTTGCTGTAAAATAAGTACAAAAAAAAATTGCTTTTTTTAAAAAAAAGCAAGTTCATTTTATGCCTAAAATGATATGGACTTATTTAAAAAGTCTAATATTATTTGTGGTGATTACGGTAGGCACAAATAATATAATAAAATTTCTCATTTTTCAGTTTTATTATAAATTTTATATTTTTAGAAAAGTTATGAAGCAATGATGGATAATTCATTAATTGGTGTACCATTAATTGAATGCAGTGAAAATGCTGTAACTTTTACAGTTAAAACAAAAACATCTTTTCGGTTTGTAAATATTTTTTTAAAAAATATTTTTTCAAATTAATAAATTTTAAGAGGAAATATATACGTTCGTGGAAAATATGATGTACCACAATGTCGACAAGAATATTTTTCAAATGATTATAATGGTGCAACTTTAACAATTCCAATTGGAGAATGTGGGATGACCCGCGTTCGACAGGTATTTGCTGTGTTTTTTTGGTGCCTATAAAAAAAGTTTATATTTTAAGCTTGATCCAAATGGAATGAATTATGTTTTAGTATTTATTGCACAATTTAATCCAATATTTTTAACAAAAAATGATCGAGCATATAATGTTCGATGCTTTTATGCTCATACAGAAAATACAGTAAATGCAGAATTAGAAGTTGATTTACTTCCAACAGAATCACTTGAACAAGCAACAATTATGAAACCAATTTGTCAATATTCTTTAAGAACTGAAACTGCTGATGGCCCGGTTGTTCGATTGGCAAAAGTTGGAGATCCAATTGTTCATCGATTTGAATGCGATAATCGTATGATTTTTAAAAAAAACCAATTTAAATCTGATATTTGAATCTCTTTAGCAAATTATGGAATGCTTGTAAAAAATTGTTATGTTGATGATGGGGCAGGAAATAATAAACAAGTTTTGGATGAACGTGGATGTCCAATTAGTTTTAGCGCAAATTCTCCAACAATCTTGGGAGAGCTTACATATGATACAGATTTAAATCGGGCATTTGTAACAGTTGATGCTGTACGATTTCCAGATCGAGGAAATATGCAATTTCAATGCCAAATTCAAATTTGTAATAAACGTGAAGAACAATGTATTGGAATCACTGTAAGTTTGACACTTTTGAAAACATGGAAAAATTTACAATTTTAAGCCACCAAATTGTCCAGCGATTACAAAATCAGAATTTATTCCAAATTCTCGAATAAATACAAAAGTAAATCCAACGCAGATAATTGGAACATTCGAAGAATTAACAACATTTCCACCGTCTTCAACACGTCGAAATAATCCAAGTTTTATTCCATCTGATGGAAAGGGTGTTGGTAGGGGGTTACATTTTTTAAAAATTGTTAAATTATTATAATTTTTATAGCATCAAATCAACCATTTCCAACATTTGCCCGACGGAGTGATATTCCACCATCAACGGTTTCAGCAGATTTTTCGAGAACTGGTTTTGCACCATTTGCACCAAATTTAATTCAACCCGAAAGAATTGCAGCACATCAAAATTATCCATATTTTCGTAAAAAAGATTCTCCGCTTTCAAAGAATGAAACGGATGACGATGATGCAATTGTACATTTTGATAATGATATTCATAATGAAAAAGCATGGCAAGAAAAGCCTATCATTCTTGTGAGTTTGAAATTTGTTTTTAAAATTTTTCTACACGTATTTCTGCAATCACATTGCGATCAGATTTTTCGATAAAATCATTTGAGTGTAACTTTTTCTTGTTTTAGAAACGTCCAAATCGTTCAACTCGACCATATTCCAATACTCTTCTACCAACAACCCCATCCCTTCCATCAACCTTAATTTCTGTTAATGAAAAACCGAGTCCCCGAATGCGACGTGATGAAGAACAAACTTTGGATGTAATTGCACAACCAATTTATATTCAAGATGTTGGTGAAGATGAACCAATCTTAGATGATACATCAAACTACCATGATATTACAAAAGATAATATTTGGACGAAACAAAATTATTGTACAGATAAATATGGAATTTATACATTGGCACTTTTGTTTGCAATTTTAGCATTACTTGCTCTTCCTTCAATTATTTATACCTTTTATGATGTTGTTTTTATGAGGTACGTAACATTTTTAATTCAATTTACAGATATAAAAAAATAGAAATTAAATTAATCTTTGAAAGATAATTAAATTTTAGGTCAAAACGTAGAAAAGGATTAATTTCTGCAAATGAACAATTTGGTCCTCTTCCATCAATAAATAATTTACAACATCGTATTCGACCTTTAAATACGGAAGTAATGACTTCAGAAATTCCCTATGGAATTCCAAGAATAACTCCACGCCAAATTTTAAATAATCGATAACTTTTGCTTTTATTTTAACTTTAATACTATTGCCAAATTGGAACATTTTGAAGTTTTTTAAAAATGGGAAAATTTTAGTTTTTAATATCTTTCAATTTTTTAATTCTTATTATACTTTAAAATTATTAATTTATTTGTGTTTTTATGAAAACCTTTCTTTCAATTGTTTTTACGATAAAAAATAACCATTTTTGTCAATTTTTGTACTTAATCGTTTAAATATTTTATACATTTCTTTAGCTTTAAAATCATCCATCTATAAATTTATCTGATGTCCTGCCGTTTTTTATTTTTTTACAACTCCTCTTTGCTACGGATAAAATTTTGTTGGAAAAAAGTTAATGAAAAATAAAAATTACCACATTTTGTCTGCGTTTTTCTGTTGCACTCATTTTTTAGATTTTTGAAATTTAACAAATTCATTCATTCATACTTACATCACTCAAAGAATATATTTATAAATAATAAAATAAATGGGAAAAAACTGTATTACTGCTTAAGACGAAATAAAATACATTTTTTAAAAAAGAAAGTAATGAGTGGAAACATTGGTAAAAAATTGACAATTTTGTTGGTTCAGTGCCAAAGGGGGGAGAAAAGAAAAGGAGAAGAAAATGTATCTCCATGACGACCTTTTAAGTTTCTCCCTTTCAATTTTTTTACGTTTAATGCTTGAAAAAAAAAATAAAACCATAAATTTCTCAGGAAAAAAAATGTTGAAGAAATTTATAAAATTTTAATAATATAGTTTTTATTTCGTAATTATTACAAACGAAATGCAGCTCCCATTTCTTACATTTTAAAATTCGCGCAACCTCCTTTTTTTGACGTTTTTTCAAATATAAACTTTGGTTCAAATTTTTTTAACATGAAAATTGATGTAATTTTTTATTTTAATTCAGCTGTATTTTATTACATTTTAGAAACATATGTTTTTTTGAATGACGTAAAACTGTCATACATTTTTATTTTTTTTTCATTTTCACTATATTTTCTTTAAAAAATATTTCTAAAATAACCGGAAAGAAAGAATTAAACATGTTAAAGAAGTAAAAAAGGAAGAGAATATATATATATATAACATATTTCAATATTTCACTTATTTTATTTTATTTATTTATTACCAAAGTTTTTCAAACATTTAATTATTAATATTATTATTATTTCGGGTATATATTTATTATATATCTTTTTTAAATCCAACACAATTATTCGATGGGAAATTGTGTTGGAGGTTTTGGAGAACGAATAAGAAAAAGAGGTCGAAGAATTATTCCATGGAAAAGACAAAAGTATGTTAGTTTTAAACTAATTTGAAAAATTTAGTGATTGAAAAAATATTTTAAAATTTGCTTTCTTGATTTTGGGTGGTCGTGTAATTTTTTGTTCAATTCTCATAGGAAATTATTTCCTCAAATTCCTTTTGGGAATTATATAATTGCTTCATGACTCATTAAAAAAACTTTGAGCTGTTTTTCAATTTTTTAAATAATTTTAATTTATTCTAAAAAATATTTTAGATCAATTGTTATATGTTTTATTGGATTAGAAGGCGTCGGAAAAACAACAATTATAAAAGCATTTCAAGGAGGTTTGTCTTTCGAAATACCTTTTTTTCATAATAAATATATTTTAATAGAAGATATTTCGACAGTTCATTCAACGATTGGATTTTCACGAGCTGAATTTGAAGTTAATGGTTATAAACTTATTGCATATGATTTAGGCGGAAATGAAAGAATTCGAGATATTTGGAGTAATTATTATTCTGAAGTATGGGTTTTTTATTTTATTTTGAATTAGTGTGTGCTATCATTTTATTTGAAATTTATTTTTTTCATTAATGATTACTTTTTTACGGAGATATTTTTTTATAAAATATAGAGGAAACCAAGAATTGAATTTCAAAAATCACTGAAATTTTTCCAGCCGTTTTTAAATGAGTAGACAAAAAATGTTTCATGGCTCATATGTCAAAGTTAATTGAATCTGTTTTTCTTTTAATAAATGTTCAAAAAACGTTTTATGTTTTAAGCTTAAATCTATATTATTTACTTTAAAAAAGCAATTACCACAATTTTGTGGGTGAGTGTACTCATTTTCTAAGTACAAATAAACTTTTTTTATAGCTGTAATTTTAATTTGAAAATCTTCCTACTACTTTTTTTAAAGCTAACAACAGTTATTACTAAAGCTTCCTTTTTCCGTTACGACCCAATTATTATTATTATTAATAATAATTATAGCCATTAAAGCATTTTATTACACCTCTTTTAAAAAAATGTAATAATGTAACTACATGTATTGTTTTTTAAATTCGTGGAACCGGAAGTAAACGTCAAAAAAAAGAGATTTAAATATTTATGAAAAATCTAATTTTTATATGTTTTAGATCTTTGGAATTGTGTATGTCGTTGATGCCACAAAAGAATCAGATATGGAAGAAAATAAAAGATTACTAAAAGATTTACAAAAAATTAAACTTCAATTAAATCGAAAACCATTATTAATTTTGTTAAACAAAAATGATTTGCCGGGTGCAATGGATGAGCTGCATTTTAGTGATGAATGTGAATTGCATAAATTAGCTAAAGAAATTTCGGGTTGTATTCGAATAGTAAGAATTTCAAATTTTACTGAATTACTTTGTGCTTTGTGGATTTCATATATCTCCCTCTTTTTTTATAGGAACAAGTAAGCGCCCGTCGAGGAATTGGTAAAGATGTTGATCCGGCGTTGGTTGAAGCATTTGAATGGTTTATTGAACAAATATTTAATGATTACAATGAAATCGAAAAAGGTGTACAAGCAGCTGTAAAACTTTTAAAAGAAAGGCAAGACCAAGAAAAACTTGAACGACAGCATCGACTTGCGGTTTTTGCGTACGTAGTTTATTTTGCAGCTGCTTTTTTCTTTTTTGTGTGTAAAAAGAATTTGAATTATTTTTTATAGAGCCCGAAAAGCTGCTGAATCACCTGATGTCCCAAGTTCGGTGGTTGATGAAGAGGAGAATCGAGTGCAAGATCCTGATACTGTTATCAATGGAAATTTAGCTGACGCTGCACATGAAATTGGACAAAATATTGAAGGATTTTATGAGCCACGATCTGAATATGAAATGGATGAAATTCATTCAACCAAAAATCAACCATCAACTTCATCCTATCACGAAAATGCATCACTTTCTGAGCCTCGACAAGTTTCAAGAGTTCAAAGAATTCTTAATTTTAAGAAACGCCAAGTAAAATTTCATTCATAGCGAATGTTTCTTTAATTTGATTTGATAATTTTTAGAAAGTTGGCCCTGAGCCTTCAACAACAACTCCATTATCTTCAATAAAAGAAGGTGGAGTAATAAATGAAGCATTTGAAATGGAAAATGTGCCTAAAACAACAACAACAAATAATAATAATTCACTGCCAGTTGCAAGACAATTACCCCCACCAGTTTCACATAATCCTGCATTTATTATGGAACCAAATCAGGGGGAATTTGTTGAACAACTTGAATTACAAGATATGCCTTATGATGGATCACAGGATTCTGAGAATCCAGCAATTGTCACAGTTCGGTCCATTTAAAATTTATTTTATTGTTTCGCAAATTTATACAAAAACTATATTAATAAATTAATTTATACTTTTCGATTTTATTCATTTTCCAATATTTAAAAGCACATTTTATTTTAAATCCCCATATAAATCATTTGGAGTATAGTTTCTATCAACTCTAATTTTTTGCACTTGTTTTGTTGAAGGAGCTCACAATAAATTAAGCAACAAATCATCATTGATAATAAAAATGGTTCACTCATTTTTTATTCTTTCACAATTTGCTTGTTCAAAAGCTTTTTGCACGGGACACAAAACATCTTTCTTTTGCATTGATGAAAAAAATTTTGATAAGAGTTGAGAACTTTTCCTTTTTGTTTTCTTTTAAATGCTTACAACTAAAAATGGTTATAAAACTATCCAGAAAAAAAGAAATTAGTGTGTATCTTCCAACGTTTTTGTTTTTATGTTTTTTCGATATCCGTTTCCTTTTTTTGAATTACTTTTGTGTGAATAGTTTATTCTTTTTGCTCGAATAGCGCAACTTCCATTTTCAGCTGCTTATTATTTAAATCCGTTCTCGAAATAATAATGACAAGCATTGATATTCAAGGTGTTGTTGATAAACTTGAACCCGGTAAAGAAAAGGTATAAAATTATTAAATTTCTATTAAAAAAATATCGATTATAGTATGCTAAAGCTTTAAAAGCAGCTGGTGAATCTTTCTTGGAATCTTATAAAATTTTTAATGATCCCGATTATGAATCCCGAAAGGGATGGAAAGTTGAAATTGATACACCCGAAGTTAGAATTCATTCAAAACAATTTCCATTTGGAAATGTTTTCGCTTTATGTGTTAGTTTATTTTGAATCAATATATTTGAATAAAATAAAAGTTATTTTTAGGCATTGGCACCAATTAAAGCAGATCTTGCATTTCGTGAATCTTTTGATCATTTTGAAAATATTCCAAATTGGAATTCAAATATGTGCTATTCAAAAATTGTTACAACTTTAACCGATCATACTGATATTGTTCATGTAAGTGGCTTTTAAGTTTGTGTACCCAAAGTAATGTATTTTTACAGTATGCAAATCCATCAATTATGACAGTAAAAAGTCGTGATTATGTTGTTGCACGAATTTGGCGAAAAATTGGTGATGAAATTTATGCAGGCGGAAAATCTGTTGAATTGGATGAAATTCCTGAAACAAAAGATCGAGTTCGCGGAAAACTTCATATTGGATGCGGAAAATTTACCCCAGATAAATGTGATCCCAACAAAACTCATCTCGAATATATTTTGTCTATCGATTTAAAAGGATTAATTCCAAAAACTATTGTCAATTCCGTAGGGCCTTTTTTTATCGATTTGATTTTAAAAGATTAAATGATTTTAGGCAATGGGAAAAATGATGGTAAAAGATTATGAAGAAACAACAAAACGCTACAATGAAATTATGGCAAATCAAAGTTAATTTTTTGATTATCATTTATGAAATAATAAATTTTGTGTTAAAATATATAAAATATAGCCATAAATTAAATATAATTGTTTTTTTAAATAAAATTTTACAATTTTTAATTGTAAATACGTATTTTTAAAGTTAAAAAATACTTTCTAAACGGTTTTTATTGTCAAAATCTTTTTATTCTATTTCTTACCAAAAATATAAGTTTTTACAAAATAAAATATCGAAAAATATTCAAAAAATTGAATCTACATTTTTGACAACGATTTTAGACCCGGGCCTTGCATGCCAGGGTCAAAGAAAAACAAAAATGTGTAAAACGCAGTAAAAAAACAAAAAAAAAGAAAGAAAGAGAGAGTGGGTTACCCCTATTTTAACCCTAAGTGTTTGTGTTTTTGTAATGCCGGGGAGCTGCTCTCATTTTCTTCGATTTTCTAAACGCTTTTTTTACCTTTATTTTTCCTTTAAAAAGTGTAATGTCTGAAAGAGTCGTTGGAAATTTTGCGATCGTTTTTCTTTTTTGTAATTGAACTTTTTTTTCTGCCATTTTTTCTTTTCAGTTTTGACGGCGCTGTTTTGCAAAGCTCTGCATTGCCTGCTGCTGCTCACTTTTTGAATATTTTGGACGAGATTTAACCAAAAAATTTTTATAAACGATAAAATGATATTAATATGTCGTTTTGTTTTAAATATATAATATAATATAAATGCACGTAATATTTGTCAACAGCTTTAGCATATGGAATCGACAATATTTAAAAAAATATTCTGTTTTATTCACTACCATTTAAAAAATACAACGAGATTCAAAAACTTGTTTTTTCCGCAAATTTATCAGTTTGTGTTCTGCTGACAAGTGACACATTCATTTTTTGATCTTTCATGTGATATTAATCAATCTGCATATAAAAAGAATGATGGAAGCTTCAACTTTAAGTAATAAAATTTGTAAAATTTGTGAATCTAAATCTGATGGTTTACATTATGGAAAACAATGTTGCCGAGCTTGTGGGGCATTTTTTCGTCGAACAGTTCGCTTAAAATTAAAATATAAATGTAAAAAGAACAATAGTTGTTCTATTGCTAAAAGTTTGTTAAAAAGGAATATTACTATATGTTATTAGAAGATTTTCAGATACTCGAGTAATGTGCCGTTCATGTCGTTATGAAAAGTGTATTGAAAATGGAATGTTAATATCAAGTAAATAAATATTGTGTTTATAATTAATTTTGTCGAGTGTTTAGGCGTTAATGAACCATTTGATTCCATTGGTAAACGAAGAATTTCTGAAAACATTATTCAAAGAAGTCCATCAAATCAGAATACCTCAAATACGTTACTAGAAATTATAAATGGATACCGTAATTTTTTATATTTGAGAAAAGCAAGTACCACTTTTGCTTCATTTGGAAATAAGAATACTTACAACATGGGTTGTGCAACAGTAAGATTTGTGCTTAAATAATTTGTAGTAAACTATTAGGGTTTTAGAGCAGTTATGAAACTTCGAAAAAGCAATGTTGCATTGAATCAAGTTTAACCAAAGATATTCTTATAAATTTTTTTCATCCATATTCTACCTTAAATGAAACAGATCAAGTAACATTATTCTATACTTTTATAAATTTTTAAAAAAATTTTAGATAACTTTGTTTGAAAAATTTTATTCACGTTTTTCGAATCTTGAAAGAGCGTTTAATACTTATAAAAAATTTGGTAGCAATGAAGGAAATCAAAATATGATAATGCCGGATGGAAATTATATTAATATTACACGTCTGAACCAAGCGGTGATTTTTCTTTTTCTAAGGGCGGGCCGCTTAACTGCCCGCTGCGTGTCTCAGTGGTGAGTGCGCGCAACTGAGGGCCAGAAAATAAAGAGTGGTTCGATCCCGCTGGTGACACAAAAAATACTTATACCGCAGATTTTGAGCAATTAATGTTTGTAAATTAATATTTACATGTGTATAATTATTAAACACCGTTAAAGCATAAAAAATTAATTAACTTCAAAAAATTATTGGCAAAAACCGATAAAGTAAATAAAATGTAACGAGTTGAAATTGTTCTGTTTTATCAATTTGTTTTTTTAAAGAAATATTGAATGTTTGGGAAAAGTTTACAAAAGATAAATTTACAAAACCGATATTAACAAAATTTTTTACAAAACGAAATGCTTGCTTTTGTAAAAATAATGTTTTTGTAAATGTTAGTTAGAGAAAAAACGTTTAAAAAACAACAATTTTGTGCATATATTTTTGCTTTTATAAAAAAAAAGACAGATAAATATTTTTTGTTGAGCTTTTTGCTTCAAAATTTAAACATTTCTTATTTTATGTCTCATTTTGTTTTTCCAATGGTTAATATTATTTAAAGGTTAGAATTTTGTGCCACGTTTCGCTTCTTAAAAGGCACGGGATGACGTATGCTAGCTGTTGGATGTGAAGGAATCCGAAATGGTTCAAACTTTATTGAAAATTCTGAAGATAAGTATTTAAATCTAAATTTAAATCAAAAAGAAATTTAACTTGAACAAAATGGATTATATGATTATGGTTTTAATAAGTTGAAAATTTCTGAAATACCGTATTCGAAATATATTGAACCCGATAGTCTCATTAAAAATTCATGGGCTGAATGTAGAAAGAGCTCGTTAACAAAGAAAGCATTGGAAATATTTCAAGGTGAAACAAATCAAGATGCAACTTTAAATAATTCAAACATCAATAATATCAATTTTCATATTGCAGCTTATGAAAATTGTATTGAAAGTTCCGATAAGAGTGGCAATAGTGATCTATATAAAAAATTGAAGAATGTTAATACAAATAAAGTAAATTCATTCTTTCTAAATGCGGATTAGTATTCAATTTTTAATTGCAGATATCATTATTAAATGGATAATATCAATTCGGCCTTTTACAAGTGATCGGATACAAGTGAAAGTGATGCATCAACTCTAAGTGCAGCTGAAACTGGTCATATCTTTCAAGCAACTGGCATTAATCTGAATCAATCCAGAAAATTAAGAAGTGAAAGCTTGAAAGCTATCTGGTACAGGAATTAAAAGCTTTTCCATATTTCGAGTTGTACGAGCTTCATTAATATCTTCTTGTAAAGTTGCATGACTTTCAACTTGTTCCATAATTGCAAATTCTTTTGAAATCTTATCCAATTCTGTCATTGTATCATATAATGATTTCTTGCTTTCTTCAGTTGTAACAAGATGCTTTTGTAAACCAGTTTGTCAAAAACAACATTCAACTTAATTATCAATTAACTGAATTTCTGGTTCATCTTCGTTATCGCTTTCCTCTGAAGATTCCATTAATTCTTCTTCAAAAATTTCTCTTCCTTCTTTGCCTTTTTTCTTCTTTCCAATGCCAAATTGTTTAATAAATATTGCTTGATCAACTGAACGAGTAAAGTAAAACAAAAAATCTATTGATAAAAAATTTAAAAAATTTGCTTTTAGAAGTGAAAAATATTATCGAAGAAGAATGCAAAATATAATTGATAATGGTTTTTATCGGAAAATAATTTTTGAAGGCAAAGAAGAGCTTTGGAATTGTTTAACAATGGATAAAGGTGCAACAAGAACAGTTTTGGGGATGATGCCAGGAAATACAATTAAGTCAATAAATTCTGCTTTAAATGTTTCATTAAATATTTCTTGTGTTTAGCTGTCATAAATATTCCACTTAAGAAAACTTAAAATAAAAAAGCATAGTGTGCAAAAAATTTGATTTGTTTTTGTGCAAAGTCGACTTTTTCATGATATATCTATCTATCGATAGAAAAAACGAAAACGCTAGCAAAATTTATTAATTTTTACAACAATTAATATTTTTAAATACTTACACATTAATTGTTATCAATTTACAAACATTAATTGCTCAAAATCTGCGGTATAAGTATTTTTTGTGTCACCAGCGGGATCGAACCACTCTTTATTTTCTGGCCCTCAGTTGCGCGCACTCACCACTGAGACACGCAGCGGGCAGTTAAGCGGCCCGCCCTTAGAAAAAGAAAAATCACCGCTCTCCCTCTCTTTGATTCAGACGTGATTAATGAATTAGAAAAATATTATAAAAATTGTTCAAAAACTGATCCAAAAGGTGTTGCAAAAATTTTTCATCCTTCAATCGCATATATTGTAAATGATATTATTCGATTTATGTCAAGGATTACAGTGGATGAAACAGAAATTTGTGCACTTTTTGGAATTTTACTTTGGCAAGAAAGAGCCATTCAATTCCCAAAAACTTTATTAGATTTAATTTATTCAACACGAAATAATATATTGAAAGAATTAAGTCAATATTATCAAAGTCAAAATAAAAGTGTTGAAGAAATTGGAGTAAAAATTGGAAATTTAATGTTATTAAATACAAAAATTGAAGCTAATTTTTTTTAATTTTTTAAATTTTAAAATCTAAACAATTTTTAGCATTCCATAAATATGGTTAAAGAAAATCGGGAAGTCGCAGAACTTTTTGATATGATTGAATTTGATAATTGTTGTCGAGAATGACAAAGTTGGAGTTCTGTCAATTTCAAGCTGTTAAAGACTCTTTTTTGAGGGACACACTAAATGGTGGATGGACGGGTCCGGTGGAGTGGACGTCTAAACGGTGGATGGATTACTAAACGGTGGACGGATTTTTAAGAAAACAGTTTTAAAAAAAATCTGAAATCAAAAAATTTTTGGGGGATGAATCCTAATTTGCGTATGGTGAAATTTTTCGAATTTTTTTTTATAACTTTTTTCAAAAATCCATCCACCGTTTAGACGTCCACTCCACCGGACCCGTCCATCCACCATTTAGTGTGCCCCCTTTTTAGATAATGACCATTTATAATCGATTTTCAAATGTTGGATAAATATCTTTGAGCAAAAACTGCTTTTGTTAAAAAAAATTATTATTATATGTATCGATGTTATATATTTATAAAATTAAATACAATTAAAGCATAAAATTTTGAATTATTATTATTTTCGCTGACAGTTATTGCAATTCTTCTTGAATTCGGTTTTGCCGTGCTTGAAACAGCAATATGATGGCGAAATTTTGTCGAATGGCATCGAAATATATTTACAATGGCTAAATGATATGGACGAATAAAATAAATTGTGACAATGGCATTACAAGCCGGATGAAGAGATATAAGTAAAACGGCAATACAATTCATTTGTGAATTTGTCATTTGTAAAAGGATTGAAAGAATGAATGAAACAACCGAAATACAAAATACTATTAATGGTAAAAGTGCCTAAAAAGATAGATTTTAGAATATGGTATTTTTGAAAAAATCTCTTACTTGAACAATTAAAGCATGCATTAATCTTTTATGCATTTGATAAGTTTGTTCTCGCATTTTTGATTTTTGTTTTGAAAGTGTTTTCATTGTTTTATAACCGAATGTTGCCATAATTATATCACAAAAAATATTTAATCCAATACATAAGCAGTTATTTAATGGTAAAAATATATTGCTTTCATCAAATCCCAAAAAATCATAATCTGGAATTCTGTCAACTAAAAGAAATTTTGAAATTTTAAGAAATTTTAAAATAAAAATTTTACATTGTGGATATTTTTCTTTGATTGCTTTTGGGGCATAAAAAATTCTTGCTGCATTTAGCGTAACACCAATTAGGGTACAAACAAGAATGATAACAACAGCCAGAGGATAAATGAATTTTTTTGATAAAACTTTTTCTTGAATTCTTTGATCACAAAGTATCGTATATCGATAAACAAATGTTAAAACAAGTGCAATACTACAATAACAAAATGCAACAACAAGTAATATAAATATCCAATTACTTATGCAGAACTCCTAAAAATAACTTATTTATTTCAGTAACAAAAAATAAAAATCATACTGTAAAATCCTTGCAGGACCAAGTACAAATCCACCATAAACTCCATTTCCAATAGTTGGATATGGAATAAATAACAAAAATAATAAAGATGCTGTTAAATCTGATAAAGTTAAATTGGCCAAAAAATATTCATATATTTTTATTTCAGTTGTTGAATATCGAAATATTATAAAAAGAAAAACGGCATTCAAAGTAACTGCCATTGAACATGTAAATGTTAAAAGGCATTGCCAAATTGCTGGATTATCCATCTAAAAAACAATTGGATAATATTTATTCTTTAATTTTTTTTAATACTTTTAAAGGACTTTATTTAAAGAAAAGAAGATAAATTGCAAAAAAATGTGGCGAACAAAGTTCAATTTTTAAATGCCAGAAGATTGTTTTTCAAGTTGAAGTTTTTATTTTAAAAAGTATAAAGTTAAAAATGGGTTGTTTCAAAAATACTATTTTCAAAAACAATAAAAAATGGAAATCGTAATAATCTAATAATACAAATCTTTAAGCAAAGCTGAAGAAAGCGAATAAACAATCGGTTTTCTACTTTTCAAAGGCCCCTTTTACAGTATAATTTTTAAAAAGTTTAGAGTTTTTCGAAAAAGAAGGTTATATTTTAAGAATTGATTCAAAATAAGATTTTTATTTTTTAAATTAATATCTTAAAAATTTATACAAAGTAAAAACTAAAAGCTAAGATTTAAAATAAAAAGAAACATTTAAAAGTTGTTATTTACTTTTTCCAAAAACACAGAAATGTGTATATTTCACCCCACAAAAAACAACAATTTCTTGTCATTTTTGAGTAAAATTTATTTCCTTTTTGAATTTTAAAATTGTAACGCCTTTGCAAAATGTGTTTTTTTTTTTCATTTTAAAAACACCTTTTATAAATGTTTCTAATGAATAATAAAATTGCACTATCACTCAAAAGATTGTGTAATAAAATTACGGTAATTTGATCGGACTAGGGAAAAATTGCTATAAAATAAGAAAAATGACTTAGCAATTGGATTTTAGTAAGTAACAAAAAAATTTGTAATAGCAATAATTGAGTTTTTACAAGGAAAATGTTTCGGGGGGTAAAACTTCTTATTTTATATGAGCATAATAATTAAATTTAAAAATTATAGTGACATTTTCTTATTTGAAAGAATTAGATTTAGAATTTTCAAATGCGTATTACGATAAATTATGGAGTTTTCAAAAATAAACTGATAATTTATTAGTTTCAAATGTTTTTTTATCAGACAAAAAAGATAAGTGTAAATTTCTCAAAAACTGAGATTTTCTATATGAGAAAACTTTAAAGTATTGTTTATTTTTATCAAAATATCTTATTAAAATTACTTTTTTGAAAAAGCAGGTGGTTATCCATATTGCAGCAATAGAAACAACACCAACGTAACATTTGTTTCAGTTTTGGGAATGTTAAACAGAGATTAAACTTTCAAAATAAGAACAAAATGTAACAAAAGAATTAAAACTCGAAAAAATATGTATTGTAACCCGAGATTTTCCGGGCCGAGACTCTTGGCCTGAGAGTCTCATTCATGCTTAAACAAAAGCTTTAAATATAAATCCTCAAATAATGATATTTAAAAAATTTGAAACAAAGCTTATGAATTTATCTATCCTTTTTATACGATTTATGTTTTTTAAAAAATGTTTGACATCTCCCCTAAGACATTAATGCATATGATGTTTATTTTTTAAAAACGAGGTATAAAGCACAATTATTTATTATATAAAAAATAAATATGCAGTTTTATCGTATAATTTTCTTTACCTTGCTCTCCATATTTGTGGACGTTGTTGACATTTAAAAAAAGCATTCAAGCATCCAGTAAAAAATAAGGTTACAGTAAAGCTTATAAGTTCAAAAATTATTAAGGTGACTTTTATAAATAAATAAAAAACATTTTTAAAAATCACATTTATTTTTTTGCATACAAAAACAAAATTAAGTAAAATGTTGCAAAAAAATATAAGACAAAATACTCAAAAATGGATAAACTAATAATTAGTTACTAATTTTTACGGAAAAAATAAATATATTTTATTTATTTATTTATAACGGCCCTCACTAAAACCCAATCCAAGTTTCAAAATCCAATCCACTAAAACCCAATCCAATCCGGCCCAAGAAAAACATTTGGATTGGATTGGTTTTTGTTTTTCTTGGGCCGGATTGGATTGGGTTTTAGTGGATTGGATTTTAGTGAGGGCCATTTATAAGCACTTTTTTGAAGCAAAATGTTAAAAACGAACTACGGTATTCATAAAAATAAATAAATTAAAAAACCGGGTTAAATAATAATAGAAAAAAAATTTCGCAAATACAAACATTTTTTGAATAATGTAATACCGTAATAAACATGTGAGTAAATGCGACTTTGAGAGGATAAAAGTCTGCAGACAGATATTCTTACATCACTTTTTTCTAACACTTTTGATACATTTTTTTCATTTTTATACTAAATTGGTATTCAAAATTTTTTAAAAAATCGTCAATTTTGTGTTCTAAAACTTTTAATGAAAATGTATTATGGTCAAAAAATGCTTTTTCATATTTAAATAATATTTCTCACGTTCTGTTATTCAACTCAAATAGAGTAAATACTATTTGTGTTTTATAGAATTTCCATCAAACTTTAATCTTTTTTTGAAACAAATAATATTTTGTAGTATTGACCTTAAAACCCAATATAGCATTTTTATTCAATCTAAAAAAACAAATAATCGGCAAAAAGTTCCAACAATAATAATTACCCCTGATCACAACATTAAACCATTAAAAAAATAGATTAACGAATCGAATAAATTAAAAACGTCCAGAAACATATTGTGAAGGGAATTTAACTTGATATGAACCACGAGCGTTTGCATTAGCAAGATAACCAGCATTTGGGATAATATTCCATTTAAGATGAAGTGTTACATTTTCATGTCCACGAAGATTTTGTCCATCATCAATAAAATAATATTTTGGTGCAGCATTTGTTTCAATAACAACTGAACGTTCAGAGCGAAGTACAATTTTATCCCATAAAACAACTTGATTGATTTTCTAAAAAATAGTTAGTATGGTAATGAAAGATATTATAAAACTTTCTTACATTTTTAGGAGTTTTATATTCAGCAACAAGATACATAAAAAGTTGTTTGACATTCCAATTAAAGATTGGTGAAACATCAGCTTCAATATTCAAGGAAACCATAGCATGATCACTTCGTCCAGTTTCAGAGATATAATCAGGCATTACACGACTAAAAAATTAAAGCAATATAAAAATGATGGAGAGAAAGTAAAGCTACAGTAAGAAAAAAGCTTACACTCGTGGATTTGTAGCAGAAATTGTAACATCAGTTTCACGCTGGGACATAATTGTTGAAAGAAATACAGCAAACGTAACAGCCGACATTGCTGTTAAAGTGAATGCAAATACCGAATTTGCTCTTGACCAAATCGAATGCATGTTTGATAATGAATGGTTAGAATGGCTAAAACACTTAAACAAAAATAAAAAATATGAACAAAGAAAAGATATAAAAATGCGTTAAAACGCAATTTCACTTTAAAAACCTTTTAAAATGCAAAATTTATTGTACAAAAATTTTCAAAAAAGAAAACATCAATTCAATCGAATAATATTGTTTGTAGAATATTTCGAAAGATTATCAAGATCATTCCACCATTTAGAAATCCATCCTTTCTCTTGTAGCAATCTAAACCATGGAGAAAATTGTTCAGGAGTTGAAGAAATTGCAGAATCAAGATATCTTTGATCAACATATTTTGTTGCAGAAACTTCATCAAAATTTACAGCCATATTTCCAGTAAAATTCTTTAATATTAGCACATAATCAAGTTCATGCTCTTTCCATTCATGATCGGAATCAGCTTCATAAAGGAATTTTCCAACAAATACATAATCTTCAAGACGACAATAATTTTGTGAAATTCCAAGTTCATGTTCCAGCTTTCTTCTTGCAGCTCGTCGAATTCCTAATTCATTATTTGGTTCCATTTCTTCCTGGGTAAAAAGTGGATGAGAGCAACATGCATTTGTCCATCGATTTGGAAATGTTATTTTTGTTGACGCTCTTTGTTGCAGCAATAATTCACGATTTGGATTAAATATAAATACACTAAAAGCTCGATGAAGTATTGCTAAAAAGTGAAATATAAAGACTGAAGTTCTTTGATATACGAAAAACCATACCAGTTTCTTTTTTATGACATTCTGCTTTACTTGTATCACCTATCACTTGATCATTCTCATCAACAGCAATACAATTTTCTTTTAAATATTCCAGTTGTGTATTTGAAACGTTTTCGTGTACCAAAGTTTTCAATGCTTTTTTCGATAAATCTGTTAATGGTTGTTTAGGAAGTTTTGAAATGCTAAAATATATTTATAAAATCAAAAGTTGTAAGAAATTAACTTACTTAAACATCTTAAATTAAAGCAGGAATAAAATAAATCACAAGAATAAGCAAAAAATGGTGAGATACAAAGGTGAAGAGTTTGGAAACAAAAACTTGGACGATGAAGTTTTGTTTTATGAGACGTCACTGACTTTTTTCTCGTTTGGCAAAGTGTTGATCGACGTTGCTTTTTTTTGTTTGTAAAAGTTGTTTGTTACGGTGTTTCTTCATCATTTCTGTTTAAAGATTTTTTATAACATCAATTTATTTATGCTGATTTTATCATGTATTTAGTTGGATTAACCGGTGGAATTTCAACGGGAAAAAGTACTGCTGTTAAAACTTTAAGAAATCGTGGTATTACTGTTATTGATGCTGATGAACTTGCTCGAGATGGTTTGTTCTTTTTTCAAGTTTAAACAAAAGAAATTTTTTTATTATTTTTAGTTGTAAAACCTGGTGAACTAGCTTACAATCAATTAAGAAAAATTTTTGGTAATGAATTTTTTGATGAAGAAACTGGTGAACTCAACCGAGAGAAACTTTCTGCTGTCGTATTTGAAGATTCGAAAGTATATATTATTATTATCCATTATAAATCTTATTTATTGTTATAGAAAAGGTCACAATTAAATTCTGTTACACATCCAGCAGTTGGAAAAGCAATGTTCAAACAGATTATTTCTCATTTATTTAAAGGTGATAAATTTGTTGTTCTTGATATTCCATTATTATTTGAATCTGGTGCTCATCGATTTGTGCAAAAAACTATTGTTGTTCATTGGTAATTTTTATATTAGTTTTATATACCCTGCTTTAATGATATAATTTTTAGCGATGAAGAAAAGCAACTTGAACGTTTAATGAAAAGGGATACGGTAGACGAAAAGGTAGCAAAATCTCGAATTGCCGCACAAATGCCATTGAAAGATAAAATGGAACGTGCAACATATTTGATTGATAATAATCATGGAAAAGAAGAAGCTGAAAAGCAAATCAATAAAATTGCTGATGAACTTGAAAATAGTTGGCTTCCATTAATTATTAGATCTGTTTTTGGTATTTTTTTGGGATTTTTAATTTTGTCAATTTTGAAAATTGTTTTTTAAATTTTACAAATGTAATCTATTATTATTATTTTTAATAAATAAATAATGAATTAAATTAGTTTCATTAAGAGAGAGAGAACGTACTTATAGAATTACGAAATTAATATATAGTCCAAATCAAGGAATCCGCCATTTTTTGATTTGAACACAAAAAAATTTTACATTGACCAAATCTCGAGGAAATTTATGCAAGCTTCACGAAGTTCCAACGCGTTTGCTTTTTCAGAAGATGAAAGAAATAATTCAATATTTTCTTTTGTTAATTTCGTTGCAAAATGTTTTTCAAGTTTTGGCTAAAAATGTTTTTTAATAAACGCATTAAAGATAGATTTACAAACTTTTAAAGTTTTAAAGTCGTATTGATTTGTTAAATTTAAAAGTTCAATTGCATTTTCTTCATCAGTTAAAAAGTCAACAATATCTTTTCCATGACAGTAATCCACAGCAACTTGAACAATATGAGATTTATATCCATTAATTGTTGCTTTGTTTTCTTTAGCTTCTGTAAAATTTCCTTCAAACATTCTTTCAAAAACATCCGATTCTGCTGCCAATAAAAGCTTAGATACCTGAAAATGGTAAAAATGATTTTTTAGAGAACCCATTCTTTTGCAAAAAAATACGGTAATTGTTCTATTTTCAACAATAAATTCAAAATCATGTGTCACTTTTTTCATTAATCTTTTTCCCCATTCGCCTACGATATTTTGTAATGTGATCGAAGACGTCTGAAGCATGTAAGAAAAATTTCCGCAGACTTTTACAAATATTTTTTTATGTTTTATAAAAGAATTTGTTTTAAATATTGTTTCTGGATTAAGAACATTTAATTCAACTTTTTCAATTCCTTTGCAATGGCCATTGTGAAAACCTAAAATTTTATATTTTGTTGGAATTTATTAAAATTAAAGTTGTATACATTTATCTCTTTGATAAATTGAAGAAAATTCAAGTCTAAAATTCACTTCGACTTCTGTTTTAATAACAATAAGAAATAATATTCTTGGAAGAATTGAGCTTTTATCCGCAACACAACATCTTAAAAACCATTTAACTTCTGGCATTCCTTCAATTGCTTCAGGTTTTGTTGAAAAATCATTTTTACCATTTATAAGTGTATGATCGATTTCCCATGTTGTATTAAAGCCATGTTCAACCACCGAAAAAAGGAAAGAGAAATAATTTATTGTTTTAGTGTTTAATAAAATCTTACAGTTTTTAATGAATGAAGAGGCATTTCTAGTCTGATTAATGAAAAATTAAAAAATTTATTTTATACAGATATATGTAATATATAAAGATATTATATTAACATTTTTATACGATTTTATCATACAAAATAATAGCAATATTAATTTAATTTAACATTTCAGTAACAAACTCTGTTTTTTACTGATTACAATGCAAAAAGAAATAAACTTTTAAGCTTCAAACTTTTATTGCAATTTGCAATTTGAAAATCCGTTTTAAAAATTTTGTCATTTTTTTGTAGAAAATTCTCGAAAAGAAAAATTTCTATATTTTTTTGAAGAAAAAAAATTTTCAAGTTTACGCAATACTTTTCGAATTTTTAAAACTAAACTAAAATTATGGTAAGTAATTTTTTAAAAATTTATTGCTTTTACATTAATTATTTCTTTTTAGAGTGGTGGATTTATCTTAGCTAGTATTGGAATTGCTGCAGCTGGTTTTGCTGGAAGATATATAATGAGAAATCAACATTTGGTTAAAAAAGCTGTTGAAGCACTTCCGACTGGAGCTGTAAGTTTCTATTATTTTTTTAAACAACAGTGATTAATACATGCGTGAATATTTTAGCTTTCAAAATATCATTACGGTGGATTTGATGCAAAAATGACAAAACGTGAAGCAGCAATGATTCTTGGAGTTTCACCTGCAGCAAAACCATCAAAAATTAGTGAACAACATAAAAAAATTATGATTGCAAATCATCCAGATCGTGGTAATTTTTTTACATATTTTTGTTATGTTTTTGCTAATTTATGTATAATTTTAGGTGGTTCACCATATCTTGCTGCAAAAATCAATGAAGCAAAAGATCTTTTGGATCCTTAAAATGAAAGAATACTTTTGATGATTATATTTTTTATTAGAAATAGTTATTATTAGATTTTTATTGAAATACGAAATGAAATACTGGTATTGCGATATTTTTTTTTGTTAAAGATTTGTACGTCGTTTAAAATCTTATTATATTTTTATATATAAAGTACTGTATTGTGAAGTATTTGAAACAAGCGGCTTTGCACATTTCCCATCTGACATTATTTCAGTTTTCACGTTCATTCGTTTTATTATAAAAAGCTTTTATAAGCATTTTGCTAATACTTTTTAGTATACTGTAGGTGTTTATTAACAAATTTGTTTTATCGAACTTTTTCGCTGAAGTTGTTTAACAAATGTGAATCATATTTGTTGCACAAACCAAAAATTCCGTAATAAAAACCGTTTATTAATTTTACTTTAAATTACAAACATATAAAAACCTAAATTCCAATAATAATAAATGCATAAAAAATTATTAAATAAAACCAAAAATACAAAAAATAAATGGGCCAAACTCAACCTATCGGGCATTACAAAAAAAATATAAAAGGAAACAGCTTAAAGTTATGATAAGTGATTAAATGATAAATAAATATTTTATAAATAATTTACTGTACTTTAAGTTGCTTTTCACCAACCGCATTTTTCATTCATTATGTAAGGTTGTTTTTAGTCGTTACAGTATATTGTAATATTTTTTCGAAAAATATTTTAGAACAAAAAATGGGTTTGAAATTAAATTAAAAAAAGAAGAGGGCCAAAAGTCGCTTTTCGATGGCGAATTTTCGGTAAAAATTCTTACCTAAAATGGAAGGAGAAGGGAAAAGTCAGATCATCCAGAGAGAAATTGGGTGATACCTTGACTTACAATTTATTTATACTGTTTTCTGTACATTTGAGATCAATGGCCTCTGACTTTGCACGGCGCAGATTTTAGCGAGTTTCTTTTGAAGATTTGAATTACATTTTGATTAATTGAAAGGGAATAAAATAAAAAAATAATCACTGGGAAGGAAAAATAGAGAGAAGAGAGAAACTGATAAAAATGCAGTTGAAAGATTTATATATAACTAGGAATGTTTTTGAATATAAAGAAGTATGTTGATTTAATAAATACTAGAAAAAGAAATTGAACAATTAAAAAAACTTGACTAGAAATATATTTCTGGGATGATCTGACGGTTACTTTTACATTAAATGCGTAAGACTTTGTCAGCTATAATTTGAAACAGACATCGTAATTAAATACGATCTGAAGTGGTTTGAATAGAAAAAAAATATTTGTTAGAATTACTTGTTATGTAAATCTACCAAAAATAAACTTTTTAAAGTTTAAGGGTATGAAAGACATATCAAGTCTATAAATATTATAATTGATACAGTAATACCAAAAAAATGGAAACTAATTTGTTGGTGATGTTTTAGCAAAATATTTTCACAGATCTTGAATGAATATTATCTAAAATATTGGATAAAAATTATAATAAATTTAGATCAAAAGAAGGGGATATACATATATGTGTGAAATGCTGCTAACTAGATTGACATATACATATACTTATATATAAAAACTTACACACCAACAAATTCCACTTTCACATTTTTTGGCAATGCTGTAGCACATTTACATATTTAAAAAATTGAATTTCATAAAACTTAAGAACAAAAAAAGAAGGAAAAAATGCAATAAAATAAAGAAAAGTATACAGACAAATTTTTTCCATTAAAGCAAAATATCACTAAGATTTTTTGTGTGTGTTTTTGTACGAATAAAAATCATACAAAAACATGTGGTAAAAAAATAAAGCTATATTTTGGGATGAGATAGAGAAGTGCTAATATTTATTTGAATTTGAACCTGTTTCTGTAAGAATTATTTTTTATCACTTCTCAATCTATACATCCCCAATTATAAGCAGCAACTATTAAAAGAACAAAAAAAAAGAAAGAAAAGAAACTATGTACACTGTAAGTAATTGACGTGCCACGGTATACGGTAATAATAATATTAATAAAATACGATAGAAGGAAATAAAATGAAAATAAAATGCATGTTTTTTTGGACAAAGAAAAAAAATCTCAAATATTTTTAAAGCAATAAAAAAGAACTATGGACATCATTGTACTCAAATAAAAATTTTCTGACAAAATTCAAAAGACAAAAAAAATATAACAAAAAAAAGTAGGAGAAAGAAGAAGAAAGTGTGTAATACAGTTTTTAATATGGTCGATCATTTCTTGGCCGTTTAAGTTGAACCTTTAAACGTTTCATACCAATTTGAAAGCCATTCATTGCTTGAATTGCCGCCATCGCAGATGCAGAATTATCAAACGACACAAATCCTATAAAAATATTTAAAATAAATATACATACGCATATTTTTACAAAACTCCAAAAAATAAAAAAAAAAGAATTAACAAATTGGCAGAAAAAAATATACTTTTTGCAAATAACTTCAAAAAGCTGTATTTTTAAACTGGCAAGAAAAAGGCACACAATTTTACAAATAAATTTGGGAGGAAAAATTCACAGTGAAAATTGCTCTTTAAAAAACATTTCAACGGCAAAACTATCACAATTTTGAAAAAAATTATACACGATTTGTTTTTGGCATTTTAAATAGTTAGAAAATAGCAAAAAGGGACAAAGAAAGCAATGCTGCCTTTGTTTAAAAACAAAAATTATACACAAAAGAAAGTTTGTTAAATTCGAAAAAAAACATTTGATAAAACTAACCAAAACATTTTGATTGATTTGTTGCTCGATCAATAAAAACTTTTGAAGATATTACATTTCCAAATGGTACAAACATTTGCATTAATTCTGTATCACCAAATTCTTGTGGAAGATGATAAATGAAAAGATTTGATCCTTCAGGACCTGGCACTGAAACTATATAAAAATTGTATTATCGGAAGACTGTAATGGAATTTTTAATTTCATACTTTCTTTATGTTGAATTCCAGGAAAAAGTGATTGGGCCTGTTGAACGGCTAAAGCTTGTTGAATTGCTTGATTGTATACGGTTGCAGCGGCACCAGGTTGATCAAATCCGGCTGCAGCTCCCAACATTGGTGAAATGCTTGTACCTGCAAGTCCATGAGCCCCACCATTTTGAAGGGCTGCAAAATTATTAGCTGCATTTTGTTGGGCATTTATTGCAGCGGCCATTGCAGCAGCCATATCATTTTGTTGATTTGATGCTGCAATTTTTATATTTAAATTTTGGGTGTTTTTTATGCTTAAATCCCTAATCTTAAAAAAATTTACATGTCTAAAATTACAAGTCTATTCTGTTCAAAGTTTTCTTGCATGCTCGATTGCACAAACTTTTCTAATTTCATAAATCTCTCACAGGAAAAAAAACTCAAGCATAAAAAAATAAAATATTACCAGAAACTGCAGCACATTGTTGTGCAGCTAAAGCTTGAAAGCTATTAAGTCCGCCAGCAGCTTGTAGTTGAGCTTGTAAAGCAACCAATGCAGGATTTTGTACACCATTTGCTGCAATTGCTAATAATCCATTATTGGCTTGATTGGATTGATGTTGCTGTTGTGCTGCTGCAGCTAAAGTTGCCGTTGATACAATTGGCATAAACCCGGCTGCTGCAGCAGCTGCAAGTTGTTGCTGTTGTTGTTGATGATGGTGATGATGGGTTGCTTGTTGTTGAGAAAATTGTTGTTGAAATTGCTGTGTTGCTTGTGGAGGTTGCTGTTGTACAACAACTTGTTGAGGTATTACTTGCTGAGGTTGTTGTGGTTGTGCTGCTGTTGCTCCTAACTTAAAAGGAAAAGAATAATGTGGAAAATAATATTTATTGGACCCCATGGAATATCTTATACTACCACTTGAACTATTCCACCTCTTTGGCATTTTAAAATTCCAAAAAGAAAAGCAGAAAAGTGCCATAAAAAAGCAAAAACGATATTTAGAGTGGCACAAAAAAAAGAGTTATAAAGGTGGCACTTTATTTTCACCTTACATTTTTTCAATATATCACGCAATAAAAATATACAAAAATTATACCCAAAAAAAGATTTGTTTATTGCTAAAATTTTTTATAAAAAGTGCGGGCGTTAAATATGTCAAAAAATACGAAAAAAGAAGAAAGATTGATTCCACAGTTTTTAGCAGCTGGCAAATTTTAATCTTTGTACAAAAAAATGCAAAAAATTATTCCATGTGTTTTTTATGGCTCTTTTGAATATTTTGTATCTGACAGATGTCAGCCTTTTTTTCCCCAAAAGCAAAAATGAATGCCAACTGCGCAAACCTCCTAATTAGTTTTGGCTAAAAAATTAGAATTAAAATTTAAAATAAAATTTGCAAAATTTTTTTTAAAATAGATTTGGTAAGGTTTAAATAATTAGATATTTTTCACAATTAATAAAAAAGTATATTACAAACCTGTGGATATTGTGCATAAACACTTAATTGACTTGCTAACATTGGATTCAATAAGCCAAGTTGACTGGCCATTTGTTGCATTCTTCGAAGTTGCCGCTCTTTTTCTGTATCTGCAAGTTTACAAACTAAACTTGAAGATGCACCTGGCATTGTTCGTGAACCATGTAAAGATGCAATTGCCTTTGCAGCTTCTGATGGTTGACTATATTTTACAAATGCACAACCCTTTGAAACTCCATCTGCTCCTCGCAGCACCGTAATTTCTTCAATTTTACCATACGGCGAAAATAGCGCTTTAACTTCTTCTTCATTTTGAGATTTTGATAACATTCCAACAAAAATTTTTTTATCATCTGATGTCCGCGGAGATGCCGGACGATCTTCTGAATCAGCTGGTTTTACCTGCATTGCTCGATTCATCTTAAAAATATTTAATCAATTCTTTTAAAAACCGTAAAAAAGAGAAAAAAAGTAAATTCAACTTTTTCTCCCATAAACTTTTTTAACAAAAATAAATTTTATTCCGAACTTTCTTTCTTTGAAAAAAATCCAGAAAAAAAGAAGGGGGGTTTACTTTTTTTTCCTTTTTAAAAGCAATGTTTCCACTATTTTTTTTCAAAGGGATGCAAATCTAATTTTTAGTTTTTACATGTGTGGAGATGATTGAATTTGATTGGGTCAACGGAAGAAGAAGACGAAAAAAGAATTCTTCATCACTTGCTACTTTCTCTTTTTCTACTAATCATTTTTGTGTCCTTAAGGCTTTTATATTACTTTTATTTATTTTTCGGGGATAATAGGCATTAGTTTATCCAATGCTTTAAACATGGATGAGAGTTCGTTTGATTCGATTCGTGCCAAATGTTCAGAATTTTGTTTTAAATTTTTAAGTAAAAACAGTAATTTTTTGAAATTTATATTTTTCCGTGTTTGTATTTTCAATATCAAAATAAGATTTTTAAGAAACTTACCCCTGGAAGAGTCTTTTTATCATGTAATGCATTTTGGCAATTAATTGCAGAATCTCGATGACAATATGTTAAAAATGCGCAACCTTTATGCATTCCTGTATATTTATCTTTGAGAATCGTAAATTCAAAAATTTTTCCAAATGATTCAAATAAATGCTTTAAATCTTTTTCTTCTAAATTTCTTGGAATCTAAAAATTGAAAAGAGTTTAAAAACCAAATACCAAAAAAAGAGATACAAACTTGTCCAACAAAAAGTTTTATTGCATCCGAATCTTTTACTGGAAATCCGTTAGAATCTGTTGAAGAACTTCTTTCAGGGGGAGCTTGAGATTGTTGTTGTTGTTGCTGCTGTGAAGATGATGATGGTGCTGATGAAGTGGATGGATCAGAAGCATTTTTTTGTTGTGAAGTGCCATTTGTTGTTGGTGATGTTGACATGGCTGCACTTTTTGTCTTTGGCAGGTTTTTAAGAGGTAGATGACAGATATTAAGTCATTACAAAAAAGGTTTTACAACTTTTCTTTTATCTAACACCTAAATAAAGAATATCGGTGATAAATGTTTATGTGTAAGGATTTGGAAAAAAAAATATATCTCACTCCAACGATTAACAATCAAAAAATAAAATAATAATCAACAAAACAAAAACACAAAATTGCTTTTTGCTTATGTGTGTGTGTGTTTAAAGGGGGGATTATTTTATGATAAAAGAAAAAAAATGAAGTGAGCGGTAATACGGTAACTGAAAAATGATATGAGTAAAATGATCTTAAAAAGAATTTTGAAAGTAAGTGCTTTCTAAAATTTGCTTTTAGTAATTACTAGTTTTTGCCAAATTTACCAAAAAGATAAGATTATTTTTATGTTAATCCTATAAAAAAAGATACGGGAAAATCAATTTACGTAACAGAAATTTACCAGAAGATTCTGTTAATTAGCAATTAACAAAATATTAAATAAAAAAGTTTTTTTTACAGTTTTCCTTTAACTATTGGAATAAGTTTTTCCACCCTATTTTAGTCCACCCTCTTCAAGCATTAATATACTAAAAAGCAGCTTTTTTCCAAGAATAAATATAAAAAACTCAACAACGATTTATGACTTCAGACAACGCAACAAGAAAGAAAACTCTTTTTTTTTCACATGGTACTATACTTTTACTTATTCAAACTCCATCCATCCAAAAGAAAGAAAGAACTTATAAATCAAAACATTAAAATAAAAAGAAATACGAAGCACTTTAACAACTTTACTATTACTATCAATTCCCAAAAGAGATAATATACAACCAAAATATGGACTGACTTAAATAAAACACGAAAGGTAATCATTATAGGACAAAGATCATGAATGATGAAAGATTACAAAACGAAACCACACAAGCAAAAAAATAAAAGAAGGAACACGAAACGATTTTTACAAATATTTAAATTTCACTTTTTTTTAATTTAACGAACCTAAGTTGGTAATAATAGTAATCGTTGAAAACTCATCATTTAAAAAAAACAAAAAAAAAGAAGTTGCGTTAAATCTAGTTTTTATCTATTTCTTTGAAGCAAAGCTTTAACTCTTCTTTTTTTTATACTATAATTCTGAATATATTTTTTTAGAATATAGCGTTAAAGCAATGCATATACAGGAAACAGCAGCAGCAGCGGCAGCGGCCACAGCCTTTCCAATACTAAATATTGGCAAAACCCGAGAGGCAGAAAGAAGTGATGACTTCTAACGCCGCTGTTTGCAGAGCCAAAAGCAGCATCAGAAAATTGCAGTTATTGGCAAAAGAAGTAAGTAAAACGGCATCGGATGAAAGTTCATCCCTCGTTTTTCATGGAAGCTTAAACACAGAAGGACACACACTCCATAGCTTTCATTTTTAAAAAAAAAGCTTTTTTTTCTTCACATTCCCTTGAGGGAAGCTGTCAATATCTTTCTGCAGTCATTTTCTTTCTGCCATCACACATAAAGCCTTTTTTGGGCAAAGAGTAAAGAAAAAGAAGCATGGCACTTATTTTTCATGAACACAAAAAAAGACAAACATGCACGCATTCAGTTACAACACATTCATGCATCCAAAAAATGCCCTCCCCAAAAAAGTCTTTTTACTAAAAATTGACATCTGCCTTTACTTTTACATGCTTCCTTGCTTGCTTACTCAAGAGAGAGATAGAGCAAAAGGAAAAGAACAAATTTCAAGAGTCTAAAATGGAAAAAAAAATAAATGAAAAAAGAGCGAAGTGCGCGAAAAGAAATCTGCTGCAGCTGTCGAAGTCTCATCCCTAACCTCCTTTTTATGGCTGCTACTTACTTGTCTTCATTTTTTGGCAAAAAATAATATAAAGCATGCTTTCTTTTATACATTTAAAGTAGCAGCCGAGTTAAAATTGCCAAAAAAAAAACGAAAGAAGAAAAAATTCGGTCAAGCAATTTAACGCTCCAAAAATGGAATAAAGCCTTTTCTAAGGTTTTTTTTTCTTGGATCAGATGGAAGAAAAAGCGGGCGACAGATGTGTGCTTTTGGATTTTAATCTTCAAAGATGGCATTTGGTATCCCGTTCTTTATTTTATTCAATAGTTAATTATTTTTTTGGCATTGATTGAGTGATGTTTTTTCTTTAATGTTAGATGTTGTTTAAAATTCATGAATAAAAAAGCAATAAAAAATGAAGAAAATCAAAGAAAACTGAAAAAACACAGAAAACGTATATACGCAAAAATATGATTTTCGACAAATGAAAATTTTTTAAAGGAAAAACAGTTTGATTGTCTTTTTGTGGCAGCTTTTTTTAACGGAAGGAATCGTTTAAAGAACGGCTTTGATATTTTTTTGATTCATTAATTTAAGCGAGCCGATTTAATTCCATTGAAATTTTGTGTCTGTTATTCAACTTTGAATATTTATTAAATGTACACAAATTGGATTACAAAAAATAGGAAATTTAAATTTCATAAGATTATTATTTAATGACTTATAAAGTCATCTTTGACCAAAATAAACGTCTTTCAAATGCACTGAATTTAAACATCGAAAATAAAGTTGTTTAAATGGTAATTATTACACTAATTTGATATTGAAATAATTGTAACAATAAGGAACATAAAACTTCGTCAATCAAAAATCTGATAAAGTTTTTGGTTGCCAAAAAAATGTTTGATAACCTTTGAAATTTATAAATCTATCAAAAACAGAAATGTTTTCTTAAAAAAAAGTTATTTAATTAAAATTTGAATTTTGTTTTTGAAATTTTTTTTGAAAATTGTAATATTTACATTTTTTTAATAACAAAAACGCGTAATTTTTTAAATGTTGGTAAATTTTTAGATTAATAAAATTTTGCGTGACCAGAAAAAGTTGAAAAATGAGTCCTTATAACCTTTGAAATGTTGAAAAAATCCCAAACATTTCTCATTCGAAAACTTGGGATTTTTCAAAAATAATTTTGAAACATTTTCTAAAATAAATTTCTGCTTTAAAAATTACAAATGCATGATTTTTAGCTTTAACAAGCACGGATCAAAGCCTAATTGCTCTGTTGTTTTTTTTGACTTGTATTACAATCAAAATGGAGCTTTCAAATAAATGCAACTGATAAATCTCATTTTTTAATTATCATTTATTTTTTCTCTTTTTTTTCGAGCGACGTATGAAAAGTCAGCAGACATAAGAAAAACAAAAATTATCATTACTTTTAGAATTCTTTTTTCTTTTCTTATGAAACTGAAACTTTGAAAAACGGATCTTCTTTTTCTTTTCCTTCTTTTCTTTTTAAATTAAAAGTTTTAATATTATTAAAAATGAGTCTTTGAAACTTTAAGACTTTTTACGTTTTTGAATTTTATGGCCCATAACATATTTTTTTTGTGGTTCAAAAAAATAATATTAATTTGGCTATCTTTTTTTATCATTTTATTGAATTCATGTCACATTTAGAGTATCAAATTTCTTTTTCTACAAAAAAACACAAAATTCAGCTCCCCCCAATTGGAGCCAAAATACAAATTTTTGTTACATTAATTTTTTTCTCGTTAATTAACCTTCAAAAAATTTTGAAGTTTCAGTTTTCTTCACATCTTTTATATTTTCTGAATTCTTACTCCACCTCCTCCACATTTTCTCTTTCACATAAAATTTCACGCAATACTACCTTTTTTTCAAATACAAAATATACTTTTATTTTAAAGATTTTTTTATAGTTTTAACAAAATACTAAATTTCAAATAAAAAACGCCTTAATTAAATTTAACTTTTAACCGGCGTTTATATATATAATGGGAAAAAGTGTTTTTTCTTATTTTTCGTTTTAAATTATTTACAATTGTGTATATTTTTAAAAAACTTAAATAAAAATTGGGTGTGTGTTTAAAAAGTTCTTTTTAGGATTTTTGAATATCTCTTTGATTGAATAACTACGAACGAGAAAAAAAAAGAATTTTGGAGACATAGAAGTTTTTTTATGAATAAAAGACTAAACCCAAAATACCAAAATATTTCTAAAAAATGGTAAAATGTATTAACAAACTTATTTAGATATTAAAAGCACTGGCACAACTGTATTTTAATAAAAACTGTGGATAGTTTTCAAAGATGAATTATTATATTTTTAATCGGCCAGTTTTTGATAAATATTTTAATTGTTCATTTTATGATGTTGAAAAAGTGCCATTGGAGAAACGACAAGATTTTTGGTTCGGATTATTTCTAATTACATGTTTTGTTGTTTTTGAAGTAAGTTTTGACTTTGAAAATTGAAACTTGTTCCACTAATAAGCTTCTTCTGTTGATGCTGGTTTTAAATATTGCTTATAATTAATAATTTTGAAAAAATTGATTCAAAAAAAGCAAAAAGTGCATTGATTTTAAGAAAACCAAGAATCCATTAAAAAAAATTATTTGCATTGCGTTAAAAATGTCATAACTTTTTGCTACAAAATTTTTAATGCTAAAAGCGCTTCCTAAATTGCGGAAGCTTTTTTTGTTCCGTTTCAATCATTTTTTAAAACTTACAATTAAAATTACGATTTTATTGCAAATAACATTCATAGAATGGCAAAAAATCCTTGAAATTTTGATACACAGTTTTAATTTCAATACTCTATCTTTAGTTACTGTATATCCCTTCAATACTTGTAATTCGACAACCAAGATTTCAAAAAGAAAGCTGCTTTAAAATTATGTATATTATGGCATTCGTTGATATGATTGCTTTAATTGTATGTGCGGGAATTACGGGATATTTCTTTATTATTGGAGCTGTATATTGTACATGCCCAAAGTTAATGCTTATCTTTTCTGTAATTGGTTTTGGTTCATGGGTTATTGAATCAGATTTTGCTGTAATTTTGGCAATTAATCGTTGCTTAATTATTGGTTCACCGAGACTTGGAGAAATTTTATTTAAAAATAAAAGAGTTTATTTTTGGATTTGTTTTCCATTTTTACATGCTTCAATTGCAATGTTATACGGAAATGGAATAATGTTTAGTTCAATTGGGGGAGCATGGTTTTTTAATCCACATTTTGGATATGCAAATGTTAAAGATTTTGATGTAAGTTTTTTTACGTTTTAAATTTTTTTAATATTTATGTAATTACAGTATCATAATCCATTTCAAACAATACAAAATATTGGAGTTGTATTGGTTTTAACACTTGTATATGGAATATTTGGAATAACATTAACGAGAAAAAGTTGTCAACATTCATCAAATGCTACTGTAGTTTCATGCATTTTAAATAAAGCACCAATTTTTACACAAGTTGGAATTATTTCTTTTATAAACCTTGCAAGTGCTTTAGCATATTATTTTATGCAATTTTTTACTATTCCTTTAGAAGCTGCTAAAATTGTTACATTTAGCTGGGTTTTAATTCATGGTAAGCTTAAACACTATCTCATTTACATACATTTTTTCTATTTTTAAGGAATTCCATCAATAATTTATTTAACTTTAAATAAACAAATTCAGTCACATGCTTCACAATTACATACTTCATTGTTAATTGGTGAAACTTCCATTGAATCTGCTGTACGTGTTCGAATGTAAACAATTTATTTTTCTTGTTTTAATTAGTAGGTACTTCTTGTTTACAAATAAAATACTCAGAATTTTACGCAATAAAATTTTTTATGCTCAAGTTTTTCTTGCTTAATTAAAGCTAATGTTGATATACAATCAAATAAAATTATTAAATTTTTAAAGAAGACGTAACGCTGAAAGTTTAAAGAAAGCAAAAGTTCAAAAAATGTTTCATTTTCGTTATTTTTGGGGGATACGATATCGGGTCATAAAGGTATATAAAAATGGAGTATTAAAAAACACTTTAACATTAAAGATAAAATAACTCAACTGTTTTTACAATTTATAAAAATGTCAATATTTCTTTTTTTTGAATTAAAACTAAAAATGTTCATTTTCGTTGTTATAAAGGATACGGTAGTGTAACATAATTCTGATAAAAAAATTAAATTGTACTTCAAAATTTTAATTATGCTTCACAGAATGTTCATTAACGGAGTAATAAAAGATCTGCTTCCCATATGTAAACTATGTTATTTATAGTCGTTTTGATAAGTGATTTAGCTTGACAAATAAGAAATTTAACATATCTACGAAAAATATTGGCAATTTCAGCTTTTAAAAAAATTTGAGAGTGTTGATAAAAATTCCAGAGCTAAAAAACCTAATATATTTCTGCTTCCCATATGTATATTTCGTTATCTTCTAAGCTTTTGACAGGTGATAATGGTTCATAATAATCTATTCTAAACTTCTGCCAAGAGACATTTGTTATTTTTGTTGTCAAAAGTGTTTTACAATTTAGCACTAATACGTCGTTTTCACTTTGCTGTACATGCTGTGGCTTCCATGAAAAATAAAATGGTTATTTTTACAAAACGGTTTAAAAAATTTTATTTTTTGTAAAAAAGCGAATACTATGTTTGCAAACACGTTTGAACGTTTACAGTGAAATTTTTGGTAAGTTCGTTCACAAAAAGCCGTAAATGAGATTCATATCTTTTGTATCTGAAATCGAACTGATTGTATATTTTTAAATTGAATTAAACAATGAAAGCCTTTTTACAACAATATCCATCCATCTTACAAAAAAATAATGTTGTTAGATCTCCAACAACATTATTTTTCCCTTTGAATTGTCTTGAATGGAATCCCTTGTTGCTTTTATTTTTTCATCGTTTGCGTGATTTTTTCACAAATATCAGTAAAGTTCGTAAGTAATATAAAATTTGATTTTTGCATAAATTATATTATATAATTTATAATTTATATAAAGTCGTTTTGTTGTGTTCATGACAAACAATGTCTATTGTCTTGAAATTATGCCACATTAATTAATGTGCTATTAAATTTGCGCTTTTAATTTTATTCTTTGTGTTTAACATTTTTTTTAAAAAAAGTTGTGTTTTTCTTTTTATATTATATATTTTTAGCGTAATGTCACAGATCATTGGACGTGTTGCTGTATTTGCCAAGTTGGCTAAAAATCGATCCGTTTCACAACTTGCTGCTGTTGCAACACGCGCTTATGCTACTGAAGCAAGTCCAGAAGATTATGGTTATTGTAAGTTGTCGTTATATTTAAATTGTTCCATTAAAATTTTTTTAGATCCTGATCCATTAGAACATGCAACTGGTCGTGAAAAGAAGATGCTTATTGCTCGTCTTGCTGGTGATGATCGTTATGAACCAAAAGTTTATTACCGTGCTGAAGTATCAACCCGTGAAAAACCAAATTTAGTTCCAGCACATTTTGATTTTCGTATTGTTGGTTGCATGTGTATGTTTTTTTAATAATTATTTTACTAGAGTTATCTTTCAATTAATATTTTAGGTGAACCTGACAGTGGTCACGTTAATTTCATGGTTGTTCGTAAAGGATTAACTCAACGTTGTGAATGTGGAGCATGGTATAAAGCGATTGATGCTGATCCAGAATCTGTTTAAATCTTTGAGTGATAAATATCTTTGAATAGACTTCCCTGTTATTTTTCTTTTGAAAATGCTCTTTTTGTTCATTCAAAAAGAAAAATAATAATTTTGTGATTTATATTAGATGCTGATTTTATATTGTAGCTATATTTATGGCTATAAGAATTATATAAAATGTGTAAAAACTTTTTTATTAGCACAATTATTTTTATTACTTAAACAATACATAACAAATCATTCTTATGCTTGGTTGTCAAACCAATTTGCAAATTTACTTTTAACATTATCGAAGAATCCTGGGGCTTTAGCTTTAGCATCTGCAACAGCGGCTTGAATTTCGGGTTGTTTTGCAGCTACATTTGTTTTAACTTTATCAGCAAAAGTTTTAAATGAATCTCCAATTCTTTTAAAATCATCAGCATAAGTGGTTTTAATTTCTGCAGCAGTTTTTCCGAGGTCAGTCTTCATGCTTTCGACCTTGGCTTTAAAATCTTCTGGAACATTTTCGCTTTTCATTTTTTCAAGGCCGGTAGCAACTTGTTGTTGAAACTGTGCGAATTTACTGCTGAATTGGTCATTCAATTTATTCAATTCAGCCTTGAAATCAACTTGTGGTTGATCTTGAGGGGTAGCAACAGCTACATCTTGTGCCAAAGTGGCAACAAACAAAGTAACAACCAATATAATTGCGGATTTCATGGTTAATAATTCTAAAGAGTATAAAATTGAAAGAGGAACAAACGAGCAATAAAATTTACCTTTTCGTACAACAGACACTAAAGCCTTTCAGAATAACGATATTTTACTGTTTCTCTTTCAATTTATACACCTTTCCCAACCAATTATCGTGTCTACAAATTCAACCCCCAAATCCTTTTCTGTTTTATCCCTCATCAAAAACTTTTAATCCCCGTGCATTCAAACTCCGAAATGAAAAAAAATATAATATTATCCATTATCAACAAATTTTATACTTGAAGTAACAACAAAAATTAATAAATCTGAACACGGATAAAAGAACAAAACGATATAAAAAGATCGGTGTTTTAATTCTTGTAACCACGAGACTTTCTGCGACCACGAGCTTGTTCGAATTTGCGGCCTTTTGATTGAATCTTGGGACGAGCATGACTTCCAGGAACACCAGGAGCAAGACCAAAGTATTTTTCAGCAGTACGAGCTTTACGAGGGCCTTGAAGGAAAAGAGTATTTTGTCCTTTTGGAGCGCGAAGAGCCAATTGATCAAAAGTAATAATTTCACCACCAGCTTTAGTAATACGAGCACGAGCAGCATCAGTAACACGAAGAGCAGCAATAGTGAATTTTGGAACTTCATAGACACGTTTATCATCAGTAACGGTACCAACAACGACGACAGTCTTTTTGTCATTTCCAGGCTTCTTAAGATTGCGAATAATTCTTGCAATTGAAAGTGGTGGACGCTTTGTTTTTGCCATCATAAGACGACGACGAACGACTTCATTGAATTTGCGGCCAGTTTTACGAGCAAGGAATGAATACAACTTGACGAGCAAACGAATATAAGGATCTTCGCTCTTTGGAGCTACGCGACGAACCTTGCGGTCGTGTTTATGATTGATATCGATACCCATGCTAAAAAAAATAACAATTTAAAAAGAGTATTTTCAAGAATATTAAAATATATGCGCGGAAACTCAAATATGTAAAAAACAACGAAGGCTGGAAAAAAAGAAAAAAGTTAAGGGGTACAATAGGAGAAAATTACACAAAACGATTACAAAATGATTGGAAGCACAATATTACAGTTTTTATAATTACATTACACCAAAAACTTACATAAAATGTAAAAAAAGCTAAAAGAAAGGAAGAAAAATCTGTTCCTACTTTCAGTCAACGATAAAAAAGGGTGAAGAAAACATAGCCATTATCGTGTTGGGACCGTACTCAGGAAAAGCGCTTTTTTTAAATATTTAAAAATAGTGGCAAAAATTTAAAAAAACTGCAGCAACATAATTTATGTTACATCAATTAACAATGCCACTTTTAAAAAAATATTTTAAAGCATTAAAGTTAGAAACTTCATTATCGGTCTGAAGATGATTGTCGTCAACGAGAAGTTGTTCAATTTTTTGTTGAACATTAAAAAACCTGCAACAAATTACAGAATAAAAAAGCCCCCAACGGTATGAAAACTGTTTTTTGCGCGTAATAGTAATTTTGTTATCACATCAATTGTTAAAATATATGGTTTATTAATTTTTAATGTCAGTAAACTAGGTTCAAAGCTTCAATATATTTTTTACAAATTCTATTCGCGTTTTTTCATAAAATGCAATCAACTGAAAAGGGAAATAAATAAGTTTTTTTAGTAATAAAAAATTCTCAAAATTGAGAAAAATACGTGTGATAGCAATGAAAAACAATACTGCAAGAATAAGAAACAATTAAAATGGCATAGATAAAAAAGACATAATATTTGTGTAAATTCCGATCCTTTGGAATGACAATTTAAAGAAAAAAAGAAGATAAAGTTGGGTACCATAATATAAGTTAAATGAAAAAAAAAACAATTATGCGGGAAAAAGAAACAAAAGACAACAACGATTAAAAAACGTAAAGAAAAAAACCGCGTTTAAAACGTCTAGAGAACCCTTCTTTGTAAGCACATAAAATTTTATTTTTTTAAAAGACAGCAGAAAGTATTTTAAATCAATGGAGCTGTTCCTGAAGGATTAATACTAGGCGTTTGAGTTTCTTCATCAACGAGTGACACATGATGTTCAATTGCAGTTGTGGTGGTTGCAGTTGATGCTACAGTACCGGCTTGTCGAGAGCGATTGTTTGGTAAAACTCTTGTATTACTTCCTCCAGATTCAACATCATCATCATCGTCATCAAAATCTTCGTCTTCACCTTCTTCATCTTCAGCAGTAATTTCACCTTCAGATTTTGTTTCAACATTTTCACGTGGTCGCGCACGTTTCTTTCCAAGAAGACCATCAGCAGCCATAACACGATAACAAAGAACGGTATTTGTAACAGCCTAAACAATGTATACTTTACAATAACATCAAATACAGTACACTTACCAAAGAAATAATAACCAAGAATGTAACTAAAGTATAATACCATTCTAATTTCCAAGCTTCACTAATTTGCCATTTGATTAAATATCCAGAAACGGCCATTCGAAAAACCATAAATGAAGCAATATTTAATAATGAAATCATTTTAAATCCAACACCATCTTTTGGTTGCCGATAAAGATTCATAAGAGATCGGGAATGTAAAAATACAGAATTTAGCTCCATTAAAAGACCAAAAACAACAACAGCCAAAAATTTCCCAGTAATAATTGTAGTCATGAATGCAGTAATTACAACAACATGATGAAAAAGAAGTTCAATAATACGTGCAGATCGTTCATTTATAAGTAAATCAATTAAATCATGAGTAATATATCCAAAAGACATATAAATCTATAAAAATGGTTATATAAAAGCGAATTCAAAATTAAAATTTACCAAGTAAAGCGCAAATTTGTCAGTAAAATGTATCATATCATTAGCAACTTTTTCACGATAAGTCATAAGAATGTATAATGCCCATAAACCAGATACAACGGAATGAATAAAGGAAACAGCTTCATTGGAAATTCGCCATTTTTTATTTGGGGGAATAACTTGAATATTTCTATAACAGCATAAATGATAATAATATATATATATATTAATATAATATATTACTTACTGACTATCTAATGTATTACGTCGACGAGAACGTCTTCTAAATCTCCAATAATTAAATGTCCGAAATGTACATTTACCAAACAGATACCATCTTACTGTAAACTGTAATATCCGGAAACAAATAAATGATAAAAAAATCTGAAAAATATTTATAAAGATATCTGTAATAAAATATTTAAAAAACTTACATAAAGCAATATTTCCAAAATGTCTTGCCATTTTTGTTCTAGCACAGGTAAACCCATTGTTAGTTTGTAAATTAACCCCTAAAAAATTAAAAATTTAATTGCATTTTGTAACAAATTTAGATAAATTTTTTCAATGATCTCTGTTACACAATAAAAATCTTTTTAATCCCTATTTAATAAAGTTCACGGATTATTTAAAAGCGGAATAAAATAATATTTAATAAATAAATTTCTAAAACTTTTACCAAACAAGGAATAAAACTTTTACAAAAAAATGAAAAACGTTGGAGCTAAAAAGAGAGGCAAAAAAAAATTGATTGAGGGTGAAAAAAAGAAAGGCCAACGACCAAATGCTTTTAGGTTTTTTTAAAGGGTTGCTTAATCCCATTGTCAGTCTTTTGGTTAAAAAACTAAAATGCAAAAAAAGCGGAAGGGAGGATAGAAACAGGAGGTGAACTTTTGCATGATTTTGGGGACCTCATCAAAAAAAGACAAAAAAATCAACGATAACGACGCATGCATGCTTTTGTTATCAATTGACATTTCCCATTCCCTTTTTTTATATGTTTAATTATTTTTCAAGCAACAATAGAGCTGACTTTTTTTATGGATGATTCAGTTCTTATTACGTTTTTAATTTTGTACAAGAAAATAGAAAGAAAAACCAGCGTGGGGGCAAGACATGTGAAGAAAAACGGAAGAGAAAAGAAAAAAAAAGGGAAAAAAACGATCAATCAAAGATAAGACTTAATTTTTTATGAAATAAAGTTTGCTGTTGTTTTTTTGAGTGACGTTAATACCTTCTTTTTTGTGTTACTCATCAAATTACGCGTGTTAAAAGTTAAAAATAGCTACGAAAAAAAGCTAAAAATAGTTAATAAATGCAAACGGAAGCTTTTATATTAAAAATAGAAATTTTAAGCTTATATTTATATTGGATGTTAAATAAAAGAAGCAAATGGAAAAAGCAAACAGAAAAAGTCATCGTTCGTGTACTTTCAAAAACTTGAGCGCCAAAAAAGCAAAAGTGAGTCATCACTTTTTTTGCAGTTAATAGCTTCATCATCGTTAAAAAAAGAAGCAAATCTTTAATAAAAAAAACAAATTTTTGAAGATAAAAATTATCGAAAAATCCAATCAAAAAAATTTATTCTGAGCGGCGCAAAAATTCTCGTTTTTTGCTTTTTTCGAGAAAAAAGACCTCGAAAAAATGAAGGAAAGACGACCTTACAAAAAATACGTTAATCTGTTTCTTCCAAAAAAACATCCAAATCGTTAAACCCGATGAAAGATGTGCACCACAAAAAAAAAAGAAGAAGATCTTCATCGCGCCAAAGAAAATTTTTTAATAGAAATCCAAAAATCGTCATTGTTTTTTTACGAAAAAAAGACAGTCACTAAAGAAATCGACGTGAAAGAACATTTTTGACACAATAGTAATAGAAAAATTACTTTTAACACGTTCGCTGTCATTGCTTGATGAAAGAAAAACGAGAATGGCAATGCCAGAGTGAATACTAACTGCTACAGCGCTAGTATGAAAGTAATGCAAAAAAAGAAGAAAAAATGTCACTTTGCGGCCACAGCTGTTGCAGCTGCTTTTTTCTTTCTTAAGGAAAGTCACTTTTATTTTATTTTTGAAGACTACGAAGAAGCATCTTTACATCTTGAAAGTGAAATATTATTTTTAAAAATTTTTTTTAAACTTATTATTTTTAGAAAAATGGTTTTTGAACCTTTAAAAATGGCAAAAAAAGTTTAAAAAAACAAAATACAACCCGGAACTTTTTTATAAAACCATTGAAGCAAACTATTTTTGCTTTATGGAAATTAATGTTTTTGAAAGATTTTTCCATTTTTGGTTTCGAAATCTGAATTCTAATTATCATAATTATTAATATAATATACAAATTGAATTTTTAAAAATTTACAATAATTGACTTTTTTAATGAAAAGCATCGAAACATTTTTGAAATTACGGTATTTCAATGCATTAAAAAATGTTTTCAACTGTTATGACATAAACATATTTTATTTTTCATCGATATACTGTATCTTTATTTTTTACTTTTACTTTTAAGTACTTATAACCATTGTTAAAATTCTTACCGCGATATTCAAACAATAAACTTTTTACGTATAATTTTTTTGTTGTGTTAAATAATGTTGCTTAGCAATACAATACAAAACAACTGAAGTTATCATTTTTCAACTTTAAAATTATCTAAATGCAACAGTAAATCATCAGCTGTAAATATTCCAAAATAATGAACAGATCTGGTGGAAGATACAAAAATTTGGCTCTGTTCACTGGACAATTTTCTCTTGGAATTTTACATACAATTTTTTTATTTTATTATGTTAAAGTTTTCTTAAATGTTTTTAAAATTAATACATATTGGTTTAATGTTGCCCAATTTTTGTATATGATATGGAATGCAATTAATGATCCTTTATTTGGGTATTTTTAAAAAAAACCAAAACAGTTATATAGTGAAATGTTTTAGGTATTTACAAGATGTTGGTGGAACATGGATGAAATCAAGGTCAAAAATTTTTACATGGTTTGGACCAATATTAGCTCTTTCATTTCTATCATTTTGGTTTCCATGGGGTAATTCGTCTTCTCCACCATGGGTTGAAGGGCTTCATTTAATTGTTGCTTTATTTTTATATGATGCTTTCTTTAGGTTTGTTTTTAATGATTATTAAAAAATATTTTACATTTTTTTTAGTTGTGTTGGCGTTGCATGGGGCGCATTATTTACTGAATCAACCCGAGATCATCGAAGACGTGTAAAAGCTTTGAAATATTCCCAGCTTGCTATTTTATGTTCTGTAAATGTTATTGTTGTTGCAGAAAAAATTTCACATAGTTTAGATGTATGTACTTTTTATTTATTTTCAACAACACAGATCTTTATTGTTTCAGAATTTCTATGCTTTCCAAGTATTTTGTGTATTTTTATCTTTTCTATCAATTTGCTGCTTTTATATTACGGGAAAACTTAGTGAACAAGATTTGTCTGATTCAAAGGATAAGCTTGTTCCAGAAGAAGAATCACCTCCGCTTTCATTTCAATCTATTATTACTCTTACAAAAGAATTATTAGGTTCAAAAGATTTTCAACGAATTATTTTTACAAATTTTATTCATTCATGTCGTTCAACAGCACATTTGAATTTTGCCTCAATTGCAACTGATTTGGTTATTCCACAAAGAATTCTAGCAAAAGGTTCATGGCAAATTAGTGCATTCTTTGCTGTTGTAACTCTTCTACCACAAATTTTGGTTATTTTAAATGAAAAAGTAATTGTTCGACATGGTGCATACAGAATTATTATGTTCAGCTTTATTTGCTCTGTCATATCTTCTTTCATGTTTGTATTAAGTTGGAGTCCATATGTAATGATATTTTTTATGATTATTGATTCAATTACTGTACATTCAATGTCACCATTATTTAATATATTTTTGGCTGAATTTACTGAAGATGATGCAATAAGAAATTCAAGAAAGTTAGTTTTTGGGATTATTACATTTTGTTAAAAAAAATTTTTTTAGATCAACCCTTTCGTCTGTGGTATTTGCTTTGAATGCATTAATAATTAAACCAGCGAATTCAATAGCTCCAGTTGTTGTTGTATATTTTTTGAATAGAAGTGGTTACGAGGTTGGTTTCCTTTTTAAAAAAAATATGTTTAAAAATCATTTTAATTCAGAGTTATCAAAAAGATCAATTACGATCTCCAGAACTTTCATCTTGCATGATCAGAATTCTATTCTTAACTCCATTAGTATTGGGAAGTATTCAGCTATTTTTATTTAAAAAATATTCAATACGACATCGAGCAGGAAATGCAGCACTTCCACTTTAAAACATTCTTTCATTTGTTGATATTTATAATAACGAGGTACTAGTCATAATAAAATTATTAATTTATACTTTTTGCGTAAAAATCCCATTTATTTTAAGGTTTTCTTTTTAAAAAAATTACATTAAAATTAGTTACATTTAATAAGTAGATTCAAAGAGTGAGAGAGAGAGAGCAGCATTGAAAATTTTATTTAAAAAGACCTATAACTGCGGATGGAAACAACAAAGGTAGATTTGTGAAGAAAAAAATAAAAGAAAAGATATGCAACAATGAAACAGAAAAAGCGAGAAAAAATTTGTGATGGAAGGTATACGGTAGCAAAGTATAATATTAAAATTATAGTTTTGTTCTTTATTTTCGTTTTTCATAAGAAATTTATCGAAAATAATGTCATTTTATTTTTGCATTAAATTATGTGACATTAACCTGAACTAATAAATAAGAAGCAATAGAAATTAAGGAATTTTAACAATTTGCACAATAACTTGACATTCCTTGTCCAGAATTTATTGCAGAATCATCATCAACAGTTATACGGCCAGCCATTCCACCACTACCAAGATATTCTGCTGGCAATTCTCCATCAACTGATACTTGTATTCGTTGCATAACCATATCCAATAAACAATCAACACTTTTTTCAACATTTGTTGAAGTACATGCTGATGTTTCAAAATATGGTAAACCGAGTTGATCGGCTAATTGTTTAGCTCGGGCCGTTGAAACTTGTCGACGATTTTCTAAATCGGCTTTATTTCCACATAATATTATATCTGGTGCTTCACAATATGCATGAATCTGTAATTTTATATTGACTTTAACTTTAGATTTAAAGTATTAAAAGGCATTTGTTTGAAATTCTATTTGTATGCAAAAAAATCAGATTACGCTGATTAAAAGCTATTTCTGATCTTTTAAAATGAAAGAAAACAAACCTTAAGCTGTGATAACCAATCTCGAATATTTAAGAATGATTGTTCATTTGTTATATCAAATATTAGAATAAAACCCATTGCATCACGAAAGAATGCCGTTGTTAAACTTCTAAATCTTTCTTGTCCTGCTGTATCCCATAATTGTAACAGCACCCTTTGGCCTCGACCACCAAATCCACCTTTTGCACTTTTATATACCTTAAAAATTATAATATTAAAACCATTTTAAAATAAATCTTTAAAAATTCTTACTACTTTTTTCTCTTTAAAATCTATTCCAACTGTGGATATGAATTGTCCCGTAAATGTATTATCCGTATATCTATGCTAAAATAAATCCAATGTAAATGTTACAGTAATATTTTCCGTTCGAAAAGGCAACTTACCAAAAAAGATGTTTTTCCAACTCCACTGTCACCAAGAGCCAAAAATTTAATTAAATAATCGTAATCAGTCATGTTTTCTTTCTTTGAAGACAAAAAATTGAATTATCTCTTTTCTTTTTTTAAAGTTTCTTTTTCCCAAAAATATATCCTTCTTTTTATTAATACCAGTTTTTCTGTGTTTTTTCTAAAGTACGAAACTACTTTTTTGCTTCATAAAATGTATTTGACATTACTGTTGAAATTTTATGAAAAATGTCAAACTTTTTTGGAGGCTTTTTTTGAATTTCGATGTTTTATTTCTAAAAGTTTAATTTGCTTTTTAGCCTAAAAACGTTATTTGTTTTTTCTTTTAAATTTAACGGCAAAAATTATTTTGAAAAAAGGAATCACGAAATACGGTAACTTAGAAAATACAAAAACACCTGCAAATTTAAGCTTGTATTTTCTTTGGTAAAAATGCAAAAAAAGTGAAAAAAAATATTAAAAAAGCGATAATTAAAAAGATTTGCAAAAAAGGATACCTAAAAAGTTGAATATTGGTAATAAAAGTAAAATAAAGCTTCAAGATTTTTTGAGTAAAATAAGTCATGCAAGTAATGAAATTGAAGAAATTTTAATTATTTTTCCTTTACTTTCAAGGTGAAAGTTTTTGATGGCAACGAAAAAGTATAAAAATTGAATTTTACAATTGAGCTATTTTTGATTAAAACATAAAGTTTATACGCATTTTCAAAAAACTTTTTAATTAAACTGAATGTAGCAATATTTTTGATAATAAGAAAAAAGCGTTATTTAACAATGCCATAAATAGCAGACATGAAAATTTTTAGATAAATTAAAGACAAAAGCATTAGGAAATTATATCTAAAGGTCACATTTTTGTTACAAATAAAATGAAGGTGTACTTTTGACCTTTGAATGAGCCGTATTTTACGTACTCCAGGATTAAAACTATTCTTTTTGCAAAAGCTTTCACTATTTTTGAGCTCTAAAGATAGAATTAAACAAATATATTTTCTAAATCAGAATGAAAAAATATTATTTTAAAATGTCAAACACCTGGAAAAAGTGATGAAAGAGTCTTTTCTCAAATTTTTATCAAAAAAATAAAATGAAAGATACTTTTCACATTTTAACTTCATGTTTTTCACATATAAAAAAACGCATTAATATTGTTTTTTTTTTGGAGGCTCATACTACTTTTTCCTTTTTTTACAGAGGAGGGCTGATAAATAATCAATAAGCAAAAGAAAAATACATAAAAAAAGTGTTATTTCCATTAAGAGGCTTTCCGGTTCGTTTGATGTCTTTTTTTACTTCAAACAAGCAAAATGCCTTCGTATTTTTGTAACAAAAAAAAACACAAAAAAAATATAACGTAAAAAATATTTCCAAAAAACACAAGTGAAAACGCATTTGGAGTTTTTTGGAGCAAAAAAAATATTTTTATGTATGTTTTTTTTGGCTGTTAAAAACATTCATTTAAAAAAGCTTCAAAAAAACGAGAAGAAAGAATTTTTGATTAAACTTGACACAAGTCTGCTTTTTTTTCTTTTCAAAAAAGAGAGATGTATATTAGAAAAGAAAAGGCAGAAGACGGAAGAAGCAAACAAATGACAACAGCTAATGAAACGAAAAAAACATATATTTCGTTTTAAGAAAAACAAAAATTCTATGGTTAAAATACATTTATTATCTATTTTCCCTTTTTTTCTGTTACCCCTTTAGGCAAAAAAAAAAGAAAGAGGGATAAAAGAATAATTTTCTTAATTACAACAATACTTTTGCTTCTGAAAAAGAAAACGGGAAAGTTTTTTTTGTTAATGGTTGGTTTTTTGAGGGGAAAAAGAAAGGGAAAGAAAAAAGTATTAGCTTCAAGTTTCGAAAGGAAAGTGTATAGTAACTGGTCAAAGAAAAGGAGTCACAAGTCGCCTAAAATTATAAATGTTTCTAATACAAAAGTTGAATAAAAAGTTTGTGAAAAAATGCCTTTGAAGAAATGACAGAAATATAAAATATTTTATTTTCTTCAACATGGATTTACTCCTATTTTTTGACTTACGTATTCCACGCAAAAACGTTTTCTAAAAAAGCAATAATAAAGTTAATTCTAGTAAAACATTTTTGACATTATTAAAAGCTATAAAACCAGAAAGAAACTATTGCCATGAAAGTCTCCAAAACAAGCTACTTCGAAAAAGCCAGCAGCTTTTTTTCTTTTTTTTATTACTTACTGGAAGCGAGCTAGCTGAATATCGATTCTTCCTTCCTCTGCATTTTATTTTATTTTTTCACTTTTTGCATTTATTTTGCATTCCCTCCCACTAAAAAGAAGAAGAAAGTGTCTCAGACTCCCCCTCCATAATTTTTGGAATTTTATGTTGAAAGAGTTTTTTTCCAACGCAAAAAAAGCCGAAAAAATGAAAGCCAGTTTTAAACATACTTTTAAGCCAGCTACTTTCCATTTAACTCAAAAAATTCGAATTGAAAAAATGGGTATTCAAATGTTCTTTTTTGCAGAAAAAAACTTAAATTTAGTTTTAACAGTGGCAATAAAAACGAGAGAAACGAAAGTGTTTTGTTTTGGGTTTCGGTTTTTTATGCGTGGTTTTCAAAAAAAAACAACAAGAATAAAAAAGCTGAACGGAGGCAGTAAAAAATTTTTTTTGCAAAAGCTTCTAAAGAAAGTAAAAATGGGGTGAAACTTAAGGGCGTCATTCTTCTTCTTCTGCTTTTTTTAAGCATGTTAAAAAATAGAAAGTAAGTCAGTCACCCATTTTTTTTAATGCAAATAAGGAAGACAATTTATATTATTACGTAAGCACATATTTTTTTTTGTTTTGTTTAATTTTTATTTGAAATAAATAACATTGAATTGCATTGATGATGTCAAAAAAATGGGCGGTCATTCAAAATTCAAATGAGTTTCAAAATATCTGAATTTAGGTTTAAAAAAATAGCTAAACCGAACATTTCAAAAAAATTTGAAAACGGTTACAAAATGCTCATAGAACTTCTACGATAGAAGGTTTAATATCCTGTCAGTAAACGCTATTTTTTTTTATTAATTTATATTTATTGCATTTTATTTGTCATTTTTTAAAATGCAAGAAAAAACTTTTCAAAAATAGAATCAAAATTTTAATAAAGTTTTGTCGGTTTAAAATATTTAGTACAATCTTGGCTGTTTTTTGTTGTTCGAATGAATGGACAATTCTAAAATTCATAGCTTTGATTACAATTATATTTATTATTGAGCTTACAGGATCAGGACAGCTGATATCAAAATCATAATCTGAAAGATTTGCTTTTCTAGATTTTTGTCCAACAGGTTGCATTAAATTATTCCATAAATATTTGCTAACAGCTGCATGTCCAAATTGTGAAAAATGGAAGCAATCTGCAGCAAAGAAATCAAGATCAATGCTTCCATCAGGCTAAAATTTAATTTGTTAAGTACGGGAATTTTTTGTATTATTTCAAAAATTCTTACTAATTCTGGTGGAATAATGTCATCTGAAAAAGAAATGAGTATTAACTGAATAAATTTTCTAAGGATGCTTTAACTATGATGTGATGGTTCTAATTCTCGACCACCACATTTTCAATTAACAGTACTTTTTAAAAATGATAAAATCAAACCTTCAAAAAATGGCTGAATAACCAAAGTAAAATCATCTTTCTCAAAAACTCCTTGATCTTGAATATCTTGTTCTGCTTTCATATATCCTTCACAGACATCTGAGATTTGTTGATCGGTAAAACCTTTATCAGATTCACATGGGCATTCAAAAACATGTAAACCTTGGCAAAAAATTTGTCCATTATCAACCATTCGAAGCATTTTCATATTAAACATTCCAGTCAATGAAATAATGGTACGTGGAATATGATCATATAAAATCTGAATTGTATCACGAAGATGTTGACCAAATTGTACAGGTGAATGAGGCCCGGTTGCATTATTCAAAGTGTCTTTACATTCAGCGCAGACATCATTTCCTCCAATAAATATGTTAATTAATTTCCAATCATTTTGAAGATTTATTTCTGAATGTGTTTGCATTAATTGTACAAGTTGTCGAGCCTGCCCAATTAAATCACCAGATTCTGCACCTGGGAATCCAAGATTGAGATGTGCCTTTTCCCATACATCTGATGCACTAACACCATTTGCATATCCAAAAATTGAGGGGTTATATTTTCGTAAAATATCTAAATTCATGTAAATGTTTTTTAAGCATTTAAATTAATTAACATTATTTTTGGCACTTTACTAACTTGGAAGTGTAATATGTCCATCAAGGCCTTTATCCCCACCACCTTGAAAAGCAAGACCACGATATTGTAATAAAATTGCAACGGCATCTTCTTTTGGTGCCCCAGCTCCATTAGCGGCCTATAAAAAATTAAATTTTAAAAGTTACAATTAATCACATTGAAAGCAGACTGTAAGAGAATCTCCTAAAGCTGCAACAATTTTAATATCAGCTGGTTTTACAGCATGCACGGATGTTGGAATTTGTGAACTTGGTGACATATCTGGACATTTGTAATTTGGTGCCCCCATATCCTTTAATGCCAAACATCCAATCACCAAAATGCTGACAAAAGTCAATCCTAAATTTTTGATTAGAAACAAAAATAATTTAAAAGTTCATTACCATGTGCCCAACCGATCATCATCGTTTTCAACAAACAAAAAGATACAATTTAAAGAATGAAAAAACACATTTTTTCAAAAGTAAATTTATACATATACTCGAGTTCCGGCATATCTCTCATTGATAAGAAAAGCGCTTCCTTTTATCGTTTAAAAGAATCATACTACATTATAAGCAATAGAATGGAAAAGTAGAAATAAAAATAAAAAATTTCTCGAACAAAGGTGAAATAAAAAGATTCATCACACATTTTTTTTCAAAAGAAAATGTTGGAAAAATAGTTTTTGGGGGTAACGGACTTTATAGCCTACAAGGTCGACATAAAACGGGGAAATCTGGTTATCTAAAAAATTAAGCATTTATTATACCTGTAAAAAAGAAAGATAAGTTGAAATTGATTGCAAAAGATATGTTAACAAAAAGCGACAAAAATTAACAAATTTTATTGAAAAAGCATTTTGAGTTTTCATATTTAAATACAGACAAACATTTAACAGTTATTACAAAAAAGACAAAATTATTAGTGGCAAAATAGCGGAAACAAATTATCTCAAAATTCTAAAATACATACTGCTCATTACAGTAATGCTCGTTCTAAATGGATGAGATTTTTTCATAATATTCATATATTTTTATGATTTTTTTGTTTTATTTTTAAAATTTTCAAGAGTTGGAGGTGCTGGAATTGGAGGCGTTACAGCATTTTTCTGGATTTCAATTGGTTCTGGAGTTGTCGTCGCAATTACATATGCATCCCCGGATATTGCAGAAACTCCATTCATTGTTGTAAAATCTTTTAATTGTACTGGTAATCGTCGTCCAAAAGCATCTGTAACATCTTCACGGAAAAAGCCTTGTTGTGAAAATTGTTGTTGTTGTTGCTGCTGTTGTTGTGGGAGATGTTGTTGAAAGGGTGGACGTTGGGGGGCTACAAATGGATTTGCTTGTCTTTGAAGAAATTCCAAATCTGTTGGAGTTAAAGTACCTTGTGATTGAACTAAAAACAGATTTTTATATTTTAATGGTTAGAATCTTTCTTGGGAAATTTAATGTTATAGCAAATTCTTATTCTTACCGATTTGATCTAAACCATTTGCAGCTCGAGATGTCATTGTTCGAATTGAATTCATAATTCCTAAAGGATCAAGATTTTCTCTACCATTTGGAAGCATTAAACCATTTTGTTGTTGCTGCTGTTGTTGTGGTTGTTGTCTTCCATTCATAAATAAATCATTTCTTTGTTTATTTAGCTCAACAAAACTTGAAGGGATTTGACCAATTTGTCCTCGAAAATTGTTATTATTATTATTCAAATTTGATGGGTTAAATCGATCATTTTCTTCTTCCATAAATGGCATTACAGGACGTCCTTGACGAATCACTAAAATTTTCTTTATTGTTTTCTATTTTTGAGACATTTAAAAAATTTTACTATTTTGTTGAACGAGTCTATGAATTTCGAGTTGTTGCCGGCGATTTTGTTCCATTAATTCAAGTAACAGGCGATCCTTCTCCCATGGAGGTAATCCAGCAAAATTTTGAACTCCAAAATTTTGTGAAGAATGTCCTGCTGAACTTGGATGAAGAAGGGCATTAAAGAGGTCACTATCGGCAACTTGGGTGGCAATTGTATTATTAAAATTTGGGGCATCTCGAGTTGTTAACATATTATTTCGACGGAATGCAAGTTGTTGAAGAATTGCATTTTCCTAAAAAAGAGCAGTTAAATTCCTCTCAGGATTCCATGGATTACTGTAAACTCACTTGATTAGTTCGAATTGCAGCATTTTTGGTGAACGTTTCTAAATCCATTCCATTTCCTGGAGCTCTTCTCGTTTCTCCTGTTAAAGCATCTGAAAAAAAAATTAAGTTCACTCACTTTTACTAGAAAATCTTACCAGTAATATTTTCTTCTTGTAAAATCTGCTGACTTAATGGCAAAATTGCTGCACCATAAACCTGGGCAAATAACAGAAAAATACCAAAAATATGAGTTAATTTTAACATTTCTGCCTATCACCGGCGAATCAAAATTTAATACACAGAGTTCGAAAAAAAATTTGACCACCAAAAATACACAAGTTTTTTTACAGCAAATGCCTATTTTTTAGAAGGCGTTTCGAAGAGCTTTGATTTTCTTTTGTTGATCGAATCGGACATGTTTTTTATTCATTTTTAAAATGTGTGAAATATGACATTGACGGAGTTTATTTCCGACTTTTCTTCTTCTTTTATTACAGAATCTAGTTTAATGGTTTTTGTCACTTTTTTTCTCTTTTATTGATGGCAAAGAAATGAAAGTATGAGAGGAAAATATATAAATGCTCTACTGCTCCATATTTGAATACAAAGGAAAGAGATTAAGCTTCAGAATCTAAAAAAGAATGGAATGAAGGTGAATAAAAAATTGACGAGGATAAAATTTTGAAATTTTTATGACAGGTTTAATAATGACTCTTTTCGTTTTTTATGCATAAATTTCGTAAAGAGGATTTTGGTTTGCATAATGTTTCGATACTGTAGTTTTTTTTCAATGGCAAAAATTAGGCTTTTCAAATAAATTTAACAAGCTTTTTAATTAATCTTATTAATTTTGAAAGTTATAAAATTATGTTTGTTGCAATTTACACAAATTCTATTAATTAACATTTATTATATACAATATATACTCCAAAAAATAAACATTTCAAATAAAACATAAACTATAAAAAAAGTAAAACAACAATATTTTTTTCAAATTTAAGCCAAAACTCGTGAAAACAAAATAGAAGAGATGAAAAAATAACAAATTTTTTGATCACTGGCTGACGTCACCAAATGAAATTAATAATAATAAAAACATACAAGGCTTTTTCGAATATTCTTTTTTTGCACTTATAAAACATATAAAAATAATCTTTGATTAACAACGGAGCAAAAATAATAAAAAATCATGTTTGGTTATAACAGTTGAAACCCATTTTAAGAATGTTTTGATTAATTTTTTCAAATGTAGTAATTTCCCGCAAATATTTTATAGCTGAATAAAAAATAAAAAAAGAAATACCATTTAAATATAGATATATATATATATATTTAACGTGCCAATGAACCAATTAAAGCTATAAAAATATGTATTATTAGTTTCAATATTTTCATTTATAAAATTCTTACCCGCACACATTTCAAAGAATTGCATTGTTTGTGACTGTCGAGATGCTGCAGATGCAGATGGTCGATCAACTCTTGAAGAATTTGGAAGTGGAAGCTATAAAAACTATTATTAAAATTGCCATTATTTACATTTATCAAATCTTACCCGCTTTCCGACTTCCATTGGCATTGGTAATGATTGTGCACGACTATTACGTAAATTTGGACGAACTGGTGATGAAACTGATGCATGTCGAGAACCAAGAATTTTCATATTTTCATCTTCATCAATAAGATTTTTAAAATCCAAAAGATAACTTCTTTGATCAACTTGATAAAGTTGAAGTGACATTTTCGGCCTTGAATCAGCATCATTTCCATTTGGAACCCGGCGTCGAACAATTACATGATAAGCATTCAACATCTTCCATTCAAAATCTAATGCTTTCATTGCACGAAAAACTTCATACATTATATCATCTAAAAATAGAATAAAGGTTAAAAATTTGAAATAAATCTTCAATGTAACAAAAAAAGATTACGGTAGCACTTATTACAGTAACTTTTATTCTAAAAAAACTTACCAGGACGACTTTGCGAACGAATTCCTAAATGCCATTTAGCACGTTTAATATGAGGTGAACGAGCATTTAGTGAAGCTTGTGGAATATTTCCAGCACCACCGGCTGCAGCAGCCGCTTGTTGAGCTTGTTCTAAACTTTCTTGATGTTGAAGAGATGAAGTTATTTTAATCGATCCTAAAGTGCATTGGCAAAAATGGGATAGATTTGGCATATGTTTTAAAGAAACAAAAGGAAAGGTTGCAAAAACTTTTCATACAAAAAACAGTTTTAACAAAGCAATAGTAACGAAAATATTAGCAGAAAATAAAAAAAATATTAAAGAAAAAATAGGGTTACATTTTTTGTTAGCCAATGTTTGCACTTCAGTCTTCGATTATACTTTAATGGAGAAAAAACACAAACCTGGAATTCTTTCAGGATGTCGATGCATCATTTGATCTTGATGATGAAGTTTTCCTGCTGGCATTGCATTATAGAATTCATCAATGGACATTTTGGCAGCTGAAAAAGATTGAAGATTTTAAAAAGAATGTTGTTAGTAATTAAATAAGAAAAAATGTTAAAGATCCCAAATTTAAAGGAAAAGGTTGTTTGTAATCCCAAATTAGTAACTTAAGTGTACTGTAGTGTTATATATATTCTAGCGATAGATAAAGAAAAATGGGTCAAAAAATAAGATACAGTAGGAAAGGAAAAAAGATTAGTAACGCTTTGTGATTAAACTTACATTTTCTTTGATTTCTAACCCGTCTGGCTGCAGCTTCAATGATTGCAGGATTGGCAGTGATAGATGCAGAATTATGTGCATTAATTTTTGCAGTTACTTCATCAATGGATGTCTGGGAATCCTCATCTTGCATAGGAGCAAATGTACAACCTGGAGTTCCAAATTTGGGACATAAATCGCAATATTCTATTTTTTTAGGGTGTTTCCCAAAAAGGCATTCCTTAGCACCCCATTTAGGGCACTTTTCACAATCCGGAGAGCAGAATTGTCCGGAAGGAACGACTGTACGATGAATGCACGTACCTTGTGGTCTTGCAGCTGAATGTGGGGGTGTTAAAATTGCATAGCCTGATCCAGCGGCAGGTGATGACACAGATGATGATGGCACGGTTGGGCCAGCAGTATGTGAACGGGCATGAATTTGTACTGAACCAATTGCCTTTTCAATACCGGCAGTATTTGAGCCTTGTTGGATTGGAGATGTTGGACGACTTGTTTGAATTGCAGTTGGATGAAGGAGTTGATCGCCGAGAGAGACTGAAGCATCAACTGTTAAATTGGAATCCATTAGAGTTAATTGGGATATATATCCAGTTTAAGAGTATGTTATATCTTTAATTTCCAATATGTGCATTATATTAATTGTGAATTTAAAATTTTGTTTATATTCATTTTTAGATGTATATCCCCAAAATACAAATATGACTTACTTTCATCAGCAATTCGTTTATTATCAACAATAAGATTATATGCAATACTTAATGGATTATGAACATCGTCAGATAATAATGCAGTTGTAACATCATCTTCACTAACATGACATAATTTGCAAACTTCTTTTACTGCATCCATATCAACAATGGATGCTTCATTTTCATTAATTGGTGGAAAAAGATAGGCTGGAAGATCAATTCTAAACCATTCATGACTAATAACGTCTTTAATTGTTGCACGTTTCATTGGATCAACTTGAAGCATATGTAGAAGTAAATTAACAATATTTTTATCCAAATAATCAGGTATAGGAAAGATTCCAGATTTTATTTTTCGAAATAGCGTTGGCACATGTTCATCATCAAATGGTAAAGTTCCACACATTAATGCATATAAAATAACCCCACAGCTCCAAATATCAACTTCCGGACCAGCATATAATTTACCAGATATAACTTCAGGGGCAGCATAATTTGGTGAACCACAGCTAAAATAATTTACAAAAATTTAAGAAAATTTATTGAAAAAATTAACCTTGTTCGAAGAAAATCTCCATCTGTCATAATATTTGATAAACCAAAATCAGCAATTTTGACATTATTTTTATGATCCAATAATAAATTTTCCGGCTTTAAATCCCTGTGAACTACCATATGACGATGACAATAATCGACACCAGAAATAATTTGTTGAAAAAATCGACGAGCTTCTGGGGTTTTTAATCTTCCATGCTTTACAATATAATCAAAAAGTTCTCCACCAGATACATATTCCATAATCATAAAAATATCAGATGGAGTTGAAATTACTTGATATCTAAAACATGGTTACGGTAAAACAATTAAAGTTTTGTTTCAGTACAAATGAAAAAACATTGTAGTTTAACTTCTATAACTTACAATTTAATTATATGTGGATGACGAAAAAGTGAAAGATTTTGAATTTCTCGACGAATTTTTCCTACAACATCCAAGGTTTTAATTTTTTGACGATTTAAAATTTTTACAGCAACTTTATATCCAGTCATTTCATGAAGTCCAACTGAAAGATATCAGATTATAAATATAAACAATGAAAATAAACACGTACCTTTAACTTTGCCAAAAGTTCCAACTCCAAGAGTATCCTAAAAGCGAATATATATTATCCATCTCATTCGTTCCCTCGGAAAAAAAAATTATGGAATTTTGGCTTTTCCGTTTTAATATAAACGAAGTTTAAGCTTTGAAATTTTCATTATATTCACAGGAATCCCGTTAATACCGTATTGAAGCTCTATTTTTAAAATAAGAATCTCCGTTCCAATGATTTTCTAAAAACGATAAGAGATATAATTATTACCTTTAAGATGTAATGTGCTATTTTGATTTGAGCCTTTGTCTCTCGTTCAGCTTTAGTTAATTCTGTAGAAGCCATCTTTCTGAATGGGCTAAAAAAGAAGGATAATATAAATGACAAAATAAAGATACATATACAAAATTTATTAAATCACAAAAAAAGAAGTTTGAAATTAATTCCTTTTTTTACACAATTTTAGCAGCAATTGTTTACTCAGTAAACTTTACTGCAATCAAAAAAAAAAACTCTTGGATGGAAAAAAAGTAGTATAATCAATTCTATTTTTTATCAAAAAAAAGTTAAGAACTGAAAAAAACAGTTTAAAACCAAAAATAGAATTGATAATTATTTTCTTTGCTTATTTACACACTTTAAAAAGCTATGATTAGTTTTGTTGTTTTTGCATACATAAAAGAAATATGATGAAGAAGAAGGGAGATGAAAGACGCAGAGATGAAACGAAAAAACGAACGAAGAAGAACCACAACAAAGATAGACCAACGTTATGTGTTAAAAAAAGAAAAGGGGTGTTCAAGTTTGTCCCTTTCTTTCCACGTTTGGTTTTTTAGCAAGCAAAGCAATATAAAATATATTTTTTTCTCTTCACTATTTTTTGTTGGTTGGTCACATGCTGATGTTTTTAAGATCCCAATGCAGAGAGAAAAAAAGGGGAAATGAAAAAAAGAAGTAATGAAAGATTGTTGTTTGTGTCAAATTTTTTTCTGTGTATATGTGTGTTACACAATTTTAATGTTAACGTTTATAATATCAGAAAAATCACAAAAAGAAGGAAAGACAAAAATAAAAAAAAAGGTTCGAAATAAAAATGGGCAAGGCGCCAGCTTGGTCCATTGGTCTTTTGGGAGAGAAGAGGGATCGAAAAATAAAAAAACAATTGCAAAACATTTGTTTTTGTTTTGTTTTTTTTTAAATTATTGATTATTGCGTTAAAAATGAAATAAATGAAAAATGAAAAAAAGGGTGGATAAATAAATAAATAAAAACTATGAATCGGGGATTGTGAAATTTTGCTTCTCATAAAAAGAAATTTAAACCGATTCAAAAAAGCTGTTGTTTATTATAAAATCTATGTCAGGGGTGTGTTTTTTAAAGGAATGTAAACTTAAAATAGGGGGAAAAGGGTTTTAGTTAGATTTTTGTTATTTTGAGTAAATAAAAAAACGTAGTTTGGAAATTACAAAAAACATGTTTCAGATAATTACAAATTACAATCAACAAAAGATTAGATAAAAGCTTAAAGTAAGTTTGCTTGTTTCTGCTAACTGGTTTTTGTAGAATTGGGTCAGGAAAATAACAAATAATATTGTTTTCAAAATAATTTGAAAAAAGCATATTTTTGATACAAAAATAAGAAACTAAAACTAAAATTCGCTAATGGTTTTTCGCCAAAAATTGAATTTTTAACTGATTTCTCGAACCATCAGTTTATAAAATGGCCATAGCTGTTTACAAAATTTTGCATTTCTATCCCCAAATCATGAAAAAAGACAAGAAAAAAACATGGACGAAGCAGCGCATATTTTTATGATTCAAAACAAGAAAAAGAAGCAAAAAATATTCGAGACGCTCAAAAATCAAAATTTTGTAACATTTTTTTATGTTACTGTTTTTATTTTCTTGGTCGTTTAGTGAAAAAAAAATAAAGCCAAAACATTTATATTATGATGAATTACTTTTAACAAAAAACGCAGTTTAAAACAATGTGTTTGGAAAGCAGAAAAATGAAAATTAGTATTTTTTTAAAAGCAATCATATTTGAACTCTCTTGAAGGAGATAAAAAGAGAGAAACAGTGTTATTCTTTTTTAAAGCCTGAAAAACTTACTTGTTCGTTTTAGCTTTTGCAGATAATCGCCGATGAAGGGATTTCATTCTTTCTAAGCGATTTAATCCAGTAGGTTGTGAACGGCTTTTTTCTTTATCTGAAGCACTGAGCTGATTTTCATCATAATCTCTATTGTCATTTGTTGGAGCTGGTGATACAGTACCAGAAGGAGGTGCAACAGCAGCAGCAGTACTTGGACCTGCACCCCCACCACCACCACCAGGTCGTTGTTGATATTCACGATTATACATTTCAAAAAAATTATTCAAGCTTTTACTTTCTATCTTCTATTCTGTTGTTTGTGGAGGTGGAGCTGAAATATTTTTTTCTTTTTTTAGAAAAAAAGTAATTAAAATTATGTATAACTAGACGAAATACAAGTTTGTTGTTTGTTATGGCAAAATTTTTGCAAAATAGACAGAGGAAAATTTCAACGGAAAAATAAAAAAATACAAAATTGCAAAAACTTTAAAAGCACAAATGAGGGAAAGAAAATGAAGGAATGGAAAAGGGTCTTTTATTTTAAAAACTATACTTTCACGGATATCATATGACCCAATAAATAAAAATATATGCTTAAGAAAAAAGTTTTTTTTTAAAAAAACATGTCACACGGGAAATAAACAGTTTTTTAGAAAAAATTTTAAGGGGGAAACATTATTATTAATGTGATAATAAATCAGTGATGAGAAAAATATAATAATAGCAAAAGAAAACGGATGAGAGACAGAAACTTAAAGTTGGGTGTGAGCAGAAGAAATTTTAATATAACTATTTGAGATTTATTTTTTTAAGCTTTTAAATAAGAAAAGAAAAGTGTAGTTTTGGTGCAAGAGCTAAAAATGACTTGTATGTGTAATAATTATTTTTAATAGAAGACGTTAATGTTTGATGGTCGGTCAATGAAAATTCCGCACTTAAATGTTTAAGTTACAAAATTAAATGTTTTAATAAATCTTCGATATTTCAGTGAACTTTTGACGGCATTTTTCATAAGTGAATATGGTATTTTTGTAAAAATTATTTTTGTGAATAAAAATGTTTAATATTAAAAAGCATGGATTCGAGCTTATTGATAATTAATTTTTATTATCAAAATTTTAAATTTTGTTGAATCAACTTTTTTAATAAAATCCTATTCAAAAATGATTGGGAGAAATGAATCAAAGTATTTGACAAATAATTTTTGGATATTTTTGAAAAATTTGTCAAAAAATAGGTTCTAAAAATACTTTATCAGCAAAAAAATATTTTAAAAAGTTTTGAGTAATAATTATTTGTCAAAGCAATATTGGAAATAACCACGTAAAAAATGCAAAAAAATTTTAAAAAATGACAACATCAAAATTTTTATAAGAAGTAACAATTATTTATAATTGTAAAAGTCTTAAAAGAAAATGTCAAGAAAAAAGAGGTTTATTTTTGAGGAAAAAAAGTAAAAGCTTAAACTGAAAAAAGTTGCAATATTTTTTTTGGGAGTCGTGTTTTGAAGTGTAAATATAAAAAACAATAAAGATACGGCAAGCAAAAAAACGTGTATTCTAAAAAGAGTGATTCAATGCGATGAAAAAAAAATAGAGGGAAAAAGGCGATAACGAACAATGGAGAATCAAAAAAGAAAATGGACAATAAAAGTTTTTGTTGTCCATTTTTTAAACAGACATAAAAAAGATATCTTTGACAGAATTCGATTAATTACAGTAATAAAAGTGCAAAGTTCGAAGTTAATGTATTCAAAAAATTAGAAAGCCGTTCATCAAACGTGTTTTTGATTTAAATTTCATGTTTATTTGACAAATAAATTTTTTTTCATTTTATGATTTTTAATATAATAATAACGATTTTAACATTAACTATGAAATTTATGAATTAATTTTAAAATTAATGAACAAATATTTGAATCCAAAAATATCTGACAGAATTTGAAGAAAAAAAAATTGCAAATGAATAGTCTTTGCTCCAAAACATGGCTTTTTTTAAAAACGTGACACTTAATTAATTAACTTTTTTTAAAAATGCAAACACGCAAAAAATCATAAAATATTGCATTTTTTAAAAATCCTGAAAAAATATTTTAAAAAAGTTCATGAAAAAAGTTGTTCCTTTTTAAAAATAATTTTCACAAATAACTCAATCTCTTTTTTTTAAAAAGCATGAATAAACTTTTTATTTGCAAAGAATATTTATAAAAAAGGCTCAAAGCCTGAGTCCTCTTTTCAAATGATAAAAAAAAGAAAGGAAAAAAATTGAGTCAAAAAAGTGAATTTGAATTATGTATTTTAGTTAAACAATCGGTTGAATAATTTAGTTCTTTTTTCAAAAATAAAAAACTTTGATTATTATCGTCTGTCTTTTGACGAAAAAAAATGTAAAAAATGGAAGTAATAATTTATGTTTTTTGTTTTAAAAAAGTTGATGCTTTAAAGTTTTATGATTTTTTGTAGTTTCGTTTTTTAAAATAGTCAGCAAAAAATAATTTAAATATGGTTGTAAATTTTTAAGATTATACGTATTTTTATGTCGTAAATTTAACGTGCATGTGCCTTTTTACGATTTATGACAACCAAAAAAAAGTCCATAAAATTCATATTTTTGACTTTGAATTAAAAAACAAATGTGACTAAATTGTTAAGGTTAACATTAAATATTTTATGTTTCCTTAAAACTAGTACATTTTTTTGGGTTTCAGATAATTAAATGAAAACGAAAACGTCAAAAGAAAGAGCTATTTGTTTTTAAAAAATGTCAAACAAAAAAAACAAATTTTAACACAGAAAATGCATTTTTTGCGTCTTTTTTTTGTTGTCTTAAAAATATAAATGCCACTTTTTTTTTCATTTTCTTATTGTTGCTTGTTGCAAAAATTTTTTTTAAAAAATAAGAAAGCAAAAAAGAAGAAAGTATTAATGCAACATTTTTTTTCATTTAAAGTTTAAAACTCAAGTAAAAAAGAGGAAGTTAATTATACAAATAAAAGAATAACAGAAATTTAAGAAGAAACAGGGTTCAAAAATTTTATTTGCCGAAGAACTGAAGATATTTTTTGTAAAGGATTTTTAAGAGACAAAACAAAAGAAAAAACTAAATTTAGCAAAGATTTCCATGACAAAAATGTTTTTGTCCCGGTTTTTTGAGGAAATTTGAAAAAGGTTACAAAAAATTCTATTGAAAAAAGAAGCCAAATGTCAAAATTTTTTACAGGATGCACATTTTACACATTCCACAAATAAAAAAGTTTAAACAATTAAAATAAAGAGACAAGCAAAAAATTCTTCTCTTTTTGAACAACTTCTCTTTTTTGAACAAAGAGAAAGGAAGGAACTAAAAAAAGAGGGAGTTAGTTTAAATGAAGGAAAAAAAATCACGTGGTGGCAGCGACGGCCGCTGTTAAAAATGTCGAAAAAGAAAGGTTTACCTTTTGAAACAAAACAGCTGAAAAAACGAAACAAATGCTTTTTTAATTTTGGTCTTTAAAATTTTTTAAAGGCAATTAACAAAAACGTTTTGCCTATTTTCTTATTTGTGGAAAAAAGAAAAGAGAGAAGATCAAATAATTTTTGTCAACAAATTTATGTTTGAATTTTTTCCCAGGATCAAGAAACAGGAAAAAAAGCAAGCACGTGAAAATTGCCGTTACTTGCAACAGCAAAAAAAAAAGAACATGAAAAATAATAATAAGAAAAATTGTTTTTTAAAAGGTTTTGTTTTTTTCAGAAAAATATTATTAGTTGCTGGGGGGATTGTATGAAAAGAATAGCTGCTTCAACAAAAAACACAACAGATTTTTTGAAAAATGTTTCTGATTTTTTTAAAAAGATTTTAATATGGAAAGAAAAAAGATTGAAAAAGTTTCTTCGTTAACAAAAAAGATATGCCGATGTATCACTATAATAAGTTGGAGATGGATTTGCAGTTAAAAGTTTTTCAATACACACCTATGTCATTTTGAAGCAACATTTTCTTTACAGTTTTCGCAATCACAAAAATGCAAAATTTTTGTAAAATACCAAAAATTAAATATGGATGAATAAAGACAAAATTTATTTTTTCATTAAAGAAAACAAAAAACATTAAAACAATGTCGAAAAAATTACGATTTTAAACAAAAAAAACGAGAGAGTGAAAGTAGAAAAATGATTGATTTAAAATAAATTTGTTTTAAAAACTTTTTTGTTCGACAAAGCTAAAACATAAAAAAAACAGATTATGCTAATCAAGTTTTAAAGTTTCAAATATATGTACAATGCAAAAAAGAAAAAAAGGAAGGCGATAATATATTTGGGAAAAAAGTGTAAGATCCTGTCTATTGTAAAACAATATGAAAAATGTTAAATTTTAAGCTCAAAGATCATATATTTGTATATGACCTCGGAATTTTATTTTATCATCTGTAATTTTTCATATGTGAAAATGAAATGAAGTTGCTAAAATATGAAACCGACAACAAATTTTTCGAATTTCAAGCAAAAATATTTTTAAAAGCCACATTGGAAAATAAAAAATAATACTAAAAAATAAGGGATGATTAAAGCAAAATCACTTGAACCAACAAAAAAAATCATAAAAGTAAATATGAATTCGTTAAAAATATTTTTCTTTCCGTGTTTTCAGAATGAGAAAACACTGACAGAAACTTTGGAAACTGTTGATTTCCCACGAATAAATTATTTTGTTCGGATTGAGCTTTTATAGCTTAAAGTGGGGGGTTTAATCAGTTTGAATACTTTTTTAAGAATTACAGAAAATTAGGTTTAAAGTTGGAGATTTTTTTACAAATTTTATTTATGATTTTCAACACTTACACTTTTTCAAGTATTTTACATTTTAATATTTTAACTTTGCTTTTAATTCAAAAAATGCTGAATATTATAAACAATGATTACAAACAAAAACATCGATTTTGACTTTAAAATTCAACATTCGTTGCTCGAACCAAATTCGAAACTGCGGATCAAAAAAAATGTGTAATAACTTCAATGATAAAACTACAATATTACAGAACCACGGAAGAAAAGAAATCAAAGTTTCTTCATTTTGTAAAAACAAAAGTTCCAAAAAAGCTTTATTATTTTCATTTTTTTCCCAAATCAAATTCTGAAAAAAGGGAAAATCATTGAAATGAAAACAATGAATAATTAAAATTTCTTTTTTTCCATTCTGCTATCGCTTTTTTTCTTTGATATTTTTCATGGTTGGTTCAAGAAGTTTGCAAAATATTTTGTCAAAAAAGAGAAAAACAAATATTTTTTGGGAGAATCAATCACGTCGGATTCTGAATCAGTTTTTCATATTTTTAATAAAATATTTTTTCTTTAAAGGAACCGTATAAATCGAGGTTGATTTAACAAAAAAATTATTCTGTTGTAACAAATAAAAAGTGGCTTTTGAAAGAAAATGAATAAAACCATTGTTGGCGTTTTTCTGTATTATTGGTTTAATTGATTTTAGTCAGTGTTCTCGTTTTTTAAATTTACCGCTGTCGCCGTCGCCGTTTTTCTCGACGGCGACGCTTTGAAATCAATAAAAAAATTGATTTCAAAGCATTTTAAATCAATTTTTTAAGAATGATTCTTCATTATCAAATGAAGAAACTGATCCGATAATAACAGATGACCCACCCCCTTCACTTACTTTAACATCCCCTCTTTCATCTTCATCAACAACAATGCCACCACTTATTAATTCAACAATTTCATATCCTATTGTACACAATAGTACTGTAAAAACCTCTGAAACTGCAATAACAACGGTACCGCCTTCATCTACTTCACCATTCACCCTCTCAATTGTGTCAAATTCATCTTCTACTTGGTCTTCTTCATCTACTTTACCTTTAACAACAACAACAGTTATGACTTCAACAACTACTCAATATATTCATCCTACTGCTGCCAAAATCCCTGATACAACATTATCTGCAATTGAAAATGAAAAAACAAATCCAGATGATACAGATTTTGAAGACAGTTACCCTCCTGAAAATATTAGCCCATCATTATGGAATTTTTCAATGACTCTTTTTACGATTAGTTTTGCATTTTTGTTAAAGAATTTGTAATTTTATATATTTTTGATGGTTTTGTTATTCATTTTTTTAATAAACAATTTCTTATGTTCATTCATTTTTATAATAAAGATTATTTTTTAAAGTTTTAAATTCCGTACAAAGCTTATTTTTTTTACACATTCTTAAATTTTTAAACACTAAACATTTTTGATTATAATGTACCCTTTCAAAGCTTTTTGTTTAATTACAGTTCGACAAAAAATGTTTAAAATTAAAGCCTTTGTTTATGTCTCTGATGTGACTCTTGTTGATCTTTGAATTCATTGTGTATTATGAAAAAATCACAAATTTTATTAATTTTGAAAAAGAATATAGTTTTTTAAAACAAAAAAAGCGAGATCAATTTTGACAAACAAGATTTTTTGGTAAATATAAATAAAATAAAATATATAAAGAAAAAAGCCTATCACTTTTTCTAGACCCGTTAAAGATGTTCTTTTTTTGAAAATTTCCAAACTCAAAAAAAGTAAGATTGTTATATTTTTCTTCCAACACTTTTTTTTTTACATTATTGAACATTTAGGGGCAACAAAATGTGGTGAACAACATCGAAATATTTTATGCAATTTTCTTTTAGCATTTTTTGTTGCCGTTGAAGTGCTATTATTTGTTGATGTAAAAGGGGGTAAAAGTTCAAGATCATCTGAACCTGAATCTGCATCATCAAGTTCAATTTCATCTGTTAACCGGGAAGCTGCTTCCCTTTGAGCTGTTTGTGTTTTATCCCTCCATGATGGAAATCTTTGTGTTGTCGAAGATGATGATGATGAAAGTGATGTTGAAGCGGCTGCAAGAGTTGAAGGAGTATTTAATAAACCCTGTCGTTGTTGTCTATCACTTTCATGCCGAAGTTCATCATCATCTTCCAAAGAAAATTGTGCACTTTCTAAAACGTATATGATTTCAGAAGAAAAAAACGTTGTTTCTCGAAAAACCAAAATATTATTACAGAAAAATTAATCCATAATTTATATAACCTTATTTTTATTTTTTTTTAAATTTCTTACCTTCTAAAGAAAGTGGTAAAAGATGATCATTTGCACTGGGGTTTGCTGTCATGATTATATTAAATTATTAAAAAAATGAAAACTGAGATCGAATAAAAAATGAGATCTAAAATAAAATAATAAATAATTTAACAAATAAACAAATGGAGAAAAAAATATTTTCTGTCAGAATATTGAAACTGACTTTTTAATAAGAAACAAAGTCTTGCGAATTTTATATAATTTATTTAAACACACAGGATAAAATTAATTAGAAGTATTTTCGATTAAAAAAAAGTCATGGCAAAGCTTGATAAAATTGTGGTAAAAATAAAATAAAATGTGGTAAAAAATATGACAAAATAATTATTTCAAAGTAAGATTCTTACTGTAAGAAAATGTAACAAGAAAAAGCAGGGAAAAATTAAGATAAAATAAAATTTTAAATCTGCAAAAAAGTCTGGAAAGTTTTAGCTAAACACAATTATAAATTTAAATAACTGAAAAACGCTAAAAATAAATTTAATCCAAAAACCTTCGTTTTTCTTTGAAAATCATTTTTATGGCATTTTAAAATGTTTTTTAAGTGGTTGCCAATCTTTGTGATAATTGACGTCAATATTTCCATCGGTTAATGCCCATTCAGGAACAACAAGGCTAAGGCTTGATTCAAACATGAATGACTGAAAATTTATTTTTTTTAAATGAGATAAAAAGAAAAAAGCCAATAATTATCAAAAAGAAAGGATAGAAAGAGGAAGAGGAGGCGGCAGCAAGCTGAGACCAATTTACTTGTATATTTTTTGAAATGCATTATTAATATTGGCTCCATTTTCTTTTCTCACATATGTTTTTGCAGCAGCCAACTTAAAAATTTATTATTGCTCGTTTTTTTAAAAAAAGGTTTCAAAAAAATTTTTCGAATTTCTTTAAGCAATTTTTTTACGTTTTCTTTAAAGCTTAAAAGCATAAAAAGAAAGGAACGCTGACATTCACCTATTTTTCTTCAATTTTTTGTTCTTCGAGTCTTTAAGAACTTTAAGAGAAAAACGAAAAAAGATGGAAGTTTGAAAGCTAAAAAAAATGAAAAAAACAAAAAATGACGGCAAATGAAAAAAAAAGACGAAGGCAATATCGCATTACAAAGTTTTTTTTTTAAATTGGGATAGACTTTATCTATATTTTTTTCTTTCTAATAAATAAGAAAGAAAGGCATTTTTTGAGAGATTTAAAAATGTTTTTTTCAATTTTCTTAGAATCAATGCCTCGAACCGCTTTCTAAAATTCCCATGAGATTACGGTAATCTTAAAAGCATATCATTTCTCCTCCTCCTCTTTTTTAAATTTTTTTTCAACAAAATTGTGTTAAATAAAAATTTGTATACCATTGTACCATCTGCAATTCGTTGAGGTTTTAAATCATCATTTGAAGCCTTTTCAAAGCAACCAAAATCTGGACCATGTGGAGTCATCATTGAATGAAGGCTTGCACCTCCAGGACGGAAGCCGCCTTCCTTTGCTTCATAGCTTCCAATAATTAATCCCATATATTCACTCATACAATTTCCTGAAAAGAACTAAACTTATTAAAAGCTTTAAAATCAATTTTATTTGGATAAAATATGTTTGAAAAGAAATGAATAAATTATATAAATTTTGCACCGAAAAAAAACATCTGACGTGAGAAACTTATGAATAATTTTAAAGATAAAGCAAATATGTGAAAAAAGTGGATTTTTTGTTCCGGTTTTGCTCTTAGTTTCCCTAATCTGGAATTAAACGTAGGTTTTTATGAAGCTTTTTTTCTTTTTTTTCCCATTCAGAATTTCCAGCAAACTTACGATGATAATATGGTGGCCGAAAAGTATTTTCTGCGACACCCCATCTTGGTGGAAAAATAACAAAATCAGCAATTGCAACCCCCTCTTGTGTGGATGGTGCCGTAAGGACGGTAAAAATGGAAGGATCGCAATGATCAAATGATACAGTATTAATAACCATAAATTTTCGTAAATCATATTTAAATGGGCAATAATTTCCATGCCATGCCACAACATTAAAAGGTGAAAAGTTTTGAATTGATTGAAAGAATGCACCTTGATATTTTCCAATAACATGATATTTAATTCCATCCAAATCTTCAAACCATGCCGCTGAAGTTTCAAAATCTCTTGGATTTGCTAAACCATTTGCACCAATTGGTCCAAGATTTGGTAATTCAAAATGTGTTCCATACACTTCAAGCATATATCCCCTTGAAGGACCATCAACAAGAACGGTAAATCGAATTCCAGATGGAATAACAATTATTTCAAGAGGTTCAATAAGAAACTTCCCAAATTCGGTAATAATTTTAAGAGGGCCTTGTTGGGGAACAATTAACAAATCTCCATCAGCATTATAAAAGCATCGATTTTTCATTGATTTATTACAAGAATAATTATGAATTGCCATTCCATGTCGAATAGTTGGATCTCCAGCTCCAGCAGTTGTATAAAGTCCATCAACAAAATCTTTATCTTCAGAAGGAAGTGGATGTGGATGCCATCGAAGTTGATTTGGGGTAGGTGGGAATGAATCAAAACGATTTGTAAATCGAAGATTTGCTGGATTTAATGGTTGAAATGGTTGATGTACAACGGATGGAAGAATTCGATACAGCCAACTAAAATTAATAAATTAAACATAGTTATGTATTAAGAGTATTTTTACCTTCGCTTATTATGTTTTCGTGGAACGGTAAATGCAGTACCACTTAATTGTTCAGCATAAAGGCCATGGGGGCATTTTTGTGGACTATTTTGTCCAATTGGAAGTGAATTTGGGACTCTCGGATCTTCACTTGAAAATTCATTTCCAAAACCAGAAAGATATTTAAGCTAAAATTTCAAAAATCTTTGGGTACCGTATTTTAAATTTTTTTTCATAAAAAATACAAACCTTTGAAAAATCTTCAGCTCCAGAGCTCATCTTGTCTTATTTCAGCCTTTCTCTATTTCCAATGTTTCAAACAAAAATGAAAAGTTTGTTTCTTATATTTGTTTTTGTAATATCAATCGTTTTTATTGTTGTCTTTAATTCTCTGCCTTTTTTCATTATTTCTTATCTTTCTTTTTCTTTTTTTTTATTACACAACCATCGTCTTTTTTTCCATTTTGTCAGTTTTACAAACTGATAAAGGCATATTATAATCGACGATGGGTCGAAAAAAAGAGAGAAAGATTTTTTGATTATAGATGTATTGTCATTGAAAAATGATGATGATGTTGATCGGTGGCTGGTGGTGGTTTTGTCTTTTCATCTTTTTTTGATTACGTGTTTTTTTAAATGCACGTTTTTTTCTTGCAACAATTTTTATGGCAAAAATGAATTTCATTGATATTCTAAAATGCGAAAAAAATGTTAAAACACGTGTTTGAAAAAAAGGATGAAAAATGAAAATCATCGGAATTGGTGGACAAGCGTTTTTAAAGACTGCAGAATGCCGAATGTATATAAAACTGATAAAAAAATGGAATTTATTCAAAGGGGCGATATAAAAAACTTAAGAGTTAACAAAAAAATCACTAATATTTAATGACAAACGGAATTTTATAACTCTAAAAACCGAAAAAGTCAAATAAAAAAAAACGAGAAAAATCTGAAACAATTCCAATAATGAAATTCCTTCAATAAAAACTTCAGAGGCATTTTAAAAGCAAAAGTTTAAAATCGAAAAAACATAAAATTAATTGCAAAATTTTTTCGACAAAAAAATATGCCAAAAGTCAGTCATGAAAAACACCAAGACTGAAAAATAAAAAAATACGATAAAATTTCATATTTTTTCATTTACTCCTTTTTTCGAAATTTAAGCCTTAGAAATTTTACATAAAAGTGGAGAGAAAATTTCTTAAATTTGAGTCGCTTTTTTTTCATACATGAAAAATTAAAGCAAGTAAAAAAGCTTTTGAGAAAACGAAGGAAAAACTTTTTTTTCCAAAATGTCAAACAAGAACAAAAAAAGAGAGGAGAAGAAAAGAGGGGCACCTGCCTTCTTTGAAGTTGTTTTTGGTTCAAATTTGATAGAAGTTGGCTGTCATTGCTGCTGCTGCAGCTTCTACAACAACTTCAGCCTTCTGTTTGATGCCCGCCTTCAAAAGAATGACGACAACAATTTTGGGAGAGAAGGCAAGGAAAAAGAGAGTGTTCCATTTTTGAAAAAAATGCATTCAACAAAAGTGCCAAAAGCATTTTTTTAAAGCAAAAGTTGCTTTGCCTCTTTCCTCCTTCTGTTGTTGTAGCAAGGAATCGATTATCTTGGATGGCACATTTCTTCTTTTCTCTCTCCCATCCCTTCTGCTTTTAAAAATAAATGCAATAAAGTTTTCTCTGCGCTTCTTTTTCCTTTTTTTGCCTTCAACAAATTTGTTTTTCAATTTCATATCGTCGTTCTTTTTTCTGTCTTTATTTTAAAGCTTGAAAATTCAAGACAAATCGTAAATGACAGAAATCAAATGCTTTTCTTTTACATTTTAAAATAAATTAAATTTATTTTTTAACAAATTGAATTCGTTTTCTTCTTCAAAAAGTTAAAACAAAATAGATACTTTATACAAAGGCATATTTTGCAAATTCAACAATCACAATACTCCCAAAATCTTAAAAAAAAGCTCTGGAAATTGTTTAGATGTGACACAAATTCATCTCAAATTTAAAATATTTAATAATATTTATTCATCAACAATAAGACAAATTAGGACCACCAAAAATAAACAAAACATTAACCAAACAAATCAAGAATAAAAAGACAACAAAAAATAATTTATGCCATTTGATGTTGATGTTTGTAAGTGTTCTTATTATTCGTATTCCATTTTCTTCCACCACCACCGCCACGACGATCTTGTTGATGGAATCCTCGTTGACGAGGCTTTTCATCTCCTCCAGTTCTATCATCACCACGACGTTGAACATACCAATTTCCAGCTCCAGCATAGCCACGTCCAGTTCCACGAGGTTCAATAATCTAAAGTAAAAAGAGGTTTAAAAAAGTTCAATCTTTAAAATATTTACTTGTTCATTATTTTCAGTAAGCTGTCCAAGTTTATCCGTGAGAGAAAGCGCGGCAATTTGAAGGCGAGTTGGTTCAATACGATGCATAATAAGACAATTTGTTGGTTCATCAAGTGTTGCAGAAAGTTCTTCTTGAATAATCATTTTACTGAAAAAAGAAAGTTAATATTCATATCAAAATAACAAATTAACCAACCTAATCACTGAATAAACCTTTTGTTTAGGTAGTTCAAAACTTTCAACCAAAACATCAAGAGATACAGTAATATACACAGTTGAATACATTAAAAGATATGTACGTAGAGATTCTTCTTGAATTCGTTGAACAACCATTTCTTTAACTTGGGGAGAATTACGGAAAAGATTCCAAACCTAAAAATCCAAAAAATGTTAATTTTCGTTACAAAAATAGATTCAACAAACTTTAGCATTCATCTTTTCATTAATAATATAATCACGACATTTCTTCCAATCTCCCTTTAACATAGCTCTTGAAGCAGCAACAACATGTTCACGTGTATTTTCAGGTGGACCAATAAGTGGGGATTTTTCTGACATTTTAAGTTGATAATGGAATGAACGAGATAAAAGACGACGACGAGCATCATATTCATGACAAGCAATATTTGGAATTTCCAATAACATTGAACAAATTAAATAAACACATTCAAGTAATTCCAAATTAATATGCATATGATACGGTACTTGAAGAGAACGTTCTTTTGCTTCTTGTTCTTGAGTTTTATCAACTTGCCGTGGTGGAACACCTTGAGCCAAAAATTCTTTAGCACGTTGAGTATTTTGTATTTCTGAAAGACCTTGATGAGCTTCACGAATCATGCCATGACGGAATGCACAAAGGCCAAGTTGACAAATGGTTCGATTATACAAAACTTGTGTTGCAGCATCAGAATGATCAACAATTGCTTGAAGATGTGACATAAGAAGAAGATCTTTTGCTTTATGCCAACGATCATGAAGTGCATGATTGTAAATTTGGCAAAGCATAGCACGTTGACGGAATTGCATAACATTTTTAAGGGCATAAATCTTTTTACAAAGCATATCCATAAGTTGTTCAGTTTCACGTTCATTTGAAGAGTATTTGTAATAAAGATGTTCAATACGAAGAAGATAAATTGTTGCAATTTCAGTATCATCAAAGATATTGTTTTGAAGATGAGTATCAACAAATGCTTGAGCTTTTTCAATAAGAATGCATAATTCACGTTCACCCTTGAGCTTTTCAATATAATCAGTAGAATGACAATCAGCATGTTGAAAGATTTTAATTAATTCATCATCCAAACGTTTGATAAGTAAAGCAAGAGAACCATTAATACGATAGGGCTTATCTTCTTGATGAAAATTTTCTTCTTCATCATTAGTTTGAACAGAAACAACAACGTTAGGATGTTCTTTAAGAAGATCAAAAAGTGTTGTAACAGCTTCACGAGTTTTATTCCATGCATTGTAATCCATTGCTGTATTTGTTTTAGTATCCATTTCAAATAATGCTGATATAATGGTTAAACGAACTTTAACAAGAACACCAGGACCAAAATTCTTCTAAAAAAAGTTAAAAATGAACTTGTGCGATTATATTATCTTCAATCGGACATACCTCAACAGCAATATCATAACATTCTTGCAAGTAACGAAGATGAGCACGACTATTAGTTGATTTACGTCCACGAATCATATTAACTTCATTAAACTTTTTCAAGTAAGATTCAATAGTAATATCACTTTTGTTAGGGAACAATGGCTTTTCACCCATAACTTGAACAACATTCCATCCTTCATCATCACTTTCTTGCCGTTGTTTTTCAACCTTATGCTTACGATCTTCTTTTTGTTCCCGTTTTTTTGCCGGTTTATCAGACTTGGTTGATCTATAAATGATGAGCTATTAGAGTCATTAACGGTCAAATAAAAACTTACTTAAGAAAATATTTTCTTAAATCTTCCATTTCTTTTCCTTCGAGATCAATATCTGATTCTGTATCATCAGTATCAGTTGACCAATCATCATCTTCATCGTCATCACCAGAAGACACATCAAACTTTTGCTTTTTACTTTCAGCAACAGGAGCAACATCATCCTTTCCATCTTCAGATCCACGACCATCTTTTTCTTCATCAGAAACATATCCTACTGGATCAGGTCCTTCACGATAAGCAGAAATTTCTGTATCAAAATCACGATTGTATTTGCGAATCTTTTGCCGAATAGCACTTAAGCTTTTAGCATTTACTTTGGATAAACTTGTACGGGCATCTTTATCATCCCATGCAGCATTAATAAAATCTTCCAATTCAACCAAGTAACGAATATAAAAACGTGGAATTGTAAGACCTTCACGATTCATAACTGTTTTTGCTTTATCAAAAGCTTTGCTAATGCTTTCAAATCCTAAAATAATAACTTTTCGAATGTTAGGGATAATAGATGTTAATGTTTACCGGTCAAAAGCTTTGTAAAATCTTTAATCTTTTCTGCATTTCTTGAAAGCCGAATATTTTCTTTTAGTTCATCATAAACTTTGTCCTTTGAAGCGCGAACAATACGCTTTGGAGATTCATCTTCACTTTCGCTTAAAAAGTTGAAGTCAGCTTTTGCTTTTGTTGGTTGACGATTAACTGGAACGTCATCAGATGAATCTGAGTCAGATGACTCACTGCTAGATGAACCACCTTTGAAAAATTTAGACATCTAAAAAATAAAAAATTTAAAGTTACTATAAAAAATTATGGTGTTAAACAACAATCGAAAAACACGAATGATGCAAGTCAACATTTTCAGTTGAGGAAAAACTTTTTTTGCTGCAACAGAGTGTCTCGTTCGTGTTAAGATTTATTTAAAATGGCGCAGCTTTTAAATTTATCCAAAATTTAAAAAAAATATTTTTGAGTAAATGATAACAACAGATTACTTTTTTATTATGTTTTGCGTAAGTATTTCAAAACACTGAATTAAATATTTCGAAATATTGAATAATATGTTTTATCATGAGTTGATGAAATTAAACAGAAAATATTTTAAAAGGAAAAAAAATGTAAAATGGGAATATTGAAAAGACACTTTTTTTTATCTTGTAATCTTATAAAATAGAACCACAAAGCTACGTATCATAACTAAAATATAAGGGATAAATAGGCTAAAAAAGTTACCAAAAACCAGAATTGTAACAGAAAATAAATCTTTTTCTACAATAATATTTTTTTAAGAGAATACAAAGGTTACTTTATTTGAAATCATTAATAATGTTCTTGTTTTTTTTTCATATGAATTGCAGATGTAAAAAAACAATAAAATCAAATGTTCAAGAACACAAGTCGAAAGGATTTAAAAGCCACTTACAAGATTTATGGATTTAATTTATAGAAAAATTTTAGGGGCAAAAAATCGTGATTGATTTATATTTTAAAAACCTCTCACTTAATCACTAAGCCTGGTTAATGTTAACCTAAAAATCTGTAAGGTTTGACAATAAAAATAGCTTTTTCCTGCTGAAAAAAAATGTTATAAAAGCCTCATAAGACTGCCATTTTAATACACTTCGCACAAATTATTTAGTCTTTAAAACTATTACAGTATTAATTATTTTAAATGTAAAAACATTAAATTTGTTTTCAAATAAAAAAGATTGTATTCTATAATGGACTTCTTCTTTATTCTAAAGATTTTTTAGACTTCTGTTAACACAAACTTTTGCAAAGGTATATAAAAAAGCATCCCATTTTCGTTGAAAGAGTTTTTAAAAAAAGTGTATCCGGTTTTTTTATTCAGTGATGTTAGAACAGTGTTTATAACTTTAACTTTTTAATGATCCTATTAAACTAAAGTCACTCTTTTAATCAATATTTTATTTTAATGAATAGTATATTAAAATTTATTAACACTTTTTAAGCCAAATAATCTCTATTTTTTTATCTAAACAAAGCACGTGTTTTGTGCAGTTTTTTTGTATCAATGTTTTTTTCTGACATTATTTTTTTGCCAGCTGAGTTTTTCTTTTTTTCAAAAATTTTGACCGCCGAATTTGTTTTGGTTATAAATCGCTTGCTTTTAAAAATTCCAATGTTATATTTTTACTTTTTTTTTTGTTTTTTTAAATAAAATGAGTCACTGAAACGGAAATTTTGAAAGGATGTATGTTATCGCGTGGTTTTTATTTCGTAGTTTATCTGTTTTTGTTGTGGAGAAATTTGCTTTTTTTCTGTTATTAAACATATTTTTGTTATTAAATTATAACTTTATAAGTTTTTTTATAATGTTATGTGGTGAGGTTTTCATTTTTAACTGATCTGTTATAAAACAAGTTTAAATAGGTCAAAACTGTGTTAATTTTGGTTAAACATTTCATTTTTTAGAAAACTATTTTTGCAGGAAAATTATCTATTCTTTTAACGCTGTCTTTCAAATTTCTTTTTCAATAACACTTTTTTAGTGCTTATTTTCTCCATTTTTGGGAGAAATATTTTTTTTGAAAAAACATTGATGAGGTCTTTTTTTAGTCATGGCAGCGTAGGAGTAGGAAGATGATGCTATTAGTTTTTTTTATTTACATTCTTTTTTGTTGCAAACTGGAAGTATTATTTTTCAATGTCAAAGGTTCCAGTTTGCGAATCATTGTTGGTGTAAAATAAATGGTTCTTGATTTTAGCAATATTTTAGGAAACTGTGTAAATAGGGTAGAATTTACAGTCAAGTTGGAAGTTATCATTTATTTGAGATTTTGGGGTATGTAAATGCTTGTGGTGCTTTAAAAATTCCTACAAATTTTTTTGTAATTTTTGGAATTACCATGTTTTTTATTTTTTGACATTATTTTAAAAACCGCTTTACAAAAGTTTCACTTAAATAAATCTAACAGAAAGCGTTAATGACGTTATTTTTTAAAAAAAAAATCCAGTCGTAATAAATCTAACCTTTTTTCAATATTTTTTTATCAATTTTTAGTTTGTCGTCTAATATTATTGTTCCAGTATTGCCCAAACACTAATATTTACTTTTTTTCGATTCCTAATTATGTTCCATTTGTCAAATTCATTGTCGTCCTTCTTTTAAACGTCCAAGATTTGTTTTTTTTTTCATTTAAAATTAAAATTGCTCTTTTCTTTTTCAAGTTTCAAAAAGCTTCTTTAAAATATTTTTCCAAAAAAGAATATTCATTATTGGATTTTACACTTATTAAAATGCATTTTTCTTTTACGTTTTTTTCGTTGCATTTGCCTTTTTATTATTTTATTCCATGTTCCACTTTTACGTTTTCCTTTATAAAAAACGTCACAAATACTTTTATGTCTCGTCTTTTTTATTTTTTCAAAAAACAAGTTTTATTTTTGTCATCACAAAAATTTACTCTTTAATTTATTTGTTAAACGTTTGTTTTAAAGTTTAGACTCTTTTTGTCTGAAAAAAAAGAAATATATACGTATGTTTTCTTAAAAGATTTTTCATTTTTTCAATCAGCCGATTTGCTACCACCTGTTTTTGAAGTTGATTAATTTTAATTCAAACTCGATTAAAATTTGTCTACGTTCATTTACGTTTTTGCCGATTTCAATTTTTTCATTTTTAAAAAATAATATTAGCTTTTTTCCACGTTTTTTATTTTTCTTGAATTTGATTGAATTTTTTTATTGAATTACAAAACTTTTTTTTCTGTTGACATTGGAAAAAAATGCATCAGCTTGAATTTTTTTTCTTTTTTTGTCAATCAACTTTATGAGTTTTTTTGTCACCATTTTTTATGTTTTTGAGACCAAAAAATTTTGGTCGGCTTTGATTCAGAAACGAAAAAACATGAGTTGTTTTTGAGGGAAACAATCAGTTTTTTTTGCTTGTTAATTGTTTGCACTTGTTTGAATGAAACCACTTTTTGCGTTATTGGAAAACAGAGGTTCTTCCAGAATTAGTTTCATATTTTTTAAAAAAATTTTTATGTAGTTTTTTTCTGATTGATCATGTTTTTTCAAGTGTTCGGCTTTCTTTATTGTTTATAGGGAAATGTATTTTTTAATCTTGTCGTTTTGTTTAAACCAAATTATGAGGATCATTCTTAAAGTTTTGTGCCGTTTTTTTCAATCATTGTATCTAATTTCTTAAAACGTTACAAATTTGTTTGCATACATTTTAAGAAATTTGTTTGCTTATAGACAATACAAATCCTTTCTTTTTTTACAAATCTCTCAAAAAAAAGAATCGATTCCTTCCGTGAACAACCTTCTTCAAGAAAAAAAGGGAGCGCTTAATTTCACCCCTCGATATTACATTCTTTTTTTTTGTTCGTGTTTAACTCAATACTTCTTTTTTAGGGAAATTATCTGTCATTGCTCTGATTTTGTTTGCGACAAAAATCGGTAATATATCTTTCTTTTTTTTGTTTTCAAAAAATCTTTTTTATGAATGGTGACACTTTAAGGATATTTTTTGAATCTTTTTTTAAAGTTGTCTTTTTTTGTGTTTATGAATAATTTGAGTGATGATTAATGCGTGTGGAGGAATGGGGTTTAACAAATTTTTGAGAGAAAAAACACAATAAAAGCAAGATCGCTTTAAATTTTTTGTTGCTTTATTATTATTATTTTCAAGAAGCATAATTTTTGATTTTTTGGGGAATTTAAAAAAACGATAGACGAGCAACAATAATGTGTGTGAGTTTTTTCCGTGAAATTATTTAATTTCAAGCTTCTATGAACTAGAACCATTTCTGTAATGGGCAAAAACATAATCTCGACAATTATTTTGAGTTTTTCTCTATTTCTGTTAATTAAATAAAAGTTTATTTATTTTCGGTCCAAAAATGCTCGTGTAACCAAATATCCTCTTTAACAAGTCTCACAATGTTGAAGTTTATTTGTGAAAAACTTTTTCCCACTTTTCTTTTTCCATCCTCCAGAAAAAAAAGAAATTTGATTTTTTATGAATGAATCGATCGGTCTAAAATGAGATAAAAAAGGAGACGAACAACATGGAGATGAAATTGCAGAAAAAAAAGGTCACTCAACAAATCTTTTTTCACATTTTTCTCTGAAACGGGGTTTCCGTTTCATTGTCATCGCCTTTCTTTATCCATTCTTTTAGTTTTTTTAATGTTAAAAGAATCAATAAAAAAGAACTGAACTTAATACCAATGTGTCATACTTAAGTTATATTTTGTCATTCACTTATGAAGTCATGTCTTCAGATATTGGAATTCATGAGCTTGTAACTTTTATTAAAGATTGTGACCAAGTTGAACAAATTCGAAAAAAATAGAACTTGTAGAATAACTCTAGAAAATTAAACATGAGATTTTACATAATGTGGAATCTTTTTTATCTTTTAAAATCAAATTCATTTCAATCAATAAATTTTTTAAAAAAATCAGATTTAACCTTCTTTTTCATTGTAACTGTCGCAATGCATTTTCTTTTTTCGATTATTTTTGGTTGGTTCAACATTTTTTCGGTGTGATGCCCTCCTTTTTTCTCTCCCTTTTTTCATTGCTTTCTCAATGACCCTTTATTTTTCTGTGTTTGTGGATTCTTTTCCAAATCTGTCAAAAATAAATTCTCGGTTTCCCATTTTTGTTTGTTTAGTCTTACAAATGAAATCAAATAAATAAAAATCCATTAAGGTCAAAATTTGAATCAATTCGAAATAAATTTTGATCGGAATAAACTTGATTTTTTTTCTTTGTTCAAAAATTGGATCATGTTTGTTAATTTTCGATACTTAAAAAAAGAGAAACTTGAAATTTATTTGTTTTATTCTTTTTCCAATAATTTTTGACACATAATTGTAATATTGTTTTATTATCAATGGCCTTGAATGATTTGTTTATAATAAAAGGAGTTTTTATTTTTCGGAAGTCTGTTTTTGATATTTTTTGTAACAATTTGACGGAATTAGTTTTATTTTATTTATTTTTATCAAATTGTGGCTTTTGTTAAGTAGCTGAGAAAGAACTGTTGTGGCTGGAATTTGAATTTTGTGATGTAATTAGCGAAATTCTTTGAAAACTGTTTTGATATTTTCGAATATCTGTCTAAAGTTTGAAAAGATTACGTTAAATCTTAACGTCGCATAATGCATTTAAAATGTTTTTAAAATATCTACTTTTCACTTTCATGATTCCTTCAATGACAATTGACTACTGTATTCTAAAAAATCTTTTATTGCCTGACCTTCTTATTTTTTCTACTAATCTAACTTTAATCTGTCAACAACTATGGTTGAATGTGTTTTAATTTTTTTCTCAATCGCCATATATTAATTTCTCCCAATTGTTCGTTCTCTATTCTTTCCTTTTTATTCATTCATTCCGGATTACATTGAATTCCGACAAAAATCGTTTTTCCTGTTTATGTCAAAAAAAAAACTTTTTCTGCATTGTTTTCACTTTTTTTTCTCTCCAAAAACAATCAACAGTTTTTTTCAAAGACATGCTTGCTTTTTTAGCCCCGTTTGTTGTCTTCTAGTCTTTAAACTTTTCAGTTGCTACTTTTCTTTTTTTTAACAGCTGAAATTCATTTTTAAAATATAGCGGCTAAAAGAAATCCTGATTTTGTAAATTTCGTTGTTTCCTATCTGTCAAAAAAGCATACATTTTTCGCACTTTTGTTTTTTTTTATTTTTTTGCGAACATATACATTTTAAGAACAACCAAAAAATTTCATGGATAAAAGGATTTTTAAATTGAACAAATTTTTTAAATTTCCTTGTCCATGGTTAGGGATTTCTAAATCTCTAAATTAGAATATAACAATAGAGTTGTTAATTCCCATGTCTGGATGCATACCCCTTTTTAAAAGTCTTTTTAAAATATTTAGCTGGCTATTTTTGAATGAATTGTTCTAACAAATTGTTTCATTCCCTAAGGGCATAAAAAAATCTGGAAATGAAAAAAGGATAATTGAGCGATTTTAAACATAATTGCATCGTAGAAAAGCGGATCTTCATTTTTTTAAATTAGTTCCTCTTTTTTATTGAATATTATATTTGGGGGTGGAAGTTATTGCATCAAAATTAACAGATTGCTTTTTTTCGTAATCGTAAAAGATGCAGCATTTAATTAATTCCTGTCTTTTAGCAAAGATTATGATTATGAAAAATTTTAGAATATGTTATTCTTAGTCAAAACCTTAGTCAGCCTATGATGCAGCTGATAACGATAACGTTTCACGTTCTTATCAAAAATGATATATTAGGCGATGTATCTTAAAACATTTGTTTTTTTTCAAAACTCATATGTGTTACCTATGATTTCCATCCTGTTAAAGCTTTGGTTAAAAATTTTATAGAAGCTTTTCCTATCAAAATTTTAAACAATTACCCCGCTTTTTTTCAACAATTGTTATTTGTTGTGGGAAAATTTCATCAAACAAAATCAGTCATCATTGAACTGAATTGAAAAGGAACAAATAAAGTAAAGAGGGATAATAATAAAAAATCTATTCGAATTTAACAATTGCAATCAATTTTAGACTCAATTTTTGAGAGACTGTCTCTTTTTAAAAACGAGTTTAAAATTTATTTCTATGGAGAGGCTTTCGTTTCCAAGGGGGAGAATAAAAACGTGGAAACATTTTTACAGTGAATGAGAAACGTTTACATTTGATGATAATATTTTGTTGATATAACAAAAAATACGTGGCAAAAAAATATTAAATAGTTACGTTTTGTGATATTTCCTTTTTCTGCTTTTAAAAGAAATGTTTGCCGAAAAAATGGCTCTTTAAAAATACGTTTTTCCGTTAAAAAAAAGACTATCTTTTTTCATGCTGATTCGTTTTTATAAATGTTACGTGATTGGCAGCCCATCTCCGTTAGATCTAATGTATTTTCGTGATTTTAAAATTCTATTTTTAGAAACTGTATAATTAATTAAACCTATTTTTAACTTGTTAAAATTTTCCCTTTTCAGGCCAGTCCTCAAATTTGCTGCCGTATTTGTTTTTGTTGCTGCTGATTTTTATCTTTGTTATTTAAAAAAAGGCATAAATTTCAATTTTTTGCCTTTCACTCATCATTTTTTCGATCATCGATCAAGTATCAGAAGAACCTCATCAAATTTCAGTATAAATATAAAACACTTTTTTTAAATAATCTTTCAATGAACTCAATCAATTGAAAAATATTTTTTGTTGGAAGTGATTCATTCAAATTTTTATATTTTGTTGAATTATGTCAGCGCAATATCAACAGCAACAACATAAATGTCGGTTAGCAATAAGAACGGGTTCATCATTGATATCAATAAAAAGAATATTATTACTTATTATTATTATATTTAATTGTTTAATTATTATATCTGCGATTGAACATGATTCATTGGAGTGCGAAAAAACTGGTAATTGCCCTGAACCCTCTCATACAGTAATAAAATTACATAAAAGAGATGATGAACTTGCAAGAAGGATAGCTGCGGAACATGGAATGGTTGTTAAAGTAAGTTTGTTTCTAACTGTCAATTTATGCAGGATATCTTCATCTTTTGAGATCTCTATATATGGACTGTTTAAATTTTGTAATTTTTCTAAACATTTTTATAAAATTTTTAAGGGACAACCATTCCTTGATTCCCATTATTTTGTGGAACATTCATCATCAGATCATCGAAGAAAACGTTCAGTAATTGCATCATTAAATGATCATCCTGATGTAAGGTGGGTGAGCGAACAACGACCAAAACGAAGAACCAAACGTGATTATGTATTCAATGATAATGAAGTACCAGAAGAAGAAAAATTTCATGAATCAATAGTAAAAGAAACATTTCGTCAACGAAGAAAAAAGCGTGAACAAATTGCATCAATAAATCCTGATACAAAGCTTCCAGTTCCAAAGCTTCCATTTCCTGATCCCTTATATGAAGCACAATGGTATCTTGTTGGAAAAGCGGTTGGAAATTATGACATGAATGTTAGAGAAGCTTGGGCACTTGGTTATGCAGGAAGAAATGTCTCTGTTTCAATTTTGGATGATGGAATTCAACGAAATCATCCTGATTTAGCTGAAAACTATGATCCATTAGCATCAACTGATATCAATGATCATGATGATGATCCAACTCCTCAAGACAATGGCGATAATAAGTAAGCAATAATAATTGAGAAATATGCACGCAAAAGTGTAAATAAATAATACAAAATTTTTTAAATAAGACCTTAGATTTTTATCTTTTTTGGCGAATATTTTGAAAGGTTAAAGAGGCATCCCATCACTAAAAACTTGTTTTGGTCTTTTTTGTAATTGAAAGGGGGAGAGAAAAAGTGATGTGTTGTTTTTAAAAATATTTTAGAAATAAAGATTAGCATTTTTAAAACCATACAATTACCATAATACTTATTAAAATTATAAACTCTACAATTTTTAGGCATGGAACTCGTTGTGCTGGTGAAGTTGCATCAATTGCAGGAAATAATCAATGTGGAGTCGGAGTAGCATATCATGCAAAAATTGGTGGTGTAAGAATGCTTGATGGTCCAGTTTCTGATTCTGTTGAAGCTGCTTCACTGAATCTTAATCAAGATCACATAGATATATATTCTGCATCATGGGGCCCAGAAGATGATGGAAAAACTTTTGATGGGTAAGGCTTTCTAGAATTTATAAAATGGATAGGAAGCAAAAAGACTTTGCCCACGATTCAAAATTTAAGAGTTACAATCTGGTTTCTTATTACCCTATTTTCCGTACCTTTTCTTTCCTTTCGCATTAAGTGGTCTTTTATTTTAGACCTGGTCCATTGGCAAGAGAAGCGTTTTATCGTGGAATTCGAACTGGTCGCGGGGGTAAAGGAAATATTTTTGTCTGGGCATCTGGAAATGGTGGCTCAAGACAAGATTCATGTTCAGCAGACGGATATACAACATCAATTTATACTTTATCAATTTCTTCGGCAACATATGATAATCATCGTCCATGGTATTTAGAAGAATGTCCATCAACAATTGCATCAACATATTCATCGGCAAATATCAATCAACCTGCAATTGTAACCGTTGATGTTCCAAGTGGTTGTACAAAAATGCATACAGGAACTTCTGCATCTGCTCCACTTGCCGCAGGAATTATTGCATTGGCACTTGAAGCAAATCCGGCTCTTACCTGGAGGGATATGCAACATATCGTTTTAAGAACTGCAAATCCTGCTCCCCTTTTAAATAATCCTGGATGGTCTTTTAATGGTGTTGGCCGTCGAATTTCAAATAAATTTGGTTATGGTTTAATGGATGCTGGAGCTTTAGTAAAACTAGCAAGAGTATGGAAAGTTGTCCCAGAACAACATGAATGCACTTATGAATATAAATTAAGTTCGCCAAAGTAATTTTCGTTTAAAAAATGTTTTTTCAATAACCCCATAAACTTTTTAGTCCACGACCATTGGCTGGACGTTTTCAACAAAATTATACTCTTGATGTTGTCGGTTGTAAAGAAGGTACACCAGTAATGTATCTTGAACATGTTCAAGTGTTAACAACAATCCGATTTGCAAAACGTGGAGACTTGAAATTGACACTTTTTTCACCTATGGGTACTAGAGCTGTTTTACTTCCTCCTCGTCCACAAGATTACAATCAAAATGGTTTTCATAAATGGCCTTTCCTTTCTGTTCAATCATGGGGTGAAGATCCAAGAGGAACATGGACACTTATGATTGAATCTGTTGCATCAAATCCTAAAACAGCTGGTATTGATTTAAGTTTATCCGTAGTATTATGATTTATTATAATTTTAAGGATCATTCTCTGATTGGACTTTAATCCTATATGGCACAGCAGAACCTGCACAAACATCTGATCCAAAACATACTCGTCAACCTGTTTATCAATCTGGTAATGGTATTCCATCTGTTGCATCACCGATTACTTCACAGGTTGGTAAAAAAAATTCTATAACTTTGGTGAAAAACTTGAGTCAAATTGCTAAAGTTTTCAAAAAAGATTACTATATTTCATACATTCTCCGATACCTACGACTTTAACAATTTGATAATAGTTTGGGGAAATAAGCTTTTGTCTCTTTCTTTCTTTATTTGTTTTTATCTTTATTCACCCACTGCTGCTGCCGCTTTTTTAGTATTTAGTAAAATAAAACCACAAAATTTAAATTTAAATTTTTTTGTTAATAATTTTTGTGAAATCTTGCTGTGTGTAATATTCCGTTGTCTTGCTGTAAATATAATACCCCTAACTTTTTTGAAAACAAAAAAAAGCTAAGATAATGTTCTAAAAATAGCATTACCGTATATTCTTTTTCTTTCATTTGTTTCTGCAGATTAATTGGCAAACTGTAATTATTATTGGACAATGTATTATCATTGGTCTTGCATGTTGTGCTGGAATATTTGCATGTAAAAGAATGTGTGAATCTGCTCGACGAACAAAACGTCAAAGAATTTCACCAAACAATGATAATCAAGCATTTGAAGTTGCTTTAACAGATTTACCAAAATCAGAGCAACAAAAATCTTCACGAAGGAAAAATGAAAGTTCTTTAATGACATCATCGACACCATCTTCGGTACAACATAATGGTACAACAATCGCAATAAATCCTAATGAACAGTAATCCTAATTCCTTCTTTTGTGATCTTTGATTAATGATTTTTTAAAAACTTGTAATTAATCTTTATGTTTTCTTTGTAGATAACAAAAAGTCTCCGGGTCTTTTGATCATCGTTGATTTTAATTGTATTCTCTAATCTTTTCTAATTTTTTTGTCTTACCTTTTAAAATTTAAATATGACACTGATTTGCCTAATCCATGCTTGCTTCTTTTTAATTTAACTGTTGCTTGCCTTTTTTTCACTTTACGCTTACGGGAAATTCAACCAAAAAAGATATTAAATAAATTTTAAAAATTAAAAGAAATCCCATTGCTCAAAAATGGTTATTTTTTAGACGGGTGCTCAACAAAAATACAATTAATTATAATTTTATAAAAAATATATCCCCTTTTTTCTTTTTGTATATGCTAGAGTCTTGATGGAATTTGATTAATATATACCTACCTATATTTTTTGGCAATTTTCTTCAATATTTATTACAGGATAATCCGGCATCACGATTATGGAAAAAATTTCTTAATTTGGTTCGTCCTTTAACAGATGGAATGTAAAAAATGGAAGACACAACAATGGTGGTGGCGGTGATCGTGTCAGCAGCAATCAAAAATTATTCGCGGTGGTGCTTTTTTGTTTTTCTGCTTTTAAACCTAAAAAAATAATAAAATATTTTTTAATGTCTCTTTTTTTGTATGTTTTTAAATTTATTTTGGGGGTTTTGGTAAAAATTAAAAAGTAAACTAACATCCACAGTTTTTTTTGATATTTTTGTCTTGCATATCCACCCACACACATTTAGTCATTCTATCTTTTTCTGTTTAAAATCGAATTTATTTTAAATATTTTCTTCTGATTACTGTATTTTTTCTTTGTAAAACTTTGTCTATTGTAGTCTTTCTCCTTTTTTCCATCTGTAATTCTTATTAGCATTTTATATATATCCTACAAATTTCAACACTAATTCGGGCATAGAAAAAAAATTTAAATAAGATCAACAAAAACTCTTTCTTTTTTGAAATTTATTAGAAATTCCAAATCTTTTTTCATTGATAGTTGCTTCCTTTTATAATTAATTGTATTAAAATTCATTCGTGTAAGAATCAATCAAAATAATTTTGTAAATCGTGCCTTTCTTTTTTTAAATCTGTTTACTTGTTTATAATTTAAACTGTTTTAAAATATTGTAAAAAAATTTAAATATAGAAAAATAAAAAGCTTTTTTTGTTTTTTGGATTTTTCAAAATGCATTTGGAGGGGTTTGAAAGATAATATGAAAAACAAAGCAGCAGTGGGACAAAAAGAGTATACGGTAATGAAAAAGGTAATAAGTGTTTGAAAGATTTTGGAAAAGCAAAATGCCTAATATTTTTTCGAACCCTCTTTAACGATTTTGAAAAGAACGCTTTTTTTTTAAATTTCATTTTGGTGGTGGCTACCTTAGCTTTTGGAAACTCCTATATAACCCATTTTTGTGAACGAATCCTCTGTCCGTTTTTTTCGTTAAATTATGAAACAAAATTAATTCATTTTGTTTTTAGACTGAACAACTTCCTGTCTATGAAACTCCAACATTTTCGGATTTAACTTCAGCAGGAAATTGTCATTCAGAATGTCAAGGTGGATGTTCTGCATCAAATTCAGCAGCTGCATGTTTTGCCTGTAAACATTTTACACAATCACTTCGAAATCGTGCTGGTTTTAAATGTGTTGAAAGATGTGATGATGGATTTTATCAAGATAATGATAAATGTAAAATTTGTTCAATACATTGTAAAACATGTGTTAAAGCTGAACAATGTGTTACATGTCATGGTGCACAACTTTTAATTGATGTTGATCATTTTGGACATTTTGATCATGGACAATGTGTTGATAGTTGTCCGCAGGGACTTATTAGTGATTGCAAGTTTATTTAGAGCTTTTTTTAGATGTGTTTACTATGTATGCTTTCAGATGATTCAAATTTATTGCAATCTCGTTGTGTTTTAAAGAAAAATCCATGTTCACGTGGTTATTATGAAGATGAAAGGAAGAATTGTGTTGCATGTGATGAATCATGTTCAACGTGCCATGGACCTGGATCATTAAAATGTGATGAATGTGCACAAGGATACAGTAATACAACATATGGTTTTTGTCGGCCTTGCTGTGGACAAACCCTTAATGATGAACATTGTGGTAAATAAATTTTTATCACAAAACCCAGAGTTTTATTACAATTTTTTAGAAGATTGTTCAAGTCCTCATAAAAATCCAATTTCATCTTCATCTGGAAATCATCCATCAATCTTTAAAACATTTTTCATTGCAATTACATCAATTGCAATATTTATTTCTTTAATTTATGGTTGTATGAAATGTTTTGATGATGGAATTCTTTCACCATTAGCATATTTTACCCGTTCAAATGATAATGAGTAAGCTTCTTCCAAAAAAATGCATAAAAACATATTTGTGAAATAGAAGTTTTAGATATTCTCAACTAAATAGTGCCTTACAAGATGAAGATTCCGATGATGATGAAGATTATGATTCAGATGAGGAAGAATTGTTTAAAGTTCCAACAGAAAAACAAAAGCCCCAACAGCCAACAGATTTAACATCAATCATAACTCGGTGATGAAAAAGAAATTTCACTTTTTAATCAACGGGTTCTTTTCTTCTACTCTTCCAATTTTTATTTTTCACTTTTTTTGACAACGAGTAAAAATACATAAATATAACGGGAAAAAGTGCCTTTTCCCATGTTTTTTTTAAAATTTATTTTTTTTTATAATTTTGTCAGATTTCTATTTTTTGTAGAATATCATAATAAACTATGCAATTAGTTTTTAATTAATACTCATAAACAACGCAAAAATTTACCGAATTTTTAATAGAATAATATTTTTTTTGCAGCTAAAAACGAATTATGCACAATTTTCCCTAAAATATACTCTGAAAAACAGAGATCCAAACATTATCAAACACATTGATGAATTTTGGCACCACCAATATTTAACGGATACCGTACACCTTTTTTGTTTCATTATAGACCAAACAGATTTTTCAGAAATTAACAAATAAGGTAGAGAATGTTCGAAATTTTTTATTGGTTTTTACTTTGTAAAACACCAGTGTTACCGATTTTCAGAAAAAAACATCCTTTCAGACCAAATCGGAAAAACTTGCAACAAACAATGGAGAACAATTTGTCGTTATAAAAAAATTGATAAAGAAAAATGTTCCTTACACAATTTTTCTTTTACAATTTTATAATTTTATCATAATAAAAGATATCTTAATATATAACTATTTCCATATCTATTTTGTTAATAGTTTAATCGAGATTTGCGAAATTTACTAATTATGTATCCTTGTTAAAAACCTTTGGTTTTTTTTGTTTATTTATGAACTTCATTTTCAGCGATTTTTAAAAGTGCTAAACTATTTTTTTCGGTGAATTTGCTTTCCATTTCTATCTTTAATGTCAAAGAATTATGTTGATCATATTTTTCGTCGATCATTACTTTTATCAAAATTATTTACAAAATCTTGGGGATCCCCGCAAACTTTAGAAAAGTAAATTTGATAATTTTAAACGTGCTTCAAACTGATGTTTTATTATTGCAGATTACTTTATTTTCGTCAAAATTTTATTGGTCAAGGTAAAATAAATGAATTGATTGAAAAAAAGAAGCCAACAATGGTTATTACAAAAGCAAGTTTATTATTTTATATCAAGTTTATTAATGTAATGGTTATAGGAATGGAGTCGAAAAGGTATTACATATATGGATGGAAATTTTATTAGTCCACTCTATGAATGGTGTCCAGAGCTGTTTGTACCTGGAGTTGAAATTTGTACATGGCGGGGATTATTCCCAGAAAAGAGTGATAAACGTAATGGATTAGTTATTCATTTGGCAGGAACTGGTGATCATACATTTTTTCGAAGAGAATATGGTTTTGCAAATGATTTACTTAAAGAAGGATATAGTGCAATTTTAATTGAAAATCCATATTATGGAACAAGAAAACCAAAACGTATGTGTTTATTTAATTTAATTATATGTACAGTATAATTTTGTAGAGCAATTTAGTTCATCACTTTTAAATGTTTCGGATTTATTTGTTATGGGAGCTGCGATTATTGGAGAATGTAATTTTATTCTTCGATGGGCAAAAGAAACTGGACATTGGCCACTTGGAATTTCTGGTGTTTCAATGGGAGGATATATGGCATGTCTGGCTGCTTCAAATGTCCATGATCCAATTGCTGTAGTTCCATGCCTTTCTTGGACAACGGCTGCACCGGTTTATACTGAAGGTGCATTATCAGATGCAATTCAATGGAAAAATCTTGGAAAAGAACTTTCTTCAAAGCATTTTCGTGATTCAATTTTACAAATAAAAGATTGTGATTGGTTAGATCAATTAGTATGTTTAAAATAATACTCTTTCATTAATTTTTTAAATTCTTTTTTTAGGATGATAGAGAATCATTTGGTCGCCAAACAGAAGATAGCAAAAGATTTATGTGGATTTTAATGGAAGAATTTACAAATTTATCTAAATATCCAGTACCATATGAACCATCACTTGTTAAAGCTGTAATAGCTGAAGAAGTACGTGAAAGGAGTGATTACTTTAAGGAAAATAAAAGTAATTTTTAAATTTAAGGATGCATACATAATTAGAAATGATGTGCCTGATTTGTCTGATCTTTGGCCTGGTTCGCATATCAAAATAATTCCTGGCGTTGGTCATGTTCAAGCATACATTCAAATGCATGATGTTTTTCGTGAAGTTATTACAGAAACAATGGAAGCTGCAAGAAAATATTCACCAACAGAAACACCAACCAAAATACCAGAAAATGTTGAAATTAAGTAGAATTAAATAGTTTTTTTAATATTCGTTTGCTAGGGTTTGTTAAATTAAAGTGCCTGTTAGCTGATTATTACGTGTGAATAATATTAAAAAATATTTGAAGAGATACAAATTTTTAATTTAAAAACCTTATCAAATTACAACTAAATACCGTATTACAAATGCGAAATTCATTTGTAGTGAAATGTTGAACGAATGCCAAAACAGTTTCACAAGCAAAAACGAAAATTATTGTTTGTATTTCAAAAACCGCTAATTTTAAATTTGCTGAACATTTTTTCGTTATTTTTATTTATCCTTAATAAAAAAAAGGATGACATCAAAGAAAAAGAAAAGTCGTAGTGGCGGCCGTCGACGAAAGCGTCAACGTTCAGTATCTCGCGATAATACTGTAATTTTGTCTTCTTCGTCATCACCATCCCCTCCACGATCATCTACAAATAAAAGGGCTATTGCTACAGAAAATGGTGATTTTGAAGTTGAAAAAGTTGTCGTTGATTCATTTGATTCATATTATCATATTTTAATGGAATATTTGGATGAAGAACATTGGCTTGCAACAGAAACCGTCTCACCACTTTTATCTTTGCAACATGAACATTGCAAATGCGTATTTCTACAAGTAAGTTATTTTCTATCATTTTATACTTTCTTTTAACAATCTATATTTTTAGCTTGAAGACGCAAACGAATCTTTTCCAAATCGACCGTATGTTGAATCAATTTTTGATGATATTATTTTAATGCATCTTGCAGCATCATATTATGTAGCAAAAAAGAAATATTATACTGCATATAACCTTCAGCATTTAATTGTAAATACATTTTCAAAAGAATTATTAAATAAAGAAAAAGATAGTAATTGGTATTTGCCATTATTGGGAGTATTTTGTTCAGATTTACGAATCCTTGCCAAAAAGTCAGAAGAATATGATCGTGAACTTGATAAAGAACCATATTTAGAAGATGTTGCCAATGTTATTATGTCACTTTATCGAACATGTGTTGCAGATAGTCGTCCAGATTTACGTGCTACCAAGAAAGTTGCCATTATTCCTATGACTGTTGAATTGTTTCGAGTTTATTTTGATGTATGTATTTTTCTTTTTTTTTCTATTCATAATTTAATATAATTTATAGATGAACAAAATGGCATTATTAAAACCCTTGATTAGATCGGTTGAAATTTTAAATGCTTCATTCATTAAATTAATGAGTTTATCAGATCTTGTTGCATACAATTATTTTTTGGGCAAAAAAGCTATATTTGATGGAGATATGCAAACTGGTGAGTTTTTATTCATTATTTTACACTAATAATTTTGCGTTTTTTAGCAAATAAAGCCCTTCAACATGCTTTTGAACATTGTCCAGAAAGATTTTGGATATCTCGAAGAAATATTCTTATTTATTGGTTACCAGTAAAAATGTTTTTGGGACTTATTCCTACCCCTGAAATTCTCGACGAATATGATCTTCCAGAATTTTTGCCAATTGTTGAAGGTGTAAAGTAAGTTTTTTTTTGCTTTTTTATGACAATTCTACAGTAATCATTTTAGTCATGGTGATATTAGACAATTTCGTCAAGGTCTTTCTGATCATTCACATTTCTTTCTTCGTAGTGGAATCTTTTTAATGCTTGAAAAGCTTACTTCTCTTACACATTTGGCATTATTTAAGCGATTACATTCAATTGTAAATAATCCAAGAATCAAACTTGCTGGATATTTACATTTATTAAAATTCGTTGGAGAAGATATCGATGATCTTGATGAAGCGGGTAATATTATTGCTGGGTTAATTGCTTCTGGAAGAATCAAAGGTTATATTTCACAATCTCATCAACTTGTTGTAGTCAGTAAACAAGAACCCTTTACGCAGATTGTTGAAAAATGAATATTTAAAAAAAATACGTTGTTTTTTTCTCAATAAATTTTACACTTTTGTCTTCTTTTATCCTTTTCTTAAAATTGTTCCTGTACAGTTTAGATATTTTTGTTTTTATTGAAAAGTAAAAAATTTTTGTTGTTTTATGAAGTTCGAAACATACAAAGAAATGAAATCTTCATGGTTTCTTGCAATTGAAGATGAAATAAAAGATGCCAACATCGTTTTGGCAAGTCAATCGCCAAATCGTTTGTCACTTCTTAAAGAGCTTGTAAGTGTTGTTCGAATATGAAAGATGGGGGAATACAGTAATGATTTTAGGGGATTGAACCAAGAGTTTTTGTAAGCGGATTTGAAGAAAATCTTCCAAAAACTCTTCCACCTCCACAATTTGTTGAAGAAACAGCTGCTGGAAAAGCTTTAGAAGTTGCAAAAATTTTAACTGAAAAAAAAGTTGGTGAATTTATTTTTACGTATTTCTTCTAGTTCACATTACTGTAATCGTGTTGCTTTTACTTTCAATAATAATAATAACATTTTAATAATAATTTTTTACAATTTCATTTTAAGGATCCATTTGATATTATAATTGCATGTGATACTGTAGTTGTTATTGATAATGAAATTATTGGAAAACCAAAAGATGCCGATGATGCTTTATCTATTCTTTCTCGCTTAAATAATCGATGGCATTCCGTATTTAGTGGTGTAACATTGATTGATTCAAAAAACAGAATGGAAAACTTTCATGTTGAAACAAAGGTTAAATTTGGTGATATTCCAGCAGAAATGTTTCGAGAATATATTAAATCTGGTGAATGTTTTAATCGAGCTGGGGCATATGGCATTCAACATAAAGCTGCTGCATTCGTTGAATCAATAAATGGTTGCTATTCAAATATTGTTGGAATCCCTATTCATGAAGTGGTTAAATGTATGCGAAAACTTTTATTAATTAAAAAATAGTTGTTGAATTTAAAAAAATGGTTTGTCTGCTGTAGTTTTTTTTAAAATAAATTTAGTTGCTTAAATAAAATCCACATTTTGTTCAATTTCATTAAATTTTGTTTATTTTAGAACTTAAAAAGATTTCTGATTGATCGCATTGGAAACTGGTATTTTTCATATATTTCTCTTTTTTTTCGGTAAAAATACATTACGGTTTTACCAAAAAAAGTCAAAAAAGTCACTCAAAATTGGTTTTTTAAATAAGTCATTGCAAATTATGTTTTTTCAAGTAGAAAAAAATCTTTATTAAAGCAGAAAGTTAAAACATTTTTAATGATTTTTTTTGTTTTTTTTTTCTTTTATTTTATCTTCAAAAAATAGCGTACTTTGATTAAATAAAAAAAATTTTTTTTTGCTCGCACCGCCATTTTTCGTCAAAGAATTAATAAAACTTTGTGGATTTTAAATTTTTCTACGAAATAAAAAATACGGGGTTTCAAGTTTATTGTTTTAATTTCTCAAAAAATTTTTTTTTAAATCTTCCCACATCAAACCGAGCTGAAGAAAAGCGGTCACTTTTTTGGTCCGAGGCTTGGCAAAAAGCGTTTGATTGCCATTGAAAATGCGGGAATTTCAAATTTGCGTTGGAGAAAAATCTTTGATTTTTTCTTTATTTTTTTTACAAATTTTTTGTTAAAAATATATATTTCTTTATAAAAAACGGTCTTTTTCTATTTTATTACGATGGTTTATGTTTTATATTTTTTCCGCTAGTCTCTAACAACCTTTTTTGAAACGTTCCGCCACAATTAAAGTGATACCATAAAATAACCCATTCAACACAGATAAACACAAAATTTTTTTACAAAGATTTTATTTATACATTAGTAATTCAAATATATTAAACAGAAAGAGAGAAATTAGTTAATCGCATTCTTTCAAGCAGATTTTGGAGAAAGGATTGATTGAATCTTTGTGATGAGAGGATTGAGAACTTTTTCAAAGACACGAATGACACCATTTGTTTGTGGAAGACCAAGATAAAGATGAATGGCACATTTTACAACAAAATAAATTGGACAATATTCCATAATTCCATCAGCAAAAACATTAAAAAGAGCCAAAGCACCAAAGAATGTCCAAAAAATGAGTAATTGGGCATCACCACTATTATTTGAAGTTCGAACAGCTTTAATAGATGCATATGCAGAATATGAAAAACCAATCAAATTACATAAAAGGCTCCATAAAAATTCTGAAAAAGAATAAATCATCATTAAAGTTATAAATAATATATCATATTTTGAGAGAACTATGGCTGTAAAACGTCAAAAATCAATCAACTAACTAATTGTTAGTGAAGCTGACAGCACCAGATCCAACAAAGTTGAACAATAGTGTCAGCAATGATATCTTCGACCATAATCAAACAGTTATCAAAATCCGATACAAATATATACAAACAATCCAAAAAAAAAAACTAACCTGTTCACGTTTAATTTTGGTATTGGTTCCAAGCTTTGCAAAATTTTTATCCAAAAAAGCAATATTTGAATTATATCCTTCTTAATAGCAGGATGAATATCAGCAAAAGAATTAATTTCACCAGTATTTGATAGAGATAATGCATTTGCGGCAGCAGCAGCAGTTTTTGAAGGTAGAGCAGATGTTGTTCGATCAGTAGGAGAAGTTGTTGGATTTACCTTTGTTGAAGCCATTATTTCTTTTTTTCTTTCTTTCAGCAACCGGTTGAACTAAATCGTACTTGTCGACATTATTCCGCGTTTAATTGAATAAAACATGTTTATAAACATAAATCGTCGTATTTGTATAAAAAACACCGTTTTTTTATACAAAAATATATGTTCTTATCAAAAAATTTGCAAAAAAGTAAAAAAAATCAAAGATTTTTGCTCCAACGCAAATTTTAAATTCCCGCATTTTCCATGGCAATCAAACGCTTTTTGCCAAGCCTCGGACCAAAAAAGTGACCGCTCGGTTTGATGTGTTCCAATGTTATTGAATGCAAAAAAGGTGCAATATTTATTTTAAAAATAACAAAAGAAATTAGTTCACAGTGTATTTCATCTTCAAATTAAATATTCCATAATGATTTGCCTATTTTTTTTTGTATTTCAAAGAAAAAAAATATGCAATGGTGTTTCTCCTATTTATAATTACACTTTTTTCCGGAGCATTTTGTACAATGTAGTAGTAACAAAAAACTTTTTTTTTGAAAAGTCAGGCTGAAAAATACGATCTAATTTCTTTTTTAACCTGTACTTTAAAAAAATGTCATTAAATAATTCATTTATTTATTCACCAAAATTATGGCCAACAAACTTTAATCAAGAAAATTCAAAAGAATTTGTATTTAAATGGATTATAAATTTTTCTTTAACATTTTCATCAATTTCGTTATTTGCTTTAATGATTTCATATCCGCTATTAGTAATAAATGTAAATTCATATAATAAAAATGTTCATGAAAATATGGGTGATTGTGTTGTACGTTTTTGAAAAAACATTTTTATATAGTAATATTCTGTAGAAAATTTAACTTTTTTGGTTAACCATTAAAGTATTTTTGGATTTGTGATTACTTTAAATTATTGATTTTATAATGATAGTACAGTTCTCAAGAAAAATTTCAATATATTTCAGGAGTCATTAATTGGATTAGAAAATTATGTTGCACAATTGAGTGCCGAATATTATTTACAAAAACTTAATCGAACAATTCGATCAAAAAATGAAAATCAAACAAATATGAATAAAATGAAACCCAAAAAATGTTGTATCAAAGGAATCCAAGGAAGCCCCGGTATCTTTTTTTAATAGAAAAATTCAAATATCCACTTGTGAGCAAAGAACTGTTGCAAAAAAAATTTGTAATTAATTTTAAATTGAATGCTTAAAAATTTTAGGCAAAAATGGTAAAAATGGCGTTCCTGGTTCAAATGGGATTAATGGATTACCTGGAAAATCCGCAACAATGAAATGTGAGCGCTGATAAAATTTGTACAAATATAAAGTGATAAAAAAATCTTTTTAGCATTATGGGATCAATGTACAAATTGTGGCAAAAGATTTAAACTTCATGCTATTTATAGAAATAAAAAAGCTGATTTACGAAAAGAACACAATAATGAACAAGTGATTAAAAGATCTCCAATCATTGCAGTGAACGGCCAGAAAAGGATAAAAAATTTTTGGCATTTTTCAAGGCAATAGAAAAATTTTTTAAAATATAAATTTTTATTGTTAAATAAAAAACAAAATATCGTATTTATAGCTTTTAAAAAATCTTCTTCTTTCTGATACTGTACCGAAACACTACGCGTTATTTGGTTACTGACACTTTGCCAGAAAACGTATGAAAAATTTGTTTTTCTAAAAACAGATTACAAATTTAATTTATAGATGTTTGTTTAATAAATAGTTAAAATCAAGTTTTTTTATTTAAAGATGAAAGATATACCAATTAGGAATTGAATGAGACCAAGAAAAGCAAGAATGGTAAAGAATGAGCAACATGCGTGCGCTTCAGAGTTGTTGCACATATTTGTTGCATTACTTTAAACAAAAAGTCTGAAGCCCCCTTACATTTTTAAATTGTTTTATATGTCGCAAATGATTAATCTGGATGTGGACTATCGATTTATCTGGTTAAAAATTTTTTTTTACCATTATCTCATAGTAATTTTTCGTGATTTGTGTGAAGCAACACGTTTTTTCACTTTTTCAAAGGGGGGACCAAAGCAAAATCATAAAATTTTGAAAAAATTTTTTTTTCTTAAAAAGCTTGAAATATGTTTGTAAACACCTAAAAACATCATTCTGATACTTTATTGTTGATAAAAAGTTGTTAAAATGTCATACAGTTAAACTTACAGTATGCTCAATTTTGAAACACCGAAATAGAGTAAATATAATTTTTTTATCAACAATAAAGTATCAGAATGATGTTTTTAGGTGTTTACAAACATATTTCAAGCTTTTTAAAAAAAAAAAATTTTTTCAAAATTTTATGATTTTGCTTTGGTCCCCCCTTTGAAAAAGTGAAAAAATGTGTTTTTTCACACAAATGACGAAAAATTACTATGAGATAATGGTAAAAAAAAAATTTTAACCAGATATATCGATAGTCCACATCCATATTAATCATTTGCGACATATAAAACAATTTAAAAATGTAAGGGGGCTTCAGACTTTTTGTTTAAAGTAATTCAACAAATATGTGCAACAACTTTAAACCGGTCGCATATTGCGTAAACTTTATCATTTTGCTTATGTGATGTCTCATTAGCTTGGTAATTGTCATATCTTTTATTTTTAAGTAATAAACAAGAAAAAATTAGATGTAAAATCTGTATTAATCTGTTAAAATGTTAAAAAAATGGAGTTTGCAAAAAAACATTTTTTTTGTGAATTTTTAAGCTCTTTTTCGTGGTAAGAATCCTCGCGACGCGTAGTGCCGAAAAATGAAGTTTAATGTTACTACAAATTGTCATGATAAAAATTAAATAAAGCAGTTAATGTATGATATTTGTTCATTAGTGTTTCAAAAGGTACAAGCTCAAAACTGTTGATAGATGCATAAAAACAATTTTTAAATCCAAAATTTAATTTTTGATAAAATTATGCAATGACTCTTTTACAAACACCCATTTTATTCTTCCTTTTATAAAATTGAAAATTTTCAATGTTTGTGTTTTTTGTTTGCATTTGGCAAACTGCCACTTTTCAAATTTCAACAATAAAAAAAAACAGAGAAAAATGTTGTTGTTGTTTTTAAAAAATGTTGTTGTTTGCTTCATCGAAGTTAAGAAATGAAATCGGGAGAAAAGCTATTTCGTTTTTGTATTGCAAAAGAATGTTCAAAGTAAGTTTATCACCTTTGTAAAAGACCTTGAATATCGTTATAACCGTTGAAATTTTTCATGCATTTGTTTTGCGTGTTACCGATCTTTTGATAATTATTTTGTAAATAATTGTACTGATATTGCTCCATTTACTTTATGCCGTTGTAAATTACAACAAACATTTTCTTAGAAAAATATGGAACAAGCATGTTCCATCTTTCCATTTCTTTTGTTTCTGAATTTCGCTTTCCTCAAATTGTTGCTTCTAATTCGAGACTTTTATATCTAACTTATTTGTTGTTGCACATAAGTAAGCATTTCTATTACTGATTTATGTTTTTAGACAATGCCTAATTCTTCACTACAAATTACTCATGTTATCTTTGATTTTGATGGAGTTGTTTCAGGTTAGTATTTTGTATACTGTAGATTGTTAATATCTAACATTGAACATTTTTTTTTGTAGACACTGAAACATCATATGCTGAAGCAGTAACACAAGCTCTTGAAAAATATGATAAAAAGTTTAATAATACTTTGAAGCATGGAATGATGGGACGAAAAACTGATGAATCAGTTAAGCATGTCCTTGAAGAAACTGATCTCACCGATGAAGTTGATTTGGAAAAATTTAAAAAGCTTTATCATGATAATTTTATGAAACTTCTTCCAAAAGCTGAACCTCTTCCTGGTGCAAAAGATCTCATTAAATATTTGGCTGATCAAAAAATTCATCTTGCTATTAGCACCGGAAGCGGATCTGAAGAATTTGATGTAAAGAAAAAGAAGTTTGAAGATATTTTGGATAAATTTGAAACTGTCGTATTAGCTGGGGATGATGATGAAGTTAAAGATGGAAAGCCTGAACCAGATGCTTATCAAATTCCAATGAAGCGCTTTAAAACTAAACCTGAATCGCCTGATAAAGTTCTGTAAGTTATTTCTCAATTTGTTTCAAAAGCTTTAATTAATTTATATCTTCTTTTAGTGTGTTCGAAGATTCAATTAATGGTGTTCAATCAGCTCTTAAAGCGGGATGCAAGGTTGTATTTGTTCCACAAGAAAAATTTAAGCCTGACAATTGGGAAGAAATGATCGCTGAAATTAAACCAAAATGCAGTGAAATTATTAAATCCTTGGAAGAATTTAAGCCTGAAGTTTTTGGTTTACCTCCAATGAAACAATAAATTGGCATCTTTAATTACTGTAATTATTATTATTATTATTATATTTTTTTAAATTGTACTTTTTTATTAAGAAAATAATATGGCTTTATTATAATTACTTTGTTTTAATATTTTACGAGTGCAACATTTTCTGTGGGTTACGGTGTTTTGAAAACACTGTTTTCATATAAATAAAAGCTGTATTTTTCTTTATCAAAAATATCTTGAAATAAAAGATTTATGGCAAAAATTTATAGCGACAATTTTGTCAATTTCGCAGATTTAAATTTATCATCAAAAAAATTTTAGGATCTAAAAAGGGCATGTTTCTTTTTCGGCGGAAAGGAGCATGCAAATTTAGAACCGTTTGTGCGCATTTTTTTCGCACTTCTTTGTTTGCAAATTTTTCTTTTTTCTCAAAAATTTGTTTCTGTTTTTTTCAAAATTATCACTCATTCATCAAATTTTAAACTTTCTTACTTTGCTTGTTTTTATTTGTTGATATATGTGTTCTTTATTTGAAGCTTTAAAAATGAATGCAGTGGATGTAGAAAAGCCAAAAATTTTAAAGCGAATGCCAAGTTTAAATCGTGAATTATTATTTGATATTGGCCGAAAATTGGTAGAAGATAATGAACAAGATGCTGTATATCGATATGGACTATCTGGAAAAGCATCATTAGGCATTTTAAGAAATGTTTTTGCCTCTGCTAAATCTCTTGAAATTTTTAATGATTACTATGTTATTGGATGGGTATGTATTTTCTTTTTGATCCATCTAACTTTATGCGTTATATGTTATACTTTTTAGGATAAAAAGTGTGCCGTTTTTGAAATTGATGGCCTACATGCCAAATCATTGATGAATTGTATTGGGTTCTCTGTTCAAAATCTTAGTATCCAATGCTCTGCTGAAAAAATGCAATATTTTCAAGAAATTTTGGATCACATTATTTATCAACAGCGTAAGTGTAATTGATTTTAATATAATTTTCTATTTATCTTTTTAGAACTCATATCTCTCTCCATTGGATCAGAATTTCATCACCAAAAATATGCATCAAAAATTATTATGTCATCCGTTGCAACCCTCAAAAATCTCAAAATTCCAAGTTCATTGATGACTAAACAATTTCAACATTGCCTTAAACTTACTGCATTAACATTTTTGGATAATGATACAGAACAATATCTCTCAAATTGTTGCAAAACTACATCGATTACAATGAATTGGAAAAAAAGTGGTTCATCAGGAAAATATAGGTTTGTGATACTGTAATTTTGGTCACTATATTTGATATCATTCTTTTTTAGCCAATATATATCAGATGTTAAACATCTATCATTCAATCATACCAATACTGCATTGATTTCAATCTTTTATTGTTTTGATGTACTTCCAACAATAATGAAATATTTTTCTGGTGTTGAACATCTTGAATGTAATATTTTCATTGAAAATACTCGCCATCAAGATTTATATGATCGTATGAGATCTATTTTAATGTATATTGACAGAATTCATGCAAAAGATATTGCTCCATTACAAATGACATTTTCAATTTTTTGTGGAAAAATGCCTTCAATGTTTATTTCAAATTTAAGAAAATGTTTTCAACAAAAGCATTTCGTTGAAATTGGATCAAATGCTGAATTATGTTTCCTAAAAAATATAAATTTTATTAGTGCACATGAAACTGTTGTTAAATTTGTTATTTCAAATTGATTTATTTTATGCGTTTTACTTTAGAATAAACTAATGCTTTTTTATATTTGTGCGTTTGCAAACATTTAATCGAATCTTTAAAATAATATTAAAACTGATAAAAAACATTTATTTGCTTTTCAAAAAGCTTTTTCAAAAATAAGTGTTAATGAAGCTACCGTAAACTTTGAAAAAACTTCTGTCAAGACTTGATTTAAAAGTAAATTTTATTGCATGCAAGGTGCACGTTTGTCCATGTTAGCACGAGGTTTGGCAAAATGTGAAAGAACGCAAATACAACATTAATTGTAAAAATTTTTACAAAAAAAAAGGATTTTGAAGCTAAATTTCTCGATGAATAATTACGTAAATTTTTTATTCATTAATTTTTATGTAATTATTATTCATCAAAAAATTACTTTAAGCAAAAAAATAAAGTAATTATTCAACTTTTGAATTTTAGTTGTGCATATTGTATCAGGACGAATAACGAAATTGTTGTTGTCAATCATCGGACTTTTGGGAATAATATGGATCATAAAGAAATTGAGGAAAACCCTGCTGGCACCGAGCTTTTAGAAATGACAATGGTAGATGATGATGCTGGTGAAGAACGGACACAAGCTAATTTGAATGGAACTCATAATTTGGAAAATGGAATAGCAGTTGAAGGTATGTGATAATTGTAAAGGTTTTTAATTAACTGAAAAAATATTACAGAAAAAGAAGTCCAACAACTTCTAAATTTGTTTGATGCTTCAAGATCAAATACAATGGCACTGCTTGCTGCAACTTATTCTCCAACTGGTATGAGTAAAACGGCAGAAGATGTAACATATGTTACTTTAGATGATGATGACGAAGATATTCAGTAAGAAATGGCCTTATTTTTGTTTCAAAATTGTATCGGCATCTTTTTTAGCACTGTATCAACCTTATCTTCGGAAGCTGGAACTTCATTGAATGGTCAAAAATCCAACGTTTTTGATTTACCTACAAAAAAAGTTAGTACAAAGAAAACCCGTCGACAGAAAGCAAAAGATTTAAATCAAAAAAAGGCTGAAAAAAGAGAGCGACTTAAGCTTGAAGGTGAGGCATTTAACATTTTTCCGGCCTAAATATTACCTATTTCTTTTAGGTAAAAAACAGTTGGAGCTTCGACTTGATGATTTAATTGAACCTATTAAAAAAGAAGTTGAAATTTCTTCAACAGCTGAATCTACATCAGAAGCTCATTTAATTAATGCATCAGAAGAGGATGGAGGATATGTCAAAGCTGGATATTCTTTTCGTCGTGGAAAACGACCACCAAAATATGATTCAGAAACATTGCGAGAATGGTCTGCAATGCAAGAAGAAAGAAGATTATTACGTGAACAACAAAAAGCTTTAGATTTTAAAGAAGAAATGAAAAAGATTGAATTAAGACGCCAACAAAGTATGTAATTTGCTATTTTTTTGATATCGTATTACGATGCGCTTTAATATTTTAGAAAGTAAAACAAAGAAAGTAAAAGCCAAAGAAAAAACTCCTGAAAATGATGAAACTTTATCACTCTCGTTTTTGAATGCAATTTCTGAAAGCATCGATAACAATAGTGATGATGTGAAAATTTTGAAAGTCGTTACAAAACCAAAAAAGAAGACAAATGAAACTTCGTCATCGTCTTTAATAACTTTAACGCCAAAGCCTCGAATTAGTTTGGATGCTGCAAAAAAGCGTAATAAGCTTCGAGTTATTCAACCAATTTCATCAAAGCCAAAGCCGACACCTGTTTTATGCCTTCCATCAAGTTCAATTCGGCGGGCACCATTGCATACACTTCCATTATTTACCCCAAGAAAATCTATTATTCACTTTCCAAAACCGGTTGTTCCTCAACAATCTCAAAAGACTCCATTTACAGATGATTGTTTTACATCTGTGCAATGTTCAAACCCTACAACTTCAAATATTATTACAGTAACACCACCACCAATTTATTCAACAACTTCAAAGCGAGTTCAAATGAAGAAACAAGCTGCAAAGTTTAATTCATCATATGACGAAGATACTGTTTTTGATGAATGTTTTTCAACTGTTCCATGTTCACCTTCAGCAACAATGCCATCATCATTTCAACAAAAAACAACATTTGCTACAAAACGTTCATCAAATGTTACATCAAAAATGAAGCCAACTACTGTTTCATCTGAAGCCTCTGCTCCAATTACTGATGATTGCTTTATATCTATTCCATGTGGACCTTCAACAAATGTAAATGGAATTGATATTCAAAATTCAACATTTACCGTACCAACATCAACTCAGCCAACATTAATTCCACAATTTTCAGCTCTTTCATCATCATCATCAACTGCTTCGATCTCTGCTCCACTTCAGCTAACGCAACAAGTTCAAACTATTACAATTCCTTCAAATTGTTTTCCAACCGATGGAACTCCATTACAAATTGTTCTTATTCTTCCGAATTCAACAAATAATAACAATAATGTTTCATCTCCAATTATTATTCAACCGCAACCTTTACCAGCTTCATCAAGTCCACCAACAAATGATGCCAAAGGTGTTGAAGTTAAATGTGAAATGAAAGAATAACTCTTTTTATGATTTTCTTAATTAATTATTTACGGGTTGTATTTAATTTTTTAAATTCGTTAATTTATTTTGGTTTTAAATATGTCTTGTTTCAAATTTCTATAAATACTAATCGTTTTTTGAATCGTATACTTTTATAAATGCGGAGGATATTTATTGTTTGAAAGTGTAAGCTTAAAATTATCCATTGCTTTATTACGTTTCTATTCGAACTTGAAAGAATAGGCACAAGCCTTTTTAATCATTTTTTCGTTTTTTTCGAAGTTGAAAAAAGCTTTCAATAAAATGAGTAGGGTTGTAAATTCCCCTTGCCCTGGGAATCCCCGGGGAATGAAACGGATTCCCCACAAAAATTTTTTTGGCTTAAAAGAATAGAGATTGTTTTTATATTAAATAATATTTTGCGATACAAAAATAACATAGAAATGAGCGATGGTAATTTGCTGCATGCAAACCGGGATGCATGCAGGGTATTTTGCTGCATGCAAAATTTTCTTGCGGAGAGAAAATTTATATGGGCATCTGGGACAGAAAAATATATCAAAATCCGCAAAAAAATTTTGCATGCAGCAAATTACCCTGCATGCATCTCGGTTTGCATGCAGCAAATTACCATCGCTCCATAGAAATCGTCAAAAATTAATAGAATTACCCATTTTTTATATTTTGAAGCCCAAAATGCTTTAAATAAAGAGGTTCCAAAAAATATTCGCGATGTTATTGAGCTTCTGGATACTTTAGACGAAGATTAACTTTTATTTATGTTTTTTTTAGCTTTTGCTTACTGTTTAAAACGTTTCAAAAATAAAAAGAAGTCTATTTTAAATCAAAATGGAGGACAAAACAGGATTTCGGGGAATGGCGGAGAATTCCCTGGGGAATCCCCCGATTTTCTGGATTTCCCGGGGAATGAACAACCCTAAAAATGAGACAGGTAAAAAAAGAAAGCTTTCACGAAACGACCACAGAAGAAAAGAAGTAATTCTGGTATTTTTTTAAAAAATAAAAGAAAAATTTATTGAATTTAACGGTTTATTTCTTACTGGTATCCGTGATTTTTTTTATCTTCTTGGTTTTTAATTTTATTTGTGATTCATACTTTTATAAATCGTGTTCTTTCTATTTTAATAAGCTTTTATTTAGTTTTTAAGCTGTGCGTTTGGCATATTTTTATAACGCACATCAAAATGCCTAGTTTAAATCGTGAATTATTATTTGATATTGGCCGAAAATTGGTAGAAGATAATGAACAAGATGCTGTATATCGATATGGATTATCTGGAAAAGCATCATTTGAAATTTTAAGAAATATTTTTGCTTCTGTCAAAGTTCTTAAGCTTTTTAATGATCATTATGCTATTGGATGGGTAAAAGCTTTTTTATCCTTTATAATAATGTTAAAGCCTTTTTTAGGATAATCGTAAATTGTGTCGCTTTAATTTTAATGGTCCTCATTTAAAGCTTTTACTTAATTATGTTGGTGAACCTGTTAAAGACTTACATCTAGGATGTAAAAATATGCCTATGTATTCATCTGTAATATCAAAAGTAATTTCAGCAAAAAGTAAGAGTATAATTTATATTATGCGTGTCTGTGAATGAACAAATGCATTTTATTTTACTCACGTTTTTTATTAAAGAGATTTTTAAAAGATCTATTTCAGATATTTCTTCCTTTACTGTAGATGTCAAATCAGATTATATTTTTGCATCCGTATTATTTGCTTCAATTTCAAACACTTTGGAAGAAGTCAAAATTCCACATAATTTTTTACATGAAAAATTTGTTCAGCTTCCTCTTACTTTTGATACTGTAACAATTCTTGATAACCAAATGGCTGATGGAATGGTATTCAATTTTAAAAAAGTATTTTTAACAATTTCATCTGATTTTTGGTTATGGAAACAAATTTTGATTGAAAAATTTATTAAAATTGAGTAAGTTTTTTTACATAAAAAGGATTACTACTAGGGTTGGTGGCGCGCCCGAGTTTTGCGCCCGGAATCAGAAATTGCTGTCATACTATAGATTGACATAAAAAATTACTACAAAATGTTATTTCTGCATACAAAACGATAAAAAAATGCTTTTTTGACTAACTGACGTAAATTTCTACCTTTTAGTAGTAAAAAATGTTAATATACAGTACTTTGGTAAAATACTAGTAAAAAATCTCAAGTCTTTTTAACACAAATAAGTATAAAATTTACTATTTAAAACACTTTTTTCACGTTTTTCAGTTTACTAATTTGTAATAAAAATTTCAGTATTAAAAAAATTTTTTTATTTGAAGGAAAAAATTTATTATTATTATTATATTATATTATATATACAGAAAAAACTAATACACACCTCTCGGTGTGGCTCGGTAAAAAAAGTTATGGATCTGAAAAGTTCCTATTTGGTGTGCGTTTGTGGTGGGAACACGATGCGTCTACTCTCATTTTTCCTGCGTCTCCCAGTTTTTTGGAAAACGCGTGAACAAATTTGCATATTTTGAGTTAAAAAAATGTCGTTTTCACTTGGTCATTTTTTGAAAGAAAATATTTGATGACGTATAGTAGAGTGGTCAGGGGGTAGAGTTTGGAGGCGGTAGGTCGGGGGTTCAAATCCTCTGGAAGGATTCTGGGGTAAAAAAATATGGGGAATCTGAAAAAATGAAAAAAAAAATTTTTTGGATTCTGAAATCGGATTCTGAAGCCTTCTGAATCCAAAAATACGATTTTTTTGAAATAAGAAGTGTGAAATATGTTTCCTGGGTAGAAAAATTCGCTGATCACGATGAAATATATGCCATGGATTCAAAATTTTTTCTGACTTCAGAATCCCGGATTCTGAATCCGAAAATACGATTTTTTTGAAATACATAGTATGAAATATGTTTCCGGGGTAGAAAAATTCGCTGATCACGATGAAATATGTGGCATGGATTCAAAATTTTTTCAGACTCCAGAATCCGGGATTCTGAATCCGTTTTATCATTTTTGATCCCCTAATAAGTGTAATACCTCATTTTGATCCCCGTATAATCCTCTATCAGATTTTTACGATCTTAGGATTCTGAAGGCTTCTGAATCCGGATTCTGGATCCGTTTTATCATTTTTGATCCGCCAATGAGTGTAATACCTCATTTTGATCCCCGTATGATCCTCTTTCTGATTCTTATGATCTTAAGATTCTGAAGGCTTCAGAATCCAGATTCTGAATCCGTTTTATCATTTTTGATCCAATAATATGTGTAATACCTCATTTTGATCCTCTTATGATCCTCTTTCTGATTCTTATGATCTTAAGATTCTGAAGGCTTCAGAATCCGGATTCTGAATCCGTTTTATCATTTTTGATCCGCCAATGAGTGTAATACCTCATTTTGATCCCCGTATGATCCTCTTTCTGATTTTTATGATTTTAGAATTCTGAAGGCTTCTGAATCCGGATTTTGAATCCGTTTTATCATTTTTGATCCGCCAATGAGTGTAATACCTCATTTTGATCCCCGTATGATCTTCTTTATGATTTTTATGATTTTAGAATTCTGAAGGCTTCTGAATCCGGATTTTGAATCCGTTTTATCATTTTTGATCCGCCAATGAGTGTAATACCTCATTTTGATCCCCGTATGATCTTCTTTATGATTTTTATGATTTTAGAATTCTGAAGGCTTCTGAATCCGGATTTTGAATCCGTTTTATCATTTTTGATCCGCCAATGAGTGTAATACCTCATTTTGATCCCCGTATGATCCTCTTTCTGATTCTTATGATCTTAAGATTCTGAAGGCTTCAGAATCCGGATTCTGAATCCGTTTTATCATTTTTGATCCTCCAATGAGTGTAATACCTCATTTTGATCCCCGTATGATCTTCTTTATGATTTTTATGATTTTAGAATTCTGAAGGCTTCTGAATCCGGATTCTGAATCCGTTTTATCATTTTTGATCCGCCAATGAGTGTTATACCTTATTTTGTTCCTCTTTTGATCCTCTTTCTGATTTTTATGATATTAAGATTCTGAAGGCTTCTGAATCCAGATTCTGAATCCGTTTTATCATTTTTGATCCGCCAAGGGGTGTTATACCTCATTTTGATCCCCGTATGATCCTCTTTATGATTTTTATAATCTTAAGATTCTGAAGGCTTCAGAATCCGGATTCTGGATCTTTTTTATCATTTTTGATCCGCCAAGGGGTGTTATACCTCATTTTGATCCCCGTATGATCCTCTTTATGATTTTTATAATCTTAAGATTCTGAAGGCTTCAGAATCCGGATTCTGGATCTTTTTTATCATTTTTGATCCGCCAAGGGGTGTTATACCTCATTTTGATCCCCGTATGATCCTCTTTATGATTTTTATAATCTTAAGATTCTGAAGGCTTCAGAATCCGGATTCTGAATCCGTTTTATCATTTTTGATCCGCCAATGAGTGTAATACCTCATTTTGATCCCCGTATGATCCTCTTTATGATTTTTATAATCTTAAGATTCTGAAGGCTTCAGAATCCGGATTCTGAATCCGTTTTTTCATTTTTGATCCGCCAATGAGTGTAATACCTCATTTTGATCCCCGTATGATCCTCTTTCTGATTCTTATGATCTTAAGATTCTGAAGGCTTCAGAATCCGGATTCTGAATCCGTTTTATCATTTTTGATCCGCCAATGAGTGTAATACCTCATTTTGATCCCCGTATGATCCTCTTTCTGATTCTTATGATCTTAAGATTCTGAAGGCTTCAGAATCCAGATTCTGAATCCGTTTTATCATTTTTGATCCAATAATATGTGTAATACCTCATTTTGATCCTCTTATGATCCTCTTTCTGATTCTTATGATCTTAAGATTCTGAAGGCTTCAGAATCCGGATTCTGAATCCGTTTTATCATTTTTGATCCGCCAATGAGTGTAATACCTCATTTTGATCCCCGTATGATCCTCTTTCTGATTCTTATGATCTTAAGATTCTGAAGGCTTCTGAATCCAGATTCTGAATCTTTTTTATCATTTTTGATCCGCCAATGAGTGTAATACCTCATTTTGATCCTCTTTTGATCCTCTTTATGATTTTTATGATTTTAGGATTCTGAATGCTTCAGAATCCGGATTCTGAATCCGTTTTATCATTTTTGATCTAATAATAAGTGTAATACCTCATTTTGATCCTCTTTTGATCCTCTTTATGATTTTTATGATTTCAGGATTCTGAAGGCTTCTGAATCCGGATTCTAAATCCGTTTTTTCATTTTTGATCCGCCAATGAGTGTAATACCTCATTTTGATCCCCGTATGATCCTCTTTATGATTTTTATGATCTTTTTTAGCCGGAGCAAAGCGCCGAAGGCGCTTTGCACCGGCTATACTTAAAAATTTTTATCTTCATGATCTTTAGATGGTCCTTATGATGATATATATCATTTTTTTTAACAATATGATCCTAATGACCCATATATAAAATTTTACAGAGATTATGATAAAAAAAAAAGTTATGAATTTTACCATATTCCCCACTATCTCTAGTTATATATACATAAAAAACTAATACCCACCTCTCGGTGTGGCTCGATAAAAAAAGTTATAAATCTGAAAAGCTTATTTTAGGTGTGCGTTTGTGGTGGGAACACGATGCGTCTACTCTCATTTTTCCTGCGTCTCCCAGTTTTCTGGAAAACGTGGGAACAAATTTACATATTTTGAGCTTAAAAAATGTCGTTTTCACTTGGTCATTTTTTGAAAGAAAATATTTGATGACGTATAGTAGAGTGGTCAGGGGGTAGAGTTTGGAGGCGGTAGGTCGGGGGTTCAAGGCCTTCGGGGGGTTTCTGGGGTAAAAAAATATGGAGAATCCAAAAAAATAAATAAAAATATTTTTTGGATTCTGAAATCGGATTCTGAAGCCTTCTGAATCCAAAAATACGATTTTTTTGAAATAAGAAGTGTGAAACATGTTTTCTGGGTAGAAAAATTCGCTGATCACGATGAAATATGTGGCATGGATTCAAAAAAATGTTAAGGATTCTGAATCCAGGATTCTGAATCCCAAAATACGATTTTTATGAAATAGGAAGTTGAAAATATGAGTTTTGGGTAAAAAATTTTGCTGATCACGATGAAATATATGCCATGGATTCAAAATTTTTTCTGACTCCAGAATCCCGGATTCTGAATCCCAAAATACGAATTTTATGAAATACGAAGTTGAAAATATGCGTTTTGGGTAAAAAAATTCGCTGATCACGATAAAATATGTGACGAGGATTCAAAATTTTTTCTGACTCCAGAATCCAGGATTCTGAATCCGCTTTGTCATTTTTGATCCGCCAGTGAGTGTAATACCTCATTTTGATCCCCGTATGATCCTCTTTCTTATTCTTATGATATTAAGATTCTGAAGGCTTCAGAATCCGGATTCTGAATCCGTTTTATTATTTTTGATCCGCCAATGAGTGTAATACCTCATTTTGATCCTCTTATGATCCTCTTTATGATTTTTATAATCTTAAGATTCTGAAGTCTTCAGAATCCGGATTCTGGATCCGTTTTATCATTTTTGATCCCCTAATAAGTGTAATACCTCATCTTGATCCTCTTATGATCCTCTTTCTGATTCTTATGATCTTAAGATTCTGAAGGCTTCAGAATCCGGATTCTGGATCCGTTTTATCATTTTTGATCCAATAATATGTGTAATACCTCATTTTGATCCTCTTATGATCCTCTTTCTGATTCTTATGATCTTAAGATTCTGAAGTCTACAGAATCCGGATTCTGAATCCGTTTTATCATTTTTGATCCGCCAATGAGTGTAATACCTCATTTTGATCCTCTTATGATCCTCTTTATGATTTTTATAATCTTAAGATTCTGAAGTCTTCAGAATCCGGATTCTGGATCCGTTTTATCATTTTTGATCCCCTAATAAGTGTAATACCTCATCTTGATCCTCTTATGATCCTCTTTCTGATTCTTATGATCTTAAGATTCTGAAGGCTTCAGAATCCGGATTCTGGATCCGTTTTATCATTTTTGATCCAATAATATGTGTAATACCTCATTTTGATCCTCTTATGATCCTCTTTCTGATTCTTATGATCTTAAGATTCTGAAGTCTACAGAATCCGGATTCTGAATCCGTTTTATCATTTTTGATCCAATAATATGTGTAATATCTCATTTTGATCCTCTTATGATCCTCTTTATGATTTTTTTGATCTTTTTTAGCCGGAGCAAAGCGCCGAAGGCGCTTTGCTCCGGTTTCACTAATTTCTTGATCTGCTTGATCTTTAAATGGTCCCTATGATGATATATATGATTTTTTTGATCAGGATGATCCTAATGACCAATAGGTAAAATTTTATGGAGATTCTGATGAAAAAAAAAGTTATTATTATCACGTTTACAGTTATTATCCCTAGTATATATACAGAAAAAACTAATACACCTTCGACGGTGTGGCTTGATAAAAAAAGTTATAAATCTGAAAAGCTTATTTTGGTTGAGCATTTTTGGTGGGAATCGATTCCGTCTATTGAGAAATTTGTAACGTCTCACGGGGATTCGGGATTCATCCCCAAAAATTTGAATAATTTTGTTCCGTAAAAAATCGTTTTCACTTGGTCATTTTTTGAACGAAAATAGTTGATGACGCATAGTAGAGTGGTCAGGGGGTAGAGTTTGGAGGCGGTAGGTCGGGGGTTCGAATCCTTTGGAAGGATTCTGGGGTAAAAAAATATGGAGAATTTGAAAAAATGAAAAAAAAAATTTTTTGGATTCTGAAATCGGATTCTGAAGCCTTCTGAATCCAAAAATACGATTTTTTTGAAATAAGAAGTGTGAAACATGTTTCCTGGGTAAAAAAATACGCTGATTACGATGAAATATGTGGCATGGATTCAAAAAAATGTTAAGGATTCTGAATCCAGGATTCTGAATCCCAAAATATGATTTTTATGAAATACAAAGTTGAAAATATGAGTTTTGGGTAAAACATTTTGCTGATCACGATGAAATATATGCCATGCATTCAAAATTTTTTCTGAATTCAGAATCCCGGATTCTGAATCCGAAAATACGATTTTTTTGAAATACATAGTATGAAATATGTTTCCGGGGTAGAAAAATTCGCTGATCACGATGAAATATGTGGCATGGATTCAAAATTTTTTCAGACTCCAGAATCCGGGATTCTGAATCCGAAAATACGATTTTTTCGATGAACGAATTGTACAAAATGGATTTTGGGTAAAAAAATTCGCTGATCACGATAAAATATATGCCATGGATTCAAAATTTTTTCTGACTTCAGAATCCCGGATTCTGAATCCGGTTTATCAAAAATCATCACCCAAATGATTGTAATACCTCATTTTGATCCCCGTATGATCCTCTATCAGTTTTTTTTGATCTTGGGATTCTGAAGGCTTCTGAATCCGGATTCTGAATCCGTTTTATCATTTTTGATCCGCCAATGAGTGTTATACCTTATTTTGTTCCTCTTTTGATCCTCTTTCTGATTTTTATGATATTAAGATTCTGAAGGCTTCTGAATCCGGATTCTGAATCCGTTTTATCATTTTTGATCCTATAATAAGTGTTGTACCTCATTTTGATCCCCTTATGATCCTCTATCAGCTTTTTGTGATCTTAGGATTCTGAAGGCTTCTGAATCCGGATTCTGAATCCGTTTTATCATTTTTGATCCCCTAAAAAGTGTAATACTTCATTTTGATCCTCTTATGATCCTCTATCGGATTTTTTTGATCTTGGGATTCTGAAGGCTTCTGAATCCGCATTCTGAATCCGTTTTATCATTTTTGATCCCCTAAAAAGTGTAATACCTCATTTTGATCCTCTTATGATCCTCTTTATGATTTTTATGATCTTTTTTAGCCGGAGCAAAGCGCCGAAGGCGCTTTGCACCGGCTATACTTAAAACTTTTTATCTTCATGATCTTTAGATGGTCCCTATGATGATATATATGATTTTTTTGATCAGGATGATCCTAATTACCAATATATAAAATTTTACAGAGATTATGATAAAAAAAAAAGTTATGAATTTTACCATATTCTCCACTATCCCTAGTTCCATATATAGAAAAAACTAACACGCGTTCTTCGGTGTGACTCGGCAAAAAAAGTTATGGATATGAAAAGTTCCTATTCGGTGAGCGTTTGTGGTGGGAACACGATGCGTCTACTAAAAAATTTGTAGCTAATCTGGGGGCTTCAGAATCCTGTGGAACAAATTTGAATATTTTTGTTTTTAAAAATGTCGTTTTCAATTGGTCCGTTTTTTCAACCCTTTGAAAGATAACTGTATAGTAGAGTGGTTAAGGGATTGGGCTTGGAGGCGGGATGTCTGGGGTTCGGGTCCCAAATAAAGTTTTTGGGGTAAAAAAATATGGGGAATCTGAAAAAATAAGTAAAAAAATTTTTTTGGATTCTGAAAACGGATTCTAGAGCCTTCTGAATCCTCAAAATACGATTTTTTTTAAATAGGGATAAAAAAATATAGTTTCCGGGTAAAAAAATTTGCTGATCACGATGAAATATATGACGTGGATTCAGAAATTGATCCTGCTTCAGAATCCTCGGAATCTGAATCCGAAAATACAATTTTTTTGATCAACAAATAAAAAATGATGGATCTGGGGTAATCGGCTATGGGGAATCCGATGAAATAATTTTTGAGGATTCAGAATTTTATCCGGCTTCAGAATCTTGGATTCTGAATCTTTCTTAAAGTTTTTGATCCTTTTATAAGTGTAATACCTCTTTTTGATCCTCTTTTGATCCCCTTTTTGATCCTTATGATCGTAGGATTCTGAAGGATTCTGAATCTCGGATTCTGAATCCTTTGTAAAATTTTTTGATCCTTTTATAAGTGTTATACCTCATTTTGATCCTCTTTTGATCCCCTTTTTGATCCTTATGATCCCGATGATCATCAAAAGCCGGTGCAAAGCGCCGCAGGCGCTTTGCACCGGCTTTACTAATATTTTTGATCCCCTAATGAGTGTTATACCTCTTTTTGATCCTCTTTTGATCCTCTATATGATTCTTATGATCTTAGGATTCTGACGGATTCTGAATCTCGGATTCTGAATCTTTTTTTAATTTTTTGATTGTTTTATAAGTGTTATACCTCTTTTTGATCCATTTTTGATCCTTATGATCTTATTGACCCGTAGGTAAAAAATTATGAAGATTATGATAAAACAAAAAATTATGAACCTCATATTATTTTTTGATCCACTAGTTATATATACAGAAAAAACTAATACACCTTCGACGGTGTGGCTTGATAAAAAAAGTTATAAATCTGAAAAGCTTATTTTGGTTGAGCATTTTTGGTGGGAATCGATTCCGTCTATTGAGAAATTTGTAACGTCTCACGGGGATTCAGGATTTATCCCCAAAAATTTGAATAATTTTGTTCCGAAAAAAATCGTTTTCACTTGGTCATTTTTTGAAAGAAAATAGTTGATGACGTATAGTAGAGTGGTCAGGGGGTAGAGGTTGGAGGCGGTAGGTCGGGGGTTCGGTCCCCGAAAAAAGTTTTTGGGGTAAAAAAATATGGGGAATCTGAAAAAATAAATAAAAAAATTTTTTGGATTCTGAAATCGGATTCTGAAGCCTTCTGAATCCGAAAATACGTTTTTTTTGAAATAAATAGTATGAAATATGGGTAATGGGTAGAAAAATGTGCTGATTACGATGAAATATGTGGCATGGATTCAAAAAAATGTTAAGGATTCTGAATCCAGGATTCTGAATTTCAAAATATGATTTTTATAGAATACGAAGTTGAAAATATGAGTTTTGGGTAAAAAATTTTGCTGATCACGATAAAATATGTGACGAGGATTCAAAAATTTTTCTAACTTCAGAATCTCGGATTCTGAATCCGAAAATACGATTTTTTCGATGAACGAATTCTGCAAAATGGATTTTGGGTAAAAAATTTTGCTGATCACGATGAAATATATGCCATGGATTCAAAATTTTTTCTGACTCCAGAATCCCGGATTCTGAATCCGAAAATACGATTTTTTCGATGAACGAATTGTACAAAATGGATTTTGGGTAAAAAAATTCGCTGATCACGATAAAATATGTGATGAGGATTCAAAATTTTTTCTGATTTCAGAATGCCGGATTCTGAATCCGAAAATACGATTTTTTCGTTGAACGAATTGTACAAAATGGATTTTTGGTAAAAAAATTTGCTGATCACGATAAAATATATCGCTTGGATTCAAATTTTTTCTGACTTTAAAATCCGACTTCAGAGTCCAAAAAATGTTTTTTCGCTGAGGGGGACCATGCATATCTCTCATATTTTTGTTTAAATTTTTGTAACCACCTGTAACATACAAAATTTTTTTTGCAGCATGAGCAAAGCGCCTTCGGCGCTTTGCTCCGGCTGCAAAAAAAATTCCATTTGCTTACACATTTCTTTTTTACTTAAGTGTTATTATTTTTTTCTAAAGCCACATATTTGTGTTTTAATTTTTTTAACCACCTGTAACATACAAGATTTTTTTTGCAGCCGGAGCAAAGCGCCGAAGGCGCTTTGCTCCGGCTGCAAAAAAAATTTATGTTTCAAATATATAACTTTTGTAACAAAAATGATATTAGTTTTGTCGAAATCATTATGTCAGTCTGCACTTTATTGTGACTCAGGATTCTGAATATTTTTGGCTAAAGCAAACCGTTTTTTAGCGATTGTCTGTACCTTTTTTTTGTTGCTATCTTCTTTTTTGGTTCTCTTTTTTTGTTTATTTTAAACTTTTTGCATTCTTTTTTTTAAATGTGTTTCTTTTTTGCGCAAAATTTTTTGCTACTCTTTTTTTTTCCTTTTTCAATATGATGATATTTGATCCTTTAATAAACTATCTTTGGCAACTTTTTGTGCCTTTGTTTATTTTTTTGCGTCTTTTGTAGTTTTTTGAAAAGTCATTGCATTCTCTTTTTCAAATGAGTTTATTTTTTTGCGCAACATTTTTTTTTCATTTTTTTGTAATTTTTTCGATTTGATGATATCTGTTTCTAAATTAAACTATTTTTTGACGAGTGCTTCCACTTTTTTTGTGGTGTTTGTTTCCCTTTTTGCGCCTCCCATTTTTTTTCATTCTTTTTTTTTAAAGTGTCCACTTTTTTGTGTTCTGTTTTTTTTTTGCTAATTGTTTTTTTTTTTAAATTTATACACATTTATTGCTTTTGTTCAAAGGTTATTGCATTTTTTCTCTGCTTTCTAAACTATCAGGCTTAATTTTTTTTAAAAACATCCCTTTGATTTTTTGTAATTCTTTAATTTTTTTTGCGCTTTATCTTTTATGATGACTTTTCTTTCGACCGTTTGTTTTTCGCGCAACATATTTTTTGTGGCATTTTACGGTTGCGTTAAGTCCTTTTTCTTTTTGTCTACGTTTTTTCTGCGGATGTATTGGGTTTTATTTTTGCCGCAACATTTGTATTGTATAATTTATCTCCAAATTTTTGTTTTGTTCTTTATTTTATCTCCTTTTCTTAATAACCGTTCTTTTTATGCTTCATTTTTTTGACTGATTTTTATATTTTTTTTGAGCAATTGTTCCATTTTTTTGCTGATTTTATTTTATTTTTAATAATTATTGAAGTTTAAATAGATTTTTAAATTTTGGAGCAACTTTTTAGTTTTTTCAAATTGTTGCTCATAAGTCTATGTTTTGTTCTTCTTTATTAGATGTGTTCTTTTTTTGTGTCTTCTTTGTTTTGCTTAAGCTAAAATTTTTTTAAACTTAAAAAAAAATTTCAAATTAAACAGAATTTAAAAAAAGTTTAAAAATTGTCCAAAAAAAGTTTTTCTATTTTGACCAACTAATTAATCTTTTCAAACTTTTTAACTTTTTTTAAAATTTTTTAATTTTTTCAACTTATTTTAAGTTTGTTTTTGAGAGTTCAATTTTTTTAAAGTCATTCATTGTTTTTGAGTTTTTTATTATTTTTACTTTTATGGTTTTTTTTGATTTAATATCTTATTGCCAGGTTATTTCCTTATCGTTTCTTTTTTTTAATTTTTTTGCTCTATACCTTCATCTTTTTTTGGTTGACATCCTAATTTTTTTTAGTATTCGATTCATGTTTGTACATATCACTATATTTCAGTCAAGCAAGTTACCGTTTTCAAGTTTTTTGTTATATAAGTATGCATAGAAAATGGGGGTCTTCATTATCAAATGATCAACAACATCAAGATCAAAATAATGAAGATTTTAGTCAACTTAATTTAAATATAAATGCTCCTTCGTCTTCCTTCTCTAACACCAATGTTGGAGATCATCATGTTGAACCTGAATCCGATCAAGGAACAAATGAGCAACCACAATTTTATGGATCCCCTGCATCGACATCAGATGATCCACGATATCAAGTTGTTGAACCGAAAAAACCGGTTAATTATTATTCCGGTTTCAATACACGTTCAACAACACCTGTATTTTTACACATTGAAGCTTTTAAAAATCGTAGAAGAAATCCAGGTGAACATGATATTCACAATAAACTTATAAATTTAGTTGTAAGATTTGCAATAACATTTTTCATTAATTAAAATTAATTTTTTAGAATCAGCTAGATTTTTTTACTATCCGAAATTATATTGATGTTTTCATTTTTCCCCGAACCCAATGGAATGTTCGATGTCCCTCTGAAGTTATGAACTTTAAAGCATCTCAAACTCTTTTTCGCGCCCATCCACTCTTCGAGTTTCCAAGAAGCGAAAAGAATGTTCCACGTCTTTCTGAAATTGCGAATTTTAAAGCAACTCAGAGACTAGATATATCCAGTACACAGCAACCCATTCAAAATCCGCATCATGATGATGCAACTGTTGATCAGAATGCAGATCCAGATGTTCCAATGGTTGACCAGAATGCTGTAAGTGATAACGAGAGTGATCAACAAAGTAATGGTGCAAAAGCCCCTAAACGGTAATTTTGTCTTCTGCTATTTCACCATTTTTATGTTAATTATTTTCAGGAAAAGAAAAGGGAAAAAATCACAAGCTTCACAAGCAGCAGCAAGAAGAAAAGCCGATAAAATGAAGAGGCAATCCCAATGTGCTGCTTTTAATGTCCTTTCCTCAACAACACCGGACACTGCTTCTAAATCCCAACAACCAACACCGCATCAGATACGGAAGATGCCAAAAAGCAGACGTCCTCCAACAACTGCTGAAAATCGTGCTGAAGCATTGGTTGGTTTTTATTTTTACCCTAACATATTTTGTTTGACGTGCTTTAACTATTTTTTTGTTTGTTTAACACTTCCCTGCTAACTCCGTTCCTTTCCTTCAGAAGCCCAAACGCCCCAACACTGGATTTCAAGTGATTGCTGATGTCACACAAACTCCTAAAACTGTCCAAGATGATGTTACTCAATCTTCACAAATTCATCAACAAACTCAACAACAATCAAATATCAATGCAAATGTTGATTCAAATGTTTCACTTTCAACTCAAATTCATCAACCAACTCAACAGCCTGTACTGCAACAAAATGAAGATGAAGATGATGTAATTGTTATTGATGATATTGATTATCTTGGAGGTTCTGAATCAACTTATGATGTTCCATCTTTCCAAAGAACAACATTGAAACATAATGATTTATACAATGCTCTTTCACTTGAACTTGACAGTTGGGCAAGCGACATGCATATTCAGGCATTCCATGCTGCATACATTCCACATCTCAGTGGAACTGTATTTCGAAGAATCGCATTTCTTGACCCTGTATGGCAACAATTTCCTCAAAGACCAATACCAAGCTTTTTAAGAATGTTCCCAAGAAATCCTGATTTGATTCAATGCCCATTGCATATTTATGGGGATCATTGGGGAATTTTATCTATCAATGTTGGACAAGATATTGCAACATGGTATGACCCATTAATGCAATCTTGGGATAGTGAAATGGAACGTGTTGAACTTGATTATTGTGAAACAATTCTCGACGCTTTAAAAAGAGAAGGTATTATCAATGATGAAACGATTCTTCAAATTGCTGATTATGAATCATTCAATCAACAAAGAGATGGGTGTAGTTGTGGATGGCATATATGCATTATTAGTGAAGATATTGCAAGAGATGGTTATTCTACAAAATGGTCCCGTCTTCAAATTATCGAAGAACGAAAACGGATGTATCTCATTTTGCATCGCCTTCATAATGTTAATTCACCAACTGGAGCTGCACCTCAAACTATTCCAACATGGCCTGAACTACCACCTCGAGAATATGATGCTGATGTTCAACTTTCACTAACACCACAACTATCTACTCAAAATGATTTGATTCAGCAAGTTGCAGCAACAGCAATTGTTTCACAACAACAACCTAAACTACCTGTTAGACGATCTGCAAGAATACAAGCACAACATAAAGAAGAGCATCCAGATGTTACACAAGCAAAAATCAATTCCCTTAAAAAAAGATGTATTCCAATAGCAAGGAACAGCAGTGAAATATTTCCACAAGAGCATTATCTTGGGCCAATGGATCAGAGGTGTAAATATTGCAAAGCGTTTCTATTCCGTGATGAAACTTCTAACAATTGTTGCGCTCATGGAACAGTACCAGTTCCAAAGCAACCCATTGAACCATATGAATATACAGCACTTGCACGACATGCAGCATTTTGGAATAACATTCGTCAGCTGAATGCTCTTTTCCGTATGGTTTCTGTATCGGCAAATTCAACCATGACTGATGGATACTACAAACTTCAAGGTGAACTACGTTACGGTGTTGGTGATTTGGCCCCATTACCAGGACAACCCCATGAATTTGCTCAGATTTACACAATGGATGCAGATGCTGCAATTGCTGCAAGATTACAAGATGCCCAAAGATTTCAAATAAAAGCCAATGAAACAGATTTAAAGGAAATTATTAAACTTATTGAACATATGCTCAGGAATAACAATCCATTAGTAAAAGAATTTGCAACAATGAAGGATCAATTAAAAAGATACGAAGAAAAATGTGAAGAAACTGGAGAAACTCCAAGGAAGCTCTTTATTGTTTGGGAAGATCCTCAAAATGCGGGAAGCGGTGGTACACATCCTGGACGTCTTAATCTTCCTGCACAATCCGGCCAAGTTTTCAGCATTTATAAAACAGATGATGGAGAACCACCAAAAAAGGGACTTTATTTTGGAATTAAAGCAGGTGGAAGTAACAGCATTCGACAAGTTCCACCATGGGATGCACATGTTGCCCCAACAACTTTTCCATTAATTTATTTGTTTGGACAACATGGATGGCATCCACATATGCCAAAGATAAATCCCAAAAACCCTAATGTTGTTTCAACTCTTCAACAACAAATTCAACGAGCAACTCAACAACAGCCATTATCTCCTCTTTCTTCGCAATGGCCTGATGCACCTCAATCACCAACAACTGCTGCTACATCAACTCCTTCACAACAACAACATACAAATCCACCACCACCATTACATCAATCAAGAACTTCTTCTGCTTCAACACAATTTTTACAACGCCCCTCAACTACTGGAGCAGCACCACCAACATCAACATCTCCAACTGCTCCACAAGCACAATCAGTTCAGCAACATCCTGCTTCATCTCCTCTTCACCTTCATATACCAGCTACACAACAACAACAAAATCATGTTGTTGCTGCTGATAATTCACAAAATGCAGATTTATCTCTTTTACATATGCTTAATGCTGAACGTGCAGAAGAAGAAATTCGCTTATTTTTACTTCGTGTACAACGAATGCATCAAGGTGGAAATCCAATCAACTTAAACTCAGATATATATGACGACGATTTAGATTCTCTATATAATTTTATTTTACCATCAATAAATAGTCCAAAATTTGGTGTATATTTATCTGTTGGTGTTAAAGCTCCTGGACTTCATGATGGTATGTTGGTAAATTATATTCATGAACAAACAACCGACATATTTTTCCCAAATTGTTCCGGAAACCATTTTCGAATGTATCGATATAATATTGCAACAAATGAATTGTATTTTATTGACCCAATTGATAATCAGAATCCACCATATACACCATATTTGAGAAACATTCAGACTTATTTATCACAAAAATTTAATGTTGCACAACCTGTAGTACACCCTCATGATCCATTTGTACCTGCTTTTGTTCAACAAGAAGGTGATTCAGTTAATTGTGGTTATTTTATATTGGCATTGATTGAATACTTTTCAAAAGGATTTAATCCTACACAACAACATTATAATTTCAATATTTATCAATATAAACAACGGTGCATTCAATTATTCGATTATATCATTAACAACAGAGTTGTAACTTTAGATGCTTTGAAACAAATTGCACCTTTAGTTGTTGCTCCACCTCCTGTATTAGCACCACAAAATCTTGATCGTACAACTCCACCTCCTTTTCCAACAACCAATGTACAAACGCAACAACACATTTCACCTACTCAAATAATTTCTTCTTCACAACTTCAACAACCATCTCAACAACCACCTTTATCACCGCTGTCTTCACAATGGCCTGCGGATGATGGTGCTACTGTTGAAACTGAAAAAGAAGATGATGATGAAAATTTTGGGCAAATTGATGAAGATAAAGTTTTGTCATGCTCCAGTGATGAAGAACATGAAGAGATAAAACGTCCATATGTTTCTCAAGCTCAATTTTATCGTGCTATATATTGCTATGATCATACAACACGTGAAAAAAAAGAAGTTAACTTATTCAATGGAAGTAAAAAACTTTTCCAAGAAGCTATTACTCATGCATTGAGCTCTATTGAACAGCAAAGGCTTGAACACCTTGAAAAAATTGCTGATGAAAATTCTCTAAGATATGAATCTTCAAAAGTACTTCGTGATCATCTTGAAAGACAAATGGGGAAAGATCCTGCTTTTCGAGGAAAAAAGCTTGGAAAAGTCAAATTGATGACTCCAAGATTTCGTGGTGGAGCAAGATACATGCATAAAAAATTTAGAAATGGTGTTGCAATCACTTCTAAATGTGGCAGGGATGATCTATTTATAACTTTCACCGGTAATCCAGGTTGGAGAGAAATTGTTGAAAACTTACGAGCAGGTGAAACATGGATTGATCGTCCTGATTTAGTTTGTCGAGTATTTGCTTTAAAAGCATCAGAATTCTTAAAAGATATTATTGGAAAAAATCGTGGTGTTCTTGGAAAAGTTAAAGCATTCAAACTTGCTTTGGAACATCAAAAACGTGGTATGCCTCATCTTCATATTCTTCTTACAATGACAAAGAAATTTAAATTACTAACACCTGCAGAAGTTGATGATATTTTGCGTTCAGAAATTCCAGAATATCCAGCTCATAATGATCCACATTATCATGCTAAATTACGATACTTTCATAATACTCTTGGGTACATGGTTCATGACCCGAGCAGATGTCCTGCAATATGTGGAATGGATCACACTGGAAAATTATGCAGAAAAGGTTTTCCTAAACGTTGGTGTGCAGGTACTTGCATCAGAGGTGATGGTTATGCTCAAACTCGACGTCGAGATGATGGAAGAACAGTTACCATCAAACGAAGTAATGGTCGACGAGTTGATATTACAAATCAATACATTGTTACACATAACCGTTATCTCATTCTCAAATACAATTGTCACATCAATATCGAACATTGTGGAGGAAGTGGTGCACTAAAATATCTTCACAAATATCTTCACAAAGGATTTGACAAAGCATTCATTTCTGTTCGTGAAAAACTTAAGGCTGGACAAAAGCATCAAGGAAATGCTAGATCTGCTGCAGCTCCTTCATCAACTGATCCAAATACAGTTGACTTTAATGAATTCCATCAATTTCGACTTCTTCGTGTCCTTGGAGCATGTGAAGCTGCTGCAAAATTGCTCAAATTGCCTCTTACAAAGCAATCGCATATTGTAACAGAGCTTCCAGTTCATCTACTTGATGAACATAATATTGTTTTCGATCAAAAGGATGAACCAGAAAAAATTTTGGCAAAAACTCAAAATGATGGAACTCAAGCAAATAAACCTGCTGTTTCAATGCTTACTGCTTTTTTCAAATTGGTCCAATCAGAATTAAACAATCCTAAAATTGACAAAGATGATCAAACAAGAGCTCCTAATCTATATTACCATCAAGTTGTTGACAAATATTTTTATCATAGCAAAAGAAAACAATGGCTTCGTCGTAAAAAGAACATGAACACAATTGGTCGCCTCCAAAGCATTGCACCATCCAATGTCGAACGATTCTGTCTTCGTGAACTTTTAAAAAATATCAAAGGTCCAACATGTTACAACGATTTAAAATTAAAACCTGGAAAAACAAATGAATGGTATTCAACATTCCGTGAAGCTGCTGTTGCATATGGATTATACATTGGTGATGAAATATGTTACAATATTTTGTCTGAGGTTGCAGATTATGCATCAGCTAGAGAATGTCGTCAAACTTTTGCCATGTTGCTCATTCATCACCAACCTGATAATGCTCAAAAACTTTGGGATGACTTTCAAAATATTTTTCTTGATCGTGGACTTCTTCCAATTGATGAAAAAATTCGACGTGCACGTGCTCATGTTGCATCTATTTTATTTTATCATAACAAATCTTTCAAAGATTTTAACATGGAAGATGTAACACATGATGATTTAATGGATGCAATCAACGACACCTTCAGTAATATTGTTCCTGATGGTGATGCTCGATATGATATAATGAATCCTCTTCAAAAAAACTTTGTTAGAGCTGTACTTGCATCATTCAATAATTTATCAAATAAATCAAGAGATAGATTATTCTTTTTACAAGCACCAGGTGGAACGGGCAAAACTTTCACATTCAATACCATTGCAAGAATTTTACGACAACGTGGACTCAAAGTTATCACTGTGGCTTCAACAGGAATTGCAGCAATTTTACTAGATGGCGGACAAACTACACATAGTGCATTCAGAATTCCATTAGATACTGCTGAAAATCCAAACATTTCTGCACAATCAGAACTTGCAAAAATGATTCGAGAAGCAAATTGCATCATTTGGGACGAAGCCCCAATGCAACACAAGTCTGTTCTCGAAAGAGTAAATTACATCATTCGTGAACTTGCTGGCATTGAGAACCATCAATCCCTCTTCGGCAACAAGACAATGATTCTTGGTGGTGATTTCAAACAACTACTACCTGTTATGAAGAAACAACAACCTCGAGCAGCATATGAAGCTTCTATTTTATGCTCAGATCTCTTTAGAGATAACTTCAAAATCTACACTCTGACCTTAAATCAACGAGCAGTACTTGATCCTACATATGCAGCTTGGTTAAATGATGTTTCAAATGGTTTATGGACAACAACTTTTGGTCCAAACATGCTTCAACTTCCAACAGATATTGTCGAATACAACCGAGATGCTGTTATCAATTTTGTTTATCCACAAACAATTTTTGATGTTGATTTAACCGATGATGAAACAATGGAAGCTTATATTAATCAAGTTAAAGATCTTGCTTTACTTGCTCCTATTAATGTTAATGTTGATGAATTAAATGATACAATCAATAGCAGATTACTTGGAGAAGCTCAAACTTATGTTGCTATCAACACCATGCCAACAGATGCATATATTGGAGATTTTGAATTTGGCAATGATTACAATTCTGATGAATTGAACCTTTTTGAAGATCCATCAATTCCACCACATGCTTTATCATTGAAAATTGGTAGTGTTGTAATGTTATCAAGGAATATTTCAACACATTTGGGACTTTGTAATGGTACAAGAATGGTGGTAAAAAAGTTATATGAAAGCCATATCAAATGTCAAATTACAACAGGTGATCATGCTGGAGAAATTCATTCAATTTTCCCAATTTCAAATATGTACAGCAATATCGATGCAGAAGTAGAGTTTCCTTCATTCTCCAGATTTCAACTGCCGATTCGTCCTGCTTTTGCTATTACCATCAACAAAAGTCAAGGTCAAACAGTTGGAAGAGTTGGATTAATGTTGGATTCTCAATGCTTTGCACATGGTCAGCTGTATGTTGCTCTTTCACGTGTTCGAAGTCGTGAAGATATTAAAGTTTATGTTGGTCCTCAATTTATTGGTACACATAATGGTGCTCGAATTGCACATGCAACAAATATTGTATTTCCTGAAGTTTTAAGAACAATTCAAGTTCTTACTGTTGATGTGCAAAGTTTGTTTAAAATTTTTTCAACTAATCTAACAATAAATTTTCAGCTCTACCACCACCTCCACAACAACAACAACAACCATACTCGCCATTATCATCTCAATGGCCAGTAGATCCAAATGGTTTGTTTTACATTTTTGTATCTACATTAACTATATTTTTTTAGCTTCTCAACTTCAACACCAACAGCAACCATATTCTCCTCTATCATCTCAATGGCCTTCGAGTCAACAACAGCCTGCAATTGTCACTCAATCGACACAACAACCAACACAAGGATCATCTGTTCTTCCAAGAATTCGTCTATTACCACAATCACAGCAATCACAATCATCATTAACTCTTGCTGCTTCTCAACATTCACCACCAAATAGTTTGTTTCACATTTGTCTTACTAATTAAACATTATTTTTTCAGCTCCTCCACCATTGAGTTGGCGATCTTTTCCATCACCTTTAAATTTTATGTATGAATCACCTCTTTCATCACAAAGAATTTGGAATTGGTCTTCACAATCCGCTGCTGCTGCATCATCTGTCTCAACTTCTCAACATATACCACCATATGGTTGGTGTAAACATTTTAAAACTTCTTTAACTTAATTTTTTCAGCTCCTTCTCCAGCATCATTCCTTTCACCAACTCCAGCACCATCTCTTCAAGCTGCTCAACATTTAACTCCAATTAGTTGTGTTTAAACTTTTTTAAACTTCTCTAACTTAATTTTTTCAGCTCCTTCTGCAGCATCATTCCTTTCACCATCTCCAGCACCATCTCTTCAAGCTGCTCAAAATTTAGCTCCAATTAGTTGTGTTTAAACTTTTTTAAACTTCTCTAACTTAATTTTTTCAGCTCCTTCTCCAGCATCATTCCTTTCACCATCTCCAGCACCATCTCTTCAAGCTGCTCAACATTTAACTCCAATTAGTTGTGTTTAAACTTTTTTAAACTTCTCTAACTTTATTTTTTCAGCTCCTTCTCCAGCATCATTCCTGTCTCCATCTCCAGTTCCAGTTCTTTCACCGACAAATGTTTCTCATGTTTCATCTTTAAATTTTAATGATTTAGATTTATCATCACGTCAATCACCACAAAGTCCTTGGCGTTGGCCTTCATCACCTGAACATTCAGCAAGCCCATCAACAACAGAAGAAGAAGAAGATGTGTAAATAATATTGTTTTGTTCCCGGTCATGTATATATTGTTTTTTTGTAACTATATTGTACAGTTGTAAATATTTTTGTTCAAGTCATTGTTTTTATCATAGTCATGTACATATGTAATTTTTTTGTTTTTTGTACAGTTTTTTTCTGTTGTAAATACTATTGTTTTGATACCGGTGATGTACATATGTAAATTTTTTGTGTTTGTATCATAAATTGTAACTTATATTTGTCACTTTATAGTTATTATTAACCTCTTAGTCTATAATATTATCCAATTTAATAGAATCGATGTACCTCAGGGTTTCTCAGGCATTCTCAGGCCTTAGTGTTTCTTAGGCCTTAGATTTAGGCTTAGGCTTTTGAATCACTAATTTTGCTCCTTATAATCTCATAATTATGAAAACTTCAGAATCCGGATTCTGAATCCACTTTTGCATAAATGATGTCCTAATAAGTGTTATATATCATTTTGAACCACCTTTGATCCTCTATATGATCCCGATGATCCTAATGACCAATAGGTAAAATTTTATGGAGATTCTGATGAAAAAAAAAGTTATTATTATCACCTTTACAGTTATTATCCCTAGTTATATATACAGAAAAAACTAATACACACCTCTCGGTGTGGCTCGATAAAAAAACTTACGGATCTGAAAAGCTTATTTTGGGTGAGCATTTTTGGTGGGAACACGATGCGTCTACTCTTTTTTTTCGTACGTCTCCCAGTTTTCCGGAAAACCCGTGCAAAAATTTGCATGTTTTTGTGCTTGAAAATGTCGTTTTCACTTGGTCATTTTTTGAAAGAAAATATTTGATGACGTATAGTACAGTGGTCAGGGGGTAGAGTTTGGAGGCGGTAGGTCGGGGTTCGAGGCCTTTGGGGGGTTTCTGGGGTAAAAAAATATGGAGAATCCGAAAAAATAAATAAAAAAATTTTTTGGATTCTGAAATCGGATTCTGAAGCCTTCTGAATCCTCAAAATATGATTTTTTTGATCTATTAAGTATGAAATATAGGTAATGGGTAGAAAAATTTGCTGATTACGATGAAATATGTGGCATGGATTCAAAAAAATGTTAAGGATTCTGAATCCAGGATTCTGAATCCGAAAATATGATTTTTATGAAATACGAAGTTGAAAATATGAGTTTTGGGTAGAAAAATTCGCTGATCACGATGAAATATATGCCATGGATTCAAAAATTTTTTTGACTCCAGAATCCCGGATTCTGAATCCGAAAATACGATTTTTTCGATTAACGAATTGTACAAAATGGGTTTTGGGTAAAAAAATTCGCTGATCACGATAAAATATGTGACGAGGATTCAAAATTTTTTCTGACTTCAGAATCCCGGATTCTGAATCCGGTTTATCAAAAATCATCTCCCAAATGATTGTAATACCTCATTTTGATCCCCGTATGATCCTCTTTCTGATTCTTATAATATTAAGATTCTGAAGGCTTCAGAATCCGGATTCTGAATCCGTTTTATTATTTTTGATCCGCCAATGAGTGTAATACCTCATTTTGATCCTCTTATGATCCTCTTTATGATTTTTATAATCTTAAGATTCTGAAGTCTCCAGAATCCGGATTCTGGATCCGTTTTATCATTTTTGATCCCCTAATAAGTGTAATACCTCATCTTGATCCTCTTATGATCCTCTTTCTGATTCTTATGATCTTAAGATTCTGAAGGCTTCAGAATCCGGATTCTGAATCCGTTTTATTATTTTTGATCCGCCAATGAGTGTAATACCTCATTTTGATCCCCGTATGATCCTCTTTATGATTTTTATAATCTTAAGATTCTGAAGTCTCCAGAATCCGGATTCTGGATCCGTTTTATCATTTTTGATCCAATAATATGTGTAATACCTCATTTTGATCCTCTTATGATCCTCTTTCTGATTCTTATGATCTTAAGATTCTGAAGTCTACAGAATCCGGATTCTGAATCCGTTTTATCATTTTTGATCCAATAATATGTGTAATATCTCATTTTGATCCTCTTATGATCCTCTTTATGATTTTTTTGATCTTTTTTAGCCGGAGCAAAGCGCCGAAGGCGCTTTGCTCCGGTTTCACTAATTTCTTGATCTGCTTGATCTTTAAATGGTCCCTATGATGATATATATGATTTTTTTGATCAGGATGATCCTAATGACCAATAGGTAAAATTTTATGGAGATTCTGATGAAAAAAAAAGTTATTATTATCACCTTTACAGTTATTATCCCTAGTTATTCCATATATAGAAAAAACTAACACGCGTTCTTCGGTGTGACTCGGCAAAAAAAGTTATGGATATGAAAAGTTCCTATTCGGTGAGCGTTTGTGGTGGGAACACGATGCGTCTACTAAAAAATTTGTAGCTAATCTGGGGGCTTCAGAATCCTGTGGAACAAATTTGAATATTTTTTGTTTTTAAAAATGTCGTTTTCAATTGGTCCATTTTTTCAACCCTTTGAAAGATAACTGTATAGTAGAGTGGTTAATGGGTTGGGTTATGAGGCGGGATGTCGGGGGTTCGGGTCCCAAAAAAAGTTTTTGGGGTAAAAAAAAATGGGGAATCTGAAAAAATATATAAAAAAATTTTTTGGATTCTGGAATCTTCGGATTCTGGCTTCAGAATCCTCAAAATGTGATTTTTTTTAAATAGGGATAAAAAAATATAGTTTCCGGGTAAAAAAATTTGCTGATCACGATGAAATATATGCCGTGGATTCAGAAATTGATCCGGCTTCAGAATCCTCGGATTCTGAATCCGAAAATACAATTTTTTTGACCAACAAATAAAAAATGATGGATCTGGGGTAATTGGCTATGGCGAATCCGATGAAATATTTTTTAGGGATTCAGAAGTCCATCCGGCTTCAGAATCTCGGATTCTGAATCCTTTGTAAAATTTTTGATCGTTTTATTAGTGTAATACCTCTTTTTGATCTTTGTTTGATCCCCGTTTTGATCCTTATGATCTTAAGATTCTGACGGATTCTGAATCTCGCATTCTGAATCCTTTTTATAATTTTTGATCCTTTTATAAGTGTTATACCTCATTTTGATCCTTTTTTGATCCTCTTTTTGATCCTTATGATCCCGATGATCATCAGCAGCCGGTGCAAAGCGCCGCAGGCGCTTTGCACCGGCTGTACTAATATTTTTGATTGCCTAATGAGTGTTATACCTCTTTTTGATCCTCTTTTGATCCCCTTTTTGATCCTTATGATCTTAGGATTCTGACGGATTCTGAATCTCGGATTCTGAATCTTTTTTCAAATTTTTGATCCTTTTGTAAGTGTTATACCTCATTTTGATCCTCTTTTGATCCCATTTTTGATCCTTATGATCTTATTGACCCTTAGGTAAAAAATTATGATGAAACAAAAAATTATGAACCTCATATTATTTTTTGATCCACTAGTTATATATACATAAAAAACTAATACCCACCTCTCGGTGTGACTCGATAAAAAAAGTTATGGATATGAAAAGTTCCTATTACTTGAGCATTTTTGTCAGGAATCCATTCCATCTATTGAAAAATTTGTAGCGTCTCATATAATTTCAGAAAACGTGGTAGAAAATTTGAATATTTTTGTGTTTGAAAATGTCGTTTTCACTTGGTCATTTTTTGAAAGAAAATTGTTGATGACATATAGTAGAGTGGTCAGGGGGCAGAGTTTGAAGGCGGTAGGTCGGGGGTTCGAATCCTCTGGAAGGATTCTGGGGTAAAAAAATATGGGGAATCTGAAAAAATGTGTAAAAAAATTTTTTGGATTCTGAAATCGGATTCTGAAGCCTTCTGAATCCAAAAATACGATTTTTTTGAAATAAGAAGTGTGAAACATGTTTCCTGGGTAAAAAAATTCGCTGATTACGATGAAATATGTGTCGTGGATTCAAAAAATTTTTAAGGCTTCTGAATCCTCGGATTCTGAATCCGAAAATACGATTTTTTTGAAATACATAGTATGAAATATGTTTCCGCGGTAGAAAAATTCGCTGATCACGATAAAATATGTGACGAGGATTCAAAATTTTTCTGACTTCAGAATCCCGGATTCTGAATCCGAAAATACGATTTTTATGAAATACGAAGTTGAAAATATGAGTTTTGGGTAAAAAAATTTGCTGATCATGATGAAATATATGACTTGGATTCAAAATTTTTTCTGACTTCAGAATCCAGGATTCAGAATCCGAAAATACGATTTTTTCGATAAACGAATTATACAAAATGCATTTTGGGTAAAAAAATTCGCTGATCATGGTAAAATATGTGACGAGGATTCAAAATTTTTTCTGACTTCAGAAACCCGGATTCTGAATCTGTTTTATCATTTTTGATCCGCAAATGAGTGTAATAACTCATTTTGATCCCCGTATGATCCTCTATCAGATTTTTTTGATCTTGGGATTCTGAAGGCTTCTGAATCCAGATTCTGAATCCGTTTTATCATTTTTGATCCCCTAATTAGTGTAATACCTCATTTTGATCCACTTACGATCCTCTTTATGATTTTTATGATTTTAGGATTCTGAAGGCTTCTGAATCCGGATTCTGAATCCGTTTTTTCATTTTTGATCATATAATAAGTGTAATACCTCATTTTGATCCTCTTATGATCCTCTTTCTGATTCTTATGATCTTAAGATTCTGAAGGCTTCAGAATCCGGATTCTGAATCCGTTTAATCATTTTTGATCCCCTAATAAGTGTAATACCTCATTTTGATCCCCGTATGATCCTCTTTCTGATTCTTATGATCTTAAGATTCTGAAGGCTTCAGAATCCGGATTCTGAATCCGTTTAATCATTTTTGATCCCCTAATAAGTGTAATACCTCATTTTGATCCCCGTATGATCCTCTTTATGATTTTTATGATTTTAGGATTCTGAAGGCTTCTGAATCCGGATTCTGAATCCGTTTTATCATTTTTGATCCACCAATGAGTGTTATACCTTATTTTGATCCTCTTTTGATCCTTTATATGATCCTCATGATCCCGATGATCGTCTATAGCCGAAGCAAAGCGCCGAAGGCGCTTTGCTTCGGCTGTAGATGTGTAATACCTCTTTTTGATCCCATTTTGATCCTCTAATGTTATACCTCATTTTGAACTGCTTTTGATCCTTTATCTGTCCCTAATGATCCGTAATATAAAATATGCAAATTTTTTACGATATAATTATGAACCTTACCATATTCTCCACTATCCCTAGTCATATATACATAAAAAACTAATACACTACTCTCGGTGTGGCTCGAAAAAAAAAGTTATGGATCTGAAAAGCTTATTTTAGGTGTGCTTTTTTAACGGGAATCTGATGCGTCTACTCTTTTTTTTCGTACGTCTCCCAGTTTTCTGGAAAACGTGACACAAAATTTGCATGTTTTTGTGCTTGAAAATGTCGTTTTCACTTGGTCATTTTTTGAAACAAAATATTTGATGACGTATAGTAGAGTGGTCAGGGGGTAGAGTTTGGAGGCGGTAGGTCGGGGGTTCGAGGCCTTTGGGGGGTTTCTGGGGTAAAAAAATATGGAGAATCTGAAAAAATGAATAAAAAAATTTTTTGGATTCTGAAATCGGCTTCTGAAGCCTTCTGAATCCAAAAATACGATTTTTTTGAAATAAGAAGTGTGAAACATGTTTCCTGGGTAAAAAAATTCGCTGATCACGATGAAATATGTGCCGTGGATTCAAAAAATTTTTAAGGCTTCTGAATACTCGGATTCTGAATCCCAAAATATGATTTTTATGTAATACGAAGTTGAAAATATGAGTTTTGGGTAAAAAATTTTGCTGATCACGATGAAATATATGCCATGGATTCAAAATTTTTTCTGACTTCAGAATCCCGGATTCTGAATCCGAAAATACGATTTTTATGAAATACGAAGTTGAAAATATGATTTTTGGGTAAAAAAATTTGCTGATCATGATGAAATATACGACTTGGATTCAAAATTTTTTCTGACTTCAGAATCCAGGATTCTGAATCCGAAAATACGATTTTTTCGATAAACGAATTATACAAAATGCATTCTGGGTAAAAAAATTCGCTGATCATGGTAAAATATGTGACGAGGATTCAAAATTTTTTCTGACTTCAGAATCCCGGATTCTGAATCCGGTTTATCAAAAATCATCACCCAAATAATTGTAATACCTCATTTTGATCCCTGTATGATCCTCTATCAGATTTTTTTGATCTTAAGATTCTGAAGGCTTCAGAATCCGGATTCTGAATCCGTTTTATCATTTTTGATCCGCCAATGAGTGTAATACCTCATTTTGATCCCTGTATGATCCTCTTTCTGATTCTTAAGATCTTAAGATTCTGAAGGCTTCAGAATCCGGATTCTGAATCCGTTTAATCATTTTTGATCCCCTAATAAGTGTAATACCTCATTTTGATCCCCGTATGATCCTCTTTATGATTTTTATGATTTTAGGATTCTGAAGGCTTCTGAATCCGGATTCTGAATCCGTTTTATCATTTTTGATCCCCTAATAAGTGTAATACCTCATTTTGATCCCCGTATGATCCTCTTTCTGATTCTTATGATCTTAAGATTCTGAAGGCTTCAGAATCCGGATTCTGAATCCGTTTAATCATTTTTGATCCCCTAATTAGTGTAATACCTCATTTTGATCCACTTACGATCCTCTTTATGATTTTTATGATTTTAGGATTCTGAAGGCTTCTGAATCCGGATTCTGAATCCGTTTTTTCATTTTTGATCATATAATAAGTGTAATACCTCATTTTGATCCTCTTATGATCCTCTTTCTGATTCTTATGATCTTAAGATTCTGAAGGCTTCAGAATCCGGATTCTGAATCCGTTTAATCATTTTTGATCCCCTAATAAGTGTAATACCTCATTTTGATCCCCGTATGATCCTCTTTCTGATTCTTATGATCTTAAGATTCTGAAGGCTTCAGAATCCGGATTCTGAATCCGTTTTATTATTTTTGATCCGCCAATGAGTGTAATACCTCATTTTGATCCCTGTATGATCCTCTATCAGATTTTTTTGATCTTAAGATTCTGAAGGCTTCAGAATCCGGATTCTGAATCCGTTTTATTATTTTTGATCCGCCAATGAGTGTAATACCTCATTTTGATCCACTTACGATCCTCTTTATGATTTTTATGATTTTAGGATTCTGAAGGCTTCTGAATCCGGATTCTGAATCCGTTTTTTCATTTTTGATCATATAATAAGTGTAATACCTCATTTTGATCCTCTTATGATCCTCTTTCTGATTCTTATGATCTTAAGATTCTGAAGGCTTCAGAATCCGGATTCTGAATCCGTTTAATCATTTTTGATCCCCTAATAAGTGTAATACCTCATTTTGATCCCTGTATGATCCTCTATCAGATTTTTTTGATCTTAAGATTCTGAAGGCTTCAGAATCCGGATTCTGAATCCGTTTTATCATTTTTGATCCGCCAATGAGTGTAATACCTCATTTTGATCCCTGTATGATCCTCTTTCTGATTCTTAAGATCTTAAGATTCTGAAGGCTTCAGAATCCGGATTCTGAATCCGTTTTATCATTTTTGATCCCCCAAATGAGTGTAATACTTCGTTTTGATCCCCGTATGATCCTCTTTCTGATTCTTATGATCTTAAGATTCTGAAGGCTTCAGAATCCGGATTCTGAATCCGTTTTATCATTTTTGATCCGCCAATGAGTGTTATACCTTTTTTTGATCCTCTTTCGATCCTTTATATGATCCTCATGATCCCGATGATCATATACAGCCGAAGCAAAGCGCCGAAGGCGCTTTGCTTCGGTTGTAGATGTGTAATTCCTCTTTTTGATCCTCTAATGAATGTTATACCTCATTTTGAACCGCTTTTGATCCTTTATCTGTTCCTAATGATCCGTAATATAAAATATGCAAATTTTTTATGATATAATTATGAACCTTACCTTATTCCCCACTATCTCTAGTTATATATACAGAAAAAACTAATACACACCTCTCGGTGTGGCTCGGTAAAAAAAGTTATGGATCTGAAAAGTTCCTATTTGGTGTGCGTTTGTGGTGGGAACACGATGCGTCTACTCTCATTTTTCCTGCGTCTCCCAGTTTTTTGGAAAACGCGTGAACAAATTTGCATATTTTGAGTTAAAAAAATGTCGTTTTCACTTGGTCATTTTTTGAAAGAAAATATTTGATGACGTATAGTAGAGTGGTCAGGGGGTAGAGTTTGGAGGCGGTAGGTCGGGGGTTCAAATCCTCTGGAAGGATTCTGGGGTAAAAAAATATGGGGAATCTGAAAAAATGAAAAAAAAAAATTTTTGGATTCTGAAATCGGATTCTGAAGCCTTCTGAATCCAAAAATACGATTTTTTTGAAATAAGAAGTGTGAAATATGTTTCCTGGGTAGAAAAATTCGCTGATCACGATGAAATATATGCCATGGATTCAAAATTTTTTCTGACTTCAGAATCCCGGATTCTGAATCCGAAAATACGATTTTTTTGAAATACATAGTATGAAATATGTTTCCGGGGTAGAAAAATTCGCTGATCACGATGAAATATGTGGCATGGATTCAAAATTTTTTCAGACTCCAGAATCCGGGATTCTGAATCCGTTTTATCATTTTTGATCCCCTAATAAGTGTAATACCTCATTTTGATCCCCGTATAATCCTCTATCAGATTTTTACGATCTTAGGATTCTGAAGGCTTCTGAATCCGGATTCTGGATCCGTTTTATCATTTTTGATCCGCCAATGAGTGTAATACCTCATTTTGATCCCCGTATGATCCTCTTTCTGATTCTTATGATCTTAAGATTCTGAAGGCTTCAGAATCCAGATTCTGAATCCGTTTTATCATTTTTGATCCAATAATATGTGTAATACCTCATTTTGATCCTCTTATGATCCTCTTTCTGATTCTTATGATCTTAAGATTCTGAAGGCTTCAGAATCCGGATTCTGAATCCGTTTTATCATTTTTGATCCGCCAATGAGTGTAATACCTCATTTTGATCCCCGTATGATCCTCTTTCTGATTTTTATGATTTTAGAATTCTGAAGGCTTCTGAATCCGGATTTTGAATCCGTTTTATCATTTTTGATCCGCCAATGAGTGTAATACCTCATTTTGATCCCCGTATGATCCTCTTTCTGATTTTTATGATTTTAGAATTCTGAAGGCTTCAGAATCCGGATTCTGAATCCGTTTTATCATTTTTGATCCGCCAATGAGTGTAATACCTCATTTTGATCCCCGTATGATCCTCTTTCTGATTTTTATGATTTTAGAATTCTGAAGGCTTCTGAATCCGGATTTTGAATCCGTTTTATCATTTTTGATCCGCCAATGAGTGTAATACCTCATTTTGATCCCCGTATGATCTTCTTTATGATTTTTATGATTTTAGAATTCTGAAGGCTTCTGAATCCGGATTTTGAATCCGTTTTATCATTTTTGATCCGCCAATGAGTGTAATACCTCATTTTGATCCCCGTATGATCTTCTTTATGATTTTTATGATTTTAGAATTCTGAAGGCTTCTGAATCCGGATTTTGAATCCGTTTTATCATTTTTGATCCGCCAATGAGTGTAATACCTCATTTTGATCCCCGTATGATCCTCTTTCTGATTCTTATGATCTTAAGATTCTGAAGGCTTCAGAATCCGGATTCTGAATCCGTTTTATCATTTTTGATCCTCCAATGAGTGTAATACCTCATTTTGATCCCCGTATGATCTTCTTTATGATTTTTATGATTTTAGAATTCTGAAGGCTTCTGAATCCGGATTCTGAATCCGTTTTATCATTTTTGATCCGCCAATGAGTGTTATACCTTATTTTGTTCCTCTTTTGATCCTCTTTCTGATTTTTATGATATTAAGATTCTGAAGGCTTCTGAATCCAGATTCTGAATCCGTTTTATCATTTTTGATCCTATAATAAGTGTTGTACCTCATTTTGATCCTCTTATGATCCTCTATCAGCTTTTTGTGATCTTAGGATTCTGAAGGCTTCAGAATCCGGATTCTGAATCCGTTTTATCATTTTTGATCCGCCAAGGGGTGTTATACCTCATTTTGATCCCCGTATGATCCTCTTTATGATTTTTATAATCTTAAGATTCTGAAGGCTTCAGAATCCGGATTCTGGATCTTTTTTATCATTTTTGATCCGCCAAGGGGTGTTATACCTCATTTTGATCCCCGTATGATCCTCTTTATGATTTTTATAATCTTAAGATTCTGAAGGCTTCAGAATCCGGATTCTGAATCCGTTTTATCATTTTTGATCCGCCAATGAGTGTAATACCTCATTTTGATCCCCGTATGATCCTCTTTATGATTTTTATAATCTTAAGATTCTGAAGGCTTCAGAATCCGGATTCTGAATCCGTTTTTTCATTTTTGATCCGCCAATGAGTGTAATACCTCATTTTGATCCCCGTATGATCCTCTTTCTGATTCTTATGATCTTAAGATTCTGAAGGCTTCAGAATCCGGATTCTGAATCCGTTTTATCATTTTTGATCCGCCAATGAGTGTAATACCTCATTTTGATCCCCGTATGATCCTCTTTCTGATTCTTATGATCTTAAGATTCTGAAGGCTTCTGAATCCAGATTCTGAATCTTTTTTATCATTTTTGATCCGCCAATGAGTGTAATACCTCATTTTGATCCTCTTTTGATCCTCTTTATGATTTTTATGATTTTAGGATTCTGAATGCTTCAGAATCCGGATTCTGAATCCGTTTTATCATTTTTGATCTAATAATAAGTGTAATACCTCATTTTGATCCTCTTTTGATCCTCTTTATGATTTTTATGATTTCAGGATTCTGAAGGCTTCTGAATCCGGATTCTAAATCCGTTTTTTCATTTTTGATCCGCCAATGAGTGTAATACCTCATTTTGATCCCCGTATGATCCTCTTTATGATTTTTATGATCTTTTTTAGCCGGAGCAAAGCGCCGAAGGCGCTTTGCACCGGCTATACTTAAAAATTTTTATCTTCATGATCTTTAGATGGTCCTTATGATGATATATATCATTTTTTTTAACAATATGATCCTAATGACCCATATATAAAATTTTACAGAGATTATGATAAAAAAAAAAGTTATGAATTTTACCATATTCCCCACTATCTCTAGTCCGGTATATAGAAAAAACTAACACACAAGTCTTGGTGTGGCTCGATAAAAAAAGTTATGGATATGAAAAGTTCCTATGACCTGAGCGTTTGTTACAGGAATCGATTCCGTCTATCGAGAAATTTGTAGCGTGTCACAGGATTTCAGAAATCCCGTGCAAATATTTGAATATTTTTGATCCTTGAAAATGTCGTTTTCAATTGGTCCCTTTTTTCAACCCTTTGAAAGATAACTGTATAGTAGAGTGGTTAAGGGATAGGGCTTGGAGGCGGCATGTCGGGGGTTCGGATCCCAAATAAAGTTTTTGGGGTAAAAAAATATGGGGAATCTGAAAAAATTAGTAAAAAAATTTTTTGCATTCTGAAATCTTCGGATTCTGGCTCCAGAATCCTCAAAATGTGATTTTTTTGAAATAGGGAATAAAAAATATGGTTTCCGGGTAAAAAAATTCGCTGATCACGAGGAAATATATGCCGTGGATTCAGAAAATTATTAAGGCTTCAGAATTCTCGGATTCTGAATCCTGAAATACAATTTTTTTGATCAACGAATAAAAAATGTTGGATCTGGGGTAATCGGCTATGGGGAATCCGATGAAATAATTTTTGAGGATTCAGAATTTTATCCGGCTTCAGAATCTTGGATTCTGAAGCCGTTTTGTTATTTTTGATCGTTTTATTAGTGTAATACCTCTTTTTGATCTTTGTTTGATCCCCGTTTTGATCCTTATGATCTTAAGATTCTGACGGATTCTGAATCTCGCATTCTGAATCCTTTTTATAATTTTTGATCCTTTTATAAGTGTTATACCTCATTTTGATCCTTTTTTGATCCTCTTTTTGATCCTTATGATCCCGATGATCATCAGCAGCCGGTGCAAAGCGCCGCAGGCGCTTTGCACCGGCTGTACTAATATTTTTGATTGCCTAATGAGTGTTATACCTCTTTTTGATCCTCTTTTGATCCCCTTTTTGATCCTTATGATCTTAGGATTCTGACGGATTCTGAATCTCGGATTCTGAATCTTTTTTCAAATTTTTGATCCTTTTGTAAGTGTTATACCTCATTTTGATCCTCTTTTGATCCCATTTTTGATCCTTATGATCTTATTGACCCTTAGGTAAAAAATTATGATGAAACAAAAAATTATGAACCTCATATTATTTTTTGATCCACTAGTCATATATACATAAAAAACTAATACACTACTCTCGGTGTGGCTCGAAAAAAAAAGTTATGGATCTGAAAAGCTTATTTTAGGTGTGCTTTTTTAACGGGAATCTGATGCGTCTACTCTTTTTTTTCGTACGTCTCCCAGTTTTCTGGAAAACGTGACACAAAATTTGCATGTTTTTGTGCTTGAAAATGTCGTTTTCACTTGGTCATTTTTTGAAACAAAATATTTGATGACGTATAGTAGAGTGGTCAGGGGGTAGAGTTTGGAGGCGGTAGGTCGGGGGTTCGAGGCCTTTGGGGGGTTTCTGGGGTAAAAAAATATGGAGAATCTGAAAAAATGAATAAAAAAATTTTTTGGATTCTGAAATCGGCTTCTGAAGCCTTCTGAATCCAAAAATACGATTTTTTTGAAATAAGAAGTGTGAAACATGTTTCCTGGGTAAAAAAATTCGCTGATCACGATGAAATATGTGCCGTGGATTCAAAAAATTTTTAAGGCTTCTGAATACTCGGATTCTGAATCCCAAAATATGATTTTTATGTAATACGAAGTTGAAAATATGAGTTTTGGGTAAAAAATTTTGCTGATCACGATGAAATATATGCCATGGATTCAAAATTTTTTCTGACTTCAGAATCCCGGATTCTGAATCCGAAAATACGATTTTTATGAAATACGAAGTTGAAAATATGAGTTTTGGGTAAAAAAATTTGCTGATCATGATGAAATATACGACTTGGATTCAAAATTTTTTCTGACTTCAGAATCCAGGATTCTGAATCCGAAAATACGATTTTTTCGATAAACGAATTATACAAAATGCATTCTGGGTAAAAAAATTCGCTGATCATGGTAAAATATGTGACGAGGATTCAAAATTTTTTCTGACTTCAGAATCCCGGATTCTGAATCCGGTTTATCAAAAATCATCACCCAAATAATTGTAATACCTCATTTTGATCCCTGTATGATCCTCTATCAGATTTTTTTGATCTTAAGATTCTGAAGGCTTCAGAATCCGGATTCTGAATCCGTTTTATCATTTTTGATCCGCCAATGAGTGTAATACCTCATTTTGATCCCTGTATGATCCTCTTTCTGATTCTTAAGATCTTAAGATTCTGAAGGCTTCAGAATCCGGATTCTGAATCCGTTTTATCATTTTTGATCCCCCAAATGAGTGTAATACTTCGTTTTGATCCCCGTATGATCCTCTTTCTGATTCTTATGATCTTAAGATTCTGAAGGCTTCAGAATCCGGATTCTGAATCCGTTTTATCATTTTTGATCCGCCAATGAGTGTTATACCTTTTTTTGATCCTCTTTCGATCCTTTATATGATCCTCATGATCCCGATGATCATATACAGCCGAAGCAAAGCGCCGAAGGCGCTTTGCTTCGGTTGTAGATGTGTAATTCCTCTTTTTGATCCTCTAATGAATGTTATACCTCATTTTGAACCGCTTTTGATCCTTTATCTGTTCCTAATGATCCGTAATATAAAATATGCAAATTTTTTATGATATAATTATGAACCTTACCTTATTCCCCACTATCTCTAGTTATATATACATAAAAAACTAATACCCACCTCTCGGTGTGGCTCGATAAAAAAAGTTATAAATCTGAAAAGCTTATTTTAGGTGTGCGTTTGTGGTGGGAACACGATGCGTCTACTCTCATTTTTCCTGCGTCTCCCAGTTTTCTGGAAAACGTGGGAACAAATTTACATATTTTGAGCTTAAAAAATGTCGTTTTCACTTGGTCATTTTTTGAAAGAAAATATTTGATGACGTATAGTACAGTGGTCAGGGGGTAGAGTTTGGAGGCGGTAGGTCGGGGTTCGAGGCCTTTGGGGGGTTTCTGGGGTAAAAAAATATGGAGAATCCGAAAAAATAAATAAAAAAATTTTTTGGATTCTGAAATCGGATTCTGAAGCCTTCTGAATCCAAAAATACGATTTTTTTGAAATAAGAAGTGTGAAACATGTTTCCTGGGTAAAAAAATTCGCTGATCACGATGAAATATGTGCCGTGGATTCAAAAAATTTTTAAGGCTTCTGAATACTCGGATTCTGAATCCCAAAATATGATTTTTTTGAAGTATATAGTATGAAATATGTTTCCGGGGTAGAAAAATTCGCTGATCACGACGAAATATATGCCATGGATTCAAAATTTTTTCTGACTCCAGAATCCCGGATTCTGAATCCGAAAATACGGTTTTTTTGTTGAATGCAATGTAAAAAATGGGCTTTGGGTAAAAAAATTAGCTGATCAACATGAAATATATGCCATGGATTCAAAATTTTTTCTGACTCCAGAATCCCGGATTCTGAATCCGAATATACGATTTTTTCGATGAACGAATTGTACAAAATGGATTTTGGGTAAAAAAATTCGCTGATCACGATAAAATATGTGACGAGGATTCAAAATTTTTTCTGACTTCAGAATCCAGGATTCTGAATCCCAAAATACGATTTTCATGAAATACGAAGTTGAAAATATGAGTTTTGGGTAATAAATTTTGCTGATCACGATGAAATATATGTCATGGATTCAAAATTTTTTCTGACTTCAGAATCCAGGATTCTGGATCCGGTTTGTCAGAAATCAACCCCCATATGATTGTGATACCTCATTTTGATCCCCGTATGATCCTCTATCAGATTTTTATAATCTTAGGATTCTGAAGGCTTCAGAATCCGGATTCTGAATCCGTTTTATCATTTTTGATCCCCTAATAAGTGTAATACCTCATTTTGATCCTCTTTTGATCCTCTTTTTGATTTTTATGATTTTAGGATTCTGAAGGCTTCAGAATCCGGATTCTGAATCCGTTTTATCATTTTTGATCCGCCAATGAGTGTAATACCTCATTTTGATCCCCGTATGATCCTCTTTCTGATTCTTATTATCTTAAGATTCTGAAGGCTTCTGAATCCGGATTCTGAATCCGTTGTATCATTTTTGATCCGCCAATGAGTGTAATACCTCATTTTAATCCCCGTATGATCCTCTTTCTCATTCTTATGATCTTAAGATTCTGAAGGCTTCAGAATCCGGATTCTGAATCCGTCTTTTCATCTTTGATCCGCCAATAAGTGTTATACCTTATTTTGATCCTCTTATGATCCTCTTTCTGATTCTTATAATCTTAGGATTCTGAAGGATTCCGAATCTCGGATTCTGAATCTTTTTTTAAGTTTTTGAACGTTTTATAAGTGTTACACCTCTTTTTGATCCTCTTTTGATCCTTTATATGATCCTCATGATCCCGATGATCGTCTATAGCCGATGCAAAGCGCCGAAGGCGCTTTGCTTTGGCTGTAGATGTGTAATACCTCTTTTTGATCCCATTTTGATCCTCTAATGTTATACCTCATTTTGAACTGCTTTTGATCCTTTATCTGTCCCTAATGATCCGTAATATAAAATATGCAAATTTTTTACGATATAATTATGAACCTTACCATATTCTCAACTATCCCTAGTTATATATACAGAAAAAACTAATACACACCTCTCGGTGTGGCTCGATAAAAAAACTTACGGATCTGAAAAGCTTATTTTGGGTGAGCATTTTTGGTGGGAACACGATGCGTCTACTCTCTTTTTTCCTGCGTCTCCCAGTTTTCCGGAAAACCCGTGCAAAAATTTGCATATTTTGAGCTAAAAAAATGTCGTTTTCACTTGGTCATTTTTTGAAAGAAAATATTTGATGACGTATAATAGAGTGGTCAGGGGGTAGGCTTTGGAGGTGGTAGGTCGGGGGTTCGAGGCCTTTGGGGGGTTTCTGGGGTAAAAAAATATGGGGAATCTGAAAAAATATATAAAAAAATTTTTTGGATTCTGAAATCGGATTCTGAAGCCTTCTGTATCCAAAAATACGATTTTTTTGAAATAAGAAGTGTGAAACATGTTTCCTGGGTAAAAAAATTCGCTGATCACGATGAAATATGTGCCGTGGATTCAAAAAATTTTTAAGGCTTCTGAATACTCGGATTCTGAATCCCAAAATATGATTTTTATGTAATACGAAGTTGAAAATATGAGTTTTGGGTAAAAAATTTTGCTGATCACGATGAAATATATGCCATGGATTCAAAATTTTTTCTGACTCCAGAATCCCGGATTCTGAATCCGAAAATACGATTTTTTCGATGAACGAATTGTACAAAATGGGTTTTGGGTAGAAAAATTCGCTGATCACGATAAAATATGTGACGAGGATTCAAAATTTTTTCTGACTCCAGAATCCCGGATTCTGAATCCGAATATACGATTTTTTCGATGAACGAATTGTACAAAATGGATTTTGGGTAAAAAAATTCGCTGATCACGATAAAATATGTGACGAGGATTCAAAATTTTTTCTGACTTCAGAATCCAGGATTCTGAATCCCAAAATACGATTTTCATGAAATACGAAGTTGAAAATATGAGTTTTGGGTAATAAATTTTGCTGATCACGATGAAATGTATGTCATGGATTCAAAATTTTTTCTGACTTCAGAATCCAGGATTCTGGATCCGGTTTGTCAGAAATCAACCCCCATATGATTGTGATACCTCATTTTGATCCCCGTATGATCCTCTATCAGATTTTTATAATCTTAGGATTCTGAAGGCTTAAGAATCCGGATTCTGAATCCGTTTTATCATTTTTGATCCGCCAATGAGTGTAATACCTCATTTTGATCCTCTTTTGATCCTCTTTTTGATTTTTATGATTTTAGGATTCTGAAGGCTTCAGAATCCGGATTCTGAATCCGTTTTATCATTTTTGATCCCCCAAGGGGTGTTATACCTTATTTTGATCCTCTTATGATCCTCTTTCTGATTCTTATGATTTTAAGATTCTGAAGGCTTCAGAATCCGGATTCTGAATCCGTTTTATCATTTTTGATCCGCCAATGAGTGTAATACCTCATTTTGATCCCCGTATGATCCTCTTTCTGATTCTTTTGATATTAAGATTCTGAAGGCTTCAGAATCCGGATTCTGAATCCGTTTTATCATTTTTGATCCGCCAATGAGTGTTATACCTTATTTTGATCCTCTTTCGATCCTTTATATGATCCTCATGATCCCGATGATCATATACAGCCGAAGCAAAGCGCCGAAGGCGCTTTGCTTCGGTTGTAGATGTGTAATTCCTCTTTTTGATCCTCTAATGAATGTTATACCTCATTTTGAACCGCTTTTGATCCTTTATCTGTTCCTAATGATCCGTAATATAAAATATGCAAATTTTTTATGATATAATTATGAACCTTACCTTATTCCCCACTATCTCTAGTTATATATACATAAAAAACTAATACACACCTCTTGGTATGGCTCGATAAAAAAAGTTATAAATCTGAAAAGTTCCTATTTGGTGTGCGTTTGTGGTGGGAGCACGATGCGTCTACTCTCATTTTTCCTGCGTCTCCCAGTTTTTTGGAAAACGCGTGAACAAATTTGCATATTTTGAGTTAAAAAAATGTCGTTTTCACTTGGTCATTTTTTGAAAGAAAATATTTGATGACGTATAGTAGAGTGGTCAGGGGGTAGAGTTTGGAGGCGGTAGGTCGGGGGTTCGAATCCTCTGGAAGGATTCTGGGGTAAAAAATTATGGGGAATCTGAAAAAATAAATAAAAAAATTTTTTGGATTCTGAAATCGGATTCTGAAGCCTTCTGAATCCTCAAAATATGATTTTTTTGATCTATTAAGTATGAAATATAGGTAATGGGTAGAAAAATGTGCTGATTACGATGAAATAAGTGGCATGGATTCAAAAAAATGTTAAGGATTCTGAATCCAGGATTCTGAATCCGAAAATATGATTTTTATGAAATACGAAGTTGAAAATATGAGTTTTGGGTAGAAAAATTCGCTGATCACGATGAAATATATGCCATGGATTCAAAAATTTTTTTGACTCCAGAATCCCGGATTCTGAATCCGAAAATACGATTTTTTCGATTAACGAATTGTACAAAATGGGTTTTAGGTAAAAAAATTCGCTGATCACGATAAAATATGTGACGAGGATTCAAAATTTTTTCTGACTTCAGAATCCCGGATTCTGAATCCGGTTTATCAAAAATCATCTCCCAAATGATTGTAATACCTCATTTTGATCCCCGTATGATCCTCTTTCTGATTCTTATAATATTAAGATTCTGAAGGCTTCAGAATCCGGATTCTGGATCCGTTTTATCATTTTTGATCCGCCAATGAGTGTAATACCTCATTTTGATCCTCATTTGATCCTCTTTTTGATTTTTATGATATTAAGATTCTGAAGGCTTCTGAATCCGGATTCTGGATCCGTTTTATCATTTTTGATCCGCCAACGAGTGTAATACCTCATTTTGATCCTCATTTGATCCTCTTTTTGATTTTTATGATATTAAGATTCTGAAGGCTTCTGAATCCGGATTCTGGATCCGTTTTATCATTTTTGATCCGCCATTGAGTGTAATACCTCATTTTGATCCTCTTATGATCCTCTTTATGATTTTTATGATATTAAGATTCTGAAGGCTTCTGAATCCGGATTCTGGATCCGTTTTATCATTTTTGATCCGCCAATGAGTGTAATACCTCATTTTGATCCTCTTATGATCCTCTTTATGATTTTTTTGATCTTAAGATTCTGAAGGCTTCAGAATCCGGATTATGAATCCGTTTTATCATTTTTGATCCAAAAATAAGCGTAATACCTCATTTTGATCCCCGTATGATCCTCTTTATGATTCTTATGATCTTAGGATTCTGAAGGCTTCTGAATCCGGATTCTAAATCCGTTTTATCATTTTTGATCCTATAATAAGTGTTATACCTCTTTTTGATCCTCTTTTGATCCTCTTTATGATTATTATGATCTTTTTTAGCCGGAGCAAAGCGCCGAAGGCGCTTTGCACCGGCTATACTCAAACATTTTTATCTTCAGATGGTCCCTATGATGATATATATGATTTTTTTGATCAGGATGATCCTAATAACCAATAGGTAAAATTTTATGGAGATTCTGATGAAAAAAAAAGTTATTATAATCACCTTTACAGTTATTATCCCTAGTTTATATATACATAAAAAACTAATACACACCTCTTGGTGTGGCTCGGTAAAAAAACTTATGGATATGAAAAGTTCCTATTTGGTGAGCATTTTTGGTGGGAACACGATGCGTCTACTCTCTTTTTCCCTGCGTCTCCCAGTTTTCTGGAAAACGTGACACAAAATTTGCATGTTTTTGTGTTTGAAAATGTCGTTTTCACTTGGTCATTTTTTGAAAGAATATATTTGATGACGTATAGTAGAGTGGTCAGGGGGTAGAGTTTGGAGGCGGTAGGTCGGGGGTTCAAAGCCTTTGGGGGGTTTCTGGGGTAAAAAAGTATGAGGAATCTGAAAAAATAAATAAAAAAATTTTTTGGATTCTGAAATCGGATTCTGAAGCCTTCTGAATCCTCAAAATATGATTTTTTTGATCTATTAAGTATGAAATATAGGTAATGGGTAGAAAAATGTGCTGATTACGATGAAATATGTGGCATGGATTCAAAAAAATGTTAAGGATTCTGAATCCAGGATTCTGAATCCGAAAATATGATTTTTATGAAATACGAAGTTGAAAATATGAGTTTTGGGTAGAAAAATTCGCTGATCACGATGAAATATATGCCATGGATTCAAAAATTTTTTTGACTCCAGAATCCCGGATTCTGAATCCGAAAATACGATTTTTTCGATTAACGAATTGTACAAAATGGGTTTTAGGTAAAAAAATTCGCTGATCACGATAAAATATGTGACGAGGATTCAAAATTTTTTCTGACTTCAGAATCCCGGATTCTGAATCCGGTTTATCAAAAATCATCTCCCAAATGATTGTAATACCTCATTTTGATCCTCTTATGATCCTCTTTCTGATTCTTATGATCTTAAGATTCTGAAGTCTACAGAATCCGGATTCTGAATCCGTTTTATCATTTTTGATCCAATAATATGTGTAATACCTCATTTTGATCCTCTTATGATCCTCTTTCTGATTCTTATGATCTTATGATTCTGAAGTCTACAGAATCCGGATTCTGAATCCGTTTTATCATTTTTGATCCAATAATATGTGTAATATCTCATTTTGATCCTCTTATGATCCTCTTTATGATTTTTTTGATCTTAAGATTCTGAAGTCTACAGAATCCGGATTCTGAATCCGTTTTATCATTTTTGATCCAATAATATGTGTAATACCTCATTTTGATCCTCTTATGATCCTCTTTATGATTTTTATGATATTAAGATTCTGAAGGCTTCTGAATCCGGATTCTGGATCCGTTTTATCATTTTTGATCCGCCAATGAGTGTAATACCTCATTTTGATCCTCTTATGATCCTCTTTATGATTTTTTTGATCTTAAGATTCTGAAGGCTTCAGAATCCGGATTATGAATCCGTTTTATCATTTTTGATCCAAAAATAAGCGTAATACCTCATTTTGATCCCCGTATGATCCTCTTTATGATTCTTATGATCTTAGGATTCTGAAGGCTTCTGAATCCGGATTCTAAATCCGTTTTATCATTTTTGATCCTATAATAAGTGTTATACCTCTTTTTGATCCTCTTTTGATCCTCTTTTTGATTATTATGATCTTTTTTAGCCGGAGCAAAGCGCCGAAGGCGCTTTGCACCGGCTATACTCAAACATTTTTATCTTCAGATGGTCCCTATGATGATATATATGATTTTTTTGATCAGGATGATCCTAATAACCAATAGGTAAAATTTTATGGAGATTCTGATGAAAAAAAAAGTTATTATAATCACCTTTACAGTTATTATCCCTAGTTATATATACAGAAAAAACTAATACCCACCTCTCGGTGTGACTCGATAAAAAAAGTTATAAATCTGAAAAGCTTATTTTAGGTGTGCGTTTGTGGTGGGAATCGATTCCGTCTATTGTGAAATTTGTAGCGTCTCCCAGTTTTCTGGAAAACGTGGGAACAAATTTACATATTTTGAGCTTAAAAAATGTCGTTTTCACTTGGTCATTTTTTGAAAGAAAATATTTGATGACGTATAGTAGAGTGGTCAGGGGGTAGAGTTTGAAGGCGGTAGGTCGGGGGTTCAAGGCCTTTGGGGGGTTTCTGGGGTAAAAAAATATGGAGAATCCAAAAAAATAAATAAAAAAATTTTTTGGATTCTGAAATCGGATTCTGAAGCCTTCTGAATCCAAAAATACGATTTTTTTGAAATAAGAAGTGTGAAACATGTTTTCTGGGTAGAAAAATTCGCTGATCACGATGAAATATGTGGCATGGATTCAAAAAAATGTTAAGGATTCTGAATCCAGGATTCTGAATCCCAAAATATGATTTTTATGAAATACAAAGTTGAAAATATGAGTTTTGGGTAAAAAATTTTGCTGATCACGATGAAATATGTGCCATGGGTTCAAAATTTTTTCTGACTCCAGAATCCCGGATTCTGAATCCGAAAATACGATTTTTTCAATGAACGAATTTTACAAAATGCATTTTGGGTAAAAAATTTTGCTGATCACGGTGAAATATATGCCATGGATTCAAAATTTTTTCTGACTTCAGAATCCCGGATTCTGAATCCGGTTTATCAAAAATCATCTCCCAAATGAGTGTAATACCTCATTTTGATCCCTGTATGATCCTCTATCAGATTTTTTTGATCTTAAGATTCTGAAGGCTTCTGAATCCGGATTCTGAATCCGTTTTATCATTTTTGATCCGCTAATGAGTGTAATACCTCATTTTGATCCCCGTATGATCCTCTTTCTGATTCCTATGATTTTAGGATTCTGATGGCTTCTGAATCCGGATTCTGAATCCGGTTTATCAAAAATCATCTCCCAAATGAGTGTAATACCTCATTTTGATCCCTGTATGATCCTCTTTCTCATTCTTATGATCTTAAGATTCTGAAGGCTTCAGAATCCGGATTCAGAATCCGTATTATCATTTTTTATCCGCCAATGAGTGTAATACCTCATTTTGATCCTCTAATGATCCTCTTTATGATTTTTATGATTTAAGGATTCTGAAGGCTTCTGAATCCGGATTCTGAATCCGTTTTATCATTTTTGATCCCCTAATAAGTGTTATACCTCATTTTGATCCCCGTATGATTCTCTATCAGATTTTTTTGATCTTGGGATTCTGAAGGCTTCTGAATCCGGATTCTGAATCCGTTTTATCATTTTTGATCCGCCAATGAGTGTTATACCTTTTTTTGATCCTCTTTCGATCCTTTATATGATCCTCATGATCCCGATGATCATATACAGCCGATGCTTCGGTTGTAGATGTGTATTTCCTCTTTTTGATCCTCTAATGAATGTTATACCTCATTTTGAACCGCTTTTGATCCTTTATCTGTTCCTAATGATCCGTAATATAAAATATGCAAATTTTTTACGATATAATTATGAACCTTACCTTATTCCCCACTATCTCTAGTTATATATACAGAAAAAACTAATACACAAGTCTCGGTGTGGCTCGATAAAAAAAGTTGCGATTCTCAAAATAGGACGTTTGTTGAGCATTTTTGGTGGGAATCGATTCCGTCTATTGTGAAATTCGTAGCGTCTCCCAGTTTTTCAGAAAACCCGTGAAAAAATTTGAATATTTTGAGCTAAAAAAATGTCGTTTTCATTTGGTCATTTTTTGAAAGAAAATAGTTGATGACGTATAGTAGAGTGGTCAGGGGGTAGGGTTTGGAGGCGGTAGGTCGGGGGTTCGGATCCTCCGAAAAGTTTTTGGGGTAAAAAAATATGGAGAATCTGAAAAAATGTGTAAAAAAATTTTTTGGATTCTGAAATCGGATTCTGAAGCCTTCTGAATCCTCAAAATATGATTTTTTTGATCTATTAAGTATGAAATATAGGTACTGGGTAGAAAAATGTGCTGATTACGATGAAATATGTGGCATGGATTCAAAAAAATGTTAAGGATTCTGAATCCAGGATTCTGAATCCGAAAATATGATTTTTATGAAATACGAAGTTGAAAATATGAGTTTTGGGTAGAAAAATTCGCTGATCACGATGAAATATATGCCATGGATTCAAAAATTTTTTTGACTCCAGAATCCCGGATTCTGAATCCGAAAATACGATTTTTTCGATTAACGAATTGTACAAAATGGGTTTTGGGTAAAAAAATTCGCTGATCACGATAAAATATGTGACGAGGATTCAAAATTTTTTCTGACTTCAGAATCCCGGATTCTGAATCCGGTTTATCAAAAATCATCTCCCAAATGAGTGTAATACCTCATTTTGATCCCCGTATGATCCTCTATCAGATTTTTTTGATCTTGGGATTCTGAAGGCTTCAGAATCCGGATTCTGAATCCGTTTTATCATTTTTGATCCGCCAATGAGTGTTATACCTCATTTTGATCCCCGTATGATCCTCTATCAGATTTTTTTGATCTTGGGATTCTGAAGGCTTCAGAATCCGGATTCTGAATCTGTTTTATCATTTTTGATCCGCCAATGAGTGTAATACCTCTTTTTGATCCACTTTTGATCCTCTTTTTGATCCTTATGATCTAAAGATTCTGACGGATTCTGAATCTCGGATTCTGAATCCTTTTTATCATTTTTGATCCGCCATTGAGTGTTATACCTTATTTTGATCACCGTATGATCCACTTTCTGATTCTTATGATCTAAAGATTCTGACGGATTCTGAATCTCGGATTCTGAATCCGTTTTATCATTTTTGATCCGCCAATGAATGTAATACCTCATTTTGATCCCCGTATGATCCTCTTTATGATTTTTATGATCTTTTTTAGCCGGAGCAAAGCGCCGAAGGCGCTTTGCTCCGGTTTAACAAATTTCTTGATCTGCTTGATCTTTAAATGGTCCCTATGATGATATATATGATTTTTTTGATCAGGATGATCCTAATGACCAATAGGTAAAATTTTATGGAGATTCTTATGAAAAAAAAAGTTATTATAATCACCTTTACAGTTATTATCCCTAGTTATATATACAGAAAAAACTAATACACAAGTCTCGGTATGGCTCGATAAAAAAACTTACGGATCTGAAAAGCTTATTTTAGGTGTGCGTTTGTGGTGGGAACACGATGCGTCTACTCTCATTTTTCCTGCGTCTCCCAGTTTTCTGGAAAACGTGGGAACAAATTTACATATTTTGAGCTTAAAAAATGTCGTTTTCACTTGGTCATTTTTTGAAAGAAAATATTTGATGACGTATAGTAGAGTGGTCAGGGGGTAGAGTTTGGAGGCGGTAGGTCGGGGGTTCAAGGCCTTTGGGGGGTTTCTGGGGTAAAAAAATATGGAGAATCCAAAAAAATAAATAAAAAAATTTTTTGGATTCTGAAATCGGATTCTGAAGCCTTCTGAATCCAAAAATACGATTTTTTTGAAATAAGAAGTGTGAAACATGTTTTCTGGGTAGAAAAATTCGCTGATCACGATGAAATATGTGGCATGGATCCAAAAAAATGTTAAGGATTCTGAATCCAGGATTCTGAATCCCAAAATATGATTTTTATGTAATAATAAATTGAAAATATGAGTTTTGGGTAAAAAATTTTGCTGATCACGATGAAATATATGCCATGGATTCAAAATTTTTTCTGACTTCAGAATCCCGGATTCTGAATCCCAAAATACGATTTTTTTGAAATACGAAGTTGAAAATATGCGTTTTGGGTAAAAAAATTCGCTGATCACGATAAAATATGTGACGAGGATTCAAAGTTTTTTCTGACTTCAGAATCCCGGATTCTGAATCCGAAAATACGATTTTTTCGATGAACGAATTATACAAAATGGATTTTGGGTAAAAAAATTCGCTGATCATGGTAAAATATATGACGAGGATTCAAAATTTTTTCTGACTTCAGAATCCCGGATTCTGAATCCGGTTTATCAAAAATCATCTCCCAAATGAGTGTAATACCTCATTTTGATCCCCGTATGATCCTCTATCAGATTTTTTTGATCTAGGGATTCTGTAGGCTTCTGAATCCGGATTCTGAATCCGTTTTATCATTTTTGATCCGCCAATGATTGTAATACCTCATTTTGATCCCCGTATGATCCTTTTTCTGATTCTTATGATATTAAGATTCTGAAGGCTTCTGAATCCGGATTCTGAATCCGTTTTATCATTTTTGATCATATAATAAGTGTAATACCTCATTTTGATCCTCTTATGATCCTCTTTCTGATTCTTATGATCTTAAGATTCTGAAGGCTTCAGAATCCGGATTCTGAATCCGTTTTATCAGTTTTGATCCGCAAATGATTGTAATACCTCATTTTGATCCCCGTATGATCCTCTATCTGATTCTTATGATCTTAAGATTCTGAAGGCTTCTGAATCCAGATTCTGAATCTTTTTTATCATTTTTGATCCGCCAATGAGTGTAATACCTCATTTTGATCCTCTTATGATCCTCTTTATGATTTTTATGATTTTAGGATTCTGAAGGCTTCTGAATCCGGATTCTGAATCCGTTTTTTCATTTTTGATCGTATAATAAGTGTTATACCTCTTTTTGATCCTCTTTATGATTTTTTTAATCTTTTTTAGCCGGAGCAAAGCGCCGAAGGCGCTTTGCTCCGGTTTAACTAATTTCTTGATCTGCTTGATCTTTAAATGGTCCCTATGATGATATATATGATTTTTTTAATCAATATGATCCTAATTACCAATATATAAAATTTTACAGAGATTATGATAAAAAAAAAAGTTATGAATTTTACCATATTCCCCACTATCTCTAGTTCCATATATAGAAAAAACTAACACGCGTTCTTCGGTGTGACTCGGCAAAAAAAGTTATGGATATGAAAAGTTCCTATTCGGTGAGCGTTTGTGGTGGGAACACGATGCGTCTACTAAAAAATTTGTAGCTAATCTGGGGGCTTCAGAATCCTGTGGAACAAATTTGAATATTTTTGTTTTTAAAAATGTCGTTTTCAATTGGTCCGTTTTTTCAACCCTTTGAAAGATAACTGTATAGTAGAGTGGTTAATGGGTTGGGTTATGAGGCGGGATGTCTGGGGTTCGGGTCCCAAATAAAGTTTTTGGGGTAAAAAAATATGGGGAATCTGAAAAAATAAGTAAAAAAATTTTTTGCATTCTGGAATCTTCGGATTCTGGCTCCAGAATCCTCAAAATATGATTTTTATAAAATAGGGATAAAAAAATATAGTTTCCGGGTAAAAAAATTTGCTGATCACGATGAAATATATGCCGTGGATTCAGAAAATTATTAAGGCTTCAGAATTCTCGGATTCTGAATCCTGAAATACGATTTTTTTTATCAACAAATAAAAAATGTTGGTTCTGGGGTAATCGGCTATGGGGAATCCGATGAAATACTTTTTGCGGATTCAGAAGTCCATCCAGCTTCAGAATCTCGGATTCTGAAGCCGTTTTGTTATTTTTGATCCTTTTATTAGTGTAATACCTCTTTTTGATCTTTGTTTGATCCCCGTTTTGATCCTTATGATCTTAAGATTCTGACGGATTCTGAATCTCGGATTCTGAATCCTTTTTAAATTTTTTGATCCTTTTATAAGTGTTATACCTCTTTTTGATCCTCTTTTGATCCCCTTTTTGATCCTGATGATTTAAGGAATCTGACGGATTCTGAATCTTGGATTCTGAATCCTTTTTATAATTTTTGATTCTTTTATAAGTGTTATACCTCTTTTTGATCCTCTTTTTAAGTTTTATATTTTTGTTTTTAATTTTCTTAACAGCCTGTAACATACAATATTTTTTGTGCAGCCGGAGCAAAGCGCCGAAGGCGCTTTGCTCCGGCTGCAAAAAAATTCCACGTGTTTACAAATTACTTTTTTACTAAAGTGTTATTATTATTTTTCTAAAGTTTTATATTTTTGTTTTTAATTTTCTTAACAGCCTGTGACATACAATGTTTTTTGTGCAGCCGGAGCAAAGCGCCGAAGGCGCTTTGCTCCGGCTGCAAAAAAATTCCACGTGTTTACAAATTTCTTTTTTACTAAAGTGTTATTATTATTTTTCTAAAGTTTTATATTTTTGTTTTTAATTTTCTTAACAGCCTGTGACATACAATGTTTTTTGTGCAGCCGGAGCAAAGCGCCGAAGGCGCTTTGCTCCGGCTGCAAAAAAATTCCACGTGTTTACAAATTTCTTTTTTACTAAAGTGTTATTATTATTTTTCTAAAGTTTTATATTTTTGTTTTTAATTTTCTTAACAGCCTGTGACATACAATGTTTTTTGTGCAGCCGGAGCAAAGCGCCGAAGGCGCTTTGCTCCGGCTGCAAAAAAATTCCACGTGTTTACAAATTTCTTTTTTACTAAAGTGTCATTATTATTTTTCTAAAGTTTTATATTTTTGTTTTTAATTTTCTTAACAGCCTGTGACATACAATGTTTTTTGTGCAGCCGGAGCAAAGCGCCGAAGGCGCTTTGCTCCGGCTGCACAAAAAATTCCACGTGTTTACAAATTTCTTTTTTACTAAAGTGTTATTATTATTTTTCTAAAGTTTTATATTTTTGTTTTTAATTTTCTTAACAGCCTGTGACATACAATGTTTTTTGTGCAGCCGGAGCAAAGCGCCGAAGGCGCTTTGCTCCGGCTGCAAAAAAATTCCACGTGTTTACAAATTTCTTTTTTACTAAAGTGTTATTATTATTTTTCTAAAGTTTTATATTTTTGTTTTTAATTTTCTTAACAGCCTGTGACATACAATGTTTTTTGTGCAGCCGGAGCAAAGCGCCGAAGGCGCTTTGCTCCGGCTGCAAAAAAATTCCACGTGTTTACAAATTTCTTTTTTACTAAAGTGTTATTATTATTTTTCTAAAGTTTTATATTTTTGTTTTTAATTTTCTTAACAGCCTGTGACATACAATGTTTTTTGTGCAGCCGGAGCAAAGCGCCGAAGGCGCTTTGCTCCGGCTGCAAAAAAATTCCACGTGTTTACAAATTTCTTTTTTACTAAAGTGTTATTATTATTTTTCTAAAGTTTTATATTTTTGTTTTTAATTTTCTTAACAGCCTGTGACATACAATGTTTTTTGTGCAGCCGGAGCAAAGCGCCGAAGGCGCTTTGCTCCGGCTGCAAAAAAATTCCACGTGTTTACAAATTTCTTTTTTACTAAAGTGTTATTATTATTTTTCTAAAGGCACATATTTTTATCTTATTTCGCGTTTTAGAAAATTTTTTGCATCCATCTGTTGAAGAGCATTCATTTTTTTGGCGGCGTATCTTTTGACGGCTATTCTTTTTCCCTTTTCGCTCTCTTTTTTTCGTTTTTTAAATCCACTGTTTCTTTTTCTACAAATGCGTCCCTTTTTTAACCAACTATCAAAATTTTTTAAAGGTGATTGCATCATTTTTTGTGCTTCATATCGTCTCAGTTTAATAATTCCTTATTTTTTAAAAACCGTCGGCTTTTTTTAGCGCTAAATTTTTTTTTGCTGTCTTTCTTTTCAACATCTTCTTTTTGCACTTCCTTTTGTCTTCGGCATCTATTTTAAAATTTATTTTTTGACCAGCTAATAAATATAATTTTAGCATTTTAACTATTTTATTTTTTTAAACGTTCTATTTTTTTTTTCATTTCCCAATAATTCAATTTTTTAAGCATTTTAATTTTTCTTTTTGACTGAACGTTTCATTTTTAGAAAATTTATTGTTTTTTTTTTGTTGGCCAACCTTTCAGTATATTTTTTAATTACACGCGTTTACAAATTTCTTTTTTACTAAAGTGTTATTATTTTATTTTTTTTAAACGTTCTATTTTTTTTTCATTTCCCAATAATTCAATTTTTTAAGCATTTTAATTTTTCTTTTTGACTGAACGTTTCTTTTTTAGAAAATTTATTGTTTTTTTTTTTGTTGGCCAACCTTTCAGTATATTTTTTAATTACACGTGTTTACAAATTTCTTTTTTACTAAAGTGTTATTATTTTATTTTTTTTAAACGTTCTATTTTTTTTTCATTTCCCAATAATTCAATTTTTTAAGCATTTTAATTTTTCTTTTTGACTGAACGTTTCTTTTTTAGAAAATTTATTGTTTTTTTTTTGTTGGCCAACCTTTCAGTATATTTTTTAAAAAATTTTTATTGGTTTTTTTTTTTAAAATCATGTTTTTCATTTTTAAATGTGTTCTTTTTTTCCATTTGTTTTTTTAAAAGTTTATTGTTTTTTTCTCAACTTTTTTTTCTTGAAAATATTGACCTACTGTATTCTTTTTTTTTTATTAAAGCTATTGATTTGCCGCAGTTTTATCTGAAAATTTTTAATTTTTTATACTTTTGAAACACACGTTGATTGTTTTCGATATTTTTATTCATTGTATAATTTTCGCTATTTAATTTCTTATGCTTTCTGACTGCATTTATTTTTTTTGAATCCCTAATTGTTGTTTTTGTCTTAGTATCGTGCGCGTACCGTATAATAAATTTTTTTGTCGTTGTTTTTCTCACCGATTCTGCTTTCAGTTTCAAACTTTTTTACTCTTATTCTTATCAATATGAATAACACTTGGAAGGCACCGAAATTAATAATTCAACAGCAAGATTCAAATGTTGAAAGATATGATCAAATGAACTTGATCACTGATGGTCCTTCCTGCTCATTCAGCAATAATTTTAGTGCTGCAGGCCATCATGCTGCACCTGCAGATGATCCATCAACAAATAAACAACAACAATTTTATGGATCTGCTCCATCTACTTCATTTAATCCAGTTTCTGAAGCTGTTGTTGAAGAACGTCCAAAATATTTAATCAATTATTTTGCGGGATTAAATACACGCTCAATTTCTCCTGTTTCCCTCGATATCAAACTTTTTGAAGAAAATCGACAACACGAAGGTGAACATGATGTCCACCAGAAACTTTTGAAATTAACGGTAAGATTCGATAATAACATTTTTGATTTATTTACGTTAATTATTTAGAACCAAATTGATTTTATTCTTCATAGAAATAAAATGGATTTATTTGAATTTCCTCGATATCAACCTGATGGAACACCTGCTCCTGAGATTTCTTTCTTCAAATCAAGTCAAAGGCTTCTTAATCCTAATTCACCATCAACGTCTCAGAATCCAAATAATAATGCTTCACCTGTTCATCTTATTGCTAATGTTGTTCCTGATCAAAGAGATACTGATAGTGATCAACAAAGTGACGGTCAACGAGCTCCCAAAAGGTAATTTTTGTTATGTCATGTTTCACCATTTTGACATTTTTTTTATTCAGGAGAAGGAAGACAAAGAAATCACAAGCTTCACAAGCAACAGCAAGAAGGAAAGCCGATAAGATAAAGTATGAATCACAACGTCCAGCTGCTTCAAATCCTGCATGTGTCCCTTCATCAACAACAACGGGTGTCCAATTAAAATCCCAACAACCAACAGAGGCGCAGCTTCGGAAGTTACCTAAGAGCAGACGTCCTCCAACAACAGCTGAAAATCGTGCTGAAGCATTGGTTGGTTTCTATTTTAAATCTAACATTTTTTGCTTTACATGTTCTAACATTTTTATTTATTTATTTGTGTAACACTCTTCTTGCTAACATCTCTCTATTGGTGCCCCATCTCTTTCTTTCAGCAGCCCAAACGTCCCAACAAAGGATTTCAAGTGCTTAGTGATATCAAGATTGATGCAAAAGTAATTCAAGATGATGCAACTCAATCTTCACAAATGCAACAGCCAACTCAACAACAATCAAATATTACTGATAATGATGAGTCAAATGTTCATTCTTCATCTCAAAATCTTCAACCAACTCAACATTCTGCAACGCAAGCAAATGATGATGATGATGATGTGATTGTTATTGATGAAGTTGATTACCTTGGTGGTTCTGAAGCAAGTGCTGATATTCCAACTTTTGAAGGAACGACTTTAAAAGACAATGATTTATACCGTGCTCTTAAACTTCATCGTCGTAGTTGGGCAAGCGATCTCCATATTCAAGCGTTCCATGCCGGTTTTATTCCACATCTCAGTGGACCGGTATTTCGAAGAATTGCTTTTCTTGATCCAGTATGGCAATGTAGTAATTTACCAATGCAAACATTTTTGCGTATGTTTCCATCAAATCCAGATCTAATTCAATGCCCAATTCATCTTAATAGAAATCATTGGGGTCTTCTATCAATTAATGTTGGACAAGATCTTGCAACATGGTATGACCCCATGATGTTCTCCTGGGATAGTACAATGAGTAAAGATCAAATTGACCTCTGCAATGTTGTTCTTGAAACATTAAGAAATCAAAATTTAATCAATGATGATACTGTTCTTCAAATTGCTGATTACTACTCATTCAATCAACAAACTGATAGAAATAGTTGCGGATGGCATATTTGCATTATTAGTGAAGATATTGCCAGATATGGTCATTCAAGAAGATGGTCCCGTCTCCAAATCATGCAAGAACGTCAACGGATGTATCTCATCTTGCACCGTCTTCATAATCTTAATTCACCACCTGGTGCTCGACCTCAAACTCTTCCAACATGGCCTGAACAACTACCACGAGAATATGATGATGACGTTGAACTTTCCCTAACACCTCAGCTGTCTACTCAAAATAATTTAATTCAACAAGTTGCAGCAACAGCAATTGTTTCTCAACAACCACGACAACAACCTGTTCGACGCTCCACAAGAATTCAACAACAACATAAAGAAGAGCGACCAGAAATTACTGCATCAAAAATTGATTCTCTTAAGAAACGAGGTATTCCAATTGCAAAGGACAGCAGCGAAATCTTTCCAAAAGAACATTATCTTGGACCAATGGATAAACGCTGCAAATTTTGTCGAGCTTACCTCTTCCGTGATGAAACATCAAACAAATGTTGCGCAAATGGTACTGTTCCAGCTCCAATTATTCCACCTGAACCATTACAATATACTGCTCTTGCCCGTCATGCAGCATTCTGGAATAATATTCGTCCACTGAATGCTCTTTTCCGAATGGTATCTGTTTCTGCAAATTCCAACATGAATGATGGAATCTACAAACTTCAAGGAGAACCACGTTATAATGTTGGTGACTTGATTCCCCTCCCTGGGCAACCCCATCAATTTGTTCAAATTTATTCAATTGATGCTGATGAAGCAATTGCAGCACGATTACAAGATGCAAAAAGATATAAAATTCGAGCAAATGAAACTGATTTGACTGAAATCATTGAACTTATTGAACAAATGATTAGGAAATTTAATCCATTAGCTCAAGAACTTGCAACAATGAAGGATAAATTAAAGCAGTATGAAGAAGAATGTGAAGAAACTGGAGAAGTTCCAAGAAAACTTTTTATTGTTTGGGAAGACCCTCAAAAAGCTGGAAGTGGTGGTACTCATCCTGGACGACTTAACATTCCTCCACAATCAGGCCAAATCTTCAGCATTTACAAAACTGATGATGGAGAACCACCAAAACATGGTCTTTATTATGGAATTAAAGCCGATGGAAGTGACAGTGTTCGACAAGTTCCGTACTTTAGTGCTCATCTTGCTCCATGTACTTTTCCATTGATGTATTTATTTGGACAACATGGATGGCATCCAAATATTTTAAAGCTTAATACCAAAAACCCTCCAGCTGCTCCACCTCTTCCGCAACAAGTTCAGCAACCAACTCAGCTACAACCAACTAATGCAATTCACTCAACAACAACTGCTGCTATTTCAAGTTCTTCACAACATCAACTTCAATCAACTACTGGAGCTGCACAAACAAGTGGAGCACCACTAACAGTTCAACTACCACCTTCAAATCACCAACAACCTACATCACCTTCTCTTCAAAATCCTGTACCAGCTGCACTACAACTACAAAATAACCAAGCAGTTGCTGCTGCTGCAAATTCACAAGATGCTGCTTTAGCAGCTGCTTTAGCAGCTGAATTACGTGCAGAAGAAAATATTGATATCTTTTTGGAACGACTCCGCCGACGAAATGGCGGTGAAAATCCAATCAATATGGATACTGATATTTATGACGAAGATTTGGATATGTTGTACGAATTTATTCTTCCATCAATCACTTCTCCAAAATTTGCTGTATGTTCATCTTATGGTGCTCAAGGTAATGCACTTCATGATAATATGCTTGCAAATTATGTTCCTGGAGAAACAACTGATATCTTTTTTCCAAATTGTTACCAAGGCCACTTTCGAATGTATCGATATATGATTGACACAAATACATTATGGAGTATTGATCCATTCGACAACTCCCGTTCATCGCTTACACCATATTTAACAATTGTCAAAAAATACTTAGCAGCAAAATATGGTCGTCAAGAACCTGATGTATATGCTCATCCTCCATTTGTTCGTGCTTTTGTTCAGCAAAGAGGTGATTCAATTAATTGTGGATATTTTTTATTGGCATTGATAGAATATTACTCAAAAGGATATAATCCAACACGTCATCCTTATAACTTCAACATTCTTGCATTCAAACAACGATGTATTCAATTGTTCCAACATGTTATTGACAATAGAAGTTTACCACATAATCTTTTAAATCAAATTCAATCAATAGTTCCACCACCAGCATTTGCAACTCAAAATCTTCATGCTACAACTCCAGCAACTCAAGCTGCAGCACCAACAACATCTGCACAACTTCATCAACAAATTCAACCTACTCAAGTTGTTCCTTCTTCAACACTTCATCAACCAACTCAACAACCACCATTATCTCCTCTTTCTTCACAGTGGCCTGCAGATGATGATGCTATTGTTGAAACAGATAATGAAGATGATGATGAAAATTTTGGACAAATTGATGAAGATCAAATTATGTCATGTTCCAGTGATGAAGATCGTGTAGAACGGAAGCGCCCATATGTTTCACAATTGGAATTTTATCGGTCACTTTATGCATTTGATCGAACGCCACGTGAAAAAACTGAATGCAATCCTTTCAATGGAAGCAAACAACTTACTCAAGAAGGTCTTAATCATTCCTGGAGTGCAATTGAACAGCAACGACTTGAACATCTTGAAAAAATTGCTGATAAAAATACTCAACGATTTGAATCATCAAAAGTTCTTCGTGAACATCTGCAAAGACAATTGAACAACGATCCTGCATTTCGTGGAAAACAGATTGGAAAAATCAAATTGATGAAACATCGATATCGTGGTGGAGCAAGATATATGCATCATAAATTCAGAAATGGTATAGCTATTACTGCAAAATGTGGAAGAGATGACAAATTCATCACTTTTACCGGCAATCCCCAATGGAGAGAAATTCAAGAAAATTTAAGAAAAGGTGAAACTTGGATTGATCGCCCAGATTTGGTATGCCGAGTATTTTCGCTGAAAGCTAAAGAATTTTTAAAAGATATTATTGGAACAACACGTGGTGTTTTTGGAAAGGTGAAGGCATTCAAACTTGCTTTGGAACATCAAAAACGTGGTATGCCTCATCTCCATATTCTTCTTACAATGACAAAGGAATACAAATTAACAACACCAGAAGCTGTGGATGATATTTTATGTTCAGAAATTCCACCATTACCAGCAGACAATGATCCACATTTTCTTGCAAAAATGCGTCACTACAATCAAGTACTTAAACTTATGATGCATGATCCAAGCAGATGTGCTGCACAATGTGGAATGAAACCATCTGGAAAACTGTGCAACAAGGATTTCCCTAAACCTTGGTGTGCAGGAACTTGCGTCAATGCAGATGGATATGCTCGAACACGACGTCGAGATGACGGAAGAATAGTAACCATCAAAAGAAACAATGGTCGACAAGTAGAAGTCACAAATCAATATGTTGTTACTCACAACCGCTACCTTCTTCTCAAGTACAATTGTCATATTAATATTGAACATTGCGGAGGTAGTGGTGCCCTGAAATATCTTCACAAATATCTTCACAAAGGCTTCGACAAAGCATTCATTTCTGTTCGTGAAAAGATGAAAGTTGGACAAAAACTTCAACGAAATGCTAAAACTGCTGCAACCCCTTCATCAAATGATCCAGATACTGTTGATTACAATGAATTCCATCAATTTCGACTTCTTCGTGTTCTTGGAGCATCTGAATCAATGGCACGAATACTCAGTTTACCCATCACAAAACAGTCTCATGTTGTTACTGAACTTCCAGTTCATCTTCAAGATGAACATAATATTGTTTTTGATGAAAAGGAAGAAGCACAAACCATTTTGGCAAGAACTCAAAATGATGGTACACAAACTAATCATCCTGCTGTTTCACAACTAACTGCATTCTTCAAATTGGTTCAATCTGAATCCAGCAATGTTAGAATCAACAAAAGAGATAAAACAAGAGCTCCACATCTTTATTACCATCAAGTGGTAGAAAAGTATTGGTACCATGCATCAAGGAAAAAGTGGATTCGTCGTACCAAAAATTTGAATACAATTGGTCGACTCCAAAGCATTGCACCATCAAATGTCGAACGCTTTTGCCTTAGAGAACTTTTAAAAGTTATCAAAGGTCCAAAATGTTATGATGATCTCAAATTAAAACCTGGAACAACAGATCAATGGTTTGAAACATTCCGTGAAGCTGCAGTTGCACATGGATTGTACATTGGTGATGAAATTTGTGTTAAAATTTTACAAGAAGTTATAACATATGCAATGCCCAAACAATGTCGCCAAACTTTTGCAATGTTACTCATTCATCACCAACCTGATAACCCTCAACAACTTTGGGATCAATTTGAAGATCAATTTCTTGATCGTGGAACTCTTTCAAACGACGAAAAAATTCGACGTGCACGTGCTCATGTAGCTGCAATTCTCTTTTACCATAACAAATCTTTCAAAGATTTCGATATGGAAGATGTTGAACACGATGATTTGATGCATGCAATCAACAATACCTTCAGTAGAATTGTTGCTGATGGAAATGCACGATATAGAATTATGAATACACTTCAAAAAAATTTTGTTAATGCTGTTCTTGCATCTTTTGATAATTTATCAAATACATCAAGAGACCGTCTTTTCTTCTTACAAGCACCAGGTGGAACAGGAAAAACTTTCGTATTCAATACAATTGCAAGAATTTTACGAGAAAATAATTACAAAGTACTCACCGTGGCATCAACAGGAATTGCTGCAATCTTGCTCGATGGTGGTCAAACAGCTCATAGTGCTTTTCGTATTCCATTAGAAGCAGGTGAAATGCCAAATATTTCTTCACAATCAGCAATTGCACAAATGATTCGAGAAGCACATTGCATCATTTGGGATGAAGCCCCAATGCAACACAAGTCTGTACTCGAAAGAGTGAATTACATCATTCGCGAACTTGCTGGAATTGACAATCACCATTCTCTCTTTGGAAACAAAACCATGGTTCTTGGTGGTGACTTCAAACAACTGCTACCAGTAATGAAGAAACAACAACCTCGAGCAGCATATGAAGCTTCGATACTTTGTTGTGACCTCTTCCGTGACAATTTCAAATTGTACACGCTTACTTTCAATCAACGAGCTGCAGCTGATCCTACATATGCATCTTGGTTAAATGATGTTGCCAATGGTTTATGGACAACAACTTTTGGTCCAAATATGCTTCAACTTCCAGCTGAAATTGTGGAATATGATCGAAATGCTGTCATTGATTTTGTATATCCACCAACAATTTTCAATGTTGATTTAACTGATAAAGCAGCAATGAAGGCATATATTGAAGAAGTTAAAGAAGTTGCTTTGGTTTCTCCAATTAATGCAAGTGTTGATGATTTGAATTCCATTATCAATAGCAGATTACTTGGTGCAGCTAATACATATGTTGCAATCAATACTATGCCTACAGATGCTTACATTGGAGATTTTGAATTTGGAGACGATTACAACTCTGATGAATTGGATCTTTTTGAAGATCCATCAATTCCACCACATTCATTATCTTTAAAGATTGGATCTGTTGTAATGCTTACAAGAAATGTTTCTGTACGCTTAGGTCAATGCAATGGAACAAGAATGGTCGTTGTTGAATTATTTGAAAGCTCAGTCAAATGCATTATTATGACCGGTGACCACGCTGGAGAAGCTGTACCAGTATTTCCAATGGCTAATATGTATAACAATACTGAAGCAACTGAAGATTTCCCAGCTTTTTCAAGATTCCAGTTACCTGTTCGACCTGCTTTTGCTATGACAATCAACAAAAGCCAAGGTCAAACACTGAAACGAGTTGGAATTATTTTGGAATCACAATGCTTTGCCCATGGGCAGTTATATGTTGCTCTATCCCGTGTAAGAAGTCGAGGTGATATCAAAGTTTATGTTCCTCCTCAACACGTTGGTCAATGCAATGGTATTCAAATTCCACATGCCACAAATATTGTATTTCCTGAAGTGTTAAAAACTATTCAAGTTTTAACTGTGGATGTTCCAAGTTTGTTTAAATCTTTTTTTTTGAATCGCTTTAACTTTTTTTTTCAGCTCTACCACCACCTCCACAACAACAACAACAACCATACTCGCCATTATCATCTCAATGGCCAGTAGATCCAAATGGTTTGTTTTACATTTTTTTGTCAACATTAACTCTATTGTTTTAGCTTCTCAACTTCAACACCAACAGCAACCATATTCTCCTCTATCATCTCAATGGCCTTCGAGTCAACAACAGCCTGCAATTGTCACTCAATCGACACAACAACCAACACAAGGATCATCTGTTCTTCCAAGAATTCGTCTATTACCACCATCACAGCAATCACCATCATCATCAACTCTTGCTGCTTCTCAACATTCACCACCAAATAGTTTGTTTCACATTTGTCTTACTAATTAAACATTATTTTTTTCAGCTCCTCCACCATTGAGTTGGCGATCTTTTCCATCACCTTCAAATTTTATGTATGAATCACCTCTTTCATCACAAAGAATTTGGAATTGGTCTTCACAATCCGCAGCTGCTGCATCATCTGTCCCAACTTCTCAACATCTACCACCATATGGTTGGTTTAAACTTTTAAAACTTTTCTAATATTACCTGTTCAGTTCCTTCTCCAGCATCATTCCTTTCTCCATCTCCAGCACCAATTCTTTCACCAACATATCCTGCTGCTGTATCAGGTCAATCAACACCAAATGCTTTTTCATCTCATCCAACACCGAGCTGGCGGTCTTTTCCATCACCTTCAAATATATCTACTCATTCACCTCTCTCATCTGCTGCTTCATCAAGCAAATCAACATCAAATACTTCCGCAACATCATCTCAAAAAGAAAACTAATTAATATTTATATTTTTCCTTATATTTTTTATTACTACATTTTTTTTTGTTGCAATTAACTTTAACTTCGTTCCAGTCATTTCTTTCATGGTAGTCATGTACAAATTTTTTTTAACATTTTTATGTTGTTTTTCATTGTAAATAATTTTGCTTTGATCTCAGATTATATTAGTCATGTACATATGCAAATTTTTTTGTTTTTTATCATAAATTATAAGTTATTATTATTACTTTTTTTTGATCCACTAGTTATATATACAGAAAAAACTAATACACACCTCTCGGTGTGGCTCGATAAAAAAACTTACGGATCTGAAAAGCTTATTTTGGGTGAGCATTTTTGGTGGGAACACGATGCGTCTACTCTTTTTTTTCGTACGTCTCCCAGTTTTCCGGAAAACCCGTGCAAAAATTTGCATGTTTTTGTGCTTGAAAATGTCGTTTTCACTTGGTCATTTTTTGAAAGAAAATATTTGATGACGTATAGTACAGTGGTCAGGGGGTAGAGTTTGGAGGCGGTAGGTCGGGGTTCGAGGCCTTTGGGGGGTTTCTGGGGTAAAAAAATATGGAGAATCCGAAAAAATAAATAAAAAAATTTTTTGGATTCTGAAATCGGATTCTGAAGCCTTCTGAATCCTCAAAATATGATTTTTTTGATCTATTAAGTATGAAATATAGGTAATGGGTAGAAAAATTTGCTGATTACGATGAAATATGTGGCATGGATTCAAAAAAATGTTAAGGATTCTGAATCCAGGATTCTGAATCCGAAAATATGATTTTTATGAAATACGAAGTTGAAAATATGAGTTTTGGGTAGAAAAATTCGCTGATCACGATGAAATATATGCCATGGATTCAAAAATTTTTTTGACTCCAGAATCCCGGATTCTGAATCCGAAAATACGATTTTTTCGATTAACGAATTGTACAAAATGGGTTTTGGGTAAAAAAATTCGCTGATCACGATAAAATATGTGACGAGGATTCAAAATTTTTTCTGACTTCAGAATCCCGGATTCTGAATCCGGTTTATCAAAAATCATCTCCCAAATGATTGTAATACCTCATTTTGATCCCCGTATGATCCTCTTTCTGATTCTTATAATATTAAGATTCTGAAGGCTTCAGAATCCGGATTCTGAATCCGTTTTATTATTTTTGATCCGCCAATGAGTGTAATACCTCATTTTGATCCTCTTATGATCCTCTTTATGATTTTTATAATCTTAAGATTCTGAAGTCTCCAGAATCCGGATTCTGGATCCGTTTTATCATTTTTGATCCCCTAATAAGTGTAATACCTCATCTTGATCCTCTTATGATCCTCTTTCTGATTCTTATGATCTTAAGATTCTGAAGGCTTCAGAATCCGGATTCTGAATCCGTTTTATTATTTTTGATCCGCCAATGAGTGTAATACCTCATTTTGATCCCCGTATGATCCTCTTTATGATTTTTTTGATCTTTTTTAGCCGGAGCAAAGCGCCGAAGGCGCTTTGCTCCGGTTTCACTAATTTCTTGATCTGCTTGATCTTTAAATGGTCCCTATGATGATATATATGATTTTTTTGATCAGGATGATCCTAATGACCAATAGGTAAAATTTTATGGAGATTCTGATGAAAAAAAAAGTTATTATTATCACGTTTACAGTTATTATCCCTAGTTATATATACAGAAAAAACTAATACACACCTCTCGGTGTGGCTCGATAAAAAAACTTACGGATCTGAAAAGCTTATTTTGGGTGAGCATTTTTGGTGGGAACACGATGCGTCTACTCTCTTTTTTCCTGCGTCTCCCAGTTTTCCGGAAAACCCGTGCAAAAATTTGCATATTTTGAGCTAAAAAAATGTCGTTTTCACTTGGTCATTTTTTGAAAGAAAATATTTGATGACGTATAGTAGAGTGGTCAGGGGGTAGAGTTTGGAGGCGGTAGGTCGGGGTTCGAGGCCTTTGGGGGGTTTCTGGGGTAAAAAAATATGGAGAATCCGAAAAAATAAATAAAAAAATTTTTTGGATTCTGAAATCGGATTCTGAAGCCTTCTGAATCCAAAAATACGATTTTTTTGAAATAAGAAGTGTGAAACATGTTTCCTGGGTAAAAAAATTCGCTGATTACGATGAAATATGTGGCGTGGATTCAAAAAAATGTTAAGGATTCTGAATCCAGGATTCTGAATCCCAAAATATGATTTTTATGAAATACAAAGTTGAAAATATGAGTTTTGGGTAAAAAATTTTGCTGATCACGATGAAATATATGCCATGGGTTCAAAATTTTTTCTGACTCCAGAATCCCGGATTCTGAATCCGAAATTACGATTTTTTTGAAATACATAGTATGAAATATGTTTCCGGGGTAGAAAAATTCGCTGATCACGATGAAATATGTGGCATGGATTCAAAATTTTTTCAGACTCCAGAATCCAGGATTCTGAATCCGGTTTGTCAAAAATCATCTCCCAAATGATTGTAATACCTCATTTTGATCCCTGTATGATCCTCTATCAGATTTTTTTGATCTTAAGATTCTGAAGGCTTCTGAATCCGGATTCTGAATCCGTTTTATCATTTTTGATCCGCCAATGAGTGTAATACCTCATTTTGATCCCCGTATGATCCTCTTTATGATTTTTATGATTTTAGGATTCTGAAGGCTTCTGAATCCGGATTCTGAATCCGTTTTATCATTTTTGATCCGCCAATGAGTGTAATACCTCATTTTGATCCCCGTATGATCCTCTTTCTGATTCTTATGATCTTAAGATTCTGAAGGCTTCAGAATCCGGATTCTGAATCCGTTTTATCATTTTTGATCCTCCAATGAGTGTAATACCTCATTTTGATCCCCGTATGATCTTCTTTATGATTTTTATGATTTTAGAATTCTGAAGGCTTCTGAATCCGGATTCTGAATCCGTTTTATCATTTTTGATCCGCCAATGAGTGTAATACCTCATTTTGATCCCCGTATGATCCTCTATCAGATTTTTTTGATCTTGGGATTCTGAAGGCTTCTGAATCCGGATTCTGAATCCGTTTTATCATTTTTGATCCGCCATTGAGTGTAATACCTCATTTTGATCCCCGAATGATCCTCTTTATGATTTTTATGATCTTTTTTAGCCGGAGCAGTGCAAAGCGCCGAAGGCGCTTTGCACTGGCTATACTTAAAAATTTTTATCTTTAGATATACTTAAAAATTTTTATCTTAGTCCCTATGATGATATATATGATTTTTTTAATCAATATGATCCTAATTACCAATATATAAAATTTTACAGAGATTATGATAAAAAAAAAGTTATGAATTTTACCATATTCCCCACTATCTCTAGTTATATATACATAAAAAACTAACACACACCTCTTGGTGTGGCTCGATAAAAAAACTTAGAGATCTGAAAAGCTTATTTTGGGTGAGCGTTTGTTACAGGAATCGATTCCGTCTATCGAGAAATTTGTAGCGTGTCACAGGATTTCAGAAATCCCGTGCAAATATTTGAATATTTTTGATCCTTGAAAATGTCGTTTTCAATTGGTCCCTTTTTTCAACCCTTTGAAAGATAACTGTATAGTTGAGTGGTTAGGGGGTATGGTTATGAGGCGGGATGTCGGGGGTTCGGATCCTCCAAAAAGTTTTTGGGGTAAAAAAATATGGGGAATCTGAAAAAATAAATAAAAAAATTTTTTGGATTCTGAAAACGGATTCTGGAGCCTTCTGAATCCTCAAAATTTGATTTTTTTGAAATAGGGAATAAAAAATATAGTTTCGGGGTAAAAAAATGTGCTGATTATGATGAAATATGTGGGATAGATCCAAAAAATTATTAAGACTTCTGAATCTCGGATTCTGAATCCGAAAATACGATTTTTTTCATCAACAAATAGAAAATGTTGGATCTGGGGTAATCGGCTATGGGGAATCCGATAAAATATATTTTGGGGATTCAGAATTTTATCCGGCTTCAGAATCTCGGATTCTGAAGCCATTTTGTTATTTTTGATCTTTTTATAAGTGTTATACCTCATTTTGATCTGCTTTTGATCCCCTTTTTGATCCTTATGATCTTAGGATTCTGAAGGATTCTGAATCTCAGATTCTGAATCCTTATTTTAATTTTTGATCCTTTTATAAGTGTTATACCTCTTTTTGATCCTCTTTTGATCCCCTTTTTGATCCTTATGATCTGAGGATTCTGACGGATTCTGAATCTCGAAATCTGAATCCTTTTTAAGATTTTTGATCCTTTTATAAGTGTTATACCTCTTTTTGATCCTCTTTTGATCCCCTTTTTGATCCTTATGATCCCGATGCCGGTGCAAAGCGCCGCAGGCGCTTTGCACCGGCTTTACTAATATTTTCGATCCCCTAATGCATGTTATACCTCATTTTGATCCTCTTTTGATCCCCTTTTTGATCCTTATGATCTTAGGATTCTGACGGATTCTGAATCTCGGATTCTGAATCTTTTTTAAAATTTTTGATCCTTTTATAAGTGTTATACCTCATTTTGATCCGCTTTTGATCCCATTTTTGATCCTTATTATCTTATTGACCCTTAGGTAAAAAATTATGAAAATTATGATGAAACAAAAAATTATGAACCTCATATTATTTTTTGATCCACTAGTTATATATACAGAAAAAACTAATACCCAAGTCTCGGTATGGCTCGATAAAAAAACTTACGAATCTGAAAAGTTCCTATTTGGTGTGCGTTTGTGGTGGGAACACGATGCGTCTACTCTCATTTTTCCTGCGTCTCCCAGTTTTTTGGAAAACGCGTGAACAAATTTGCATGTTTTGGTGTTTGAAAATGTCGTTTTCACTTGGTCATTTTTTGAAAGAAAATATTTGATGACGTATAGTAGAGTGGTCAGGGGGTAGAGTTTGGAGGCGGTAGGTCGGGGTTCGAATCCTCTGGAAGGATTCTGGGGTAAAAAAATATGGGGAATCTGAAAAAATATATAAAAAAATTTTTTGGATTCTGAAATCGGATTCTGAAGCCTTCTGAATCCGAAAATACGTTTTTTTTGAAATAAATAGTATGAAATATGGGTAATAGGTAGTAAAATGTGCTGATTACGATGAAATATGTGGCATGGATTCAAAAAAATGTTAAGGATTCTGAATCCAGGATTCTGAATCCCAAAATATGATTTTTATGTAATACGAAGTTGAAAATATGAGTTTTGGGTAAAAAATTTTGCTGATCACGATGAAATATATGCCATGGATTCAAAATTTTTTCTGACTTCAGAATCCCGGATTCTGAATCCCAAAATACGATTTTTTCGATGAACGAATTGTACAAAATGGATTTTGGGTAAAAAAATTTGCTGATCACGATAAAATATATGCCATGGATTCAAAATTTTTTCTGACTTCAGAATCCAGGATTCTGAATCCGAAAATGTGATTTTTTGTCGAACAAAGTGTCAAAAATGGATTTTGTGTAAAATTATTTGCAGATCACAGTGAAATATGTGGTGTGGATTCAAAATTTTTTCTGACTTCATAATGCCGGATTCAGAATTCCAAAAATTTTTTTTTCGTGTGGGGACCATGCATATATTAATTTTTTGTGGAGAGGGACCATGCATATATGATTTTTCATAATAGGATTTATTTTTTATGACTTCGTTGTGAGTTACATATATAATTTTTTTGCAGCCGGAGCAAAGCGCCGAAGGCGCTTTGCTCCGGCTGCAAAAAAATTTCATGTTTTAATAATGAAACTATTCTACTAAAAATGATACTAATTTTATCAAAATCATTAATTCAATATGCAATTTACTGTGGAATCCGATTTCTGAATATTTCTGCATTTTTTTAGTGTGTTTCTGTTTTTCTGCAACATTTTGTGTAATGCTTAAACCTTTTTTTTCATTTTGATGATATTTGCACCTGAAATAAACTGTCTGTGGCAATTTTTGCTTTAAGCACATTCTCTTCAAGATTTTCTGTTTATGTTTTACTTTTGCTCAAATTTATGGGTATTGCTTTTTCCTTTTTTTAGATGATATCTGTTACTTGAGAAAGCTATCTTTGACAAATTTTTACAATTCTTTGCGGCCATCTTTCTCTTTCTCGCGTGGCTCTTTTTGCCTTTATAAAAATTTTTTGCGGGCATCTTTCCCCTTTCTGCATCTTTTTTTTTTGCCTTTCGAGAACACTCATTGGATTCCTTTTTTAAACTGTGTTATTTTTTTTGCTCAACATTTTTTGTAAGGTCATTTGATTTTATTTTTCGATTGGATGATCTGTGTTTCTTGGGAAATCTATCTCTTGCAACTTTTTGCAGTTCTCTGCGGCTATCGTTTCTTTTTTCGCCTCCCATATTTTTGGCATGTAGAAAATTCTTAAGGTTCTTTCTTTTAAAATGTGTTTCTTCTTTTGTGTAACATTGTTTTTTGCATTTATATATTTTTTTTAAAATTATGACAATTTTATTGGGGCTATTTTTTTTTTGTATCTCTTTTATAGACATATTTGTTCTAATTTTTTGAAATTTTTGTTTTATCTTTTATTTATGTAATAGCCTTTTTTATGTCTTATTTTTATTCCGAGTCATTTTTTATTATTAAATTTATTTTTTTTTCAAGGTTTTTATTTTTTTGAGAAATTTTTAGTTTTGTTTTATAGATTTAAATGTTTGTTGAGAAACTATTCAATTTTTAAAAAATTCTTACCTTTGTTTTTGAGCATTTTTACAGTTTTATAAATCTTTTTGATCTTTTTTGACCAACTAATCTTTTTTTTGAAACTTTTAAATTCTTTTGGGAATCTATTGTTTTTCAACTGATTTAACTTTTTTTTGAATGTTCATTTTTTTACAACCCACTAAACATTTTTGACTTTTTTAATATATTTTGTTTATTTTTGTGATTCTTCTTTGACTTTTACATTTGTTTTTCGTTTCACTACTTAATTTTTTTTAACGGTTTGATGCGTGAATCGTATTTTTTAATTTTTCGGTGATGTAAATTTTACCGCTTTTGCTGAAAGGTTAAATTGTTTTTAACTATTGGGTTACTGTACCACGTTTTTCAAATAAAGCAAATTCTTTTCTGCTATTTTTTACAGCAAATGTTATTCTGCTTTTTCTATTGAAAAATTTTTATTTTTTGCAACTATTTTTTATTCTAAGTTATTTTCTAATTTTTTTTCCAACGTTATTGGCTTCGAATTTTTGGCTTACTTAAATAATTTTTTTAGCTAAAGAGTTTAACATTTTTCAAGCTTTTTTGTAACAATATGCATAGAAAATGGAAAGCATCAGCATCAAGGGATGACGAAAATGAAGATCAAATTAATGAAGATTTTAATCAACTTAATTTAAATACAAACACGCCTTCTTCTTCAATCTCAAACAGCAATGTTGGAGATCATCATGTTGAACCTGAGACAGATCAAGGAACAAATGAGCAACCACAATTTTATGGATCCCCTGCATCAACATCAGATGATCCACGATATCAAGTTGTTGAACCGAAGAAACCAGTTAATTATTATTCCGGTTTCAATACACGTCCAACAACACCTGTATCTTTTCACATTGAAGCTTTTGAAAATCGTAGAAGAAATCCAGGTGAACATGATATTCACAATAAACTTATAAATTCAGTTGTAAGATTTGCAATAACATTTTTCATTTTTTAATATTAATTTTTTAGAATCAGCTTGATTTCTTTACCATCCGAAATAATATTGATGTGTTTATATTTCCAAGGAGTCAATGGAATAATATACCTCCTTCTGAAATTATGAATTTCAAAGCATCTCAAAAGCTTTTTAGCTCCCATCCACTCTTTGAATTTCCAAGAAGCCAACAAAATGTTCCACGTCCTTCTGAAATTGCGAATTTTAAAGCAACACAAAGGCTAGGTATATCCAGTACACGACAAGCCCTTGGTGAAAATGCAGATCAAACTGTTTCAATTGTTGACCAAAATGCTGAAAGTGATAATGATAGTGACCAAAAAAGTGATGGTGAAAAAGCCCCTAAACGGTAATTTTGTTTTTGTAATATTTCATCATTTTTACTTTAATTATATCTAGGAGAAGGAAAACGAAAAAATCACAAGCTACTAAAAGTCAATCAAAAAGGAAAGCTGATAAGATCAACTATCAATCTAAAAGTCAGGCAACTCCAAAACCTGTCAATGTCCCTTCTTTAACAAAATTCCAACAACTTACACAGCAGCAACAGATCACTAAGCTACCAAAAAGCAGACGACCTCCAACAACAGCTGAAAATCGTGCTGAAGCATTGAAGCCCAAACGCCCCAACACTGGATTTCAAGTGATTGCTGATGTCACAGAAACTCCTAAAACTGTCGAAGATGATGTTACTCAATCTTCACAAATTCATCAACCAACTCAACAACAATCAAATATCAATGCGAATGTTGATTCAAATGTTTCACTTTCAACTCAAATACATCAACCAACTCAACAGCCTGCACTGCAACAAAATGAAGATGAAGATGATGTAATTGTTATTGACGATATTGATTATCTTGGAGGTTCCGAATCAACTTCTGATGTTCCATCTTTCCAAAGAACAACATTGAAACATAATGATTTATACAATGCTCTTTCACTTGAACTTGACAGTTGGGCAAGCGACATGCATATTCAGGCATTCCATGCTGCATACATTCCACATCTCAGTGGAACTGTATTTCGAAGAATCGCATTTCTTGACCCTGTATGGCAACAATTTCCTCAAAGACCAATACCAAGCTTTTTAAGAATGTTCCCAAGAAATCCTGATTTGATTCAATGCCCATTGCATATTTATGGGGATCATTGGGGAATTTTATCTATCAATGTTGGACAAGATATTGCAACATGGTATGACCCATTAATGCAATCTTGGGATAGTCAAATGGAACGTGTTGAACTTGATTATTGTGAATCAATTCTCGTCGCTTTAAAAAGAGAAGGTATTATCAATGATGAAACGATTCTTCAAGTTGCTGATTATGAATCATTCAATCAACAAAGAGATGGGTGTAGTTGTGGATGGCATATTTGCATTATTAGTGAAGATATTGCAAGAGATGGTTATTCTACAAAATGGTCCCGTCTTCAAATTATCGAAGAACGAAAACGGATGTATCTCATTTTGCATCGCCTTCATAATGTTAATTCACCAACTGGAGCTGCACCTCAAACTATTCCAACATGGCCTGAACTACCACCTCGAGAATATGATGCTGATGTTCAACTTTCACTAACACCACAACTATCTACTCAAAATGATTTGATTCAGCAAGTTGCAGCAACAGCAATTGTTTCACAACAACAACCAAAACAACCTGTTCGACGCTCCACAAGAATTCAACAACAACATAAAGAAGAACGACCAGAAGTCACAGCATCAAAAATTAAATCACTTCAACACCGGGGTATTCCAATTGCAAGGAACAGCAGTGAAATATTTCCACAAGAACATTATCTTGGGCCTATGGATCACAGGTGTAAATATTGCAAAGCTTTTCTATTCCGTGATGAAACTTCTAACAATTGTTGCGCTCATGGAACAGTACCAGTTCCAAAACAACCCATTGAACCATTTGAATATACAGCACTTGCACGACATGCAGCATTTTGGAATAACATTCGTCAGCTGAATGCTCTTTTCCGTATGGTTTCTGTATCGGCAAATTCAACCATGACTGATGGATACTACAAACTTCAAGGTGAACTACGTTACGGTGTTGGTGATTTGGCCCCATTACCAGGACAACCCCATGAATTTGTTCAGATTTACACAATGGATGCAGATGCTGCAATTGCTGCAAGATTACAAGATGCCCAAAGATTTCAAATAAAAGCCAATGAAACAGATTTAAAGGAAATTATTGAACTTATTGAACATATGCTCAGGAATAACAATCCATTAGTAAAAGAATTTGCAACAATGAAGGATCAATTAAAAAGATACGAAGAAAAATGTGAAGAAACTGGAGAAACTCCAAGAAAGCTCTTTATTGTTTGGGAAGATCCTCAAAATGCCGGAAGCGGTGGTACACATCCTGGACGTCTTAATCTTCCTGCACAATCCGGCCAAGTTTTCAGCATTTATAAAACAGATGATGGAGAACCACCAAAAAAGGGACTTTATTTTGGAATTAAAGCAGGTGGAAGTAACAGCATTCGACAAGTTCCACCATGGGATGCACATATTGCCCCAACAACTTTTCCCTTAATTTATTTGTTTGGACAACATGGATGGCATCCACATATGCCAAAGATAAATCCCAAAAACCCTAATGTTGTTTCAACTCTTCAACAACAAATTCAGCGAGCAACTCAACAACAGCCATTATCTCCCCTTTCTTCGCAATGGCCTGATGAACCTCAATCACCAACAACTACAGCTACATCAACTCCTTCACAACAGCAACATACAAATCCACCACAACCGTTACATCAATCAAGAACTTCTGATGCTTCAACACAATTTTTACATCGCCCCTCAACTATTGGAACAGCACCACCAACATCAACATCGCCAACTGTTTCACAGACACAATCAGTTCAACAACAGCCTGCTTTATCTTCTCTTCACCTTCATGTACCAGCTGCACAACAACAACAAAATCATGTCGTTGCTGCTGCTGATAATTCACAAAATGCAGATTTATCTCTGTTACATATGCTTAATGCTGAACGTGCAGAAGAAGAAATTCGCTTATTTTTACTTCGTGTACAACGAATGCATCAAGGTGGAAATCCAATCAACTTAAACTCAGATATATATGACGACGATTTAGATTCTCTATATAATTTTATTTTACCATCAATAAATAGTCCAAAATTTGGTGTATATTTATCTGTTGGTGTTAAAGCTCCTGGACTTCATGATGGTATGTTGGTAAATTATATTCATGAACAAACAACCGACATATTTTTCCCAAATTGTTCCGGACACCATTTTCGAATGTATCGATATAATATTGCAACAAATGAATTGTATTTTATTGACCCAATTGATAATCAGAATCCACCATATACACCATATTTAAGAAACATTCAGACTTATTTATCACAAAAATTTAATGTTGCACAACCTGTTGTACACCCTCATGATCCATTTGTACCTGCTTTTGTTCAACAACAAGGTGATTCAGTTAATTGTGGTTATTTTATATTGGCATTGATTGAATACTTTTCAAAAGGATTTAATCCTACACAACAACATTATAATTTCAATATTTATCAATATAAACAACAGTGCATTCAATTATTCGATTATATCATTAACAACAGAGTTGTTACTTTAGATGCTTTGAAACAAATTGCACCTTTAGTTGTTGCTCCACCTCCTACATTAGCACCACAAAATCTTGATCCTACAACTCCACCTCCTTTTCCAACAACCAATGTACAAACGCAACAACGCATTTCAACTACTCAAATAACTTCTTCTTCACAACTTCAACAACCATCTCAACAACCACCTTTATCACCGCTGTCTTCACAATGGCCTGCGGATGATGGTGCTACTGTTGAAACTGAAAAAGAAGATGATGATGAAAATTTTGGACAAATTGATGAAGATAAAGTTTTGTCATGCTCCAGTGATGAAGAACATGAAGAGGTAAAACGTCCATATGTTTCTCAAGCTCAATTTTATCGTGCTATATATTGCTATGATCATACAACACGTGAAAAAAAAGAAGTTAACTTATTCAATGGAAGTAAAAAACTTTTCCAAGAAGCTATTACTCATGCATTGAGCTCTATTGAACAGCAAAGGCTCGAACACCTTGAAAAAATTGCTGATGAAAATTCTCTAAGATATGAATCTTCAAAAGTACTTCGTGATCATCTCGAAAGACAAATGGGGAAAGATCCTGCTTTTCGAGGAAAAAAGCTTGGAAAAGTCAAATTGATGACTCCAAGATTTCGTGGTGGAGCAAGATACATGCATAAAAAATTTAGAAATGGTGTTGCAATCACTTCTAAATGTGGCAGAGATGATCTATTTATAACTTTCACCGGTAATCCAGGTTGGAGAGAAATTGTTGAAAACTTACGAGCAGGTGAAACATGGATTGATCGTCCTGATTTAGTTTGTCGAGTATTTGCTTTAAAAGCAGCAGAATTCTTAAAAGATATTATTGGAAAAAATCGTGGTGTTCTTGGAAAAGTTAAAGCATTCAAACTTGCTTTGGAACATCAAAAACGTGGTATGCCTCATCTTCATATTCTTCTTACAATGACAAAGAAATTTAAATTACTAACACCTGCAGAAGTTGATGATATTTTGCGTTCAGAAATTCCAGAATATCCAGCACATAATGATCCACATTATCATGCTAAATTACGATATTTTCATAATACTCTTGGGTACATGGTTCATGACCCGAGCAGATGTCCTGCAATATGTGGAATGGATCACACTGGAAAATTATGCAGAAAAGGTTTTCCTAAACGTTGGTGTGCAGGTACTTGCATCAGAGGTGATGGTTATGCTCAAACTCGACGTCGAGATGATGGAAGAACAGTTACCATCAAACGAAGTAATGGTCGACGAGTTGATATTACAAATCAATACATTGTTACACATAACCGTTACCTCATTCTCAAATACAATTGTCACATCAATATCGAACATTGTGGAGGAAGTGGTGCACTGAAATATCTTCACAAATATCTTCACAAAGGATTTGACAAAGCATTCATTTCTGTTCGTGAAAAACTTAAGGCTGGACAAAAGCATCAAGGAAATGCTAGATCTGCTGCAGCTCCTTCATCAACTGATCCGAATACAGTTGACTTTAATGAATTCCATCAATTTCGACTTCTTCGTGTCCTTGGAGCATGTGAAGCTGCTGCAAAATTGCTCAAATTGCCTCTTACAAAGCAATCGCATATTGTAACAGAGCTTCCCGTTCATCTACTTGATGAACATAATATTGTTTTCGATGAAAAGGATGAACCAGAAAAAATTTTGGCAAAAACTCAAAATGATGGAACTCAAGCAAATAAACCTGCTGTTTCAATGCTTACTGCTTTTTTCAAATTGGTGCAATCTGAATTAAGCAATCCTAAAATTGACAAAGATGATCAAACAAGAGCTCCTAATTTATATTACCATCAAGTTGTTGACAAATATTTTTATCATAGCAAAAGAAAACAATGGCTTCGTCGTAAAAAGAACATGAACACAATTGGTCGCCTCCAAAGCATTGCACCATCCAATGTCGAACGATTCTGTCTTCGTGAACTTTTAAAAAATATCAAAGGTCCAACATGTTACAACGATTTAAAATTAAAACCTGGAAAAACAAATGAATGGTATTCAACATTCCGTGAAGCTGCTGTTGCATATGGATTATACATTGGTGATGAAATATGTTACAATATTTTGTCTGAGGTTGCAGATTATGCATCAGCTAGAGAATGTCGTCAAACTTTTGCCATGTTGCTCATTCATCACCAACCTGATAATGCTCAAAAACTTTGGGATGACTTTCAAAATATTTTTCTTGATCGTGGACTTCTTCCAATTGATGAAAAAATTCGACGTGCACGTGCTCATGTTGCATCTATTTTATTTTATCATAACAAATCTTTCAAAGATTTTAACATGGAAGATGTAACACATGATGATTTAATGGATGCAATCAACGACACCTTCAGTAATATTGTTCCTGATGGTGATGCTCGATATGATATAATGAATCCTCTTCAAAAAAACTTTGTTAGAGCTGTACTTGCATCTTTCAATAATTTATCAAATAAATCAAGAGATAGATTATTCTTTTTACAAGCACCAGGTGGAACAGGCAAAACTTTCACATTCAATACCATTGCAAGAATTTTACGACAACGTGGACTCAAAGTTATCACTGTAGCTTCAACAGGAATTGCAGCAATTTTACTAGATGGCGGACAAACTGCACATAGTGCATTCAGAATTCCATTAGATACTGCTGAAAATCCAAACATTTCTGCACAATCAGAACTTGCAAAAATTATTCGAGAAGCAAATTGCATCATTTGGGATGAAGCCCCAATGCAACACAAGTCTGTTCTCGAAAGAGTAAATTACATCATTCGTGAACTTGCTGGCATTGAGAACCATCAATCCCTCTTCGGCAACAAGACAATGATACTTGGTGGTGATTTCAAACAACTTCTTCCTGTTATGAAGAAACAACAACCTCGAGCAGCATATGAAGCTTCTATTTTATGCTCAGATCTCTTTAGAGATAACTTCAAAATCTACACTCTGACCTTAAATCAACGAGCAGTACTTGATCCTACATATGCAGCTTGGTTAAATGATGTTTCAAATGGTTTATGGACAACAACTTTTGGTCCAAACATGCTTCAACTTCCAACAGATATTGTCGAATACAACCGAGATGCTGTTATCAATTTTGTTTATCCACAAACAATTTTTGATGTTGATTTAACCGATGATGAAACAATGGAAGCTTATATTAATCAAGTTAAAGATCTTGCTTTACTTGCTCCTATTAATGTTAATGTTGATGAATTAAATGATACAATCAATAGCAGATTACTTGGAGAAGCTCAAACTTATGTTGCTATCAACACCATGCCAACAGATGCATATATTGGAGATTTTGAATTTGGCAATGATTACAATTCTGATGAATTGAACCTTTTTGAAGATCCATCAATTCCACCACATGCTTTATCATTGAAAATTGGTAGTGTTGTAATGTTATCAAGAAATATTTCAACACATTTGGGACTTTGTAATGGTACAAGAATGGTGGTAAAAAAGTTATATGAAAGCCATATCAAATGTCAAATTACAACAGGTGATCATGCTGGAGAAATTCATTCAATTTTCCCAATTTCAAATATGTACAGCAATATCGATGCAGAAGTAGAGTTTCCTTCATTCTCCAGATTTCAACTACCGATTCGTCCTGCTTTTGCTATTACCATCAACAAAAGTCAAGGTCAAACAGTTGGAAGAGTTGGATTGATGTTGGATTCTCAATGCTTTGCACATGGTCAGCTGTATGTTGCTCTTTCACGTGTTCGAAGTCGTGAAGATATTAAAGTTTATGTTGGTCCTCAATTTATTGGTACACATAATGGTGCTCGAATTGCACATGCAACAAATATTGTATTTCCTGAAGTTTTAAGAACAATTCAAGTTCTTACTGTTGATGTGCAAAGTTTGTTTAAAATTTTTTCAACTAATCTAACAATAAATTTTCAGCTCTACCACCACCTCCACAACAACAACAACAACCATACTCGCCATTATCATCTCAATGGCCAGTAGATCCAAATGGTTTGTTTTACATTTTTGTATCTACATTAACTATATTTTTTTAGCTTCTCAACTTCAACACCAACAGCAACCATATTCTCCTCTATCATCTCAATGGCCTTCGAGTCAACAACAGCCTGCAATTGTCACTCAATCGACACAACAACCAACACAAGGATCATCTGTTCTTCCAAGAATTCGTCTATTACCACAATCACAGCAATCACAATCATCATCAACTCTTGCTGCTTCTCAACATTCACCACCAAATAGTTTGTTTCACATTTGTCTTACTAATTAAACATTATTTTTTCAGCTCCTCCACCATTGAGTTGGCGATCTTTTCCATCACCTTCAAATTTTATGTATGAATCACCTCTTTCATCACAAAGAATTTGGAATTGGTCTTCACAATCCGCTGCTGCTGCATCATCTGTCTCAACTTCTCAACATATACCACCATATGGTTGGTGTAAACATTTTAAAACTTCTTTAACTTAATTTTTTCAGCTCCTTCTCCAGCATCATTCCTTTCACCATCTCCAGCACCATCTCTTCAAGCTGCTCAACATTTAACTCCAATTAGTTATGTTTAAACTTTTTTAAACTTCTCTAACTTAATTTTTTCAGCTCCTTCTCCAGCATCATTCCTTTCACCATCTCCAGCACCATCTCTTCAAGCTGCTCAAAATTTAGCTCCAATTAGTTGTGTTTAAACTTTTTTAAACTTCTCTAACTTAATTTTTTCAGCTCCTTCTCCAGCATCATTCCTTTCACCATCTCCAGCACCATCTCTTCAAGCTGCTCAACATTTAACTCCAATTAGTTGTGTTTAAACTTTTTTAAACTTCTCTAACTTTATTTTTTCAGCTCCTTCTCCAGCATCATTCCTGTCTCCATCTCCAGTTCCAGTTCTTTCACCGACAAATGTTTCTAATGTTTCATCTTTAAATTTTAATGATTTAGATTTATCATCACGTCAATCACCACAAAGTCCTTGGCGTTGGCCTTCATCACCTGAACATTCAGCAAGCCCATCAACAACAGAAGAAGAAGAAGATGTGTAAATAATATTGTTTTGTTCCCGGTCATGTATATATTGTTTTTTTGTAACTATATTGTACAGTTGTAAATATTTTTGTTCAAGTCATTGTTTTTATCATAGTCATGTACATATGTAATTTTTTTGTTTTTTGTACAGTTTTTTTCTGTTGTAAATACTATTGTTTTGATACCGGTGATGTACATATGTAAATTTTTTGTGTTTGTATCATAAATTGTAACTTATATTTGTCACTTTATAGTTATTATTAACCTCTTAGTCTATAATATTATCCAATTTAATAGAATCGATGTACCTCAGGGTTTCTCAGGCATTCTCAGGCCTTAGTGTTTCTTAGGCCTTAGGTTTAGGCTTATGCTTTTGAATCACTAATTTTGCTTCTTATAATTTCATAATTATGAAAACTTCAGAATCCGGATTCTGAATCCGCTTTTGCAAAAATAATGTCCTAATAAGTGTTATATATCATTTTAAATCATCTTTAATCCTCTATATGATCCCGATGATCCTAATGACCAAAAGGTAAAATTTTATGGAGATTCTGATGAAAAAAAAAGTTATTATTATCACGTTTACAGTTATTATCCCTAGTTATATATACATAAAAAACTAATACACACCTCTTGGTATGGCTCGATAAAAAAACTTACGGATCTGAAAATCTTCTATTGGGTGTGCTTTTTTGGTGGGAATCCATTCCGTCTATTGAGAAATTTGTAACGTCTCATCAGGATTCAGGATTCATCCCCAAAAATTTGAATATTTTGAGCTAAAAAAATGTCGTTTTCACTTGGTCATTTTTTGAACGAAAATAGTTGATGACGTATAGTAGAGTGGTCAGGGGGTAGAGTTTGGAGGCGGTAGGTCGGGGGTTCGAATCCTTTGGAAGGATTCTGGGGTAAAAAAATATGGGGAATCTGAAAAAATAAATAAAAAAATTTTTTGAATTCTGAAATCGGATTCTGAAGCCTTCTGAATCCAAAAATACGATTTTTTTGAAATAAGAAGTGTGAAACATGTTTCCTGGGTAAAAAAATTCGCTGATTACGATGAAATATGTGGCATGGATTCAAAAAAATGTTAAGGATTCTGAATCCAGGATTCTGAATCCCAAAATATGATTTTTATGAAATACAAAGTTGAAAATATGAGTTTTGGGTAAAACATTTTGCTGATCACGATGAAATATATGCCATGCATTCAAAATTTTTTCTGAATTCAGAATCCCGGATTCTGAATCCGAAAATACGATTTTTTTGAAATACATAGTATGAAATATGTTTCCGGGGTAGAAAAATTCGCTGATCACGATGAAATATGTGGCATGGATTCAAAATTTTTTCAGACTCCAGAATCCGGGATTCTGAATCCGAAAATACGATTTTTTCGATGAACGAATTGTACAAAATGGATTTTGGGTAAAAAAATTCGCTGATCACGATAAAATATATGCCATGGATTCAAAATTTTTTCTGACTTCAGAATCCCGGATTCTGAATCCGGTTTATCAAAAATCATCACCCAAATGATTGTAATACCTCATTTTGATCCCCGTATGATCCTCTATCAGATTTTTTTGATCTTGGGATTCTGAAGGCTTCTGAATCCGGATTCTGAATCCGTTTTATCATTTTTGATCCGCCAATGAGTGTTATACCTTATTTTGTTCCTCTTTTGATCCTCTTTCTGATTTTTATGATATTAAGATTCTGAAGGCTTCTGAATCCGGATTCTGAATCCGTTTTATCATTTTTGATCCTATAATAAGTGTTATACCTCATTTTGATCCCCTTATGATCCTCTATCAGCTTTTTGTGATCTTAGGATTCTGAAGGCTTCTGAATCCGGATTCTGAATCCGTTTTATCATTTTTGATCCCCTAAAAAGTGTAATACTTCATTTTGATCCTCTTATGATCCTCTATCGGATTTTTTTGATCTTGGGATTCTGAAGGCTTCTGAATCCGCATTCTGAATCCGTTTTATCATTTTTGATCCCCTAAAAAGTGTAATACCTCATTTTGATCCTCTTATGATCCTCTTTATGATTTTTATGATCTTTTTTAGCCGGAGCAAAGCGCCGAAGGCGCTTTGCACCGGCTATACTTAAAACTTTTTATCTTCATGATCTTTAGATGGTCCCTATGATGATATATATGATTTTTTTGATCAGGATGATCCTAATTACCAATATATAAAATTTTACAGAGATTATGATAAAAAAAAAAGTTATGAATTTTACCATATTCTCCACTATCCCTAGTTATATATACATAAAAAACTAATACCCACCTCTCGGTGTGACTCGATAAAAAAAGTTATAAATCTGAAAAGCTTATTTTAGGTGTGCGTTTTTGGTGGGAATCGATTCCGTCTATTGTGAAATTTGTAGCGTCTCCCAGTTTTCTGGAAAACGTGGGAACAAATTTACATATTTTGAGCTTAAAAAATGTCGTTTTCACTTGGTCATTTTTTGAAAGAAAATATTTGATGACGTATAGTAGAGTGGTCAGGGGGTAGAGTTTGGAGGCGGTAGGTCGGGGGTTCAAGGCCTTTGGGGGGTTTCTGGGGTAAAAAAATATGGAGAATCCAAAAAAATAAATAAAAAAATTTTTTGGATTCTGAAATCGGATTCTGAAGCCTTCTGAATCCAAAAATACGATTTTTTTGAAATAAGAAGTGTGAAACATGTTTTCTGGGTAGAAAAATTCGCTGATCACGATGAAATATGTGGCATGGATTCAAAAAAATGTTAAGGATTCTGAATCCAGGATTCTGAATCCCAAAATACGATTTTTTTGAAGTATATAGTATGAAATATGTTTCCGGGGTAGAAAAATTCGCTGATCACGATGAAATATATGCCATGGATTCAAAATTTTTTCTGACTTCAGAATCCCGGATTCTGAATCTGAAAATACGATTTTTTTGAAATATATAGTATGAAATATGTTTCCGGGGTAAAAAAATATGGAGAATCCAAAAAAATAAATAAAAAAATTTTTTGGATTCTGAAATCGGATTCTGAAGCCTTCTGAATCCTCAAAATATGATTTTTTTGATCTATTAAGTATGAAATATAGGTAATGGGTAGAAAAATGTGCTGATTACAATGAAATATGTGGCATGGATTCAAAAAAATTTTAAGGATTCTGAATCCAGGATTCTGAATCCCAAAATATGATTTTTATGTAATACAAAGTTGAAAATATGAGTTTTGGGTAAAAAAATTTGCTGATCACAATGAAATATATGCCATGGATTCAAAATTTTTTCTGACTTCAGAATCCCGGATTCTGAATCCGAAAATACGATTTTTTCGATGAACGAATTCTACAAAATGGATTTTGGGTAAAAAAATTTGCTGATCAACATGAAATATATGCCATGGATTCAAAATTTTTTCTGACTTCAGAATCCAGGATTCTGAATCCGAAAATGTGATTTTTTGTCGAACAAAGTGTCAAAAATGGATTTTGTGTAAAATAATTTGCAGATCACAGTGAAATATGTGGTGTGGATTCAAAATTTTTTCTGACTTCATAATGCCGGATTCAGAATTCCAAAAATTTTTTTTTCGTGTGGGGACCATGCATATATTAATTTTTTGTGGAGAGGGACCATGCATATATGATTTTTCATAATAGAATCCCTAATAAGTATAATACCTCATTTTGATCCTCTTATGATCCTCTTTATGATTTTTATGATTTTAGGATTCTGAAGGCTTCTGAATCCGGTTTCTGAATCCGTTTTTTCATTTTTGATCCGCCAATGAGTGTTATACCTTATTTTGATCCACTTTTGATCCTCTTTTTGATCCTAATGATCTAAAGATTCTGACGAATTCTGAATCTCGGATTCTGAATCCGTTTTATCATTTTTGATCAGCCAATGAGTGTTATACCTTATTTTGATCCTCTTTTGATCCTTTATATGATCCTCATGATATCGATGATCATCTAAAGCTGAAGCGTACTTCAGAATCCGGATTCTGAATCTGCTTTTGCAAAAATGATCTCCTAATAAGTGTTATATATCATTTTGAACCACCTTTGATCCTCTATATGATCCCGATGAACCTAATCAGCAATAGGATTCTGATGAAAAAAAAAGTTATTATTATCACGTTTACAGTTATTATCCCTAGTTATATATACAGAAAAAACTAATACACACCTCTCGGTGTGGCTCGGTAAAAAAAGTTATGGATCTGAAAAGTTCCTATTTGGTGTGCGTTTGTGGTGGGAACACGATGCGTCTACTCTCATTTTTCCTGCGTCTCCCAGTTTTTTGGAAAACGCGTGAACAAATTTGCATATTTTGAGTTAAAAAAATGTCGTTTTCACTTGGTCATTTTTTGAAAGAAAATATTTGATGACGTATAGTAGAGTGGTCAGGGGGTAGAGTTTGGAGGCGGTAGGTCGGGGGTTCAAATCCTCTGGAAGGATTCTGGGGTAAAAAAATATGGGGAATCTGAAAAAATGAAAAAAAAAATTTTTTGGATTCTGAAATCGGATTCTGAAGCCTTCTGAATCCAAAAATACGATTTTTTTGAAATAAGAAGTGTGAAATATGTTTCCTGGGTAGAAAAATTCGCTGATCACGATGAAATATATGCCATGGATTCAAAATTTTTTCTGACTTCAGAATCCCGGATTCTGAATCCGAAAATACGATTTTTTTGAAATACATAGTATGAAATATGTTTCCGGGGTAGAAAAATTCGCTGATCACGATGAAATATGTGGCATGGATTCAAAATTTTTTCAGACTCCAGAATCCGGGATTCTGAATCCGTTTTATCATTTTTGATCCCCTAATAAGTGTAATACCTCATTTTGATCCCCGTATAATCCTCTATCAGATTTTTATGATCTTAGGATTCTGAAGGCTTCTGAATCCGGATTCTGGATCCGTTTTATCATTTTTGATCCGCCAATGAGTGTAATACCTCATTTTGATCCCCGTATGATCCTCTTTCTGATTCTTATGATCTTAAGATTCTGAAGGCTTCAGAATCCAGATTCTGAATCCGTTTTATCATTTTTGATCCAATAATATGTGTAATACCTCATTTTGATCCTCTTATGATCCTCTTTCTGATTCTTATGATCTTAAGATTCTGAAGGCTTCAGAATCCGGATTCTGAATCCGTTTTATCATTTTTGATCCGCCAATGAGTGTAATACCTCATTTTGATCCCCGTATGATCCTCTTTCTGATTTTTATGATTTTAGAATTCTGAAGGCTTCTGAATCCGGATTTTGAATCCGTTTTATCATTTTTGATCCGCCAATGAGTGTAATACCTCATTTTGATATCCGTATGATCTTCTTTATGATTTTTATGATTTTAGAATTCTGAAGGCTTCTGAATCCGGATTTTGAATCCGTTTTATCATTTTTGATCCGCCAATGAGTGTAATACCTCATTTTGATCCCCGTATGATCTTCTTTATGATTTTTATGATTTTAGAATTCTGAAGGCTTCTGAATCCGGATTTTGAATCCGTTTTATCATTTTTGATCCGCCAATGAGTGTAATACCTCATTTTGATCCCCGTATGATCCTCTTTCTGATTCTTATGATCTTAAGATTCTGAAGGCTTCAGAATCCGGATTCTGAATCCGTTTTATCATTTTTGATCCTCCAATGAGTGTAATACCTCATTTTGATCCCCGTATGATCTTCTTTATGATTTTTATGATTTTAGAATTCTGAAGGCTTCTGAATCCGGATTCTGAATCCGTTTTATCATTTTTGATCCGCCAATGAGTGTTATACCTTATTTTGTTCCTCTTTTGATCCTCTTTCTGATTTTTATGATATTAAGATTCTGAAGGCTTCTGAATCCAGATTCTGAATCCGTTTTATCATTTTTGATCCTATAATAAGTGTTGTACCTCATTTTGATCCTCTTATGATCCTCTATCAGCTTTTTGTGATCTTAGGATTCTGAAGGCTTCAGAATCCGGATTCTGAATCCGTTTTATCATTTTTGATCCGCCAAGGGGTGTTATACCTCATTTTGATCCCCGTATGATCCTCTTTATGATTTTTATAATCTTAAGATTCTGAAGGCTTCAGAATCCGGATTCTGGATCTTTTTTATCATTTTTGATCCGCCAAGGGGTGTTATACCTCATTTTGATCCCCGTATGATCCTCTTTATGATTTTTATAATCTTAAGATTCTGAAGGCTTCAGAATCCGGATTCTGAATCCGTTTTATCATTTTTGATCCGCCAATGAGTGTAATACCTCATTTTGATCCCCGTATGATCCTCTTTATGATTTTTATAATCTTAAGATTCTGAAGGCTTCAGAATCCGGATTCTGAATCCGTTTTTTCATTTTTGATCCGCCAATGAGTGTAATACCTCATTTTGATCCCCGTATGATCCTCTTTCTGATTCTTATGATCTTAAGATTCTGAAGGCTTCAGAATCCGGATTCTGAATCCGTTTTATCATTTTTGATCCGCCAATGAGTGTAATACCTCATTTTGATCCCCGTATGATCCTCTTTCTGATTCTTATGATCTTAAGATTCTGAAGGCTTCAGAATCCAGATTCTGAATCCGTTTTATCATTTTTGATCCAATAATATGTGTAATACCTCATTTTGATCCTCTTATGATCCTCTTTCTGATTCTTATGATCTTAAGATTCTGAAGGCTTCAGAATCCGGATTCTGAATCCGTTTTATCATTTTTGATCCGCCAATGAGTGTAATACCTCATTTTGATCCCCGTATGATCCTCTTTCTGATTCTTATGATCTTAAGATTCTGAAGGCTTCTGAATCCAGATTCTGAATCTTTTTTATCATTTTTGATCCGCCAATGAGTGTAATACCTCATTTTGATCCTCTTTTGATCCTCTTTATGATTTTTATGATTTTAGGATTCTGAATGCTTCAGAATCCGGATTCTGAATCCGTTTTATCATTTTTGATCTAATAATAAGTGTAATACCTCATTTTGATCCTCTTTTGATCCTCTTTATGATTTTTATGATTTCAGGATTCTGAAGGCTTCTGAATCCGGATTCTAAATCCGTTTTTTCATTTTTGATCCGCCAATGAGTGTAATACCTCATTTTGATCCCCGTATGATCCTCTTTATGATTTTTATGATCTTTTTTAGCCGGAGCAAAGCGCCGAAGGCGCTTTGCACCGGCTATACTTAAAAATTTTTATCTTCATGATCTTTAGATGGTCCTTATGATGATATATATCATTTTTTTTAACAATATGATCCTAATGACCCATATATAAAATTTTACAGAGATTATGATAAAAAAAAAAGTTATGAATTTTACCATATTCCCCACTATCTCTAGTCCGGTATATAGAAAAAACTAACACACAAGTCTTGGTGTGGCTCGATAAAAAAAGTTATGGATATGAAAAGTTCCTATGACCTGAGCGTTTGTTACAGGAATCGATTCCGTCTATCGAGAAATTTGTAGCGTGTCACAGGATTTCAGAAATCCCGTGCAAATATTTGAATATTTTTGATCCTTGAAAATGTCGTTTTCAATTGGTCCCTTTTTTCAACCCTTTGAAAGATAACTGTATAGTAGAGTGGTTAAGGGATAGGGCTTGGAGGCGGCATGTCGGGGGTTCGGATCCCAAATAAAGTTTTTGGGGTAAAAAAATATGGGGAATCTGAAAAAATTAGTAAAAAAATTTTTTGCATTCTGAAATCTTCGGATTCTGGCTCCAGAATCCTCAAAATGTGATTTTTTTGAAATAGGGAATAAAAAATATGGTTTCCGGGTAAAAAAATTCGCTGATCACGAGGAAATATATGCCGTGGATTCAGAAAATTATTAAGGCTTCAGAATTCTCGGATTCTGAATCCTGAAATACAATTTTTTTGATCAACGAATAAAAAATGTTGGATCTGGGGTAATCGGCTATGGGGAATCCGATGAAATAATTTTTGAGGATTCAGAATTTTATCCGGCTTCAGAATCTTGGATTCTGAAGCCGTTTTGTTATTTTTGATCGTTTTATTAGTGTAATACCTCTTTTTGATCTTTGTTTGATCCCCGTTTTGATCCTTATGATCTTAAGATTCTGACGGATTCTGAATCTCGCATTCTGAATCCTTTTTATAATTTTTGATCCTTTTATAAGTGTTATACCTCATTTTGATCCTTTTTTGATCCTCTTTTTGATCCTTATGATCCCGATGATCATCAGCAGCCGGTGCAAAGCGCCGCAGGCGCTTTGCACCGGCTGTACTAATATTTTTGATTGCCTAATGAGTGTTATACCTCTTTTTGATCCTCTTTTGATCCCCTTTTTGATCCTTATGATCTTAGGATTCTGACGGATTCTGAATCTCGGATTCTGAATCTTTTTTCAAATTTTTGATCCTTTTGTAAGTGTTATACCTCATTTTGATCCTCTTTTGATCCCATTTTTGATCCTTATGATCTTATTGACCCTTAGGTAAAAAATTATGATGAAACAAAAAATTATGAACCTCATATTATTTTTTGATCCACTAGTTATTATATATACAGAAAAAACTAATACCCACCTCTCGGTGTGACTCGATAAAAAAAGTTATAAATCTGAAAAGCTTATTTTAGGTGTGCGTTTGTGGTGGGAATCGATTCCGTCTATTGTGAAATTTGTAGCGTCTCCCAGTTTTCTGGAAAACGTGGGAACAAATTTACATATTTTGAGCTTAAAAAATGTCGTTTTCACTTGGTCATTTTTTGAAAGAAAATATTTGATGACGTATAGTAGAGTGGTCAGGGGGTAGAGTTTGAAGGCGGTAGGTCGGGGGTTCAAGGCCTTTGGGGGGTTTCTGGGGTAAAAAAATATGGAGAATCCAAAAAAATAAATAAAAAAATTTTTTGGATTCTGAAATCGGATTCTGAAGCCTTCTGAATCCAAAAATACGATTTTTTTGAAATAAGAAGTGTGAAACATGTTTTCTGGGTAGAAAAATTCGCTGATCACGATGAAATATGTGGCATGGATTCAAAAAAATGTTAAGGATTCTGAATCCAGGATTCTGAATCCCAAAATATGATTTTTATGAAATACAAAGTTGAAAATATGAGTTTTGGGTAAAAAATTTTGCTGATCACGATGAAATATGTGCCATGGGTTCAAAATTTTTTCTGACTCCAGAATCCCGGATTCTGAATCCGAAAATACGATTTTTTCAATGAACGAATTTTACAAAATGCATTTTGGGTAAAAAATTTTGCTGATCACGGTGAAATATATGCCATGGATTCAAAATTTTTTCTGACTTCAGAATCCCGGATTCTGAATCCGGTTTATCAAAAATCATCTCCCAAATGAGTGTAATACCTCATTTTGATCCCTGTATGATCCTCTATCAGATTTTTTTGATCTTAAGATTCTGAAGGCTTCTGAATCCGGATTCTGAATCCGTTTTTTCATTTTTGATCCGCCAATGAGTGTAATACCTCATTTTGATCCCCGTATGATCCTCTTTCTGATTCTTATGATCTTAAGATTCTGAAGGCTTCTGAATCCGGATTCTGAATCCGTTTTATCATTTTTGATCCGCTAATGAGTGTAATACCTCATTTTGATCCCCGTATGATCCTCTTTCTGATTCCTATGATTTTAGGATTCTGATGGCTTCTGAATCCGGATTCTGAATCCGGTTTATCAAAAATCATCTCCCAAATGAGTGTAATACCTCATTTTGATCCCTGTATGATCCTCTTTCTCATTCTTATGATCTTAAGATTCTGAAGGCTTCAGAATCCGGATTCAGAATCCGTATTATCATTTTTTATCCGCCAATGAGTGTAATACCTCATTTTGATCCTCTAATGATCCTCTTTATGATTTTTATGATTTAAGGATTCTGAAGGCTTCTGAATCCGGATTCTGAATCCCAAAATATGATTTTTATGTAATAATAAATTGAAAATATGAGTTTTGGGTAAAAAATTTTGCTGATCACGATGAAATATATGCCATGGATTCAAAATTTTTTCTGACTTCAGAATCCCGGATTCTGAATCCCAAAATACGATTTTTTTGAAATACGAAGTTGAAAATATGCGTTTTGGGTAAAAAAATTCGCTGATCACGATAAAATATGTGACGAGGATTCAAAGTTTTTTCTGACTTCAGAATCCCGGATTCTGAATCCGAAAATACGATTTTTTCGATGAACGAATTATACAAAATGGATTTTGGGTAAAAAAATTCGCTGATCATGGTAAAATATATGACGAGGATTCAAAATTTTTTCTGACTTCAGAATCCCGGATTCTGAATCCGGTTTATCAAAAATCATCTCCCAAATGAGTGTAATACCTCATTTTGATCCCCGTATGATCCTCTATCAGATTTTTTTGATCTAGGGATTCTGTAGGCTTCTGAATCCGGATTCTGAATCCGTTTTATCATTTTTGATCCGCCAATGATTGTAATACCTCATTTTGATCCCCGTATGATCCTTTTTCTGATTCTTATGATATTAAGATTCTGAAGGCTTCTGAATCCGGATTCTGAATCCGTTTTATCATTTTTGATCATATAATAAGTGTAATACCTCATTTTGATCCTCTTATGATCCTCTTTCTGATTCTTATGATCTTAAGATTCTGAAGGCTTCAGAATCCGGATTCTGAATCCGTTTTATCAGTTTTGATCCGCAAATGATTGTAATACCTCATTTTGATCCCCGTATGATCCTCTATCTGATTCTTATGATCTTAAGATTCTGAAGGCTTCTGAATCCAGATTCTGAATCTTTTTTATCATTTTTGATCCGCCAATGAGTGTAATACCTCATTTTGATCCTCTTATGATCCTCTTTATGATTTTTATGATTTTAGGATTCTGAAGGCTTCTGAATCCGGATTCTGAATCCGTTTTTTCATTTTTGATCGTATAATAAGTGTTATACCTCTTTTTGATCCTCTTTATGATTTTTTTAATCTTTTTTAGCCGGAGCAAAGCGCCGAAGGCGCTTTGCTCCGGTTTAACTAATTTCTTGATCTGCTTGATCTTTAAATGGTCCCTATGATGATATATATGATTTTTTTAATCAATATGATCCTAATTACCAATATATAAAATTTTACAGAGATTATGATAAAAAAAAAAGTTATGAATTTTACCATATTCCCCACTATCTCTAGTTCCATATATAGAAAAAACTAACACGCGTTCTTCGGTGTGACTCGGCAAAAAAAGTTATGGATATGAAAAGTTCCTATTCGGTGAGCGTTTGTGGTGGGAACACGATGCGTCTACTAAAAAATTTGTAGCTAATCTGGGGGCTTCAGAATCCTGTGGAACAAATTTGAATATTTTTGTTTTTAAAAATGTCGTTTTCAATTGGTCCGTTTTTTCAACCCTTTGAAAGATAACTGTATAGTAGAGTGGTTAATGGGTTGGGTTATGAGGCGGGATGTCTGGGGTTCGGGTCCCAAATAAAGTTTTTGGGGTAAAAAAATATGGGGAATCTGAAAAAATAAGTAAAAAAATTTTTTGCATTCTGGAATCTTCGGATTCTGGCTCCAGAATCCTCAAAATATGATTTTTATAAAATAGGGATAAAAAAATATAGTTTCCGGGTAAAAAAATTTGCTGATCACGATGAAATATATGCCGTGGATTCAGAAAATTATTAAGGCTTCAGAATTCTCGGATTCTGAATCCTGAAATACGATTTTTTTTATCAACAAATAAAAAATGTTGGTTCTGGGGTAATCGGCTATGGGGAATCCGATGAAATACTTTTTGCGGATTCAGAAGTCCATCCAGCTTCAGAATCTCGGATTCTGAAGCCGTTTTGTTATTTTTGATCCTTTTATTAGTGTAATACCTCTTTTTGATCTTTGTTTGATCCCCGTTTTGATCCTTATGATCTTAAGATTCTGACGGATTCTGAATCTCGGATTCTGAATCCTTTTTAAATTTTTTGATCCTTTTATAAGTGTTATACCTCTTTTTGATCCTCTTTTGATCCCCTTTTTGATCCTGATGATTTAAGGAATCTGACGGATTCTGAATCTTGGATTCTGAATCCTTTTTATAATTTTTGATTCTTTTATAAGTGTTATACCTCTTTTTGATCCTCTTTTTAAGTTTTATATTTTTGTTTTTAATTTTCTTAACAGCCTGTAACATACAATATTTTTTGTGCAGCCGGAGCAAAGCGCCGAAGGCGCTTTGCTCCGGCTGCAAAAAAATTCCACGTGTTTACAAATTTCTTTTTTACTAAAGTGTTATTATTATTTTTCTAAAGTTTTATATTTTTGTTTTTAATTTTCTTAACAGCCTGTGACATACAATGTTTTTTGTGCAGCCGGAGCAAAGCGCCGAAGGCGCTTTGCTCCGGCTGCAAAAAAATTCCACGTGTTTACAAATTTCTTTTTTACTAAAGTGTTATTATTATTTTTCTAAAGTTTTATATTTTTGTTTTTAATTTTCTTAACAGCCTGTGACATACAATGTTTTTTGTGCAGCCGGAGCAAAGCGCCGAAGGCGCTTTGCTCCGGCTGCAAAAAAATTCCACGTGTTTACAAATTTCTTTTTTACTAAAGTGTTATTATTATTTTTCTAAAGTTTTATATTTTTGTTTTTAATTTTCTTAACAGCCTGTGACATACAATGTTTTTTGTGCAGCCGGAGCAAAGCGCCGAAGGCGCTTTGCTCCGGCTGCAAAAAAATTCCACGTGTTTACAAATTTCTTTTTTACTAAAGTGTCATTATTATTTTTCTAAAGTTTTATATTTTTGTTTTTAATTTTCTTAACAGCCTGTGACATACAATGTTTTTTGTGCAGCCGGAGCAAAGCGCCGAAGGCGCTTTGCTCCGGCTGCACAAAAAATTCCACGTGTTTACAAATTTCTTTTTTACTAAAGTGTTATTATTATTTTTCTAAAGTTTTATATTTTTGTTTTTAATTTTCTTAACAGCCTGTGACATACAATGTTTTTTGTGCAGCCGGAGCAAAGCGCCGAAGGCGCTTTGCTCCGGCTGCAAAAAAATTCCACGTGTTTACAAATTTCTTTTTTACTAAAGTGTTATTATTATTTTTCTAAAGTTTTATATTTTTGTTTTTAATTTTCTTAACAGCCTGTGACATACAATGTTTTTTGTGCAGCCGGAGCAAAGCGCCGAAGGCGCTTTGCTCCGGCTGCAAAAAAATTCCACGTGTTTACAAATTTCTTTTTTACTAAAGTGTTATTATTATTTTTCTAAAGTTTTATATTTTTGTTTTTAATTTTCTTAACAGCCTGTGACATACAATGTTTTTTGTGCAGCCGGAGCAAAGCGCCGAAGGCGCTTTGCTCCGGCTGCAAAAAAATTCCACGTGTTTACAAATTTCTTTTTTACTAAAGTGTTATTATTATTTTTCTAAAGGCACATATTTTTATCTTATTTCGCGTTTTAGAAAATTTTTTGCATCCATCTGTTGAAGAGCATTCATTTTTTTGGCGGCGTATCTTTTGACGGCTATTCTTTTTCCCTTTTCGCTCTCTTTTTTTCGTTTTTTAAATCCACTGTTTCTTTTTCTACAAATGCGTCCCTTTTTTAACCAACTATCAAAATTTTTTAAAGGTGATTGCATCATTTTTTGTGCTTCATATCGTCTCAGTTTAATAATTCCTTATTTTTTAAAAACCGTCGGCTTTTTTTAGCGCTAAATTTTTTTTTGCTGTCTTTCTTTTCAACATCTTCTTTTTGCACTTCCTTTTGTCTTCGGCATCTATTTTAAAATTTATTTTTTGACCAGCTAATAAATATAATTTTAGCATTTTAACTATTTTATTTTTTTAAACGTTCTATTTTTTTTTTCATTTCCCAATAATTCAATTTTTTAAGCATTTTAATTTTTCTTTTTGACTGAACGTTTCATTTTTAGAAAATTTATTGTTTTTTTTTTGTTGGCCAACCTTTCAGTATATTTTTTAATTACACGCGTTTACAAATTTCTTTTTTACTAAAGTGTTATTATTTTATTTTTTTTAAACGTTCTATTTTTTTTTCATTTCCCAATAATTCAATTTTTTAAGCATTTTAATTTTTCTTTTTGACTGAACGTTTCTTTTTTAGAAAATTTATTGTTTTTTTTTTTGTTGGCCAACCTTTCAGTATATTTTTTAATTACACGTGTTTACAAATTTCTTTTTTACTAAAGTGTTATTATTTTATTTTTTTTAAACGTTCTATTTTTTTTTCATTTCCCAATAATTCAATTTTTTAAGCATTTTAATTTTTCTTTTTGACTGAACGTTTCTTTTTTAGAAAATTTATTGTTTTTTTTTTGTTGGCCAACCTTTCAGTATATTTTTTAAAAAATTTTTATTGGTTTTTTTTTTTAAAATCATGTTTTTCATTTTTAAATGTGTTCTTTTTTTCCATTTGTTTTTTTAAAAGTTTATTGTTTTTTTCTCAACTTTTTTTTCTTGAAAATATTGACCTACTGTATTCTTTTTTTTTTATTAAAGCTATTGATTTGCCGCAGTTTTATCTGAAAATTTTTAATTTTTTATACTTTTGAAACACACGTTGATTGTTTTCGATATTTTTATTCATTGTATAATTTTCGCTATTTAATTTCTTATGCTTTCTGACTGCATTTATTTTTTTTGAATCCCTAATTGTTGTTTTTGTCTTAGTATCGTGCGCGTACCGTATAATAAATTTTTTTGTCGTTGTTTTTCTCACCGATTCTGCTTTCAGTTTCAAACTTTTTTACTCTTATTCTTATCAATATGAATAACACTTGGAAGGCACCGAAATTAATAATTCAACAGCAAGATTCAAATGTTGAAAGATATGATCAAATGAACTTGATCACTGATGGTCCTTCCTGCTCATTCAGCAATAATTTTAGTGCTGCAGGCCATCATGCTGCACCTGCAGATGATCCATCAACAAATAAACAACAACAATTTTATGGATCTGCTCCATCTACTTCATTTAATCCAGTTTCTGAAGCTGTTGTTGAAGAACGTCCAAAATATTTAATCAATTATTTTGCGGGATTAAATACACGCTCAATTTCTCCTGTTTCCCTCGATATCAAACTTTTTGAAGAAAATCGACAACACGAAGGTGAACATGATGTCCACCAGAAACTTTTGAAATTAACGGTAAGATTCGATAATAACATTTTTGATTTATTTACGTTAATTATTTAGAACCAAATTGATTTTATTCTTCATAGAAATAAAATGGATTTATTTGAATTTCCTCGATATCAACCTGATGGAACACCTGCTCCTGAGATTTCTTTCTTCAAATCAAGTCAAAGGCTTCTTAATCCTAATTCACCATCAACGTCTCAGAATCCAAATAATAATGCTTCACCTGTTCATCTTATTGCTAATGTTGTTCCTGATCAAAGAGATACTGATAGTGATCAACAAAGTGACGGTCAACGAGCTCCCAAAAGGTAATTTTTGTTATGTCATGTTTCACCATTTTGACATTTTTTTTATTCAGGAGAAGGAAGACAAAGAAATCACAAGCTTCACAAGCAACAGCAAGAAGGAAAGCCGATAAGATAAAGTATGAATCACAACGTCCAGCTGCTTCAAATCCTGCATGTGTCCCTTCATCAACAACAACGGGTGTCCAATTAAAATCCCAACAACCAACAGAGGCGCAGCTTCGGAAGTTACCTAAGAGCAGACGTCCTCCAACAACAGCTGAAAATCGTGCTGAAGCATTGGTTGGTTTCTATTTTAAATCTAACATTTTTTGCTTTACATGTTCTAACATTTTTATTTATTTATTTGTGTAACACTCTTCTTGCTAACATCTCTCTATTGGTGCCCCATCTCTTTCTTTCAGCAGCCCAAACGTCCCAACAAAGGATTTCAAGTGCTTAGTGATATCAAGATTGATGCAAAAGTAATTCAAGATGATGCAACTCAATCTTCACAAATGCAACAGCCAACTCAACAACAATCAAATATTACTGATAATGATGAGTCAAATGTTCATTCTTCATCTCAAAATCTTCAACCAACTCAACATTCTGCAACGCAAGCAAATGATGATGATGATGATGTGATTGTTATTGATGAAGTTGATTACCTTGGTGGTTCTGAAGCAAGTGCTGATATTCCAACTTTTGAAGGAACGACTTTAAAAGACAATGATTTATACCGTGCTCTTAAACTTCATCGTCGTAGTTGGGCAAGCGATCTCCATATTCAAGCGTTCCATGCCGGTTTTATTCCACATCTCAGTGGACCGGTATTTCGAAGAATTGCTTTTCTTGATCCAGTATGGCAATGTAGTAATTTACCAATGCAAACATTTTTGCGTATGTTTCCATCAAATCCAGATCTAATTCAATGCCCAATTCATCTTAATAGAAATCATTGGGGTCTTCTATCAATTAATGTTGGACAAGATCTTGCAACATGGTATGACCCCATGATGTTCTCCTGGGATAGTACAATGAGTAAAGATCAAATTGACCTCTGCAATGTTGTTCTTGAAACATTAAGAAATCAAAATTTAATCAATGATGATACTGTTCTTCAAATTGCTGATTACTACTCATTCAATCAACAAACTGATAGAAATAGTTGCGGATGGCATATTTGCATTATTAGTGAAGATATTGCCAGATATGGTCATTCAAGAAGATGGTCCCGTCTCCAAATCATGCAAGAACGTCAACGGATGTATCTCATCTTGCACCGTCTTCATAATCTTAATTCACCACCTGGTGCTCGACCTCAAACTCTTCCAACATGGCCTGAACAACTACCACGAGAATATGATGATGACGTTGAACTTTCCCTAACACCTCAGCTGTCTACTCAAAATAATTTAATTCAACAAGTTGCAGCAACAGCAATTGTTTCTCAACAACCACGACAACAACCTGTTCGACGCTCCACAAGAATTCAACAACAACATAAAGAAGAGCGACCAGAAATTACTGCATCAAAAATTGATTCTCTTAAGAAACGAGGTATTCCAATTGCAAAGGACAGCAGCGAAATCTTTCCAAAAGAACATTATCTTGGACCAATGGATAAACGCTGCAAATTTTGTCGAGCTTACCTCTTCCGTGATGAAACATCAAACAAATGTTGCGCAAATGGTACTGTTCCAGCTCCAATTATTCCACCTGAACCATTACAATATACTGCTCTTGCCCGTCATGCAGCATTCTGGAATAACATTCGTCCACTGAATGCTCTTTTCCGAATGGTATCTGTTTCTGCAAATTCCAACATGAATGATGGAATCTACAAACTTCAAGGAGAACCACGTTATAATGTTGGTGACTTGATTCCCCTCCCTGGGCAACCCCATCAATTTGTTCAAATTTATTCAATTGATGCTGATGAAGCAATTGCAGCACGATTACAAGATGCAAAAAGATATAAAATTCGAGCAAATGAAACTGATTTGACTGAAATCATTGAACTTATTGAACAAATGATTAGGAAATTTAATCCATTAGCTCAAGAACTTGCAACAATGAAGGATAAATTAAAGCAGTATGAAGAAGAATGTGAAGAAACTGGAGAAGTTCCAAGAAAACTTTTTATTGTTTGGGAAGACCCTCAAAAAGCTGGAAGTGGTGGTACTCATCCTGGACGACTTAACATTCCTCCACAATCAGGCCAAATCTTCAGCATTTACAAAACTGATGATGGAGAACCACCAAAACATGGTCTTTATTATGGAATTAAAGCCGATGGAAGTGACAGTGTTCGACAAGTTCCGTACTTTAGTGCTCATCTTGCTCCATGTACTTTTCCATTGATGTATTTATTTGGACAACATGGATGGCATCCAAATATTTTAAAGCTTAATACCAAAAACCCTCCAGCTGCTCCACCTCTTCCGCAACAAGTTCAGCAACCAACTCAGCTACAACCAACTAATGCAATTCACTCAACAACAACTGCTGCTATTTCAAGTTCTTCACAACATCAACTTCAATCAACTACTGGAGCTGCACAAACAAGTGGAGCACCACTAACAGTTCAACTACCACCTTCAAATCACCAACAACCTACATCACCTTCTCTTCAAAATCCTGTACCAGCTGCACTACAACTACAAAATAACCAAGCAGTTGCTGCTGCTGCAAATTCACAAGATGCTGCTTTAGCAGCTGCTTTAGCAGCTGAATTACGTGCAGAAGAAAATATTGATATCTTTTTGGAACGACTCCGCCGACGAAATGGCGGTGAAAATCCAATCAATATGGATACTGATATTTATGACGAAGATTTGGATATGTTGTACGAATTTATTCTTCCATCAATCACTTCTCCAAAATTTGCTGTATGTTCATCTTATGGTGCTCAAGGTAATGCACTTCATGATAATATGCTTGCAAATTATGTTCCTGGAGAAACAACTGATATCTTTTTTCCAAATTGTTACCAAGGCCACTTTCGAATGTATCGATATATGATTGACACAAATACATTATGGAGTATTGATCCATTCGACAACTCCCGTTCATCGCTTACACCATATTTAACAATTGTCAAAAAATACTTAGCAGCAAAATATGGTCGTCAAGAACCTGATGTATATGCTCATCCTCCATTTGTTCGTGCTTTTGTTCAGCAAAGAGGTGATTCAATTAATTGTGGATATTTTTTATTGGCATTGATAGAATATTACTCAAAAGGATATAATCCAACACGTCATCCTTATAACTTCAACATTCTTGCATTCAAACAACGATGTATTCAATTGTTCCAACATGTTATTGACAATAGAAGTTTACCACATAATCTTTTAAATCAAATTCAATCAATAGTTCCACCACCAGCATTTGCAACTCAAAATCTTCATGCTACAACTCCAGCAACTCAAGCTGCAGCACCAACAACATCTGCACAACTTCATCAACAAATTCAACCTACTCAAGTTGTTCCTTCTTCAACACTTCATCAACCAACTCAACAACCACCATTATCTCCTCTTTCTTCACAGTGGCCTGCAGATGATGATGCTATTGTTGAAACAGATAATGAAGATGATGATGAAAATTTTGGACAAATTGATGAAGATCAAATTATGTCATGTTCCAGTGATGAAGATCGTGTAGAACGGAAGCGCCCATATGTTTCACAATTGGAATTTTATCGGTCACTTTATGCATTTGATCGAACGCCACGTGAAAAAACTGAATGCAATCCTTTCAATGGAAGCAAACAACTTACTCAAGAAGGTCTTAATCATTCCTGGAGTGCAATTGAACAGCAACGACTTGAACATCTTGAAAAAATTGCTGATAAAAATACTCAACGATTTGAATCATCAAAAGTTCTTCGTGAACATCTGCAAAGACAATTGAACAACGATCCTGCATTTCGTGGAAAACAGATTGGAAAAATCAAATTGATGAAACATCGATATCGTGGTGGAGCAAGATATATGCATCATAAATTCAGAAATGGTATAGCTATTACTGCAAAATGTGGAAGAGATGACAAATTCATCACTTTTACCGGCAATCCCCAATGGAGAGAAATTCAAGAAAATTTAAGAAAAGGTGAAACTTGGATTGATCGCCCAGATTTGGTATGCCGAGTATTTTCGCTGAAAGCTAAAGAATTTTTAAAAGATATTATTGGAACAACACGTGGTGTTTTTGGAAAGGTGAAGGCATTCAAACTTGCTTTGGAACATCAAAAACGTGGTATGCCTCATCTCCATATTCTTCTTACAATGACAAAGGAATACAAATTAACAACACCAGAAGCTGTGGATGATATTTTATGTTCAGAAATTCCACCATTACCAGCAGACAATGATCCACATTTTCTTGCAAAAATGCGTCACTACAATCAAGTACTTAAACTTATGATGCATGATCCAAGCAGATGTGCTGCACAATGTGGAATGAAACCATCTGGAAAACTGTGCAACAAGGATTTCCCTAAACCTTGGTGTGCAGGAACTTGCGTCAATGCAGATGGATATGCTCGAACACGACGTCGAGATGACGGAAGAATAGTAACCATCAAAAGAAACAATGGTCGACAAGTAGAAGTCACAAATCAATATGTTGTTACTCACAACCGCTACCTTCTTCTCAAGTACAATTGTCATATTAATATTGAACATTGCGGAGGTAGTGGTGCCCTGAAATATCTTCACAAATATCTTCACAAAGGCTTCGACAAAGCATTCATTTCTGTTCGTGAAAAGATGAAAGTTGGACAAAAACTTCAACGAAATGCTAAAACTGCTGCAACCCCTTCATCAAATGATCCAGATACTGTTGATTACAATGAATTCCATCAATTTCGACTTCTTCGTGTTCTTGGAGCATCTGAATCAATGGCACGAATACTCAGTTTACCCATCACAAAACAGTCTCATGTTGTTACTGAACTTCCAGTTCATCTTCAAGATGAACATAATATTGTTTTTGATGAAAAGGAAGAAGCACAAACCATTTTGGCAAGAACTCAAAATGATGGTACACAAACTAATCATCCTGCTGTTTCACAACTAACTGCATTCTTCAAATTGGTTCAATCTGAATCCAGCAATGTTAGAATCAACAAAAGAGATAAAACAAGAGCTCCACATCTTTATTACCATCAAGTGGTAGAAAAGTATTGGTACCATGCATCAAGGAAAAAGTGGATTCGTCGTACCAAAAATTTGAATACAATTGGTCGACTCCAAAGCATTGCACCATCAAATGTCGAACGCTTTTGCCTTAGAGAACTTTTAAAAGTTATCAAAGGTCCAAAATGTTATGATGATCTCAAATTAAAACCTGGAACAACAGATCAATGGTTTGAAACATTCCGTGAAGCTGCAGTTGCACATGGATTGTACATTGGTGATGAAATTTGTGTTAAAATTTTACAAGAAGTTATAACATATGCAATGCCCAAACAATGTCGCCAAACTTTTGCAATGTTACTCATTCATCACCAACCTGATAACCCTCAACAACTTTGGGATCAATTTGAAGATCAATTTCTTGATCGTGGAACTCTTTCAAACGACGAAAAAATTCGACGTGCACGTGCTCATGTAGCTGCAATTCTCTTTTACCATAACAAATCTTTCAAAGATTTCGATATGGAAGATGTTGAACACGATGATTTGATGCATGCAATCAACAATACCTTCAGTAGAATTGTTGCTGATGGAAATGCACGATATAGAATTATGAATACACTTCAAAAAAATTTTGTTAATGCTGTTCTTGCATCTTTTGATAATTTATCAAATACATCAAGAGACCGTCTTTTCTTCTTACAAGCACCAGGTGGAACAGGAAAAACTTTCGTATTCAATACAATTGCAAGAATTTTACGAGAAAATAATTACAAAGTACTCACCGTGGCATCAACAGGAATTGCTGCAATCTTGCTCGATGGTGGTCAAACAGCTCATAGTGCTTTTCGTATTCCATTAGAAGCAGGTGAAATGCCAAATATTTCTTCACAATCAGCAATTGCACAAATGATTCGAGAAGCACATTGCATCATTTGGGATGAAGCCCCAATGCAACACAAGTCTGTACTCGAAAGAGTGAATTACATCATTCGCGAACTTGCTGGAATTGACAATCACCATTCTCTCTTTGGAAACAAAACCATGGTTCTTGGTGGTGACTTCAAACAACTGCTACCAGTAATGAAGAAACAACAACCTCGAGCAGCATATGAAGCTTCGATACTTTGTTGTGACCTCTTCCGTGACAATTTCAAATTGTACACGCTTACTTTCAATCAACGAGCTGCAGCTGATCCTACATATGCATCTTGGTTAAATGATGTTGCCAATGGTTTATGGACAACAACTTTTGGTCCAAATATGCTTCAACTTCCAGCTGAAATTGTGGAATATGATCGAAATGCTGTCATTGATTTTGTATATCCACCAACAATTTTCAATGTTGATTTAACTGATAAAGCAGCAATGAAGGCATATATTGAAGAAGTTAAAGAAGTTGCTTTGGTTTCTCCAATTAATGCAAGTGTTGATGATTTGAATTCCATTATCAATAGCAGATTACTTGGTGCAGCTAATACATATGTTGCAATCAATACTATGCCTACAGATGCTTACATTGGAGATTTTGAATTTGGAGACGATTACAACTCTGATGAATTGGATCTTTTTGAAGATCCATCAATTCCACCACATTCATTATCTTTAAAGATTGGATCTGTTGTAATGCTTACAAGAAATGTTTCTGTACGCTTAGGTCAATGCAATGGAACAAGAATGGTCGTTGTTGAATTATTTGAAAGCTCAGTCAAATGCATTATTATGACCGGTGACCACGCTGGAGAAGCTGTACCAGTATTTCCAATGGCTAATATGTATAACAATACTGAAGCAACTGAAGATTTCCCAGCTTTTTCAAGATTCCAGTTACCTGTTCGACCTGCTTTTGCTATGACAATCAACAAAAGCCAAGGTCAAACACTGAAACGAGTTGGAATTATTTTGGAATCACAATGCTTTGCCCATGGGCAGTTATATGTTGCTCTATCCCGTGTAAGAAGTCGAGGTGATATCAAAGTTTATGTTCCTCCTCAACACGTTGGTCAATGCAATGGTATTCAAATTCCACATGCCACAAATATTGTATTTCCTGAAGTGTTAAAAACTATTCAAGTTTTAACTGTGGATGTTCCAAGTTTGTTTAAATCTTTTTTTTTGAATCGCTTTAACTTTTTTTTTCAGCTCTACCACCACCTCCACAACAACAACAACAACCATACTCGCCATTATCATCTCAATGGCCAGTAGATCCAAATGGTTTGTTTTACATTTTTTTGTCAACATTAACTCTATTGTTTTAGCTTCTCAACTTCAACACCAACAGCAACCATATTCTCCTCTATCATCTCAATGGCCTTCGAGTCAACAACAGCCTGCAATTGTCACTCAATCGACACAACAACCAACACAAGGATCATCTGTTCTTCCAAGAATTCGTCTATTACCACCATCACAGCAATCACCATCATCATCAACTCTTGCTGCTTCTCAACATTCACCACCAAATAGTTTGTTTCACATTTGTCTTACTAATTAAACATTATTTTTTTCAGCTCCTCCACCATTGAGTTGGCGATCTTTTCCATCACCTTCAAATTTTATGTATGAATCACCTCTTTCATCACAAAGAATTTGGAATTGGTCTTCACAATCCGCAGCTGCTGCATCATCTGTCCCAACTTCTCAACATCTACCACCATATGGTTGGTTTAAACTTTTAAAACTTTTCTAATATTACCTGTTCAGTTCCTTCTCCAGCATCATTCCTTTCTCCATCTCCAGCACCAATTCTTTCACCAACATATCCTGCTGCTGTATCAGGTCAATCAACACCAAATGCTTTTTCATCTCATCCAACACCGAGCTGGCGGTCTTTTCCATCACCTTCAAATATATCTACTCATTCACCTCTCTCATCTGCTGCTTCATCAAGCAAATCAACATCAAATACTTCCGCAACATCATCTCAAAAAGAAAACTAATTAATATTTATATTTTTCCTTATATTTTTTATTACTACATTTTTTTTTGTTGCAATTAACTTTAACTTCGTTCCAGTCATTTCTTTCATGGTAGTCATGTACAAATTTTTTTTAACATTTTTATGTTGTTTTTCATTGTAAATAATTTTGCTTTGATCTCAGATTATATTAGTCATGTACATATGCAAATTTTTTTGTTTTTTATCATAAATTATAAGTTATTATTATTACTTTTTTTTGATCCACTAGTTATATATACAGAAAAAACTAATACACCTTCGACGGTGTGGCTTGATAAAAAAAGTTATAAATCTGAAAAGCTTATTTTGGTTGAGCATTTTTGGTGGGAATCGATTCCGTCTATTGAGAAATTTGTAACGTCTCACGGGGATTCAGGATTTATCCCCAAAAATTTGAATAATTTTGTTCCGTAAAAAGTCGTTTTCACTTGGTCATTTTTTGAAAGAAAATAGTTGATGACTTATAGTAGAGTGGTCAGGGGGTAGAGGTTGGAGGCGGTAGGTCGGGGTTCGAGGCCGTTGGGGGGTTTCTGGGGTAAAAAAATATGGGGAATCCGAAAAAACAAATGAAAAAATTTTTTGGATTCTGAAATCGGATTCTGAAGCCTTCTGAATCCAAAAATACGATTTTTTTGAAATAAGAAGTGTGAAACATGTTTCCTGGGTAAAAAAATTCGCTGATTACGATGAAATATGTGGCATGGATTCAAAAAATGCTAAGGATTCTGAATCCAGGATTCTGAATCCCAAAATATGATTTTTATGTAATACGAAGTTGAAAATATGAGTTTTGGGTAAAAAATTTTGCTGATCACGATGAAATATATGCCATGGATTCAAAATTTTTTCTGACTTCAGAATCCCGGATTCTGAATCCGAAAATACGATTTTTTTGAAATATATAGTATGAAATATGTTTCCGGGGTAGAAAAATTCGCTGATCACGATGAAATATATGCCATGGATTCAAAATCTTTTCTGACTTCAGAATGCCGGATTCTGAATCCGGTTTATCAAAAATCATCTCCCAAATGATTGTAATACCTCATTTTGATCCCCGTACGATCCTCTATCAGATTTTTTTGATCTTGGGATTCTGTAGGCTTCTGAATCCGGATTCTGAATCCGTTTTATCATTTTTGATCCGCCAATGAGTGTAATACCTCATTTTGATCCCCGTATGATCCTCTTTCTGATTCTTATGATATTAAGATTCTGAAGGCTTCAGAATCCAGATTCTGAATCCGTTTTATCATTTTTGATCCGCCAATGAGTGTAATACCTCATTTTGATCCCCGTATGATCCTCTTTCTGATTCTTATGATATTAAGATTCTGAAGGCTACAGAATCCGGATTCTGAATCCGTTTTATCATTTTTGATCCAATAATATGTGTAATACCTCATTTTGATCCTCTTATGATCCTCTTTCTGATTCTTATGATCTTAAGATTCTGAAGTCTTCAGAATCCGGATTCTGAATCCGTTTTATCATTTTTGATCCAATAATATGTGTAATATCTCATTTTGATCCTCTTATGATCCTCTTTATGATTTTTTTGATCTTTTTTAGCCGGAGCAAAGCGCCGAAGGCGCTTTGCTCCGGTTTCACTAATTTCTTGATCTGCTTGATCTTTAAATGGTCCCTATGATGATATATATGATTTTTTTGATCAGGATGATCCTAATGACCAATAGGTAAAATTTTATGGAGATTCTGATGAAAAAAAAAGTTATTATTATCACCTATACAGTTATTATCCCTAGTTATATATACAGAAAAAACTAATACACACCTCTCGGTGTGGCTCGATAAAAAAACTTACGGATCTGAAAAGCTTATTTTGGGTGAGCATTTTTGGTGGGAACACGATGCGTCTACTCTTTTTTTTCGTACGTCTCCCAGTTTTCCGGAAAACCCGTGCAAAAATTTGCATGTTTTTGTGCTTGAAAATGTCGTTTTCACTTGGTCATTTTTTGAAAGAAAATATTTGATGACGTATAGTACAGTGGTCAGGGGGTAGAGTTTGGAGGCGGTAGGTCGGGGTTCGAGGCCTTTGGGGGGTTTCTGGGGTAAAAAAATATGGAGAATCCGAAAAAATAAATAAAAAAATTTTTTGGATTCTGAAATCGGATTCTGAAGCCTTCTGAATCCTCAAAATATGATTTTTTTGATCTATTAAGTATGAAATATAGGTAATGGGTAGAAAAATTTGCTGATTACGATGAAATATGTGGCATGGATTCAAAAAAATGTTAAGGATTCTGAATCCAGGATTCTGAATCCGAAAATATGATTTTTATGAAATACGAAGTTGAAAATATGAGTTTTATGTAGAAAAATTCGCTGATCACGATGAAATATATGCCATGGATTCAAAAATTTTTTTGACTCCAGAATCCCGGATTCTGAATCCGAAAATACGATTTTTTCGATTAACGAATTGTACAAAATGGGTTTTGGGTAAAAAAATTCGCTGATCACGATAAAATATGTGACGAGGATTCAAAATTTTTTCTGACTTCAGAATCCCGGATTCTGAATCCGGTTTATCAAAAATCATCTCCCAAATGATTGTAATACCTCATTTTGATCCCCGTATGATCCTCTTTCTGATTCTTATAATATTAAGATTCTGAAGGCTTCAGAATCCGGATTCTGAATCCGTTTTATTATTTTTGATCCGCCAATGAGTGTAATACCTCATTTTGATCCTCTTATGATCCTCTTTATGATTTTTATAATCTTAAGATTCTGAAGTCTCCAGAATCCGGATTCTGGATCCGTTTTATCATTTTTGATCCCCTAATAAGTGTAATACCTCATCTTGATCCTCTTATGATCCTCTTTCTGATTCTTATGATCTTAAGATTCTGAAGGCTTCAGAATCCGGATTCTGAATCCGTTTTATTATTTTTGATCCGCCAATGAGTGTAATACCTCATTTTGATCCCCGTATGATCCTCTTTATGATTTTTTTGATCTTTTTTAGCCGGAGCAAAGCGCCGAAGGCGCTTTGCTCCGGTTTCACTAATTTCTTGATCTGCTTGATCTTTAAATGGTCCCTATGATGATATATATGATTTTTTTGATCAGGATGATCCTAATGACCAATAGGTAAAATTTTATGGAGATTCTGATGAAAAAAAAAGTTATTATTATCACGTTTACAGTTATTATCCCTAGTTATATATACAGAAAAAACTAATACACACCTCTCGGTGTGGCTCGATAAAAAAACTTACGGATCTGAAAAGCTTATTTTGGGTGAGCATTTTTGGTGGGAACACGATGCGTCTACTCTCTTTTTTCCTGCGTCTCCCAGTTTTCCGGAAAACCCGTGCAAAAATTTGCATATTTTGAGCTAAAAAAATGTCGTTTTCACTTGGTCATTTTTTGAAAGAAAATATTTGATGACGTATAGTAGAGTGGTCAGGGGGTAGAGTTTGGAGGCGGTAGGTCGGGGTTCGAGGCCTTTGGGGGGTTTCTGGGGTAAAAAAATATGGAGAATCCGAAAAAATAAATAAAAAAATTTTTTGGATTCTGAAATCGGATTCTGAAGCCTTCTGTATCCAAAAATACGATTTTTTTGAAATAAGAAGTGTGAAACATGTTTCCTGGGTAAAAAAATTCGCTGATTACGATGAAATATGTGGCGTGGATTCAAAAAAATGTTAAGGATTCTGAATCCAGGATTCTGAATCCCAAAATATGATTTTTATGAAATACAAAGTTGAAAATATGAGTTTTGGGTAAAAAATTTTGCTGATCACGATGAAATATATGCCATGGGTTCAAAATTTTTTCTGACTCCAGAATCCCGGATTCTGAATCCGAAATTACGATTTTTTTGAAATACATAGTATGAAATATGTTTCCGGGGTAGAAAAATTCGCTGATCACGATGAAATATGTGGCATGGATTCAAAATTTTTTCAGACTCCAGAATCCAGGATTCTGAATCCGGTTTGTCAAAAATCATCTCCCAAATGATTGTAATACCTCATTTTGATCCCTGTATGATCCTCTATCAGATTTTTTTGATCTTAAGATTCTGAAGGCTTCTGAATCCGGATTCTGAATCCGTTTTATCATTTTTGATCCGCCAATGAGTGTAATACCTCATTTTGATCCCCGTATGATCCTCTTTATGATTTTTATGATTTTAGGATTCTGAAGGCTTCTGAATCCGGATTCTGAATCCGTTTTATCATTTTTGATCCGCCAATGAGTGTAATACCTCATTTTGATCCCCGTATGATCCTCTATCAGATTTTTTTGATCTTGGGATTCTGAAGGCTTCTGAATCCGGATTCTGAATCCGTTTTATCATTTTTGATCCGCCATTGAGTGTAATACCTCATTTTGATCCCCGTATGATCCTCTTTATGATTTTTATGATTTTAGAATTCTGAAGGCTTCTGAATCCGGATTCTGAATCCGTTTTATCATTTTTGATCCGCCAATGAGTGTAATACCTCATTTTGATCCCCGTATGATCCTCTATCAGATTTTTTTGATCTTGGGATTCTGAAGGCTTCTGAATCCGGATTCTGAATCCGTTTTATCATTTTTGATCCGCCATTGAGTGTAATACCTCATTTTGATCCCCGAATGATCCTCTTTATGATTTTTATGATCTTTTTTAGCCGGAGCAGTGCAAAGCGCCGAAGGCGCTTTGCACTGGCTATACTTAAAAATTTTTATCTTTAGATATACTTAAAAATTTTTATCTTAGTCCCTATGATGATATATATGATTTTTTTAATCAATATGATCCTAATTACCAATATATAAAATTTTACAGAGATTATGATAAAAAAAAAGTTATTAATTTTACCATATTCCCCACTATCTCTAGTTATATATACAGAAAAAACTAATACACAAGTCTCGGTGTGGCTTGATAAAAAAAGTTATAAATCTGAAAAGCTTATTTTGGGTGAGCATTTTTGGTGGGAATCGATTCCGTCTATTGTAAAATTTGTAGCGTCTCCCAGTTTTCCGGAAAACCCGTGCAAAAATTTGCATATTTTGAGCCAAAAAAGTGTCGTTTTCACTTGGTCATTTTTTGAAACAAAATATTTGATGACGTATAGTAGAGTGGTCAGGGAGTAGAGTTTGGAGGCGGTAGGTCGGGGGTTCGGTCCCCGAATAAAGTTTTTGGGGTAAAAAAATATGGGGAATCTGAAAAAATGTGTAAAAAAATTTTTTGGATTCTGAAATCGGATTCTGAAGCCTTCTGAATCCAAAAATACGATTTTTTTGAAATAAGAAGTGTGAAACATGTTTCCTGGGTAAAAAAATTCGCTAATCACGATGAAATATGTGCCGTGGATTCAAAAAATTTTTAAGGCTTCTGAATCCTCGGATTCTGAATCCGAAAATACGATTTTTTCGATGAACGAATTCTACAAAATGGATTTTGGGTAAAAAAATTCGCTGATCACGATAAAATATGTGACGAGGATTCAAAATTTTTTCTGACTTCAGAATCCCGGATTCTGAATCCGAAAATACGATTTTTTTGAAATAAGAAGTGTGAAACATTTTTCCTGGGTAAAAAAATTCGCTGATCACGATGAAATATGTGCCGTGGATTCAAAAAAATGTTTAGGATTCTGAATCCAGGATTCTGAATCCGAAAATACGATTTTTTCGATGAACGAATTCTACAAAATGGATTTTGGGTAAAAAATTTTGCTGATCACGATGAAATATATGCCATGGATTCAAAATTTTTTCTGACTTCAGAATCCCGGATTCTGAATCCGGTTTATCAAAAATCATCTCCCAAATGAGTGTAATACCTCATTTTGATCCCTGTATGATCCTCTATCAGATTTTTTTGATCTTAAGATTCTGAAGGCTTCTGAATCCGGATTCTGAATCCGTTTTATCATTTTTGATCCACCAATGAGTATTATACCTTATTTTGATCCTCTTTTGATCCTTTATATGATCCTCATGATCCCGATGATCATCTATAGCCGAAGCAAAGCGCCGAACGCGCTTTGCTTCGGCTGTACTTCAGAATCCGGATTCTGAATCTGCTTTTGCAAAAATGATCTCCTAATAAGTGTTATATATCATATTGATCCTCTATATGATGCCGATGATCCTATTGACCAATAGGTAAAATTTTATGTAGATTCTGATGAAAAAAATAGTTATTATAATCACTTTTACAGTTATTATCCCTAGTTATATATACAGAAAAAACTAATACACAAGTCTCGGTGTGGCTTGATAAAAAAAGTTATAAATCTGAAAAGCTTATTTTGGGTGAGCATTTTTGGTGGGAATCGATTCCGTCTATTGTAAAATTTGTAGCGTCTCCCAGTTTTCCGGAAAACCCGTGCAAAAATTTGCATATTTTGAGCCAAAAAAGTGTCGTTTTCACTTGGTCATTTTTTGAAACAAAATATTTGATGACGTATAGTAGAGTGGTCAGGGAGTAGAGTTTGGAGGCGGTAGGTCGGGGGTTCGGTCCCCGAATAAAGTTTTTGGGGTAAAAAAATATGGGGAATCTGAAAAAATGTGTAAAAAAATTTTTTGGATTCTGAAATCGGATTCTGAAGCCTTCTGAATCCAAAAATACGATTTTTTTGAAATAAGAAGTGTGAAACATTTTTCCTGGGTAAAAAAATTCGCTGATCACGATGAAATATGTGCCGTGGATTCAAAAAAATGTTTAGGATTCTGAATCCAGGATTCTGAATCCGAAAATACGATTTTTTCGATGAACGAATTCTACAAAATGGATTTTGGGTAAAAAATTTTGCTGATCACGATGAAATATATGCCATGGATTCAAAATTTTTTCTGACTTCAAAATCCCGGATTCTGAATCCGTTTTATCATTTTTGATCCGCCAATGAGTGTAATACCTCATTTTGATCCCCGTATGATCCTCTATCAGATTTTTTTGATCTTGGGATTCTGAAGGCTTCTGAATCCGGATTCTGAATCCGTTTTATCATTTTTGATCAGCCAATGAGTGTAATACCTCATTTTGATCTCCGTATGATCCTCTTTCTGATTCTTATGATCTTAAGATTCTGAAGGCTTCAGAATCCGGATTCTGAATCCGTTTTATATTTTTTGATCCGCCAATGAATGTAATACCTCTTTTTGATCCACGTATGGTCCTCTATCAGCTTTTTGTGATATTAAGATTCTGAAGGCTTTAGAATCCGGATTCTGAATCCGTTTTATCATTTTTGATCCAATAATAAGTGTAATACCTCATTTTGATCCTTTTATGATCCTCTTTATGATTTTTATGATCTGTTTTAGCCGGAGCAAAGCGCCGAAGGCGCTTTGCACCGGCTATACTTAAAACTTTTTATCTTCATGATCTTTAGATGGTCCCTATGATGATATATATGATTTTTTTGATCAGGATGATCCTAATGACCAATAGATAAAATTTTATGGAGATTCTGATGAAAAAAATAGTTATTATTATCACGTTTACAGTTATTATCCCTAGTTATATATACATAAAAAACTAACACACACCTCTTGGTGTGGCTCGATAAAAAAACTTAGAGATCTGAAAAGCTTATTTTGGGTGAGCGTTTGTTACAGGAATCGATTCCGTCTATCGAGAAATTTGTAGCGTGTCACAGGATTTCAGAAATCCCGTGCAAATATTTGAATATTTTTGATCCTTGAAAATGTCGTTTTCAATTGGTCCCTTTTTTCAACCCTTTGAAAGATAACTGTATAGTTGAGTGGTTAGGGGGTATGGTTATGAGGCGGGATGTCGGGGGTTCGGATCCTCCAAAAAGTTTTTGGGGTAAAAAAATATGGGGAATCTGAAAAAATAAATAAAAAAATTTTTTGGATTCTGAAAACGGATTCTGGAGCCTTCTGAATCCTCAAAATTTGATTTTTTTGAAATAGGGAATAAAAAATATAGTTTCGGGGTAAAAAAATGTGCTGATTATGATGAAATATGTGGGATAGATCCAAAAAATTATTAAGACTTCTGAATCTCGGATTCTGAATCCGAAAATACGATTTTTTTCATCAACAAATAGAAAATGTTGGATCTGGGGTAATCGGCTATGGGGAATCCGATAAAATATATTTTGGGGATTCAGAATTTTATCCGGCTTCAGAATCTCGGATTCTGAAGCCATTTTGTTATTTTTGATCTTTTTATAAGTGTTATACCTCATTTTGATCTGCTTTTGATCCCCTTTTTGATCCTTATGATCTTAGGATTCTGAAGGATTCTGAATCTCAGATTCTGAATCCTTATTTTAATTTTTGATCCTTTTATAAGTGTTATACCTCTTTTTGATCCTCTTTTGATCCCCTTTTTGATCCTTATGATCTGAGGATTCTGACGGATTCTGAATCTCGAAATCTGAATCCTTTTTAAGATTTTTGATCCTTTTATAAGTGTTATACCTCTTTTTGATCCTCTTTTGATCCCCTTTTTGATCCTTATGATCCCGATGCCGGTGCAAAGCGCCGCAGGCGCTTTGCACCGGCTTTACTAATATTTTCGATCCCCTAATGCATGTTATACCTCATTTTGATCCTCTTTTGATCCCCTTTTTGATCCTTATGATCTTAGGATTCTGACGGATTCTGAATCTCGGATTCTGAATCTTTTTTAAAATTTTTGATCCTTTTATAAGTGTTATACCTCATTTTGATCCGCTTTTGATCCCATTTTTGATCCTTATTATCTTATTGACCCTTAGGTAAAAAATTATGAAAATTATGATGAAACAAAAAATTATGAACCTCATATTATTTTTTGATCCACTAGTTATATATACAGAAAAAACTAATACCCAAGTCTCGGTATGGCTCGATAAAAAAACTTACGAATCTGAAAAGTTCCTATTTGGTGTGCGTTTGTGGTGGGAACACGATGCGTCTACTCTCATTTTTCCTGCGTCTCCCAGTTTTTTGGAAAACGCGTGAACAAATTTGCATGTTTTGGTGTTTGAAAATGTCGTTTTCACTTGGTCATTTTTTGAAAGAAAATATTTGATGACGTATAGTAGAGTGGTCAGGGGGTAGAGTTTGGAGGCGGTAGGTCGGGGTTCGAATCCTCTGGAAGGATTCTGGGGTAAAAAAATATGGGGAATCTGAAAAAATATATAAAAAAATTTTTTGGATTCTGAAATCGGATTCTGAAGCCTTCTGAATCCGAAAATACGTTTTTTTTGAAATAAATAGTATGAAATATGGGTAATAGGTAGTAAAATGTGCTGATTACGATGAAATATGTGGCATGGATTCAAAAAAATGTTAAGGATTCTGAATCCAGGATTCTGAATCCCAAAATATGATTTTTATGTAATACGAAGTTGAAAATATGAGTTTTGGGTAAAAAATTTTGCTGATCACGATGAAATATATGCCATGGATTCAAAATTTTTTCTGACTTCAGAATCCCGGATTCTGAATCCCAAAATACGATTTTTTCGATGAACGAATTGTACAAAATGGATTTTGGGTAAAAAAATTTGCTGATCACGATAAAATATATGCCATGGATTCAAAATTTTTTCTGACTTCAGAATCCAGGATTCTGAATCCGAAAATGTGATTTTTTGTCGAACAAAGTGTCAAAAATGGATTTTGTGTAAAATTATTTGCAGATCACAGTGAAATATGTGGTGTGGATTCAAAATTTTTTCTGACTTCATAATGCCGGATTCAGAATTCCAAAAATTTTTTTTTCGTGTGGGGACCATGCATATATTAATTTTTTGTGGAGAGGGACCATGCATATATGATTTTTCATAATAGGATTTATTTTTTATGACTTCGTTGTGAGTTACATATATAATTTTTTTGCAGCCGGAGCAAAGCGCCGAAGGCGCTTTGCTCCGGCTGCAAAAAAATTTCATGTTTTAATAATGAAACTATTCTACTAAAAATGATACTAATTTTATCAAAATCATTAATTCAATATGCAATTTACTGTGGAATCCGATTTCTGAATATTTCTGCATTTTTTTAGTGTGTTTCTGTTTTTCTGCAACATTTTGTGTAATGCTTAAACCTTTTTTTTCATTTTGATGATATTTGCACCTGAAATAAACTGTCTGTGGCAATTTTTGCTTTAAGCACATTCTCTTCAAGATTTTCTGTTTATGTTTTACTTTTGCTCAAATTTATGGGTATTGCTTTTTCCTTTTTTTAGATGATATCTGTTACTTGAGAAAGCTATCTTTGACAAATTTTTACAATTCTTTGCGGCCATCTTTCTCTTTCTCGCGTGGCTCTTTTTGCCTTTATAAAAATTTTTTGCGGGCATCTTTCCCCTTTCTGCATCTTTTTTTTTTGCCTTTCGAGAACACTCATTGGATTCCTTTTTTAAACTGTGTTATTTTTTTTGCTCAACATTTTTTGTAAGGTCATTTGATTTTATTTTTCGATTGGATGATCTGTGTTTCTTGGGAAATCTATCTCTTGCAACTTTTTGCAGTTCTCTGCGGCTATCGTTTCTTTTTTCGCCTCCCATATTTTTGGCATGTAGAAAATTCTTAAGGTTCTTTCTTTTAAAATGTGTTTCTTCTTTTGTGTAACATTGTTTTTTGCATTTATATATTTTTTTTAAAATTATGACAATTTTATTGGGGCTATTTTTTTTTTGTATCTCTTTTATAGACATATTTGTTCTAATTTTTTGAAATTTTTGTTTTATCTTTTATTTATGTAATAGCCTTTTTTATGTCTTATTTTTATTCCGAGTCATTTTTTATTATTAAATTTATTTTTTTTTCAAGGTTTTTATTTTTTTGAGAAATTTTTAGTTTTGTTTTATAGATTTAAATGTTTGTTGAGAAACTATTCAATTTTTAAAAAATTCTTACCTTTGTTTTTGAGCATTTTTACAGTTTTATAAATCTTTTTGATCTTTTTTGACCAACTAATCTTTTTTTTGAAACTTTTAAATTCTTTTGGGAATCTATTGTTTTTCAACTGATTTAACTTTTTTTTGAATGTTCATTTTTTTACAACCCACTAAACATTTTTGACTTTTTTAATATATTTTGTTTATTTTTGTGATTCTTCTTTGACTTTTACATTTGTTTTTCGTTTCACTACTTAATTTTTTTTAACGGTTTGATGCGTGAATCGTATTTTTTAATTTTTCGGTGATGTAAATTTTACCGCTTTTGCTGAAAGGTTAAATTGTTTTTAACTATTGGGTTACTGTACCACGTTTTTCAAATAAAGCAAATTCTTTTCTGCTATTTTTTACAGCAAATGTTATTCTGCTTTTTCTATTGAAAAATTTTTATTTTTTGCAACTATTTTTTATTCTAAGTTATTTTCTAATTTTTTTTCCAACGTTATTGGCTTCGAATTTTTGGCTTACTTAAATAATTTTTTTAGCTAAAGAGTTTAACATTTTTCAAGCTTTTTTGTAACAATATGCATAGAAAATGGAAAGCATCAGCATCAAGGGATGACGAAAATGAAGATCAAATTAATGAAGATTTTAATCAACTTAATTTAAATACAAACACGCCTTCTTCTTCAATCTCAAACAGCAATGTTGGAGATCATCATGTTGAACCTGAGACAGATCAAGGAACAAATGAGCAACCACAATTTTATGGATCCCCTGCATCAACATCAGATGATCCACGATATCAAGTTGTTGAACCGAAGAAACCAGTTAATTATTATTCCGGTTTCAATACACGTCCAACAACACCTGTATCTTTTCACATTGAAGCTTTTGAAAATCGTAGAAGAAATCCAGGTGAACATGATATTCACAATAAACTTATAAATTCAGTTGTAAGATTTGCAATAACATTTTTCATTTTTTAATATTAATTTTTTAGAATCAGCTTGATTTCTTTACCATCCGAAATAATATTGATGTGTTTATATTTCCAAGGAGTCAATGGAATAATATACCTCCTTCTGAAATTATGAATTTCAAAGCATCTCAAAAGCTTTTTAGCTCCCATCCACTCTTTGAATTTCCAAGAAGCCAACAAAATGTTCCACGTCCTTCTGAAATTGCGAATTTTAAAGCAACACAAAGGCTAGGTATATCCAGTACACGACAAGCCCTTGGTGAAAATGCAGATCAAACTGTTTCAATTGTTGACCAAAATGCTGAAAGTGATAATGATAGTGACCAAAAAAGTGATGGTGAAAAAGCCCCTAAACGGTAATTTTGTTTTTGTAATATTTCATCATTTTTACTTTAATTATATCTAGGAGAAGGAAAACGAAAAAATCACAAGCTACTAAAAGTCAATCAAAAAGGAAAGCTGATAAGATCAACTATCAATCTAAAAGTCAGGCAACTCCAAAACCTGTCAATGTCCCTTCTTTAACAAAATTCCAACAACTTACACAGCAGCAACAGATCACTAAGCTACCAAAAAGCAGACGACCTCCAACAACAGCTGAAAATCGTGCTGAAGCATTGAAGCCCAAACGCCCCAACACTGGATTTCAAGTGATTGCTGATGTCACAGAAACTCCTAAAACTGTCGAAGATGATGTTACTCAATCTTCACAAATTCATCAACCAACTCAACAACAATCAAATATCAATGCGAATGTTGATTCAAATGTTTCACTTTCAACTCAAATACATCAACCAACTCAACAGCCTGCACTGCAACAAAATGAAGATGAAGATGATGTAATTGTTATTGACGATATTGATTATCTTGGAGGTTCCGAATCAACTTCTGATGTTCCATCTTTCCAAAGAACAACATTGAAACATAATGATTTATACAATGCTCTTTCACTTGAACTTGACAGTTGGGCAAGCGACATGCATATTCAGGCATTCCATGCTGCATACATTCCACATCTCAGTGGAACTGTATTTCGAAGAATCGCATTTCTTGACCCTGTATGGCAACAATTTCCTCAAAGACCAATACCAAGCTTTTTAAGAATGTTCCCAAGAAATCCTGATTTGATTCAATGCCCATTGCATATTTATGGGGATCATTGGGGAATTTTATCTATCAATGTTGGACAAGATATTGCAACATGGTATGACCCATTAATGCAATCTTGGGATAGTCAAATGGAACGTGTTGAACTTGATTATTGTGAATCAATTCTCGTCGCTTTAAAAAGAGAAGGTATTATCAATGATGAAACGATTCTTCAAGTTGCTGATTATGAATCATTCAATCAACAAAGAGATGGGTGTAGTTGTGGATGGCATATTTGCATTATTAGTGAAGATATTGCAAGAGATGGTTATTCTACAAAATGGTCCCGTCTTCAAATTATCGAAGAACGAAAACGGATGTATCTCATTTTGCATCGCCTTCATAATGTTAATTCACCAACTGGAGCTGCACCTCAAACTATTCCAACATGGCCTGAACTACCACCTCGAGAATATGATGCTGATGTTCAACTTTCACTAACACCACAACTATCTACTCAAAATGATTTGATTCAGCAAGTTGCAGCAACAGCAATTGTTTCACAACAACAACCAAAACAACCTGTTCGACGCTCCACAAGAATTCAACAACAACATAAAGAAGAACGACCAGAAGTCACAGCATCAAAAATTAAATCACTTCAACACCGGGGTATTCCAATTGCAAGGAACAGCAGTGAAATATTTCCACAAGAACATTATCTTGGGCCTATGGATCACAGGTGTAAATATTGCAAAGCTTTTCTATTCCGTGATGAAACTTCTAACAATTGTTGCGCTCATGGAACAGTACCAGTTCCAAAACAACCCATTGAACCATTTGAATATACAGCACTTGCACGACATGCAGCATTTTGGAATAACATTCGTCAGCTGAATGCTCTTTTCCGTATGGTTTCTGTATCGGCAAATTCAACCATGACTGATGGATACTACAAACTTCAAGGTGAACTACGTTACGGTGTTGGTGATTTGGCCCCATTACCAGGACAACCCCATGAATTTGTTCAGATTTACACAATGGATGCAGATGCTGCAATTGCTGCAAGATTACAAGATGCCCAAAGATTTCAAATAAAAGCCAATGAAACAGATTTAAAGGAAATTATTGAACTTATTGAACATATGCTCAGGAATAACAATCCATTAGTAAAAGAATTTGCAACAATGAAGGATCAATTAAAAAGATACGAAGAAAAATGTGAAGAAACTGGAGAAACTCCAAGAAAGCTCTTTATTGTTTGGGAAGATCCTCAAAATGCCGGAAGCGGTGGTACACATCCTGGACGTCTTAATCTTCCTGCACAATCCGGCCAAGTTTTCAGCATTTATAAAACAGATGATGGAGAACCACCAAAAAAGGGACTTTATTTTGGAATTAAAGCAGGTGGAAGTAACAGCATTCGACAAGTTCCACCATGGGATGCACATATTGCCCCAACAACTTTTCCCTTAATTTATTTGTTTGGACAACATGGATGGCATCCACATATGCCAAAGATAAATCCCAAAAACCCTAATGTTGTTTCAACTCTTCAACAACAAATTCAGCGAGCAACTCAACAACAGCCATTATCTCCCCTTTCTTCGCAATGGCCTGATGAACCTCAATCACCAACAACTACAGCTACATCAACTCCTTCACAACAGCAACATACAAATCTACCACAACCGTTACATCAATCAAGAACTTCTGATGCTTCAACACAATTTTTACATCGCCCCTCAACTATTGGAACAGCACCACCAACATCAACATCGCCAACTGTTTCACAGACACAATCAGTTCAACAACAGCCTGCTTTATCTTCTCTTCACCTTCATGTACCAGCTGCACAACAACAACAAAATCATGTCGTTGCTGCTGCTGATAATTCACAAAATGCAGATTTATCTCTGTTACATATGCTTAATGCTGAACGTGCAGAAGAAGAAATTCGCTTATTTTTACTTCGTGTACAACGAATGCATCAAGGTGGAAATCCAATCAACTTAAACTCAGATATATATGACGACGATTTAGATTCTCTATATAATTTTATTTTACCATCAATAAATAGTCCAAAATTTGCTGTATATTTATCTGTTGGTGTTAAAGCTCCTGGACTTCATGATGGTATGTTGGTAAATTATATTCATGAACAAACAACCGACATATTTTTCCCAAATTGTTCCGGACACCATTTTCGAATGTATCGATATAATATTGCAACAAATGAATTGTATTTTATTGACCCAATTGATAATCAGAATCCACCATATACACCATATTTAAGAAACATTCAGACTTATTTATCACAAAAATTTAATGTTGCACAACCTGTTGTACACCCTCATGATCCATTTGTACCTGCTTTTGTTCAACAACAAGGTGATTCAGTTAATTGTGGTTATTTTATATTGGCATTGATTGAATACTTTTCAAAAGGATTTAATCCTACACAACAACATTATAATTTCAATATTTATCAATATAAACAACAGTGCATTCAATTATTCGATTATATCATTAACAACAGAGTTGTTACTTTAGATGCTTTGAAACAAATTGCACCTTTAGTTGTTGCTCCACCTCCTACATTAGCACCACAAAATCCTGATCCTACAACTCCACCTCCTTTTCCAACAACCAATGTACAAACGCAACAACGCATTTCAACTACTCAAATAACTTCTTCTTCACAACTTCAACAACCATCTCAACAACCACCTTTATCACCGCTGTCTTCACAATGGCCTGCGGATGATGGTGCTACTGTTGAAACTGAAAAAGAAGATGATGATGAAAATTTTGGACAAATTGATGAAGATAAAGTTTTGTCATGCTCCAGTGATGAAGAACATGAAGAGGTAAAACGTCCATATGTTTCTCAAGCTCAATTTTATCGTGCTATATATTGCTATGATCATACAACACGTGAAAAAAAAGAAGTTAACTTATTCAATGGAAGTAAAAAACTTTTCCAAGAAGCTATTACTCATGCATTGAGCTCTATTGAACAGCAAAGGCTCGAACACCTTGAAAAAATTGCTGATGAAAATTCTCTAAGATATGAATCTTCAAAAGTACTTCGTGATCATCTCGAAAGACAAATGGGGAAAGATCCTGCTTTTCGAGGAAAAAAGCTTGGAAAAGTCAAATTGATGACTCCAAGATTTCGTGGTGGAGCAAGATACATGCATAAAAAATTTAGAAATGGTGTTGCAATCACTTCTAAATGTGGCAGAGATGATCTATTTATAACTTTCACCGGTAATCCAGGTTGGAGAGAAATTGTTGAAAACTTACGAGCAGGTGAAACATGGATTGATCGTCCTGATTTAGTTTGTCGAGTATTTGCTTTAAAAGCAGCAGAATTCTTAAAAGATATTATTGGAAAAAATCGTGGTGTTCTTGGAAAAGTTAAAGCATTCAAACTTGCTTTGGAACATCAAAAACGTGGTATGCCTCATCTTCATATTCTTCTTACAATGACAAAGAAATTTAAATTACTAACACCTGCAGAAGTTGATGATATTTTGCGTTCAGAAATTCCAGAATATCCAGCACATAATGATCCACATTATCATGCTAAATTACGATATTTTCATAATACTCTTGGGTACATGGTTCATGACCCGAGCAGATGTCCTGCAATATGTGGAATGGATCACACTGGAAAATTATGCAGAAAAGGTTTTCCTAAACGTTGGTGTGCAGGTACTTGCATCAGAGGTGATGGTTATGCTCAAACTCGACGTCGAGATGATGGAAGAACAGTTACCATCAAACGAAGTAATGGTCGACGAGTTGATATTACAAATCAATACATTGTTACACATAACCGTTACCTCATTCTCAAATACAATTGTCACATCAATATCGAACATTGTGGAGGAAGTGGTGCACTGAAATATCTTCACAAATATCTTCACAAAGGATTTGACAAAGCATTCATTTCTGTTCGTGAAAAACTTAAGGCTGGACAAAAGCATCAAGGAAATGCTAGATCTGCTGCAGCTCCTTCATCAACTGATCCGAATACAGTTGACTTTAATGAATTCCATCAATTTCGACTTCTTCGTGTCCTTGGAGCATGTGAAGCTGCTGCAAAATTGCTCAAATTGCCTCTTACAAAGCAATCGCATATTGTAACAGAGCTTCCCGTTCATCTACTTGATGAACATAATATTGTTTTCGATGAAAAGGATGAACCAGAAAAAATTTTGGCAAAAACTCAAAATGATGGAACTCAAGCAAATAAACCTGCTGTTTCAATGCTTACTGCTTTTTTCAAATTGGTGCAATCTGAATTAAGCAATCCTAAAATTGACAAAGATGATCAAACAAGAGCTCCTAATTTATATTACCATCAAGTTGTTGACAAATATTTTTATCATAGCAAAAGAAAACAATGGCTTCGTCGTAAAAAGAACATGAACACAATTGGTCGCCTCCAAAGCATTGCACCATCCAATGTCGAACGATTCTGTCTTCGTGAACTTTTAAAAAATATCAAAGGTCCAACATGTTACAACGATTTAAAATTAAAACCTGGAAAAACAAATGAATGGTATTCAACATTCCGTGAAGCTGCTGTTGCATATGGATTATACATTGGTGATGAAATATGTTACAATATTTTGTCTGAGGTTGCAGATTATGCATCAGCTAGAGAATGTCGTCAAACTTTTGCCATGTTGCTCATTCATCACCAACCTGATAATGCTCAAAAACTTTGGGATGACTTTCAAAATATTTTTCTTGATCGTGGACTTCTTCCAATTGATGAAAAAATTCGACGTGCACGTGCTCATGTTGCATCTATTTTATTTTATCATAACAAATCTTTCAAAGATTTTAACATGGAAGATGTAACACATGATGATTTAATGGATGCAATCAACGACACCTTCAGTAATATTGTTCCTGATGGTGATGCTCGATATGATATAATGAATCCTCTTCAAAAAAACTTTGTTAGAGCTGTACTTGCATCTTTCAATAATTTATCAAATAAATCAAGAGATAGATTATTCTTTTTACAAGCACCAGGTGGAACAGGCAAAACTTTCACATTCAATACCATTGCAAGAATTTTACGACAACGTGGACTCAAAGTTATCACTGTAGCTTCAACAGGAATTGCAGCAATTTTACTAGATGGCGGACAAACTGCACATAGTGCATTCAGAATTCCATTAGATACTGCTGAAAATCCAAACATTTCTGCACAATCAGAACTTGCAAAAATTATTCGAGAAGCAAATTGCATCATTTGGGATGAAGCCCCAATGCAACACAAGTCTGTTCTCGAAAGAGTAAATTACATCATTCGTGAACTTGCTGGCATTGAGAACCATCAATCCCTCTTCGGCAACAAGACAATGATACTTGGTGGTGATTTCAAACAACTTCTTCCTGTTATGAAGAAACAACAACCTCGAGCAGCATATGAAGCTTCTATTTTATGCTCAGATCTCTTTAGAGATAACTTCAAAATCTACACTCTGACCTTAAATCAACGAGCAGTACTTGATCCTACATATGCAGCTTGGTTAAATGATGTTTCAAATGGTTTATGGACAACAACTTTTGGTCCAAACATGCTTCAACTTCCAACAGATATTGTCGAATACAACCGAGATGCTGTTATCAATTTTGTTTATCCACAAACAATTTTTGATGTTGATTTAACCGATGATGAAACAATGGAAGCTTATATTAATCAAGTTAAAGATCTTGCTTTACTTGCTCCTATTAATGTTAATGTTGATGAATTAAATGATACAATCAATAGCAGATTACTTGGAGAAGCTCAAACTTATGTTGCTATCAACACCATGCCAACAGATGCATATATTGGAGATTTTGAATTTGGCAATGATTACAATTCTGATGAATTGAACCTTTTTGAAGATCCATCAATTCCACCACATGCTTTATCATTGAAAATTGGTAGTGTTGTAATGTTATCAAGAAATATTTCAACACATTTGGGACTTTGTAATGGTACAAGAATGGTGGTAAAAAAGTTATATGAAAGCCATATCAAATGTCAAATTACAACAGGTGATCATGCTGGAGAAATTCATTCAATTTTCCCAATTTCAAATATGTACAGCAATATCGATGCAGAAGTAGAGTTTCCTTCATTCTCCAGATTTCAACTACCGATTCGTCCTGCTTTTGCTATTACCATCAACAAAAGTCAAGGTCAAACAGTTGGAAGAGTTGGATTGATGTTGGATTCTCAATGCTTTGCACATGGTCAGCTGTATGTTGCTCTTTCACGTGTTCGAAGTCGTGAAGATATTAAAGTTTATGTTGGTCCTCAATTTATTGGTACACATAATGGTGCTCGAATTGCACATGCAACAAATATTGTATTTCCTGAAGTTTTAAGAACAATTCAAGTTCTTACTGTTGATGTGCAAAGTTTGTTTAAAATTTTTTCAACTAATCTAACAATAAATTTTCAGCTCTACCACCACCTCCACAACAACAACAACAACCATACTCGCCATTATCATCTCAATGGCCAGTAGATCCAAATGGTTTGTTTTACATTTTTGTATCTACATTAACTATATTTTTTTAGCTTCTCAACTTCAACACCAACAGCAACCATATTCTCCTCTATCATCTCAATGGCCTTCGAGTCAACAACAGCCTGCAATTGTCACTCAATCGACACAACAACCAACACAAGGATCATCTGTTCTTCCAAGAATTCGTCTATTACCACAATCACAGCAATCACAATCATCATCAACTCTTGCTGCTTCTCAACATTCACCACCAAATAGTTTGTTTCACATTTGTCTTACTAATTAAACATTATTTTTTCAGCTCCTCCACCATTGAGTTGGCGATCTTTTCCATCACCTTTAAATTTTATGTATGAATCACCTCTTTCATCACAAAGAATTTGGAATTGGTCTTCACAATCCGCTGCTGCTGCATCATCTGTCTCAACTTCTCAACATATACCACCATATGGTTGGTGTAAACATTTTAAAACTTCTTTAACTTAATTTTTTCAGCTCCTTCTCCAGCATCATTCCTTTCACCAACTCCAGCACCATCTCTTCAAGCTGCTCAACATTTAACTCCAATTAGTTGTGTTTAAACTTTTTTAAACTTCTCTAACTTAATTTTTTCAGCTCCTTCTGCAGCATCATTCCTTTCACCATCTCCAGCACCATCTCTTCAAGCTGCTCAAAATTTAGCTCCAATTAGTTGTGTTTAAACTTTTTTAAACTTCTCTAACTTAATTTTTTCAGCTCCTTCTCCAGCATCATTCCTTTCACCATCTCCAGCACCATCTCTTCAAGCTGCTCAACATTTAACTCCAATTAGTTGTGTTTAAACTTTTTTAAACTTCTCTAACTTTATTTTTTCAGCTCCTTCTCCAGCATCATTCCTGTCTCCATCTCCAGTTCCAGTTCTTTCACCGACAAATGTTTCTCATGTTTCATCTTTAAATTTTAATGATTTAGATTTATCATCACGTCAATCACCACAAAGTCCTTGGCGTTGGCCTTCATCACCTGAACATTCAGCAAGCCCATCAACAACAGAAGAAGAAGAAGATGTGTAAATAATATTGTTTTGTTCCCGGTCATGTATATATTGTTTTTTTGTAACTATATTGTACAGTTGTAAATATTTTTGTTCAAGTCATTGTTTTTATCATAGTCATGTACATATGTAATTTTTTTGTTTTTTGTACAGTTTTTTTCTGTTGTAAATACTATTGTTTTGATACCGGTGATGTACATATGTAAATTTTTTGTGTTTGTATCATAAATTGTAACTTATATTTGTCACTTTATAGTTATTATTAACCTCTTAGTCTATAATATTATCCAATTTAATAGAATCGATGTACCTCAGGGTTTCTCAGGCATTCTCAGGCCTTAGTGTTTCTTAGGCCTTAGATTTAGGCTTAGGCTTTTGAATCACTAATTTTGCTCCTTATAATCTCATAATTATGAAAACTTCAGAATCCGGATTCTGAATCCACTTTTGCATAAATGATGTCCTAATAAGTGTTATATATCATTTTGAACCACCTTTGATCCTCTATATGATCCCGATGATCCTAATGACCAATAGGTAAAATTTTATGGAGATTCTGATGAAAAAAAAAGTTATTATTATCACCTTTACAGTTATTATCCCTAGTTATATATACAGAAAAAACTAATACACACCTCTCGGTGTGGCTCGATAAAAAAACTTACGGATCTGAAAAGCTTATTTTGGGTGAGCATTTTTGGTGGGAACACGATGCGTCTACTCTTTTTTTTCGTACGTCTCCCAGTTTTCCGGAAAACCCGTGCAAAAATTTGCATGTTTTTGTGCTTGAAAATGTCGTTTTCACTTGGTCATTTTTTGAAAGAAAATATTTGATGACGTATAGTACAGTGGTCAGGGGGTAGAGTTTGGAGGCGGTAGGTCGGGGTTCGAGGCCTTTGGGGGGTTTCTGGGGTAAAAAAATATGGAGAATCCGAAAAAATAAATAAAAAAATTTTTTGGATTCTGAAATCGGATTCTGAAGCCTTCTGAATCCTCAAAATATGATTTTTTTGATCTATTAAGTATGAAATATAGGTAATGGGTAGAAAAATTTGCTGATTACGATGAAATATGTGGCATGGATTCAAAAAAATGTTAAGGATTCTGAATCCAGGATTCTGAATCCGAAAATATGATTTTTATGAAATACGAAGTTGAAAATATGAGTTTTGGGTAGAAAAATTCGCTGATCACGATGAAATATATGCCATGGATTCAAAAATTTTTTTGACTCCAGAATCCCGGATTCTGAATCCGAAAATACGATTTTTTCGATTAACGAATTGTACAAAATGGGTTTTGGGTAAAAAAATTCGCTGATCACGATAAAATATGTGACGAGGATTCAAAATTTTTTCTGACTTCAGAATCCCGGATTCTGAATCCGGTTTATCAAAAATCATCTCCCAAATGATTGTAATACCTCATTTTGATCCCCGTATGATCCTCTTTCTGATTCTTATAATATTAAGATTCTGAAGGCTTCAGAATCCGGATTCTGAATCCGTTTTATTATTTTTGATCCGCCAATGAGTGTAATACCTCATTTTGATCCTCTTATGATCCTCTTTATGATTTTTATAATCTTAAGATTCTGAAGTCTCCAGAATCCGGATTCTGGATCCGTTTTATCATTTTTGATCCCCTAATAAGTGTAATACCTCATCTTGATCCTCTTATGATCCTCTTTCTGATTCTTATGATCTTAAGATTCTGAAGGCTTCAGAATCCGGATTCTGAATCCGTTTTATTATTTTTGATCCGCCAATGAGTGTAATACCTCATTTTGATCCCCGTATGATCCTCTTTATGATTTTTATAATCTTAAGATTCTGAAGTCTCCAGAATCCGGATTCTGGATCCGTTTTATCATTTTTGATCCAATAATATGTGTAATACCTCATTTTGATCCTCTTATGATCCTCTTTCTGATTCTTATGATCTTAAGATTCTGAAGTCTACAGAATCCGGATTCTGAATCCGTTTTATCATTTTTGATCCAATAATATGTGTAATATCTCATTTTGATCCTCTTATGATCCTCTTTATGATTTTTTTGATCTTTTTTAGCCGGAGCAAAGCGCCGAAGGCGCTTTGCTCCGGTTTCACTAATTTCTTGATCTGCTTGATCTTTAAATGGTCCCTATGATGATATATATGATTTTTTTGATCAGGATGATCCTAATGACCAATAGGTAAAATTTTATGGAGATTCTGATGAAAAAAAAAGTTATTATTATCACCTTTACAGTTATTATCCCTAGTTATTCCATATATAGAAAAAACTAACACGCGTTCTTCGGTGTGACTCGGCAAAAAAAGTTATGGATATGAAAAGTTCCTATTCGGTGAGCGTTTGTGGTGGGAACACGATGCGTCTACTAAAAAATTTGTAGCTAATCTGGGGGCTTCAGAATCCTGTGGAACAAATTTGAATATTTTTTGTTTTTAAAAATGTCGTTTTCAATTGGTCCATTTTTTCAACCCTTTGAAAGATAACTGTATAGTAGAGTGGTTAATGGGTTGGGTTATGAGGCGGGATGTCGGGGGTTCGGGTCCCAAAAAAAGTTTTTGGGGTAAAAAAAAATGGGGAATCTGAAAAAATATATAAAAAAATTTTTTGGATTCTGGAATCTTCGGATTCTGGCTTCAGAATCCTCAAAATGTGATTTTTTTTAAATAGGGATAAAAAAATATAGTTTCCGGGTAAAAAAATTTGCTGATCACGATGAAATATATGCCGTGGATTCAGAAATTGATCCGGCTTCAGAATCCTCGGATTCTGAATCCGAAAATACAATTTTTTTGACCAACAAATAAAAAATGATGGATCTGGGGTAATTGGCTATGGCGAATCCGATGAAATATTTTTTAGGGATTCAGAAGTCCATCCGGCTTCAGAATCTCGGATTCTGAATCCTTTGTAAAATTTTTGATCGTTTTATTAGTGTAATACCTCTTTTTGATCTTTGTTTGATCCCCGTTTTGATCCTTATGATCTTAAGATTCTGACGGATTCTGAATCTCGCATTCTGAATCCTTTTTATAATTTTTGATCCTTTTATAAGTGTTATACCTCATTTTGATCCTTTTTTGATCCTCTTTTTGATCCTTATGATCCCGATGATCATCAGCAGCCGGTGCAAAGCGCCGCAGGCGCTTTGCACCGGCTGTACTAATATTTTTGATTGCCTAATGAGTGTTATACCTCTTTTTGATCCTCTTTTGATCCCCTTTTTGATCCTTATGATCTTAGGATTCTGACGGATTCTGAATCTCGGATTCTGAATCTTTTTTCAAATTTTTGATCCTTTTGTAAGTGTTATACCTCATTTTGATCCTCTTTTGATCCCATTTTTGATCCTTATGATCTTATTGACCCTTAGGTAAAAAATTATGATGAAACAAAAAATTATGAACCTCATATTATTTTTTGATCCACTAGTTATATATACATAAAAAACTAATACCCACCTCTCGGTGTGACTCGATAAAAAAAGTTATGGATATGAAAAGTTCCTATTACTTGAGCATTTTTGTCAGGAATCCATTCCATCTATTGAAAAATTTGTAGCGTCTCATATAATTTCAGAAAACGTGGTAGAAAATTTGAATATTTTTGTGTTTGAAAATGTCGTTTTCACTTGGTCATTTTTTGAAAGAAAATTGTTGATGACATATAGTAGAGTGGTCAGGGGGCAGAGTTTGAAGGCGGTAGGTCGGGGGTTCGAATCCTCTGGAAGGATTCTGGGGTAAAAAAATATGGGGAATCTGAAAAAATGTGTAAAAAAATTTTTTGGATTCTGAAATCGGATTCTGAAGCCTTCTGAATCCAAAAATACGATTTTTTTGAAATAAGAAGTGTGAAACATGTTTCCTGGGTAAAAAAATTCGCTGATTACGATGAAATATGTGTCGTGGATTCAAAAAATTTTTAAGGCTTCTGAATCCTCGGATTCTGAATCCGAAAATACGATTTTTTTGAAATACATAGTATGAAATATGTTTCCGCGGTAGAAAAATTCGCTGATCACGATAAAATATGTGACGAGGATTCAAAATTTTTCTGACTTCAGAATCCCGGATTCTGAATCCGAAAATACGATTTTTATGAAATACGAAGTTGAAAATATGAGTTTTGGGTAAAAAAATTTGCTGATCATGATGAAATATATGACTTGGATTCAAAATTTTTTCTGACTTCAGAATCCAGGATTCAGAATCCGAAAATACGATTTTTTCGATAAACGAATTATACAAAATGCATTTTGGGTAAAAAAATTCGCTGATCATGGTAAAATATGTGACGAGGATTCAAAATTTTTTCTGACTTCAGAAACCCGGATTCTGAATCCGTTTTATCATTTTTGATCCAATAATATGTGTAATATCTCATTTTGATCCTCTTATGATCCTCTTTATGATTTTTTTGATCTTTTTTAGCCGGAGCAAAGCGCCGAAGGCGCTTTGCTCCGGTTTCACTAATTTCTTGATCTGCTTGATCTTTAAATGGTCCCTATGATGATATATATGATTTTTTTGATCAGGATGATCCTAATGACCAATAGGTAAAATTTTATGGAGATTCTGATGAAAAAAAAAGTTATTATTATCACCTTTACAGTTATTATCCCTAGTTATTCCATATATAGAAAAAACTAACACGCGTTCTTCGGTGTGACTCGGCAAAAAAAGTTATGGATATGAAAAGTTCCTATTCGGTGAGCGTTTGTGGTGGGAACACGATGCGTCTACTAAAAAATTTGTAGCTAATCTGGGGGCTTCAGAATCCTGTGGAACAAATTTGAATATTTTTTGTTTTTAAAAATGTCGTTTTCAATTGGTCCATTTTTTCAACCCTTTGAAAGATAACTGTATAGTAGAGTGGTTAATGGGTTGGGTTATGAGGCGGGATGTCGGGGGTTCGGGTCCCAAAAAAAGTTTTTGGGGTAAAAAAAAATGGGGAATCTGAAAAAATATATAAAAAAATTTTTTGGATTCTGGAATCTTCGGATTCTGGCTTCAGAATCCTCAAAATGTGATTTTTTTTAAATAGGGATAAAAAAATATAGTTTCCGGGTAAAAAAATTTGCTGATCACGATGAAATATATGCCGTGGATTCAGAAATTGATCCGGCTTCAGAATCCTCGGATTCTGAATCCGAAAATACAATTTTTTTGACCAACAAATAAAAAATGATGGATCTGGGGTAATTGGCTATGGCGAATCCGATGAAATATTTTTTAGGGATTCAGAAGTCCATCCGGCTTCAGAATCTCGGATTCTGAATCCTTTGTAAAATTTTTGATCGTTTTATTAGTGTAATACCTCTTTTTGATCTTTGTTTGATCCCCGTTTTGATCCTTATGATCTTAAGATTCTGACGGATTCTGAATCTCGCATTCTGAATCCTTTTTATAATTTTTGATCCTTTTATAAGTGTTATACCTCATTTTGATCCTTTTTTGATCCTCTTTTTGATCCTTATGATCCCGATGATCATCAGCAGCCGGTGCAAAGCGCCGCAGGCGCTTTGCACCGGCTGTACTAATATTTTTGATTGCCTAATGAGTGTTATACCTCTTTTTGATCCTCTTTTGATCCCCTTTTTGATCCTTATGATCTTAGGATTCTGACGGATTCTGAATCTCGGATTCTGAATCTTTTTTCAAATTTTTGATCCTTTTGTAAGTGTTATACCTCATTTTGATCCTCTTTTGATCCCATTTTTGATCCTTATGATCTTATTGACCCTTAGGTAAAAAATTATGATGAAACAAAAAATTATGAACCTCATATTATTTTTTGATCCACTAGTTATATATACATAAAAAACTAATACCCACCTCTCGGTGTGACTCGATAAAAAAAGTTATGGATATGAAAAGTTCCTATTACTTGAGCATTTTTGTCAGGAATCCATTCCATCTATTGAAAAATTTGTAGCGTCTCATATAATTTCAGAAAACGTGGTAGAAAATTTGAATATTTTTGTGTTTGAAAATGTCGTTTTCACTTGGTCATTTTTTGAAAGAAAATTGTTGATGACATATAGTAGAGTGGTCAGGGGGCAGAGTTTGAAGGCGGTAGGTCGGGGGTTCGAATCCTCTGGAAGGATTCTGGGGTAAAAAAATATGGGGAATCTGAAAAAATGTGTAAAAAAATTTTTTGGATTCTGAAATCGGATTCTGAAGCCTTCTGAATCCAAAAATACGATTTTTTTGAAATAAGAAGTGTGAAACATGTTTCCTGGGTAAAAAAATTCGCTGATTACGATGAAATATGTGTCGTGGATTCAAAAAATTTTTAAGGCTTCTGAATCCTCGGATTCTGAATCCGAAAATACGATTTTTTTGAAATACATAGTATGAAATATGTTTCCGCGGTAGAAAAATTCGCTGATCACGATAAAATATGTGACGAGGATTCAAAATTTTTCTGACTTCAGAATCCCGGATTCTGAATCCGAAAATACGATTTTTATGAAATACGAAGTTGAAAATATGAGTTTTGGGTAAAAAAATTTGCTGATCATGATGAAATATATGACTTGGATTCAAAATTTTTTCTGACTTCAGAATCCAGGATTCAGAATCCGAAAATACGATTTTTTCGATAAACGAATTATACAAAATGCATTTTGGGTAAAAAAATTCGCTGATCATGGTAAAATATGTGACGAGGATTCAAAATTTTTTCTGACTTCAGAAACCCGGATTCTGAATCTGTTTTATCATTTTTGATCCGCAAATGAGTGTAATAACTCATTTTGATCCCCGTATGATCCTCTATCAGATTTTTTTGATCTTGGGATTCTGAAGGCTTCTGAATCCAGATTCTGAATCCGTTTTATCATTTTTGATCCCCTAATTAGTGTAATACCTCATTTTGATCCACTTACGATCCTCTTTATGATTTTTATGATTTTAGGATTCTGAAGGCTTCTGAATCCGGATTCTGAATCCGTTTTTTCATTTTTGATCATATAATAAGTGTAATACCTCATTTTGATCCTCTTATGATCCTCTTTCTGATTCTTATGATCTTAAGATTCTGAAGGCTTCAGAATCCGGATTCTGAATCCGTTTAATCATTTTTGATCCCCTAATAAGTGTAATACCTCATTTTGATCCCCGTATGATCCTCTTTCTGATTCTTATGATCTTAAGATTCTGAAGGCTTCAGAATCCGGATTCTGAATCCGTTTAATCATTTTTGATCCCCTAATAAGTGTAATACCTCATTTTGATCCCCGTATGATCCTCTTTATGATTTTTATGATTTTAGGATTCTGAAGGCTTCTGAATCCGGATTCTGAATCCGTTTTATCATTTTTGATCCACCAATGAGTGTTATACCTTATTTTGATCCTCTTTTGATCCTTTATATGATCCTCATGATCCCGATGATCGTCTATAGCCGAAGCAAAGCGCCGAAGGCGCTTTGCTTCGGCTGTAGATGTGTAATACCTCTTTTTGATCCCATTTTGATCCTCTAATGTTATACCTCATTTTGAACTGCTTTTGATCCTTTATCTGTCCCTAATGATCCGTAATATAAAATATGCAAATTTTTTACGATATAATTATGAACCTTACCATATTCTCCACTATCCCTAGTCATATATACATAAAAAACTAATACACTACTCTCGGTGTGGCTCGAAAAAAAAAGTTATGGATCTGAAAAGCTTATTTTAGGTGTGCTTTTTTAACGGGAATCTGATGCGTCTACTCTTTTTTTTCGTACGTCTCCCAGTTTTCTGGAAAACGTGACACAAAATTTGCATGTTTTTGTGCTTGAAAATGTCGTTTTCACTTGGTCATTTTTTGAAACAAAATATTTGATGACGTATAGTAGAGTGGTCAGGGGGTAGAGTTTGGAGGCGGTAGGTCGGGGGTTCGAGGCCTTTGGGGGGTTTCTGGGGTAAAAAAATATGGAGAATCTGAAAAAATGAATAAAAAAATTTTTTGGATTCTGAAATCGGCTTCTGAAGCCTTCTGAATCCAAAAATACGATTTTTTTGAAATAAGAAGTGTGAAACATGTTTCCTGGGTAAAAAAATTCGCTGATCACGATGAAATATGTGCCGTGGATTCAAAAAATTTTTAAGGCTTCTGAATACTCGGATTCTGAATCCCAAAATATGATTTTTATGTAATACGAAGTTGAAAATATGAGTTTTGGGTAAAAAATTTTGCTGATCACGATGAAATATATGCCATGGATTCAAAATTTTTTCTGACTTCAGAATCCCGGATTCTGAATCCGAAAATACGATTTTTATGAAATACGAAGTTGAAAATATGAGTTTTGGGTAAAAAAATTTGCTGATCATGATGAAATATACGACTTGGATTCAAAATTTTTTCTGACTTCAGAATCCAGGATTCTGAATCCGAAAATACGATTTTTTCGATAAACGAATTATACAAAATGCATTCTGGGTAAAAAAATTCGCTGATCATGGTAAAATATGTGACGAGGATTCAAAATTTTTTCTGACTTCAGAATCCCGGATTCTGAATCCGGTTTATCAAAAATCATCACCCAAATAATTGTAATACCTCATTTTGATCCCTGTATGATCCTCTATCAGATTTTTTTGATCTTAAGATTCTGAAGGCTTCAGAATCCGGATTCTGAATCCGTTTTATCATTTTTGATCCGCCAATGAGTGTAATACCTCATTTTGATCCCTGTATGATCCTCTTTCTGATTCTTAAGATCTTAAGATTCTGAAGGCTTCAGAATCCGGATTCTGAATCCGTTTAATCATTTTTGATCCCCTAATAAGTGTAATACCTCATTTTGATCCCCGTATGATCCTCTTTATGATTTTTATGATTTTAGGATTCTGAAGGCTTCTGAATCCGGATTCTGAATCCGTTTTATCATTTTTGATCCCCTAATAAGTGTAATACCTCATTTTGATCCCCGTATGATCCTCTTTCTGATTCTTATGATCTTAAGATTCTGAAGGCTTCAGAATCCGGATTCTGAATCCGTTTAATCATTTTTGATCCCCTAATTAGTGTAATACCTCATTTTGATCCACTTACGATCCTCTTTATGATTTTTATGATTTTAGGATTCTGAAGGCTTCTGAATCCGGATTCTGAATCCGTTTTTTCATTTTTGATCATATAATAAGTGTAATACCTCATTTTGATCCTCTTATGATCCTCTTTCTGATTCTTATGATCTTAAGATTCTGAAGGCTTCAGAATCCGGATTCTGAATCCGTTTAATCATTTTTGATCCCCTAATAAGTGTAATACCTCATTTTGATCCCCGTATGATCCTCTTTCTGATTCTTATGATCTTAAGATTCTGAAGGCTTCAGAATCCGGATTCTGAATCCGTTTTATTATTTTTGATCCGCCAATGAGTGTAATACCTCATTTTGATCCCTGTATGATCCTCTATCAGATTTTTTTGATCTTAAGATTCTGAAGGCTTCAGAATCCGGATTCTGAATCCGTTTTATTATTTTTGATCCGCCAATGAGTGTAATACCTCATTTTGATCCACTTACGATCCTCTTTATGATTTTTATGATTTTAGGATTCTGAAGGCTTCTGAATCCGGATTCTGAATCCGTTTTTTCATTTTTGATCATATAATAAGTGTAATACCTCATTTTGATCCTCTTATGATCCTCTTTCTGATTCTTATGATCTTAAGATTCTGAAGGCTTCAGAATCCGGATTCTGAATCCGTTTAATCATTTTTGATCCCCTAATAAGTGTAATACCTCATTTTGATCCCTGTATGATCCTCTATCAGATTTTTTTGATCTTAAGATTCTGAAGGCTTCAGAATCCGGATTCTGAATCCGTTTTATCATTTTTGATCCGCCAATGAGTGTAATACCTCATTTTGATCCCTGTATGATCCTCTTTCTGATTCTTAAGATCTTAAGATTCTGAAGGCTTCAGAATCCGGATTCTGAATCCGTTTTATCATTTTTGATCCCCCAAATGAGTGTAATACTTCGTTTTGATCCCCGTATGATCCTCTTTCTGATTCTTATGATCTTAAGATTCTGAAGGCTTCAGAATCCGGATTCTGAATCCGTTTTATCATTTTTGATCCGCCAATGAGTGTTATACCTTTTTTTGATCCTCTTTCGATCCTTTATATGATCCTCATGATCCCGATGATCATATACAGCCGAAGCAAAGCGCCGAAGGCGCTTTGCTTCGGTTGTAGATGTGTAATTCCTCTTTTTGATCCTCTAATGAATGTTATACCTCATTTTGAACCGCTTTTGATCCTTTATCTGTTCCTAATGATCCGTAATATAAAATATGCAAATTTTTTATGATATAATTATGAACCTTACCTTATTCCCCACTATCTCTAGTTATATATACAGAAAAAACTAATACACACCTCTCGGTGTGGCTCGGTAAAAAAAGTTATGGATCTGAAAAGTTCCTATTTGGTGTGCGTTTGTGGTGGGAACACGATGCGTCTACTCTCATTTTTCCTGCGTCTCCCAGTTTTTTGGAAAACGCGTGAACAAATTTGCATATTTTGAGTTAAAAAAATGTCGTTTTCACTTGGTCATTTTTTGAAAGAAAATATTTGATGACGTATAGTAGAGTGGTCAGGGGGTAGAGTTTGGAGGCGGTAGGTCGGGGGTTCAAATCCTCTGGAAGGATTCTGGGGTAAAAAAATATGGGGAATCTGAAAAAATGAAAAAAAAAAATTTTTGGATTCTGAAATCGGATTCTGAAGCCTTCTGAATCCAAAAATACGATTTTTTTGAAATAAGAAGTGTGAAATATGTTTCCTGGGTAGAAAAATTCGCTGATCACGATGAAATATATGCCATGGATTCAAAATTTTTTCTGACTTCAGAATCCCGGATTCTGAATCCGAAAATACGATTTTTTTGAAATACATAGTATGAAATATGTTTCCGGGGTAGAAAAATTCGCTGATCACGATGAAATATGTGGCATGGATTCAAAATTTTTTCAGACTCCAGAATCCGGGATTCTGAATCCGTTTTATCATTTTTGATCCCCTAATAAGTGTAATACCTCATTTTGATCCCCGTATAATCCTCTATCAGATTTTTACGATCTTAGGATTCTGAAGGCTTCTGAATCCGGATTCTGGATCCGTTTTATCATTTTTGATCCGCCAATGAGTGTAATACCTCATTTTGATCCCCGTATGATCCTCTTTCTGATTCTTATGATCTTAAGATTCTGAAGGCTTCAGAATCCAGATTCTGAATCCGTTTTATCATTTTTGATCCAATAATATGTGTAATACCTCATTTTGATCCTCTTATGATCCTCTTTCTGATTCTTATGATCTTAAGATTCTGAAGGCTTCAGAATCCGGATTCTGAATCCGTTTTATCATTTTTGATCCGCCAATGAGTGTAATACCTCATTTTGATCCCCGTATGATCCTCTTTCTGATTTTTATGATTTTAGAATTCTGAAGGCTTCTGAATCCGGATTTTGAATCCGTTTTATCATTTTTGATCCGCCAATGAGTGTAATACCTCATTTTGATCCCCGTATGATCCTCTTTCTGATTTTTATGATTTTAGAATTCTGAAGGCTTCAGAATCCGGATTCTGAATCCGTTTTATCATTTTTGATCCGCCAATGAGTGTAATACCTCATTTTGATCCCCGTATGATCCTCTTTCTGATTTTTATGATTTTAGAATTCTGAAGGCTTCTGAATCCGGATTTTGAATCCGTTTTATCATTTTTGATCCGCCAATGAGTGTAATACCTCATTTTGATCCCCGTATGATCTTCTTTATGATTTTTATGATTTTAGAATTCTGAAGGCTTCTGAATCCGGATTTTGAATCCGTTTTATCATTTTTGATCCGCCAATGAGTGTAATACCTCATTTTGATCCCCGTATGATCTTCTTTATGATTTTTATGATTTTAGAATTCTGAAGGCTTCTGAATCCGGATTTTGAATCCGTTTTATCATTTTTGATCCGCCAATGAGTGTAATACCTCATTTTGATCCCCGTATGATCCTCTTTCTGATTCTTATGATCTTAAGATTCTGAAGGCTTCAGAATCCGGATTCTGAATCCGTTTTATCATTTTTGATCCTCCAATGAGTGTAATACCTCATTTTGATCCCCGTATGATCTTCTTTATGATTTTTATGATTTTAGAATTCTGAAGGCTTCTGAATCCGGATTCTGAATCCGTTTTATCATTTTTGATCCGCCAATGAGTGTTATACCTTATTTTGTTCCTCTTTTGATCCTCTTTCTGATTTTTATGATATTAAGATTCTGAAGGCTTCTGAATCCAGATTCTGAATCCGTTTTATCATTTTTGATCCTATAATAAGTGTTGTACCTCATTTTGATCCTCTTATGATCCTCTATCAGCTTTTTGTGATCTTAGGATTCTGAAGGCTTCAGAATCCGGATTCTGAATCCGTTTTATCATTTTTGATCCGCCAAGGGGTGTTATACCTCATTTTGATCCCCGTATGATCCTCTTTATGATTTTTATAATCTTAAGATTCTGAAGGCTTCAGAATCCGGATTCTGGATCTTTTTTATCATTTTTGATCCGCCAAGGGGTGTTATACCTCATTTTGATCCCCGTATGATCCTCTTTATGATTTTTATAATCTTAAGATTCTGAAGGCTTCAGAATCCGGATTCTGAATCCGTTTTATCATTTTTGATCCGCCAATGAGTGTAATACCTCATTTTGATCCCCGTATGATCCTCTTTATGATTTTTATAATCTTAAGATTCTGAAGGCTTCAGAATCCGGATTCTGAATCCGTTTTTTCATTTTTGATCCGCCAATGAGTGTAATACCTCATTTTGATCCCCGTATGATCCTCTTTCTGATTCTTATGATCTTAAGATTCTGAAGGCTTCAGAATCCGGATTCTGAATCCGTTTTATCATTTTTGATCCGCCAATGAGTGTAATACCTCATTTTGATCCCCGTATGATCCTCTTTCTGATTCTTATGATCTTAAGATTCTGAAGGCTTCTGAATCCAGATTCTGAATCTTTTTTATCATTTTTGATCCGCCAATGAGTGTAATACCTCATTTTGATCCTCTTTTGATCCTCTTTATGATTTTTATGATTTTAGGATTCTGAATGCTTCAGAATCCGGATTCTGAATCCGTTTTATCATTTTTGATCTAATAATAAGTGTAATACCTCATTTTGATCCTCTTTTGATCCTCTTTATGATTTTTATGATTTCAGGATTCTGAAGGCTTCTGAATCCGGATTCTAAATCCGTTTTTTCATTTTTGATCCGCCAATGAGTGTAATACCTCATTTTGATCCCCGTATGATCCTCTTTATGATTTTTATGATCTTTTTTAGCCGGAGCAAAGCGCCGAAGGCGCTTTGCACCGGCTATACTTAAAAATTTTTATCTTCATGATCTTTAGATGGTCCTTATGATGATATATATCATTTTTTTTAACAATATGATCCTAATGACCCATATATAAAATTTTACAGAGATTATGATAAAAAAAAAAGTTATGAATTTTACCATATTCCCCACTATCTCTAGTCCGGTATATAGAAAAAACTAACACACAAGTCTTGGTGTGGCTCGATAAAAAAAGTTATGGATATGAAAAGTTCCTATGACCTGAGCGTTTGTTACAGGAATCGATTCCGTCTATCGAGAAATTTGTAGCGTGTCACAGGATTTCAGAAATCCCGTGCAAATATTTGAATATTTTTGATCCTTGAAAATGTCGTTTTCAATTGGTCCCTTTTTTCAACCCTTTGAAAGATAACTGTATAGTAGAGTGGTTAAGGGATAGGGCTTGGAGGCGGCATGTCGGGGGTTCGGATCCCAAATAAAGTTTTTGGGGTAAAAAAATATGGGGAATCTGAAAAAATTAGTAAAAAAATTTTTTGCATTCTGAAATCTTCGGATTCTGGCTCCAGAATCCTCAAAATGTGATTTTTTTGAAATAGGGAATAAAAAATATGGTTTCCGGGTAAAAAAATTCGCTGATCACGAGGAAATATATGCCGTGGATTCAGAAAATTATTAAGGCTTCAGAATTCTCGGATTCTGAATCCTGAAATACAATTTTTTTGATCAACGAATAAAAAATGTTGGATCTGGGGTAATCGGCTATGGGGAATCCGATGAAATAATTTTTGAGGATTCAGAATTTTATCCGGCTTCAGAATCTTGGATTCTGAAGCCGTTTTGTTATTTTTGATCGTTTTATTAGTGTAATACCTCTTTTTGATCTTTGTTTGATCCCCGTTTTGATCCTTATGATCTTAAGATTCTGACGGATTCTGAATCTCGCATTCTGAATCCTTTTTATAATTTTTGATCCTTTTATAAGTGTTATACCTCATTTTGATCCTTTTTTGATCCTCTTTTTGATCCTTATGATCCCGATGATCATCAGCAGCCGGTGCAAAGCGCCGCAGGCGCTTTGCACCGGCTGTACTAATATTTTTGATTGCCTAATGAGTGTTATACCTCTTTTTGATCCTCTTTTGATCCCCTTTTTGATCCTTATGATCTTAGGATTCTGACGGATTCTGAATCTCGGATTCTGAATCTTTTTTCAAATTTTTGATCCTTTTGTAAGTGTTATACCTCATTTTGATCCTCTTTTGATCCCATTTTTGATCCTTATGATCTTATTGACCCTTAGGTAAAAAATTATGATGAAACAAAAAATTATGAACCTCATATTATTTTTTGATCCACTAGTCATATATACATAAAAAACTAATACACTACTCTCGGTGTGGCTCGAAAAAAAAAGTTATGGATCTGAAAAGCTTATTTTAGGTGTGCTTTTTTAACGGGAATCTGATGCGTCTACTCTTTTTTTTCGTACGTCTCCCAGTTTTCTGGAAAACGTGACACAAAATTTGCATGTTTTTGTGCTTGAAAATGTCGTTTTCACTTGGTCATTTTTTGAAACAAAATATTTGATGACGTATAGTAGAGTGGTCAGGGGGTAGAGTTTGGAGGCGGTAGGTCGGGGGTTCGAGGCCTTTGGGGGGTTTCTGGGGTAAAAAAATATGGAGAATCTGAAAAAATGAATAAAAAAATTTTTTGGATTCTGAAATCGGCTTCTGAAGCCTTCTGAATCCAAAAATACGATTTTTTTGAAATAAGAAGTGTGAAACATGTTTCCTGGGTAAAAAAATTCGCTGATCACGATGAAATATGTGCCGTGGATTCAAAAAATTTTTAAGGCTTCTGAATACTCGGATTCTGAATCCCAAAATATGATTTTTATGTAATACGAAGTTGAAAATATGAGTTTTGGGTAAAAAATTTTGCTGATCACGATGAAATATATGCCATGGATTCAAAATTTTTTCTGACTTCAGAATCCCGGATTCTGAATCCGAAAATACGATTTTTATGAAATACGAAGTTGAAAATATGAGTTTTGGGTAAAAAAATTTGCTGATCATGATGAAATATACGACTTGGATTCAAAATTTTTTCTGACTTCAGAATCCAGGATTCTGAATCCGAAAATACGATTTTTTCGATAAACGAATTATACAAAATGCATTCTGGGTAAAAAAATTCGCTGATCATGGTAAAATATGTGACGAGGATTCAAAATTTTTTCTGACTTCAGAATCCCGGATTCTGAATCCGGTTTATCAAAAATCATCACCCAAATAATTGTAATACCTCATTTTGATCCCTGTATGATCCTCTATCAGATTTTTTTGATCTTAAGATTCTGAAGGCTTCAGAATCCGGATTCTGAATCCGTTTTATCATTTTTGATCCGCCAATGAGTGTAATACCTCATTTTGATCCCTGTATGATCCTCTTTCTGATTCTTAAGATCTTAAGATTCTGAAGGCTTCAGAATCCGGATTCTGAATCCGTTTTATCATTTTTGATCCCCCAAATGAGTGTAATACTTCGTTTTGATCCCCGTATGATCCTCTTTCTGATTCTTATGATCTTAAGATTCTGAAGGCTTCAGAATCCGGATTCTGAATCCGTTTTATCATTTTTGATCCGCCAATGAGTGTTATACCTTTTTTTGATCCTCTTTCGATCCTTTATATGATCCTCATGATCCCGATGATCATATACAGCCGAAGCAAAGCGCCGAAGGCGCTTTGCTTCGGTTGTAGATGTGTAATTCCTCTTTTTGATCCTCTAATGAATGTTATACCTCATTTTGAACCGCTTTTGATCCTTTATCTGTTCCTAATGATCCGTAATATAAAATATGCAAATTTTTTATGATATAATTATGAACCTTACCTTATTCCCCACTATCTCTAGTTATATATACATAAAAAACTAATACCCACCTCTCGGTGTGGCTCGATAAAAAAAGTTATAAATCTGAAAAGCTTATTTTAGGTGTGCGTTTGTGGTGGGAACACGATGCGTCTACTCTCATTTTTCCTGCGTCTCCCAGTTTTCTGGAAAACGTGGGAACAAATTTACATATTTTGAGCTTAAAAAATGTCGTTTTCACTTGGTCATTTTTTGAAAGAAAATATTTGATGACGTATAGTACAGTGGTCAGGGGGTAGAGTTTGGAGGCGGTAGGTCGGGGTTCGAGGCCTTTGGGGGGTTTCTGGGGTAAAAAAATATGGAGAATCCGAAAAAATAAATAAAAAAATTTTTTGGATTCTGAAATCGGATTCTGAAGCCTTCTGAATCCAAAAATACGATTTTTTTGAAATAAGAAGTGTGAAACATGTTTCCTGGGTAAAAAAATTCGCTGATCACGATGAAATATGTGCCGTGGATTCAAAAAATTTTTAAGGCTTCTGAATACTCGGATTCTGAATCCCAAAATATGATTTTTTTGAAGTATATAGTATGAAATATGTTTCCGGGGTAGAAAAATTCGCTGATCACGACGAAATATATGCCATGGATTCAAAATTTTTTCTGACTCCAGAATCCCGGATTCTGAATCCGAAAATACGGTTTTTTTGTTGAATGCAATGTAAAAAATGGGCTTTGGGTAAAAAAATTAGCTGATCAACATGAAATATATGCCATGGATTCAAAATTTTTTCTGACTCCAGAATCCCGGATTCTGAATCCGAATATACGATTTTTTCGATGAACGAATTGTACAAAATGGATTTTGGGTAAAAAAATTCGCTGATCACGATAAAATATGTGACGAGGATTCAAAATTTTTTCTGACTTCAGAATCCAGGATTCTGAATCCCAAAATACGATTTTCATGAAATACGAAGTTGAAAATATGAGTTTTGGGTAATAAATTTTGCTGATCACGATGAAATATATGTCATGGATTCAAAATTTTTTCTGACTTCAGAATCCAGGATTCTGGATCCGGTTTGTCAGAAATCAACCCCCATATGATTGTGATACCTCATTTTGATCCCCGTATGATCCTCTATCAGATTTTTATAATCTTAGGATTCTGAAGGCTTCAGAATCCGGATTCTGAATCCGTTTTATCATTTTTGATCCCCTAATAAGTGTAATACCTCATTTTGATCCTCTTTTGATCCTCTTTTTGATTTTTATGATTTTAGGATTCTGAAGGCTTCAGAATCCGGATTCTGAATCCGTTTTATCATTTTTGATCCGCCAATGAGTGTAATACCTCATTTTGATCCCCGTATGATCCTCTTTCTGATTCTTATTATCTTAAGATTCTGAAGGCTTCTGAATCCGGATTCTGAATCCGTTGTATCATTTTTGATCCGCCAATGAGTGTAATACCTCATTTTAATCCCCGTATGATCCTCTTTCTCATTCTTATGATCTTAAGATTCTGAAGGCTTCAGAATCCGGATTCTGAATCCGTCTTTTCATCTTTGATCCGCCAATAAGTGTTATACCTTATTTTGATCCTCTTATGATCCTCTTTCTGATTCTTATAATCTTAGGATTCTGAAGGATTCCGAATCTCGGATTCTGAATCTTTTTTTAAGTTTTTGAACGTTTTATAAGTGTTACACCTCTTTTTGATCCTCTTTTGATCCTTTATATGATCCTCATGATCCCGATGATCGTCTATAGCCGATGCAAAGCGCCGAAGGCGCTTTGCTTTGGCTGTAGATGTGTAATACCTCTTTTTGATCCCATTTTGATCCTCTAATGTTATACCTCATTTTGAACTGCTTTTGATCCTTTATCTGTCCCTAATGATCCGTAATATAAAATATGCAAATTTTTTACGATATAATTATGAACCTTACCATATTCTCAACTATCCCTAGTTATATATACAGAAAAAACTAATACACACCTCTCGGTGTGGCTCGATAAAAAAACTTACGGATCTGAAAAGCTTATTTTGGGTGAGCATTTTTGGTGGGAACACGATGCGTCTACTCTCTTTTTTCCTGCGTCTCCCAGTTTTCCGGAAAACCCGTGCAAAAATTTGCATATTTTGAGCTAAAAAAATGTCGTTTTCACTTGGTCATTTTTTGAAAGAAAATATTTGATGACGTATAATAGAGTGGTCAGGGGGTAGGCTTTGGAGGTGGTAGGTCGGGGGTTCGAGGCCTTTGGGGGGTTTCTGGGGTAAAAAAATATGGGGAATCTGAAAAAATATATAAAAAAATTTTTTGGATTCTGAAATCGGATTCTGAAGCCTTCTGTATCCAAAAATACGATTTTTTTGAAATAAGAAGTGTGAAACATGTTTCCTGGGTAAAAAAATTCGCTGATCACGATGAAATATGTGCCGTGGATTCAAAAAATTTTTAAGGCTTCTGAATACTCGGATTCTGAATCCCAAAATATGATTTTTATGTAATACGAAGTTGAAAATATGAGTTTTGGGTAAAAAATTTTGCTGATCACGATGAAATATATGCCATGGATTCAAAATTTTTTCTGACTCCAGAATCCCGGATTCTGAATCCGAAAATACGATTTTTTCGATGAACGAATTGTACAAAATGGGTTTTGGGTAGAAAAATTCGCTGATCACGATAAAATATGTGACGAGGATTCAAAATTTTTTCTGACTCCAGAATCCCGGATTCTGAATCCGAATATACGATTTTTTCGATGAACGAATTGTACAAAATGGATTTTGGGTAAAAAAATTCGCTGATCACGATAAAATATGTGACGAGGATTCAAAATTTTTTCTGACTTCAGAATCCAGGATTCTGAATCCCAAAATACGATTTTCATGAAATACGAAGTTGAAAATATGAGTTTTGGGTAATAAATTTTGCTGATCACGATGAAATGTATGTCATGGATTCAAAATTTTTTCTGACTTCAGAATCCAGGATTCTGGATCCGGTTTGTCAGAAATCAACCCCCATATGATTGTGATACCTCATTTTGATCCCCGTATGATCCTCTATCAGATTTTTATAATCTTAGGATTCTGAAGGCTTAAGAATCCGGATTCTGAATCCGTTTTATCATTTTTGATCCGCCAATGAGTGTAATACCTCATTTTGATCCTCTTTTGATCCTCTTTTTGATTTTTATGATTTTAGGATTCTGAAGGCTTCAGAATCCGGATTCTGAATCCGTTTTATCATTTTTGATCCCCCAAGGGGTGTTATACCTTATTTTGATCCTCTTATGATCCTCTTTCTGATTCTTATGATTTTAAGATTCTGAAGGCTTCAGAATCCGGATTCTGAATCCGTTTTATCATTTTTGATCCGCCAATGAGTGTAATACCTCATTTTGATCCCCGTATGATCCTCTTTCTGATTCTTTTGATATTAAGATTCTGAAGGCTTCAGAATCCGGATTCTGAATCCGTTTTATCATTTTTGATCCGCCAATGAGTGTTATACCTTATTTTGATCCTCTTTCGATCCTTTATATGATCCTCATGATCCCGATGATCATATACAGCCGAAGCAAAGCGCCGAAGGCGCTTTGCTTCGGTTGTAGATGTGTAATTCCTCTTTTTGATCCTCTAATGAATGTTATACCTCATTTTGAACCGCTTTTGATCCTTTATCTGTTCCTAATGATCCGTAATATAAAATATGCAAATTTTTTATGATATAATTATGAACCTTACCTTATTCCCCACTATCTCTAGTTATATATACATAAAAAACTAATACACACCTCTTGGTATGGCTCGATAAAAAAAGTTATAAATCTGAAAAGTTCCTATTTGGTGTGCGTTTGTGGTGGGAGCACGATGCGTCTACTCTCATTTTTCCTGCGTCTCCCAGTTTTTTGGAAAACGCGTGAACAAATTTGCATATTTTGAGTTAAAAAAATGTCGTTTTCACTTGGTCATTTTTTGAAAGAAAATATTTGATGACGTATAGTAGAGTGGTCAGGGGGTAGAGTTTGGAGGCGGTAGGTCGGGGGTTCGAATCCTCTGGAAGGATTCTGGGGTAAAAAATTATGGGGAATCTGAAAAAATAAATAAAAAAATTTTTTGGATTCTGAAATCGGATTCTGAAGCCTTCTGAATCCTCAAAATATGATTTTTTTGATCTATTAAGTATGAAATATAGGTAATGGGTAGAAAAATGTGCTGATTACGATGAAATAAGTGGCATGGATTCAAAAAAATGTTAAGGATTCTGAATCCAGGATTCTGAATCCGAAAATATGATTTTTATGAAATACGAAGTTGAAAATATGAGTTTTGGGTAGAAAAATTCGCTGATCACGATGAAATATATGCCATGGATTCAAAAATTTTTTTGACTCCAGAATCCCGGATTCTGAATCCGAAAATACGATTTTTTCGATTAACGAATTGTACAAAATGGGTTTTAGGTAAAAAAATTCGCTGATCACGATAAAATATGTGACGAGGATTCAAAATTTTTTCTGACTTCAGAATCCCGGATTCTGAATCCGGTTTATCAAAAATCATCTCCCAAATGATTGTAATACCTCATTTTGATCCCCGTATGATCCTCTTTCTGATTCTTATAATATTAAGATTCTGAAGGCTTCAGAATCCGGATTCTGGATCCGTTTTATCATTTTTGATCCGCCAATGAGTGTAATACCTCATTTTGATCCTCATTTGATCCTCTTTTTGATTTTTATGATATTAAGATTCTGAAGGCTTCTGAATCCGGATTCTGGATCCGTTTTATCATTTTTGATCCGCCAACGAGTGTAATACCTCATTTTGATCCTCATTTGATCCTCTTTTTGATTTTTATGATATTAAGATTCTGAAGGCTTCTGAATCCGGATTCTGGATCCGTTTTATCATTTTTGATCCGCCATTGAGTGTAATACCTCATTTTGATCCTCTTATGATCCTCTTTATGATTTTTATGATATTAAGATTCTGAAGGCTTCTGAATCCGGATTCTGGATCCGTTTTATCATTTTTGATCCGCCAATGAGTGTAATACCTCATTTTGATCCTCTTATGATCCTCTTTATGATTTTTTTGATCTTAAGATTCTGAAGGCTTCAGAATCCGGATTATGAATCCGTTTTATCATTTTTGATCCAAAAATAAGCGTAATACCTCATTTTGATCCCCGTATGATCCTCTTTATGATTCTTATGATCTTAGGATTCTGAAGGCTTCTGAATCCGGATTCTAAATCCGTTTTATCATTTTTGATCCTATAATAAGTGTTATACCTCTTTTTGATCCTCTTTTGATCCTCTTTATGATTATTATGATCTTTTTTAGCCGGAGCAAAGCGCCGAAGGCGCTTTGCACCGGCTATACTCAAACATTTTTATCTTCAGATGGTCCCTATGATGATATATATGATTTTTTTGATCAGGATGATCCTAATAACCAATAGGTAAAATTTTATGGAGATTCTGATGAAAAAAAAAGTTATTATAATCACCTTTACAGTTATTATCCCTAGTTTATATATACATAAAAAACTAATACACACCTCTTGGTGTGGCTCGGTAAAAAAACTTATGGATATGAAAAGTTCCTATTTGGTGAGCATTTTTGGTGGGAACACGATGCGTCTACTCTCTTTTTCCCTGCGTCTCCCAGTTTTCTGGAAAACGTGACACAAAATTTGCATGTTTTTGTGTTTGAAAATGTCGTTTTCACTTGGTCATTTTTTGAAAGAATATATTTGATGACGTATAGTAGAGTGGTCAGGGGGTAGAGTTTGGAGGCGGTAGGTCGGGGGTTCAAAGCCTTTGGGGGGTTTCTGGGGTAAAAAAGTATGAGGAATCTGAAAAAATAAATAAAAAAATTTTTTGGATTCTGAAATCGGATTCTGAAGCCTTCTGAATCCTCAAAATATGATTTTTTTGATCTATTAAGTATGAAATATAGGTAATGGGTAGAAAAATGTGCTGATTACGATGAAATATGTGGCATGGATTCAAAAAAATGTTAAGGATTCTGAATCCAGGATTCTGAATCCGAAAATATGATTTTTATGAAATACGAAGTTGAAAATATGAGTTTTGGGTAGAAAAATTCGCTGATCACGATGAAATATATGCCATGGATTCAAAAATTTTTTTGACTCCAGAATCCCGGATTCTGAATCCGAAAATACGATTTTTTCGATTAACGAATTGTACAAAATGGGTTTTAGGTAAAAAAATTCGCTGATCACGATAAAATATGTGACGAGGATTCAAAATTTTTTCTGACTTCAGAATCCCGGATTCTGAATCCGGTTTATCAAAAATCATCTCCCAAATGATTGTAATACCTCATTTTGATCCTCTTATGATCCTCTTTCTGATTCTTATGATCTTAAGATTCTGAAGTCTACAGAATCCGGATTCTGAATCCGTTTTATCATTTTTGATCCAATAATATGTGTAATACCTCATTTTGATCCTCTTATGATCCTCTTTCTGATTCTTATGATCTTATGATTCTGAAGTCTACAGAATCCGGATTCTGAATCCGTTTTATCATTTTTGATCCAATAATATGTGTAATATCTCATTTTGATCCTCTTATGATCCTCTTTATGATTTTTTTGATCTTAAGATTCTGAAGTCTACAGAATCCGGATTCTGAATCCGTTTTATCATTTTTGATCCAATAATATGTGTAATACCTCATTTTGATCCTCTTATGATCCTCTTTATGATTTTTATGATATTAAGATTCTGAAGGCTTCTGAATCCGGATTCTGGATCCGTTTTATCATTTTTGATCCGCCAATGAGTGTAATACCTCATTTTGATCCTCTTATGATCCTCTTTATGATTTTTTTGATCTTAAGATTCTGAAGGCTTCAGAATCCGGATTATGAATCCGTTTTATCATTTTTGATCCAAAAATAAGCGTAATACCTCATTTTGATCCCCGTATGATCCTCTTTATGATTCTTATGATCTTAGGATTCTGAAGGCTTCTGAATCCGGATTCTAAATCCGTTTTATCATTTTTGATCCTATAATAAGTGTTATACCTTTTTTTGATCCTCTTTTGATCCTCTTTTTGATTATTATGATCTTTTTTAGCCGGAGCAAAGCGCCGAAGGCGCTTTGCACCGGCTATACTCAAACATTTTTATCTTCAGATGGTCCCTATGATGATATATATGATTTTTTTGATCAGGATGATCCTAATAACCAATAGGTAAAATTTTATGGAGATTCTGATGAAAAAAAAAGTTATTATAATCACCTTTACAGTTATTATCCCTAGTTATATATACAGAAAAAACTAATACCCACCTCTCGGTGTGACTCGATAAAAAAAGTTATAAATCTGAAAAGCTTATTTTAGGTGTGCGTTTGTGGTGGGAATCGATTCCGTCTATTGTGAAATTTGTAGCGTCTCCCAGTTTTCTGGAAAACGTGGGAACAAATTTACATATTTTGAGCTTAAAAAATGTCGTTTTCACTTGGTCATTTTTTGAAAGAAAATATTTGATGACGTATAGTAGAGTGGTCAGGGGGTAGAGTTTGAAGGCGGTAGGTCGGGGGTTCAAGGCCTTTGGGGGGTTTCTGGGGTAAAAAAATATGGAGAATCCAAAAAAATAAATAAAAAAATTTTTTGGATTCTGAAATCGGATTCTGAAGCCTTCTGAATCCAAAAATACGATTTTTTTGAAATAAGAAGTGTGAAACATGTTTTCTGGGTAGAAAAATTCGCTGATCACGATGAAATATGTGGCATGGATTCAAAAAAATGTTAAGGATTCTGAATCCAGGATTCTGAATCCCAAAATATGATTTTTATGAAATACAAAGTTGAAAATATGAGTTTTGGGTAAAAAATTTTGCTGATCACGATGAAATATGTGCCATGGGTTCAAAATTTTTTCTGACTCCAGAATCCCGGATTCTGAATCCGAAAATACGATTTTTTCAATGAACGAATTTTACAAAATGCATTTTGGGTAAAAAATTTTGCTGATCACGGTGAAATATATGCCATGGATTCAAAATTTTTTCTGACTTCAGAATCCCGGATTCTGAATCCGGTTTATCAAAAATCATCTCCCAAATGAGTGTAATACCTCATTTTGATCCCTGTATGATCCTCTATCAGATTTTTTTGATCTTAAGATTCTGAAGGCTTCTGAATCCGGATTCTGAATCCGTTTTATCATTTTTGATCCGCTAATGAGTGTAATACCTCATTTTGATCCCCGTATGATCCTCTTTCTGATTCCTATGATTTTAGGATTCTGATGGCTTCTGAATCCGGATTCTGAATCCGGTTTATCAAAAATCATCTCCCAAATGAGTGTAATACCTCATTTTGATCCCTGTATGATCCTCTTTCTCATTCTTATGATCTTAAGATTCTGAAGGCTTCAGAATCCGGATTCAGAATCCGTATTATCATTTTTTATCCGCCAATGAGTGTAATACCTCATTTTGATCCTCTAATGATCCTCTTTATGATTTTTATGATTTAAGGATTCTGAAGGCTTCTGAATCCGGATTCTGAATCCGTTTTATCATTTTTGATCCCCTAATAAGTGTTATACCTCATTTTGATCCCCGTATGATTCTCTATCAGATTTTTTTGATCTTGGGATTCTGAAGGCTTCTGAATCCGGATTCTGAATCCGTTTTATCATTTTTGATCCGCCAATGAGTGTTATACCTTTTTTTGATCCTCTTTCGATCCTTTATATGATCCTCATGATCCCGATGATCATATACAGCCGATGCTTCGGTTGTAGATGTGTATTTCCTCTTTTTGATCCTCTAATGAATGTTATACCTCATTTTGAACCGCTTTTGATCCTTTATCTGTTCCTAATGATCCGTAATATAAAATATGCAAATTTTTTACGATATAATTATGAACCTTACCTTATTCCCCACTATCTCTAGTTATATATACAGAAAAAACTAATACACAAGTCTCGGTGTGGCTCGATAAAAAAAGTTGCGATTCTCAAAATAGGACGTTTGTTGAGCATTTTTGGTGGGAATCGATTCCGTCTATTGTGAAATTCGTAGCGTCTCCCAGTTTTTCAGAAAACCCGTGAAAAAATTTGAATATTTTGAGCTAAAAAAATGTCGTTTTCATTTGGTCATTTTTTGAAAGAAAATAGTTGATGACGTATAGTAGAGTGGTCAGGGGGTAGGGTTTGGAGGCGGTAGGTCGGGGGTTCGGATCCTCCGAAAAGTTTTTGGGGTAAAAAAATATGGAGAATCTGAAAAAATGTGTAAAAAAATTTTTTGGATTCTGAAATCGGATTCTGAAGCCTTCTGAATCCTCAAAATATGATTTTTTTGATCTATTAAGTATGAAATATAGGTACTGGGTAGAAAAATGTGCTGATTACGATGAAATATGTGGCATGGATTCAAAAAAATGTTAAGGATTCTGAATCCAGGATTCTGAATCCGAAAATATGATTTTTATGAAATACGAAGTTGAAAATATGAGTTTTGGGTAGAAAAATTCGCTGATCACGATGAAATATATGCCATGGATTCAAAAATTTTTTTGACTCCAGAATCCCGGATTCTGAATCCGAAAATACGATTTTTTCGATTAACGAATTGTACAAAATGGGTTTTGGGTAAAAAAATTCGCTGATCACGATAAAATATGTGACGAGGATTCAAAATTTTTTCTGACTTCAGAATCCCGGATTCTGAATCCGGTTTATCAAAAATCATCTCCCAAATGAGTGTAATACCTCATTTTGATCCCCGTATGATCCTCTATCAGATTTTTTTGATCTTGGGATTCTGAAGGCTTCAGAATCCGGATTCTGAATCCGTTTTATCATTTTTGATCCGCCAATGAGTGTTATACCTCATTTTGATCCCCGTATGATCCTCTATCAGATTTTTTTGATCTTGGGATTCTGAAGGCTTCAGAATCCGGATTCTGAATCTGTTTTATCATTTTTGATCCGCCAATGAGTGTAATACCTCTTTTTGATCCACTTTTGATCCTCTTTTTGATCCTTATGATCTAAAGATTCTGACGGATTCTGAATCTCGGATTCTGAATCCTTTTTATCATTTTTGATCCGCCATTGAGTGTTATACCTTATTTTGATCACCGTATGATCCACTTTCTGATTCTTATGATCTAAAGATTCTGACGGATTCTGAATCTCGGATTCTGAATCCGTTTTATCATTTTTGATCCGCCAATGAATGTAATACCTCATTTTGATCCCCGTATGATCCTCTTTATGATTTTTATGATCTTTTTTAGCCGGAGCAAAGCGCCGAAGGCGCTTTGCTCCGGTTTAACAAATTTCTTGATCTGCTTGATCTTTAAATGGTCCCTATGATGATATATATGATTTTTTTGATCAGGATGATCCTAATGACCAATAGGTAAAATTTTATGGAGATTCTTATGAAAAAAAAAGTTATTATAATCACCTTTACAGTTATTATCCCTAGTTATATATACAGAAAAAACTAATACACAAGTCTCGGTATGGCTCGATAAAAAAACTTACGGATCTGAAAAGCTTATTTTAGGTGTGCGTTTGTGGTGGGAACACGATGCGTCTACTCTCATTTTTCCTGCGTCTCCCAGTTTTCTGGAAAACGTGGGAACAAATTTACATATTTTGAGCTTAAAAAATGTCGTTTTCACTTGGTCATTTTTTGAAAGAAAATATTTGATGACGTATAGTAGAGTGGTCAGGGGGTAGAGTTTGGAGGCGGTAGGTCGGGGGTTCAAGGCCTTTGGGGGGTTTCTGGGGTAAAAAAATATGGAGAATCCAAAAAAATAAATAAAAAAATTTTTTGGATTCTGAAATCGGATTCTGAAGCCTTCTGAATCCAAAAATACGATTTTTTTGAAATAAGAAGTGTGAAACATGTTTTCTGGGTAGAAAAATTCGCTGATCACGATGAAATATGTGGCATGGATCCAAAAAAATGTTAAGGATTCTGAATCCAGGATTCTGAATCCCAAAATATGATTTTTATGTAATAATAAATTGAAAATATGAGTTTTGGGTAAAAAATTTTGCTGATCACGATGAAATATATGCCATGGATTCAAAATTTTTTCTGACTTCAGAATCCCGGATTCTGAATCCCAAAATACGATTTTTTTGAAATACGAAGTTGAAAATATGCGTTTTGGGTAAAAAAATTCGCTGATCACGATAAAATATGTGACGAGGATTCAAAGTTTTTTCTGACTTCAGAATCCCGGATTCTGAATCCGAAAATACGATTTTTTCGATGAACGAATTATACAAAATGGATTTTGGGTAAAAAAATTCGCTGATCATGGTAAAATATATGACGAGGATTCAAAATTTTTTCTGACTTCAGAATCCCGGATTCTGAATCCGGTTTATCAAAAATCATCTCCCAAATGAGTGTAATACCTCATTTTGATCCCCGTATGATCCTCTATCAGATTTTTTTGATCTAGGGATTCTGTAGGCTTCTGAATCCGGATTCTGAATCCGTTTTATCATTTTTGATCCGCCAATGATTGTAATACCTCATTTTGATCCCCGTATGATCCTTTTTCTGATTCTTATGATATTAAGATTCTGAAGGCTTCTGAATCCGGATTCTGAATCCGTTTTATCATTTTTGATCATATAATAAGTGTAATACCTCATTTTGATCCTCTTATGATCCTCTTTCTGATTCTTATGATCTTAAGATTCTGAAGGCTTCAGAATCCGGATTCTGAATCCGTTTTATCAGTTTTGATCCGCAAATGATTGTAATACCTCATTTTGATCCCCGTATGATCCTCTATCTGATTCTTATGATCTTAAGATTCTGAAGGCTTCTGAATCCAGATTCTGAATCTTTTTTATCATTTTTGATCCGCCAATGAGTGTAATACCTCATTTTGATCCTCTTATGATCCTCTTTATGATTTTTATGATTTTAGGATTCTGAAGGCTTCTGAATCCGGATTCTGAATCCGTTTTTTCATTTTTGATCGTATAATAAGTGTTATACCTCTTTTTGATCCTCTTTATGATTTTTTTAATCTTTTTTAGCCGGAGCAAAGCGCCGAAGGCGCTTTGCTCCGGTTTAACTAATTTCTTGATCTGCTTGATCTTTAAATGGTCCCTATGATGATATATATGATTTTTTTAATCAATATGATCCTAATTACCAATATATAAAATTTTACAGAGATTATGATAAAAAAAAAAGTTATGAATTTTACCATATTCCCCACTATCTCTAGTTCCATATATAGAAAAAACTAACACGCGTTCTTCGGTGTGACTCGGCAAAAAAAGTTATGGATATGAAAAGTTCCTATTCGGTGAGCGTTTGTGGTGGGAACACGATGCGTCTACTAAAAAATTTGTAGCTAATCTGGGGGCTTCAGAATCCTGTGGAACAAATTTGAATATTTTTGTTTTTAAAAATGTCGTTTTCAATTGGTCCGTTTTTTCAACCCTTTGAAAGATAACTGTATAGTAGAGTGGTTAATGGGTTGGGTTATGAGGCGGGATGTCTGGGGTTCGGGTCCCAAATAAAGTTTTTGGGGTAAAAAAATATGGGGAATCTGAAAAAATAAGTAAAAAAATTTTTTGCATTCTGGAATCTTCGGATTCTGGCTCCAGAATCCTCAAAATATGATTTTTATAAAATAGGGATAAAAAAATATAGTTTCCGGGTAAAAAAATTTGCTGATCACGATGAAATATATGCCGTGGATTCAGAAAATTATTAAGGCTTCAGAATTCTCGGATTCTGAATCCTGAAATACGATTTTTTTTATCAACAAATAAAAAATGTTGGTTCTGGGGTAATCGGCTATGGGGAATCCGATGAAATACTTTTTGCGGATTCAGAAGTCCATCCAGCTTCAGAATCTCGGATTCTGAAGCCGTTTTGTTATTTTTGATCCTTTTATTAGTGTAATACCTCTTTTTGATCTTTGTTTGATCCCCGTTTTGATCCTTATGATCTTAAGATTCTGACGGATTCTGAATCTCGGATTCTGAATCCTTTTTAAATTTTTTGATCCTTTTATAAGTGTTATACCTCTTTTTGATCCTCTTTTGATCCCCTTTTTGATCCTGATGATTTAAGGAATCTGACGGATTCTGAATCTTGGATTCTGAATCCTTTTTATAATTTTTGATTCTTTTATAAGTGTTATACCTCTTTTTGATCCTCTTTTTAAGTTTTATATTTTTGTTTTTAATTTTCTTAACAGCCTGTAACATACAATATTTTTTGTGCAGCCGGAGCAAAGCGCCGAAGGCGCTTTGCTCCGGCTGCAAAAAAATTCCACGTGTTTACAAATTACTTTTTTACTAAAGTGTTATTATTATTTTTCTAAAGTTTTATATTTTTGTTTTTAATTTTCTTAACAGCCTGTGACATACAATGTTTTTTGTGCAGCCGGAGCAAAGCGCCGAAGGCGCTTTGCTCCGGCTGCAAAAAAATTCCACGTGTTTACAAATTTCTTTTTTACTAAAGTGTTATTATTATTTTTCTAAAGTTTTATATTTTTGTTTTTAATTTTCTTAACAGCCTGTGACATACAATGTTTTTTGTGCAGCCGGAGCAAAGCGCCGAAGGCGCTTTGCTCCGGCTGCAAAAAAATTCCACGTGTTTACAAATTTCTTTTTTACTAAAGTGTTATTATTATTTTTCTAAAGTTTTATATTTTTGTTTTTAATTTTCTTAACAGCCTGTGACATACAATGTTTTTTGTGCAGCCGGAGCAAAGCGCCGAAGGCGCTTTGCTCCGGCTGCAAAAAAATTCCACGTGTTTACAAATTTCTTTTTTACTAAAGTGTCATTATTATTTTTCTAAAGTTTTATATTTTTGTTTTTAATTTTCTTAACAGCCTGTGACATACAATGTTTTTTGTGCAGCCGGAGCAAAGCGCCGAAGGCGCTTTGCTCCGGCTGCACAAAAAATTCCACGTGTTTACAAATTTCTTTTTTACTAAAGTGTTATTATTATTTTTCTAAAGTTTTATATTTTTGTTTTTAATTTTCTTAACAGCCTGTGACATACAATGTTTTTTGTGCAGCCGGAGCAAAGCGCCGAAGGCGCTTTGCTCCGGCTGCAAAAAAATTCCACGTGTTTACAAATTTCTTTTTTACTAAAGTGTTATTATTATTTTTCTAAAGTTTTATATTTTTGTTTTTAATTTTCTTAACAGCCTGTGACATACAATGTTTTTTGTGCAGCCGGAGCAAAGCGCCGAAGGCGCTTTGCTCCGGCTGCAAAAAAATTCCACGTGTTTACAAATTTCTTTTTTACTAAAGTGTTATTATTATTTTTCTAAAGTTTTATATTTTTGTTTTTAATTTTCTTAACAGCCTGTGACATACAATGTTTTTTGTGCAGCCGGAGCAAAGCGCCGAAGGCGCTTTGCTCCGGCTGCAAAAAAATTCCACGTGTTTACAAATTTCTTTTTTACTAAAGTGTTATTATTATTTTTCTAAAGTTTTATATTTTTGTTTTTAATTTTCTTAACAGCCTGTGACATACAATGTTTTTTGTGCAGCCGGAGCAAAGCGCCGAAGGCGCTTTGCTCCGGCTGCAAAAAAATTCCACGTGTTTACAAATTTCTTTTTTACTAAAGTGTTATTATTATTTTTCTAAAGGCACATATTTTTATCTTATTTCGCGTTTTAGAAAATTTTTTGCATCCATCTGTTGAAGAGCATTCATTTTTTTGGCGGCGTATCTTTTGACGGCTATTCTTTTTCCCTTTTCGCTCTCTTTTTTTCGTTTTTTAAATCCACTGTTTCTTTTTCTACAAATGCGTCCCTTTTTTAACCAACTATCAAAATTTTTTAAAGGTGATTGCATCATTTTTTGTGCTTCATATCGTCTCAGTTTAATAATTCCTTATTTTTTAAAAACCGTCGGCTTTTTTTAGCGCTAAATTTTTTTTTGCTGTCTTTCTTTTCAACATCTTCTTTTTGCACTTCCTTTTGTCTTCGGCATCTATTTTAAAATTTATTTTTTGACCAGCTAATAAATATAATTTTAGCATTTTAACTATTTTATTTTTTTAAACGTTCTATTTTTTTTTTCATTTCCCAATAATTCAATTTTTTAAGCATTTTAATTTTTCTTTTTGACTGAACGTTTCATTTTTAGAAAATTTATTGTTTTTTTTTTGTTGGCCAACCTTTCAGTATATTTTTTAATTACACGCGTTTACAAATTTCTTTTTTACTAAAGTGTTATTATTTTATTTTTTTTAAACGTTCTATTTTTTTTTCATTTCCCAATAATTCAATTTTTTAAGCATTTTAATTTTTCTTTTTGACTGAACGTTTCTTTTTTAGAAAATTTATTGTTTTTTTTTTTGTTGGCCAACCTTTCAGTATATTTTTTAATTACACGTGTTTACAAATTTCTTTTTTACTAAAGTGTTATTATTTTATTTTTTTTAAACGTTCTATTTTTTTTTCATTTCCCAATAATTCAATTTTTTAAGCATTTTAATTTTTCTTTTTGACTGAACGTTTCTTTTTTAGAAAATTTATTGTTTTTTTTTTGTTGGCCAACCTTTCAGTATATTTTTTAAAAAATTTTTATTGGTTTTTTTTTTTAAAATCATGTTTTTCATTTTTAAATGTGTTCTTTTTTTCCATTTGTTTTTTTAAAAGTTTATTGTTTTTTTCTCAACTTTTTTTTCTTGAAAATATTGACCTACTGTATTCTTTTTTTTTTATTAAAGCTATTGATTTGCCGCAGTTTTATCTGAAAATTTTTAATTTTTTATACTTTTGAAACACACGTTGATTGTTTTCGATATTTTTATTCATTGTATAATTTTCGCTATTTAATTTCTTATGCTTTCTGACTGCATTTATTTTTTTTGAATCCCTAATTGTTGTTTTTGTCTTAGTATCGTGCGCGTACCGTATAATAAATTTTTTTGTCGTTGTTTTTCTCACCGATTCTGCTTTCAGTTTCAAACTTTTTTACTCTTATTCTTATCAATATGAATAACACTTGGAAGGCACCGAAATTAATAATTCAACAGCAAGATTCAAATGTTGAAAGATATGATCAAATGAACTTGATCACTGATGGTCCTTCCTGCTCATTCAGCAATAATTTTAGTGCTGCAGGCCATCATGCTGCACCTGCAGATGATCCATCAACAAATAAACAACAACAATTTTATGGATCTGCTCCATCTACTTCATTTAATCCAGTTTCTGAAGCTGTTGTTGAAGAACGTCCAAAATATTTAATCAATTATTTTGCGGGATTAAATACACGCTCAATTTCTCCTGTTTCCCTCGATATCAAACTTTTTGAAGAAAATCGACAACACGAAGGTGAACATGATGTCCACCAGAAACTTTTGAAATTAACGGTAAGATTCGATAATAACATTTTTGATTTATTTACGTTAATTATTTAGAACCAAATTGATTTTATTCTTCATAGAAATAAAATGGATTTATTTGAATTTCCTCGATATCAACCTGATGGAACACCTGCTCCTGAGATTTCTTTCTTCAAATCAAGTCAAAGGCTTCTTAATCCTAATTCACCATCAACGTCTCAGAATCCAAATAATAATGCTTCACCTGTTCATCTTATTGCTAATGTTGTTCCTGATCAAAGAGATACTGATAGTGATCAACAAAGTGACGGTCAACGAGCTCCCAAAAGGTAATTTTTGTTATGTCATGTTTCACCATTTTGACATTTTTTTTATTCAGGAGAAGGAAGACAAAGAAATCACAAGCTTCACAAGCAACAGCAAGAAGGAAAGCCGATAAGATAAAGTATGAATCACAACGTCCAGCTGCTTCAAATCCTGCATGTGTCCCTTCATCAACAACAACGGGTGTCCAATTAAAATCCCAACAACCAACAGAGGCGCAGCTTCGGAAGTTACCTAAGAGCAGACGTCCTCCAACAACAGCTGAAAATCGTGCTGAAGCATTGGTTGGTTTCTATTTTAAATCTAACATTTTTTGCTTTACATGTTCTAACATTTTTATTTATTTATTTGTGTAACACTCTTCTTGCTAACATCTCTCTATTGGTGCCCCATCTCTTTCTTTCAGCAGCCCAAACGTCCCAACAAAGGATTTCAAGTGCTTAGTGATATCAAGATTGATGCAAAAGTAATTCAAGATGATGCAACTCAATCTTCACAAATGCAACAGCCAACTCAACAACAATCAAATATTACTGATAATGATGAGTCAAATGTTCATTCTTCATCTCAAAATCTTCAACCAACTCAACATTCTGCAACGCAAGCAAATGATGATGATGATGATGTGATTGTTATTGATGAAGTTGATTACCTTGGTGGTTCTGAAGCAAGTGCTGATATTCCAACTTTTGAAGGAACGACTTTAAAAGACAATGATTTATACCGTGCTCTTAAACTTCATCGTCGTAGTTGGGCAAGCGATCTCCATATTCAAGCGTTCCATGCCGGTTTTATTCCACATCTCAGTGGACCGGTATTTCGAAGAATTGCTTTTCTTGATCCAGTATGGCAATGTAGTAATTTACCAATGCAAACATTTTTGCGTATGTTTCCATCAAATCCAGATCTAATTCAATGCCCAATTCATCTTAATAGAAATCATTGGGGTCTTCTATCAATTAATGTTGGACAAGATCTTGCAACATGGTATGACCCCATGATGTTCTCCTGGGATAGTACAATGAGTAAAGATCAAATTGACCTCTGCAATGTTGTTCTTGAAACATTAAGAAATCAAAATTTAATCAATGATGATACTGTTCTTCAAATTGCTGATTACTACTCATTCAATCAACAAACTGATAGAAATAGTTGCGGATGGCATATTTGCATTATTAGTGAAGATATTGCCAGATATGGTCATTCAAGAAGATGGTCCCGTCTCCAAATCATGCAAGAACGTCAACGGATGTATCTCATCTTGCACCGTCTTCATAATCTTAATTCACCACCTGGTGCTCGACCTCAAACTCTTCCAACATGGCCTGAACAACTACCACGAGAATATGATGATGACGTTGAACTTTCCCTAACACCTCAGCTGTCTACTCAAAATAATTTAATTCAACAAGTTGCAGCAACAGCAATTGTTTCTCAACAACCACGACAACAACCTGTTCGACGCTCCACAAGAATTCAACAACAACATAAAGAAGAGCGACCAGAAATTACTGCATCAAAAATTGATTCTCTTAAGAAACGAGGTATTCCAATTGCAAAGGACAGCAGCGAAATCTTTCCAAAAGAACATTATCTTGGACCAATGGATAAACGCTGCAAATTTTGTCGAGCTTACCTCTTCCGTGATGAAACATCAAACAAATGTTGCGCAAATGGTACTGTTCCAGCTCCAATTATTCCACCTGAACCATTACAATATACTGCTCTTGCCCGTCATGCAGCATTCTGGAATAACATTCGTCCACTGAATGCTCTTTTCCGAATGGTATCTGTTTCTGCAAATTCCAACATGAATGATGGAATCTACAAACTTCAAGGAGAACCACGTTATAATGTTGGTGACTTGATTCCCCTCCCTGGGCAACCCCATCAATTTGTTCAAATTTATTCAATTGATGCTGATGAAGCAATTGCAGCACGATTACAAGATGCAAAAAGATATAAAATTCGAGCAAATGAAACTGATTTGACTGAAATCATTGAACTTATTGAACAAATGATTAGGAAATTTAATCCATTAGCTCAAGAACTTGCAACAATGAAGGATAAATTAAAGCAGTATGAAGAAGAATGTGAAGAAACTGGAGAAGTTCCAAGAAAACTTTTTATTGTTTGGGAAGACCCTCAAAAAGCTGGAAGTGGTGGTACTCATCCTGGACGACTTAACATTCCTCCACAATCAGGCCAAATCTTCAGCATTTACAAAACTGATGATGGAGAACCACCAAAACATGGTCTTTATTATGGAATTAAAGCCGATGGAAGTGACAGTGTTCGACAAGTTCCGTACTTTAGTGCTCATCTTGCTCCATGTACTTTTCCATTGATGTATTTATTTGGACAACATGGATGGCATCCAAATATTTTAAAGCTTAATACCAAAAACCCTCCAGCTGCTCCACCTCTTCCGCAACAAGTTCAGCAACCAACTCAGCTACAACCAACTAATGCAATTCACTCAACAACAACTGCTGCTATTTCAAGTTCTTCACAACATCAACTTCAATCAACTACTGGAGCTGCACAAACAAGTGGAGCACCACTAACAGTTCAACTACCACCTTCAAATCACCAACAACCTACATCACCTTCTCTTCAAAATCCTGTACCAGCTGCACTACAACTACAAAATAACCAAGCAGTTGCTGCTGCTGCAAATTCACAAGATGCTGCTTTAGCAGCTGCTTTAGCAGCTGAATTACGTGCAGAAGAAAATATTGATATCTTTTTGGAACGACTCCGCCGACGAAATGGCGGTGAAAATCCAATCAATATGGATACTGATATTTATGACGAAGATTTGGATATGTTGTACGAATTTATTCTTCCATCAATCACTTCTCCAAAATTTGCTGTATGTTCATCTTATGGTGCTCAAGGTAATGCACTTCATGATAATATGCTTGCAAATTATGTTCCTGGAGAAACAACTGATATCTTTTTTCCAAATTGTTACCAAGGCCACTTTCGAATGTATCGATATATGATTGACACAAATACATTATGGAGTATTGATCCATTCGACAACTCCCGTTCATCGCTTACACCATATTTAACAATTGTCAAAAAATACTTAGCAGCAAAATATGGTCGTCAAGAACCTGATGTATATGCTCATCCTCCATTTGTTCGTGCTTTTGTTCAGCAAAGAGGTGATTCAATTAATTGTGGATATTTTTTATTGGCATTGATAGAATATTACTCAAAAGGATATAATCCAACACGTCATCCTTATAACTTCAACATTCTTGCATTCAAACAACGATGTATTCAATTGTTCCAACATGTTATTGACAATAGAAGTTTACCACATAATCTTTTAAATCAAATTCAATCAATAGTTCCACCACCAGCATTTGCAACTCAAAATCTTCATGCTACAACTCCAGCAACTCAAGCTGCAGCACCAACAACATCTGCACAACTTCATCAACAAATTCAACCTACTCAAGTTGTTCCTTCTTCAACACTTCATCAACCAACTCAACAACCACCATTATCTCCTCTTTCTTCACAGTGGCCTGCAGATGATGATGCTATTGTTGAAACAGATAATGAAGATGATGATGAAAATTTTGGACAAATTGATGAAGATCAAATTATGTCATGTTCCAGTGATGAAGATCGTGTAGAACGGAAGCGCCCATATGTTTCACAATTGGAATTTTATCGGTCACTTTATGCATTTGATCGAACGCCACGTGAAAAAACTGAATGCAATCCTTTCAATGGAAGCAAACAACTTACTCAAGAAGGTCTTAATCATTCCTGGAGTGCAATTGAACAGCAACGACTTGAACATCTTGAAAAAATTGCTGATAAAAATACTCAACGATTTGAATCATCAAAAGTTCTTCGTGAACATCTGCAAAGACAATTGAACAACGATCCTGCATTTCGTGGAAAACAGATTGGAAAAATCAAATTGATGAAACATCGATATCGTGGTGGAGCAAGATATATGCATCATAAATTCAGAAATGGTATAGCTATTACTGCAAAATGTGGAAGAGATGACAAATTCATCACTTTTACCGGCAATCCCCAATGGAGAGAAATTCAAGAAAATTTAAGAAAAGGTGAAACTTGGATTGATCGCCCAGATTTGGTATGCCGAGTATTTTCGCTGAAAGCTAAAGAATTTTTAAAAGATATTATTGGAACAACACGTGGTGTTTTTGGAAAGGTGAAGGCATTCAAACTTGCTTTGGAACATCAAAAACGTGGTATGCCTCATCTCCATATTCTTCTTACAATGACAAAGGAATACAAATTAACAACACCAGAAGCTGTGGATGATATTTTATGTTCAGAAATTCCACCATTACCAGCAGACAATGATCCACATTTTCTTGCAAAAATGCGTCACTACAATCAAGTACTTAAACTTATGATGCATGATCCAAGCAGATGTGCTGCACAATGTGGAATGAAACCATCTGGAAAACTGTGCAACAAGGATTTCCCTAAACCTTGGTGTGCAGGAACTTGCGTCAATGCAGATGGATATGCTCGAACACGACGTCGAGATGACGGAAGAATAGTAACCATCAAAAGAAACAATGGTCGACAAGTAGAAGTCACAAATCAATATGTTGTTACTCACAACCGCTACCTTCTTCTCAAGTACAATTGTCATATTAATATTGAACATTGCGGAGGTAGTGGTGCCCTGAAATATCTTCACAAATATCTTCACAAAGGCTTCGACAAAGCATTCATTTCTGTTCGTGAAAAGATGAAAGTTGGACAAAAACTTCAACGAAATGCTAAAACTGCTGCAACCCCTTCATCAAATGATCCAGATACTGTTGATTACAATGAATTCCATCAATTTCGACTTCTTCGTGTTCTTGGAGCATCTGAATCAATGGCACGAATACTCAGTTTACCCATCACAAAACAGTCTCATGTTGTTACTGAACTTCCAGTTCATCTTCAAGATGAACATAATATTGTTTTTGATGAAAAGGAAGAAGCACAAACCATTTTGGCAAGAACTCAAAATGATGGTACACAAACTAATCATCCTGCTGTTTCACAACTAACTGCATTCTTCAAATTGGTTCAATCTGAATCCAGCAATGTTAGAATCAACAAAAGAGATAAAACAAGAGCTCCACATCTTTATTACCATCAAGTGGTAGAAAAGTATTGGTACCATGCATCAAGGAAAAAGTGGATTCGTCGTACCAAAAATTTGAATACAATTGGTCGACTCCAAAGCATTGCACCATCAAATGTCGAACGCTTTTGCCTTAGAGAACTTTTAAAAGTTATCAAAGGTCCAAAATGTTATGATGATCTCAAATTAAAACCTGGAACAACAGATCAATGGTTTGAAACATTCCGTGAAGCTGCAGTTGCACATGGATTGTACATTGGTGATGAAATTTGTGTTAAAATTTTACAAGAAGTTATAACATATGCAATGCCCAAACAATGTCGCCAAACTTTTGCAATGTTACTCATTCATCACCAACCTGATAACCCTCAACAACTTTGGGATCAATTTGAAGATCAATTTCTTGATCGTGGAACTCTTTCAAACGACGAAAAAATTCGACGTGCACGTGCTCATGTAGCTGCAATTCTCTTTTACCATAACAAATCTTTCAAAGATTTCGATATGGAAGATGTTGAACACGATGATTTGATGCATGCAATCAACAATACCTTCAGTAGAATTGTTGCTGATGGAAATGCACGATATAGAATTATGAATACACTTCAAAAAAATTTTGTTAATGCTGTTCTTGCATCTTTTGATAATTTATCAAATACATCAAGAGACCGTCTTTTCTTCTTACAAGCACCAGGTGGAACAGGAAAAACTTTCGTATTCAATACAATTGCAAGAATTTTACGAGAAAATAATTACAAAGTACTCACCGTGGCATCAACAGGAATTGCTGCAATCTTGCTCGATGGTGGTCAAACAGCTCATAGTGCTTTTCGTATTCCATTAGAAGCAGGTGAAATGCCAAATATTTCTTCACAATCAGCAATTGCACAAATGATTCGAGAAGCACATTGCATCATTTGGGATGAAGCCCCAATGCAACACAAGTCTGTACTCGAAAGAGTGAATTACATCATTCGCGAACTTGCTGGAATTGACAATCACCATTCTCTCTTTGGAAACAAAACCATGGTTCTTGGTGGTGACTTCAAACAACTGCTACCAGTAATGAAGAAACAACAACCTCGAGCAGCATATGAAGCTTCGATACTTTGTTGTGACCTCTTCCGTGACAATTTCAAATTGTACACGCTTACTTTCAATCAACGAGCTGCAGCTGATCCTACATATGCATCTTGGTTAAATGATGTTGCCAATGGTTTATGGACAACAACTTTTGGTCCAAATATGCTTCAACTTCCAGCTGAAATTGTGGAATATGATCGAAATGCTGTCATTGATTTTGTATATCCACCAACAATTTTCAATGTTGATTTAACTGATAAAGCAGCAATGAAGGCATATATTGAAGAAGTTAAAGAAGTTGCTTTGGTTTCTCCAATTAATGCAAGTGTTGATGATTTGAATTCCATTATCAATAGCAGATTACTTGGTGCAGCTAATACATATGTTGCAATCAATACTATGCCTACAGATGCTTACATTGGAGATTTTGAATTTGGAGACGATTACAACTCTGATGAATTGGATCTTTTTGAAGATCCATCAATTCCACCACATTCATTATCTTTAAAGATTGGATCTGTTGTAATGCTTACAAGAAATGTTTCTGTACGCTTAGGTCAATGCAATGGAACAAGAATGGTCGTTGTTGAATTATTTGAAAGCTCAGTCAAATGCATTATTATGACCGGTGACCACGCTGGAGAAGCTGTACCAGTATTTCCAATGGCTAATATGTATAACAATACTGAAGCAACTGAAGATTTCCCAGCTTTTTCAAGATTCCAGTTACCTGTTCGACCTGCTTTTGCTATGACAATCAACAAAAGCCAAGGTCAAACACTGAAACGAGTTGGAATTATTTTGGAATCACAATGCTTTGCCCATGGGCAGTTATATGTTGCTCTATCCCGTGTAAGAAGTCGAGGTGATATCAAAGTTTATGTTCCTCCTCAACACGTTGGTCAATGCAATGGTATTCAAATTCCACATGCCACAAATATTGTATTTCCTGAAGTGTTAAAAACTATTCAAGTTTTAACTGTGGATGTTCCAAGTTTGTTTAAATCTTTTTTTTTGAATCGCTTTAACTTTTTTTTTCAGCTCTACCACCACCTCCACAACAACAACAACAACCATACTCGCCATTATCATCTCAATGGCCAGTAGATCCAAATGGTTTGTTTTACATTTTTTTGTCAACATTAACTCTATTGTTTTAGCTTCTCAACTTCAACACCAACAGCAACCATATTCTCCTCTATCATCTCAATGGCCTTCGAGTCAACAACAGCCTGCAATTGTCACTCAATCGACACAACAACCAACACAAGGATCATCTGTTCTTCCAAGAATTCGTCTATTACCACCATCACAGCAATCACCATCATCATCAACTCTTGCTGCTTCTCAACATTCACCACCAAATAGTTTGTTTCACATTTGTCTTACTAATTAAACATTATTTTTTTCAGCTCCTCCACCATTGAGTTGGCGATCTTTTCCATCACCTTCAAATTTTATGTATGAATCACCTCTTTCATCACAAAGAATTTGGAATTGGTCTTCACAATCCGCAGCTGCTGCATCATCTGTCCCAACTTCTCAACATCTACCACCATATGGTTGGTTTAAACTTTTAAAACTTTTCTAATATTACCTGTTCAGTTCCTTCTCCAGCATCATTCCTTTCTCCATCTCCAGCACCAATTCTTTCACCAACATATCCTGCTGCTGTATCAGGTCAATCAACACCAAATGCTTTTTCATCTCATCCAACACCGAGCTGGCGGTCTTTTCCATCACCTTCAAATATATCTACTCATTCACCTCTCTCATCTGCTGCTTCATCAAGCAAATCAACATCAAATACTTCCGCAACATCATCTCAAAAAGAAAACTAATTAATATTTATATTTTTCCTTATATTTTTTATTACTACATTTTTTTTTGTTGCAATTAACTTTAACTTCGTTCCAGTCATTTCTTTCATGGTAGTCATGTACAAATTTTTTTTAACATTTTTATGTTGTTTTTCATTGTAAATAATTTTGCTTTGATCTCAGATTATATTAGTCATGTACATATGCAAATTTTTTTGTTTTTTATCATAAATTATAAGTTATTATTATTACTTTTTTTTGATCCACTAGTTATATATACAGAAAAAACTAATACACACCTCTCGGTGTGGCTCGATAAAAAAACTTACGGATCTGAAAAGCTTATTTTGGGTGAGCATTTTTGGTGGGAACACGATGCGTCTACTCTTTTTTTTCGTACGTCTCCCAGTTTTCCGGAAAACCCGTGCAAAAATTTGCATGTTTTTGTGCTTGAAAATGTCGTTTTCACTTGGTCATTTTTTGAAAGAAAATATTTGATGACGTATAGTACAGTGGTCAGGGGGTAGAGTTTGGAGGCGGTAGGTCGGGGTTCGAGGCCTTTGGGGGGTTTCTGGGGTAAAAAAATATGGAGAATCCGAAAAAATAAAAAAAAAATTTTTTGGATTCTGAAATCGGATTCTGAAGCCTTCTGAATCCTCAAAATATGATTTTTTTGATCTATTAAGTATGAAATATAGGTAATGGGTAGAAAAATTTGCTGATTACGATGAAATATGTGGCATGGATTCAAAAAAATGTTAAGGATTCTGAATCCAGGATTCTGAATCCGAAAATATGATTTTTATGAAATACGAAGTTGAAAATATGAGTTTTGGGTAGAAAAATTCGCTGATCACGATGAAATATATGCCATGGATTCAAAAATTTTTTTGACTCCAGAATCCCGGATTCTGAATCCGAAAATACGATTTTTTCGATTAACGAATTGTACAAAATGGGTTTTGGGTAAAAAAATTCGCTGATCACGATAAAATATGTGACGAGGATTCAAAATTTTTTCTGACTTCAGAATCCCGGATTCTGAATCCGGTTTATCAAAAATCATCTCCCAAATGATTGTAATACCTCATTTTGATCCCCGTATGATCCTCTTTCTGATTCTTATAATATTAAGATTCTGAAGGCTTCAGAATCCGGATTCTGAATCCGTTTTATTATTTTTGATCCGCCAATGAGTGTAATACCTCATTTTGATCCTCTTATGATCCTCTTTATGATTTTTATAATCTTAAGATTCTGAAGTCTCCAGAATCCGGATTCTGGATCCGTTTTATCATTTTTGATCCCCTAATAAGTGTAATACCTCATCTTGATCCTCTTATGATCCTCTTTCTGATTCTTATGATCTTAAGATTCTGAAGGCTTCAGAATCCGGATTCTGAATCCGTTTTATTATTTTTGATCCGCCAATGAGTGTAATACCTCATTTTGATCCCCGTATGATCCTCTTTATGATTTTTTTGATCTTTTTTAGCCGGAGCAAAGCGCCGAAGGCGCTTTGCTCCGGTTTCACTAATTTCTTGATCTGCTTGATCTTTAAATGGTCCCTATGATGATATATATGATTTTTTTGATCAGGATGATCCTAATGACCAATAGGTAAAATTTTATGGAGATTCTGATGAAAAAAAAAGTTATTATTATCACGTTTACAGTTATTATCCCTAGTTATATATACAGAAAAAACTAATACACACCTCTCGGTGTGGCTCGATAAAAAAACTTACGGATCTGAAAAGCTTATTTTGGGTGAGCATTTTTGGTGGGAACACGATGCGTCTACTCTCTTTTTTCCTGCGTCTCCCAGTTTTCCGGAAAACCCGTGCAAAAATTTGCATATTTTGAGCTAAAAAAATGTCGTTTTCACTTGGTCATTTTTTGAAAGAAAATATTTGATGACGTATAGTAGAGTGGTCAGGGGGTAGAGTTTGGAGGCGGTAGGTCGGGGTTCGAGGCCTTTGGGGGGTTTCTGGGGTAAAAAAATATGGAGAATCCGAAAAAATAAATAAAAAAATTTTTTGGATTCTGAAATCGGATTCTGAAGCCTTCTGAATCCAAAAATACGATTTTTTTGAAATAAGAAGTGTGAAACATGTTTCCTGGGTAAAAAAATTCGCTGATTACGATGAAATATGTGGCGTGGATTCAAAAAAATGTTAAGGATTCTGAATCCAGGATTCTGAATCCCAAAATATGATTTTTATGAAATACAAAGTTGAAAATATGAGTTTTGGGTAAAAAATTTTGCTGATCACGATGAAATATATGCCATGGGTTCAAAATTTTTTCTGACTCCAGAATCCCGGATTCTGAATCCGAAATTACGATTTTTTTGAAATACATAGTATGAAATATGTTTCCGGGGTAGAAAAATTCGCTGATCACGATGAAATATGTGGCATGGATTCAAAATTTTTTCAGACTCCAGAATCCAGGATTCTGAATCCGGTTTGTCAAAAATCATCTCCCAAATGATTGTAATACCTCATTTTGATCCCTGTATGATCCTCTATCAGATTTTTTTGATCTTAAGATTCTGAAGGCTTCTGAATCCGGATTCTGAATCCGTTTTATCATTTTTGATCCGCCAATGAGTGTAATACCTCATTTTGATCCCCGTATGATCCTCTTTATGATTTTTATGATTTTAGGATTCTGAAGGCTTCTGAATCCGGATTCTGAATCCGTTTTATCATTTTTGATCCGCCAATGAGTGTAATACCTCATTTTGATCCCCGTATGATCCTCTTTCTGATTCTTATGATCTTAAGATTCTGAAGGCTTCAGAATCCGGATTCTGAATCCGTTTTATCATTTTTGATCCTCCAATGAGTGTAATACCTCATTTTGATCCCCGTATGATCTTCTTTATGATTTTTATGATTTTAGAATTCTGAAGGCTTCTGAATCCGGATTCTGAATCCGTTTTATCATTTTTGATCCGCCAATGAGTGTAATACCTCATTTTGATCCCCGTATGATCCTCTATCAGATTTTTTTGATCTTGGGATTCTGAAGGCTTCTGAATCCGGATTCTGAATCCGTTTTATCATTTTTGATCCGCCATTGAGTGTAATACCTCATTTTGATCCCCGAATGATCCTCTTTATGATTTTTATGATCTTTTTTAGCCGGAGCAGTGCAAAGCGCCGAAGGCGCTTTGCACTGGCTATACTTAAAAATTTTTATCTTTAGATATACTTAAAAATTTTTATCTTAGTCCCTATGATGATATATATGATTTTTTTAATCAATATGATCCTAATTACCAATATATAAAATTTTACAGAGATTATGATAAAAAAAAAGTTATGAATTTTACCATATTCCCCACTATCTCTAGTTATATATACATAAAAAACTAACACACACCTCTTGGTGTGGCTCGATAAAAAAACTTAGAGATCTGAAAAGCTTATTTTGGGTGAGCGTTTGTTACAGGAATCGATTCCGTCTATCGAGAAATTTGTAGCGTGTCACAGGATTTCAGAAATCCCGTGCAAATATTTGAATATTTTTGATCCTTGAAAATGTCGTTTTCAATTGGTCCCTTTTTTCAACCCTTTGAAAGATAACTGTATAGTTGAGTGGTTAGGGGGTATGGTTATGAGGCGGGATGTCGGGGGTTCGGATCCTCCAAAAAGTTTTTGGGGTAAAAAAATATGGGGAATCTGAAAAAATAAATAAAAAAATTTTTTGGATTCTGAAAACGGATTCTGGAGCCTTCTGAATCCTCAAAATTTGATTTTTTTGAAATAGGGAATAAAAAATATAGTTTCGGGGTAAAAAAATGTGCTGATTATGATGAAATATGTGGGATAGATCCAAAAAATTATTAAGACTTCTGAATCTCGGATTCTGAATCCGAAAATACGATTTTTTTCATCAACAAATAGAAAATGTTGGATCTGGGGTAATCGGCTATGGGGAATCCGATAAAATATATTTTGGGGATTCAGAATTTTATCCGGCTTCAGAATCTCGGATTCTGAAGCCATTTTGTTATTTTTGATCTTTTTATAAGTGTTATACCTCATTTTGATCTGCTTTTGATCCCCTTTTTGATCCTTATGATCTTAGGATTCTGAAGGATTCTGAATCTCAGATTCTGAATCCTTATTTTAATTTTTGATCCTTTTATAAGTGTTATACCTCTTTTTGATCCTCTTTTGATCCCCTTTTTGATCCTTATGATCTGAGGATTCTGACGGATTCTGAATCTCGAAATCTGAATCCTTTTTAAGATTTTTGATCCTTTTATAAGTGTTATACCTCTTTTTGATCCTCTTTTGATCCCCTTTTTGATCCTTATGATCCCGATGCCGGTGCAAAGCGCCGCAGGCGCTTTGCACCGGCTTTACTAATATTTTCGATCCCCTAATGCATGTTATACCTCATTTTGATCCTCTTTTGATCCCCTTTTTGATCCTTATGATCTTAGGATTCTGACGGATTCTGAATCTCGGATTCTGAATCTTTTTTAAAATTTTTGATCCTTTTATAAGTGTTATACCTCATTTTGATCCGCTTTTGATCCCATTTTTGATCCTTATTATCTTATTGGTAAAAAATTATGAAAATTATGATGAAACAAAAAATTATGAACCTCATTTTATTTTTTGATCCACTAGTTATATATACAGAAAAAACTAATACCCAAGTCTCGGTATGGCTCGATAAAAAAACTTACGAATCTGAAAAGTTCCTATTTGGTGTGCGTTTGTGGTGGGAACACGATGCGTCTACTCTCATTTTTCCTGCGTCTCCCAGTTTTTTGGAAAACGCGTGAACAAATTTGCATGTTTTGGTGTTTGAAAATGTCGTTTTCACTTGGTCATTTTTTGAAAGAAAATATTTGATGACGTATAGTAGAGTGGTCAGGGGGTAGAGTTTGGAGGCGGTAGGTCGGGGTTCGAATCCTCTGGAAGGATTCTGGGGTAAAAAAATATGGGGAATCTGAAAAAATATATAAAAAAATTTTTTGGATTCTGAAATCGGATTCTGAAGCCTTCTGAATCCGAAAATACGTTTTTTTTGAAATAAATAGTATGAAATATGGGTAATAGGTAGTAAAATGTGCTGATTACGATGAAATATGTGGCATGGATTCAAAAAAATGTTAAGGATTCTGAATCCAGGATTCTGAATCCCAAAATATGATTTTTATGTAATACGAAGTTGAAAATATGAGTTTTGGGTAAAAAATTTTGCTGATCACGATGAAATATATGCCATGGATTCAAAATTTTTTCTGACTTCAGAATCCCGGATTCTGAATCCCAAAATACGATTTTTTCGATGAACGAATTGTACAAAATGGATTTTGGGTAAAAAAATTTGCTGATCACGATAAAATATATGCCATGGATTCAAAATTTTTTCTGACTTCAGAATCCAGGATTCTGAATCCGAAAATGTGATTTTTTGTCGAACAAAGTGTCAAAAATGGATTTTGTGTAAAATTATTTGCAGATCACAGTGAAATATGTGGTGTGGATTCAAAATTTTTTCTGACTTCATAATGCCGGATTCAGAATTCCAAAAATTTTTTTTTCGTGTGGGGACCATGCATATATTAATTTTTTGTGGAGAGGGACCATGCATATATGATTTTTCATAATAGGATTTATTTTTTATGACTTCGTTGTGAGTTACATATATAATTTTTTTGCAGCCGGAGCAAAGCGCCGAAGGCGCTTTGCTCCGGCTGCAAAAAAATTTCATGTTTTAATAATGAAACTATTCTACTAAAAATGATACTAATTTTATCAAAATCATTAATTCAATATGCAATTTACTGTGGAATCCGATTTCTGAATATTTCTGCATTTTTTTAGTGTGTTTCTGTTTTTCTGCAACATTTTGTGTAATGCTTAAACCTTTTTTTTCATTTTGATGATATTTGCACCTGAAATAAACTGTCTGTGGCAATTTTTGCTTTAAGCACATTCTCTTCAAGATTTTCTGTTTATGTTTTACTTTTGCTCAAATTTATGGGTATTGCTTTTTCCTTTTTTTAGATGATATCTGTTACTTGAGAAAGCTATCTTTGACAAATTTTTACAATTCTTTGCGGCCATCTTTCTCTTTCTCGCGTGGCTCTTTTTGCCTTTATAAAAATTTTTTGCGGGCATCTTTCCCCTTTCTGCATCTTTTTTTTTTGCCTTTCGAGAACACTCATTGGATTCCTTTTTTAAACTGTGTTATTTTTTTTGCTCAACATTTTTTGTAAGGTCATTTGATTTTATTTTTCGATTGGATGATCTGTGTTTCTTGGGAAATCTATCTCTTGCAACTTTTTGCAGTTCTCTGCGGCTATCGTTTCTTTTTTCGCCTCCCATATTTTTGGCATGTAGAAAATTCTTAAGGTTCTTTCTTTTAAAATGTGTTTCTTCTTTTGTGTAACATTGTTTTTTGCATTTATATATTTTTTTTAAAATTATGACAATTTTATTGGGGCTATTTTTTTTTTGTATCTCTTTTATAGACATATTTGTTCTAATTTTTTGAAATTTTTGTTTTATCTTTTATTTATGTAATAGCCTTTTTTATGTCTTATTTTTATTCCGAGTCATTTTTTATTATTAAATTTATTTTTTTTTCAAGGTTTTTATTTTTTTGAGAAATTTTTAGTTTTGTTTTATAGATTTAAATGTTTGTTGAGAAACTATTCAATTTTTAAAAAATTCTTACCTTTGTTTTTGAGCATTTTTACAGTTTTATAAATCTTTTTGATCTTTTTTGACCAACTAATCTTTTTTTTGAAACTTTTAAATTCTTTTGGGAATCTATTGTTTTTCAACTGATTTAACTTTTTTTTGAATGTTCATTTTTTTACAACCCACTAAACATTTTTGACTTTTTTAATATATTTTGTTTATTTTTGTGATTCTTCTTTGACTTTTACATTTGTTTTTCGTTTCACTACTTAATTTTTTTTAACGGTTTGATGCGTGAATCGTATTTTTTAATTTTTCGGTGATGTAAATTTTACCGCTTTTGCTGAAAGGTTAAATTGTTTTTAACTATTGGGTTACTGTACCACGTTTTTCAAATAAAGCAAATTCTTTTCTGCTATTTTTTACAGCAAATGTTATTCTGCTTTTTCTATTGAAAAATTTTTATTTTTTGCAACTATTTTTTATTCTAAGTTATTTTCTAATTTTTTTTCCAACGTTATTGGCTTCGAATTTTTGGCTTACTTAAATAATTTTTTTAGCTAAAGAGTTTAACATTTTTCAAGCTTTTTTGTAACAATATGCATAGAAAATGGAAAGCATCAGCATCAAGGGATGACGAAAATGAAGATCAAATTAATGAAGATTTTAATCAACTTAATTTAAATACAAACACGCCTTCTTCTTCAATCTCAAACAGCAATGTTGGAGATCATCATGTTGAACCTGAGACAGATCAAGGAACAAATGAGCAACCACAATTTTATGGATCCCCTGCATCAACATCAGATGATCCACGATATCAAGTTGTTGAACCGAAGAAACCAGTTAATTATTATTCCGGTTTCAATACACGTCCAACAACACCTGTATCTTTTCACATTGAAGCTTTTGAAAATCGTAGAAGAAATCCAGGTGAACATGATATTCACAATAAACTTATAAATTCAGTTGTAAGATTTGCAATAACATTTTTCATTTTTTAATATTAATTTTTTAGAATCAGCTTGATTTCTTTACCATCCGAAATAATATTGATGTGTTTATATTTCCAAGGAGTCAATGGAATAATATACCTCCTTCTGAAATTATGAATTTCAAAGCATCTCAAAAGCTTTTTAGCTCCCATCCACTCTTTGAATTTCCAAGAAGCCAACAAAATGTTCCACGTCCTTCTGAAATTGCGAATTTTAAAGCAACACAAAGGCTAGGTATATCCAGTACACGACAAGCCCTTGGTGAAAATGCAGATCAAACTGTTTCAATTGTTGACCAAAATGCTGAAAGTGATAATGATAGTGACCAAAAAAGTGATGGTGAAAAAGCCCCTAAACGGTAATTTTGTTTTTGTAATATTTCATCATTTTTACTTTAATTATATCTAGGAGAAGGAAAACGAAAAAATCACAAGCTACTAAAAGTCAATCAAAAAGGAAAGCTGATAAGATCAACTATCAATCTAAAAGTCAGGCAACTCCAAAACCTGTCAATGTCCCTTCTTTAACAAAATTCCAACAACTTACACAGCAGCAACAGATCACTAAGCTACCAAAAAGCAGACGACCTCCAACAACAGCTGAAAATCGTGCTGAAGCATTGAAGCCCAAACGCCCCAACACTGGATTTCAAGTGATTGCTGATGTCACAGAAACTCCTAAAACTGTCGAAGATGATGTTACTCAATCTTCACAAATTCATCAACCAACTCAACAACAATCAAATATCAATGCGAATGTTGATTCAAATGTTTCACTTTCAACTCAAATACATCAACCAACTCAACAGCCTGCACTGCAACAAAATGAAGATGAAGATGATGTAATTGTTATTGACGATATTGATTATCTTGGAGGTTCCGAATCAACTTCTGATGTTCCATCTTTCCAAAGAACAACATTGAAACATAATGATTTATACAATGCTCTTTCACTTGAACTTGACAGTTGGGCAAGCGACATGCATATTCAGGCATTCCATGCTGCATACATTCCACATCTCAGTGGAACTGTATTTCGAAGAATCGCATTTCTTGACCCTGTATGGCAACAATTTCCTCAAAGACCAATACCAAGCTTTTTAAGAATGTTCCCAAGAAATCCTGATTTGATTCAATGCCCATTGCATATTTATGGGGATCATTGGGGAATTTTATCTATCAATGTTGGACAAGATATTGCAACATGGTATGACCCATTAATGCAATCTTGGGATAGTCAAATGGAACGTGTTGAACTTGATTATTGTGAATCAATTCTCGTCGCTTTAAAAAGAGAAGGTATTATCAATGATGAAACGATTCTTCAAGTTGCTGATTATGAATCATTCAATCAACAAAGAGATGGGTGTAGTTGTGGATGGCATATTTGCATTATTAGTGAAGATATTGCAAGAGATGGTTATTCTACAAAATGGTCCCGTCTTCAAATTATCGAAGAACGAAAACGGATGTATCTCATTTTGCATCGCCTTCATAATGTTAATTCACCAACTGGAGCTGCACCTCAAACTATTCCAACATGGCCTGAACTACCACCTCGAGAATATGATGCTGATGTTCAACTTTCACTAACACCACAACTATCTACTCAAAATGATTTGATTCAGCAAGTTGCAGCAACAGCAATTGTTTCACAACAACAACCAAAACAACCTGTTCGACGCTCCACAAGAATTCAACAACAACATAAAGAAGAACGACCAGAAGTCACAGCATCAAAAATTAAATCACTTCAACACCGGGGTATTCCAATTGCAAGGAACAGCAGTGAAATATTTCCACAAGAACATTATCTTGGGCCTATGGATCACAGGTGTAAATATTGCAAAGCTTTTCTATTCCGTGATGAAACTTCTAACAATTGTTGCGCTCATGGAACAGTACCAGTTCCAAAACAACCCATTGAACCATTTGAATATACAGCACTTGCACGACATGCAGCATTTTGGAATAACATTCGTCAGCTGAATGCTCTTTTCCGTATGGTTTCTGTATCGGCAAATTCAACCATGACTGATGGATACTACAAACTTCAAGGTGAACTACGTTACGGTGTTGGTGATTTGGCCCCATTACCAGGACAACCCCATGAATTTGTTCAGATTTACACAATGGATGCAGATGCTGCAATTGCTGCAAGATTACAAGATGCCCAAAGATTTCAAATAAAAGCCAATGAAACAGATTTAAAGGAAATTATTGAACTTATTGAACATATGCTCAGGAATAACAATCCATTAGTAAAAGAATTTGCAACAATGAAGGATCAATTAAAAAGATACGAAGAAAAATGTGAAGAAACTGGAGAAACTCCAAGAAAGCTCTTTATTGTTTGGGAAGATCCTCAAAATGCCGGAAGCGGTGGTACACATCCTGGACGTCTTAATCTTCCTGCACAATCCGGCCAAGTTTTCAGCATTTATAAAACAGATGATGGAGAACCACCAAAAAAGGGACTTTATTTTGGAATTAAAGCAGGTGGAAGTAACAGCATTCGACAAGTTCCACCATGGGATGCACATATTGCCCCAACAACTTTTCCCTTAATTTATTTGTTTGGACAACATGGATGGCATCCACATATGCCAAAGATAAATCCCAAAAACCCTAATGTTGTTTCAACTCTTCAACAACAAATTCAGCGAGCAACTCAACAACAGCCATTATCTCCCCTTTCTTCGCAATGGCCTGATGAACCTCAATCACCAACAACTACAGCTACATCAACTCCTTCACAACAGCAACATACAAATCCACCACAACCGTTACATCAATCAAGAACTTCTGATGCTTCAACACAATTTTTACATCGCCCCTCAACTATTGGAACAGCACCACCAACATCAACATCGCCAACTGTTTCACAGACACAATCAGTTCAACAACAGCCTGCTTTATCTTCTCTTCACCTTCATGTACCAGCTGCACAACAACAACAAAATCATGTCGTTGCTGCTGCTGATAATTCACAAAATGCAGATTTATCTCTGTTACATATGCTTAATGCTGAACGTGCAGAAGAAGAAATTCGCTTATTTTTACTTCGTGTACAACGAATGCATCAAGGTGGAAATCCAATCAACTTAAACTCAGATATATATGACGACGATTTAGATTCTCTATATAATTTTATTTTACCATCAATAAATAGTCCAAAATTTGGTGTATATTTATCTGTTGGTGTTAAAGCTCCTGGACTTCATGATGGTATGTTGGTAAATTATATTCATGAACAAACAACCGACATATTTTTCCCAAATTGTTCCGGACACCATTTTCGAATGTATCGATATAATATTGCAACAAATGAATTGTATTTTATTGACCCAATTGATAATCAGAATCCACCATATACACCATATTTAAGAAACATTCAGACTTATTTATCACAAAAATTTAATGTTGCACAACCTGTTGTACACCCTCATGATCCATTTGTACCTGCTTTTGTTCAACAACAAGGTGATTCAGTTAATTGTGGTTATTTTATATTGGCATTGATTGAATACTTTTCAAAAGGATTTAATCCTACACAACAACATTATAATTTCAATATTTATCAATATAAACAACAGTGCATTCAATTATTCGATTATATCATTAACAACAGAGTTGTTACTTTAGATGCTTTGAAACAAATTGCACCTTTAGTTGTTGCTCCACCTCCTACATTAGCACCACAAAATCTTGATCCTACAACTCCACCTCCTTTTCCAACAACCAATGTACAAACGCAACAACGCATTTCAACTACTCAAATAACTTCTTCTTCACAACTTCAACAACCATCTCAACAACCACCTTTATCACCGCTGTCTTCACAATGGCCTGCGGATGATGGTGCTACTGTTGAAACTGAAAAAGAAGATGATGATGAAAATTTTGGACAAATTGATGAAGATAAAGTTTTGTCATGCTCCAGTGATGAAGAACATGAAGAGGTAAAACGTCCATATGTTTCTCAAGCTCAATTTTATCGTGCTATATATTGCTATGATCATACAACACGTGAAAAAAAAGAAGTTAACTTATTCAATGGAAGTAAAAAACTTTTCCAAGAAGCTATTACTCATGCATTGAGCTCTATTGAACAGCAAAGGCTCGAACACCTTGAAAAAATTGCTGATGAAAATTCTCTAAGATATGAATCTTCAAAAGTACTTCGTGATCATCTCGAAAGACAAATGGGGAAAGATCCTGCTTTTCGAGGAAAAAAGCTTGGAAAAGTCAAATTGATGACTCCAAGATTTCGTGGTGGAGCAAGATACATGCATAAAAAATTTAGAAATGGTGTTGCAATCACTTCTAAATGTGGCAGAGATGATCTATTTATAACTTTCACCGGTAATCCAGGTTGGAGAGAAATTGTTGAAAACTTACGAGCAGGTGAAACATGGATTGATCGTCCTGATTTAGTTTGTCGAGTATTTGCTTTAAAAGCAGCAGAATTCTTAAAAGATATTATTGGAAAAAATCGTGGTGTTCTTGGAAAAGTTAAAGCATTCAAACTTGCTTTGGAACATCAAAAACGTGGTATGCCTCATCTTCATATTCTTCTTACAATGACAAAGAAATTTAAATTACTAACACCTGCAGAAGTTGATGATATTTTGCGTTCAGAAATTCCAGAATATCCAGCACATAATGATCCACATTATCATGCTAAATTACGATATTTTCATAATACTCTTGGGTACATGGTTCATGACCCGAGCAGATGTCCTGCAATATGTGGAATGGATCACACTGGAAAATTATGCAGAAAAGGTTTTCCTAAACGTTGGTGTGCAGGTACTTGCATCAGAGGTGATGGTTATGCTCAAACTCGACGTCGAGATGATGGAAGAACAGTTACCATCAAACGAAGTAATGGTCGACGAGTTGATATTACAAATCAATACATTGTTACACATAACCGTTACCTCATTCTCAAATACAATTGTCACATCAATATCGAACATTGTGGAGGAAGTGGTGCACTGAAATATCTTCACAAATATCTTCACAAAGGATTTGACAAAGCATTCATTTCTGTTCGTGAAAAACTTAAGGCTGGACAAAAGCATCAAGGAAATGCTAGATCTGCTGCAGCTCCTTCATCAACTGATCCGAATACAGTTGACTTTAATGAATTCCATCAATTTCGACTTCTTCGTGTCCTTGGAGCATGTGAAGCTGCTGCAAAATTGCTCAAATTGCCTCTTACAAAGCAATCGCATATTGTAACAGAGCTTCCCGTTCATCTACTTGATGAACATAATATTGTTTTCGATGAAAAGGATGAACCAGAAAAAATTTTGGCAAAAACTCAAAATGATGGAACTCAAGCAAATAAACCTGCTGTTTCAATGCTTACTGCTTTTTTCAAATTGGTGCAATCTGAATTAAGCAATCCTAAAATTGACAAAGATGATCAAACAAGAGCTCCTAATTTATATTACCATCAAGTTGTTGACAAATATTTTTATCATAGCAAAAGAAAACAATGGCTTCGTCGTAAAAAGAACATGAACACAATTGGTCGCCTCCAAAGCATTGCACCATCCAATGTCGAACGATTCTGTCTTCGTGAACTTTTAAAAAATATCAAAGGTCCAACATGTTACAACGATTTAAAATTAAAACCTGGAAAAACAAATGAATGGTATTCAACATTCCGTGAAGCTGCTGTTGCATATGGATTATACATTGGTGATGAAATATGTTACAATATTTTGTCTGAGGTTGCAGATTATGCATCAGCTAGAGAATGTCGTCAAACTTTTGCCATGTTGCTCATTCATCACCAACCTGATAATGCTCAAAAACTTTGGGATGACTTTCAAAATATTTTTCTTGATCGTGGACTTCTTCCAATTGATGAAAAAATTCGACGTGCACGTGCTCATGTTGCATCTATTTTATTTTATCATAACAAATCTTTCAAAGATTTTAACATGGAAGATGTAACACATGATGATTTAATGGATGCAATCAACGACACCTTCAGTAATATTGTTCCTGATGGTGATGCTCGATATGATATAATGAATCCTCTTCAAAAAAACTTTGTTAGAGCTGTACTTGCATCTTTCAATAATTTATCAAATAAATCAAGAGATAGATTATTCTTTTTACAAGCACCAGGTGGAACAGGCAAAACTTTCACATTCAATACCATTGCAAGAATTTTACGACAACGTGGACTCAAAGTTATCACTGTAGCTTCAACAGGAATTGCAGCAATTTTACTAGATGGCGGACAAACTGCACATAGTGCATTCAGAATTCCATTAGATACTGCTGAAAATCCAAACATTTCTGCACAATCAGAACTTGCAAAAATTATTCGAGAAGCAAATTGCATCATTTGGGATGAAGCCCCAATGCAACACAAGTCTGTTCTCGAAAGAGTAAATTACATCATTCGTGAACTTGCTGGCATTGAGAACCATCAATCCCTCTTCGGCAACAAGACAATGATACTTGGTGGTGATTTCAAACAACTTCTTCCTGTTATGAAGAAACAACAACCTCGAGCAGCATATGAAGCTTCTATTTTATGCTCAGATCTCTTTAGAGATAACTTCAAAATCTACACTCTGACCTTAAATCAACGAGCAGTACTTGATCCTACATATGCAGCTTGGTTAAATGATGTTTCAAATGGTTTATGGACAACAACTTTTGGTCCAAACATGCTTCAACTTCCAACAGATATTGTCGAATACAACCGAGATGCTGTTATCAATTTTGTTTATCCACAAACAATTTTTGATGTTGATTTAACCGATGATGAAACAATGGAAGCTTATATTAATCAAGTTAAAGATCTTGCTTTACTTGCTCCTATTAATGTTAATGTTGATGAATTAAATGATACAATCAATAGCAGATTACTTGGAGAAGCTCAAACTTATGTTGCTATCAACACCATGCCAACAGATGCATATATTGGAGATTTTGAATTTGGCAATGATTACAATTCTGATGAATTGAACCTTTTTGAAGATCCATCAATTCCACCACATGCTTTATCATTGAAAATTGGTAGTGTTGTAATGTTATCAAGAAATATTTCAACACATTTGGGACTTTGTAATGGTACAAGAATGGTGGTAAAAAAGTTATATGAAAGCCATATCAAATGTCAAATTACAACAGGTGATCATGCTGGAGAAATTCATTCAATTTTCCCAATTTCAAATATGTACAGCAATATCGATGCAGAAGTAGAGTTTCCTTCATTCTCCAGATTTCAACTACCGATTCGTCCTGCTTTTGCTATTACCATCAACAAAAGTCAAGGTCAAACAGTTGGAAGAGTTGGATTGATGTTGGATTCTCAATGCTTTGCACATGGTCAGCTGTATGTTGCTCTTTCACGTGTTCGAAGTCGTGAAGATATTAAAGTTTATGTTGGTCCTCAATTTATTGGTACACATAATGGTGCTCGAATTGCACATGCAACAAATATTGTATTTCCTGAAGTTTTAAGAACAATTCAAGTTCTTACTGTTGATGTGCAAAGTTTGTTTAAAATTTTTTCAACTAATCTAACAATAAATTTTCAGCTCTACCACCACCTCCACAACAACAACAACAACCATACTCGCCATTATCATCTCAATGGCCAGTAGATCCAAATGGTTTGTTTTACATTTTTGTATCTACATTAACTATATTTTTTTAGCTTCTCAACTTCAACACCAACAGCAACCATATTCTCCTCTATCATCTCAATGGCCTTCGAGTCAACAACAGCCTGCAATTGTCACTCAATCGACACAACAACCAACACAAGGATCATCTGTTCTTCCAAGAATTCGTCTATTACCACAATCACAGCAATCACAATCATCATCAACTCTTGCTGCTTCTCAACATTCACCACCAAATAGTTTGTTTCACATTTGTCTTACTAATTAAACATTATTTTTTCAGCTCCTCCACCATTGAGTTGGCGATCTTTTCCATCACCTTCAAATTTTATGTATGAATCACCTCTTTCATCACAAAGAATTTGGAATTGGTCTTCACAATCCGCTGCTGCTGCATCATCTGTCTCAACTTCTCAACATATACCACCATATGGTTGGTGTAAACATTTTAAAACTTCTTTAACTTAATTTTTTCAGCTCCTTCTCCAGCATCATTCCTTTCACCATCTCCAGCACCATCTCTTCAAGCTGCTCAACATTTAACTCCAATTAGTTGTGTTTAAACTTTTTTAAACTTCTCTAACTTAATTTTTTCAGCTCCTTCTCCAGCATCATTCCTTTCACCATCTCCAGCACCATCTCTTCAAGCTGCTCAAAATTTAGCTCCAATTAGTTGTGTTTAAACTTTTTTAAACTTCTCTAACTTAATTTTTTCAGCTCCTTCTCCAGCATCATTCCTTTCACCATCTCCAGCACCATCTCTTCAAGCTGCTCAACATTTAACTCCAATTAGTTGTGTTTAAACTTTTTTAAACTTCTCTAACTTTATTTTTTCAGCTCCTTCTCCAGCATCATTCCTGTCTCCATCTCCAGTTCCAGTTCTTTCACCGACAAATGTTTCTAATGTTTCATCTTTAAATTTTAATGATTTAGATTTATCATCACGTCAATCACCACAAAGTCCTTGGCGTTGGCCTTCATCACCTGAACATTCAGCAAGCCCATCAACAACAGAAGAAGAAGAAGATGTGTAAATAATATTGTTTTGTTCCCGGTCATGTATATATTGTTTTTTTGTAACTATATTGTACAGTTGTAAATATTTTTGTTCAAGTCATTGTTTTTATCATAGTCATGTACATATGTAATTTTTTTGTTTTTTGTACAGTTTTTTTCTGTTGTAAATACTATTGTTTTGATACCGGTGATGTACATATGTAAATTTTTTGTGTTTGTATCATAAATTGTAACTTATATTTGTCACTTTATAGTTATTATTAACCTCTTAGTCTATAATATTATCCAATTTAATAGAATCGATGTACCTCAGGGTTTCTCAGGCATTCTCAGGCCTTAGTGTTTCTTAGGCCTTAGGTTTAGGCTTATGCTTTTGAATCACTAATTTTGCTTCTTATAATTTCATAATTATGAAAACTTCAGAATCCGGATTCTGAATCCGCTTTTGCAAAAATAATGTCCTAATAAGTGTTATATATCATTTTAAATCATCTTTAATCCTCTATATGATCCCGATGATCCTAATGACCAAAAGGTAAAATTTTATGGAGATTCTGATGAAAAAAAAAGTTATTATTATCACGTTTACAGTTATTATCCCTAGTTATATATACATAAAAAACTAATACACACCTCTTGGTATGGCTCGATAAAAAAACTTACGGATCTGAAAATCTTCTATTGGGTGTGCTTTTTTGGTGGGAATCCATTCCGTCTATTGAGAAATTTGTAACGTCTCATCAGGATTCAGGATTCATCCCCAAAAATTTGAATATTTTGAGCTAAAAAAATGTCGTTTTCACTTGGTCATTTTTTGAACGAAAATAGTTGATGACGTATAGTAGAGTGGTCAGGGGGTAGAGTTTGGAGGCGGTAGGTCGGGGGTTCGAATCCTTTGGAAGGATTCTGGGGTAAAAAAATATGGGGAATCTGAAAAAATAAATAAAAAAATTTTTTGAATTCTGAAATCGGATTCTGAAGCCTTCTGAATCCAAAAATACGATTTTTTTGAAATAAGAAGTGTGAAACATGTTTCCTGGGTAAAAAAATTCGCTGATTACGATGAAATATGTGGCATGGATTCAAAAAAATGTTAAGGATTCTGAATCCAGGATTCTGAATCCCAAAATATGATTTTTATGAAATACAAAGTTGAAAATATGAGTTTTGGGTAAAACATTTTGCTGATCACGATGAAATATATGCCATGCATTCAAAATTTTTTCTGAATTCAGAATCCCGGATTCTGAATCCGAAAATACGATTTTTTTGAAATACATAGTATGAAATATGTTTCCGGGGTAGAAAAATTCGCTGATCACGATGAAATATGTGGCATGGATTCAAAATTTTTTCAGACTCCAGAATCCGGGATTCTGAATCCGAAAATACGATTTTTTCGATGAACGAATTGTACAAAATGGATTTTGGGTAAAAAAATTCGCTGATCACGATAAAATATATGCCATGGATTCAAAATTTTTTCTGACTTCAGAATCCCGGATTCTGAATCCGGTTTATCAAAAATCATCACCCAAATGATTGTAATACCTCATTTTGATCCCCGTATGATCCTCTATCAGATTTTTTTGATCTTGGGATTCTGAAGGCTTCTGAATCCGGATTCTGAATCCGTTTTATCATTTTTGATCCGCCAATGAGTGTTATACCTTATTTTGTTCCTCTTTTGATCCTCTTTCTGATTTTTATGATATTAAGATTCTGAAGGCTTCTGAATCCGGATTCTGAATCCGTTTTATCATTTTTGATCCTATAATAAGTGTTATACCTCATTTTGATCCCCTTATGATCCTCTATCAGCTTTTTGTGATCTTAGGATTCTGAAGGCTTCTGAATCCGGATTCTGAATCCGTTTTATCATTTTTGATCCCCTAAAAAGTGTAATACTTCATTTTGATCCTCTTATGATCCTCTATCGGATTTTTTTGATCTTGGGATTCTGAAGGCTTCTGAATCCGCATTCTGAATCCGTTTTATCATTTTTGATCCCCTAAAAAGTGTAATACCTCATTTTGATCCTCTTATGATCCTCTTTATGATTTTTATGATCTTTTTTAGCCGGAGCAAAGCGCCGAAGGCGCTTTGCACCGGCTATACTTAAAACTTTTTATCTTCATGATCTTTAGATGGTCCCTATGATGATATATATGATTTTTTTGATCAGGATGATCCTAATTACCAATATATAAAATTTTACAGAGATTATGATAAAAAAAAAAGTTATGAATTTTACCATATTCTCCACTATCCCTAGTTATATATACATAAAAAACTAATACCCACCTCTCGGTGTGACTCGATAAAAAAAGTTATAAATCTGAAAAGCTTATTTTAGGTGTGCGTTTTTGGTGGGAATCGATTCCGTCTATTGTGAAATTTGTAGCGTCTCCCAGTTTTCTGGAAAACGTGGGAACAAATTTACATATTTTGAGCTTAAAAAATGTCGTTTTCACTTGGTCATTTTTTGAAAGAAAATATTTGATGACGTATAGTAGAGTGGTCAGGGGGTAGAGTTTGGAGGCGGTAGGTCGGGGGTTCAAGGCCTTTGGGGGGTTTCTGGGGTAAAAAAATATGGAGAATCCAAAAAAATAAATAAAAAAATTTTTTGGATTCTGAAATCGGATTCTGAAGCCTTCTGAATCCAAAAATACGATTTTTTTGAAATAAGAAGTGTGAAACATGTTTTCTGGGTAGAAAAATTCGCTGATCACGATGAAATATGTGGCATGGATTCAAAAAAATGTTAAGGATTCTGAATCCAGGATTCTGAATCCCAAAATACGATTTTTTTGAAGTATATAGTATGAAATATGTTTCCGGGGTAGAAAAATTCGCTGATCACGATGAAATATATGCCATGGATTCAAAATTTTTTCTGACTTCAGAATCCCGGATTCTGAATCTGAAAATACGATTTTTTTGAAATATATAGTATGAAATATGTTTCCGGGGTAAAAAAATATGGAGAATCCAAAAAAATAAATAAAAAAATTTTTTGGATTCTGAAATCGGATTCTGAAGCCTTCTGAATCCTCAAAATATGATTTTTTTGATCTATTAAGTATGAAATATAGGTAATGGGTAGAAAAATGTGCTGATTACAATGAAATATGTGGCATGGATTCAAAAAAATTTTAAGGATTCTGAATCCAGGATTCTGAATCCCAAAATATGATTTTTATGTAATACAAAGTTGAAAATATGAGTTTTGGGTAAAAAAATTTGCTGATCACAATGAAATATATGCCATGGATTCAAAATTTTTTCTGACTTCAGAATCCCGGATTCTGAATCCGAAAATACGATTTTTTCGATGAACGAATTCTACAAAATGGATTTTGGGTAAAAAAATTTGCTGATCAACATGAAATATATGCCATGGATTCAAAATTTTTTCTGACTTCAGAATCCAGGATTCTGAATCCGAAAATGTGATTTTTTGTCGAACAAAGTGTCAAAAATGGATTTTGTGTAAAATAATTTGCAGATCACAGTGAAATATGTGGTGTGGATTCAAAATTTTTTCTGACTTCATAATGCCGGATTCAGAATTCCAAAAATTTTTTTTTCGTGTGGGGACCATGCATATATTAATTTTTTGTGGAGAGGGACCATGCATATATGATTTTTCATAATAGAATCCCTAATAAGTATAATACCTCATTTTGATCCTCTTATGATCCTCTTTATGATTTTTATGATTTTAGGATTCTGAAGGCTTCTGAATCCGGTTTCTGAATCCGTTTTTTCATTTTTGATCCGCCAATGAGTGTTATACCTTATTTTGATCCACTTTTGATCCTCTTTTTGATCCTAATGATCTAAAGATTCTGACGAATTCTGAATCTCGGATTCTGAATCCGTTTTATCATTTTTGATCAGCCAATGAGTGTTATACCTTATTTTGATCCTCTTTTGATCCTTTATATGATCCTCATGATATCGATGATCATCTAAAGCTGAAGCGTACTTCAGAATCCGGATTCTGAATCTGCTTTTGCAAAAATGATCTCCTAATAAGTGTTATATATCATTTTGAACCACCTTTGATCCTCTATATGATCCCGATGAACCTAATCAGCAATAGGATTCTGATGAAAAAAAAAGTTATTATTATCACGTTTACAGTTATTATCCCTAGTTATATATACAGAAAAAACTAATACACACCTCTCGGTGTGGCTCGGTAAAAAAAGTTATGGATCTGAAAAGTTCCTATTTGGTGTGCGTTTGTGGTGGGAACACGATGCGTCTACTCTCATTTTTCCTGCGTCTCCCAGTTTTTTGGAAAACGCGTGAACAAATTTGCATATTTTGAGTTAAAAAAATGTCGTTTTCACTTGGTCATTTTTTGAAAGAAAATATTTGATGACGTATAGTAGAGTGGTCAGGGGGTAGAGTTTGGAGGCGGTAGGTCGGGGGTTCAAATCCTCTGGAAGGATTCTGGGGTAAAAAAATATGGGGAATCTGAAAAAATGAAAAAAAAAATTTTTTGGATTCTGAAATCGGATTCTGAAGCCTTCTGAATCCAAAAATACGATTTTTTTGAAATAAGAAGTGTGAAATATGTTTCCTGGGTAGAAAAATTCGCTGATCACGATGAAATATATGCCATGGATTCAAAATTTTTTCTGACTTCAGAATCCCGGATTCTGAATCCGAAAATACGATTTTTTTGAAATACATAGTATGAAATATGTTTCCGGGGTAGAAAAATTCGCTGATCACGATGAAATATGTGGCATGGATTCAAAATTTTTTCAGACTCCAGAATCCGGGATTCTGAATCCGTTTTATCATTTTTGATCCCCTAATAAGTGTAATACCTCATTTTGATCCCCGTATAATCCTCTATCAGATTTTTATGATCTTAGGATTCTGAAGGCTTCTGAATCCGGATTCTGGATCCGTTTTATCATTTTTGATCCGCCAATGAGTGTAATACCTCATTTTGATCCCCGTATGATCCTCTTTCTGATTCTTATGATCTTAAGATTCTGAAGGCTTCAGAATCCAGATTCTGAATCCGTTTTATCATTTTTGATCCAATAATATGTGTAATACCTCATTTTGATCCTCTTATGATCCTCTTTCTGATTCTTATGATCTTAAGATTCTGAAGGCTTCAGAATCCGGATTCTGAATCCGTTTTATCATTTTTGATCCGCCAATGAGTGTAATACCTCATTTTGATCCCCGTATGATCCTCTTTCTGATTTTTATGATTTTAGAATTCTGAAGGCTTCTGAATCCGGATTTTGAATCCGTTTTATCATTTTTGATCCGCCAATGAGTGTAATACCTCATTTTGATATCCGTATGATCTTCTTTATGATTTTTATGATTTTAGAATTCTGAAGGCTTCTGAATCCGGATTTTGAATCCGTTTTATCATTTTTGATCCGCCAATGAGTGTAATACCTCATTTTGATCCCCGTATGATCTTCTTTATGATTTTTATGATTTTAGAATTCTGAAGGCTTCTGAATCCGGATTTTGAATCCGTTTTATCATTTTTGATCCGCCAATGAGTGTAATACCTCATTTTGATCCCCGTATGATCCTCTTTCTGATTCTTATGATCTTAAGATTCTGAAGGCTTCAGAATCCGGATTCTGAATCCGTTTTATCATTTTTGATCCTCCAATGAGTGTAATACCTCATTTTGATCCCCGTATGATCTTCTTTATGATTTTTATGATTTTAGAATTCTGAAGGCTTCTGAATCCGGATTCTGAATCCGTTTTATCATTTTTGATCCGCCAATGAGTGTTATACCTTATTTTGTTCCTCTTTTGATCCTCTTTCTGATTTTTATGATATTAAGATTCTGAAGGCTTCTGAATCCAGATTCTGAATCCGTTTTATCATTTTTGATCCTATAATAAGTGTTGTACCTCATTTTGATCCTCTTATGATCCTCTATCAGCTTTTTGTGATCTTAGGATTCTGAAGGCTTCAGAATCCGGATTCTGAATCCGTTTTATCATTTTTGATCCGCCAAGGGGTGTTATACCTCATTTTGATCCCCGTATGATCCTCTTTATGATTTTTATAATCTTAAGATTCTGAAGGCTTCAGAATCCGGATTCTGGATCTTTTTTATCATTTTTGATCCGCCAAGGGGTGTTATACCTCATTTTGATCCCCGTATGATCCTCTTTATGATTTTTATAATCTTAAGATTCTGAAGGCTTCAGAATCCGGATTCTGAATCCGTTTTATCATTTTTGATCCGCCAATGAGTGTAATACCTCATTTTGATCCCCGTATGATCCTCTTTATGATTTTTATAATCTTAAGATTCTGAAGGCTTCAGAATCCGGATTCTGAATCCGTTTTTTCATTTTTGATCCGCCAATGAGTGTAATACCTCATTTTGATCCCCGTATGATCCTCTTTCTGATTCTTATGATCTTAAGATTCTGAAGGCTTCAGAATCCGGATTCTGAATCCGTTTTATCATTTTTGATCCGCCAATGAGTGTAATACCTCATTTTGATCCCCGTATGATCCTCTTTCTGATTCTTATGATCTTAAGATTCTGAAGGCTTCAGAATCCAGATTCTGAATCCGTTTTATCATTTTTGATCCAATAATATGTGTAATACCTCATTTTGATCCTCTTATGATCCTCTTTCTGATTCTTATGATCTTAAGATTCTGAAGGCTTCAGAATCCGGATTCTGAATCCGTTTTATCATTTTTGATCCGCCAATGAGTGTAATACCTCATTTTGATCCCCGTATGATCCTCTTTCTGATTCTTATGATCTTAAGATTCTGAAGGCTTCTGAATCCAGATTCTGAATCTTTTTTATCATTTTTGATCCGCCAATGAGTGTAATACCTCATTTTGATCCTCTTTTGATCCTCTTTATGATTTTTATGATTTTAGGATTCTGAATGCTTCAGAATCCGGATTCTGAATCCGTTTTATCATTTTTGATCTAATAATAAGTGTAATACCTCATTTTGATCCTCTTTTGATCCTCTTTATGATTTTTATGATTTCAGGATTCTGAAGGCTTCTGAATCCGGATTCTAAATCCGTTTTTTCATTTTTGATCCGCCAATGAGTGTAATACCTCATTTTGATCCCCGTATGATCCTCTTTATGATTTTTATGATCTTTTTTAGCCGGAGCAAAGCGCCGAAGGCGCTTTGCACCGGCTATACTTAAAAATTTTTATCTTCATGATCTTTAGATGGTCCTTATGATGATATATATCATTTTTTTTAACAATATGATCCTAATGACCCATATATAAAATTTTACAGAGATTATGATAAAAAAAAAAGTTATGAATTTTACCATATTCCCCACTATCTCTAGTCCGGTATATAGAAAAAACTAACACACAAGTCTTGGTGTGGCTCGATAAAAAAAGTTATGGATATGAAAAGTTCCTATGACCTGAGCGTTTGTTACAGGAATCGATTCCGTCTATCGAGAAATTTGTAGCGTGTCACAGGATTTCAGAAATCCCGTGCAAATATTTGAATATTTTTGATCCTTGAAAATGTCGTTTTCAATTGGTCCCTTTTTTCAACCCTTTGAAAGATAACTGTATAGTAGAGTGGTTAAGGGATAGGGCTTGGAGGCGGCATGTCGGGGGTTCGGATCCCAAATAAAGTTTTTGGGGTAAAAAAATATGGGGAATCTGAAAAAATTAGTAAAAAAATTTTTTGCATTCTGAAATCTTCGGATTCTGGCTCCAGAATCCTCAAAATGTGATTTTTTTGAAATAGGGAATAAAAAATATGGTTTCCGGGTAAAAAAATTCGCTGATCACGAGGAAATATATGCCGTGGATTCAGAAAATTATTAAGGCTTCAGAATTCTCGGATTCTGAATCCTGAAATACAATTTTTTTGATCAACGAATAAAAAATGTTGGATCTGGGGTAATCGGCTATGGGGAATCCGATGAAATAATTTTTGAGGATTCAGAATTTTATCCGGCTTCAGAATCTTGGATTCTGAAGCCGTTTTGTTATTTTTGATCGTTTTATTAGTGTAATACCTCTTTTTGATCTTTGTTTGATCCCCGTTTTGATCCTTATGATCTTAAGATTCTGACGGATTCTGAATCTCGCATTCTGAATCCTTTTTATAATTTTTGATCCTTTTATAAGTGTTATACCTCATTTTGATCCTTTTTTGATCCTCTTTTTGATCCTTATGATCCCGATGATCATCAGCAGCCGGTGCAAAGCGCCGCAGGCGCTTTGCACCGGCTGTACTAATATTTTTGATTGCCTAATGAGTGTTATACCTCTTTTTGATCCTCTTTTGATCCCCTTTTTGATCCTTATGATCTTAGGATTCTGACGGATTCTGAATCTCGGATTCTGAATCTTTTTTCAAATTTTTGATCCTTTTGTAAGTGTTATACCTCATTTTGATCCTCTTTTGATCCCATTTTTGATCCTTATGATCTTATTGACCCTTAGGTAAAAAATTATGATGAAACAAAAAATTATGAACCTCATATTATTTTTTGATCCACTAGTTATTATATATACAGAAAAAACTAATACCCACCTCTCGGTGTGACTCGATAAAAAAAGTTATAAATCTGAAAAGCTTATTTTAGGTGTGCGTTTGTGGTGGGAATCGATTCCGTCTATTGTGAAATTTGTAGCGTCTCCCAGTTTTCTGGAAAACGTGGGAACAAATTTACATATTTTGAGCTTAAAAAATGTCGTTTTCACTTGGTCATTTTTTGAAAGAAAATATTTGATGACGTATAGTAGAGTGGTCAGGGGGTAGAGTTTGAAGGCGGTAGGTCGGGGGTTCAAGGCCTTTGGGGGGTTTCTGGGGTAAAAAAATATGGAGAATCCAAAAAAATAAATAAAAAAATTTTTTGGATTCTGAAATCGGATTCTGAAGCCTTCTGAATCCAAAAATACGATTTTTTTGAAATAAGAAGTGTGAAACATGTTTTCTGGGTAGAAAAATTCGCTGATCACGATGAAATATGTGGCATGGATTCAAAAAAATGTTAAGGATTCTGAATCCAGGATTCTGAATCCCAAAATATGATTTTTATGAAATACAAAGTTGAAAATATGAGTTTTGGGTAAAAAATTTTGCTGATCACGATGAAATATGTGCCATGGGTTCAAAATTTTTTCTGACTCCAGAATCCCGGATTCTGAATCCGAAAATACGATTTTTTCAATGAACGAATTTTACAAAATGCATTTTGGGTAAAAAATTTTGCTGATCACGGTGAAATATATGCCATGGATTCAAAATTTTTTCTGACTTCAGAATCCCGGATTCTGAATCCGGTTTATCAAAAATCATCTCCCAAATGAGTGTAATACCTCATTTTGATCCCTGTATGATCCTCTATCAGATTTTTTTGATCTTAAGATTCTGAAGGCTTCTGAATCCGGATTCTGAATCCGTTTTTTCATTTTTGATCCGCCAATGAGTGTAATACCTCATTTTGATCCCCGTATGATCCTCTTTCTGATTCTTATGATCTTAAGATTCTGAAGGCTTCTGAATCCGGATTCTGAATCCGTTTTATCATTTTTGATCCGCTAATGAGTGTAATACCTCATTTTGATCCCCGTATGATCCTCTTTCTGATTCCTATGATTTTAGGATTCTGATGGCTTCTGAATCCGGATTCTGAATCCGGTTTATCAAAAATCATCTCCCAAATGAGTGTAATACCTCATTTTGATCCCTGTATGATCCTCTTTCTCATTCTTATGATCTTAAGATTCTGAAGGCTTCAGAATCCGGATTCAGAATCCGTATTATCATTTTTTATCCGCCAATGAGTGTAATACCTCATTTTGATCCTCTAATGATCCTCTTTATGATTTTTATGATTTAAGGATTCTGAAGGCTTCTGAATCCGGATTCTGAATCCCAAAATATGATTTTTATGTAATAATAAATTGAAAATATGAGTTTTGGGTAAAAAATTTTGCTGATCACGATGAAATATATGCCATGGATTCAAAATTTTTTCTGACTTCAGAATCCCGGATTCTGAATCCCAAAATACGATTTTTTTGAAATACGAAGTTGAAAATATGCGTTTTGGGTAAAAAAATTCGCTGATCACGATAAAATATGTGACGAGGATTCAAAGTTTTTTCTGACTTCAGAATCCCGGATTCTGAATCCGAAAATACGATTTTTTCGATGAACGAATTATACAAAATGGATTTTGGGTAAAAAAATTCGCTGATCATGGTAAAATATATGACGAGGATTCAAAATTTTTTCTGACTTCAGAATCCCGGATTCTGAATCCGGTTTATCAAAAATCATCTCCCAAATGAGTGTAATACCTCATTTTGATCCCCGTATGATCCTCTATCAGATTTTTTTGATCTAGGGATTCTGTAGGCTTCTGAATCCGGATTCTGAATCCGTTTTATCATTTTTGATCCGCCAATGATTGTAATACCTCATTTTGATCCCCGTATGATCCTTTTTCTGATTCTTATGATATTAAGATTCTGAAGGCTTCTGAATCCGGATTCTGAATCCGTTTTATCATTTTTGATCATATAATAAGTGTAATACCTCATTTTGATCCTCTTATGATCCTCTTTCTGATTCTTATGATCTTAAGATTCTGAAGGCTTCAGAATCCGGATTCTGAATCCGTTTTATCAGTTTTGATCCGCAAATGATTGTAATACCTCATTTTGATCCCCGTATGATCCTCTATCTGATTCTTATGATCTTAAGATTCTGAAGGCTTCTGAATCCAGATTCTGAATCTTTTTTATCATTTTTGATCCGCCAATGAGTGTAATACCTCATTTTGATCCTCTTATGATCCTCTTTATGATTTTTATGATTTTAGGATTCTGAAGGCTTCTGAATCCGGATTCTGAATCCGTTTTTTCATTTTTGATCGTATAATAAGTGTTATACCTCTTTTTGATCCTCTTTATGATTTTTTTAATCTTTTTTAGCCGGAGCAAAGCGCCGAAGGCGCTTTGCTCCGGTTTAACTAATTTCTTGATCTGCTTGATCTTTAAATGGTCCCTATGATGATATATATGATTTTTTTAATCAATATGATCCTAATTACCAATATATAAAATTTTACAGAGATTATGATAAAAAAAAAAGTTATGAATTTTACCATATTCCCCACTATCTCTAGTTCCATATATAGAAAAAACTAACACGCGTTCTTCGGTGTGACTCGGCAAAAAAAGTTATGGATATGAAAAGTTCCTATTCGGTGAGCGTTTGTGGTGGGAACACGATGCGTCTACTAAAAAATTTGTAGCTAATCTGGGGGCTTCAGAATCCTGTGGAACAAATTTGAATATTTTTGTTTTTAAAAATGTCGTTTTCAATTGGTCCGTTTTTTCAACCCTTTGAAAGATAACTGTATAGTAGAGTGGTTAATGGGTTGGGTTATGAGGCGGGATGTCTGGGGTTCGGGTCCCAAATAAAGTTTTTGGGGTAAAAAAATATGGGGAATCTGAAAAAATAAGTAAAAAAATTTTTTGCATTCTGGAATCTTCGGATTCTGGCTCCAGAATCCTCAAAATATGATTTTTATAAAATAGGGATAAAAAAATATAGTTTCCGGGTAAAAAAATTTGCTGATCACGATGAAATATATGCCGTGGATTCAGAAAATTATTAAGGCTTCAGAATTCTCGGATTCTGAATCCTGAAATACGATTTTTTTTATCAACAAATAAAAAATGTTGGTTCTGGGGTAATCGGCTATGGGGAATCCGATGAAATACTTTTTGCGGATTCAGAAGTCCATCCAGCTTCAGAATCTCGGATTCTGAAGCCGTTTTGTTATTTTTGATCCTTTTATTAGTGTAATACCTCTTTTTGATCTTTGTTTGATCCCCGTTTTGATCCTTATGATCTTAAGATTCTGACGGATTCTGAATCTCGGATTCTGAATCCTTTTTAAATTTTTTGATCCTTTTATAAGTGTTATACCTCTTTTTGATCCTCTTTTGATCCCCTTTTTGATCCTGATGATTTAAGGAATCTGACGGATTCTGAATCTTGGATTCTGAATCCTTTTTATAATTTTTGATTCTTTTATAAGTGTTATACCTCTTTTTGATCCTCTTTTTAAGTTTTATATTTTTGTTTTTAATTTTCTTAACAGCCTGTAACATACAATATTTTTTGTGCAGCCGGAGCAAAGCGCCGAAGGCGCTTTGCTCCGGCTGCAAAAAAATTCCACGTGTTTACAAATTTCTTTTTTACTAAAGTGTTATTATTATTTTTCTAAAGTTTTATATTTTTGTTTTTAATTTTCTTAACAGCCTGTGACATACAATGTTTTTTGTGCAGCCGGAGCAAAGCGCCGAAGGCGCTTTGCTCCGGCTGCAAAAAAATTCCACGTGTTTACAAATTTCTTTTTTACTAAAGTGTTATTATTATTTTTCTAAAGTTTTATATTTTTGTTTTTAATTTTCTTAACAGCCTGTGACATACAATGTTTTTTGTGCAGCCGGAGCAAAGCGCCGAAGGCGCTTTGCTCCGGCTGCAAAAAAATTCCACGTGTTTACAAATTTCTTTTTTACTAAAGTGTTATTATTATTTTTCTAAAGTTTTATATTTTTGTTTTTAATTTTCTTAACAGCCTGTGACATACAATGTTTTTTGTGCAGCCGGAGCAAAGCGCCGAAGGCGCTTTGCTCCGGCTGCAAAAAAATTCCACGTGTTTACAAATTTCTTTTTTACTAAAGTGTCATTATTATTTTTCTAAAGTTTTATATTTTTGTTTTTAATTTTCTTAACAGCCTGTGACATACAATGTTTTTTGTGCAGCCGGAGCAAAGCGCCGAAGGCGCTTTGCTCCGGCTGCACAAAAAATTCCACGTGTTTACAAATTTCTTTTTTACTAAAGTGTTATTATTATTTTTCTAAAGTTTTATATTTTTGTTTTTAATTTTCTTAACAGCCTGTGACATACAATGTTTTTTGTGCAGCCGGAGCAAAGCGCCGAAGGCGCTTTGCTCCGGCTGCAAAAAAATTCCACGTGTTTACAAATTTCTTTTTTACTAAAGTGTTATTATTATTTTTCTAAAGTTTTATATTTTTGTTTTTAATTTTCTTAACAGCCTGTGACATACAATGTTTTTTGTGCAGCCGGAGCAAAGCGCCGAAGGCGCTTTGCTCCGGCTGCAAAAAAATTCCACGTGTTTACAAATTTCTTTTTTACTAAAGTGTTATTATTATTTTTCTAAAGTTTTATATTTTTGTTTTTAATTTTCTTAACAGCCTGTGACATACAATGTTTTTTGTGCAGCCGGAGCAAAGCGCCGAAGGCGCTTTGCTCCGGCTGCAAAAAAATTCCACGTGTTTACAAATTTCTTTTTTACTAAAGTGTTATTATTATTTTTCTAAAGGCACATATTTTTATCTTATTTCGCGTTTTAGAAAATTTTTTGCATCCATCTGTTGAAGAGCATTCATTTTTTTGGCGGCGTATCTTTTGACGGCTATTCTTTTTCCCTTTTCGCTCTCTTTTTTTCGTTTTTTAAATCCACTGTTTCTTTTTCTACAAATGCGTCCCTTTTTTAACCAACTATCAAAATTTTTTAAAGGTGATTGCATCATTTTTTGTGCTTCATATCGTCTCAGTTTAATAATTCCTTATTTTTTAAAAACCGTCGGCTTTTTTTAGCGCTAAATTTTTTTTTGCTGTCTTTCTTTTCAACATCTTCTTTTTGCACTTCCTTTTGTCTTCGGCATCTATTTTAAAATTTATTTTTTGACCAGCTAATAAATATAATTTTAGCATTTTAACTATTTTATTTTTTTAAACGTTCTATTTTTTTTTTCATTTCCCAATAATTCAATTTTTTAAGCATTTTAATTTTTCTTTTTGACTGAACGTTTCATTTTTAGAAAATTTATTGTTTTTTTTTTGTTGGCCAACCTTTCAGTATATTTTTTAATTACACGCGTTTACAAATTTCTTTTTTACTAAAGTGTTATTATTTTATTTTTTTTAAACGTTCTATTTTTTTTTCATTTCCCAATAATTCAATTTTTTAAGCATTTTAATTTTTCTTTTTGACTGAACGTTTCTTTTTTAGAAAATTTATTGTTTTTTTTTTTGTTGGCCAACCTTTCAGTATATTTTTTAATTACACGTGTTTACAAATTTCTTTTTTACTAAAGTGTTATTATTTTATTTTTTTTAAACGTTCTATTTTTTTTTCATTTCCCAATAATTCAATTTTTTAAGCATTTTAATTTTTCTTTTTGACTGAACGTTTCTTTTTTAGAAAATTTATTGTTTTTTTTTTGTTGGCCAACCTTTCAGTATATTTTTTAAAAAATTTTTATTGGTTTTTTTTTTTAAAATCATGTTTTTCATTTTTAAATGTGTTCTTTTTTTCCATTTGTTTTTTTAAAAGTTTATTGTTTTTTTCTCAACTTTTTTTTCTTGAAAATATTGACCTACTGTATTCTTTTTTTTTTATTAAAGCTATTGATTTGCCGCAGTTTTATCTGAAAATTTTTAATTTTTTATACTTTTGAAACACACGTTGATTGTTTTCGATATTTTTATTCATTGTATAATTTTCGCTATTTAATTTCTTATGCTTTCTGACTGCATTTATTTTTTTTGAATCCCTAATTGTTGTTTTTGTCTTAGTATCGTGCGCGTACCGTATAATAAATTTTTTTGTCGTTGTTTTTCTCACCGATTCTGCTTTCAGTTTCAAACTTTTTTACTCTTATTCTTATCAATATGAATAACACTTGGAAGGCACCGAAATTAATAATTCAACAGCAAGATTCAAATGTTGAAAGATATGATCAAATGAACTTGATCACTGATGGTCCTTCCTGCTCATTCAGCAATAATTTTAGTGCTGCAGGCCATCATGCTGCACCTGCAGATGATCCATCAACAAATAAACAACAACAATTTTATGGATCTGCTCCATCTACTTCATTTAATCCAGTTTCTGAAGCTGTTGTTGAAGAACGTCCAAAATATTTAATCAATTATTTTGCGGGATTAAATACACGCTCAATTTCTCCTGTTTCCCTCGATATCAAACTTTTTGAAGAAAATCGACAACACGAAGGTGAACATGATGTCCACCAGAAACTTTTGAAATTAACGGTAAGATTCGATAATAACATTTTTGATTTATTTACGTTAATTATTTAGAACCAAATTGATTTTATTCTTCATAGAAATAAAATGGATTTATTTGAATTTCCTCGATATCAACCTGATGGAACACCTGCTCCTGAGATTTCTTTCTTCAAATCAAGTCAAAGGCTTCTTAATCCTAATTCACCATCAACGTCTCAGAATCCAAATAATAATGCTTCACCTGTTCATCTTATTGCTAATGTTGTTCCTGATCAAAGAGATACTGATAGTGATCAACAAAGTGACGGTCAACGAGCTCCCAAAAGGTAATTTTTGTTATGTCATGTTTCACCATTTTGACATTTTTTTTATTCAGGAGAAGGAAGACAAAGAAATCACAAGCTTCACAAGCAACAGCAAGAAGGAAAGCCGATAAGATAAAGTATGAATCACAACGTCCAGCTGCTTCAAATCCTGCATGTGTCCCTTCATCAACAACAACGGGTGTCCAATTAAAATCCCAACAACCAACAGAGGCGCAGCTTCGGAAGTTACCTAAGAGCAGACGTCCTCCAACAACAGCTGAAAATCGTGCTGAAGCATTGGTTGGTTTCTATTTTAAATCTAACATTTTTTGCTTTACATGTTCTAACATTTTTATTTATTTATTTGTGTAACACTCTTCTTGCTAACATCTCTCTATTGGTGCCCCATCTCTTTCTTTCAGCAGCCCAAACGTCCCAACAAAGGATTTCAAGTGCTTAGTGATATCAAGATTGATGCAAAAGTAATTCAAGATGATGCAACTCAATCTTCACAAATGCAACAGCCAACTCAACAACAATCAAATATTACTGATAATGATGAGTCAAATGTTCATTCTTCATCTCAAAATCTTCAACCAACTCAACATTCTGCAACGCAAGCAAATGATGATGATGATGATGTGATTGTTATTGATGAAGTTGATTACCTTGGTGGTTCTGAAGCAAGTGCTGATATTCCAACTTTTGAAGGAACGACTTTAAAAGACAATGATTTATACCGTGCTCTTAAACTTCATCGTCGTAGTTGGGCAAGCGATCTCCATATTCAAGCGTTCCATGCCGGTTTTATTCCACATCTCAGTGGACCGGTATTTCGAAGAATTGCTTTTCTTGATCCAGTATGGCAATGTAGTAATTTACCAATGCAAACATTTTTGCGTATGTTTCCATCAAATCCAGATCTAATTCAATGCCCAATTCATCTTAATAGAAATCATTGGGGTCTTCTATCAATTAATGTTGGACAAGATCTTGCAACATGGTATGACCCCATGATGTTCTCCTGGGATAGTACAATGAGTAAAGATCAAATTGACCTCTGCAATGTTGTTCTTGAAACATTAAGAAATCAAAATTTAATCAATGATGATACTGTTCTTCAAATTGCTGATTACTACTCATTCAATCAACAAACTGATAGAAATAGTTGCGGATGGCATATTTGCATTATTAGTGAAGATATTGCCAGATATGGTCATTCAAGAAGATGGTCCCGTCTCCAAATCATGCAAGAACGTCAACGGATGTATCTCATCTTGCACCGTCTTCATAATCTTAATTCACCACCTGGTGCTCGACCTCAAACTCTTCCAACATGGCCTGAACAACTACCACGAGAATATGATGATGACGTTGAACTTTCCCTAACACCTCAGCTGTCTACTCAAAATAATTTAATTCAACAAGTTGCAGCAACAGCAATTGTTTCTCAACAACCACGACAACAACCTGTTCGACGCTCCACAAGAATTCAACAACAACATAAAGAAGAGCGACCAGAAATTACTGCATCAAAAATTGATTCTCTTAAGAAACGAGGTATTCCAATTGCAAAGGACAGCAGCGAAATCTTTCCAAAAGAACATTATCTTGGACCAATGGATAAACGCTGCAAATTTTGTCGAGCTTACCTCTTCCGTGATGAAACATCAAACAAATGTTGCGCAAATGGTACTGTTCCAGCTCCAATTATTCCACCTGAACCATTACAATATACTGCTCTTGCCCGTCATGCAGCATTCTGGAATAACATTCGTCCACTGAATGCTCTTTTCCGAATGGTATCTGTTTCTGCAAATTCCAACATGAATGATGGAATCTACAAACTTCAAGGAGAACCACGTTATAATGTTGGTGACTTGATTCCCCTCCCTGGGCAACCCCATCAATTTGTTCAAATTTATTCAATTGATGCTGATGAAGCAATTGCAGCACGATTACAAGATGCAAAAAGATATAAAATTCGAGCAAATGAAACTGATTTGACTGAAATCATTGAACTTATTGAACAAATGATTAGGAAATTTAATCCATTAGCTCAAGAACTTGCAACAATGAAGGATAAATTAAAGCAGTATGAAGAAGAATGTGAAGAAACTGGAGAAGTTCCAAGAAAACTTTTTATTGTTTGGGAAGACCCTCAAAAAGCTGGAAGTGGTGGTACTCATCCTGGACGACTTAACATTCCTCCACAATCAGGCCAAATCTTCAGCATTTACAAAACTGATGATGGAGAACCACCAAAACATGGTCTTTATTATGGAATTAAAGCCGATGGAAGTGACAGTGTTCGACAAGTTCCGTACTTTAGTGCTCATCTTGCTCCATGTACTTTTCCATTGATGTATTTATTTGGACAACATGGATGGCATCCAAATATTTTAAAGCTTAATACCAAAAACCCTCCAGCTGCTCCACCTCTTCCGCAACAAGTTCAGCAACCAACTCAGCTACAACCAACTAATGCAATTCACTCAACAACAACTGCTGCTATTTCAAGTTCTTCACAACATCAACTTCAATCAACTACTGGAGCTGCACAAACAAGTGGAGCACCACTAACAGTTCAACTACCACCTTCAAATCACCAACAACCTACATCACCTTCTCTTCAAAATCCTGTACCAGCTGCACTACAACTACAAAATAACCAAGCAGTTGCTGCTGCTGCAAATTCACAAGATGCTGCTTTAGCAGCTGCTTTAGCAGCTGAATTACGTGCAGAAGAAAATATTGATATCTTTTTGGAACGACTCCGCCGACGAAATGGCGGTGAAAATCCAATCAATATGGATACTGATATTTATGACGAAGATTTGGATATGTTGTACGAATTTATTCTTCCATCAATCACTTCTCCAAAATTTGCTGTATGTTCATCTTATGGTGCTCAAGGTAATGCACTTCATGATAATATGCTTGCAAATTATGTTCCTGGAGAAACAACTGATATCTTTTTTCCAAATTGTTACCAAGGCCACTTTCGAATGTATCGATATATGATTGACACAAATACATTATGGAGTATTGATCCATTCGACAACTCCCGTTCATCGCTTACACCATATTTAACAATTGTCAAAAAATACTTAGCAGCAAAATATGGTCGTCAAGAACCTGATGTATATGCTCATCCTCCATTTGTTCGTGCTTTTGTTCAGCAAAGAGGTGATTCAATTAATTGTGGATATTTTTTATTGGCATTGATAGAATATTACTCAAAAGGATATAATCCAACACGTCATCCTTATAACTTCAACATTCTTGCATTCAAACAACGATGTATTCAATTGTTCCAACATGTTATTGACAATAGAAGTTTACCACATAATCTTTTAAATCAAATTCAATCAATAGTTCCACCACCAGCATTTGCAACTCAAAATCTTCATGCTACAACTCCAGCAACTCAAGCTGCAGCACCAACAACATCTGCACAACTTCATCAACAAATTCAACCTACTCAAGTTGTTCCTTCTTCAACACTTCATCAACCAACTCAACAACCACCATTATCTCCTCTTTCTTCACAGTGGCCTGCAGATGATGATGCTATTGTTGAAACAGATAATGAAGATGATGATGAAAATTTTGGACAAATTGATGAAGATCAAATTATGTCATGTTCCAGTGATGAAGATCGTGTAGAACGGAAGCGCCCATATGTTTCACAATTGGAATTTTATCGGTCACTTTATGCATTTGATCGAACGCCACGTGAAAAAACTGAATGCAATCCTTTCAATGGAAGCAAACAACTTACTCAAGAAGGTCTTAATCATTCCTGGAGTGCAATTGAACAGCAACGACTTGAACATCTTGAAAAAATTGCTGATAAAAATACTCAACGATTTGAATCATCAAAAGTTCTTCGTGAACATCTGCAAAGACAATTGAACAACGATCCTGCATTTCGTGGAAAACAGATTGGAAAAATCAAATTGATGAAACATCGATATCGTGGTGGAGCAAGATATATGCATCATAAATTCAGAAATGGTATAGCTATTACTGCAAAATGTGGAAGAGATGACAAATTCATCACTTTTACCGGCAATCCCCAATGGAGAGAAATTCAAGAAAATTTAAGAAAAGGTGAAACTTGGATTGATCGCCCAGATTTGGTATGCCGAGTATTTTCGCTGAAAGCTAAAGAATTTTTAAAAGATATTATTGGAACAACACGTGGTGTTTTTGGAAAGGTGAAGGCATTCAAACTTGCTTTGGAACATCAAAAACGTGGTATGCCTCATCTCCATATTCTTCTTACAATGACAAAGGAATACAAATTAACAACACCAGAAGCTGTGGATGATATTTTATGTTCAGAAATTCCACCATTACCAGCAGACAATGATCCACATTTTCTTGCAAAAATGCGTCACTACAATCAAGTACTTAAACTTATGATGCATGATCCAAGCAGATGTGCTGCACAATGTGGAATGAAACCATCTGGAAAACTGTGCAACAAGGATTTCCCTAAACCTTGGTGTGCAGGAACTTGCGTCAATGCAGATGGATATGCTCGAACACGACGTCGAGATGACGGAAGAATAGTAACCATCAAAAGAAACAATGGTCGACAAGTAGAAGTCACAAATCAATATGTTGTTACTCACAACCGCTACCTTCTTCTCAAGTACAATTGTCATATTAATATTGAACATTGCGGAGGTAGTGGTGCCCTGAAATATCTTCACAAATATCTTCACAAAGGCTTCGACAAAGCATTCATTTCTGTTCGTGAAAAGATGAAAGTTGGACAAAAACTTCAACGAAATGCTAAAACTGCTGCAACCCCTTCATCAAATGATCCAGATACTGTTGATTACAATGAATTCCATCAATTTCGACTTCTTCGTGTTCTTGGAGCATCTGAATCAATGGCACGAATACTCAGTTTACCCATCACAAAACAGTCTCATGTTGTTACTGAACTTCCAGTTCATCTTCAAGATGAACATAATATTGTTTTTGATGAAAAGGAAGAAGCACAAACCATTTTGGCAAGAACTCAAAATGATGGTACACAAACTAATCATCCTGCTGTTTCACAACTAACTGCATTCTTCAAATTGGTTCAATCTGAATCCAGCAATGTTAGAATCAACAAAAGAGATAAAACAAGAGCTCCACATCTTTATTACCATCAAGTGGTAGAAAAGTATTGGTACCATGCATCAAGGAAAAAGTGGATTCGTCGTACCAAAAATTTGAATACAATTGGTCGACTCCAAAGCATTGCACCATCAAATGTCGAACGCTTTTGCCTTAGAGAACTTTTAAAAGTTATCAAAGGTCCAAAATGTTATGATGATCTCAAATTAAAACCTGGAACAACAGATCAATGGTTTGAAACATTCCGTGAAGCTGCAGTTGCACATGGATTGTACATTGGTGATGAAATTTGTGTTAAAATTTTACAAGAAGTTATAACATATGCAATGCCCAAACAATGTCGCCAAACTTTTGCAATGTTACTCATTCATCACCAACCTGATAACCCTCAACAACTTTGGGATCAATTTGAAGATCAATTTCTTGATCGTGGAACTCTTTCAAACGACGAAAAAATTCGACGTGCACGTGCTCATGTAGCTGCAATTCTCTTTTACCATAACAAATCTTTCAAAGATTTCGATATGGAAGATGTTGAACACGATGATTTGATGCATGCAATCAACAATACCTTCAGTAGAATTGTTGCTGATGGAAATGCACGATATAGAATTATGAATACACTTCAAAAAAATTTTGTTAATGCTGTTCTTGCATCTTTTGATAATTTATCAAATACATCAAGAGACCGTCTTTTCTTCTTACAAGCACCAGGTGGAACAGGAAAAACTTTCGTATTCAATACAATTGCAAGAATTTTACGAGAAAATAATTACAAAGTACTCACCGTGGCATCAACAGGAATTGCTGCAATCTTGCTCGATGGTGGTCAAACAGCTCATAGTGCTTTTCGTATTCCATTAGAAGCAGGTGAAATGCCAAATATTTCTTCACAATCAGCAATTGCACAAATGATTCGAGAAGCACATTGCATCATTTGGGATGAAGCCCCAATGCAACACAAGTCTGTACTCGAAAGAGTGAATTACATCATTCGCGAACTTGCTGGAATTGACAATCACCATTCTCTCTTTGGAAACAAAACCATGGTTCTTGGTGGTGACTTCAAACAACTGCTACCAGTAATGAAGAAACAACAACCTCGAGCAGCATATGAAGCTTCGATACTTTGTTGTGACCTCTTCCGTGACAATTTCAAATTGTACACGCTTACTTTCAATCAACGAGCTGCAGCTGATCCTACATATGCATCTTGGTTAAATGATGTTGCCAATGGTTTATGGACAACAACTTTTGGTCCAAATATGCTTCAACTTCCAGCTGAAATTGTGGAATATGATCGAAATGCTGTCATTGATTTTGTATATCCACCAACAATTTTCAATGTTGATTTAACTGATAAAGCAGCAATGAAGGCATATATTGAAGAAGTTAAAGAAGTTGCTTTGGTTTCTCCAATTAATGCAAGTGTTGATGATTTGAATTCCATTATCAATAGCAGATTACTTGGTGCAGCTAATACATATGTTGCAATCAATACTATGCCTACAGATGCTTACATTGGAGATTTTGAATTTGGAGACGATTACAACTCTGATGAATTGGATCTTTTTGAAGATCCATCAATTCCACCACATTCATTATCTTTAAAGATTGGATCTGTTGTAATGCTTACAAGAAATGTTTCTGTACGCTTAGGTCAATGCAATGGAACAAGAATGGTCGTTGTTGAATTATTTGAAAGCTCAGTCAAATGCATTATTATGACCGGTGACCACGCTGGAGAAGCTGTACCAGTATTTCCAATGGCTAATATGTATAACAATACTGAAGCAACTGAAGATTTCCCAGCTTTTTCAAGATTCCAGTTACCTGTTCGACCTGCTTTTGCTATGACAATCAACAAAAGCCAAGGTCAAACACTGAAACGAGTTGGAATTATTTTGGAATCACAATGCTTTGCCCATGGGCAGTTATATGTTGCTCTATCCCGTGTAAGAAGTCGAGGTGATATCAAAGTTTATGTTCCTCCTCAACACGTTGGTCAATGCAATGGTATTCAAATTCCACATGCCACAAATATTGTATTTCCTGAAGTGTTAAAAACTATTCAAGTTTTAACTGTGGATGTTCCAAGTTTGTTTAAATCTTTTTTTTTGAATCGCTTTAACTTTTTTTTTCAGCTCTACCACCACCTCCACAACAACAACAACAACCATACTCGCCATTATCATCTCAATGGCCAGTAGATCCAAATGGTTTGTTTTACATTTTTTTGTCAACATTAACTCTATTGTTTTAGCTTCTCAACTTCAACACCAACAGCAACCATATTCTCCTCTATCATCTCAATGGCCTTCGAGTCAACAACAGCCTGCAATTGTCACTCAATCGACACAACAACCAACACAAGGATCATCTGTTCTTCCAAGAATTCGTCTATTACCACCATCACAGCAATCACCATCATCATCAACTCTTGCTGCTTCTCAACATTCACCACCAAATAGTTTGTTTCACATTTGTCTTACTAATTAAACATTATTTTTTTCAGCTCCTCCACCATTGAGTTGGCGATCTTTTCCATCACCTTCAAATTTTATGTATGAATCACCTCTTTCATCACAAAGAATTTGGAATTGGTCTTCACAATCCGCAGCTGCTGCATCATCTGTCCCAACTTCTCAACATCTACCACCATATGGTTGGTTTAAACTTTTAAAACTTTTCTAATATTACCTGTTCAGTTCCTTCTCCAGCATCATTCCTTTCTCCATCTCCAGCACCAATTCTTTCACCAACATATCCTGCTGCTGTATCAGGTCAATCAACACCAAATGCTTTTTCATCTCATCCAACACCGAGCTGGCGGTCTTTTCCATCACCTTCAAATATATCTACTCATTCACCTCTCTCATCTGCTGCTTCATCAAGCAAATCAACATCAAATACTTCCGCAACATCATCTCAAAAAGAAAACTAATTAATATTTATATTTTTCCTTATATTTTTTATTACTACATTTTTTTTTGTTGCAATTAACTTTAACTTCGTTCCAGTCATTTCTTTCATGGTAGTCATGTACAAATTTTTTTTAACATTTTTATGTTGTTTTTCATTGTAAATAATTTTGCTTTGATCTCAGATTATATTAGTCATGTACATATGCAAATTTTTTTGTTTTTTATCATAAATTATAAGTTATTATTATTACTTTTTTTTGATCCACTAGTTATATATACAGAAAAAACTAATACACCTTCGACGGTGTGGCTTGATAAAAAAAGTTATAAATCTGAAAAGCTTATTTTGGTTGAGCATTTTTGGTGGGAATCGATTCCGTCTATTGAGAAATTTGTAACGTCTCACGGGGATTCAGGATTTATCCCCAAAAATTTGAATAATTTTGTTCCGTAAAAAGTCGTTTTCACTTGGTCATTTTTTGAAAGAAAATAGTTGATGACTTATAGTAGAGTGGTCAGGGGGTAGAGGTTGGAGGCGGTAGGTCGGGGTTCGAGGCCGTTGGGGGGTTTCTGGGGTAAAAAAATATGGGGAATCCGAAAAAACAAATGAAAAAATTTTTTGGATTCTGAAATCGGATTCTGAAGCCTTCTGAATCCAAAAATACGATTTTTTTGAAATAAGAAGTGTGAAACATGTTTCCTGGGTAAAAAAATTCGCTGATTACGATGAAATATGTGGCATGGATTCAAAAAATGCTAAGGATTCTGAATCCAGGATTCTGAATCCCAAAATATGATTTTTATGTAATACGAAGTTGAAAATATGAGTTTTGGGTAAAAAATTTTGCTGATCACGATGAAATATATGCCATGGATTCAAAATTTTTTCTGACTTCAGAATCCCGGATTCTGAATCCGAAAATACGATTTTTTTGAAATATATAGTATGAAATATGTTTCCGGGGTAGAAAAATTCGCTGATCACGATGAAATATATGCCATGGATTCAAAATCTTTTCTGACTTCAGAATGCCGGATTCTGAATCCGGTTTATCAAAAATCATCTCCCAAATGATTGTAATACCTCATTTTGATCCCCGTACGATCCTCTATCAGATTTTTTTGATCTTGGGATTCTGTAGGCTTCTGAATCCGGATTCTGAATCCGTTTTATCATTTTTGATCCGCCAATGAGTGTAATACCTCATTTTGATCCCCGTATGATCCTCTTTCTGATTCTTATGATATTAAGATTCTGAAGGCTTCAGAATCCAGATTCTGAATCCGTTTTATCATTTTTGATCCGCCAATGAGTGTAATACCTCATTTTGATCCCCGTATGATCCTCTTTCTGATTCTTATGATATTAAGATTCTGAAGGCTACAGAATCCGGATTCTGAATCCGTTTTATCATTTTTGATCCAATAATATGTGTAATACCTCATTTTGATCCTCTTATGATCCTCTTTCTGATTCTTATGATCTTAAGATTCTGAAGTCTTCAGAATCCGGATTCTGAATCCGTTTTATCATTTTTGATCCAATAATATGTGTAATATCTCATTTTGATCCTCTTATGATCCTCTTTATGATTTTTTTGATCTTTTTTAGCCGGAGCAAAGCGCCGAAGGCGCTTTGCTCCGGTTTCACTAATTTCTTGATCTGCTTGATCTTTAAATGGTCCCTATGATGATATATATGATTTTTTTGATCAGGATGATCCTAATGACCAATAGGTAAAATTTTATGGAGATTCTGATGAAAAAAAAAGTTATTATTATCACCTATACAGTTATTATCCCTAGTTATATATACAGAAAAAACTAATACACACCTCTCGGTGTGGCTCGATAAAAAAACTTACGGATCTGAAAAGCTTATTTTGGGTGAGCATTTTTGGTGGGAACACGATGCGTCTACTCTTTTTTTTCGTACGTCTCCCAGTTTTCCGGAAAACCCGTGCAAAAATTTGCATGTTTTTGTGCTTGAAAATGTCGTTTTCACTTGGTCATTTTTTGAAAGAAAATATTTGATGACGTATAGTACAGTGGTCAGGGGGTAGAGTTTGGAGGCGGTAGGTCGGGGTTCGAGGCCTTTGGGGGGTTTCTGGGGTAAAAAAATATGGAGAATCCGAAAAAATAAATAAAAAAATTTTTTGGATTCTGAAATCGGATTCTGAAGCCTTCTGAATCCTCAAAATATGATTTTTTTGATCTATTAAGTATGAAATATAGGTAATGGGTAGAAAAATTTGCTGATTACGATGAAATATGTGGCATGGATTCAAAAAAATGTTAAGGATTCTGAATCCAGGATTCTGAATCCGAAAATATGATTTTTATGAAATACGAAGTTGAAAATATGAGTTTTATGTAGAAAAATTCGCTGATCACGATGAAATATATGCCATGGATTCAAAAATTTTTTTGACTCCAGAATCCCGGATTCTGAATCCGAAAATACGATTTTTTCGATTAACGAATTGTACAAAATGGGTTTTGGGTAAAAAAATTCGCTGATCACGATAAAATATGTGACGAGGATTCAAAATTTTTTCTGACTTCAGAATCCCGGATTCTGAATCCGGTTTATCAAAAATCATCTCCCAAATGATTGTAATACCTCATTTTGATCCCCGTATGATCCTCTTTCTGATTCTTATAATATTAAGATTCTGAAGGCTTCAGAATCCGGATTCTGAATCCGTTTTATTATTTTTGATCCGCCAATGAGTGTAATACCTCATTTTGATCCTCTTATGATCCTCTTTATGATTTTTATAATCTTAAGATTCTGAAGTCTCCAGAATCCGGATTCTGGATCCGTTTTATCATTTTTGATCCCCTAATAAGTGTAATACCTCATCTTGATCCTCTTATGATCCTCTTTCTGATTCTTATGATCTTAAGATTCTGAAGGCTTCAGAATCCGGATTCTGAATCCGTTTTATTATTTTTGATCCGCCAATGAGTGTAATACCTCATTTTGATCCCCGTATGATCCTCTTTATGATTTTTTTGATCTTTTTTAGCCGGAGCAAAGCGCCGAAGGCGCTTTGCTCCGGTTTCACTAATTTCTTGATCTGCTTGATCTTTAAATGGTCCCTATGATGATATATATGATTTTTTTGATCAGGATGATCCTAATGACCAATAGGTAAAATTTTATGGAGATTCTGATGAAAAAAAAAGTTATTATTATCACGTTTACAGTTATTATCCCTAGTTATATATACAGAAAAAACTAATACACACCTCTCGGTGTGGCTCGATAAAAAAACTTACGGATCTGAAAAGCTTATTTTGGGTGAGCATTTTTGGTGGGAACACGATGCGTCTACTCTCTTTTTTCCTGCGTCTCCCAGTTTTCCGGAAAACCCGTGCAAAAATTTGCATATTTTGAGCTAAAAAAATGTCGTTTTCACTTGGTCATTTTTTGAAAGAAAATATTTGATGACGTATAGTAGAGTGGTCAGGGGGTAGAGTTTGGAGGCGGTAGGTCGGGGTTCGAGGCCTTTGGGGGGTTTCTGGGGTAAAAAAATATGGAGAATCCGAAAAAATAAATAAAAAAATTTTTTGGATTCTGAAATCAGATTCTGAAGCCTTCTGTATCCAAAAATACGATTTTTTTGAAATAAGAAGTGTGAAACATGTTTCCTGGGTAAAAAAATTCGCTGATTACGATGAAATATGTGGCGTGGATTCAAAAAAATGTTAAGGATTCTGAATCCAGGATTCTGAATCCCAAAATATGATTTTTATGAAATACAAAGTTGAAAATATGAGTTTTGGGTAAAAAATTTTGCTGATCACGATGAAATATATGCCATGGGTTCAAAATTTTTTCTGACTCCAGAATCCCGGATTCTGAATCCGAAATTACGATTTTTTTGAAATACATAGTATGAAATATGTTTCCGGGGTAGAAAAATTCGCTGATCACGATGAAATATGTGGCATGGATTCAAAATTTTTTCAGACTCCAGAATCCAGGATTCTGAATCCGGTTTGTCAAAAATCATCTCCCAAATGATTGTAATACCTCATTTTGATCCCTGTATGATCCTCTATCAGATTTTTTTGATCTTAAGATTCTGAAGGCTTCTGAATCCGGATTCTGAATCCGTTTTATCATTTTTGATCCGCCAATGAGTGTAATACCTCATTTTGATCCCCGTATGATCCTCTTTATGATTTTTATGATTTTAGGATTCTGAAGGCTTCTGAATCCGGATTCTGAATCCGTTTTATCATTTTTGATCCGCCAATGAGTGTAATACCTCATTTTGATCCCCGTATGATCCTCTATCAGATTTTTTTGATCTTGGGATTCTGAAGGCTTCTGAATCCGGATTCTGAATCCGTTTTATCATTTTTGATCCGCCATTGAGTGTAATACCTCATTTTGATCCCCGTATGATCCTCTTTATGATTTTTATGATTTTAGAATTCTGAAGGCTTCTGAATCCGGATTCTGAATCCGTTTTATCATTTTTGATCCGCCAATGAGTGTAATACCTCATTTTGATCCCCGTATGATCCTCTATCAGATTTTTTTGATCTTGGGATTCTGAAGGCTTCTGAATCCGGATTCTGAATCCGTTTTATCATTTTTGATCCGCCATTGAGTGTAATACCTCATTTTGATCCCCGAATGATCCTCTTTATGATTTTTATGATCTTTTTTAGCCGGAGCAGTGCAAAGCGCCGAAGGCGCTTTGCACTGGCTATACTTAAAAATTTTTATCTTTAGATATACTTAAAAATTTTTATCTTAGTCCCTATGATGATATATATGATTTTTTTAATCAATATGATCCTAATTACCAATATATAAAATTTTACAGAGATTATGATAAAAAAAAAGTTATTAATTTTACCATATTCCCCACTATCTCTAGTTATATATACAGAAAAAACTAATACACAAGTCTCGGTGTGGCTTGATAAAAAAAGTTATAAATCTGAAAAGCTTATTTTGGGTGAGCATTTTTGGTGGGAATCGATTCCGTCTATTGTAAAATTTGTAGCGTCTCCCAGTTTTCCGGAAAACCCGTGCAAAAATTTGCATATTTTGAGCCAAAAAAGTGTCGTTTTCACTTGGTCATTTTTTGAAACAAAATATTTGATGACGTATAGTAGAGTGGTCAGGGAGTAGAGTTTGGAGGCGGTAGGTCGGGGGTTCGGTCCCCGAATAAAGTTTTTGGGGTAAAAAAATATGGGGAATCTGAAAAAATGTGTAAAAAAATTTTTTGGATTCTGAAATCGGATTCTGAAGCCTTCTGAATCCAAAAATACGATTTTTTTGAAATAAGAAGTGTGAAACATGTTTCCTGGGTAAAAAAATTCGCTAATCACGATGAAATATGTGCCGTGGATTCAAAAAATTTTTAAGGCTTCTGAATCCTCGGATTCTGAATCCGAAAATACGATTTTTTCGATGAACGAATTCTACAAAATGGATTTTGGGTAAAAAAATTCGCTGATCACGATAAAATATGTGACGAGGATTCAAAATTTTTTCTGACTTCAGAATCCCGGATTCTGAATCCGAAAATACGATTTTTTTGAAATAAGAAGTGTGAAACATTTTTCCTGGGTAAAAAAATTCGCTGATCACGATGAAATATGTGCCGTGGATTCAAAAAAATGTTTAGGATTCTGAATCCAGGATTCTGAATCCGAAAATACGATTTTTTCGATGAACGAATTCTACAAAATGGATTTTGGGTAAAAAATTTTGCTGATCACGATGAAATATATGCCATGGATTCAAAATTTTTTCTGACTTCAGAATCCCGGATTCTGAATCCGGTTTATCAAAAATCATCTCCCAAATGAGTGTAATACCTCATTTTGATCCCTGTATGATCCTCTATCAGATTTTTTTGATCTTAAGATTCTGAAGGCTTCTGAATCCGGATTCTGAATCCGTTTTATCATTTTTGATCCACCAATGAGTATTATACCTTATTTTGATCCTCTTTTGATCCTTTATATGATCCTCATGATCCCGATGATCATCTATAGCCGAAGCAAAGCGCCGAACGCGCTTTGCTTCGGCTGTACTTCAGAATCCGGATTCTGAATCTGCTTTTGCAAAAATGATCTCCTAATAAGTGTTATATATCATATTGATCCTCTATATGATGCCGATGATCCTATTGACCAATAGGTAAAATTTTATGTAGATTCTGATGAAAAAAATAGTTATTATAATCACTTTTACAGTTATTATCCCTAGTTATATATACAGAAAAAACTAATACACAAGTCTCGGTGTGGCTTGATAAAAAAAGTTATAAATCTGAAAAGCTTATTTTGGGTGAGCATTTTTGGTGGGAATCGATTCCGTCTATTGTAAAATTTGTAGCGTCTCCCAGTTTTCCGGAAAACCCGTGCAAAAATTTGCATATTTTGAGCCAAAAAAGTGTCGTTTTCACTTGGTCATTTTTTGAAACAAAATATTTGATGACGTATAGTAGAGTGGTCAGGGAGTAGAGTTTGGAGGCGGTAGGTCGGGGGTTCGGTCCCCGAATAAAGTTTTTGGGGTAAAAAAATATGGGGAATCTGAAAAAATGTGTAAAAAAATTTTTTGGATTCTGAAATCGGATTCTGAAGCCTTCTGAATCCAAAAATACGATTTTTTTGAAATAAGAAGTGTGAAACATTTTTCCTGGGTAAAAAAATTCGCTGATCACGATGAAATATGTGCCGTGGATTCAAAAAAATGTTTAGGATTCTGAATCCAGGATTCTGAATCCGAAAATACGATTTTTTCGATGAACGAATTCTACAAAATGGATTTTGGGTAAAAAATTTTGCTGATCACGATGAAATATATGCCATGGATTCAAAATTTTTTCTGACTTCAAAATCCCGGATTCTGAATCCGTTTTATCATTTTTGATCCGCCAATGAGTGTAATACCTCATTTTGATCCCCGTATGATCCTCTATCAGATTTTTTTGATCTTGGGATTCTGAAGGCTTCTGAATCCGGATTCTGAATCCGTTTTATCATTTTTGATCAGCCAATGAGTGTAATACCTCATTTTGATCTCCGTATGATCCTCTTTCTGATTCTTATGATCTTAAGATTCTGAAGGCTTCAGAATCCGGATTCTGAATCCGTTTTATATTTTTTGATCCGCCAATGAATGTAATACCTCTTTTTGATCCACGTATGGTCCTCTATCAGCTTTTTGTGATATTAAGATTCTGAAGGCTTTAGAATCCGGATTCTGAATCCGTTTTATCATTTTTGATCCAATAATAAGTGTAATACCTCATTTTGATCCTTTTATGATCCTCTTTATGATTTTTATGATCTGTTTTAGCCGGAGCAAAGCGCCGAAGGCGCTTTGCACCGGCTATACTTAAAACTTTTTATCTTCATGATCTTTAGATGGTCCCTATGATGATATATATGATTTTTTTGATCAGGATGATCCTAATGACCAATAGATAAAATTTTATGGAGATTCTGATGAAAAAAATAGTTATTATTATCACGTTTACAGTTATTATCCCTAGTTATATATACATAAAAAACTAACACACACCTCTTGGTGTGGCTCGATAAAAAAACTTAGAGATCTGAAAAGCTTATTTTGGGTGAGCGTTTGTTACAGGAATCGATTCCGTCTATCGAGAAATTTGTAGCGTGTCACAGGATTTCAGAAATCCCGTGCAAATATTTGAATATTTTTGATCCTTGAAAATGTCGTTTTCAATTGGTCCCTTTTTTCAACCCTTTGAAAGATAACTGTATAGTTGAGTGGTTAGGGGGTATGGTTATGAGGCGGGATGTCGGGGGTTCGGATCCTCCAAAAAGTTTTTGGGGTAAAAAAATATGGGGAATCTGAAAAAATAAATAAAAAAATTTTTTGGATTCTGAAAACGGATTCTGGAGCCTTCTGAATCCTCAAAATTTGATTTTTTTGAAATAGGGAATAAAAAATATAGTTTCGGGGTAAAAAAATGTGCTGATTATGATGAAATATGTGGGATAGATCCAAAAAATTATTAAGACTTCTGAATCTCGGATTCTGAATCCGAAAATACGATTTTTTTCATCAACAAATAGAAAATGTTGGATCTGGGGTAATCGGCTATGGGGAATCCGATAAAATATATTTTGGGGATTCAGAATTTTATCCGGCTTCAGAATCTCGGATTCTGAAGCCATTTTGTTATTTTTGATCTTTTTATAAGTGTTATACCTCATTTTGATCTGCTTTTGATCCCCTTTTTGATCCTTATGATCTTAGGATTCTGAAGGATTCTGAATCTCAGATTCTGAATCCTTATTTTAATTTTTGATCCTTTTATAAGTGTTATACCTCTTTTTGATCCTCTTTTGATCCCCTTTTTGATCCTTATGATCTGAGGATTCTGACGGATTCTGAATCTCGAAATCTGAATCCTTTTTAAGATTTTTGATCCTTTTATAAGTGTTATACCTCTTTTTGATCCTCTTTTGATCCCCTTTTTGATCCTTATGATCCCGATGCCGGTGCAAAGCGCCGCAGGCGCTTTGCACCGGCTTTACTAATATTTTCGATCCCCTAATGCATGTTATACCTCATTTTGATCCTCTTTTGATCCCCTTTTTGATCCTTATGATCTTAGGATTCTGACGGATTCTGAATCTCGGATTCTGAATCTTTTTTAAAATTTTTGATCCTTTTATAAGTGTTATACCTCATTTTGATCCGCTTTTGATCCCATTTTTGATCCTTATTATCTTATTGACCCTTAGGTAAAAAATTATGAAAATTATGATGAAACAAAAAATTATGAACCTCATATTATTTTTTGATCCACTAGTTATATATACAGAAAAAACTAATACCCAAGTCTCGGTATGGCTCGATAAAAAAACTTACGAATCTGAAAAGTTCCTATTTGGTGTGCGTTTGTGGTGGGAACACGATGCGTCTACTCTCATTTTTCCTGCGTCTCCCAGTTTTTTGGAAAACGCGTGAACAAATTTGCATGTTTTGGTGTTTGAAAATGTCGTTTTCACTTGGTCATTTTTTGAAAGAAAATATTTGATGACGTATAGTAGAGTGGTCAGGGGGTAGAGTTTGGAGGCGGTAGGTCGGGGTTCGAATCCTCTGGAAGGATTCTGGGGTAAAAAAATATGGGGAATCTGAAAAAATATATAAAAAAATTTTTTGGATTCTGAAATCGGATTCTGAAGCCTTCTGAATCCGAAAATACGTTTTTTTTGAAATAAATAGTATGAAATATGGGTAATAGGTAGTAAAATGTGCTGATTACGATGAAATATGTGGCATGGATTCAAAAAAATGTTAAGGATTCTGAATCCAGGATTCTGAATCCCAAAATATGATTTTTATGTAATACGAAGTTGAAAATATGAGTTTTGGGTAAAAAATTTTGCTGATCACGATGAAATATATGCCATGGATTCAAAATTTTTTCTGACTTCAGAATCCCGGATTCTGAATCCCAAAATACGATTTTTTCGATGAACGAATTGTACAAAATGGATTTTGGGTAAAAAAATTTGCTGATCACGATAAAATATATGCCATGGATTCAAAATTTTTTCTGACTTCAGAATCCAGGATTCTGAATCCGAAAATGTGATTTTTTGTCGAACAAAGTGTCAAAAATGGATTTTGTGTAAAATTATTTGCAGATCACAGTGAAATATGTGGTGTGGATTCAAAATTTTTTCTGACTTCATAATGCCGGATTCAGAATTCCAAAAATTTTTTTTTCGTGTGGGGACCATGCATATATTAATTTTTTGTGGAGAGGGACCATGCATATATGATTTTTCATAATAGGATTTATTTTTTATGACTTCGTTGTGAGTTACATATATAATTTTTTTGCAGCCGGAGCAAAGCGCCGAAGGCGCTTTGCTCCGGCTGCAAAAAAATTTCATGTTTTAATAATGAAACTATTCTACTAAAAATGATACTAATTTTATCAAAATCATTAATTCAATATGCAATTTACTGTGGAATCCGATTTCTGAATATTTCTGCATTTTTTTAGTGTGTTTCTGTTTTTCTGCAACATTTTGTGTAATGCTTAAACCTTTTTTTTCATTTTGATGATATTTGCACCTGAAATAAACTGTCTGTGGCAATTTTTGCTTTAAGCACATTCTCTTCAAGATTTTCTGTTTATGTTTTACTTTTGCTCAAATTTATGGGTATTGCTTTTTCCTTTTTTTAGATGATATCTGTTACTTGAGAAAGCTATCTTTGACAAATTTTTACAATTCTTTGCGGCCATCTTTCTCTTTCTCGCGTGGCTCTTTTTGCCTTTATAAAAATTTTTTGCGGGCATCTTTCCCCTTTCTGCATCTTTTTTTTTTGCCTTTCGAGAACACTCATTGGATTCCTTTTTTAAACTGTGTTATTTTTTTTGCTCAACATTTTTTGTAAGGTCATTTGATTTTATTTTTCGATTGGATGATCTGTGTTTCTTGGGAAATCTATCTCTTGCAACTTTTTGCAGTTCTCTGCGGCTATCGTTTCTTTTTTCGCCTCCCATATTTTTGGCATGTAGAAAATTCTTAAGGTTCTTTCTTTTAAAATGTGTTTCTTCTTTTGTGTAACATTGTTTTTTGCATTTATATATTTTTTTTAAAATTATGACAATTTTATTGGGGCTATTTTTTTTTTGTATCTCTTTTATAGACATATTTGTTCTAATTTTTTGAAATTTTTGTTTTATCTTTTATTTATGTAATAGCCTTTTTTATGTCTTATTTTTATTCCGAGTCATTTTTTATTATTAAATTTATTTTTTTTTCAAGGTTTTTATTTTTTTGAGAAATTTTTAGTTTTGTTTTATAGATTTAAATGTTTGTTGAGAAACTATTCAATTTTTAAAAAATTCTTACCTTTGTTTTTGAGCATTTTTACAGTTTTATAAATCTTTTTGATCTTTTTTGACCAACTAATCTTTTTTTTGAAACTTTTAAATTCTTTTGGGAATCTATTGTTTTTCAACTGATTTAACTTTTTTTTGAATGTTCATTTTTTTACAACCCACTAAACATTTTTGACTTTTTTAATATATTTTGTTTATTTTTGTGATTCTTCTTTGACTTTTACATTTGTTTTTCGTTTCACTACTTAATTTTTTTTAACGGTTTGATGCGTGAATCGTATTTTTTAATTTTTCGGTGATGTAAATTTTACCGCTTTTGCTGAAAGGTTAAATTGTTTTTAACTATTGGGTTACTGTACCACGTTTTTCAAATAAAGCAAATTCTTTTCTGCTATTTTTTACAGCAAATGTTATTCTGCTTTTTCTATTGAAAAATTTTTATTTTTTGCAACTATTTTTTATTCTAAGTTATTTTCTAATTTTTTTTCCAACGTTATTGGCTTCGAATTTTTGGCTTACTTAAATAATTTTTTTAGCTAAAGAGTTTAACATTTTTCAAGCTTTTTTGTAACAATATGCATAGAAAATGGAAAGCATCAGCATCAAGGGATGACGAAAATGAAGATCAAATTAATGAAGATTTTAATCAACTTAATTTAAATACAAACACGCCTTCTTCTTCAATCTCAAACAGCAATGTTGGAGATCATCATGTTGAACCTGAGACAGATCAAGGAACAAATGAGCAACCACAATTTTATGGATCCCCTGCATCAACATCAGATGATCCACGATATCAAGTTGTTGAACCGAAGAAACCAGTTAATTATTATTCCGGTTTCAATACACGTCCAACAACACCTGTATCTTTTCACATTGAAGCTTTTGAAAATCGTAGAAGAAATCCAGGTGAACATGATATTCACAATAAACTTATAAATTCAGTTGTAAGATTTGCAATAACATTTTTCATTTTTTAATATTAATTTTTTAGAATCAGCTTGATTTCTTTACCATCCGAAATAATATTGATGTGTTTATATTTCCAAGGAGTCAATGGAATAATATACCTCCTTCTGAAATTATGAATTTCAAAGCATCTCAAAAGCTTTTTAGCTCCCATCCACTCTTTGAATTTCCAAGAAGCCAACAAAATGTTCCACGTCCTTCTGAAATTGCGAATTTTAAAGCAACACAAAGGCTAGGTATATCCAGTACACGACAAGCCCTTGGTGAAAATGCAGATCAAACTGTTTCAATTGTTGACCAAAATGCTGAAAGTGATAATGATAGTGACCAAAAAAGTGATGGTGAAAAAGCCCCTAAACGGTAATTTTGTTTTTGTAATATTTCATCATTTTTACTTTAATTATATCTAGGAGAAGGAAAACGAAAAAATCACAAGCTACTAAAAGTCAATCAAAAAGGAAAGCTGATAAGATCAACTATCAATCTAAAAGTCAGGCAACTCCAAAACCTGTCAATGTCCCTTCTTTAACAAAATTCCAACAACTTACACAGCAGCAACAGATCACTAAGCTACCAAAAAGCAGACGACCTCCAACAACAGCTGAAAATCGTGCTGAAGCATTGAAGCCCAAACGCCCCAACACTGGATTTCAAGTGATTGCTGATGTCACAGAAACTCCTAAAACTGTCGAAGATGATGTTACTCAATCTTCACAAATTCATCAACCAACTCAACAACAATCAAATATCAATGCGAATGTTGATTCAAATGTTTCACTTTCAACTCAAATACATCAACCAACTCAACAGCCTGCACTGCAACAAAATGAAGATGAAGATGATGTAATTGTTATTGACGATATTGATTATCTTGGAGGTTCCGAATCAACTTCTGATGTTCCATCTTTCCAAAGAACAACATTGAAACATAATGATTTATACAATGCTCTTTCACTTGAACTTGACAGTTGGGCAAGCGACATGCATATTCAGGCATTCCATGCTGCATACATTCCACATCTCAGTGGAACTGTATTTCGAAGAATCGCATTTCTTGACCCTGTATGGCAACAATTTCCTCAAAGACCAATACCAAGCTTTTTAAGAATGTTCCCAAGAAATCCTGATTTGATTCAATGCCCATTGCATATTTATGGGGATCATTGGGGAATTTTATCTATCAATGTTGGACAAGATATTGCAACATGGTATGACCCATTAATGCAATCTTGGGATAGTCAAATGGAACGTGTTGAACTTGATTATTGTGAATCAATTCTCGTCGCTTTAAAAAGAGAAGGTATTATCAATGATGAAACGATTCTTCAAGTTGCTGATTATGAATCATTCAATCAACAAAGAGATGGGTGTAGTTGTGGATGGCATATTTGCATTATTAGTGAAGATATTGCAAGAGATGGTTATTCTACAAAATGGTCCCGTCTTCAAATTATCGAAGAACGAAAACGGATGTATCTCATTTTGCATCGCCTTCATAATGTTAATTCACCAACTGGAGCTGCACCTCAAACTATTCCAACATGGCCTGAACTACCACCTCGAGAATATGATGCTGATGTTCAACTTTCACTAACACCACAACTATCTACTCAAAATGATTTGATTCAGCAAGTTGCAGCAACAGCAATTGTTTCACAACAACAACCAAAACAACCTGTTCGACGCTCCACAAGAATTCAACAACAACATAAAGAAGAACGACCAGAAGTCACAGCATCAAAAATTAAATCACTTCAACACCGGGGTATTCCAATTGCAAGGAACAGCAGTGAAATATTTCCACAAGAACATTATCTTGGGCCTATGGATCACAGGTGTAAATATTGCAAAGCTTTTCTATTCCGTGATGAAACTTCTAACAATTGTTGCGCTCATGGAACAGTACCAGTTCCAAAACAACCCATTGAACCATTTGAATATACAGCACTTGCACGACATGCAGCATTTTGGAATAACATTCGTCAGCTGAATGCTCTTTTCCGTATGGTTTCTGTATCGGCAAATTCAACCATGACTGATGGATACTACAAACTTCAAGGTGAACTACGTTACGGTGTTGGTGATTTGGCCCCATTACCAGGACAACCCCATGAATTTGTTCAGATTTACACAATGGATGCAGATGCTGCAATTGCTGCAAGATTACAAGATGCCCAAAGATTTCAAATAAAAGCCAATGAAACAGATTTAAAGGAAATTATTGAACTTATTGAACATATGCTCAGGAATAACAATCCATTAGTAAAAGAATTTGCAACAATGAAGGATCAATTAAAAAGATACGAAGAAAAATGTGAAGAAACTGGAGAAACTCCAAGAAAGCTCTTTATTGTTTGGGAAGATCCTCAAAATGCCGGAAGCGGTGGTACACATCCTGGACGTCTTAATCTTCCTGCACAATCCGGCCAAGTTTTCAGCATTTATAAAACAGATGATGGAGAACCACCAAAAAAGGGACTTTATTTTGGAATTAAAGCAGGTGGAAGTAACAGCATTCGACAAGTTCCACCATGGGATGCACATATTGCCCCAACAACTTTTCCCTTAATTTATTTGTTTGGACAACATGGATGGCATCCACATATGCCAAAGATAAATCCCAAAAACCCTAATGTTGTTTCAACTCTTCAACAACAAATTCAGCGAGCAACTCAACAACAGCCATTATCTCCCCTTTCTTCGCAATGGCCTGATGAACCTCAATCACCAACAACTACAGCTACATCAACTCCTTCACAACAGCAACATACAAATCTACCACAACCGTTACATCAATCAAGAACTTCTGATGCTTCAACACAATTTTTACATCGCCCCTCAACTATTGGAACAGCACCACCAACATCAACATCGCCAACTGTTTCACAGACACAATCAGTTCAACAACAGCCTGCTTTATCTTCTCTTCACCTTCATGTACCAGCTGCACAACAACAACAAAATCATGTCGTTGCTGCTGCTGATAATTCACAAAATGCAGATTTATCTCTGTTACATATGCTTAATGCTGAACGTGCAGAAGAAGAAATTCGCTTATTTTTACTTCGTGTACAACGAATGCATCAAGGTGGAAATCCAATCAACTTAAACTCAGATATATATGACGACGATTTAGATTCTCTATATAATTTTATTTTACCATCAATAAATAGTCCAAAATTTGCTGTATATTTATCTGTTGGTGTTAAAGCTCCTGGACTTCATGATGGTATGTTGGTAAATTATATTCATGAACAAACAACCGACATATTTTTCCCAAATTGTTCCGGACACCATTTTCGAATGTATCGATATAATATTGCAACAAATGAATTGTATTTTATTGACCCAATTGATAATCAGAATCCACCATATACACCATATTTAAGAAACATTCAGACTTATTTATCACAAAAATTTAATGTTGCACAACCTGTTGTACACCCTCATGATCCATTTGTACCTGCTTTTGTTCAACAACAAGGTGATTCAGTTAATTGTGGTTATTTTATATTGGCATTGATTGAATACTTTTCAAAAGGATTTAATCCTACACAACAACATTATAATTTCAATATTTATCAATATAAACAACAGTGCATTCAATTATTCGATTATATCATTAACAACAGAGTTGTTACTTTAGATGCTTTGAAACAAATTGCACCTTTAGTTGTTGCTCCACCTCCTACATTAGCACCACAAAATCCTGATCCTACAACTCCACCTCCTTTTCCAACAACCAATGTACAAACGCAACAACGCATTTCAACTACTCAAATAACTTCTTCTTCACAACTTCAACAACCATCTCAACAACCACCTTTATCACCGCTGTCTTCACAATGGCCTGCGGATGATGGTGCTACTGTTGAAACTGAAAAAGAAGATGATGATGAAAATTTTGGACAAATTGATGAAGATAAAGTTTTGTCATGCTCCAGTGATGAAGAACATGAAGAGGTAAAACGTCCATATGTTTCTCAAGCTCAATTTTATCGTGCTATATATTGCTATGATCATACAACACGTGAAAAAAAAGAAGTTAACTTATTCAATGGAAGTAAAAAACTTTTCCAAGAAGCTATTACTCATGCATTGAGCTCTATTGAACAGCAAAGGCTCGAACACCTTGAAAAAATTGCTGATGAAAATTCTCTAAGATATGAATCTTCAAAAGTACTTCGTGATCATCTCGAAAGACAAATGGGGAAAGATCCTGCTTTTCGAGGAAAAAAGCTTGGAAAAGTCAAATTGATGACTCCAAGATTTCGTGGTGGAGCAAGATACATGCATAAAAAATTTAGAAATGGTGTTGCAATCACTTCTAAATGTGGCAGAGATGATCTATTTATAACTTTCACCGGTAATCCAGGTTGGAGAGAAATTGTTGAAAACTTACGAGCAGGTGAAACATGGATTGATCGTCCTGATTTAGTTTGTCGAGTATTTGCTTTAAAAGCAGCAGAATTCTTAAAAGATATTATTGGAAAAAATCGTGGTGTTCTTGGAAAAGTTAAAGCATTCAAACTTGCTTTGGAACATCAAAAACGTGGTATGCCTCATCTTCATATTCTTCTTACAATGACAAAGAAATTTAAATTACTAACACCTGCAGAAGTTGATGATATTTTGCGTTCAGAAATTCCAGAATATCCAGCACATAATGATCCACATTATCATGCTAAATTACGATATTTTCATAATACTCTTGGGTACATGGTTCATGACCCGAGCAGATGTCCTGCAATATGTGGAATGGATCACACTGGAAAATTATGCAGAAAAGGTTTTCCTAAACGTTGGTGTGCAGGTACTTGCATCAGAGGTGATGGTTATGCTCAAACTCGACGTCGAGATGATGGAAGAACAGTTACCATCAAACGAAGTAATGGTCGACGAGTTGATATTACAAATCAATACATTGTTACACATAACCGTTACCTCATTCTCAAATACAATTGTCACATCAATATCGAACATTGTGGAGGAAGTGGTGCACTGAAATATCTTCACAAATATCTTCACAAAGGATTTGACAAAGCATTCATTTCTGTTCGTGAAAAACTTAAGGCTGGACAAAAGCATCAAGGAAATGCTAGATCTGCTGCAGCTCCTTCATCAACTGATCCGAATACAGTTGACTTTAATGAATTCCATCAATTTCGACTTCTTCGTGTCCTTGGAGCATGTGAAGCTGCTGCAAAATTGCTCAAATTGCCTCTTACAAAGCAATCGCATATTGTAACAGAGCTTCCCGTTCATCTACTTGATGAACATAATATTGTTTTCGATGAAAAGGATGAACCAGAAAAAATTTTGGCAAAAACTCAAAATGATGGAACTCAAGCAAATAAACCTGCTGTTTCAATGCTTACTGCTTTTTTCAAATTGGTGCAATCTGAATTAAGCAATCCTAAAATTGACAAAGATGATCAAACAAGAGCTCCTAATTTATATTACCATCAAGTTGTTGACAAATATTTTTATCATAGCAAAAGAAAACAATGGCTTCGTCGTAAAAAGAACATGAACACAATTGGTCGCCTCCAAAGCATTGCACCATCCAATGTCGAACGATTCTGTCTTCGTGAACTTTTAAAAAATATCAAAGGTCCAACATGTTACAACGATTTAAAATTAAAACCTGGAAAAACAAATGAATGGTATTCAACATTCCGTGAAGCTGCTGTTGCATATGGATTATACATTGGTGATGAAATATGTTACAATATTTTGTCTGAGGTTGCAGATTATGCATCAGCTAGAGAATGTCGTCAAACTTTTGCCATGTTGCTCATTCATCACCAACCTGATAATGCTCAAAAACTTTGGGATGACTTTCAAAATATTTTTCTTGATCGTGGACTTCTTCCAATTGATGAAAAAATTCGACGTGCACGTGCTCATGTTGCATCTATTTTATTTTATCATAACAAATCTTTCAAAGATTTTAACATGGAAGATGTAACACATGATGATTTAATGGATGCAATCAACGACACCTTCAGTAATATTGTTCCTGATGGTGATGCTCGATATGATATAATGAATCCTCTTCAAAAAAACTTTGTTAGAGCTGTACTTGCATCTTTCAATAATTTATCAAATAAATCAAGAGATAGATTATTCTTTTTACAAGCACCAGGTGGAACAGGCAAAACTTTCACATTCAATACCATTGCAAGAATTTTACGACAACGTGGACTCAAAGTTATCACTGTAGCTTCAACAGGAATTGCAGCAATTTTACTAGATGGCGGACAAACTGCACATAGTGCATTCAGAATTCCATTAGATACTGCTGAAAATCCAAACATTTCTGCACAATCAGAACTTGCAAAAATTATTCGAGAAGCAAATTGCATCATTTGGGATGAAGCCCCAATGCAACACAAGTCTGTTCTCGAAAGAGTAAATTACATCATTCGTGAACTTGCTGGCATTGAGAACCATCAATCCCTCTTCGGCAACAAGACAATGATACTTGGTGGTGATTTCAAACAACTTCTTCCTGTTATGAAGAAACAACAACCTCGAGCAGCATATGAAGCTTCTATTTTATGCTCAGATCTCTTTAGAGATAACTTCAAAATCTACACTCTGACCTTAAATCAACGAGCAGTACTTGATCCTACATATGCAGCTTGGTTAAATGATGTTTCAAATGGTTTATGGACAACAACTTTTGGTCCAAACATGCTTCAACTTCCAACAGATATTGTCGAATACAACCGAGATGCTGTTATCAATTTTGTTTATCCACAAACAATTTTTGATGTTGATTTAACCGATGATGAAACAATGGAAGCTTATATTAATCAAGTTAAAGATCTTGCTTTACTTGCTCCTATTAATGTTAATGTTGATGAATTAAATGATACAATCAATAGCAGATTACTTGGAGAAGCTCAAACTTATGTTGCTATCAACACCATGCCAACAGATGCATATATTGGAGATTTTGAATTTGGCAATGATTACAATTCTGATGAATTGAACCTTTTTGAAGATCCATCAATTCCACCACATGCTTTATCATTGAAAATTGGTAGTGTTGTAATGTTATCAAGAAATATTTCAACACATTTGGGACTTTGTAATGGTACAAGAATGGTGGTAAAAAAGTTATATGAAAGCCATATCAAATGTCAAATTACAACAGGTGATCATGCTGGAGAAATTCATTCAATTTTCCCAATTTCAAATATGTACAGCAATATCGATGCAGAAGTAGAGTTTCCTTCATTCTCCAGATTTCAACTACCGATTCGTCCTGCTTTTGCTATTACCATCAACAAAAGTCAAGGTCAAACAGTTGGAAGAGTTGGATTGATGTTGGATTCTCAATGCTTTGCACATGGTCAGCTGTATGTTGCTCTTTCACGTGTTCGAAGTCGTGAAGATATTAAAGTTTATGTTGGTCCTCAATTTATTGGTACACATAATGGTGCTCGAATTGCACATGCAACAAATATTGTATTTCCTGAAGTTTTAAGAACAATTCAAGTTCTTACTGTTGATGTGCAAAGTTTGTTTAAAATTTTTTCAACTAATCTAACAATAAATTTTCAGCTCTACCACCACCTCCACAACAACAACAACAACCATACTCGCCATTATCATCTCAATGGCCAGTAGATCCAAATGGTTTGTTTTACATTTTTGTATCTACATTAACTATATTTTTTTAGCTTCTCAACTTCAACACCAACAGCAACCATATTCTCCTCTATCATCTCAATGGCCTTCGAGTCAACAACAGCCTGCAATTGTCACTCAATCGACACAACAACCAACACAAGGATCATCTGTTCTTCCAAGAATTCGTCTATTACCACAATCACAGCAATCACAATCATCATCAACTCTTGCTGCTTCTCAACATTCACCACCAAATAGTTTGTTTCACATTTGTCTTACTAATTAAACATTATTTTTTCAGCTCCTCCACCATTGAGTTGGCGATCTTTTCCATCACCTTCAAATTTTATGTATGAATCACCTCTTTCATCACAAAGAATTTGGAATTGGTCTTCACAATCCGCTGCTGCTGCATCATCTGTCTCAACTTCTCAACATATACCACCATATGGTTGGTGTAAACATTTTAAAACTTCTTTAACTTAATTTTTTCAGCTCCTTCTCCAGCATCATTCCTTTCACCATCTCCAGCACCATCTCTTCAAGCTGCTCAACATTTAACTCCAATTAGTTGTGTTTAAACTTTTTTAAACTTCTCTAACTTAATTTTTTCAGCTCCTTCTCCAGCATCATTCCTTTCACCATCTCCAGCACCATCTCTTCAAGCTGCTCAAAATTTAGCTCCAATTAGTTGTGTTTAAACTTTTTTAAACTTCTCTAACTTAATTTTTTCAGCTCCTTCTCCAGCATCATTCCTTTCACCATCTCCAGCACCATCTCTTCAAGCTGCTCAACATTTAACTCCAATTAGTTGTGTTTAAACTTTTTTAAACTTCTCTAACTTCATTTTTTCAGCTCCTTCTCCAGCATCATTCCTGTCTCCATCTCCAGTTCCAGTTCTTTCACCGACAAATGTTTCTAATGTTTCATCTTTAAATTTTAATGATTTAGATTTATCATCACGTCAATCACCACAAAGTCCTTGGCGTTGGCCTTCATCACCTGAACATTCAGCAAGCCCATCAACAACAGAAGAAGAAGAAGATGTGTAAATAATATTGTTTTGTTCCCGGTCATGTATATATTGTTTTTTTGTAACTATATTGTACAGTTGTAAATATTTTTGTTCAAGTCATTGTTTTTATCATAGTCATGTACATATGTAATTTTTTTGTTTTTTGTACAGTTTTTTTCTGTTGTAAATACTATTGTTTTGATACCGGTGATGTACATATGTAAATTTTTTGTGTTTGTATCATAAATTGTAACTTATATTTGTCACTTTATAGTTATTATTAACCTCTTAGTCTATAATATTATCCAATTTAATAGAATCGATGTACCTCAGGGTTTCTCAGGCATTCTCAGGCCTTAGTGTTTCTTAGGCCTTAGGTTTAGGCTTATGCTTTTGAATCACTAATTTTGCTTCTTATAATTTCATAATTATGAAAACTTCAGAATCCGGATTCTGAATCCGCTTTTGCAAAAATAATGTCCTAATAAGTGTTATATATCATTTTAAATCATCTTTAATCCTCTATATGATCCCGATGATCCTAATGACCAAAAGGTAAAATTTTATGGAGATTCTGATGAAAAAAAAAGTTATTATTATCACGTTTACAGTTATTATCCCTAGTTATATATACATAAAAAACTAATACACACCTCTTGGTATGGCTCGATAAAAAAACTTACGGATCTGAAAATCTTCTATTGGGTGTGCTTTTTTGGTGGGAATCCATTCCGTCTATTGAGAAATTTGTAACGTCTCATCAGGATTCAGGATTCATCCCCAAAAATTTGAATATTTTGAGCTAAAAAAATGTCGTTTTCACTTGGTCATTTTTTGAACGAAAATAGTTGATGACGTATAGTAGAGTGGTCAGGGGGTAGAGTTTGGAGGCGGTAGGTCGGGGGTTCGAATCCTTTGGAAGGATTCTGGGGTAAAAAAATATGGGGAATCTGAAAAAATGAATAAAAAAATTTTTTGAATTCTGAAATCGGATTCTGAAGCCTTCTGAATCCAAAAATACGATTTTTTTGAAATAAGAAGTGTGAAACATGTTTCCTGGGTAAAAAAATTCGCTGATTACGATGAAATATGTGGCATGGATTCAAAAAAATGTTAAGGATTCTGAATCCAGGATTCTGAATCCCAAAATATGATTTTTATGAAATACAAAGTTGAAAATATGAGTTTTGGGTAAAACATTTTGCTGATCACGATGAAATATATGCCATGCATTCAAAATTTTTTCTGAATTCAGAATCCCGGATTCTGAATCCGAAAATACGATTTTTTTGAAATACATAGTATGAAATATGTTTCCGGGGTAGAAAAATTCGCTGATCACGATGAAATATGTGGCATGGATTCAAAATTTTTTCAGACTCCAGAATCCGGGATTCTGAATCCGAAAATACGATTTTTTCGATGAACGAATTGTACAAAATGGATTTTGGGTAAAAAAATTCGCTGATCACGATAAAATATATGCCATGGATTCAAAATTTTTTCTGACTTCAGAATCCCGGATTCTGAATCCGGTTTATCAAAAATCATCACCCAAATGATTGTAATACCTCATTTTGATCCCCGTATGATCCTCTATCAGATTTTTTTGATCTTGGGATTCTGAAGGCTTCTGAATCCGGATTCTGAATCCGTTTTATCATTTTTGATCCGCCAATGAGTGTTATACCTTATTTTGTTCCTCTTTTGATCCTCTTTCTGATTTTTATGATATTAAGATTCTGAAGGCTTCTGAATCCGGATTCTGAATCCGTTTTATCATTTTTGATCCTATAATAAGTGTTGTACCTCATTTTGATCCCCTTATGATCCTCTATCAGCTTTTTGTGATCTTAGGATTCTGAAGGCTTCTGAATCCGGATTCTGAATCCGTTTTATCATTTTTGATCCCCTAAAAAGTGTAATACTTCATTTTGATCCTCTTATGATCCTCTATCGGATTTTTTTGATCTTGGGATTCTGAAGGCTTCTGAATCCGCATTCTGAATCCGTTTTATCATTTTTGATCCCCTAAAAAGTGTAATACCTCATTTTGATCCTCTTATGATCCTCTTTATGATTTTTATGATCTTTTTTAGCCGGAGCAAAGCGCCGAAGGCGCTTTGCACCGGCTATACTTAAAACTTTTTATCTTCATGATCTTTAGATGGTCCCTATGATGATATATATGATTTTTTTGATCAGGATGATCCTAATTACCAATATATAAAATTTTACAGAGATTATGATAAAAAAAAAAGTTATGAATTTTACCATATTCTCCACTATCCCTAGTTATATATACATAAAAAACTAATACCCACCTCTCGGTGTGACTCGATAAAAAAAGTTATAAATCTGAAAAGCTTATTTTAGGTGTGCGTTTTTGGTGGGAATCGATTCCGTCTATTGTGAAATTTGTAGCGTCTCCCAGTTTTCTGGAAAACGTGGGAACAAATTTACATATTTTGAGCTTAAAAAATGTCGTTTTCACTTGGTCATTTTTTGAAAGAAAATATTTGATGACGTATAGTAGAGTGGTCAGGGGGTAGAGTTTGGAGGCGGTAGGTCGGGGGTTCAAGGCCTTTGGGGGGTTTCTGGGGTAAAAAAATATGGAGAATCCAAAAAAATAAATAAAAAAATTTTTTGGATTCTGAAATCGGATTCTGAAGCCTTCTGAATCCAAAAATACGATTTTTTTGAAATAAGAAGTGTGAAACATGTTTTCTGGGTAGAAAAATTCGCTGATCACGATGAAATATGTGGCATGGATTCAAAAAAATGTTAAGGATTCTGAATCCAGGATTCTGAATCCCAAAATACGATTTTTTTGAAGTATATAGTATGAAATATGTTTCCGGGGTAGAAAAATTCGCTGATCACGATGAAATATATGCCATGGATTCAAAATTTTTTCTGACTTCAGAATCCCGGATTCTGAATCTGAAAATACGATTTTTTTGAAATATATAGTATGAAATATGTTTCCGGGGTAAAAAAATATGGAGAATCCAAAAAAATAAATAAAAAAATTTTTTGGATTCTGAAATCGGATTCTGAAGCCTTCTGAATCCTCAAAATATGATTTTTTTGATCTATTAAGTATGAAATATAGGTAATGGGTAGAAAAATGTGCTGATTACAATGAAATATGTGGCATGGATTCAAAAAAATTTTAAGGATTCTGAATCCAGGATTCTGAATCCCAAAATATGATTTTTATGTAATACAAAGTTGAAAATATGAGTTTTGGGTAAAAAAATTTGCTGATCACAATGAAATATATGCCATGGATTCAAAATTTTTTCTGACTTCAGAATCCCGGATTCTGAATCCGAAAATACGATTTTTTCGATGAACGAATTCTACAAAATGGATTTTGGGTAAAAAAATTTGCTGATCAACATGAAATATATGCCATGGATTCAAAATTTTTTCTGACTTCAGAATCCAGGATTCTGAATCCGAAAATGTGATTTTTTGTCGAACAAAGTGTCAAAAATGGATTTTGTGTAAAATAATTTGCAGATCACAGTGAAATATGTGGTGTGGATTCAAAATTTTTTCTGACTTCATAATGCCGGATTCAGAATTCCAAAAATTTTTTTTTCGTGTGGGGACCATGCATATATTAATTTTTTGTGGAGAGGGACCATGCATATATGATTTTTCATAATAGAATCCCTAATAAGTATAATACCTCATTTTGATCCTCTTATGATCCTCTTTATGATTTTTATGATTTTAGGATTCTGAAGGCTTCTGAATCCGGTTTCTGAATCCGTTTTTTCATTTTTGATCCGCCAATGAGTGTTATACCTTATTTTGATCCACTTTTGATCCTCTTTTTGATCCTAATGATCTAAAGATTCTGACGAATTCTGAATCTCGGATTCTGAATCCGTTTTATCATTTTTGATCCGCCAATGAGTGTTATACCTAATTTTGATCCTCTTTTGATCCTTTATATGATCCTCATGATATCGATGATCATCTAAAGCTGAAGCGTACTTCAGAATCCGGATTCTGAATCTGCTTTTGCAAAAATGATCTCCTAATAAGTGTTATATATCATTTTGAACCACCTTTGATCCTCTATATGATCCCGATGAACCTAATCAGCAATAGGATTCTGATGAAAAAAAAAGTTATTATTATCACGTTTACAGTTATTATCCCTAGTTATATATACAGAAAAAACTAATACACACCTCTCGGTGTGGCTCGGTAAAAAAAGTTATGGATCTGAAAAGTTCCTATTTGGTGTGCGTTTGTGGTGGGAACACGATGCGTCTACTCTCATTTTTCCTGCGTCTCCCAGTTTTTTGGAAAACGCGTGAACAAATTTGCATATTTTGAGTTAAAAAAATGTCGTTTTCACTTGGTCATTTTTTGAAAGAAAATATTTGATGACGTATAGTAGAGTGGTCAGGGGGTAGAGTTTGGAGGCGGTAGGTCGGGGGTTCAAATCCTCTGGAAGGATTCTGGGGTAAAAAAATATGGGGAATCTGAAAAAATGAAAAAAAAAATTTTTTGGATTCTGAAATCGGATTCTGAAGCCTTCTGAATCCAAAAATACGATTTTTTTGAAATAAGAAGTGTGAAATATGTTTCCTGGGTAGAAAAATTCGCTGATCACGATGAAATATATGCCATGGATTCAAAATTTTTTCTGACTTCAGAATCCCGGATTCTGAATCCGAAAATACGATTTTTTTGAAATACATAGTATGAAATATGTTTCCGGGGTAGAAAAATTCGCTGATCACGATGAAATATGTGGCATGGATTCAAAATTTTTTCAGACTCCAGAATCCGGGATTCTGAATCCGTTTTATCATTTTTGATCCCCTAATAAGTGTAATACCTCATTTTGATCCCCGTATAATCCTCTATCAGATTTTTATGATCTTAGGATTCTGAAGGCTTCTGAATCCGGATTCTGGATCCGTTTTATCATTTTTGATCCGCCAATGAGTGTAATACCTCATTTTGATCCCCGTATGATCCTCTTTCTGATTCTTATGATCTTAAGATTCTGAAGGCTTCAGAATCCAGATTCTGAATCCGTTTTATCATTTTAGATCCAATAATATGTGTAATACCTCATTTTGATCCTCTTATGATCCTCTTTCTGATTCTTATGATCTTAAGATTCTGAAGGCTTCAGAATCCGGATTCTGAATCCGTTTTATCATTTTTGATCCGCCAATGAGTGTAATACCTCATTTTGATCCCCGTATGATCCTCTTTCTGATTTTTATGATTTTAGAATTCTGAAGGCTTCTGAATCCGGATTTTGAATCCGTTTTATCATTTTTGATCCGCCAATGAGTGTAATACCTCATTTTGATATCCGTATGATCTTCTTTATGATTTTTATGATTTTAGAATTCTGAAGGCTTCTGAATCCGGATTTTGAATCCGTTTTATCATTTTTGATCCGCCAATGAGTGTAATACCTCATTTTGATCCCCGTATGATCTTCTTTATGATTTTTATGATTTTAGAATTCTGAAGGCTTCTGAATCCGGATTTTGAATCCGTTTTATCATTTTTGATCCGCCAATGAGTGTAATACCTCATTTTGATCCCCGTATGATCCTCTTTCTGATTCTTATGATCTTAAGATTCTGAAGGCTTCAGAATCCGGATTCTGAATCCGTTTTATCATTTTTGATCCTCCAATGAGTGTAATACCTCATTTTGATCCCCGTATGATCTTCTTTATGATTTTTATGATTTTAGAATTCTGAAGGCTTCTGAATCCGGATTCTGAATCCGTTTTTTCATTTTTGATCCGCCAATGAGTGTAATACCTCATTTTGATCCCCGTATGATCCTCTTTCTGATTCTTATGATCTTAAGATTCTGAAGGCTTCAGAATCCGGATTCTGAATCCGTTTTATCATTTTTGATCCGCCAATGAGTGTAATACCTCATTTTGATCCCCGTATGATCCTCTTTCTGATTCTTATGATCTTAAGATTCTGAAGGCTTCAGAATCCAGATTCTGAATCCGTTTTATCATTTTTGATCCAATAATATGTGTAATACCTCATTTTGATCCTCTTATGATCCTCTTTCTGATTCTTATGATCTTAAGATTCTGAAGGCTTCAGAATCCGGATTCTGAATCCGTTTTATCATTTTTGATCCGCCAATGAGTGTAATACCTCATTTTGATCCCCGTATGATCCTCTTTCTGATTCTTATGATCTTAAGATTCTGAAGGCTTCTGAATCCAGATTCTGAATCTTTTTTATCATTTTTGATCCGCCAATGAGTGTAATACCTCATTTTGATCCTCTTTTGATCCTCTTTATGATTTTTATGATTTTAGGATTCTGAATGCTTCAGAATCCGGATTCTGAATCCGTTTTATCATTTTTGATCTAATAATAAGTGTAATACCTCATTTTGATCCTCTTTTGATCCTCTTTATGATTTTTATGATTTCAGGATTCTGAAGGCTTCTGAATCCGGATTCTAAATCCGTTTTTTCATTTTTGATCCGCCAATGAGTGTAATACCTCATTTTGATCCCCGTATGATCCTCTTTATGATTTTTATGATCTTTTTTAGCCGGAGCAAAGCGCCGAAGGCGCTTTGCACCGGCTATACTTAAAAATTTTTATCTTCATGATCTTTAGATGGTCCTTATGATGATATATATCATTTTTTTTAACAATATGATCCTAATGACCCATATATAAAATTTAACAGAGATTATGATAAAAAAAAAAGTTATGAATTTTACCATATTCCCCACTATCTCTAGTCCGGTATATAGAAAAAACTAACACACAAGTCTTGGTGTGGCTCGATAAAAAAAGTTATGGATATGAAAAGTTCCTATGACCTGAGCGTTTGTTACAGGAATCGATTCCGTCTATCGAGAAATTTGTAGCGTGTCACAGGATTTCAGAAATCCCGTGCAAATATTTGAATATTTTTGATCCTTGAAAATGTCGTTTTCAATTGGTCCCTTTTTTCAACCCTTTGAAAGATAACTGTATAGTAGAGTGGTTAAGGGATAGGGCTTGGAGGCGGCATGTCGGGGGTTCGGATCCCAAATAAAGTTTTTGGGGTAAAAAAATATGGGGAATCTGAAAAAATTAGTAAAAAAATTTTTTGCATTCTGAAATCTTCGGATTCTGGCTCCAGAATCCTCAAAATGTGATTTTTTTGAAATAGGGAATAAAAAATATGGTTTCCGGGTAAAAAAATTCGCTGATCACGAGGAAATATATGCCGTGGATTCAGAAAATTATTAAGGCTTCAGAATTCTCGGATTCTGAATCCTGAAATACAATTTTTTTGATCAACGAATAAAAAATGTTGGATCTGGGGTAATCGGCTATGGGGAATCCGATGAAATAATTTTTGAGGATTCAGAATTTTATCCGGCTTCAGAATCTTGGATTCTGAAGCCGTTTTGTTATTTTTGATCGTTTTATTAGTGTAATACCTCTTTTTGATCTTTGTTTGATCCCCGTTTTGATCCTTATGATCTTAAGATTCTGACGGATTCTGAATCTCGCATTCTGAATCCTTTTTATAATTTTTGATCCTTTTATAAGTGTTATACCTCATTTTGATCCTTTTTTGATCCTCTTTTTGATCCTTATGATCCCGATGATCATCAGCAGCCGGTGCAAAGCGCCGCAGGCGCTTTGCACCGGCTGTACTAATATTTTTGATTGCCTAATGAGTGTTATACCTCTTTTTGATCCTCTTTTGATCCCCTTTTTGATCCTTATGATCTTAGGATTCTGACGGATTCTGAATCTCGGATTCTGAATCTTTTTTCAAATTTTTGATCCTTTTGTAAGTGTTATACCTCATTTTGATCCTCTTTTGATCCCATTTTTGATCCTTATGATCTTATTGACCCTTAGGTAAAAAATTATGATGAAACAAAAAATTATGAACCTCATATTATTTTTTGATCCACTAGTTATATATACAGAAAAAACTAATACCCACCTCTCGGTGTGGCTCGATAAAAAAAGTTATAAATCTGAAAAGCTTATTTTAGGTGTGCGTTTGTGGTGGGAACACGATGCGTCTACTCTCATTTTTCCTGCGTCTCCCAGTTTTCTGGAAAACGTGGGAACAAATTTACATATTTTGAGCTTAAAAAATGTCGTTTTCACTTGGTCATTTTTTGAAAGAAAATATTTGATGACGTATAGTAGAGTAGTCAGGGGGTAGAGTTTGGAGGCGGTAGGTCGGGGGTTCAAGGCCTTTGGGGGGTTTCTGGGGTAAAAAAATATGGAGAATCCAAAAAAATAAATAAAAAAATTTTTTGGATTCTGAAATCGGATTCTGAAGCCTTCTGAATCCAAAAATACGATTTTTTTGAAAAAAGAAGTGTGAAACATGTTTCCTGGGTAAAAAAATTTGCTGATTACGATGAAATATGTGGCGTGGATTCAAAAAAATGTTAAGGATTCTGAATCCAGGATTCTGAATCCCAAAATATGATTTTTATGAAATACAAAGTTGAAAATATGAGTTTTGGGTAAAAAATTTTGCTGATCACGATGAAATATGCTGTGTGGATTCAAAATTTTTTCTGGCTCCAGAATCCTTGATTCTGAATCCCAAAATATGATTTTTTTGAAATATATAGTATGAAATATGTTTCCGGGGTAGAAAAATTCGCTGATTACGATGAAATATATGCCATGGATTCAAAATTTTTTCTGACTCCAGAATCCCGGATTCTGAATCCCAAAATATGATTTTTATGAAAAACGAAGTTGAAAATATGAGTTTTGGGTAAAAAATTTTGCTGATCACGATGAAATATATGCCATGGATTCAAAATTTTTTCTGACTTCAGAATCCAGGATTCTGAATCAGAAAATGTGATTTTTTGACAAAGAAAGTGTCAGAAATGGATTTTGTGTAAAAAATTTTGCAGATCACAGTGAAATATGTGGCGTGGATTCAAAATTTTTTCTGGCTTTATAATGCCGGATTCAGAATCCCAAAAATTTTTTTTTCGTGTGGGGGCCCTGCATATATTAATTTTTTGTGGAGAGGGACCATGCATATATGATTTTTCATAATAGGATTTATTTTATATGATTTCGTTGTGAGTTACATATATAATTTTTTTGCAGCCGGAGCAAAGCGCCTTCGGCGCTTTGCTCCGGCTGCAAAAAAATTTCATGTTTTAGTAATGAAACTATTTTACTAAAAATGATACTAATTTTATCAAAATCATTATTTCAATATGCAATTTGCTGATGAATCCGATTTCTGAATATTTCTGCATTTTTTTAGTGTGTTTCTGTTTTTCTGCAACATTTTGTGTAATGCTTAAACCTTTTTTTTCATTTTGATGATATTTGCACCTGAAATAAACTGTCAGAGAATTTGCTTTAAGCAAATTCTCTTCAGTATTTTGTGTTTATGTTTTACTTTTGCGCAAAATTATCGGTATTGCTTTTTCCTTTTTTTAGATGATATCTGTTACTTGAGAAAGCTATCTTTGACAAATTTTTACAATTCTTTGCGGCCATCTTTCTCTTTCTCGCGTGGCTCTTTTTGCCTTTATGAAAATTTTTTGCGGGCATCTTTCCCCTTTCTGCATCTTTTTTTTTGCCTTTCGAGAACACTCATTGGATTCCTTTTTTAAACTGTGTTATTTTTTTTTGCTCAACATTTTTTGTAAGGTCATTTCATTTTATTTTTCGATTGGATGATCTGTGTTTCTTGGGAAATCTATCTCTTGCAACTTTTTGCAGTTCTCTGCGGCTATCGTTTCTTTTTTCGCCTCCCATATTTTTGGCATGTAGAAAATTCTTAAGGTTCTTTCTTTTTAAAATGTGTTTCTTCTTTTGTGCAACATTGTTTTTTGCATTTTTATATTTTTTTTTAAAATTATGACAATTTTATTGGGGCTATTTTTTTTGTATCTCTTTTATGGATTATTGCATATTTGTTCTAATTTTTTGAAATTTTTGTCTTATCTTTTATTTATGTAATAGCCTTTTTTTTGTCTTATTTTTATTCCGAGTCATTTTTTATTATTAAATTTATTTTTTTTTCAAGGTTTTTATTTTTTTGAGACATTTTTAGTTTTGTTTTATAGATTTAAATGTTTGTTGAGAAACTATTCAATTTTTAAAAAATTCTTACCTTTTTTTTTGAGCATTTTTTTAGTTTTATAAATCTTTTTTATCTTTTTTGACCAACTAATCTTTTTTTTGAAACTTTTTAATTCTTTTGGGAATCTATTGTTTTTCAACTGATTTAACTTTTTTTTGAATGTTCATTTTTTTACAACACACTTAACATTTTTGACTTTTTTAATATATTTTGTTTATTTTTGTGATTCTTCTTTGACTTTTACATTTGTTTTTCGTTTCACTACTTAATTTTTTTTTAATGGTTTGATGCGTGAATAGTTTTTTTTAATTTTTCGGTGATGTAAATTTTAACGCTTTTGCTGAAAGGTTAAATTGTTTTAAACTTTTGGGTTACTGTACCACGTTTTTCAAATAAAGCAAATTCTTTTCTGCTATTTTTTACAGCAAATGTTATTCTGCTTTTTCTATTGAAAAATTTTTATTTTTTACAACTATTTTTTATTCTAAATTATTTTCTAATTTTTTTTCAACGTTATTGGCTTCGAATTTTTGGATTACTTAAATAATTTTTTTAGCTAAAGAGTTTAACATTTTTCAAGCTTTTTTGTAACGATATGCATAGAAAATGGAAAGCATCAGCATCAAAGGATGACGAAAATGAAGATCAAATTAATGAAGATTTTAATCAACTTAATTTAAATATAAACGCTCCTTCGTCTTCCTTCTCAAACAGCAATGTTGAAGATCATCATGTTGAACCTGAATCCGATCAAGGAACAAATGAGCAACCACAATTTTATGGATCCCCTGCATCAACATCAGATGATCCACGATATCAAGTTGTTGAACCGAAGAAACCAGTTAATTATTATTCCGGTTTCAATACACGTGCAACAACACCTGTATCTTTACAGATTCAAGCTTTTGAAGAACGTAGAAGAAATCCAGGTGAACATGATATTCACAATAAACTTATAAATTTAGTTGTAAGATTTGCAATAACATTTTTCATTTATTAATATAAATTTTTTAGAATCAGCTTGATTTCTTTACCATCCGAAATTATATTGATGTATTTATATTTCCAAGGAGTCAATGGAATAATATACCTCCTTCTGAAATTATGAATTTCAAAGCATCTCAAAAGCTTTTTACCTCCCATCCACTTTTCGAATTTCCAAGAATCCAACAAAATGTTCCACGTCCTTCTGAAATTGCGAATTTTAAAGCAACACAAAGGCTAGATTTATCCAGTACACGACAAGCCCTTGGTCAAAATGCAGATCAAAATGTTTCAATGGTTGACCAGAATGCTGAAAGTGATAATGATAGTGATCAAAAAAGTGATGGTGAAAAAGCACCTAAACGGTAATTTTGTTTTTGTAATATCTTATCATTTTTACTTTAATTATATCTAGGAGAAGGAAAACGAAAAAATCACAAGCTAATAAAAGTCAATCAAGAAGGAAAGCTGATAAGATCAAGTATCAATCTAAAACTCAGGCAACTCCAAAACCTGTCAATGTCCCTTCTTTAACAAAATTCCAACAACTTACACAGCAGCAACAGATCACTAAGCTACCAAAAAGCAGACGACCTCCAACAACAGCTGAAAATCGTGCTGAAGCATTGAAGCCCAAACGCCCCAACACTGTATTTCAAGTGATTGCTGATGTCACAGAAACTCCTAAAACTGTCCAAGATGATGTTACTCAATCTTCACAAATTCATCAACCAACTCAACAACAATCAAATATCAATGCAAATGTTGATTCAAATGTTTCACTTTCAACTCAAATTCATCAACCAACTCAACAGCCTGTACTGCAACAAAATGAAGATGAAGATGATGTAATTGTTATTGATGATATTGATTATCTTGGAGGTTCTGAATCAACTTCTGATATTCCTTCTTTCCAAAGAACAACGTTGAAACATAATGATTTATACAATGCTCTTTTACTTGAACCTGACAGTTGGGCAAGCGACATGCATATTCAGGCATTCCATGCTGCATACATTCCACATCTCAGTGGAACTGTATTTCGAAGAATCGCATTTCTTGACCCCGTATGGCAACAATTTCCTCAAAGACCAATACCAAGCTTTTTAAGAATGTTCCCAAGAAATCCTGATTTGATTCAATGCCCATTGCATATTTATGGGGATCATTGGGGAATTTTATCTATCAATGTTGGACAAGATATTGCAACATGGTATGACCCATTAATGCAATCTTGGGATAGTCAAATGGAACGTGTTGAACTTGATTATTGTGAATCAATTCTCGACTCTTTAAAAAGAGAAGGTATTATCAATGATGAAACGATTCTTCAAGTTGCTGATTATGAATCATTCAATCAACAAAGAGATGGGTGTAGTTGTGGATGGCATATTTGCATTATTAGTGAAGATATTGCAAGAGATGGTTATTCTACAAAATGGTCCCGTCTTCAAATTATCGAAGAACGAAAACGGATGTATCTCATTTTGCATCGCCTTCATAATGTTAATTCACCAACTGGAGCTGCACCTCAAACTATTCCAACATGGCCTGAACTACCACCTCGAGAATATGATGCTGATGTTCAACTTTCGCTAACACCACAACTATCTACTCAAAATGATTTGATTCAGCAAGTTGCAGCAACAGCAATTGTCTCACAACAACAACCAAAACAACCTGTTCGACGCTCCACAAGAATTCAACAACAACACAAAGAAGAACGACCAGAAGTCACAGCATCAAAAATTAAATCACTTCAACAACGTGGTATTCCAATTGCAAGGAACAGCAGTGAAATATTTCCACAAGAACATTATCTTGGGCCTATGGATCAGAGGTGTAAATATTGCAAAGCTTTTCTATTCCGTGATGAAACTTCTAACAATTGTTGCGCTCATGGAACAGTACCAGTTCCAAAGCAACCCATTGAACCATTTGAATATACAGCACTTGCACGACATGCAGCATTTTGGAATAACATTCGTCAGCTGAATGCTCTTTTCCGTATGGTTTCTGTATCGGCAAATTCAACCATGACTGATGGATACTACAAACTTCAAGGTGAACTACGTTACGGTGTTGGTGATTTGGCCCCATTACCAGGACAACCCCATGAATTTGTTCAGATTTACACAATGGATGCAGATGCTGCTATTGCTGCAAGATTACAAGATGCCCAAAGATTTCAAATAAAAGCCAATGAAACAGATTTAAAGGAAATTATTGAACTTATTGAACATATGCTCAGGAATAACAATCCATTAGTAAAAGAATTTGCAACAATGAAGGATCAATTAAAAAGATACGAAGAAAAATGTGAAGAAACTGGAGAAACTCCAAGGAAGCTCTTTATTGTTTGGGAAGATCCTCAAAATGCGGGAAGCGGTGGTACACATCCTGGACGTCTTAATCTTCCTGCACAATCCGGCCAAGTTTTCAGCATTTATAAAACAGATGATGGAGAACCACCAAAAAAGGGACTTTATTTTGGAATTAAAGCAGGTGGAAGTAACAGCATTCGACAAGTTCCACCATGGGATGCACATGTTGCCCCAACAACTTTTCCATTAATTTATTTGTTTGGACAACATGGATGGCATCCACATATGCCAAAGATAAATCCCAAAAACCCTAATGTTGTTTCAACTCTTCAACAACAAATTCAACGAGCAACTCAACAACAGCCATTATCTCCCCTTTCTTCGCAATGGCCTGATGCACCTCAATCACCAACAACTGCTGCTACTTCAACTCCTTCACAACAGCAACATACAAATCCACCACAACCGCTACATCAATCAAGAACTTCTGATGCTTCAACACAATTTTCACAACGCCACTCAACTACTGGAGCAGCACCACCAACATCAACATCACCAACTGTTTCACAGACACAATCAGTTCAGCAACAGCCTGCTTTATCTTCTCTTCACCTCCATGTACCAGCTGCACAACAACAACAAAATCATGTCGTTGCTGCTGCTGATAATTCACAAAATGCAGATTTATCTCTTTTACATATGCTTAATGCTGAACGTGCAGAAGAAGAAATTCGCTTATTTTTACTTCGTGTACAACGAATGCATCAAGGTGGAAATCCAATCAACTTAAACTCAGATATATATGACGACGATTTAGATTCTCTATATAATTTTATTTTACCATCAATAAATAGTCCAAAATTTGGTGTATATTTATCTGTTGGTGTTAAAGCTCCTGGACTTCATGATGGTATGTTGGTAAATTATATTCATGAACAAACAACCGACATATTTTTCCCAAATTGTTCCGGAAACCATTTTCGAATGTATCGATATAATATTGCAACAAATGAATTGTATTTTATTGACCCAATTGATAATCAGAATCCACCATATACGCCATATTTGAGAAACATTCAGAGTTATTTATCACAAAAATTTAATGTTGCACAACCTGTTGTACACCCTCATGATCCATTTGTACCTGCTTTTGTTCAACAAGAAGGTGATTCAGTTAATTGTGGTTATTTTATATTGGCATTGATTGAATACTTTTCAAAAGGATTTAATCCTACACAACAACATTATAATTTCAATATTTATCAATATAAACAACGGTGCATCCAATTATTCGATTATATCATTAACAACAGAGTTGTAACTTTAGATGCTTTGAAACAATTTGCACCTTTAGTTGTTGCTCTACCTCCTGCATTAGCACCACAAAATCTTGATCCTACAACTCCACCTCCTTCTCCAACAACCAATGTACAAACGCAACAATACATTTCACCTACTCAAATAACTTCTTCTTCACAACTTCAACAACCATCTCAACAACCACCTTTATCACCGCTGTCTTCACAATGGCCTACGGATGATGGTGCTACTGTTGAAACTGAAATAGAAGATGATGATGAAAATTTTGGGCAAATTGATGAAGATAAAGTTTTGTCATGCTCCAGTGATGAAGAACATGAAGAGGTAAAACGTCCATATGTTTCTCAAGCTCAATTTTATCGTGCTATATATTGCTATGATCATACAACACGTGAAAAAAAAGAAGTTAACTTATTCAATGGAAGTAAAAAACTTTTCCAAGAAGCTATTACTCATGCATTGAGCTCTATTGAACAGCAAAGACTTGAACACCTTGAAAAAATTGCTGATGAAAATTCTCTAAGATATGAATCTTCAAAAGTACTTCGTGATCATCTCGAAAGACAAATGGGGAAAGATCCTGCTTTTCGAGGAAAAAAGCTTGGAAAAGTCAAATTGATGACTCCAAGATTTCGTGGTGGAGCAAGATACATGCATAAAAAATTTAGAAATGGTGTTGCAATCACTTCTAAATGTGGCAGAGATGATCTATTTATAACTTTCACCGGTAATCCAGGTTGGAGAGAAATTGTTGAAAACTTACGAGCAGGTGAAACATGGATTGATCGTCCTGATTTAGTTTGTCGAGTATTTGCTTTAAAAGCATCAGAATTCTTAAAAGATATTATTGGAAAAAAGCGTGGTGTTCTTGGAAAAGTTAAAGCATTCAAACTTGCTTTGGAACATCAAAAACGTGGTATGCCTCATCTTCATATTCTTCTTACAATGACAAAGAAATTTAAATTACTAACACCTGCAGAAGTTGATGATATTTTGCGTTCAGAAATTCCAGAATATCCAGCACATAATGATCCACATTATCATGCTAAATTACGATACTTTCATAATACTCTTGGGTACATGGTTCATGACCCGAGCAGATGTCCTGCAATATGTGGAATGGATCACACTGGAAAATTATGCAGAAAAGGTTTTCCTAAACGTTGGTGTGCAGGTACTTGCATCAGAGGTGATGGTTATGCTCAAACTCGACGTCGAGATGATGGAAGAACAGTTACCATCAAACGAAGTAATGGTCGACGAGTTGATATTACAAATCAATACATTGTTACACATAACCGTTACCTCATTCTCAAATACAACTGTCACATCAATATCGAACATTGTGGAGGAAGTGGTGCACTAAAATATCTTCACAAATATCTTCACAAAGGATTTGACAAAGCATTCATTTCTGTTCGTGAAAAACTTAAGGCTGGACAAAAGCATCAAGGAAATGCTAGATCTGCTGCAGCTCCTTCATCAACTGATCCAAATACAGTTGACTTTAATGAATTCCATCAATTTCGACTTCTTCGTGTCCTTGGAGCATGTGAAGCTGCTGCAAAATTGCTCAAATTGCCTCTTACAAAGCAATCGCATATTGTAACAGAGCTTCCCGTTCATCTACTTGATGAACATAATATTGTTTTCGATGAAAAGGATGAACCAGAAAAAATTTTGGCAAAAACTCAAAATGATGGAACTCAAGCAAATAAACCTGCTGTTTCAATGCTTACTGCTTTTTTCAAATTGGTCCAATCAGAATTAAACAATCCTAAAATTGACAAAGATGATCAAACAAGAGCTCCTAATCTATATTACCATCAAGTTGTTGACAAATATTTTTATCATAGCAAAAGAAAACAATGGCTTCGTCGTAAAAAGAACATGAACACAATTGGTCGCCTCCAAAGCATTGCACCATCCAATGTCGAACGATTCTGTCTTCGTGAACTTTTAAAAAATATCAAAGGTCCAACATGTTACAACGATTTAAAATTAAAACCTGGAAAAACAAATGAATGGTATTCAACATTCCGTGAAGCTGCTGTTGCATATGGATTATACATTGGTGATGAAATATGTTACAATATTTTGTCTGAGGTTGCAGATTATGCATCAGCTAGAGAATGTCGTCAAACTTTTGCCATGTTGCTCATTCATCACCAACCTGATAATGCTCAAAAACTTTGGGATGACTTTCAAAATATTTTTCTTGATCGTGGACTTCTTCCAATTGATGAAAAAATTCGACGTGCACGTGCTCATGTTGCATCTATTTTATTTTATCATAACAAATCTTTCAAAGATTTTAACATGGAAGATGTAACACATGATGATTTAATGGATGCAATCAACGACACCTTCAGTAATATTGTTCCTGATGGTGATGCTCGATATGATATAATGAATCCTCTTCAAAAAAACTTTGTTAGAGCTGTACTTGCATCTTTCAATAATTTATCAAATAAATCAAGAGATAGATTATTCTTTTTACAAGCACCAGGTGGAACAGGCAAAACTTTCACATTCAATACCATTGCAAGAATTTTACGACAACGTGGACTCAAAGTTATCACTGTAGCTTCAACAGGAATTGCAGCAATTTTACTAGATGGCGGACAAACTGCACATAGTGCATTCAGAATTCCATTAGATACTGCTGAAAATCCAAACATTTCTGCACAATCAGAACTTGCAAAAATTATTCGAGAAGCAAATTGCATCATTTGGGATGAAGCCCCAATGCAACACAAGTCTGTTCTCGAAAGAGTAAATTACATCATTCGTGAACTTGCTGGCATTGAGAACCATCAATCCCTTTTCGGCAACAAGACAATGATTCTTGGTGGTGATTTCAAACAACTTCTTCCTGTTATGAAGAAACAACAACCTCGAGCAGCATATGAAGCTTCTATTTTATGCTCAGATCTCTTTAGAGATAACTTCAAAATCTATCCTTTGGAAGGATTCTGGGGTAAAAAAATATGGAGAATCCAAAAAAATAAATAAAAAAATTTTTTGGATTCTGAAATCGGATTCTGAAGCCTTCTGAATCCAAAAATACGATTTTTTTGAAATAAGAAGTGTGAAACATGTTTTCTGGGTAGAAAAATTCGCTGATCACGATGAAATATGTGGCATGGATTCAAAAAAATGTTAAGGATTCTGAATCCAGGATTCTGAATCCCAAAATATGATTTTTATGAAATACAAAGTTGAAAATATGAGTTTTGGGTAAAAAATTTTGCTGATCACGATGAAATATGTGCCATGGGTTCAAAATTTTTTCTGACTCCAGAATCCCGGATTCTGAATCCGAAAATACGATTTTTTCAATGAACGAATTTTACAAAATGCATTTTGGGTAAAAAATTTTGCTGATCACGGTGAAATATATGCCATGGATTCAAAACTTTTTCTGACTTCAGAATCCCGGATTCTGAATCCGGTTTATCAAAAATCATCTCCCAAATGAGTGTAATACCTCATTTTGATCCCTGTATGATCCTCTATCAGATTTTTTTGATCTTAAGATTCTGAAGGCTTCTGAATCCGGATTCTGAATCCGTTTTTTCATTTTTGATCCGCCAATGAGTGTAATACCTCATTTTGATCCCCGTATGATCCTCTATCAGATTTTTTTGATCTTGGGATTCTGAAGGCTTCTGAATCCGAATTCTGAATCCGTTTTATCATTTTTGATCCACCAATGAGTGTTATACCTTTTTTTGATCCTCTTTTGATCCTATATACGATTCTAATGATCTTAAGATTCTGAAGGCTTCAGAATCCGGATTCTGAATCCGTTTTATCATTTTTGATCCGCCAGTGAGTGTAATACCTCATTTTGATCCCCGTATGATCCTTTTTCTGATTCTTATGATCTTCAGATTCTGAAGGCTTCAGAATCCGGATTCTGAATCCGTTTTATCATTTTTGATCCCCTAATAAGTGTAATACCTCATTTTGATCCCCGTATGATCCTTTTTCTGATTCTTATGATATTAAGATTCTGAAAGCTTCAGAAACCGGATTCTGAATCAGTTTTATCATTTTTGATCCGCCATTGAGTGTAATACCTCATTTTGATCCCCGTATGATCCTCTTTCTGATTCTTATGATCTTAAGATTCTGAAGGCTTCAGAATCCGGATTCTGGATCCGTTTTATCATTTTTGATCCAATAATAAGTGTAATACCTCATTTTGATCCTCTTATGATCCTCTTTATGATCTTTATGATCTGTTTTAGCCGGAGCAAAGCGCCGAAGGCGCTTTGCACCGGCTATACTTAAAACTTTTTATCTTCATGATCTTTAGATGGTCCCTATGATGATATATATGATTTTTTTGATCAGGATGATCCTAATGACCAATAGGTAAAATTTTATGGAGATTCTGATGAAAAAAAAAGTTATTATTATCACGTTTACAGTTATTATCCCTAGTTATTATATATACAGAAAAAACTAATACCCACCTCTCGGTGTGACTCGATAAAAAAAGTTATAAATCTGAAAAGCTTATTTTAGGTGTGCGTTTGTGGTGGGAATCGATTCCGTCTATTGTGAAATTTGTAGCGTCTCCCAGTTTTCTGGAAAACGTGGGAACAAATTTACATATTTTGAGCTTAAAAAATGTCGTTTTCACTTGGTCATTTTTTGAAAGAAAATATTTGATGACGTATAGTAGAGTGGTCAGGGGGTAGAGTTTGAAGGCGGTAGGTCGGGGGTTCAAGGCCTTTGGGGGGTTTCTGGGGTAAAAAAATATGGAGAATCCAAAGAAATAAATAAAAAAATTTTTTGGATTCTGAAATCGGATTCTGAAGCCTTCTGAATCCAAAAATACGATTTTTTTGAAATAAGAAGTGTGAAACATGTTTTCTGGGTAGAAAAATTCGCTTATCACGATGAAATATGTGGCATGGATTCAAAAAAATGTTAAGGATTCTGAATCCAGGATTCTGAATCCCAAAATATGATTTTTATGAAATACAAAGTTGAAAATATGAGTTTTGGGTAAAAAATTTTGCTGATCACGATGAAATATGTGCCATGGGTTCAAAATTTTTTCTGACTCCAGAATCCCGGATTCTGAATCCGAAAATACGATTTTTTCAATGAACGAATTTTACAAAATGCATTTTGGGTAAAAAATTTTGCTGATCACGGTGAAATATATGCCATGGATTCAAAATTTTTTCTGACTTCAGAATCCCGGATTCTGAATCCGGTTTATCAAAAATCATCACCCAAATGATTGTAATACCTCATTTTGATCCCCGTATGATCCTCTATCAGATTTTTTTGATCTTGGGATTCTGAAGGCTTCTGAATCCGGATTCTGAATCCGTTTTATCATTTTTGATCCGCCAATGAGTGTTATACCTTATTTTGTTCCTCTTTTGATCCTCTTTCTGATTTTTATGATATTAAGATTCTGAAGGCTTCTGAATCCGGATTCTGAATCCGTTTTATCATTTTTGATCCTATAATAAGTGTTGTACCTCATTTTGATCCCCTTATGATCCTCTATCAGCTTTTTGTGATCTTAGGATTCTGAAGGCTTCTGAATCCGGATTCTGAATCCGTTTTATCATTTTTGATCCCCTAAAAAGTGTAATACTTCATTTTGATCCTCTTATGATCCTCTATCGGATTTTTTTGATCTTGGGATTCTGAAGGCTTCTGAATCCGCATTCTGAATCCGTTTTATCATTTTTGATCCCCTAAAAAGTGTAATACCTCATTTTGATCCTCTTATGATCCTCTTTATGATTTTTATGATCTTTTTTAGCCGGAGCACAGCGCCGAAGGCGCTTTGCACCGGCTATACTTAAAACTTTTTATCTTCATGATCTTTAGATGGTCCCTATGATGATATATATGATTTTTTTGATCAGGATGATCCTAATTACCAATATATAAAATTTTACAGAGATTATGATAAAAAAAAAAGTTATGAATTTTACCATATTCTCCACTATCCCTAGTATATACAGAAAAAACTAATACCCACCTCTCGGTGTGGCTCGATAAAAAAAGTTATAAATCTGAAAAGCTTATTTTAGGTGTGCGTTTGTGGTGGGAATCGATTCCGTCTATTGTGAAATTTGTAGCGTCTCCCAGTTTTCTGGAAAACGTGGGAACAAATTTACATATTTTGAGCTTAAAAAATGTCGTTTTCACTTGGTCATTTTTTGAAAGAAAATATTTGATGACGTATAGTAGAGTGGTCAGGGGGTAGAGTTTGGAGGCGGTAGGTCGGGGGTTCAAGGCCTTTGGGGGGTTTCTGGGGTAAAAAAATATGGAGAATCCAAAAAAATAAATAAAAAAATTTTTTGGATTCTGAAATCGGATTCTGAAGCCTTCTGAATCCAAAAATACGATTTTTTTGAAAAAAGAAGTGTGAAACATGTTTCCTGGGTAAAAAAATTTGCTGATTACGATGAAATATGTGGCGTGGATTCAAAAAAATGTTAAGGATTCTGAATCCAGGATTCTGAATCCCAAAATATGATTTTTATGAAATACAAAGTTGAAAATATGAGTTTTGGGTAAAAAATTTTGCTGATCACGATGAAATATGCTGTGTGGATTCAAAATTTTTTCTGGCTCCAGAATCCTTGATTCTGAATCCCAAAATATGATTTTTTTGAAATATATAGTATGAAATATGTTTCCGGGGTAGAAAAATTCGCTGATTACGATGAAATATATGCCATGGATTCAAAATTTTTTCTGACTCCAGAATCCCGGATTCTGAATCCCAAAATATGATTTTTATGAAAAACGAAGTTGAAAATATGAGTTTTGGGTAAAAAAATTTGCTGATCATGATGAAATATACGACTTGGATTCAAAATTTTTTCTGACTTCAGAATCCAGGATTCTGAATCCGAAAATGTGATTTTTTGACAAAGAAAGTGTCAGAAATGGATTTTGTGTAAAAAATTTTGCAGATCACAGTGAAATATGTGGCGTGGATTCAAAATTTTTTCTGGCTTTATAATGCCGGATTCAGAATCCCAAAAATTTTTTTTTCGTGTGGGGGCCCTGCATATATTAATTTTTTGTGGAGAGGGACCATGCATATATGATTTTTCATAATAGGATTTATTTTATATGATTTCGTTGTGAGTTACATATATAATTTTTTTGCAGCCGGAGCAAAGCGCCTTCGGCGCTTTGCTCCGGCTGCAAAAAAATTTCATGTTTTAGTAATGAAACTATTTTACTAAAAATGATACTAATTTTATCAAAATCATTATTTCAATATGCAATTTGCTGATGAATCCGATTTCTGAATATTTCTGCATTTTTTTAGTGTGTTTCTGTTTTTCTGCAACATTTTGTGTAATGCTTAAACCTTTTTTTTCATTTTGATGATATTTGCACCTGAAATAAACTGTCAGAGAATTTGCTTTAAGCAAATTCTCTTCAGTATTTTGTGTTTATGTTTTACTTTTGCGCAAAATTATCGGTATTGCTTTTTCCTTTTTTTAGATGATATCTGTTACTTGAGAAAGCTATCTTTGACAAATTTTTACAATTCTTTGCGGCCATCTTTCTCTTTCTCGCGTGGCTCTTTTTGCCTTTATGAAAATTTTTTGCGGGCATCTTTCCCCTTTCTGCATCTTTTTTTTTGCCTTTCGAGAACACTCATTGGATTCCTTTTTTAAACTGTGTTATTTTTTTTTGCTCAACATTTTTTGTAAGGTCATTTCATTTTATTTTTCGATTGGATGATCTGTGTTTCTTGGGAAATCTATCTCTTGCAACTTTTTGCAGTTCTCTGCGGCTATCGTTTCTTTTTTCGCCTCCCATATTTTTGGCATGTAGAAAATTCTTAAGGTTCTTTCTTTTTAAAATGTGTTTCTTCTTTTGTGCAACATTGTTTTTTGCATTTTTATATTTTTTTTTAAAATTATGACAATTTTATTGGGGCTATTTTTTTTGTATCTCTTTTATGGATTATTGCATATTTGTTCTAATTTTTTGAAATTTTTGTCTTATCTTTTATTTATGTAATAGCCTTTTTTTTGTCTTATTTTTATTCCGAGTCATTTTTTATTATTAAATTTATTTTTTTTTCAAGGTTTTTATTTTTTTGAGACATTTTTAGTTTTGTTTTATAGATTTAAATGTTTGTTGAGAAACTATTCAATTTTTAAAAAATTCTTACCTTTTTTTTTGAGCATTTTTTTAGTTTTATAAATCTTTTTTATCTTTTTTGACCAACTAATCTTTTTTTTGAAACTTTTTAATTCTTTTGGGAATCTATTGTTTTTCAACTGATTTAACTTTTTTTTGAATGTTCATTTTTTTACAACACACTTAACATTTTTGACTTTTTTAATATATTTTGTTTATTTTTGTGATTCTTCTTTGACTTTTACATTTGTTTTTCGTTTCACTACTTAATTTTTTTTTAATGGTTTGATGCGTGAATAGTTTTTTTTAATTTTTCGGTGATGTAAATTTTAACGCTTTTGCTGAAAGGTTAAATTGTTTTAAACTTTTGGGTTACTGTACCACGTTTTTCAAATAAAGCAAATTCTTTTCTGCTATTTTTTACAGCAAATGTTATTCTGCTTTTTCTATTGAAAAATTTTTATTTTTTACAACTATTTTTTATTCTAAATTATTTTCTAATTTTTTTTCAACGTTATTGGCTTCGAATTTTTGGATTACTTAAATAATTTTTTTAGCTAAAGAGTTTAACATTTTTCAAGCTTTTTTGTAACGATATGCATAGAAAATGGAAAGCATCAGCATCAAAGGATGACGAAAATGAAGATCAAATTAATGAAGATTTTAATCAACTTAATTTAAATATAAACGCTCCTTCGTCTTCCTTCTCAAACAGCAATGTTGAAGATCATCATGTTGAACCTGAATCCGATCAAGGAACAAATGAGCAACCACAATTTTATGGATCCCCTGCATCAACATCAGATGATCCACGATATCAAGTTGTTGAACCGAAGAAACCAGTTAATTATTATTCCGGTTTCAATACACGTGCAACAACACCTGTATCTTTACAGATTCAAGCTTTTGAAGAACGTAGAAGAAATCCAGGTGAACATGATATTCACAATAAACTTATAAATTTAGTTGTAAGATTTGCAATAACATTTTTCATTTATTAATATAAATTTTTTAGAATCAGCTTGATTTCTTTACCATCCGAAATTATATTGATGTATTTATATTTCCAAGGAGTCAATGGAATAATATACCTCCTTCTGAAATTATGAATTTCAAAGCATCTCAAAAGCTTTTTACCTCCCATCCACTTTTCGAATTTCCAAGAATCCAACAAAATGTTCCACGTCCTTCTGAAATTGCGAATTTTAAAGCAACACAAAGGCTAGATTTATCCAGTACACGACAAGCCCTTGGTCAAAATGCAGATCAAAATGTTTCAATGGTTGACCAGAATGCTGAAAGTGATAATGATAGTGATCAAAAAAGTGATGGTGAAAAAGCACCTAAACGGTAATTTTGTTTTTGTAATATCTTATCATTTTTACTTTAATTATATCTAGGAGAAGGAAAACGAAAAAATCACAAGCTAATAAAAGTCAATCAAGAAGGAAAGCTGATAAGATCAAGTATCAATCTAAAACTCAGGCAACTCCAAAACCTGTCAATGTCCCTTCTTTAACAAAATTCCAACAACTTACACAGCAGCAACAGATCACTAAGCTACCAAAAAGCAGACGACCTCCAACAACAGCTGAAAATCGTGCTGAAGCATTGAAGCCCAAACGCCCCAACACTGTATTTCAAGTGATTGCTGATGTCACAGAAACTCCTAAAACTGTCCAAGATGATGTTACTCAATCTTGAATCCGATCAAGGAACAAATGAGCAACCACAATTTTATGGATCCCCTGCATCAACATCAGATGATCCACGATATCAAGTTGTTGAACCGAAGAAACCAGTTAATTATTATTCCGGTTTCAATACACGTGCAACAACACCTGTATCTTTACAGATTCAAGCTTTTGAAGAACGTAGAAGAAATCCAGGTGAACATGATATTCACAATAAACTTATAAATTTAGTTGTAAGATTTGCAATAACATTTTTCATTTATTAATATAAATTTTTTAGAATCAGCTTGATTTCTTTACCATCCGAAATTATATTGATGTATTTATATTTCCAAGGAGTCAATGGAATAATATACCTCCTTCTGAAATTATGAATTTCAAAGCATCTCAAAAGCTTTTTACCTCCCATCCACTTTTCGAATTTCCAAGAATCCAACAAAATGTTCCACGTCCTTCTGAAATTGCGAATTTTAAAGCAACACAAAGGCTAGATTTATCCAGTACACGACAAGCCCTTGGTCAAAATGCAGATCAAAATGTTTCAATGGTTGACCAGAATGCTGAAAGTGATAATGATAGTGATCAAAAAAGTGATGGTGAAAAAGCACCTAAACGGTAATTTTGTTTTTGTAATATCTTATCATTTTTACTTTAATTATATCTAGGAGAAGGAAAACGAAAAAATCACAAGCTAATAAAAGTCAATCAAGAAGGAAAGCTGATAAGATCAAGTATCAATCTAAAACTCAGGCAACTCCAAAACCTGTCAATGTCCCTTCTTTAACAAAATTCCAACAACTTACACAGCAGCAACAGATCACTAAGCTACCAAAAAGCAGACGACCTCCAACAACAGCTGAAAATCGTGCTGAAGCATTGAAGCCCAAACGCCCCAACACTGTATTTCAAGTGATTGCTGATGTCACAGAAACTCCTAAAACTGTCCAAGATGATGTTACTCAATCTTCACAAATTCATCAACCAACTCAACAACAATCAAATATCAATGCAAATGTTGATTCAAATGTTTCACTTTCAACTCAAATTCATCAACCAACTCAACAGCCTGTACTGCAACAAAATGAAGATGAAGATGATGTAATTGTTATTGATGATATTGATTATCTTGGAGGTTCTGAATCAACTTCTGATATTCCTTCTTTCCAAAGAACAACGTTGAAACATAATGATTTATACAATGCTCTTTTACTTGAACCTGACAGTTGGGCAAGCGACATGCATATTCAGGCATTCCATGCTGCATACATTCCACATCTCAGTGGAACTGTATTTCGAAGAATCGCATTTCTTGACCCCGTATGGCAACAATTTCCTCAAAGACCAATACCAAGCTTTTTAAGAATGTTCCCAAGAAATCCTGATTTGATTCAATGCCCATTGCATATTTATGGGGATCATTGGGGAATTTTATCTATCAATGTTGGACAAGATATTGCAACATGGTATGACCCATTAATGCAATCTTGGGATAGTCAAATGGAACGTGTTGAACTTGATTATTGTGAATCAATTCTCGACTCTTTAAAAAGAGAAGGTATTATCAATGATGAAACGATTCTTCAAGTTGCTGATTATGAATCATTCAATCAACAAAGAGATGGGTGTAGTTGTGGATGGCATATTTGCATTATTAGTGAAGATATTGCAAGAGATGGTTATTCTACAAAATGGTCCCGTCTTCAAATTATCGAAGAACGAAAACGGATGTATCTCATTTTGCATCGCCTTCATAATGTTAATTCACCAACTGGAGCTGCACCTCAAACTATTCCAACATGGCCTGAACTACCACCTCGAGAATATGATGCTGATGTTCAACTTTCGCTAACACCACAACTATCTACTCAAAATGATTTGATTCAGCAAGTTGCAGCAACAGCAATTGTCTCACAACAACAACCAAAACAACCTGTTCGACGCTCCACAAGAATTCAACAACAACACAAAGAAGAACGACCAGAAGTCACAGCATCAAAAATTAAATCACTTCAACAACGTGGTATTCCAATTGCAAGGAACAGCAGTGAAATATTTCCACAAGAACATTATCTTGGGCCTATGGATCAGAGGTGTAAATATTGCAAAGCTTTTCTATTCCGTGATGAAACTTCTAACAATTGTTGCGCTCATGGAACAGTACCAGTTCCAAAGCAACCCATTGAACCATTTGAATATACAGCACTTGCACGACATGCAGCATTTTGGAATAACATTCGTCAGCTGAATGCTCTTTTCCGTATGGTTTCTGTATCGGCAAATTCAACCATGACTGATGGATACTACAAACTTCAAGGTGAACTACGTTACGGTGTTGGTGATTTGGCCCCATTACCAGGACAACCCCATGAATTTGTTCAGATTTACACAATGGATGCAGATGCTGCTATTGCTGCAAGATTACAAGATGCCCAAAGATTTCAAATAAAAGCCAATGAAACAGATTTAAAGGAAATTATTGAACTTATTGAACATATGCTCAGGAATAACAATCCATTAGTAAAAGAATTTGCAACAATGAAGGATCAATTAAAAAGATACGAAGAAAAATGTGAAGAAACTGGAGAAACTCCAAGGAAGCTCTTTATTGTTTGGGAAGATCCTCAAAATGCGGGAAGCGGTGGTACACATCCTGGACGTCTTAATCTTCCTGCACAATCCGGCCAAGTTTTCAGCATTTATAAAACAGATGATGGAGAACCACCAAAAAAGGGACTTTATTTTGGAATTAAAGCAGGTGGAAGTAACAGCATTCGACAAGTTCCACCATGGGATGCACATGTTGCCCCAACAACTTTTCCATTAATTTATTTGTTTGGACAACATGGATGGCATCCACATATGCCAAAGATAAATCCCAAAAACCCTAATGTTGTTTCAACTCTTCAACAACAAATTCAACGAGCAACTCAACAACAGCCATTATCTCCCCTTTCTTCGCAATGGCCTGATGCACCTCAATCACCAACAACTGCTGCTACTTCAACTCCTTCACAACAGCAACATACAAATCCACCACAACCGCTACATCAATCAAGAACTTCTGATGCTTCAACACAATTTTCACAACGCCACTCAACTACTGGAGCAGCACCACCAACATCAACATCACCAACTGTTTCACAGACACAATCAGTTCAGCAACAGCCTGCTTTATCTTCTCTTCACCTCCATGTACCAGCTGCACAACAACAACAAAATCATGTCGTTGCTGCTGCTGATAATTCACAAAATGCAGATTTATCTCTTTTACATATGCTTAATGCTGAACGTGCAGAAGAAGAAATTCGCTTATTTTTACTTCGTGTACAACGAATGCATCAAGGTGGAAATCCAATCAACTTAAACTCAGATATATATGACGACGATTTAGATTCTCTATATAATTTTATTTTACCATCAATAAATAGTCCAAAATTTGGTGTATATTTATCTGTTGGTGTTAAAGCTCCTGGACTTCATGATGGTATGTTGGTAAATTATATTCATGAACAAACAACCGACATATTTTTCCCAAATTGTTCCGGAAACCATTTTCGAATGTATCGATATAATATTGCAACAAATGAATTGTATTTTATTGACCCAATTGATAATCAGAATCCACCATATACGCCATATTTGAGAAACATTCAGAGTTATTTATCACAAAAATTTAATGTTGCACAACCTGTTGTACACCCTCATGATCCATTTGTACCTGCTTTTGTTCAACAAGAAGGTGATTCAGTTAATTGTGGTTATTTTATATTGGCATTGATTGAATACTTTTCAAAAGGATTTAATCCTACACAACAACATTATAATTTCAATATTTATCAATATAAACAACGGTGCATCCAATTATTCGATTATATCATTAACAACAGAGTTGTAACTTTAGATGCTTTGAAACAATTTGCACCTTTAGTTGTTGCTCTACCTCCTGCATTAGCACCACAAAATCTTGATCCTACAACTCCACCTCCTTCTCCAACAACCAATGTACAAACGCAACAATACATTTCACCTACTCAAATAACTTCTTCTTCACAACTTCAACAACCATCTCAACAACCACCTTTATCACCGCTGTCTTCACAATGGCCTACGGATGATGGTGCTACTGTTGAAACTGAAATAGAAGATGATGATGAAAATTTTGGGCAAATTGATGAAGATAAAGTTTTGTCATGCTCCAGTGATGAAGAACATGAAGAGGTAAAACGTCCATATGTTTCTCAAGCTCAATTTTATCGTGCTATATATTGCTATGATCATACAACACGTGAAAAAAAAGAAGTTAACTTATTCAATGGAAGTAAAAAACTTTTCCAAGAAGCTATTACTCATGCATTGAGCTCTATTGAACAGCAAAGACTTGAACACCTTGAAAAAATTGCTGATGAAAATTCTCTAAGATATGAATCTTCAAAAGTACTTCGTGATCATCTCGAAAGACAAATGGGGAAAGATCCTGCTTTTCGAGGAAAAAAGCTTGGAAAAGTCAAATTGATGACTCCAAGATTTCGTGGTGGAGCAAGATACATGCATAAAAAATTTAGAAATGGTGTTGCAATCACTTCTAAATGTGGCAGAGATGATCTATTTATAACTTTCACCGGTAATCCAGGTTGGAGAGAAATTGTTGAAAACTTACGAGCAGGTGAAACATGGATTGATCGTCCTGATTTAGTTTGTCGAGTATTTGCTTTAAAAGCATCAGAATTCTTAAAAGATATTATTGGAAAAAAGCGTGGTGTTCTTGGAAAAGTTAAAGCATTCAAACTTGCTTTGGAACATCAAAAACGTGGTATGCCTCATCTTCATATTCTTCTTACAATGACAAAGAAATTTAAATTACTAACACCTGCAGAAGTTGATGATATTTTGCGTTCAGAAATTCCAGAATATCCAGCACATAATGATCCACATTATCATGCTAAATTACGATACTTTCATAATACTCTTGGGTACATGGTTCATGACCCGAGCAGATGTCCTGCAATATGTGGAATGGATCACACTGGAAAATTATGCAGAAAAGGTTTTCCTAAACGTTGGTGTGCAGGTACTTGCATCAGAGGTGATGGTTATGCTCAAACTCGACGTCGAGATGATGGAAGAACAGTTACCATCAAACGAAGTAATGGTCGACGAGTTGATATTACAAATCAATACATTGTTACACATAACCGTTACCTCATTCTCAAATACAACTGTCACATCAATATCGAACATTGTGGAGGAAGTGGTGCACTAAAATATCTTCACAAATATCTTCACAAAGGATTTGACAAAGCATTCATTTCTGTTCGTGAAAAACTTAAGGCTGGACAAAAGCATCAAGGAAATGCTAGATCTGCTGCAGCTCCTTCATCAACTGATCCAAATACAGTTGACTTTAATGAATTCCATCAATTTCGACTTCTTCGTGTCCTTGGAGCATGTGAAGCTGCTGCAAAATTGCTCAAATTGCCTCTTACAAAGCAATCGCATATTGTAACAGAGCTTCCCGTTCATCTACTTGATGAACATAATATTGTTTTCGATGAAAAGGATGAACCAGAAAAAATTTTGGCAAAAACTCAAAATGATGGAACTCAAGCAAATAAACCTGCTGTTTCAATGCTTACTGCTTTTTTCAAATTGGTGCAATCTGAATTAAGCAATCCTAAAATTGACAAAGATGATCAAACAAGAGCTCCTAATTTATATTACCATCAAGTTGTTGACAAATATTTTTATCATAGCAAAAGAAAACAATGGCTTCGTCGTAAAAAGAACATGAACACAATTGGTCGCCTCCAAAGCATTGCACCATCCAATGTCGAACGATTCTGTCTTCGTGAACTTTTAAAAAATATCAAAGGTCCAACATGTTACAACGATTTAAAATTAAAACCTGGAAAAACAAATGAATGGTATTCAACATTCCGTGAAGCTGCTGTTGCATATGGATTATACATTGGTGATGAAATATGTTACAATATTTTGTCTGAGGTTGCAGATTATGCATCAGCTAGAGAATGTCGTCAAACTTTTGCCATGTTGCTCATTCATCACCAACCTGATAATGCTCAAAAACTTTGGGATGACTTTCAAAATATTTTTCTTGATCGTGGACTTCTTCCAATTGATGAAAAAATTCGACGTGCACGTGCTCATGTTGCATCTATTTTATTTTATCATAACAAATCTTTCAAAGATTTTAACATGGAAGATGTAACACATGATGATTTAATGGATGCAATCAACGACACCTTCAGTAATATTGTTCCTGATGGTGATGCTCGATATGATATAATGAATCCTCTTCAAAAAAACTTTGTTAGAGCTGTACTTGCATCTTTCAATAATTTATCAAATAAATCAAGAGATAGATTATTCTTTTTACAAGCACCAGGTGGAACAGGCAAAACTTTCACATTCAATACCATTGCAAGAATTTTACGACAACGTGGACTCAAAGTTATCACTGTAGCTTCAACAGGAATTGCAGCAATTTTACTAGATGGCGGACAAACTGCACATAGTGCATTCAGAATTCCATTAGATACTGCTGAAAATCCAAACATTTCTGCACAATCAGAACTTGCAAAAATTATTCGAGAAGCAAATTGCATCATTTGGGATGAAGCCCCAATGCAACACAAGTCTGTTCTCGAAAGAGTAAATTACATCATTCGTGAACTTGCTGGCATTGAGAACCATCAATCCCTTTTCGGCAACAAGACAATGATTCTTGGTGGTGATTTCAAACAACTTCTTCCTGTTATGAAGAAACAACAACCTCGAGCAGCATATGAAGCTTCTATTTTATGCTCAGATCTCTTTAGAGATAACTTCAAAATCTACACTCTGACCTTAAATCAACGAGCAGTACTTGATCCTACATATGCAGCTTGGTTAAATGATGTTTCAAATGGTTTATGGACAACAACTTTTGGTCCAAACATGCTTCAACTTCCAACAGATATTGTCGAATACAATCGAGATGCTCTTATCAATTTTGTTTATCCACAAACAATTTTTGATGTTGATTTAACCGATGATGAAACAATGGAAGCTTATATTAATCAAGTTAAAGATCTTGCTTTACTTGCTCCTATTAATGTTAATGTTGATGAATTAAATGATACAATCAATAGCAGATTACTTGGAGAAGCTCAAACTTATGTTGCTATCAACACCATGCCAACAGATGCATATATTGGAGATTTTGAATTTGGCAATGATTACAATTCTGATGAATTGAACCTTTTTGAAGATCCATCAATTCCACCACATGCTTTATCATTGAAAATTGGTAGTGTTGTAATGTTATCAAGAAATATTTCAACACATTTGGGGCTTTGTAATGGTACAAGAATGGTGGTAAAAAAGTTATATGAAAGCCATATCAAATGTCAAATTACAACAGGTGATCATGCTGGAGAAATTCATTCAATTTTCCCAATTTCAAATATGTACAGCAATATCGATGCAGAAGTAGAGTTTCCTTCATTCTCCAGATTTCAACTGCCGATTCGTCCTGCTTTTGCTATTACCATCAACAAAAGTCAAGGTCAAACAGTTGGAAGAGTTGGATTAATGTTGGATTCTCAATGCTTTGCACATGGTCAGCTGTATGTTGCTCTTTCACGTGTTCGAAGTCGTGAAGATATTAAAGTTTATGTTGGTCCTCAATTTATTGGTACACATAATGGTGCTCGAATTGCACATGCAACAAATATTGTATTTCCTGAAGTTTTAAGAACAATTCAAGTTCTTACTGTTGATGTGCAAAGTTTGTTTAAAATTTTTTCAACTAATCTAACAATAAATTTTCAGCTCTACCACCACCTCCACAACAACAACAACAACCATACTCGCCATTATCATCTCAATGGCCAGTAGATCCAAATGGTTTGTTTTACATTTTTGTATCTACATTAACTATATTTTTTTAGCTTCTCAACTTCAACACCAACAGCAACCATATTCTCCTCTATCATCTCAATGGCCTTCGAGTCAACAACAGCCTGCAATTGTCACTCAATCGACACAACAACCAACACAAGGATCATCTGTTCTTCCAAGAATTCGTCTATTACCACAATCACAGCAATCACAATCATCATCAACTCTTGCTGCTTCTCAACATTCACCACCAAATAGTTTGTTTCACATTTGTCTTACTAATTAAACATTATTTTTTCAGCTCCTCCACCATTGAGTTGGCGATCTTTTCCATCACCTTCAAATTTTATGTATGAATCACCTCTTTCATCACAAAGAATTTGGAATTGGTCTTCACAATCCGCTGCTGCTGCATCATCTGTCTCAACTTCTCAACATATACCACCATATGGTTGGTGTAAACATTTTAAAACTTCTTTAACTTAATTTTTTCAGCTCCTTCTCCAGCATCATTCCTTTCACCATCTCCAGCACCATCTCTTCAAGCTGCTCAACATTTAACTCCAATTAGTTATGTTTAAACTTTTTTAAACTTCTCTAACTTAATTTTTTCAGCTCCTTCTCCAGCATCATTCCTTTCACCATCTCCAGCACCATCTCTTCAAGCTGCTCAAAATTTAGCTCCAATTAGTTGTGTTTAAACTTTTTTAAACTTCTCTAACTTAATTTTTTCAGCTCCTTCTCCAGCATCATTCCTTTCACCATCTCCAGCACCATCTCTTCAAGCTGCTCAACATTTAACTCCAATTAGTTGTGTTTAAACTTTTTTAAACTTCTCTAACTTTATTTTTTCAGCTCCTTCTCCAGCATCATTCCTGTCTCCATCTCCAGTTCCAGTTCTTTCACCGACAAATGTTTCTAATGTTTCATCTTTAAATTTTAATGATTTAGATTTATCATCACGTCAATCACCACAAAGTCCTTGGCGTTGGCCTTCATCACCTGAACATTCAGCAAGCCCATCAACAACAGAAGAAGAAGAAGATGTGTAAATAATATTGTTTTGTTCCCGGTCATGTATATATTGTTTTTTTGTAACTATATTGTACAGTTGTAAATATTTTTGTTCAAGTCATTGTTTTTATCATAGTCATGTACATATGTAATTTTTTTGTTTTTTGTACAGTTTTTTTCTGTTGTAAATACTATTGTTTTGATACCGGTGATGTACATATGTAAATTTTTTGTGTTTGTATCATAAATTGTAACTTATATTTGTCACTTTATAGTTATTATTAACCTCTTAGTCTACAATATTATCCAATTTAATAGAATCGATGTACCTCAGGGTTTCTCAGGCCTTAGTGTTTCTTAGGCCTTAGGTTTAGGCTTAGGCTTTTGAATCACTAATTTTGCTCCTTATAATTTCATAATTATGAAAACTTCAGAATCCGGATTCTGAATCTGCTTTTGCAAAAATGATCTCCTAATAAGTGTTATATATCATTTTGAACCACCTTTGATCCTCTATATGATGCCGATGATCCTAATGACCAATAGGTAAAATTTTATGGAGATTCTGATGAAAAAAAAAGTTATTATTATCACCTTTACAGTTATTATCCCTAGTTATATATACAGAAAAAACTAATACCCACCTCTCGGTGTGACTCGATAAAAAAAGTTATAAATCTGAAAAGCTTATTTTAGGTGTGCGTTTGTGGTGGGAATCGATTCCGTCTATTGTGAAATTTGTAGCGTCTCCCAGTTTTCTGGAAAACGTGGGAACAAATTTACATATTTTGAGCTTAAAAAATGTCGTTTTCACTTGGTCATTTTTTGAAAGAAAATATTTGATGACGTATAGTAGAGTGGTCAGGGGGTAGAGTTTGAAGGCGGTAGGTCGGGGGTTCAAGGCCTTTGGGGGGTTTCTGGGGTAAAAAAATATGGAGAATCCAAAGAAATAAATAAAAAAATTTTTTGGATTCTGAAATCGGATTCTGAAGCCTTCTGAATCCAAAAATACGATTTTTTTGAAATAAGAAGTGTGAAACATGTTTTCTGGGTAGAAAAATTCGCTGATCACGATGAAATATGTGGCATGGATTCAAAAAAATGTTAAGGATTCTGAATCCAGGATTCTGAATCCCAAAATATGATTTTTATGAAATACAAAGTTGAAAATATGAGTTTTGGGTAAAAAATTTTGCTGATCACGATGAAATATGTGCCATGGGTTCAAAATTTTTTCTGACTCCAGAATCCCGGATTCTGAATCCGAAAATACGATTTTTTCAATGAACGAATTTTACAAAATGCATTTTGGGTAAAAAATTTTGCTGATCACGGTGAAATATATGCCATGGATTCAAAATTTTTTCTGACTTCAGAATCCCGGATTCTGAATCCGGTTTATCAAAAATCATCACCCAAATGATTGTAATACCTCATTTTGATCCCCGTATGATCCTCTATCAGATTTTTTTGATCTTGGGATTCTGAAGGCTTCTGAATCCGGATTCTGAATCCGTTTTATCATTTTTGATCCGCCAATGAGTGTTATACCTTATTTTGTTCCTCTTTTGATCCTCTTTCTGATTTTTATGATATTAAGATTCTGAAGGCTTCTGAATCCGGATTCTGAATCCGTTTTATCATTTTTGATCCTATAATAAGTGTTGTACCTCATTTTGATCCCCTTATGATCCTCTATCAGCTTTTTGTGATCTTAGGATTCTGAAGGCTTCTGAATCCGGATTCTGAATCCGTTTTATCATTTTTGATCCCCTAAAAAGTGTAATACTTCATTTTGATCCTCTTATGATCCTCTATCGGATTTTTTTGATCTTGGGATTCTGAAGGCTTCTGAATCCGCATTCTGAATCCGTTTTATCATTTTTGATCCCCTAAAAAGTGTAATACCTCATTTTGATCCTCTTATGATCCTATTTATGATTTTTATGATCTTTTTTAGCCGGAGCACAGCGCCGAAGGCGCTTTGCACCGGCTATACTTAAAACTTTTTATCTTCATGATCTTTAGATGGTCCCTATGATGATATATATGATTTTTTTGATCAGGATGATCCTAATTACCAATATATAAAATTTTACAGAGATTATGATAAAAAAAAAAGTTATGAATTTTACCATATTCTCCACTATCCCTAGTTATATATACATAAAAAACTAATACACACCTCTTGGTATGGCTCGATAAAAAAACTTACGGATCTGAAAATCTTCTATTGGGTGTGCTTTTTTGGTGGGAATCCATTCCGTCTATTGAGAAATTTGTAACGTCTCATCAGGATTCAGGATTCATCCCCAAAAATTTGAATATTTTGAGCTAAAAAAATGTCGTTTTCACTTGGTCATTTTTTGAACGAAAATAGTTGATGACGTATAGTAGAGTGGTCAGGGGGTAGAGTTTGGAGGCGGTAGGTCGGGGGTTCGAATCCTTTGGAAGGATTCTGGGGTAAAAAAATATGGGGAATCTGAAAAAATGAATAAAAAAATTTTTTGAATTCTGAAATCGGATTCTGAAGCCTTCTGAATCCAAAAATACGATTTTTTTGAAATAAGAAGTGTGAAACATGTTTCCTGGGTAAAAAAATTCGCTGATTACGATGAAATATGTGGCATGGATTCAAAAAAATGTTAAGGATTCTGAATCCAGGATTCTGAATCCCAAAATATGATTTTTATGAAATACAAAGTTGAAAATATGAGTTTTGGGTAAAACATTTTGCTGATCACGATGAAATATATGCCATGCATTCAAAATTTTTTCTGAATTCAGAATCCCGGATTCTGAATCCGAAAATACGATTTTTTTGAAATACATAGTATGAAATATGTTTCCGGGGTAGAAAAATTCGCTGATCACGATGAAATATGTGGCATGGATTCAAAATTTTTTCAGACTCCAGAATCCGGGATTCTGAATCCGAAAATACGATTTTTTCGATGAACGAATTGTACAAAATGGATTTTGGGTAAAAAAATTCGCTGATCACGATAAAATATATGCCATGGATTCAAAATTTTTTCTGACTTCAGAATCCCGGATTCTGAATCCGGTTTATCAAAAATCATCACCCAAATGATTGTAATACCTCATTTTGATCCCCGTATGATCCTCTATCAGATTTTTTTGATCTTGGGATTCTGAAGGCTTCTGAATCCGGATTCTGAATCCGTTTTATCATTTTTGATCCGCCAATGAGTGTTATACCTTATTTTGTTCCTCTTTTGATCCTCTTTCTGATTTTTATGATATTAAGATTCTGAAGGCTTCTGAATCCGGATTCTGAATCCGTTTTATCATTTTTGATCCTATAATAAGTGTTGTACCTCATTTTGATCCCCTTATGATCCTCTATCAGCTTTTTGTGATCTTAGGATTCTGAAGGCTTCTGAATCCGGATTCTGCATCCGTTTTATCATTTTTGATCCCCTAAAAAGTGTAATACTTCATTTTGATCCTCTTATGATCCTCTATCGGATTTTTTTGATCTTGGGATTCTGAAGGCTTCTGAATCCGCATTCTGAATCCGTTTTATCATTTTTGATCCCCTAAAAAGTGTAATACCTCATTTTGATCCTCTTATGATCCTCTTTATGATTTTTATGATCTTTTTTAGCCGGAGCAAAGCGCCGAAGGCGCTTTGCACCGGCTATACTTAAAACTTTTTATCTTCATGATCTTTAGATGGTCCCTATGATGATATATATGATTTTTTTGATCAGGATGATCCTAATTACCAATATATAAAATTTTACAGAGATTATGATAAAAAAAAAAGTTATGAATTTTACCATATTCTCCACTATCCCTAGTTATATATACATAAAAAACTAATACACCTTCGACGGTGTGGCTCGAAAAAAAAAGTTATGGATCTGAAAAGCTTATTTTAGGTGTGCTTTTTTAACGGGAATCTGATGCGTCTACTCTTTTTTTTCGTACGTCTCCCAGTTTTCTGGAAAACGTGACACAAAATTTGCATGTTTTTGTGCTTGAAAATGTCGTTTTCACTTGGTCATTTTTTGAAACAAAATATTTGATGACGTATAGTAGAGTGGTCAGGGGGTAGAGTTTGGAGGCGGTAGGTCGGGGGTTCGAGGCCTTTGGGGGGTTTCTGGGGTAAAAAAATATGGAGAATCTGAAAAAATGAATAAAAAAATTTTTTGGATTCTGAAATCGGATTCTGAAGCCTTCTGAATCCAAAAATATGATTTTTTCGATAAAAGAATTGTACAAAATGGATTTTGGGTAAAAAAATTCGCTGAGTACGATGAAATATGTGGCATGGATTCAAAAAAATGTTAAGGATTCTGAATCCAGGATTCTGAATCCCAAAATATGATTTTTATGAAATACAAAGTTGAAAATATGAGTTTTGGGTAAAAAATTTTGCTGATAACGATGAAATATATGCCATGGATTCAAAATTTTTTCTGACTTCAGAATCCCGGATTCTGAATCCGAAAATACGATTTTTTCGATGAACGAATTATACAAAATGGATTTTGGGTAAAAAAATTCGCTGATCATGGTAAAATATATGACGAGGATTCAAAATTTTTTCTGACTTCAGAATCCCGGATTCTGAATCCGTTTTATCAGTTTTGATCCGCAAATGATTGTAATACCTCATTTTGATCCCCGTATGATCCTCTATCAGATTTTTTTGATCTTGAGATTCTGAAGGCTTCTGAATCCAGATTCTGAATCCGTTTTATCATTTTTGATTCCCTAATAAGTGTAATACCTCATTTTGATCCACTTACGATCCTCTTTATGATTTTTATGATTTTAGGATTCTGAAGGCTTCTGAATCCGGATTCTGAATCCGTTTTTTCATTTTTGATCATATAATAAGTGTAATACCTCATTTTGATCCTCTTATGATCCTCTTTCTGACTCTTATGATCTTAAGATTCTGAAGGCTTCAGAATCCGGATTCTGAATCCGTTTTATCAGTTTTGATCCGCAAATGATTGTAATACCTCATTTTGATCCCCGTATGATCCTCTTTCTGATTCTTATGATTTTAAGATTCTGAAGGCTTCTGAATCCAGATTCTGAATCTTTTTTATCATTTTTGATCCGCCAATGAGTGTAATACCTCATTTTGATCCTCTTATGATCCTCTTTATGATTTTTATGATTTAAGGATTCTGAAGGCTTCTGAATCCGGATTCTGAATCCGTTTTTTCATTTTTGATCGTATGATAAGTGTTATACCTCTTTTTGATCCTCTTTATGATTTTTTTAATCTTTTTTAGCCGGAGCAAAGCGCCCAAGGCGCTTTGCTCCGGTTTAACTAATTTCTTGATCTGCTTGATCTTTAAATGGTCCCTATGTTGATATATACGATTTTTTTAATCAATATGATCCTAATTACCAATATATAAAATTTTACAGAGATTATGATAAAAAAAAAAGTTATGAATTTTACCATATTCCCCACTATCTCTAGTTATATATACAGAAAAAACTAATACACACCTCTCGGTGTGGCTCGATAAAAAAACTTACGGATCTGAAAAGCTTTTTTTGGGTGAGCATTTTTGGTGGGAACACGATGCGTCTACTCTCTTTTTTCCTGCGTCTCCCAGTTTTCCGGAAAACCCGTGCAAAAATTTGCATATTTTGAGCTAAAAAAATGTCGTTTTCACTTGGTCATTTTTTGAAAGAAAATATTTGATGACGTATAGTAGAGTGGTCAGGGGGTAGAGTTTGGAGGCGGTAGGTCGGGGGTTCGAATCCTCTGGAAGGATTCTGGGGTAAAAAAATATGGAGAATCCAAAAAAATAAATAAAAAAATTTTTTGGATTCTGAAATCGGATTCTGAAGCCTTCTGAATCCAAAAATACGATTTTTTTGAAAAAAGAAGTGTGAAACATGTTTCCTGGGTAAAAAAATTTGCTGATTACGATGAAATATGTGGCGTGGATTCAAAAAAATGTTAAGGATTCTGAATCCAGGATTCTGAATCCCAAAATATGATTTTTATGAAATACAAAGTTGAAAATATGAGTTTTGGGTAAAAAATTTTGCTGATCACGATGAAATATGTGCCATGGGTTCAAAATTTTTTCTGACTCCAGAATCCCGGATTCTGAATCCGAAATTACGATTTTTTTGAAATACATAGTATGAAATATGTTTCCGGGGTAGAAAAATTCGCTGATCACGATGAAATATGTGGCATGGATTCAAAATTTTTTCAGACTCCAGAATCCGGGATTCTGAATCCGAAAATACGATTTTTTCGATAAACGAATTATACAAAATGCATTTTGGGTAAAAAAATTCGCTGATCATGGTAAAATATGTGACGAGGATTCAAAATTTTTTCTGACTTCAGAATCCCGGATTCTGAATCTGTTTTAACATTTTTGATCCACAAATGAGTGTAATACCTCATTTTGATCCCCGTATGATCCTCTATCAGATTTTTTTGATCTTGGGATTCTGAAGGCTTCTGAATCCAGATTCTGAATCCGTTTTATCATTTTTGATCCCCTAATAAGTGTAATACCTCATTTTGATCCACTTACGATCCTCTTTATGATTTTTATGATTTTAGGATTCTGAAGGCTTCTGAATCCGGATTCTGAATCCGTTTTTTCATTTTTGATCATATAATAAGTGTAATACCTCATTTTGATCCTCTTATGATCCTCTTTCTGATTCTTATGATCTTAAGATTCTGAAGGCTTCAGAATCCGGATTCTGAATCCGTTTTATCATTTTTGATCCCCTAATAAGTGTAATACCTCATTTTGATCCCCGTATGATCCTCTTTCTGATTCTTATGATCTTAAGATTTTGAAGGCTTCTGAATCCGGATTCTGAATCCGTTTTATCATTTTTGATCCCCTAATAAGTGTAATACCTCATTTTGATCCTCTTTATGATTATTATGATCTTTTTTAGCCGGAGCAAAGCGCCGAAGGCGCTTTGCACCGTCTATACTTTAACATTTTTATCTTCAGATGGTCCCTATGATGATATATATGATTTTCTTGATCAGGATGATCCTAATGACCAATAGATAAAATTTTATGGAGATTCTGATGAAAAAAATAGTTATTATTATCACCTTTACAGTTATTATCCCTAGTTATATATACAGATTATATATACAGAAAAAACTAATACACAAGTCTCGGTGTGGCTCGGTAAAAAAACTTATGGATATGAAAAGTTCCTATTTGGTGAGCATTTTTGGTGGGAATCGATTCCGTCTATTGAGAAATCTGTAGCGTCTCCCAGTTTTCTGGAAAACGTGACACAAAATTTGCATATTTTGAGCTAAAAAAATGTCGTTTTCACTTGGTCATTTTTTGAAACAAAATATTTGATGACGTATAGTAGAGTGGTCAGGGGGTAGAGTTTGGAGGCGGTAGGTCGGGGGTTCGAATCCTTTGGAAGGATTCTGGGGTAAAAAAATATGGGGAATCCGAAAAAATAAATAAAAAAATTTTTTGGATTCTGAAATCGGATTCTGAAGCCTTCTGAATCCAAAAATACGATTTTTTTGAAATATATAGTATGAAATATGGGTAAGGGGTAGAAAAATTCGCTGATCACGATGAAATATGTGGCGTGGATTCAAAAAAATGTTAAGGATTCTGAATCCAGGATTCTGAATCCCAAAATATGATTTTTATGAAATACAAAGTTGAAAATATGAGTTTTGGGTAAAAAATTTTGCTGATCACGATGAAATATGTGCCATGGGTTCAAAATTTTTTCTGACTCCAGAATCCCGGATTCTGAATCCGAAATTACGATTTTTTTGAAATACATAGTATGAAATATGTTTCCGGGGTAGAAAAATTCGCTGATCACGATAAAATATGAAGCATGGATTCAAAATTTTTTCTGACTTCAGAATCCAGGATTCTGAATCCGAAAATACGATTTTTTCGATAAACGAATTATACAAAATGCATTTTGGGTAAAAAAATTCGCTGATCATGGTAAAATATGTGACGAGGATTCAAAATTTTTTCTGACTTCAGAATCCCGGATTCTGAATCCGTTTTATCATTTTTGATCCGCAAATGAGTGTAATACCTCATTTTGATCCCCGTATGATCTTCTATCAGATTTTTTTGATCTTGGGATTCTGAAGGCTTCTGAATCCAGATTCTGAATCCGTTTTATCATTTTTGATCCCCTAATAAGTGTAATACCTCATTTTGATCCACTTACGATCCTCTTTATGATTTTTTTGATCTTTAGATTCTGAAGGCTTCAGAATCCGGATTCTGAATCCGTTTTATCATTTTTGATCATATAATAAGTGTAATACCTCATTTTGATCCTCTTATGATCCTCTTTCTGATTCTTATGATCTTTAGATTCTGAAGGCTTCAGAATCCGGATTCTGAATCCGTTTAATCATTTTTGATCCCCTAATAAGTGTAATACCTCATTTTGATCCCCGTATGATCCTCTTTCTGATTCTTATGATCTTAAGATTCTGAATGCTTCAGAATCCGGATTCTGAATCCGTTTTATCATTTTTGATCCAATAATAAGTGTAATACCTCATTTTGATCCTATTATGATCCTCTTTATGATTTTTATGATTTTAGGATTCTGAAGGCTTCTGAATCCGGATTCTGAATCCGTTTTCTCATTTCTGATCATATAATAAGTGTTGTACCTCTTTTTGATCCTCTTTATGATTTTTTTGATCTTTTTTTGCTCCGGTTTAACTAATTTCTTGATCTGCTTGATCTTTAAATGGTCCCTATTATGATATATATGATTTTTTTGATCAGGATGATCCTAATGACCAATAGGTAAAATTTTATGGAGATTCTGATGAAAAAAAAAGTTATTATAATCACCTTTACAGTTATTATCCCTAGTCATATATACATAAAAAACTAATACACTACTCTCGGTGTGGCTCGAAAAAAAAAGTTATGGATCTGAAAAGCTTATTTTAGGTGTGCTTTTTTAACGGGAATCTGATGCGTCTACTCTTTTTTTTCGTACGTCTCCCAGTTTTCTGGAAAACGTGACACAAAATTTGCATGTTTTTGTGCTTGAAAATGTCGTTTTCACTTGGTCATTTTTTGAAACAAAATATTTGATGACGTATAGTAGAGTGGTCAGGGGGTAGAGTTTGGAGGCGGTAGGTCGGGGGTTCGAGGCCTTTGGGGGGTTTCTGGGGTAAAAAAATATGGAGAATCTGAAAAAATGAATAAAAAAATTTTTTGGATTCTGAAATCGGCTTCTGAAGCCTTCTGAATCCAAAAATACGATTTTTTTGAAATAAGAAGTGTGAAACATGTTTCCTGGGTAAAAAAATTCGCTGATCACGATGAAATATGTGCCGTGGATTCAAAAAATTTTTAAGGCTTCTGAATACTCGGATTCTGAATCCCAAAATATGATTTTTATGTAATACGAAGTTGAAAATATGAGTTTTGGGTAAAAAATTTTGCTGATCACGATGAAATATATGCCATGGATTCAAAATTTTTTCTGACTTCAGAATCCCGGATTCTGAATCCGAAAATACGATTTTTATGAAATACGAAGTTGAAAATATGAGTTTTGGGTAAAAAAATTTGCTGATCATGATGAAATATACGACTTGGATTCAAAATTTTTTCTGACTTCAGAATCCAGGATTCTGAATCCGAAAATACGATTTTTTCGATAAACGAATTATACAAAATGCATTCTGGGTAAAAAAATTCGCTGATCATGGTAAAATATGTGACGAGGATTCAAAATTTTTTCTGACTTCAGAATCCCGGATTCTGAATCCGGTTTATCAAAAATCATCTCCCAAATAATTGTAATACCTCATTTTGATCCCTGTATGATCCTCTATCAGATTTTTTTGATCTTAAGATTCTGAAGGCTTCAGAATCCGGATTCTGAATCCGTTTTATCATTTTTGATCCGCCAATGAGTGTAATACCTCATTTTGATCCCTGTATGATCCTCTTTCTGATTCTTAAGATCTTAAGATTCTGAAGGCTTCAGAATCCGGATTCTGAATCCGTTTTATCATTTTTGATCCCCCAAATGAGTGTAATACTTCGTTTTGATCCCCGTATGATCCTCTTTCTGATTCTTATGATCTTAAGATTCTGAAGGCTTCAGAATCCGGATTCTGAATCCGTTTTATCATTTTTGATCCGCCAATGAGTGTTATACCTTTTTTTGATCCTCTTTCGATCCTTTATATGATCCTCATGATCCCGATGATCATATACAGCCGAAGCAAAGCGCCGAAGGCGCTTTGCTTCGGTTGTAGATGTGTAATTCCTCTTTTTGATCCTCTAATGAATGTTATACCTCATTTTGAACCGCTTTTGATCCTTTATCTGTTCCTAATGATCCGTAATATAAAATATGCAAATTTTTTATGATATAATTATGAACCTTACCTTATTCCCCACTATCTCTAGTTATATATACATAAAAAACTAATACACACCTCTTGGTGTGGCTCGGTAAAAAAACTTATGGATATGAAAAGTTCCTATTTGGTGAGCATTTTTGGTGGGAACACGATGCGTCTACTCTCTTTTTCCCTGCGTCTCCCAGTTTTCTGGAAAACGTGACACAAAATTTGCATGTTTTTGTGTTTGAAAATGTCGTTTTCACTTGGTCATTTTTTGAAAGAATATATTTGATGACGTATAGTAGAGTGGTCAGGGGGTAGAGTTTGGAGGCGGTAGGTCGGGGGTTCAAGGCCTTTGGGGGGTTTCTGGGGTAAAAAAGTATGAGGAATCTGAAAAAATAAATAAAAAAATTTTTTGGATTCTGAAATCGGATTCTGAAGCCTTCTGAATCCTCAAAATATGATTTTTTTGATCTATTAAGTATGAAATATAGGTAATGGGTAGAAAAATGTGCTGATTACGATGAAATATGTGGCATGGATTCAAAAAAATGTTAAGGATTCTGAATCCAGGATTCTGAATCCGAAAATATGATTTTTATGAAATACGAAGTTGAAAATATGAGTTTTGGGTAGAAAAATTCGCTGATCACGATGAAATATATGCCATGGATTCAAAAATTTTTTTGACTCCAGAATCCCGGATTCTGAATCCGAAAATACGATTTTTTCGATTAACGAATTGTACAAAATGGGTTTTGGGTAAAAAAATTCGCTGATCACGATAAAATATGTGACGAGGATTCAAAATTTTTTCTGACTTCAGAATCCCGGATTCTTAATCCGGTTTATCAAAAATCATCTCCCAAATGATTGTAATACCTCATTTTGATCCCCGTATGATCCTCTTTCTGATTCTTATAATATTAAGATTCTGAAGGCTTCAGAATCCGGATTCTGAATCCGTTTTATTATTTTTGATCCGCCAATGAGTGTAATACCTCATTTTGATCCTCTTATGATCCTCTTTATGATTTTTATAATCTTAAGATTCTGAAGTCTTCAGAATCCGGATTCTGGATCCGTTTTATCATTTTTGATCCAATAATATGTGTAATACCTCATTTTGATCCTCTTATGATCCTCTTTCTGATTCTTATGATCTTAAGATTCTGAAGTCTACAGAATCCGGATTCTGAATCCGTTTTATCATTTTTGATCCAATAATATGTGTAATACCTCATTTTGATCCTCTTATGATCCTCTTTCTGATTCTTATGATCTTATGATTCTGAAGTCTACAGAATCCGGATTCTGAATCCGTTTTATCATTTTTGATCCAATAATATGTGTAATATCTCATTTTGATCCTCTTATGATCCTCTTTATGATTTTTTTGATCTTAAGATTCTGAAGTCTACAGAATCCGGATTCTGAATCCGTTTTATCATTTTTGATCCAATAATATGTGTAATACCTCATTTTGATCCTCTTATGATCCTCTTTATGATTTTTATGATATTAAGATTCTGAAGGCTTCTGAATCCGGATTCTGGATCCGTTTTATCATTTTTGATCCGCCAATGAGTGTAATACCTCATTTTGATCCTCTTATGATCCTCTTTATGATTTTTTTGATCTTAAGATTCTGAAGGCTTCAGAATCCGGATTATGAATCCGTTTTATCATTTTTGATCCAAAAATAAGCGTAATACCTCATTTTGATCCCCGTATGATCCTCTTTATGATTCTTATGATCTTAGGATTCTGAAGGCTTCTGAATCCGGATTCTAAATCCGTTTTATCATTTTTGATCCTATAATAAGTGTTATACCTCTTTTTGATCCTCTTTTGATCCTCTTTATGATTATTATGATCTTTTTTAGCCGGAGCAAAGCGCCGAAGGCGCTTTGCACCGGCTATACTCAAACATTTTTATCTTCAGATGGTCCCTATGATGATATATATGATTTTTTTGATCAGGATGATCCTAATAACCAATAGGTAAAATTTTATGGAGATTCTGATGAAAAAAAAAGTTATTATAATCACCTTTACAGTTATTATCCCTAGTTATATATACATAAAAAACTAATACACAAGTCTCGGTATGGCTCGATAAAAAAACTTACGGATCTGAAAAGTTCCTATTTGGTGAGCATTTTTGGTGGGAATCGATTCCGTCTATTGAGAAATCTGTAGCGTCTCCCAGTTTTCTGGAAAACGTGACACAAAATTTGCATATTTTGAGCTAAAAAAATGTCGTTTTCACTTGGTCATTTTTTGAAAGAAAATATTTGATGACGTATAGTAGAGTGGTCAGGGGGTAGAGTTTGGAGGCGGTAGGTCGGGGGTTCGAATCCTCTGGAGGGATTCTGGGGTAAAAAAATATGGGGAATCTGAAAAAATAAATAAAAAAATTTTTTGGATTCTGAAATCGGATTCTGAAGCCTTCTGAATCCAAAAATACGATTTTTTTGAAATAAGAAGTGTGAAACATGTTTCCTGGGTAAAAAAATTCGCTGATTACGATGAAATATGTGGCGTGGATTCAAAAAAATGTTAAGGATTCTGAATCCAGGATTCTGAATCCCAAAATATGATTTTTATGAAATACAAAGTTGAAAATATGAGTTTTGGGTAAAAAATTTTGCTGATCACGATGAAATATATGCCATGGATTCAAAATTTTTCTGACTTTAGAATCCCGGATTCTGAGTCCGAAAATACGATTTTTATGAAATACGAAGTTGAAAATATGAGTTTTGGGTAAAAAAATTTGCTGATCATGATGAAATATATGACTTGGATTCAAAATTTTTTCTGACTTCAGAAACCCGGATTCTGAATCTGTTTTATCATTTTTGATCCGCAAATGAGTGTAATAACTCATTTTGATCCCCGTATGATCCTCTATCAGATTTTTTTGATCTTGGGATTCTGAAGGCTTCTGAATCCAGATTCTGAATCCGTTTTATCATTTTTGATCCCCTAATTAGTGTAATACCTCATTTTGATCCACTTACGATCCTCTTTATGATTTTTATGATTTTAGGATTCTGAAGGCTTCTGAATCCGGATTCTGAATCCGTTTTTTCATTTTTGATCATATAATAAGTGTAATACCTCATTTTGATCCTCTTATGATCCTCTTTCTGATTCTTATGATCTTAAGATTCTGAAGGCTTCAGAATCCGGATTCTGAATCCGTTTAATCATTTTTGATCCCCTAATAAGTGTAATACCTCATTTTGATCCCCGTATGATCCTCTTTCTGATTCTTATGATCTTAAGATTCTGAAGGCTTCAGAATCCGGATTCTGAATCCGTTTAATCATTTTTGATCCCCTAATAAGTGTAATACCTCATTTTGATCCCCGTATGATCCTCTTTATGATTTTTATGATTTTAGGATTCTGAAGGCTTCTGAATCCGGATTCTGAATCCGTTTTATCATTTTTGATCCACCAATGAGTGTTATACCTTATTTTGATCCTCTTTTGATCCTTTATATGATCCTCATGATCCCGATGATCGTCTATAGCCGAAGCAAAGCGCCGAAGGCGCTTTGCTTCGGCTGTAGATGTGTAATACCTCTTTTTGATCCCATTTTGATCCTCTAATGTTATACCTCATTTTGAACTGCTTTTGATCCTTTATCTGTCCCTAATGATCCGTAATATAAAATATGCAAATTTTTTACGATATAATTATGAACCTTACCATATTCTCCACTATCCCTAGTTATATATACAGAAAAAACTAATACACACCTCTCGGTGTGGCTCGGTAAAAAAAGTTATGGATCTGAAAAGTTCCTATTTGGTGTGCGTTTGTGGTGGGAACACGATGCGTCTACTCTCATTTTTCCTGCGTCTCCCAGTTTTTTGGAAAACGCGTGAACAAATTTGCATATTTTGAGTTAAAAAAATGTCGTTTTCACTTGGTCATTTTTTGAAAGAAAATATTTGATGACGTATAGTAGAGTGGTCAGGGGGTAGAGTTTGGAGGCGGTAGGTCGGGGGTTCAAATCCTCTGGAAGGATTCTGGGGTAAAAAAATATGGGGAATCTGAAAAAATGAAAAAAAAAATTTTTTGGATTCTGAAATCGGATTCTGAAGCCTTCTGAATCCAAAAATACGATTTTTTTGAAATAAGAAGTGTGAAATATGTTTCCTGGGTAGAAAAATTCGCTGATCACGATGAAATATATGCCATGGATTCAAAATTTTTTCTGACTTCAGAATCCCGGATTCTGAATCCGAAAATACGATTTTTTTGAAATACATAGTATGAAATATGTTTCCGGGGTAGAAAAATTCGCTGATCACGATGAAATATGTGGCATGGATTCAAAATTTTTTCAGACTCCAGAATCCGGGATTCTGAATCCGTTTTATCATTTTTGATCCCCTAATAAGTGTAATACCTCATTTTGATCCCCGTATAATCCTCTATCAGATTTTTACGATCTTAGGATTCTGAAGGCTTCTGAATCCGGATTCTGGATCCGTTTTATCATTTTTGATCCGCCAATGAGTGTAATACCTCATTTTGATCCCCGTATGATCCTCTTTCTGATTCTTATGATCTTAAGATTCTGAAGGCTTCAGAATCCAGATTCTGAATCCGTTTTATCATTTTTGATCCAATAATATGTGTAATACCTCATTTTGATCCTCTTATGATCCTCTTTCTGATTCTTATGATCTTAAGATTCTGAAGGCTTCAGAATCCGGATTCTGAATCCGTTTTATCATTTTTGATCCGCCAATGAGTGTAATACCTCATTTTGATCCCCGTATGATCCTCTTTCTGATTTTTATGATTTTAGAATTCTGAAGGCTTCTGAATCCGGATTTTGAATCCGTTTTATCATTTTTGATCCGCCAATGAGTGTAATACCTCATTTTGATCCCCGTATGATCTTCTTTATGATTTTTATGATTTTAGAATTCTGAAGGCTTCTGAATCCGGATTTTGAATCCGTTTTATCATTTTTGATCCGCCAATGAGTGTAATACCTCATTTTGATCCCCGTATGATCTTCTTTATGATTTTTATGATTTTAGAATTCTGAAGGCTTCTGAATCCGGATTTTGAATCCGTTTTATCATTTTTGATCCGCCAATGAGTGTAATACCTCATTTTGATCCCCGTATGATCCTCTTTCTGATTCTTATGATATTAAGATTCTGAAGGCTTCAGAATCCGGATTCTGAATCCGTTTTATCATTTTTGATCCTCCAATGAGTGTAATACCTCATTTTGATCCCCGTATGATCTTCTTTATGATTTTTATGATTTTAGAATTCTGAAGGCTTCTGAATCCGGATTCTGAATCCGTTTTATCATTTTTGATCCGCCAATGAGTGTAATACCTCATTTTGATCCCCGTATGATCCTCTTTCTGATTCTTATGATATTAAGATTCTGAAGGCTTCAGAATCCGGATTCTGAATCCGTTTTATCATTTTTGATCCTCCAATGAGTGTAATACCTCATTTTGATCCCCGTATGATCTTCTTTATGATTTTTATGATTTTAGAATTCTGAAGGCTTCTGAATCCGGATTTTGAATCCGTTTTATCATTTTTGATCCGCCAATGAGTGTAATACCTCATTTTGATCCCCGTATGATCCTCTTTCTGATTCTTATGATATTAAGATTCTGAAGGCTTCAGAATCCGGATTCTGAATCCGTTTTATCATTTTTGATCCTCCAATGAGTGTAATACCTCATTTTGATCCCCGTATGATCTTCTTTATGATTTTTATGATTTTAGAATTCTGAAGGCTTCTGAATCCGGATTTTGAATCCGTTTTATCATTTTTGATCCGCCAATGAGTGTAATACCTCATTTTGATCCCCGTATGATCCTCTTTCTGATTCTTATGATCTTAAGATTCTGAAGGCTTCAGAATCCGGATTCTGAATCCGTTTTATCATTTTTGATCCTCCAATGAGTGTAATACCTCATTTTGATCCCCGTATGATCTTCTTTATGATTTTTATGATTTTAGAATTCTGAAGGCTTCTGAATCCGGATTCTGAATCCGTTTTATCATTTTTGATCCGCCAATGAGTGTTATACCTTATTTTGTTCCTCTTTTGATCCTCTTTCTGATTTTTATGATATTAAGATTCTGAAGGCTTCTGAATCCAGATTCTGAATCCGTTTTATCATTTTTGATCCGCCAAGGGGTGTTATACCTCATTTTGATCCCCGTATGATCCTCTTTATGATTTTTATAATCTTAAGATTCTGAAGGCTTCAGAATCCGGATTCTGGATCTTTTTTATCATTTTTGATCCGCCAAGGGGTGTTATACCTCATTTTGATCCCCGTATGATCCTCTTTATGATTTTTATAATCTTAAGATTCTGAAGGCTTCAGAATCCGGATTCTGGATCTTTTTTATCATTTTTGATCCGCCAAGGGGTGTTATACCTCATTTTGATCCCCGTATGATCCTCTTTATGATTTTTATAATCTTAAGATTCTGAAGGCTTCAGAATCCGGATTCTGAATCCGTTTTATCATTTTTGATCCGCCAATGAGTGTAATACCTCATTTTGATCCCCGTATGATCCTCTTTATGATTTTTATAATCTTAAGATTCTGAAGGCTTCAGAATCCGGATTCTGAATCCGTTTTTTCATTTTTGATCCGCCAATGAGTGTAATACCTCATTTTGATCCCCGTATGATCCTCTTTCTGATTCTTATGATCTTAAGATTCTGAAGGCTTCAGAATCCGGATTCTGAATCCGTTTTATCATTTTTGATCCGCCAATGAGTGTAATACCTCATTTTGATCCCCGTATGATCCTCTTTCTGATTCTTATGATCTTAAGATTCTGAAGGCTTCAGAATCCAGATTCTGAATCCGTTTTATCATTTTTGATCCAATAATATGTGTAATACCTCATTTTGATCCTCTTATGATCCTCTTTCTGATTCTTATGATCTTAAGATTCTGAAGGCTTCAGAATCCGGATTCTGAATCCGTTTTATCATTTTTGATCCGCCAATGAGTGTAATACCTCATTTTGATCCCCGTATGATCCTCTTTCTGATTCTTATGATCTTAAGATTCTGAAGGCTTCTGAATCCAGATTCTGAATCTTTTTTATCATTTTTGATCCGCCAATGAGTGTAATACCTCATTTTGATCCTCTTTTGATCCTCTTTATGATTTTTATGATTTTAGGATTCTGAATGCTTCAGAATCCGGATTCTGAATCCGTTTTATCATTTTTGATCTAATAATAAGTGTAATACCTCATTTTGATCCTCTTTTGATCCTCTTTATGATTTTTATGATTTCAGGATTCTGAAGGCTTCTGAATCCGGATTCTAAATCCGTTTTTTCATTTTTGATCCGCCAATGAGTGTAATACCTCATTTTGATCCCCGTATGATCCTCTTTATGATTTTTATGATCTTTTTTAGCCGGAGCAAAGCGCCGAAGGCGCTTTGCACCGGCTATACTTAAAAATTTTTATCTTCATGATCTTTAGATGGTCCTTATGATGATATATATCATTTTTTTTAACAATATGATCCTAATGACCCATATATAAAATTTTACAGAGATTATGATAAAAAAAAAAGTTATGAATTTTACCATATTCCCCACTATCTCTAGTTATATATACAGAAAAAACTAATACCCAAGTCTCGGTGTGGCTCGGTAAAAAAAGTTATAAATCTGAAAATCTTCTATTGGGTGTGCTTTTTTGGTGGGAATCCATTCCGTCTATTGAGAAATTTGTAACGTCTCACGGGGATTCAGGATTTATCCCCAAAAATTTGAATAATTTTGTTCCGTAAAAAGTCGTTTTCACTTGGTCATTTTTTGAAAGAAAATAGTTGATGACGTATAGTAGAGTGGTCAGGGGGTAGGGTTTGGAGGCGGTAGGTCGGGGTTCGAGGCCGTTGGGGGGTTTCTGGGGTAAAAAAATATGGGGAATCTGAAAAAATAAATAAAAAAATTTTTTGGATTCTGAAATCGGATTCTGAAGCCTTCTGAATCCAAAAATACGATTTTTTTTAAATAAGAAGTGTGAAACATGTTTCCTGGATAAAAAAATTCGCTGATCACGATGAAATATATGCCATGGATTCAAAAAAATTTTAAGGATTCTGAATCCAGGATTCTGAATCCCAAAATATAATTTTTATGAAATACAAAGTTGAAAATATGAGTTTTGGGTAAAAAATTTTGCTGATCACGATGAAATATATGCCATGGATTCAAAATTTTTTCTGACTTCAGAATCCCGGATTCTGAATCCGATATTACGATTTTTTTGAAATACATAGTATGAAATATGTTTCCGGGGTAGAAAAATTCGCTGATCACGATGAAATATATGCAATGGATTCAAAATTTTTTCTGACTCCAGAATCCCGGATTCTGAATCCGGTTTATCAAAAATCATCTCCCAAATGATTGTAATACCTCATTTTGATCCCCGTATGATCCTCTATCAGATTTTTTTGATCTAGGGATTCTGTAGGCTTCTGAATCCGGATTCTGAATCCGTTTTTTCATTTTTGATTTGCCAATGAGTGTAATACCTCATTTTGATCCCCGTATGATCCTCTTTCTGATTCTTATGATATTAGGATTCTGAAGGCTTCAGAATCCGGATTCTGAATCCGTTTTCTCATTTTTGATCCCCTAATAAGTGTAATACCTCATTTTGATCCTCTTATGATCCACTTTATGATTTTTATGATTTTAGGATTCTGAAGGCTTCTGAATCCGGATTTTGAATCCGTTTTATCATTTTTGATCCGCCAATGAGTGTAATACCTCATTTTGATCCCCGTATAATCCTCTTTATGATTTTTATGATTTAAGGATTCTTAAGGCTTCTGAATCCGGATTCTGAATCCGTTTTATCATTTTTGATCCACCAATGAGTGTTATACCTTATTTTGATCCTCTTATGATCCTCTTTATGATTTTTATGATTTTAGGATTCTGAAGGCTTCTGAATCCGGATTCTGAATCCGTTTTATCATTTTTGATCCACCAATGAGTGTTATACCTTATTTTGATCCTCTTTTGATCCTCTTTTGATCCTTTATATGATCCTCATGATCCCGATGATCATCTATAGCCGAAGCAAAGCGCCGAAGGCGCTTTGCTTCGGCTGTAGATGTGTAATACCTCTTTTTGATCCCATTTTGATCCTCTAATGTTATACCTCATTTTGAACTGCTTTTGATCCTTTATCTGTCCCTAATGATCCGTAATATAAAATATGCAAATTTTTTACGATATAATTATGAACCTTACCATATTCTCCACTATCCCTAGTTATTATATATACAGAAAAAACTAATACACCTTCGACGGTGTGGCTTGATAAAAAAAGTTATAAATCTGAAAAGCTTATTTTGGTTGAGCATTTTTGGTGGGAATCGATTCCGTCTATTGAGAAATTTGTAACGTCTCACGGGGATTCAGGATTTATCCCCAAAAATTTGAATAATTTTGTTCCGTAAAAAGTCGTTTTCACTTGGTCATTTTTTGAAAGAAAATAGTTGATGACTTATAGTAGAGTGGTCAGGGGGTAGAGGTTGGAGGCGGTAGGTCGGGGTTCGAGGCCGTTGGGGGGTTTCTGGGGTAAAAAAATATGGGGAATCCGAAAAAACAAATGAAAAAATTTTTTGGATTCTGAAATCGGATTCTGAAGCCTTCTGAATCCAAAAATACGATTTTTTTGAAATAAGAAGTGTGAAACATGTTTCCTGGGTAAAAAAATTCGCTGATTACGATGAAATATGTGGCATGGATTCAAAAAATGCTAAGGATTCTGAATCCAGGATTCTGAATCCCAAAATATGATTTTTATGTAATACGAAGTTGAAAATATGAGTTTTGGGTAAAAAATTTTGCTGATCACGATGAAATATATGCCATGGATTCAAAATTTTTTCTGACTTCAGAATCCCGGATTCTGAATCCGAAAATACGATTTTTTTGAAATATATAGTATGAAATATGTTTCCGGGGTAGAAAAATTCGCTGATCACGATGAAATATATGCCATGGATTCAAAATCTTTTCTGACTTCAGAATGCCGGATTCTGAATCCGGTTTATCAAAAATCATCTCCCAAATGATTGTAATACCTCATTTTGATCCCCGTACGATCCTCTATCAGATTTTTTTGATCTTTTGATTCTGTAGGCTTCTGAATCCGGATTCTGAATCCGTTTTATCATTTTTGATCCGCCAATGAGTGTAATACCTCATTTTGATCCCCGTATGATCCTCTTTCTGATTCTTATGATATTAAGATTCTGAAGGCTTCAGAATCCAGATTCTGAATCCGTTTTATCATTTTTGATCCGCCAGTGAGTGTAATACCTCATTTTGATCCCCGTATGATCCTCTTTCTGATTCTTATGATATTAAGATTCTGAAGGCTACAGAATCCGGATTCTGAATCCGTTTTATCATTTTTGATCCAATAATATGTGTAATACCTCATTTTGATCCTCTTATGATCCTCTTTCTGATTCTTATGATCTTAAGATTCTGAAGTCTTCAGAATCCGGATTCTGAATCCGTTTTATCATTTTTGATCCAATAATATGTGTAATATCTCATTTTGATCCTCTTATGATCCTCTTTATGATTTTTTTGATCTTTTTTAGCCGGAGCAAAGCGCCGAAGGCGCTTTGCTCCGGTTTCACTAATTTCTTGATCTGCTTGATCTATAAATGGTCCCTATGATGATATATATGATTTTTTTGATCAGGATGATCCTAATGACCAATAGGTAAAATTTTATGGAGATTCTGATGAAAAAAAAAGTTATTATTATCACCTATACAGTTATTATCCCTAGTTATATATACAGAAAAAACTAATACACCTTCGACGGTGTGGCTTGATAAAAAAAGTTATAAATCTGAAAAGCTTATTTTGGTTGAGCATTTTTGGTGGGAATCGATTCCGTCTATTGAGAAATTTGTAACGTCTCACGGGGATTCAGGATTTATCCCCAAAAATTTGAATAATTTTGTTCCGAAAAAAATCGTTTTCACTTGGTCATTTTTTGAAAGAAAATAGTTGATGACGTATAGTAGAGTGGTCAGGGGGTAGAGGTTGGAGGCGGTAGGTCGGGGGTTCGGTCCCCGAAAAAAGTTTTTGGGGTAAAAAAATATGGGGAATCTGAAAAAATAAATAAAAAAATTTTTTGGATTCTGAAATCGGATTCTGAAGCCTTCTGAATCCGAAAATACGTTTTTTTTGAAATAAATAGTATGAAATATGGGTAATGGGTAGAAAAATGTGCTGATTACGATGAAATATGTGGCATGGATTCAAAAAAATGTTAAGGATTCTGAATCCAGGATTCTGAATCCCAAAATATGATTTTTATTTTAAGTTGAAAATATGAGTTTTGGGTAAAAAATTTTGCTGATCACGATAAAATATGTGACGAGGATTCAAAAATTTTTCTAACTTCAGAATCTCGGATTCTGAATCCGAAAATACGATTTTTTCGATGAACGAATTCTGCAAAATGGATTTTGGGTAAAAAATTTTGCTGATCACGATGAAATATATGCCATGGATTCAAAATTTTTTCTGACTCCAGAATCCCGGATTCTGAATCCGAAAATACGATTTTTTTGAAATATATAGTATGAAATATGTTTCCGGGGTAGAAAAATTCGCTGATCACGACAAAATATGTGGCATGAATTCAAAATTTTTTCTGACTTCAGATAAAGCCTAAGCCTAAGCCTAAGCCTAAGCCTAAGGCTTCAGAATCCGGATTCTGAATCCGTTTTATCGTTTTTTATCCCCTAATAAGTGTAATACCTCATTTTGATCCTCTTATGATCCACTTTATGATTTTTATGATTTTAGGATTCTGAAGGCTTCTGAATCCGGATTCTGAATCCGTTTTATCATTTTTGATCCAATAATAAGTGTAATACCTCATTTTGATCCCCGTATGATCCTCTATCAGATTTTTATGATCTTAGGATTCTGAAGGCTTCTGAATACGGATTCTGAATCCGTTTTATCATTTTTTATCCACCAATGAGTGTTATACCTTTTTTTGATCCTCTTTTGATCCTATATACGATTCTTATGATCTTAAGATTCTGAATGCTTCAGAATCCGGATTCTGAATCTGTTTTATCATTTTTGATCCGCCCGTGAGTGTAATACCTTATTTTGATCCTCTTTTGATCCTCTTTCTGATAGTTATGATCTTAAGATTCTGAAGGCTTCTGAATCCGCATTCTGAATCCGCTTTATCATTTTTGATCCCCTAATATGTGTAATACCTCATTTTGATCCTCTTATGATCCTCTTTATGATTTTTATGATCTTTTTAAGCCGGAGCAAAGCGCCGAAGGCGCTTTGCACCGGCTAAAAAAGACTTAAAAATTTTTAACTTCAGATGGTCCTTATGATGATATATATGATTTTTTTGATCAGGATGATCCTAATGACGAATAGGTAAAATTTTATGGAGATTCTGATAAAAAAAATAGTTATTATTATCACCTTTACAGTTATTATCCCTAGTTATATATACAGAAAAAACTAATACACACCTCTCGGTGTGGCTCGATAAAAAAACTTACGGATCTGAAAAGCTTATTTTGGGTGAGCATTTTTGGTGGGAACACGATGCGTCTACTCTCTTTTTTCCTGCGTCTCCCAGTTTTCCGGAAAACCCGTGCAAAAATTTGCATATTTTGAGCTAAAAAAAAGCAGTGGTATCAACGCAGAGTACTGAAAGAAAATATTTGATGACGTATAGTAGAGTGGTCAGGGGGTAGAGTTTGGAGGCGGTAGGTCGGGGGTTCGAATCCTCTGGAAGGATTCTGGGGTAAAAAAATATGGAGAATCCAAAAAAATAAATAAAAAAATTTTTTGGATTCTGAAATCGGATTCTGAAGCCTTCTGAATCCAAAAATACGATTTTTTTGAAAAAAGAAGTGTGAAACATGTTTCCTGGGTAAAAAAATTTGCTGATTACGATGAAATATGTGGCGTGGATTCAAAAAAATGTTAAGGATTCTGAATCCAGGATTCTGAATCCCAAAATATGATTTTTATGAAATACAAAGTTGAAAATATGAGTTTTGGGTAAAAAATTTTGCTGATCACGATGAAATATGTGCCATGGGTTCAAAATTTTTTCTGACTCCAGAATCCCGGATTCTGAATCCGAAATTACGATTTTTTTGAAATACATAGTATGAAATATGTTTCCGGGGTAGAAAAATTCGCTGATCACGATGAAATATGTGGCATGGATTCAAAATTTTTTCAGACTCCAGAATCCGGGATTCTGAATCCGAAAATACGATTTTTTCGATAAACGAATTATACAAAATGCATTTTGGGTAAAAAAATTCGCTGATCATGGTAAAATATGTGACGAGAATTCAAAATTTTTTCTGACTTCAGAATCCCGGATTCTGAATCCGTTTTATCATTTTTGATCCACAAATGAGTGTAATACCTCATTTTGATCCCCGTATGATCCTCTATCAGATTTTTTTGATCTTGGGATTCTGAAGGCTTCTGAATCCAGATTCTGAATCCGTTTTATCATTTTTGATCCCCTAATAAGTGTAATACCTCATTTTGATCCACTTACGATCCTCTTTATGATTTTTATGATTTTAGGATTCTGAAGGCTTCTGAATCCGGATTCTGAATCCGTTTTTTCATTTTTGATCATATAATAAGTGTAATACCTCATTTTGATCCTCTTATGATCCTCTTTCTGATTCTTATGATCTTAAGATTCTGAAGGCTTCAGAATCCGGATTCTGAATCCGTTTTATCATTTTGATCCCCTAATAAGTGTAATACCTCATTTTGATCCCCGTATGATCCTCTTTCTGATTCTTATGATCTTAAGATTTTGAAGGCTTCTGAATCCGGATTCTGAATCCGTTTTATCATTTTTGATCCCCTAATAAGTGTAATACCTCATTTTGATCCTCTTTATGATTATTATGATCTTTTTTAGCCGGAGCAAAGCGCCGAAGGCGCTTTGCACCGTCTATACTTTAACATTTTTATCTTCAGATGGTCCCTATGATGATATATATGATTTTCTTGATCAGGATGATCCTAATGACCAATAGATAAAATTTTATGGAGATTCTGATGAAAAAAATAGTTATTATTATCACCTTTACAGTTATTATCCCTAGTATATACAGAAAAAACTAATACACACCTCTCGGTGTGGCTCGGTAAAAAAAGTTATGGATCTGAAAAGTTCCTATTTGGTGTGCGTTTGTGGTGGGAACACGATGCGTCTACTCTCATTTTTCCTGCGTCTCCCAGTTTTTTGGAAAACGCGTGAACAAATTTGCATATTTTGAGTTAAAAAAATGTCGTTTTCACTTGGTCATTTTTTGAAAGAAAATATTTGATGACGTATAGTAGAGTGGTCAGGGGGTAGAGTTTGGAGGCGGTAGGTCGGGGGTTCAAATCCTCTGGAAGGATTCTGGGGTAAAAAAATATGGGGAATCTGAAAAAATGAAAAAAAAAATTTTTTGGATTCTGAAATCGGATTCTGAAGCCTTCTGAATCCAAAAATACGATTTTTTTGAAATAAGAAGTGTGAAATATGTTTCCTGGGTAGAAAAATTCGCTGATCACGATGAAATATATGCCATGGATTCAAAATTTTTTCTGACTTCAGAATCCCGGATTCTGAATCCGAAAATACGATTTTTTTGAAATACATAGTATGAAATATGTTTCCGGGGTAGAAAAATTCGCTGATCACGATGAAATATGTGGCATGGATTCAAAATTTTTTCAGACTCCAGAATCCGGGATTCTGAATCCGTTTTATCATTTTTGATCCCCTAATAAGTGTAATACCTCATTTTGATCCCCGTATAATCCTCTATCAGATTTTTACGATCTTAGGATTCTGAAGGCTTCTGAATCCGGATTCTGGATCCGTTTTATCATTTTTGATCCGCCAATGAGTGTAATACCTCATTTTGATCCCCGTATGATCCTCTTTCTGATTCTTATGATCTTAAGATTCTGAAGGCTTCAGAATCCAGATTCTGAATCCGTTTTATCATTTTTGATCCAATAATATGTGTAATACCTCATTTTGATCCTCTTATGATCCTCTTTCTGATTCTTATGATCTTAAGATTCTGAAGGCTTCAGAATCCGGATTCTGAATCCGTTTTATCATTTTTGATCCGCCAATGAGTGTAATACCTCATTTTGATCCCCGTATGATCCTCTTTCTGATTTTTATGATTTTAGAATTCTGAAGGCTTCTGAATCCGGATTTTGAATCCGTTTTATCATTTTTGATCCGCCAATGAGTGTAATACCTCATTTTGATCCCCGTATGATCTTCTTTATGATTTTTATGATTTTAGAATTCTGAAGGCTTCTGAATCCGGATTTTGAATCCGTTTTATCATTTTTGATCCGCCAATGAGTGTAATACCTCATTTTGATCCCCGTATGATCTTCTTTATGATTTTTATGATTTTAGAATTCTGAAGGCTTCTGAATCCGGATTCTGAATCCGTTTTATCATTTTTGATCCGCCAATGAGTGTAATACCTCATTTTGATCCCCGTATGATCCTCTTTCTGATTTTTATGATTTTAGAATTCTGAAGGCTTCTGAATCCGGATTTTGAATCCGTTTTATCATTTTTGATCCGCCAATGAGTGTAATACCTCATTTTGATCCCCGTATGATCTTCTTTATGATTTTTATGATTTTAGAATTCTGAAGGCTTCTGAATCCGGATTTTGAATCCGTTTTATCATTTTTGATCCTCCAATGAGTGTAATACCTCATTTTGATCCCCGTATGATCTTCTTTATGATTTTTATGATTTTAGAATTCTGAAGGCTTCTGAATCCGGATTTTGAATCCGTTTTATCATTTTTGATCCGCCAATGAGTGTAATACCTCATTTTGATCCCCGTCTGATCCTCTTTCTGATTCTTATGATCTTAAGATTCTGAAGGCTTCAGAATCCGGATTCTGAATCCGTTTTATCATTTTTGATCCCCTAATAAGTGTAATACCTCATTTTGATCCCCGTATGATCCTCTTTCTGATTCTTATGATCTTAAGATTTTGAAGGCTTCTGAATCCAGGATTCTGAATCCCAAAATATGATTTTTATGAAATACAAAGTTGAAAATATGAGTTTTGGGTAAAAAATTTTGCTGATCACGATGAAATATATGCCATGGATTCAAAATTTTTCTGACTTTAGAATCCCGGATTCTGAGTCCGAAAATACGATTTTTATGAAATACGAAGTTGAAAATATGAGTTTTGGGTAAAAAAATTTGCTGATCATGATGAAATATATGACTTGGATTCAAAATTTTTTCTGACTTCAGAATCCAGGATTCAGAATCCGAAAATACGATTTTTTCGATAAACGAATTATACAAAATGCATTTTGGGTAAAAAAATTCGCTGATCATGGTAAAATATGTGACGAGGATTCAAAATTTTTTCTGACTTCAGAAACCCGGATTCTGAATCTGTTTTATCATTTTTGATCCGCAAATGAGTGTAATAACTCATTTTGATCCCCGTATGATCCTCTATCAGATTTTTTTGATCTTGGGATTCTGAAGGCTTCTGAATCCAGATTCTGAATCCGTTTTATCATTTTTGATCCCCTAATAAGTGTAATACCTCATTTTGATCCACTTACGATCCTCTTTATGATTTTTATGATTTTAGGATTCTGAAGGCTTCTGAATCCGGATTCTGAATCCGTTTTTTCATTTTTGATCATATAATAAGTGTAATACCTCATTTTGAACTGCTTTTGATCCTTTATCTGTCCCTAATGATCCGTAATATAAAATATGCAAATTTTTTACGATATAATTATGAACCTTACCATATTCTCCACTATCCCTAGTTATATATACAGAAAAAACTAATACCCAAGTCTCGGTGTGGCTCGGTAAAAAAAGTTATAAATCTGAAAATCTTCTATTGGGTGTGCTTTTTTGGTGGGAATCCATTCCGTCTATTGAGAAATTTGTAACGTCTCACGGGGATTCAGGATTTATCCCCAAAAATTTGAATAATTTTGTTCCGTAAAAAGTCGTTTTCACTTGGTCATTTTTTGAAAGAAAATAGTTGATGACGTATAGTAGAGTGGTCAGGGGGTAGGGTTTGGAGGCGGTAGGTCGGGGTTCGAGGCCGTTGGGGGGTTTCTGGGGTAAAAAAATATGGGGAATCTGAAAAAATAAATAAAAAAATTTTTTGGATTCTGAAATCGGATTCTGAAGCCTTCTGAATCCAAAAATACGATTTTTTTTAAATAAGAAGTGTGAAACATGTTTCCTGGATAAAAAAATTCGCTGATCACGATGAAATATATGCCATGGATTCAAAAAAATTTTAAGGATTCTGAATCCAGGATTCTGAATCCCAAAATATAATTTTTATGAAATACAAAGTTGAAAATATGAGTTTTGGGTAAAAAATTTTGCTGATCACGATGAAATATATGCCATGGATTCAAAATTTTTTCTGACTTCAGAATCCCGGATTCTGAATCCGATATTACGATTTTTTTGAAATACATAGTATGAAATATGTTTCCGGGGTAGAAAAATTCGCTGATCACGATGAAATATATGCAATGGATTCAAAATTTTTTCTGACTCCAGAATCCCGGATTCTGAATCCGGTTTATCAAAAATCATCTCCCAAATGATTGTAATACCTCATTTTGATCCCCGTATGATCCTCTATCAGATTTTTTTGATCTAGGGATTCTGTAGGCTTCTGAATCCGGATTCTGAATCCGTTTTTTCATTTTTGATTTGCCAATGAGTGTAATACCTCATTTTGATCCCCGTATGATCCTCTTTCTGATTCTTATGATATTAGGATTCTGAAGGCTTCAGAATCCGGATTCTGAATCCGTTTTCTCATTTTTGATCCCCTAATAAGTGTAATACCTCATTTTGATCCTCTTATGATCCACTTTATGATTTTTATGATTTTAGGATTCTGAAGGCTTCTGAATCCGGATTTTGAATCCGTTTTATCATTTTTGATCCGCCAATGAGTGTAATACCTCATTTTGATCCCCGTATAATCCTCTTTATGATTTTTATGATTTAAGGATTCTTAAGGCTTCTGAATCCGGATTCTGAATCCGTTTTATCATTTTTGATCCACCAATGAGTGTTATACCTTATTTTGATCCTCTTATGATCCTCTTTATGATTTTTATGATTTTAGGATTCTGAAGGCTTCTGAATCCGGATTCTGAATCCGTTTTATCATTTTTGATCCACCAATGAGTGTTATACCTTATTTTGATCCTCTTTTGATCCTCTTTTGATCCTTTATATGATCCTCATGATCCCGATGATCATCTATAGCCGAAGCAAAGCGCCGAAGGCGCTTTGCTTCGGCTGTAGATGTGTAATACCTCTTTTTGATCCCATTTTGATCCTCTAATGTTATACCTCATTTTGAACTGCTTTTGATCCTTTATCTGTCCCTAATGATCCGTAATATAAAATATGCAAATTTTTTACGATATAATTATGAACCTTACCATATTCTCCACTATCCCTAGTTATTATATATACAGAAAAAACTAATACACCTTCGACGGTGTGGCTTGATAAAAAAAGTTATAAATCTGAAAAGCTTATTTTGGTTGAGCATTTTTGGTGGGAATCGATTCCGTCTATTGAGAAATTTGTAACGTCTCACGGGGATTCAGGATTTATCCCCAAAAATTTGAATAATTTTGTTCCGAAAAAAATCGTTTTCACTTGGTCATTTTTTGAAAGAAAATAGTTGATGACGTATAGTAGAGTGGTCAGGGGGTAGAGGTTGGAGGCGGTAGGTCGGGGGTTCGGTCCCCGAAAAAAGTTTTTGGGGTAAAAAAATATGGGGAATCTGAAAAAATAAATAAAAAAATTTTTTGGATTCTGAAATCGGATTCTGAAGCCTTCTGAATCCGAAAATACGTTTTTTTTGAAATAAATAGTATGAAATATGGGTAATGGGTAGAAAAATGTGCTGATTACGATGAAATATGTGGCATGGATTCAAAAAAATGTTAAGGATTCTGAATCCAGGATTCTGAATCCCAAAATATGATTTTTATTTTAAGTTGAAAATATGAGTTTTGGGTAAAAAATTTTGCTGATCACGATAAAATATGTGACGAGGATTCAAAAATTTTTCTAACTTCAGAATCTCGGATTCTGAATCCGAAAATACGATTTTTTCGATGAACGAATTCTGCAAAATGGATTTTGGGTAAAAAATTTTGCTGATCACGATGAAATATATGCCATGGATTCAAAATTTTTTCTGACTCCAGAATCCCGGATTCTGAATCCGAAAATACGATTTTTTTGAAATATATAGTATGAAATATGTTTCCGGGGTAGAAAAATTCGCTGATCACGACAAAATATGTGGCATGAATTCAAAATTTTTTCTGACTTCAGATAAAGCCTAAGCCTAAGCCTAAGCCTAAGCCTAAGGCTTCAGAATCCGGATTCTGAATCCGTTTTATCGTTTTTTATCCCCTAATAAGTGTAATACCTCATTTTGATCCTCTTATGATCCACTTTATGATTTTTATGATTTTAGGATTCTGAAGGCTTCTGAATCCGGATTCTGAATCCGTTTTATCATTTTTGATCCAATAATAAGTGTAATACCTCATTTTGATCCCCGTATGATCCTCTATCAGATTTTTATGATCTTAGGATTCTGAAGGCTTCTGAATACGGATTCTGAATCCGTTTTATCATTTTTTATCCACCAATGAGTGTTATACCTTTTTTTGATCCTCTTTTGATCCTATATACGATTCTTATGATCTTAAGATTCTGAATGCTTCAGAATCCGGATTCTGAATCTGTTTTATCATTTTTGATCCGCCCGTGAGTGTAATACCTTATTTTGATCCTCTTTTGATCCTCTTTCTGATAGTTATGATCTTAAGATTCTGAAGGCTTCTGAATCCGCATTCTGAATCCGCTTTATCATTTTTGATCCCCTAATATGTGTAATACCTCATTTTGATCCTCTTATGATCCTCTTTATGATTTTTATGATCTTTTTAAGCCGGAGCAAAGCGCCGAAGGCGCTTTGCACCGGCTAAAAAAGACTTAAAAATTTTTAACTTCAGATGGTCCTTATGATGATATATATGATTTTTTTGATCAGGATGATCCTAATGACGAATAGGTAAAATTTTATGGAGATTCTGATAAAAAAAATAGTTATTATTATCACCTTTACAGTTATTATCCCTAGTTATATATACAGAAAAAACTAATACACACCTCTCGGTGTGGCTCGATAAAAAAACTTACGGATCTGAAAAGCTTATTTTGGGTGAGCATTTTTGGTGGGAACACGATGCGTCTACTCTCTTTTTTCCTGCGTCTCCCAGTTTTCCGGAAAACCCGTGCAAAAATTTGCATATTTTGAGCTAAAAAAATGTCGTTTTCACTTGGTCATTTTTTGAAAGAAAATATTTGATGACGTATAGTAGAGTGGTCAGGGGGTAGAGTTTGGAGGCGGTAGGTCGGGGGTTCGAATCCTCTGGAAGGATTCTGGGGTAAAAAAATATGGAGAATCCAAAAAAATAAATAAAAAAATTTTTTGGATTCTGAAATCGGATTCTGAAGCCTTCTGAATCCAAAAATACGATTTTTTTGAAAAAAGAAGTGTGAAACATGTTTCCTGGGTAAAAAAATTTGCTGATTACGATGAAATATGTGGCGTGGATTCAAAAAAATGTTAAGGATTCTGAATCCAGGATTCTGAATCCCAAAATATGATTTTTATGAAATACAAAGTTGAAAATATGAGTTTTGGGTAAAAAATTTTGCTGATCACGATGAAATATGTGCCATGGGTTCAAAATTTTTTCTGACTCCAGAATCCCGGATTCTGAATCCGAAATTACGATTTTTTTGAAATACATAGTATGAAATATGTTTCCGGGGTAGAAAAATTCGCTGATCACGATGAAATATGTGGCATGGATTCAAAATTTTTTCAGACTCCAGAATCCGGGATTCTGAATCCGAAAATACGATTTTTTCGATAAACGAATTATACAAAATGCATTTTGGGTAAAAAAATTCGCTGATCATGGTAAAATATGTGACGAGAATTCAAAATTTTTTCTGACTTCAGAATCCCGGATTCTGAATCTGTTTTAACATTTTTGATCCACAAATGAGTGTAATACCTCATTTTGATCCCCGTATGATCCTCTATCAGATTTTTTTGATCTTGGGATTCTGAAGGCTTCTGAATCCAGATTCTGAATCCGTTTTATCATTTTTGATCCCCTAATAAGTGTAATACCTCATTTTGATCCACTTACGATCCTCTTTATGATTTTTATGATTTTAGGATTCTGAAGGCTTCTGAATCCGGATTCTGAATCCGTTTTTTCATTTTTGATCATATAATAAGTGTAATACCTCATTTTGATCCTCTTATGATCCTCTTTCTGATTCTTATGATCTTAAGATTCTGAAGGCTTCAGAATCCGGATTCTGAATCCGTTTTATCATTTTTGATCCCCTAATAAGTGTAATACCTCATTTTGATCCCCGTATGATCCTCTTTCTGATTCTTATGATCTTAAGATTTTGAAGGCTTCTGAATCCGGATTCTGAATCCGTTTTATCATTTTTGATCCCCTAATAAGTGTAATACCTCATTTTGATCCTCTTTATGATTATTATGATCTTTTTTAGCCGGAGCAAAGCGCCGAAGGCGCTTTGCACCGTCTATACTTTAACATTTTTATCTTCAGATGGTCCCTATGATGATATATATGATTTTCTTGATCAGGATGATCCTAATGACCAATAGATAAAATTTTATGGAGATTCTGATAAAAAAAATAGTTATTATTATCACCTTTACAGTTATTATCCCTAGTATATACAGAAAAAACTAATACACACCTCTCGGTGTGGCTCGGTAAAAAAAGTTATGGATCTGAAAAGTTCCTATTTGGTGTGCGTTTGTGGTGGGAACACGATGCGTCTACTCTCATTTTTCCTGCGTCTCCCAGTTTTTTGGAAAACGCGTGAACAAATTTGCATATTTTGAGTTAAAAAAATGTCGTTTTCACTTGGTCATTTTTTGAAAGAAAATATTTGATGACGTATAGTAGAGTGGTCAGGGGGTAGAGTTTGGAGGCGGTAGGTCGGGGGTTCAAATCCTCTGGAAGGATTCTGGGGTAAAAAAATATGGGGAATCTGAAAAAATGAAAAAAAAAATTTTTTGGATTCTGAAATCGGATTCTGAAGCCTTCTGAATCCAAAAATACGATTTTTTTGAAATAAGAAGTGTGAAATATGTTTCCTGGGTAGAAAAATTCGCTGATCACGATGAAATATATGCCATGGATTCAAAATTTTTTCTGACTTCAGAATCCCGGATTCTGAATCCGAAAATACGATTTTTTTGAAATACATAGTATGAAATATGTTTCCGGGGTAGAAAAATTCGCTGATCACGATGAAATATGTGGCATGGATTCAAAATTTTTTCAGACTCCAGAATCCGGGATTCTGAATCCGTTTTATCATTTTTGATCCCCTAATAAGTGTAATACCTCATTTTGATCCCCGTATAATCCTCTATCAGATTTTTACGATCTTAGGATTCTGAAGGCTTCTGAATCCGGATTCTGGATCCGTTTTATCATTTTTGATCCGCCAATGAGTGTAATACCTCATTTTGATCCCCGTATGATCCTCTTTCTGATTCTTATGATCTTAAGATTCTGAAGGCTTCAGAATCCAGATTCTGAATCCGTTTTATCATTTTTGATCCAATAATATGTGTAATACCTCATTTTGATCCTCTTATGATCCTCTTTCTGATTCTTATGATCTTAAGATTCTGAAGGCTTCAGAATCCGGATTCTGAATCCGTTTTATCATTTTTGATCCGCCAATGAGTGTAATACCTCATTTTGATCCCCGTATGATCCTCTTTCTGATTTTTATGATTTTAGAATTCTGAAGGCTTCTGAATCCGGATTTTGAATCCGTTTTATCATTTTTGATCCGCCAATGAGTGTAATACCTCATTTTGATCCCCGTATGATCTTCTTTATGATTTTTATGATTTTAGAATTCTGAAGGCTTCTGAATCCGGATTTTGAATCCGTTTTATCATTTTTGATCCGCCAATGAGTGTAATACCTCATTTTGATCCCCGTATGATCTTCTTTATGATTTTTATGATTTTAGAATTCTGAAGGCTTCTGAATCCGGATTTTGAATCCGTTTTATCATTTTTGATCCGCCAATGAGTGTAATACCTCATTTTGATCCCCGTATGATCCTCTTTCTGATTCTTATGATCTTAAGATTCTGAAGGCTTCAGAATCCGGATTCTGAATCCGTTTTATCATTTTTGATCCTCCAATGAGTGTAATACCTCATTTTGATCCCCGTATGATCTTCTTTATGATTTTTATGATTTTAGAATTCTGAAGGCTTCTGAATCCGGATTCTGAATCCGTTTTATCATTTTTGATCCGCCAATGAGTGTTATACCTTATTTTGTTCCTCTTTTGATCCTCTTTCTGATTTTTATGATATTAAGATTCTGAAGGCTTCTGAATCCAGATTCTGAATCCGTTTTATCATTTTTGATCCTATAATAAGTGTTGTACCTCATTTTGATCCTCTTATGATCCTCTATCAGCTTTTTGTGATCTTAGGATTCTGAAGGCTTCAGAATCCGGATTCTGAATCCGTTTTATCATTTCTGATCCGCCAAGGGGTGTTATACCTCATTTTGATCCCCGTATGATCCTCTTTATGATTTTTATAATCTTAAGATTCTGAAGGCTTCAGAATCCGGATTCTGGAACTTTTTTATCATTTTTGATCCGCCAAGGGGTGTTATACCTCATTTTGATCCCCGTATGATCCTCTTTATGATTTTTATAATCTTAAGATTCTGAAGGCTTCAGAATCCGGATTCTGAATCCGTTTTATCATTTTTGATCCGCCAATGAGTGTAATACCTCATTTTGATCCCCGTATGATCCTCTTTATGATTTTTATAATCTTAAGATTCTGAAGGCTTCAGAATCCGGATTCTGAATCCGTTTTTTCATTTTTGATCCGCCAATGAGTGTAATACCTCATTTTGATCCCCGTATGATCCTCTTTCTGATTCTTATGATCTTAAGATTCTGAAGGCTTCAGAATCCGGATTCTGAATCCGTTTTATCATTTTTGATCCGCCAATGAGTGTAATACCTCATTTTGATCCCCGTATGATCCTCTTTCTGATTCTTATGATCTTAAGATTCTGAAGGCTTCAGAATCCAGATTCTGAATCCGTTTTATCATTTTTGATCCAATAATATGTGTAATACCTCATTTTGATCCTCTTATGATCCTCTTTCTGATTCTTATGATCTTAAGATTCTGAAGGCTTCAGAATCCGGATTCTGAATCCGTTTAATCATTTTTGATCCGCCAATGAGAGTAATACCTCATTTTGATCCCCGTATGATCCTCTTTCTGATTCTTATGATCTTAAGATTCTGAAGGCTTCTGAATCCAGATTCTGAATCTTTTTTATCATTTTTGATCCGCCAATGAGTGTAATACCTCATTTTGATCCTCTTTTGATCCTCTTTATGATTTTTATGATTTTAGGATTCTGAATGCTTCAGAATCCGGATTCTGAATCCGTTTTATCATTTTTGATCTAATAATAAGTGTAATACCTCATTTTGATCCTCTTTTGATCCTCTTTATGATTTTTATGATTTCAGGATTCTGAAGGCTTCTGAATCCGGATTCTAAATCCGTTTTTTCATTTTTGATCCGCCAATGAGTGTAATACCTCATTTTGATCCCCGTATGATCCTCTTTATGATTTTTATGATCTTTTTTAGCCGGTGCAAAGCGCCGAAGGCGCTTTGCACCGGCTATACTTAAAAATTTTTATCTTCATGATCTTTAGATGGTCCTTATGATGATATATATCATTTTTTTTAACAATATGATCCTAATGACCCATATATAAAATTTTACAGAGATTATGATAAAAAAAAAAGTTATGAATTTTACCATATTCCCCACTATCTCTAGTCCGGTATATAGAAAAAACTAACACACAAGTCTTGGTGTGGCTCGATAAAAAAAGTTATGGATATGAAAAGTTCCTATGACCTGAGCGTTTGTTACAGGAATCGATTCCGTCTATCGAGAAATTTGTAGCGTGTCACAGGATTTCAGAAATCCCGTGCAAATATTTGAATATTTTTGATCCTTGAAAATGTCGTTTTCAATTGGTCCCTTTTTTCAACCCTTTGAAAGATAACTGTATAGTAGAGTGGTTAAGGGATAGGGCTTGGAGGCGGCATGTCGGGGGTTCGGATCCCAAATAAAGTTTTTGGGGTAAAAAAATATGGGGAATCTGAAAAAATTAGTAAAAAAATTTTTTGCATTCTGAAATCTTCGGATTCTGGCTCCAGAATCCTCAAAATGTGATTTTTTTGAAATAGGGAATAAAAAATATGGTTTCCGGGTAAAAAAATTCGCTGATCACGAGGAAATATATGCCGTGGATTCAGAAAATTATTAAGGCTTCAGAATTCTCGGATTCTGAATCCTGAAATACAATTTTTTTGATCAACGAATAAAAAATGTTGGATCTGGGGTAATCGGCTATGGGGAATCCGATGAAATAATTTTTGAGGATTCAGAATTTTATCCGGCTTCAGAATCTTGGATTCTGAAGCCGTTTTGTTATTTTTGATCGTTTTATTAGTGTAATACCTCTTTTTGATCTTTGTTTGATCCCCGTTTTGATCCTTATGATCTTAAGATTCTGACGGATTCTGAATCTCGCATTCTGAATCCTTTTTATAATTTTTGATCCTTTTATAAGTGTTATACCTCATTTTGATCCTTTTTTGATCCTCTTTTTGATCCTTATGATCCCGATGATCATCAGCAGCCGGTGCAAAGCGCCGCAGGCGCTTTGCACCGGCTGTACTAATATTTTTGATTGCCTAATGAGTGTTATACCTCTTTTTGATCCTCTTTTGATCCCCTTTTTGATCCTTATGATCTTAGGATTCTGACGGATTCTGAATCTCGGATTCTGAATCTTTTTTCAAATTTTTGATCCTTTTGTAAGTGTTATACCTCATTTTGATCCTCTTTTGATCCCATTTTTGATCCTTATGATCTTATTGACCCTTAGGTAAAAAATTATGATGAAACAAAAAATTATGAACCTCATATTATTTTTTGATCCACTAGTTATATATACAGAAAAAACTAATACACAAGTCTCGGTGTGGCTTGATAAAAAAAGTTATAAATCTGAAAAGCTTATTTTGGGTGAGCATTTTTGGTGGGAATCGATTCCGTCTATTGTAAAATTTGTAGCGTCTCCCAGTTTTCCGGAAAACCCGTGCAAAAATTTGCATATTTTGAGCCAAAAAAGTGTCGTTTTCACTTGGTCATTTTTTGAAACAAAATATTTGATGACGTATAGTAGAGTGGTCAGGAAGTAGAGTTTGGAGGCGGTAGGTCGGGGGTTCGGTCCCCGAATAAAGTTTTTGGGGTAAAAAAATATGGGGAATCTGAAAAAATGTGTAAAAAAATTTTTTGGATTCTGAAATCGGATTCTGAAGCCTTCTGAATCCAAAAATACGATTTTTTTGAAAAAAGAAGTGTGAAACATGTTTCCTGGGTAAAAAAATTCGCTAATCACGATGAAATATGTGCCGTGGATTCAAAAAATTTTTAAGGCTTCTGAATCCTCGGATTCTGAATCCGAAAATACGATTTTTTCGATGAACGAATTCTACAAAATGGATTTTGGGTAAAAAAATTCGCTGATCACGATAAAATATGTGACGAGGATTCAAAATTTTTTCTGACTTCAGAATCCCGGATTCTGAATCCGGTTTATCAAAAATCATCTCCCAAATGAGTGTAATACCTCATTTTGATCCCCGTATGATCCTCTATCAGATTTTTTTGATCTTAAGATTCTGAAGGCTTCAGAATCCGGATTCTGAATCCTTTTTTTCATCTTTGATCCGCCAATGAGTGTAATACCTCATTTTGATCCCCGTATGATCCTCTATAAGATTTTTTTGATCTTGGGATTCTGAAGGCTTCTGAATCCGGATTCTGAATCCGTTTTATCATTTTTGATCCGCCAATGAGTGTAATGCCTCATTTTGATCACCGTATGATCCTCTTTCTGATTCTTATGATATTAAGATTCTGAAGGCTTCAGAATCCGGATTCTGAATCCGTTTTATCATTTTTGATCCTATAATAAGTGTTGTACCTCTTTTTGATCCCCGTATGATCCTCTTTATGATTCTTATGATATTAAGATTCTGAAGGCTTCAGAATCCGGATTCTGAATTCGTTTTATCATTTTTGATCCTATAATAAGTGTTGTACCTCTTTTTGATCCCCGTATGATCCTCTATCAGATTTTTTTGATCTTGGGATTCTGAAGGCTTCTGAATCCGGATTCTGAATCCGTTTTATCATTTTTGATCCGCCAATGAGTGTAATGCCTCATTTTGATCCCTGTATGATCCTCTTTCTGATTCTTATGATATTAAGATTCTGAAGGCTTCAGAATCCGGATTCTGAATTCGTTTTATCATTTTTGATCCTATTATAAGTGTTGTTCCTCTTTTTGATCCCCGTATGATCCTCTATCAGATTTTTTTGATCTTGGGATTCTGAAGGCTTCTGAATCCGGATTCTGAATCCGTTTTATCATTTTTGATCCGCCAATGAGTGTAATGCCTCATTTTGATCCCCGTATGATCCTCTTTCTGATTCTTATGATATTAAGATTCTGAAGGCTTCTGAATCCGGATTCTGAATCCGTTTTATCATTTTTGATCCCCTAATAAGTGTAATACCTCTTTTTGATCCTCTTTTGATCCTCTATCAGATTCTTATGATCTTAGGATTCTGAAGGCTTCTGAATCCGGATTCTGAATCCGTTTTATCATTTTTGATCCCCTAATAAGTGTAATACCTCATTTTGATCCTCTTATGATCCTCTTTATGATTTTTATAATTTTAGGATTCTGAAGGCTTCTGAATCCGGATTCTGAATCCGTTTTATCATTTTTTATCTGCCAATGAGTGTAATACCTCATTTTGATCCCCGTATGATCCTCTATCAGATTTTTTTGATCTTGGGATTCTGAAGGCTTCTGAATCCGGATTCTGAATCCGTTTTATCATTTTTGATCCGCCAGTGAGTGTAATACCTTATTATGATCCTCTTTTGATCCTCTTTCTGATAGTTATGATCTTAAGATTCTGAAGGCTTCTGAATCCGAATTCTTAATCCGTTTTATTATTTTTTATCCACCAATGAGTGTTATACCTTTTTTTGATCCTGTTTTGATCCTATATACGATTCTTATGATCTTAAGATTCTGAAGGCTTCTGAATCCGGATTCTGAATCTGTTTTATCATTTTTGATCCCATAATAAGTGTAATACCTCATTTTGATCCTCTTATGATCCTCTTTATGATTTTTATGATCTTTTTTAGCCGGTGCAAAGCGCCGAAGGCGCTTTGCACCGGCTATACTTAAAAATTTTTAACTTCAGATGGTCCCTATGATGATATATATGATTTTTTTGATCAGGATGATCCTAATGACCAAAAGGTAAAATTTTATGGAGATTCTGATGAAAAAAAAAGTTATTATAATCACGTTTACAGTTATTATCCCTAGTTATATATACAGAAAAAACTAATACACCTTCGACGGTGTGGCTTGATAAAAAAAGTTATAAATCTGAAAAGCTTATTTTGGTTGAGCATTTTTGGTGGGAATCGATTCCGTCTATTGAGAAATTTGTAACGTCTCACGGGGATTCAGGATTTATCCCCAAAAATTTGAATAATTTTGTTCCGTAAAAAGTCGTTTTCACTTGGTCATTTTTTGAAAGAAAATAGTTGATGACTTATAGTAGAGTGGTCAGGGGGTAGAGGTTGGAGGCGGTAGGTCGGGGTTCGAGGCCGTTGGGGGGTTTCTGGGGTAAAAAAATATGGGGAATCCGAAAAAACAAATGAAAAAATTTTTTGGATTCTGAAATCGGATTCTGAAGCCTTCTGAATCCAAAAATACGATTTTTTTGAAATAAGAAGTGTGAAACATGTTTCCTGGGTAAAAAAATTCGCTGATTACGATGAAATATGTGGCATGGATTCAAAAAATGCTAAGGATTCTGAATCCAGGATTCTGAATCCCAAAATATGATTTTTATGTAATACGAAGTTGAAAATATGAGTTTTGGGTAAAAAATTTTGCTGATCACGATGAAATATATGCCATGGATTCAAAATTTTTTCTGACTTCAGAATCCCGGATTCTGAATCCGAAAATACGATTTTTTTGAAATATATAGTATGAAATATGTTTCCGGGGTAGAAAAATTCGCTGATCACGATGAAATATATGCCATGGATTCAAAATCTTTTCTGACTTCAGAATGCCGGATTCTGAATCCGGTTTATCAAAAATCATCTCCCAAATGATTGTAATACCTCATTTTGATCCCCGTACGATCCTCTATCAGATTTTTTTGATCTTGGGATTCTGTAGGCTTCTGAATCCGGATTCTGAATCCGTTTTATCATTTTTGATCCGCCAATGAGTGTAATACCTCATTTTGATCCCCGTATGATCCTCTTTCTGATTCTTATGATATTAAGATTCTGAAGGCTTCAGAATCCAGATTCTGAATCCGTTTTATCATTTTTGATCCGCCAATGAGTGTAATACCTCATTTTGATCCCCGTATGATCCTCTTTCTGATTCTTATGATATTAAGATTCTGAAGGCTACAGAATCCGGATTCTGAATCCGTTTTATCATTTTTGATCCAATAATATGTGTAATACCTCATTTTGATCCTCTTATGATCCTCTTTCTGATTCTTATGATCTTAAGATTCTGAAGTCTTCAGAATCCGGATTCTGAATCCGTTTTATCATTTTTGATCCAATAATATGTGTAATATCTCATTTTGATCCTCTTATGATCCTCTTTATGATTTTTTTGATCTTTTTTAGCCGGAGCAAAGCGCCGAAGGCGCTTTGCTCCGGTTTCACTAATTTCTTGATCTGCTTGATCTTTAAATGGTCCCTATGATGATATATATGATTTTTTTGATCAGGATGATCCTAATGACCAATAGGTAAAATTTTATGGAGATTCTGATGAAAAAAAAAGTTATTATTATCACCTATACAGTTATTATCCCTAGTTATATATACAGAAAAAACTAATACACACCTCTTGGTATGGCTCGATAAAAAAACTTACGGATCTGAAAAGCTTATTTTGGTTGAGCATTTTTGGTGGGAATCGATTCCGTCTATTGAAAAATTTGTAACGTCTCACGGGGATTCAGAATCCTTGACCAAAAATTTGCATATTTTGAGCTAAAAATATGTCGTTTTCACTTGGTCATTTTTTGAAAGAAAATATTTGATGACGTATAGTAGAGTGGTCAGGGGGTAGAGTTTGGAGGCGGTAGGTCGGGGTTCGAGGCCTTTGGGGGGTTTCTGGGGTAAAAAAATATGGGGAATCCGAAAAAATAAATAAAAAAATTTTTTGGATTCTGAAATCGGATTCTGAAGCCTTCTGAATCCAAAAATACGATTTTTTTGAAATAAATAGTATGAAATATGGGTAATGGGTAAAAAAATGTGCTGATTACGATGAAATATGTGGCATTGATTCAAAAAAATGTTAAGGATTCTGAATCCAGGATTCTGAATCCCAAAATATGATTTTTATGTAATAATAAAATGAAAATATGAGTTTTGGGTAAAAAAATTTGCTGATCACGATGAAATATATGCCATGGATTCAAAATTCATTCTGACTTCGGAATCCCGGATTCAGAATCCGAAAATACGATTTTTTCGATGAACGAATTCTACAAAATGGATTTTGGGTAAAAAATTTTGCTGATTACGATGAAATATATGCCATGGATTCAAAATTTTTTCTGACTCCAGAATCCCGGATTCTGAATCCGGTTTATCAAAAATCATCTCCCAAATGATTGTAATACCTCATTTTGATCCCCGTATGATCCTCTATCAGATTTTTTTGATCTTGGGATTCTGAAAGCTTCTGAATCCGGATTCTGAATCCGTTTTATCATTTTTGATCCGCCAATGAGTGTAATACCTCATTTTGATCCCCGTATGATCCTCTATCAGATTTTTTTCATCTTGGGATTCTGAAGGCTTCTGAATCCGGATTCTGAATCCGTTTTATCATTTTTGATCCGCCAATGAGTGTAATACCTCATTTTGATCCTCCTTTGATCCTCTATACGATTCTTATAATCTTAGGATTCTGAAGGCTTCTGAATCTCGGATTCTGAATCCCTTTTTCATTTTTGATCCGCCAATGAGTGTAATACCTCATTTTGATCCACTTTTGATCCACTTTTTGATCCTTATGATCTAAAGATTCTGAAGGCTTCAGAATCCGGATTCTGAAGCCGTTTTATCACATTTTTGATCCTCTAATGAATGTTATACCTCATTTTGAACCGCTTTTGATCCTTTATCTGTTCCTAATGATCCGTAATATAAAATATGCAAATTTTTTACGATATAATTATGAACCTTAAGTTATTCTCCACTATCCCTAGTTATATATACATAAAAAACTAATACACACCTCTCGGTGTGGCTCGGTAAAAAAAGTTGGAGCTTTCAAAAGCTTATTTTGGGTGAGCATTTTTGGTGGGAACACGATGCGTCTACTCTCTTTTTTCCTGCGTCTCCCAGTTTTCCGGAAAACCCGTGCAAAAATTTGCATATTTTGAGCTAAAAAAATGTCGTTTTCACTTGGTCATTTTTTGAAAGAAAATATTTGATGACGTATAGTAGAGTGGTCAGGGGGTAGAGTTTGGAGGCGGTAGGTCGGGGGTTCGAATCCTCTGGAAGGATTCTGGGGTAAAAAAATATGGAGAATCCAAAAAAATAAATAAAAAAATTTTTTGGATTCTGAAATCGGATTCTGAAGCCTTCTGAATCCAAAAATACGATTTTTTTGAAAAAAGAAGTGTGAAACATGTTTCCTGGGTAAAAAAATTTGCTGATTACGATGAAATATGTGGCGTGGATTCAAAAAAATGTTAAGGATTCTGAATCCAGGATTCTGAATCCCAAAATATGATTTTTATGAAATACAAAGTTGAAAATATGAGTTTTGGGTAAAAAATTTTGCTGATCACGATGAAATATGTGCTATGGGTTCAAAATTTTTTCTGACTCCAGAATCCCGGATTCTGAATCCGAAAATACGGTTTTTTTGTTGAATGCAATGTAAAAAATGGGCTTTGGGTAAAAAAATTAGCTGATCAACATGAAATATATGCCATGGATTCAAAATTTTTTCTGACTCCAGAATCCCGGATTCTGAATCCGAATATACGATTTTTTCGATGAACGAATTGTACAAAATGGATTTTGGGTAAAAAAATTCGCTGATCACGATAAAATATGTGACGAGGATTCAAAATTTTTTCTGACTTCAGAATCCAGGATCTATCAGATTTTTATAATCTTAGGATTCTGAAGGCTTCAGAATCCAGGATTCTGAATCCCAAAATACGATTTTCATGAAATACGAAGTTGAAAATATGAGTTTTGGGTAATAAATTTTGCTGATCACGATGAAATATATGTCATGGATTCAAAATTTTTTCTGACTTCAGAATCCAGGATTCTCAATCCGGTTTGTCAGAAATCAACCCCCATATGATTGTGATACCTCATTTTGATCCCCGTATGATCCTCTATCAGATTTTTATAATCTTAGGATTCTGAAGGCTTCAGAATCCGGATTCTGAATCCGTTTTATCATTTTTGATCCCCCAAGGGGTGTTATACCTTATTTTGATCCTCTTATGATCCTCTTTCTGATTCTTATGATTTTAGGATTCTGAAGGCTTCTGAATCCGGATTCTGTATCCGTTTTAGCATTTTTGATCTGCCAATGAGTGTAATACCTCATTTTGATCCCCGTATGATCCTCTTTCTGATTCTTATGATATTAAGATTCTGAAGGCTTCAGAATCCGGATTCTGAATCCGTTTTATCATTTTTGATCCGCCAATGAGTGTAATACCTCATTTTGATCCCCGTATGATCCTCTTTCTGATTCTTTTGATATTAAGATTCTGAAGGCTTCAGAATCCGGATTCTAAATCCGTTTTATCATTTTTGATCCGCCAATGAGTGTTATACCTTATTTTGATCCTCTTTCGATCCTTTATATGATCCTCATGATCCCGATGATCATATACAGCAAAGCGCCGAAGGCGCTTTGCTTCGGTTGTAGATGTGTAATTCCTCTTTTTGATCCTCTAATGAATGTTATACCTCATTTTGAACCGCTTTTGATCCTTTATCTGTTCCTAATGATCCGTAATATAAAATATGCAAATTTTTTATGATATAATTATGAACCTTACCTTATTCCCCACTATCTCTAGTCATATATACATAAAAAACTAATACACTACTCTCGGTGTGGCTCGAAAAAAAAAGTTATGGATCTGAAAAGCTTATTTTAGGTGTGCTTTTTTAACGGGAATCTGATGCGTCTACTCTTTTTTTTCGTACGTCTCCCAGTTTTCTGGAAAACGTGACACAAAATTTGCATGTTTTTGTGCTTGAAAATGTCGTTTTCACTTGGTCATTTTTTGAAACAAAATATTTGATGACGTATAGTAGAGTGGTCTGGGGGTAGAGTTTGGAGGCGGTAGGTCGGGGGTTCGAGGCCTTTGGGGGGTTTCTGGGGTAAAAAAATATGGAGAATCTGAAAAAATGAATAAAAAAATTTTTTGGATTCTGAAATCGGCTTCTGAAGCCTTCTGAATCCAAAAATACGATTTTTTTGAAATAAGAAGTGTGAAACATGTTTCCTGGGTAAAAAAATTCGCTGATCACGATGAAATATGTGCCGTGGATTCAAAAAATTTTTAAGGCTTCTGAATACTCGGATTCTGAATCCCAAAATATGATTTTTATGTAATACGAAGTTGAAAATATGAGTTTTGGGTAAAAAATTTTGCTGATCACGATGAAATATATGCCATGGATTCAAAATTTTTTCTGACTTCAGAATCCCGGATTCTGAATCCGAAAATACGATTTTTATGAAATACGAAGTTGAAAATATGAGTTTTGGGTAAAAAAATTTGCTGATCATGATGAAATATACGACTTGGATTCAAAATTTTTTCTGACTTCAGAATCCAGGATTCTGAATCCGAAAATACGATTTTTTCGATAAACGAATTATACAAAATGCATTCTGGGTAAAAAAATTCGCTGATCATGGTAAAATATGTGACGAGGATTCAAAATTTTTTCTGACTTCAGAATCCCGGATTCTGAATCCGGTTTATCAAAAATCATCACCCAAATGATTGTAATACCTCATTTTGATCCCTGTATGATCCTCTATCAGATTTTTTTGATCTTAAGATTCTGAAGGCTTCAGAATCCGGATTCTGAATCCGTTTTATCATTTTTGATCCGCCAATGAGTGTAATACCTCATTTTGATCCCTGTATGATCCTCTTTCTGATTCTTAAGATCTTAAGATTCTGAAGGCTTCAGAATCCGGATTCTGAATCCGTTTTATCATTTTTGATCCCCCAAATGAGTGTAATACTTCGTTTTGATCCCCGTATGATCCTCTTTCTGATTCTTATGATCTTAAGATTCTGAAGGCTCCAGAATCCGGATTCTGAATCCGTTTTATCATTTTTGATCCGCCAATGAGTGTTATACCTTTTTTTGATCCTCTTTCGATCCTTTATATGATCCTCATGATCCCGATGATCATATACAGCCGAAGCAAAGCGCCGAAGGCGCTTTGCTTCGGTTGTAGATGTGTAATTCCTCTTTTTGATCCTCTAATGAATGTTATACCTCATTTTGAACCGCTTTTGATCCTTTATCTGTTCCTAATGATCCGTAATATAAAATATGCAAATTTTTTATGATATAATTATGAACCTTACCTTATTCCCCACTATCTCTAGTTATATATACAGAAAAAACTAATACCCAAGTCTCGGTATGGCTCGATAAAAAAACTTACGAATCTGAAAAGTTCCTATTTGGTGTGCGTTTGTGGTGGGAACACGATGCGTCTACTCTCATTTTTCCTGCGTCTCCCAGTTTTTTGGAAAACGCGTGAACAAATTTGCATATTTTGAGCTTAAAAAATGTCGTTTTCACTTGGTCATTTTTTGAAAGAAAATAGTTGATGACGTATAGTAGAGTGGTCAGGGGGTAGGGTTTGGAGGCGGTAGGTCGGGGGTTCGGATCCTCCGAAAAGTTTTTGGGGTAAAAAAATATGGAGAATCCGAAAAAAAAAATAAAAAAATTTTTTGGATTCTGAAATCGGATTCTGAAGCCTTCTGAATCCGAAAATACGATTTTTTTGAAATAAGAAGTGTGAAACATGTTTCCTGGGTAAAAAAATTCGCTGATCACGATAAAATATGTGCCGTGGATTCAAAAAATTTTTAAGGCTTCTGAATCCTCGGATTCTGAATCCGAAAATACGATTTTTTCGATGAACGAATTCTACAAAATGGATTTTGGGTAAAAAATTTTGCTGATCACGATGAAATATATGCCATGGATTCAAAATTTTTTCTGACTTCAGAATCCCGGATTCTGAATCCGTTTTATCATTTTTTATCTGCCAATGAGTGTAATACCTCATTTTGATCCCCGTATGATCCTCTATCAGATTTTTTTGATCTTGGGATTCTGAAGGCTTCAGAATCCGGATTCTGAATCCTTTTTTTCATTTTTTATCCGCCATTGAGTGTAATACCTCATTTTGATCCCCGTATGATCCTCTTTCTGATTCTTATGATATTAAGATTCTGAAGGCTTCAGAATCCGGATTCTGAATCCGTTTTATTATTTTTGATCCCCTAATAAGTGTAATACCTCATTTTGATCCTCTTATGATCCTCTTTATGATTTTTATGATTTTAGAATTCTGAAGGCTTCTGAATCCGGATTCTGAATCCGTTTTATCATTTTTGATCCCCTAATAAGTGTAATACCTCATTTTGATCCTCATATGATCCTCTTTATAATTTTTATGATCTTTTTTAGCCGGAGCAAAGCGCCGAAGGCGCTTTGCACCGGCTATACTTAAAAATTTTTATCTTCATGTTCTTTAGATGGTCCTTATGATGATATATATCATTTTTTTTAACAATATGATCCTAACGACCCATATATAAAATTTTTTTGAAATTATGATAAAAAGAAAAGTTATGAATTTTACCATATTCCCCACTATCTCTAGTTATATATACAGAAAAAACTAATACCCACCTCTCGGTGTGGCTCGATAAAAAAAGTTATAAATCTGAAAAGCTTATTTTAGGTGTGCGTTTTTGGTGGGAACACGATGCGTCTACTCTCATTTTTCCTGCGTCTCCCAGTTTTCTGTAAAACGTGGGAACAAATTTACATATTTTGAGCTTAAAAAATGTCGTTTTCACTTGGTCATTTTTTGAAAGAAAATATTTGATGACGTATAGTAGAGTGGTCAGGGGGTAGAGTTTGGAGGCGGTAGGTCGGGGGTTCAAGGCCTTTGGGGGGTTTCTGGGGTAAAAAAATATGGAGAATCCAAAAAAATAAATAAAAAAATTTTTTGGATTCTGAAATCGGATTCTGAAGCCTTCTGAATCCAAAAATACGATTTTTTTGAAAAAAGAAGTGTGAAACATGTTTCCTGGGTAAAAAAATTTGCTGATTACGATGAAATATGTGGCGTGGATTCAAAAAAATGTTAAGGATTCTGAATCCAGGATTCTGAATCCCAAAATATGATTTTTATGAAATACAAAGTTGAAAATATGAGTTTTGGGTAAAAAATTTTGCTGATCACGATGAAATATGCTGTGTGGATTCAAAATTTTTTCTGGCTCCAGAATCCTTGATTCTGAATCCCAAAATATGATTTTTTTGAAATACGAAGTTGAAAATATGAGTTTTGGGTAAAAAATTTTGCTGATCACGATGAAATATATGCCATGGATTCAAAATTTTTTCTGACTTCAGAATCCAGGATTCTGAATCCGGTTTGTCAAAAATCATCTCCCAAATGATTGTAATACCTCATTTTGATCCCTGTATGATCCTCTATCAGATTTTTTTGATCTTAAGATTCTGAAGGCTTCTGAATCCGGATTCTGAATCCGTTTTATCATTTTTGATCCGCCAATGAGTGTAATACCTCATTTTGATCCCCGTATGATCCTCTTTATGATTTTTATGATTTTAGGATTCTGAAGGCTTCTGAATCCGGATTCTGAATCCGTTTTATCATTTTTGATCAGCCATTGAGTGTAATACCTCATTTTGATCCCCGTATGATCCTCTTTATGATTTTTATGATTTTAGAATTCTGAAGGCTTCTGAATCCGGATTCTGAATCCGTTTTATCATTTTTGATCCGCCAATGAGTGTAATACCTCATTTTGATCCCCGTATGATCCTCTATCAGATTTTTTTGATCTTGGGATTCTGAAGGCTTCTGAATCCGGATTCTGAATCCGTTTTATCATTTTTGATCCGCCATTGAGTGTAATACCTCATTTTGATCCCCGAATGATCCTCTTTATGATTTTTATGATCTTTTTTAGCCGGATGCACTGGCTATACTTAAAAATTTTTATCTTTAGTTATACTTAAAAATTTTTATCTTAGTCCCTATGATGATATATATGATTTTTTTAATCAATATGATCCTAATTACCAATATATAAAATTTTACAGAGATTATGATAAAAAAAAAGTTATGAATTTTACCATATTCCCCACTATCTCTAGTTATATATACAGAAAAAACTAATACACAAGTCTCGGTGTGGCTTGATAAAAAAAGTTATAAATCTGAAAAGCTTATTTTGGGTGAGCATTTTTGGTGGGAATCGATTCCGTCTATTGTAAAATTTGTAGCGTCTCCCAGTTTTCCGGAAAACCCGTGCAAAAATTTGCATATTTTGAGCCAAAAAAGTGTCGTTTTCACTTGGTCATTTTTTGAAACAAAATATTTGATGACGTATAGTAGAGTGGTCAGGGAGTAGAGTTTGGAGGCGGTAGGTCGGGGGTTCGGTCCCCGAATAAAGTTTTTGGGGTAAAAAAATATGGGGAATCTGAAAAAATGTGTAAAAAAATTTTTTGGATTCTGAAATCGGATTCTGAAGCCTTCTGAATCCAAAAATACGATTTTTTTGAAATAAGAAGTGTGAAACATGTTTCCTGGGTAAAAAAATTCGCTAATCACGATGAAATATGTGCCGTGGATTCAAAAAATTTTTAAGGCTTCTGAATCCTCGGATTCTGAATCCGAAAATACGATTTTTTCGATGAACGAATTCTACAAAATGGATTTTGGGTAAAAAAATTCGCTGATCACGATAAAATATGTGACGAGGATTCAAAATTTTTTCTGACTTCAGAATCCCGGATTCTGAATCCGAAAATACGATTTTTTTGAAATAAGAAGTGTGAAACATTTTTCCTGGGTAAAAAAATTCGCTGATCACGATGAAATATGTGCCGTGGATTCAAAAAAATGTTTAGGATTCTGAATCCAGGATTCTGAATCCGAAAATACGATTTTTTCGATGAACGAATTCTACAAAATGGATTTTGGGTAAAAAATTTTGCTGATCACGATGAAATATATGCCATGGATTCAAAATTTTTTCTGACTTCAGAATCCCGGATTCTGAATCCGGTTTATCAAAAATCATCTCCCAAATGAGTGTAATACCTCATTTTGATCCCTGTATGATCCTCTATCAGATTTTTTTGATCTTAAGATTCTGAAGGCTTCTGAATCCGGATTCTGAATCCGGTTTATCAAAAATCATCTCCCAAATGATTGTAATACCTCATTTTGATCCCCGTATGATCCTCTATCAGATTTTTTTAATCTTGGGATTCTGAAGGCTTCAGAATCCGGATTCTGAATCCGTTTTATCATTTTTGATCCGCCAATGAGTGTAATACCTCATTTTGATCCCCGTATGATCCTCTATCAGATTTTTGTGATCTTAAGATTCTGAAGACTTCAGAATCCGGATTCTGAATCCGTTTTATCATTTTTGATCCGCCAATGAGTGTTATACCTTATTTTGATCCCCGTATGATCCTCTTTATGATTTTTATGATTTTAGGATTCTGAAGGCTTCTGAATCCGGATTCTGAATCCGTTTTATAATTTTTGATCCAATAATAAGTGTAATACCTCATTTTGATCCCCGTATGATCCTCTTTATGATTTTTATGATTTTAGGATTCTGAAGGCTTCTGAATCCGGATTCTGAATCCGTTTTATCATTTTTGATCCAATAATAAGTGTAATACCTCATTTTGATCCCCGTATGATCCTCTATCAGATTTTTTTAATCTTAGGATTCTGAAGGCTTTTGAATCCGGATTCTGAATCCGTGTTATCATTTTTGATCCGCCAATGAGTGTAATACCTCATTTTGATCCACTTTTGATCCTCTTTTTGATCCTTATGATCTAAAGATTCTGACGGAATCTGAATCTCGGATTCTGAATCTGTTTTATCATTTTTGATCCGCCAATGAGTGTTATACCTTATTTTGATCCTCTTTTGATCCTCTTTATGATCTTCATGATTTTAGCATTCTGAAGGCTTCTGAATCCGGATTCTGAATCCGTTTTATCATTTTTGATCCAATAATAAGTGTAATACCTCATTTTGATCCCCGTATGAGCCTCTATCAGATTTTTTTAATCTTAGGATTCTGAAGGCTTTTGAATCCGGATTCTGAATCCGTTTTATCCTTTTTGATCCGCCAATGTGTGTAATATCTCATTTTGATCCCCGTATGATCCTCTTTCTGATTCTTATGATTTTAGGATTCTGACGGCTTCAGAATCCGGATTCTGAATCCGTTTTATCATTTTTGATCCTTTTATAGGTGTTATACATCATTTTGATCCATTTTTGATCCTCTTTTTGATCCTTATGATCTTAGGATTCTGAAGGATTCTGAATCTCGGATTCTGAATCCGTTTTATCATTTTTGATCCGCCATTGAGTGTAATACCTCATTTTGATCCTCTTATGATCCTCTTTATGATTTTTATAATCTTTTTTAGCCGGAGCAAAGCGCCGAAGGCGCTTTGCACCTGCTATACTTAAAACTTTTTATCTTCATGATCTTTAGATGGTCCCTATGATGACATATATGATTTTTTTGATCAATATGATCCTAACTACCAATATATAGAGATTATGATAAAAAAAAAGTTATGAATTTTACCATATTCTCCACTATCCCTAGTTATATATACAGAAAAAACTAATACCCAAGTCTCGGTGTGGCTCCATAAAAAAACTTACGGATCTGAAAAGCTTATTTTGGTTGAGCATTTTTGTCAGGAATCGATTCCGTCTATTGAGAAATTTGTAACGTCTCACGGGGATTCAGAATCCTTGACCAAAAATTTGAATATTTTGAGCTAAAAAAATGTCGTTTTCACTTGGTCATTTTTTGGAAGAAAATATTTGATGACGTATAGTAGAGTGGTCAGGGGGTAGAGTTTGGAGGCGGTAGGTCGGGGTTCGAGGCCTTTGGGTGGTTTCTGGGGTAAAAAAATATGGAGAATCCGAAAAAATAAATAAAAAAATTTTTTGGATTCTGAAATCGGATTCTGAAGCCTTCTGAATCCGAAAATACGATTTTTTTGAAATAAGAAGTGTGAAACATGTTTCCTGGGTAAAAAAATTCGCTGATCACGATGAAATATGTGTCGTGGATTCAAAAAATTTTTAAGGCTTCTGAATCCTCGGATTCTGAATCCGAAAATACGATTTTTTCGATGAACGAATTCTACAAAATGGATTTTGGGTAAAAAAATTCGCTGATCACGATAAAATATGTGACGAGGATTCAAAATTTTTTCTGACTTCAGAATCCCGGATTCTGAATCCGAAAATACGATTTTTTCGATGAACAAATTCTACAAAATGGATTTTGGGTAAAAAATTTTGCTGATCACGATGAAATATATGCCATGGATTCAAAATTTTTTCTGACTCCAGAATCCCGGATTCTGAATCCAGTTTATCAAAAATTATCTCCCAAATGATTGTAATACCTCAATTTGATCCCCGTATGATCCTCTGTCAGATTTTTTTGATCTTGGGATTCTGAAGGCTTCAGAATCCGGATTCTGAATCCGTTTTATCATTTTTGATCCGCCAATGAGTGTTATACCTTTTTTTGATCACCGTTTGATCCTCTTTTTGATTCTTATGATATTTTGATTCTGAAGGCTTCTGAATCCGGATTCTGAATCCGTTTTATCATTTTTGATCCTATAATAAGTGTTGTACCTCATTTTGATCCCCTTATGATCCTCTATCAGCTTTTTGTGATCTTAGGATTCTGAAGGCTTCAGAATCCGGATTCTGAATCCGTTTTATCATTTTTCATCCCCTAATAAGTGTAATACCTCATTTTGATCCCCGTATGATCCTCTATAGGATTTTTGTGATCTTAGGATTCTGAAGGCTTCAGAATCCGGATTCTGGATCCGTTTTATCATTTTTGATCCTATAATAAGTGTTGTACCTCATTTTGATCCCCTTATGATCCTCTTTCTGATTCTTATGATCTTAAGATTCTGAATGCTTCAGAATCCGGATTCTGAATCCGTTTTATCATTTTTGATCCAATAATAAGTGTAATACCTCATTTTGATCCTCTTATGATCCTCTTTATGATTTTTATGATTTTAGGATTCTGAAGGCTTCTGAATCCGGATTCTGAATCCGTTTTCTCATTTCTGATCATATAATAATTGTTGTACCTCTTTTTGATCCTCTTTATGATTTTTTTGATCTTTTTTAGCCGGAGCAAAGCGCCGAAGGCGCTTTGCTCCTGTTTAACTAATTTCTTGATCAGCTTGATCTTTAAATGGTCCCTATGATGATATATATGATTTTTTTAATCAATATGATCCTAATTACCAATATATAAAATTTTACAGAGATTATGATAAAAAAAAAAGTTATGAATTTTACCATATTCCCCACTATCTCTAGTTATATATACAGAAAAAACTAATACACAAGTCTCGGTATGGCTCGATAAAAAAAGTTGGGATTCTCAAAATAGGACGTTTGCTGAGCATTTTTGGTGGGAATCGATTCCGTCTACTGAGAAATCTGTAGCGTCTCCCAGTTTTTCAGAAAACCCGTGGAAAAATTTGAATATTTTGAGCTTAAAAAATGTCGTTTTCATTTGGTCATTTTTTGAAAGAAAATATTTGATGACGTATAGTAGAGTGGTCAGGGGGTATAGTTTGGAGGCGGTAGGTAGGGGGTTCGAGGCTTTTAGGGAGTTTCTGGGGTAAAAAAATATGGGGAATCTGAAAAAATGTGTAAAAAAATTTTTTGGATTCTGGAATCGGATTCTGAAGCCTTCTGAATCCGAAAATACGATTTTTTTGAAATACATAGTATGAAATATGTTTCCGGGGTAGAAAAATTCGCTGATCACGATGAAATATGTGGCATGGATTCAAAATTTTTTCAGACTCCAGAATCCGGGATTCTGAATCCGAAAATACGATTTTTTTGAAATACATAGTATGAAATATGTTTCCGGGGTAGAAAAATTCGCTGATCACGATGAAATATATCCCATGGATTCAAAATTTTTTCTGACTTCAGAATCCAGGATTCTGAATCCGGTTTATCAAAACTCATCCCCCAAATGAGTGTAATACCTCATTTTGATCCCCGTATGATCCTCTATCAGATTTTTATGATCTTAGGATTCTGAAGGCTTCTGAATACGGATTCTGAATCCGTTTTATCATTTTTTATCCACCAATGAGTGTTATACCTTTTTTTGATCCTCTTTTGATCCTATATACGATTCTTATGATCTTAAGATTCTGAAGGCTTCTGAATACGGATTCTGAATCCTTTTTATCATTTTTGATCCGCCCGTGAGTGTAATACCTTATTTTGATCCTCTTTTGATCCTCTTTCTGATAGTTATGATCTTAAGATTCTGAAGGCTTCTGAATACGGATTCTGAATCCGTTTTATCATTTTTTATCCACCAATGAGTGTTATACCTTTTTTTGATCCTCTTTTGATCCTATATACGATTCTTATGATCTTAAGATTCTGAAGGCTTCTGAATACGGATTCTGAATCCGTTTTATCATTTTTTATCCACCAATGAGTGTTATACCTTTTTTTGATCCTCTTTTGATCCTATATACGATTCTTATGATCTTAAGATTCTGAAGGCTTCTGAATACGGATTCTGAATCCGTTTTATCATTTTTGATCCGCCCGTGAGTGTAATACCTTATTTTGATCCTCTTTTGATCCTCTTTCTGATAGTTATGATCTTAAGATTCTGAAGGCTTCTGAATCCGCATTCTGAATCCGTTTTATCATTTTTGATCCCCTAATATGTGTAATACCTCATTTTGATCCTCTTATGATCCTCTTTATGATTATTATGATCTTTTTTAGCCGGAGCAAAGCGCCGAAGGCGCTTTGCACCGGCTATACTTTAACATTTTTATCTTCAGATGGTCCCTATGATGATATATATGATTTTCTTGATCAGGATGATCCTAATGACCAATAGGTAAAATTTTATGGAGATTCTGATGAAAAAAATAGTTATTATTATCACCTTTAAAGTTATTATCCCTAGTTATTATATATACAGAAAAAACTAATACACAAGTCTCGGTATGGCTCGATAAAAAAAGTTGGGATTCTCAAAATAGGACGTTTGCTGAGCATTTTTGGTGGGAATCGATTCCGTCTATTGAGAAATCTGTAGCGTCTCCCAGTTTTTCAGAAAACCCGTGGAAAAATTTGAATATTTTGAGCTTAAAAAATGTCGTTTTCATTTGGTCATTTTTTGAAAGAAAATATTTGATGACGTATAGTAGAGTGGTCAGGGGGTAGAGTTTGGAGGCGGTAGGTCGGGGGTTCGAGGCTTTTGGGGAGTTTCTGGGGTAAAAAAATATGGGGAATCTGAAAAAATGTGTAAAAAAATTTTTTGGATTCTGAAATCGGATTCTGAAGCCTTCTGAATCCGAAAATACGATTTTTTTGAAATAAGAAGTGTGAAACATGTTTCCTGGGTAAAAAAATTCGCTAATCACGATAAAATATGTGACGAGGATTCAAAATTTTTTCTGACTTCAGAATCCCGGATTCTGAATCCGAAAATACGATTTTTTCGATGAACAAATTCTACAAAATGGATTTTGGGTAAAAAATTTTGCTGATCACGATGAAATATATGCCATGGATTCAAAATTTTTTCTGACTCCAGAATCCCGGATTCTGAATCCGGTTTATCAAAAATTATCTCCCAAATGATTGTAATACCTCATTTTGATCCCCGTATGATCCTCTGTCAGATTTTTTTGATCTTGGGATTCTGAAGGCTTCAGAATCCGGATTCTGAATCCGTTTTATCATTTTTGATCCGCCATTGAGTGTAATACCTCATTTTGATCCCCGTATGATCCTCTATCAGATTTTTTTGATCTTGGGATTCTGAAGGCTTCTGAATCCGGATTCTGAATCCGTTTTATCATTTTTGATCCGCCATTGAGTGTAATACCTCATTTTGATCCCCGTATGATCCTCTATCAGATTTTTTTGATCTTGGGATTCTGAAGGCTTCTGAATCCGGATTCTGAATCCGTTTTATCATTTTGATCCGCCATTGAGTGTAATACCTCATTTTGATCCCCGTATGATCCTCTTTATGATTTTTATGATTTTAGGATTCTGAAGGCTTCTGAATCCAGATTCTGAATCCGTTTTATTATTTTTGATCCGCCAATGAGTGTAATACCTCATTTTGATCCCCGTATGATCCTCTATCAGATTTTTTTGATCTTGGGATTCTGAAGGCTTCTGAATCCGGATTCTGAATCCGTTTTATCATTTTTGATCCGCCATTGAGTGTAATACCTCATTTTGATCCCCGTATGATCCTCTATCAGATTTTTTTGATCTTGGGATTCTGAAGGCTTCTGAATCCGGATTCTGAATCCGTTTTCTCATTTTTGATCCCCTAATAAGTGTAATACCTCATTTTGATCCTCTTATGATCCACTTTATGATTTTTATGATTTTAGGATTCTGAAGGCTTCTGAATCCGGATTTTGAATCCGTTTTATCATTTTTGATCCGCCAATGAGTGTAATACCTCATTTTGATCCCCGTATAATCCTCTTTATGATTTTTATGATTTAAGGATTCTTAAGGCTTCTGAATCCGGATTCTGAATCCGTTTTATCATTTTTGATCCACCAATGAGTGTTATACCTTATTTTGATCCTCTTATGATCCTCTTTATGATTTTTATGATTTTAGGATTCTGAAGGCTTCTGAATCCGGATTCTGAATCCGTTTTATCATTTTTGATCCACCAATGAGTGTTATACCTTATTTTGATCCTCTTTTGATCCTCTTTTGATCCTTTATATGATCCTCATGATCCCGATGATCATCTATAGCCGAAGCAAAGCGCCGAAGGCGCTTTGCTTCGGCTGTAGATGTGTAATACCTCTTTTTGATCCCATTTTGATCCTCTAATGTTATACCTCATTTTGAACTGCTTTTGATCCTTTATCTGTCCCTAATGATCCGTAATATAAAATATGCAAATTTTTTACGATATAATTATGAACCTTACCATATTCTCCACTATCCCTAGTATATACAGAAAAAACTAATACCCAAGTCTCGGTGTGGCTCCATAAAAAAACTTACGGATCTGAAAATCTTCTATTGGGTGTGCTTTTTTGGTGGGAATCCATTCCGTCTATTGAGAAATTTGTAACGTCTCACCGGGATTCAGCATTTATCCCCAAAAATTTGAATAATTTTGTTCCGTAAAAAGTCGTTTTCACTTGGTCATTTTTTGAAAGAAAATATTTGATGACGTATAGTAGAGTGGTCAGGGGGTAGAGTTTGGAGGCGGTAGGTCGGGGGTTCGAATCCTCTGGAAGGATTCTGGGGTAAAAAAATATGGAGAATCCGAAAAAATAAATAAAAAAATTTTTTGGATTCTGAAATCGGATTCTGAAGCCTTCTGAATCCAAAAATACGATTTTTTTGAAATAAGAAGTGTGAAACATGTTTCCGGGGTAAAAAAATTCGCTGATTACGATGAAATATGTGGCGTGGATTCAAAAAAATGTTAAGGATTCTGAATCCAGGATTCTGAATTCCAAAATATGATTTTTATGAAATACAAAGTTGAAAATATGAGTTTTGGGTAAAAAATTTTGCTGATCACGATGAAATATGCTGTGTGGATTCAAAATTTTTTCTGACTCCAGAATCCCGGATTCTGAATCCCAAAATACGATTTTTTTGAATTATATAGTATGAAATATGTTTCCGGGGTAGAAAAATTCGCTGATCACGATGAAATATGTGGCATGGATTCAAAATTTTTTCTGACTTCAGAATCCAGGATTCTGAATCCGGTTTGTCAAAAATCATCTCCCAAATGATTGTAATACCTCATTTTGATCCCTGTATGATCCTCTATCAGATTTTTTTGATCTTAAGATTCTGAAGGCTTCTGAATCCGGATTCTGAATCCGTTTTATCATTTTTGATACGCCAAAGAGTGTAATACCTCATTTTGATCCCCGTATGATCCTCTATCAGATTTTTTTGATCTTGGGATTCTGAAGGCTTCTGAATCCGGATTCTGAATCCGTTTTATCATTTTGATCCGCCATTGAGTGTAATACCTCATTTTGATCCCCGTATGATCCTCTTTATGATTTTTACGATTTTAGGATTCTGAAGGCTTCTGAATCCAGATTCTGAATCCGTTTTATTATTTTTGATCCGCCAATGAGTGTAATACCTCATTTTGATCCCCGTATGATCCTCTATCAGATTTTTTTGATCTTGGGATTCTGAAGGCTTCTGAATCCGGATTCTGAATCCGTTTTATCATTTTTGATCCGCCATTGAGTGTAATACCTCATTTTGATCCCCGTATGATCCTCTATCAGATTTTTTTGATCTTGGGATTCTGAAGGCTTCTGAATCCGGATTCTGAATCCGTTTTATCATTTTTGATCCGCCATTGAGTGTAATACCTCATTTTGATCCCCGTATGATCCTCTATCAGATTTTTTTGATCTTGGGATTCTGAAGGCTTCTGAATCCGGATTCTGAATCCGTTTTATCATTTTTGATCCGCCATTGAGTGTAATACCTCATTTTGATCCCCGTATGATCCTCTTTATGATTTTTATGATTTTAGGATTCTGAAGGCTTCTGAATCCAGATTCTGAATCCGTTTTATCATTTTGATCCAATAATATGTGTAATACCTCATTTTGATCCTCTTATGATCCTCTTTCTGATTCTTATGATCTTAAGATTCTGAAGTCTTCAGAATCCGGATTCTGAATCCGTTTTATCATTTTTGATCCAATAATATGTGTAATATCTCATTTTGATCCTCTTATGATCCTCTTTATGATTTTTTTGATCTTTTTTAGCCGGAGCAAAGCGCCGAAGGCGCTTTGCTCCGGTTTCACGAATTTCTTGATCTGCTTGATCTTTAAATGGTCCCTATGATGATATATATGATTTTTTTGATCAGGATGATCCTAATGACCAATAGGTAAAATTTTATGGAGATTCTGATGAAAAAAAAAGTTATTATTATCACCTTTACAGTTATTATCCCTAGTTCCATATATAGAAAAAACTAACACACAAGTCTTGGTGTGGCTCGATAAAAAAACTTACGGATATGAAAAGTTCCTATTACCTGAGCGTTTGTTACAGGAATCGATTCCGTCTACTTAAAAATTTGTAGCTAATCTGGGAACTTCAGAATCCTTGACCAAAAATTTGAATATTTTTGTTTTTAAAAATGTCGTTTTCAATTGGTCCCTTTTTTCAACCCTTTGAAAAATAACTGTATAGTAGAGTGGTTAAGGGGTATGGTTATGAGGCGGGATGTCGGGGGTTCGGATCCTCCAAAAAGTTTTTGGGGTAAAAAAATATGGGGAATCTGAAAAAATAAGTAAAAAAATTTTTTGGATTCTGAAAACGGATTCTTCTGAATCTTCAAAATATGATTTTTTTGAAATAGGGAATAAAAAATATGGTTTCTGGGTAAAAAATTGTGTTGATCACGATGAAATATGTGGCATGGATTCAAAAAATTATTAAGGCTTCTGAATCTCGGATTCTGAATCCGAAAATACGATTTTTTTGATCAACAAATAAAAAATGTTGGTTCTGGGGTAATCGGCTATGGGGAATCCGATGAAATACTTTTTGGGGATTCAGAAGTCCATCCGACTTCAGAATCTCGGATTCTGAAGCCATTTTGTTATTTTTAATCTTTTTTTAAGTGTTATACCTTTTTTTGATCCTCATGAGCTCCCTTATTTGATATTTTTGGTTTTAGGATTCTGAAGGATTCTGAATCTCGGATTCTGAATCCTTTATAAAATTTTTGATCCTTTCATAAGTGTTATACCTCTTTTTGATCCACTTTTGATCCCCTCTTTGATCCTTATGATCTAAAGATTCTGACGGATTCTGAATCTCGGATTCTGAATCCTTTGTAAAATTTTTGATCCTTTTATAAGTGTTATACCTCTTTTTGATCCTCTTTTGATCCCCTTTTTGATCCTTATGATCCCGATGATCATCAACAGCCGGTGCAAAGCGCCGCAGGCGCTTTGCACCGGCTGTAATAATATTATTTATTCCTTATGAGTGTTATACCTCTTTTTGATCATCTTTTGATCCCTTTTTGATCCTTATGATCTTATTGACCCTTAGGTAAAAAATTATGAAAATTATGATGAAACAAAAAATTATGAACCTCATATTATTTTTTGATCCACTAGTCCGGTATATAGAAAAAACTAACACACGTTATTTGGTGTGGCTCGATAAAAAAAGTTATGGATATGAAAAGTTCCTATGACCTGAGCGTTTGTTACAGGAATCGATTCCGTCTATCGAGAAATTTGTAGCGTGTCACAGGATTTCAGAAATCCCGTGCAAATATTTGAATATTTTTGATCCTTGAAAATGTCGTTTTCAATTGGTCCCTTTTTTCAACCCTTTGAAAGATAACTGTATAGTAGAGTGGTTAAGGGATAGGGCTTGGAGGCGGCATGTCGGGGGTTCGGATCCCAAATAAAGTTTTTGGGGTAAAAAAATATGGGGAATCTGAAAAAATTAGTAAAAAAATTTTTTGCATTCTGAAATCTTCGGATTCTGGCTCCAGAATCCTCAAAATGTGATTTTTTTGAAATAGGGAATAAAAAATATGGTTTCCGGGTAAAAAAATTCGCTGATCACGAGGAAATATATGCCGTGGATTCAGAAAATTATTAAGGCTTCAGAATTCTCGGATTCTGAATCCTGAAATACAATTTTTTTGATCAACGAATAAAAAATGTTGGATCTGGGGTAATCGGCTATGGGGAATCCGATGAAATAATTTTTGAGGATTCAGAATTTTATCCGGCTTCAGAATCTTGGATTCTGAAGCCGTTTTGTTATTTTTGATCGTTTTATTAGTGTAATACCTCTTTTTGATCTTTGTTTGATCCCCGTTTTGATCCTTATGATCTTAAGATTCTGACGGATTCTGAATCTCGCATTCTGAATCCTTTTTATAATTTTTGATCCTTTTATAAGTGTTATACCTCATTTTGATCCTTTTTTGATCCTCTTTTTGATCCTTATGATCCCGATGATCATCAGCAGCCGGTGCAAAGCGCCGCAGGCGCTTTGCACCGGCTGTACTAATATTTTTGATTGCCTAATGAGTGTTATACCTCTTTTTGATCCTCTTTTGATCCCCTTTTTGATCCTTATGATCTTAGGATTCTGACGGATTCTGAATCTCGGATTCTGAATCTTTTTTCAAATTTTTGATTCTTTTGTAAGTGTTATACCTCATTTTGATCCTCTTTTGATCCCATTTTTGATCCTTATGATCTTATTGACCCTTAGGTAAAAAATTATGATGAAACAAAAAATTATGAACCTCATATTATTTTTTGATCCACTAGTTAAAACAATATACATAATAGTGAGAGTTATAATACAGTTCTCAAAACCGTTTTATTATAAATAAACTCAAATTGCAAAAAAAACAAAGCCAAAAATTACTGATTTTAATCGCTTTCAAAAATATTTAAACAGACTGTGAAAGGTTTATAATCTTTAAAAATGATGCCTCTTTCTAGACACTTCAAAGGATTATGAAATCTTTCTAGCAGTGGTAGACAAAAATATTTTGTCTGCGATATTTTCTGTCGAAATAAATTTCAACAAACTATTTTTTTGCTACGAGCAAATTCGTTTTGTTTTAGATTGCATCATTCTTATTTTTCAATGATCGTTAAAAAAAGAGATCAATCAAACTCAATATAAAACGTTGTCTGCCGAAAGAACAAAGAACAGCTAAATAGTTCCAGCAGTCATCAAAATTAATGCACCAAAGTTCAGCTATCATGTCCGCATCATCTCTAGTCAAAAAAACAAAAAAATAGTAATTTCAGTTTTCTAAAAAATTTTTGTTTTAGGTTTTTTATTTTTTTTTTGTCCGGGCGCAAAACTCGGGCGCGCCACCCCCTAACATCCCTAATTACTACAATACTCGTCGATGCTTTGGTTCCAGCGCATGCGCTTAAAAAATGCGCGCAACATGCAGGGCAACTGAAACAAAGTGCACTTATAATTTATCAACTTTTTTTTCAACAACTGCGTACTGTCGCATGCGCTGGAACCAAAGCATCGACGGGTATTGTAGAATAAATTGCAAAAAATACAAGCATTTTTAGTGCTAAAATGTCATCTTTTACAAATTTATCTTTTACCTCTAATATTAGTCAATCAGCTGCATTTGCAGATGTCAATCTATTATTTATTATGAAAGTCTTTCCATCACTTGAAGAATTACAATTTTATCTTAACCCAACAACTACATTTTATTATAAACCTTTTGAAGAATTTTTGGCAAAATATCAAAATGCTTTCCATAGTTCATCTGCTGTTCCTTCAAAAATGACTTATACTATTCGTCGTGGATGTATTTCGGTATGTTTTAAATATTCATATTTGTTACTTCTAATTTTCTGTTTTTTAGAATCTTTGGTTCCTTGATGTTACATATGATTTTGATAAACAAAATGACGATGGTCCACTTTTGAAATGTTATCATAAAACTTTTACATTCGATAAATCTCATGATACTGTATTTGAAATTCGTATTGATCAACGTCGATAAATTTTATTAAATTGTCTATTGTAAATTTGATAAATAACAAAATCAATTAACTTGTATTTAATCTCTTCCAAATTAGCATTTAATATTTGGAAATTTATAGGGTCCACAAATGTTTGCATTTACTGTGATAAAACGACAAAAGACAAATCTGTTTTCTTATTAAAATTATATTTATTTTTCAAAAAATTTTACACCGGATTTTTTTTTTGTAATTTTTAAGATACGTTTTTCAGTTTTTGTTTTAACAAAAAATACATTTAAAAATGTCCTTGAAAAGGAAATTTAAATTGTATAAAAGTGATTTTTTAAAGATTCGATAGCGGATTCAATTTTGTATCATTTTTTTTGATGATTTCGTTATTGTCGCATCCTTTTAAAAATCAATTTTATACAATATTTAACAACAATTATCAAAATTAGTCATATAAAAAATACCTAAATTTCACAACTACACAAAATTTTAATACACTCAAAAATAAAATAAAATGTTTAAAAAATGAATTTAACGTGGTTCAGAAACTTGGCTACTCGTTGATGCATCAGATCCTTGGCTGTTATTTCGATGTTTAGATATATCATCAATTGGTTCAACGTCCCGAGAATATTTTAAATATGGTGGTAAATTATTATCACGATATGCAAAAAATAGTGAATTTGGTTGTTCATCCATTTTTTCAATATTTAAAGTTGTGGGTCTACCATTTAATCCATTTACCCCATTATTAATACTTCCACCACCGCCCGACATTGAACTTCCAGGCCGAGAATCCCCTTCAGGTCCTTCAATTAATGGCGCCAATTTTGTTGAATCATATGCAGCTGAAACCTTTCGATTTCCACTTCCAGTTCCTGCAGAATTAATTCCCGATCCAGTTGTTGGAGGACTTTGGTGAGTTTCTGATCGACGTTTTAAGCCTCGACGTTTTACAAGTAATGGCGCAGTGTCAACATCCATTAATTGGAAGCCATCTCGATTTGCAGTTAAAAATGCATTAAATGTGTCATTAAATATGTCATCGGCGCTTGAAGGAAGGATTGTTGGAGTTTGTAATTCATGAGCCTGGGAAGAATCAAATGCTGCACGAAGCCATTTATGTGCAGATAATTGTTGAAGCGTTAAGCGTTTATTTGGATCAACAGTTAAAAGGCCTAAATTTAAAACCATATTTTATTTCCAATTATCAACTTTTTTCATACCTGTTATTAAATCCTTTCCCAAATCACTAACAGAATCCCATACAGAATCTTGAAAACTAAATTCTGCCATACGAATTCTTGCAATAATATCTAAATTTAAAACCATATTTTAGTTATTGTTTCCAATTATCAACTTTTTCCATACCTGTTGCAGTATCAGTGGCAGTTTTGGCATGAAATGGAACATTTCCACTTAACATTGTAAACTAAAATAAAACAATTGAAATACATTTTTAATTACAGTAATTCACAATTTACCAAAACAACTCCAAGACTCCATAAATCACACGATTGATTATATTGTGGTAGTTCATCTTCAATTTCTATAACTTCGGGTGCTGCATATTGTAGTGTATAACATGGAGTAGAAAGCTGTTCTGCAGCAGCATTTGGTAATAATCTTGCAAATCCAAAATCAACTAATCTTAATTTTGCTGCTGCATCTTCAGATTCAAATAAAATATTCTCTGGTTTCAAATCTCTGTGAACGACACCTTTGGAATGCATATGCTGCACAGCGGAAACAAGCTGATACATAATTCTTGCAGCTTCAGATTCAGTAAATTTTTCCAATTTACGTAATCTTTGTAATAGCTCTCCACCTTCCAATAATTCCAAAACAATATAATAATGAAGTGGATCACTAAGTGCTTCTACAACTTTAACAATATTTTCATGATATCCAAGATGATCCAATATTCTTATCTCTCGTAATGCATGATGTGAACATTTTTGTGAAATAATTTTTACCGCAAACATTTTATTATCAGATAATCGTTTACATTTTCTACACATGCTAAAACTGCCTCTTCCAAGATATCCACTTTCACTAATATCAAGTTCATATTTTGAAAAAAATGATGAATTCTTTGATAACAATTTTACAGATTCTTCCAAAGAATCTTGTCCAACTGAATTATTATTTGAAAATATTACAGATGGTGAAACAAATGAATATCCCTTTAAAAGCATCACAATTTTAACTTTTAAAATTTTCTTTAAAACTAACCCGAAAAATTCCTTTATAATCTGGTGGACTGCTTACAGGTGAAAATAATGGAACTTGATTGGTAAATTCTGGTGCAAAATTATTTAAATCCATTTTATTTTGAACAACTGGTTTAATTGCAGGTGGCATTTTTCGTTGTTCAACCATTTCCCAATTAATTCCTTGAAAGAACGGATGATCTTTTATTTCATTTACACCCTTTGCTCCCAAACGAATTGAAGCATCTTTTTCTAAAAGTCCAGCAATGAATGATTTAGCTTGTGAATCCATATTCTTTGGAAATGGTACACGCTTTTTTAAAATTCTTTGTGCAATATCATGTGTTGTATTTTGATCCCCATCAACGGTAAATGGAGAACAGCCCGTAACTAATTCAAATGCAATTACGCCAAGACTCCACCAATCAACACATTCGTTATAGCCTTTTGGTGTTCGCTTAACAATTTCTGGTGCCATATATCTAAAAATGCGAAAGAATGAAAATAATCAGAGAGATGACTACAGAGTTTTTTAAAAGTATTTAATGTCTTTCAAAGTAATTAAAATCATTTCTTTTCATGGGTACAGAGCGCACAAACAAAATTGAACCTTGTGTTTTTGCTGCAATGTTTCCTTTTAGAGTTATTCAAAAACGGGCTTTACTGTTGAATTCAGCATGCTTTGAGAATTTTTTGACCTAATAAAAATGTTTTAAAAGATTCCAAAAATATAGAATTTTTACAGGGCCCTTTTTGAAAAATTTGATGTTGTGAATAACATTTAGATTTCAAAATTTTTCTATAGTTACTATCATTTTTTTGGAGCGGTTTTCAATGATAGTAACAGAAAAAAACGAAAGTAAAAACCTTTTAGTTACTATCATCGCTGAAAAATTGTCAAAGCGAAAGTGGGTGATTTCTTATTGTTTTTTAGTAAGTTGAAAACGGACTTCACAGTTATGTTCGATAAGTCATAGGGTTTTGTTTGGGATAAAAATTTTGATAATTCCAAATAAGCTTATATTTCAGCGATGATAGTAACTAAAAATTTCTGGTTTTTGTCTTTTAAAGTTACTATCACTGGAAAACCGCGCTAATAAAGAAAAAAGTGATAATAAGTTCAAAAAATTTTTTTAAGATAAAAATCTTAAAAAATCATAAACGTTATTGTGCTCAATTGATAAGTCGTTTTTTGAATAATTATAAAACAAAAAATATACTAACAAAATGAAAAGTGTCAATTTTGTTTGGAACAGCCTGCATTTCGTGTATTCATTATTTAAAACTTACTCAATTGTTCCACAATATGAATTTGCAATTCTTTGTTCTTTTAATTCTTTTGATAAACCGAAATCTGTTAATTTAATATGTCCATCAGAATCAAGTAAAATATTTTCAAGTTTTAAATCACGATAAATAACATTATTCTTAAAATTTAATAAAATTGCATAATTCTATTGCATAAAAAAAGTACAAACTTTATGAATTAATTCTAATGCTGCAACAAGTTCTGCTAAAACTCCACGGGAAGTTGGAACATCAAATTGCTTCTTTTTGCATAAATGTGTAAAAAGTTCTCCGCCTCCAACAAATTCTACAATTATATTGTATTGGAAAATTTTAAGGTAAAATAAAAAGCAAATTTACCCATAACAATATGAAGCTTTGCATCAGATTGAAATGCATAAACCATATTAACCAAAAATGGTTGACCTTTTAATCTCTCCAATACCTACAATTAATTTTTGAAAATTCGAATATAATTTTTGACTTAAATAAATCCTCTCAAACTTTGGATTTTGTTGACAAAAATATTTTTCTTCCCAAAATTTATTCTAATTTTAAAACCAAATTATAATGGATAAAGCCTTTTCATTCTTTGTTTGAATCCTTTAAATTCCTATTTCGGAGATAAACTTACAGTTCTTTCAGCTAACGTGTGTTCAAGAGTTTTTTGTTTATGTGCAACTCGTTCTTTTTTTAAAACTTTCATTGCATAAAATCTTCCATTATCATGTCCACCAACTTTTTTAACCAAAAATACTTTCCCATATGCTAAAAATAAAATAAAAAATTTAATTCTTTGGACTTTTTGATATTTTAATTTATGGAAAACAAATTAGCGGTTATTGAAATGTCAATAAATATTGCCTTGTAAGGCTTTGCAAACTTTTTTAAAAACCCTTAAAAATATTTTTTTATTATTATTAACAAATTTCCAGTTAAAAACATTTGTCATAATTTCTCATTTATATCGAAATTGCTTTGGGAATTAAAAAATAATTAAAGTAAAAAACAAACCTCCTTTTCCTAGAACTTTTATAAGGGCAAAATTTTCCATTGTAACTTTTTCAGAATCCATCTTTTAAAAAATTAAATAAAAAAATATCTGTAAATAAAATCTTTTGTCACTTTTTCAAAGAACAATAATTAACATAACATTTCAATAGGGTGAAAAAAAGCTTTTTTTTGTTCAAAAAAGTTTTGAAGGTTATATTTTTCTTTTTTTGAAAAGAAAAAAAATGCCTGAAATTTTTTTATAAATGTAATATTTGTAAAAAGGAAAGCAAAAAAAGTATTTTAATCCATTAAAAAAACGTGAACGCAAAATATTCTTAAAAAAAATATAGTCTATATTTTTTTTAAGAATATTTTGCGTATATTATATAGAGGCAAAGTTTTTTGTGGCTCTTTTTTGGGGGGTTTTGAGAAAAAAGAAGAAGAATGTCAGTAAACAACAACATTGAAAAAAAAGACTTTCAAAGGCATAGAAAAACGTTAAGCAAAAGTTGTTTTTTTTTGCAGAAAAAAGTCTGCTATCTTTTTTTAAAAGAGTGAACTTTGAAAGATGCAAAAAAAGGAAATAGTAAAAAAAATAACACTTTTTCTTTAAATGTAAGAATACTTTCTTTTTGTCTATTTTGCTGTTGCTTGTCGCTATAGGGATTTTCAACACCTGAAATTCTTTTATATATTTTATGTATATTACAGATTATAGCTTAAACAGCTTTTCTTCTGTTTTAATTTTTTATTTAAAAAACAGCAAAAAAGTAGTTAATCAAATTTTTTGAAAAAACATAACACTTAAGCTTATAAGCAAGCTTACTTCATATCTCTCACTAGTTTCTTTCATTTCTATCTGACGTCCTCTTTTTGTGGTTGGCTGGCAGTTGCAAAAAGGCTAAAAGTCATCATTGAAAAAAAGATGATGATAAAAAAGGCCGATATTTTATTTCTCATTTAAAACAAATGAGAAATAAAATAAAAAATAATAAAGTTTTTAAGAAGAATAAAAAAAAAGACAAAAAGAAAACATTAAAAAAAAGTATTTGTCGTTGTCAGTAGAAGTATAGTAATAAAAAAAGAGAACACAAAAGATAAAGGGGGGATTGATTTCCACTCATGAAAACATGTGAATTAAATAGCAGACGACAGAATGGGGAGGGGGACAGAAAAACCCATCACCTCCCAACAATGATTTAAAAACAAATCACACATATTTTCTATTTGGTTTTTGGATGGCTAAAAAATGCGACATTAAAAAAAGAAGAAGAGTATTTGAGCCAAAATTATTCTATCATATTTTTGATGGATTAGATTCAATTCGGAGAGAAAAAGAAGAGAAAGAGAAAAGTTCTTTTCATGGCTGTAATCAGTTAAAGGTAATAGAAAAAATTTTTGTCTTAGAATCTCGAAAGTCTTTAGATAAAATATTTTGAACATTGATAAAAAAAAAAAAACACAAAATTTTTGTGCTAAAAAATGAGAGAAAAAAAATTCCAACAATTAAAGAAATAAATTGATTAAAGTTTCTTTTTTTTACAACGAAATAAAAGCTCGCAAACAAAAAATGCAGACGATGCAACACAGAAAAAGTGAGTCTCAAATGTTTGCATACATCTTTTTTTGCTTCCAAAGTGTTACAGAAAAATTTCAGCTGTTGCTTTTTTTAATCATTTTTCAGAAACCTAAAACAGTTTTGAAAAAAATAAGAGTTTGCTTTTATGTTAGCGGAAAAAAATTTGGGGATAAAAAAGGAATGACAAAAAATTCAAATGAGCAATTTTTCAATGATGCCAAAAAAATAATATCAAATATTTTTTACTTGCTTCTTTTTTTCTTATTGCTCATTTACGTTTTTAGTTTAGTTACTTTTTTTTTCATTTGAGCAAAATATAATAGAGACAAAAAATATGTAGTTTTTAGAATAAAAAAAATGAGGAGACACAAGTTCGTCACTGTTTTTTTTGGCTTGCTTTGAAGGGAGGTTGGAAATGACTGAAGAGAGAGAAGTGAAGGAAGTGAAATATATGTGGTTCCTCCTTTTTGAAAATATTGAAAGCAAAGGGAAAAAAAGCGCATGTGTCAGCAGTTAAAACGTTTGAAAAGAACCATCCATTAGAAAAAAAAACAACAGCAAACAAAAGTCAAATAAAAAAATGTCTGAAACATTGCCAAAAAAAGTGTAATAGCAAAAGAACAAAGAGGCAATCTATGATGAGTTTTGATTTTCTTTGAAAAAAGAAGAACTTTATGGAATTTTTAAAAACAAAATTGTTCTCATAGAAATTCAGTGAGTAGTTTAAACTCAATTTGGACTTGAAAAAATTTTAAGCAAAAATACTCTAAATTTTCTAAGTCTATCATTCTTTAGAACTATGGGAATTTTTTATGCAGCAAATTTTTAATGGAACATTTAAAACTCAATTAATGTCTAAATAAAGTTGAAAAGATATTAGAACAACTAACACTTATTAGCTATTTGAAAATTCAGTTATCACAGGTAAAGTAATATAAAAGAATGAATCATTTTTGTTTCTTTTGAATTAGGTAGAAACAATAACTAAGCATTAGTGTTCTTTTACAATCAGGAAACAAAGAAAAAAGTCAAATGAATCATCAGTGTGAAAAAAAAGAACTTTTTGGAACAAAGAAAAAGGATCAAATCGGCAAAGCATATATAACTTCGACAAAGATGGAAAAAAAACAAAAAGGAATGATTTCAATATATGAAAAGGAGATTGGCAATATATAAAAACAACAGACGTCAAAAAATTTAAAACTATCCAACAAATAACGTGTTTTTATCCGGATGTATTTTTCATGTTGATCAATGTTTAGTCAAAAAGATCTGTTAAAATAATAATAAAGTAACCAATTGAAACATCTAAGCCCCAAAAAACGACACTTTAAAATTCAAATTTGTTTGATAGAAAGAATTAAAACACAAAAAATCATGTGTTTTAATTTTTTCAAAAAAAACTATCTAATTTTGATTCCTAACAACCTTTACGACAGTTTTTAAACTTTTAAAGTTTATTTATTTTGCCATAACATTCAAATGTTTTGAAAAAAATGGAAATTTTTGTTTTTAAATTTAGCTATTTTTATTTCTCAACAAAAAACGCTTTCCAAAAATAAGCAAATCCAACGAAAAAACTTCAAAGTTCAAAAAGCCAAAAAAGGACAGAAATAAAAAAACGTCAAAAATGTTTGTCTCTTTTTTTGTAAAAAAAAATGCGCAAGAAACGTTTAATCAATAAAAGCATGAAAAACGGAAGAATTGGAAAAAAGTGTAAATAAAACGAAGAAAAAATCAAGGAAAAAGAGTAGAGCAACATTTTACAAAAAAAAATTAAAAAAAGAAACACGTTTTTATTCTTTTCAATTTCCGCTATTACATCTATAAAAAAATGCGTATCTTTTTTGGTTACTTTTTTAAAAAAAATAATAACAAAAAGCTGAGATTTTATATAAAGAATAAAAAAGGCAACACTGAAAAAAATGGATATTATTCGGAGCTTCAATTTAAATGATTAAAGAACAAGAAAAGAAGGCAGCACATTGCAAAACATAGGAAACAAAAAGAAGAAACATAAAAAAAAGAAGGAAAGGAGGCAAAAAAGTGACTAGCAAAAAGAGGAAAAAAGCCTATGTTTTGAAAACTTTTTCACAGACATTATTTGTCAAATGAAAAATATAAATGAAAGGAGGAAGGCCATTAACTAAAAAGTATTGGGTCATGTAGCATTATAAAATAATTATTATTTCTATTTTTTGGCTGGTAGCAAATTTTTGGATTTAAAAAAGATTTTAAGCTTAAACAAATCCGAAAGTTGTGAAATGATCTATTTGAAATGATATCAAAAGTTTTTTGAGCAGTAATGACGTTATTGGATACTAAACCAAATGGACATACACATGACAATAAACTCCAATTTTTTTAAGTTGAAAAAAAAACTAGCAATAAAGTTGAACGTTATTCCAAAAATTTTTTTTCGGGAATAACGCTCAACTTGTAAAATTAAACATTCAAAACTCGTTCAACTTTAATATTTTTTTGATACAATGTATGCCAGTTGAATAAGAAGATCATTTTATTTCTGAATTTTTGAATAAGGTGTTAATGAAAAAAAGTACAATTTAAAAAATGTCATTTTTAAATTATTATTAAATTATTCTTTTTTTATTAAAAAAAGAGCTCGAATAACCGTTTCAAGGCGCAATTAAACATTCTTTTACCTTCTTTTAAAAGACAAACCTAACTCATCCGACGATAATCATTTGTCGAAAGACAAAGACGCAATTATGACTTGCTATATTCGTTTAAGAGAAAAAAGAACTAAAATTTTGATAGCTTCATTTTTTATCATGAAGTTGTCGGATGCATGTATGCGTCATTCATGAAAGAAGAGGAGGCGACTGCGATTGATAGAACAATCAGAAATTACATTTAACCAACATTTAAAATATGAATTATTATTCAAAAAAAACGGTAAAAAATCCTAGAGAAAAATTTTAAAATAGTTAAAATCAGAATATTATACTGGATGCACCAAAAAAGCCTAGTTTTTCTTTGCCTTTTTATTAAAGTTATTCAAAAATGGATTGGAGAGCTGTATTCTGAATCTAATGAAAAATGTTTGCGACAAAATTTTGGTATATGTCTTCGATACTAACTGGAACTGTTTTTTGGTGACACTAACAATAATTAAAGGCAATAAAAAGTTTTTGTTGTTATCAATGTAATAATAACCAAAAGGAGAAAATTTGGAGTTACTATCACCGAAAACCCGCTTCTCTTACTTTTAAAGATTATCATATTAACGATATCGAAAAGTTTATCTCAAAAATTTTTTAAGCTTATGAATGCGAAGCCTGTTTTTAAAAAATTTTCTAAAAAAAGTTGACAAGCAAAGCAAATATGCACTGTTGTTTAAGTAATACATAAAATCACAGTTTTCCTAATTCAAAAAGCAATCATTAAGTTGACCATATTTATTTCTCATCATTCTTTTCAACCGTTCTTAAAATTAATGCCTTCATTCTTCTATTTTTATACAAAATGTACAAACTAAACAAAGATCATTTTGTTTAAGCTATAAACCTCTCACAAAAGAAAATTTAACAATAACAGAAAAAAATAACAAAGAGAATTCCACAAATTTTTTCCAGCTTTAAAAATTGTACAATGAGTAAAATATTTTAACCACGACTTAACATACAAAGTTTTCAATTTTTTGTTTTTGAGAAACATTTTTTGTCAGATACAAAGGGGAAAAAACCAAAGTTAAACCTTAAAAAAAGACGTGATTTGTTTGTTTTAAAAACTCACAAAAAAAATAGACACAGAAGGTTTTGATGGACACAAAAATTGGAGAAAACGAAAATGAAGGAGAAGAAATTGCTTGACAAATTTCAAATAATATATTATTGTTATGTCCAATTACTAAAATAGTGAGGCATCACATGTATTTTAGTAATCAAACAAAGTGAAAAATTTTTAATTGATAAATTTATGTAACTAAAAACATAACAATAATCAACAGAAAAATAATGGTCAAAAAGATAAGAAAAAAGTCATATCAAAAATGTAAAAATTGTGTTTCACTGTTTTTATTTCTTCATTACTGTTTTATTTTAGATTGTACATTTTAGTACATGCTATTGTATAGACACATTACCAAAAAGATTTATTCAGAGGTTCATAAATGTTAAAGCAATACATATGACCAACATTTTATCAAAAAACATTTTAAAAAAGTTAATTATTTAAGAAATTGTTTTGCTGCATTTTGAAATATTAATAACTATGTTTCAACTTGATTTTCTTATTAGAGCAAATTTTTTTTATATAATAGCAAAATGAATTAGAAATTGGTAATTTTTTAAAATCAGTGACTAGGATTATATCTTATGATAATTTCTACCGCTGTGTGGAGCGGTTTTTTGGTGATAGTAATATGGAACAAAGAAAATGGAAAGTTTTTCTTGGTGTCAATGTAATCATAACAAAAAAACTAAAAGAGATAATTTGGAATTACTATCACCAAAAACTCGCTTCATTGAATGACAGAAAATGGTTAAACTTAAAAGTGGTTTAGAGGCTGATAATAGTGGATATTTTGAAAGTAATGGAATGGAATAAATACATGTTGGTTTTAAGATTCTGTGCTGCTTCAATGGCAAATTCAAAATTTTAGGTATGCTTTATTTTCCTTTCAATCTGGCTTAAGCTATAAAAAACATTTATATTTAAGGGAACAACTCTTGAAGTTGAATATGTTCCAATTGCACTTGTTGAATATGGTATTGATTTTTTAATGGAATATACACATGCTTTAATCAATGATGGAAGTAAGAGGCAATCAACGCATCTCAAATATCTCATGGATAAAAAAGACCAAAATTCTCCACTTGATACAATGCAACAGTACAAGGAAATTTTTACAGAAATGCGAAATCGTACAAATTCTTCAACTTTTAATGCTTAAAATTGCTTGTTAAATTTTGTTGATTTTATTGTTTTTATTATTTTTGCCTTTAAGCATTCAGCTTCTTTTTAAATAAAATATAAAATTATTAAGAAAATAAACAGAAAAAAAAGATGACAGAATTTACGTAACAACAGCTTTGTTACAGCCCAGTTTGAGATGATCCTTACAATGTTTCACATGTTATCATAACGTTTCTCACGAAATTTGCATAATCCATTATTTTCTTTTTCTTTTGTTTTTGTCATTCCATTTTTTCCAGTCAAAGTTTGGAATGCTTTGATGAAACAATGCCAACAACACACAGCTGTATTATATGTTTAGAAATAATTGCCGAAAATTTTACAACTCTTAAAACTTGTGGACATGTTTTTCATTATGATTGTGTTGAACAATGGGTTACTGTAAGTTTATTACTTATTTTATTTTCATATGTACTTTTTATTTCATTTCAGAAATCAAAAACGTGCCCTGTATGCAGAATTAAAACACATTCAGATCAAATGTTAAAATTATTTTTTGGAGAAGTTCCTACCATTGATGTCGAAAAACTTGTTACAGAAGTAAGTTCTTTAATTTGTTTATTATATTAGCTGTAAATTTAGAATCAAAAACTGCTTACAAAACTTGAAGAAAACCAAAGAATGACTGAAGAATTAAAATTCGAAAATAATACTTTGCAAAAACAAGTAAGTTATATTTTTTGGGATTACTGTACCTAAACTTTTTGCATTTTTTAGTTGATTGAAACAATTGCAGAAAAAGAAGAATGTGAAAGAAATTTAAAAGCTGAAAGAAAATCCCAAAAAAGAATATTGAAATCAATGAAAAAAGAATCAAGCAATTGTACAATTGATTTAACTTATAGTCCACCGATAATTCCACGAAAGAAACAATCAAAAAGAACTGAATCTTCTGGCGATGGTGATGGTGGTGAAGGCGATACAACAACAATTGATTTAACTCCTGCTGAAATAGAAGAACCTCGAAAGAAAAAATCAAAAAGAAATGAAACTGAAGATATTCTTTGAATTGGTTGAAATGTAAGGTTATTATTTTTGATATGTTTTTATTAACTGATATATGTGTGAATAATCCGACATGTGAAACATTTTTTTGAAACCATTTTTTCTATATAAATAAAAAGAATATGTATTTGCTTGCTTTATAAACATCGGGAATTAACAATAATCAATAAATACACATTTATATTTTGTAACACATATCTCTAAAACATTAGAAAAAAGTAATAAATATAAAATAGTTCACTTTTCTTGAAATAATTGATGCAAATATTCTTTTTCATTTATTTGATTTGAACATCTAAAATCGATTTTAGTTAAAACATTGAATAAAGCTTTTAAAACAGATTACCTTTATCTTGAGATCTTTTAATTCTGCTTTCATTTTATCCGTTTTTAATTGCAAGCCTTTTCTTTCTTCTTTAAATGAGATTCGTAACTTGTTCATTTTTTTTATTTCGTAAAAAAATTATGAAAGCGTAATAGATTGAAAATCAGGGGTTTCGCTTCAAGAGCATTACGCTTTTTTTCTTTGCCCAAAAAGCAAAAAAGAAATCGATGCTTTGACTTTTGGCTATTACTAAAACGCGAACCAATGCGAACCTGATTCGCGATTAGCGTTCGTTTTTTCGCGAATCAAATTTATTTTTGCATAAAAAATTAAAATTTTTTACTTTTTTAAGTTTTAAATGTGTTTAATGTTAATATTACTGTAAATAAATATTTTACAGTAATATACCAAAAATTACAAATTTAGAAAAAAAAAGATTTTGCAAGTATTTTCCGGTTTTATAGGTTTTCGACCATGGGGAATCCAAAAATGGAGGTCGTATGGATTAATAAGGATTCTGAATCCCGGATTCTGAATCAAAATTCTAAAAAAACATTTTTTATAGTATTTCAATTCAAATATGCTTTTTGCGGTAAATACAGTTTCTTTAAATTAATCAAAGTATTTTGATATTATATTATTTTATTCATTGCAAAAAAAGAACCATATTTTTTACAAAACTCACAACTACGAACCTATGACATTTGATGGAAAAGACACTTGGTGGAAAACGATATTATATCACTCATTCCATTCAGATAAAAAGCGCGCATGCATAAATTCATATAAAATCGTTTTCCACCAAGTGTCTTTGCCCCCACAAACATAGATAAAGTATACAACAAAAATTGTTGAATAAAATGTTTACATTTCAGATTGTTAAGTACAGTAAGTATTTTTAGCAGACTGTAAGAGACATAAATAAAGAAATATAATTAAAAGAAATATGATAACTTTTTCTAAACAACAGTATAAAAAATAAGATATTTTTTGGTAAAATAAGATAACAAACAATAGGTTTCAACAATTGTATTAGAATTAAAAAAAACATAAAAGGAAACCATGATTAAAAGATTAAACATTAAAATCTCTATTAAAGATAGCACGCTCATGTTCTAAAATGGAAGCTGAATATTGTAACAAAGGCTTTTCAAAATATGGATACCGTGATAAAACGCATTCAATTTTGGCACATATATAACTGAAAAAGGGAATTTTTATCATTGTTTGTATCTGTATTTTACGGGGAATTTTAATATTTTAAAAGGTATAATTATTGGTCTTATTTTTGATTATTTTATAACTGTGGAAAAAATCATTTCTTGAAAAGAAAATGAAACTATAAAATTGGGTACAATTTTTTCGGAAACAAACCTTTTATGTTCTGCTGTTGAAGTAAAAGATTCACCATTTTTGGGGAACACAAAACGCTCTTGATGAGAAATAACATGGCTTTTTATAAGATCAGTTGAATGCTTATCAAAAACAAATTTACACGAACAACATTTTTGTGCATTTCGTTGTTCTTTGAGCTTCGAGAGGACAAAGTGGTTATCATTCCAATAACATGGAATTGGATATGGCTTATGTTGTCTAATATATTTTCTAAAATTAACTGTAGTAGGCGAAGGCCTATATTATGTTTACCTATGCACAGCTTCATCTGGAACATCAGTTGAACGTGAAGAAAGAGGTGTAATAGGTTGTGATGAACACGGAAGTATACTTTCTTTTTTTTTACGATTAGCACGTTGTGATAAAGAACGAATATTTGGCAAATGTGAATCTGTTGAAGATAATAGTGTAATTTCATTATTGTTGTCGATTTCAATAACTTCCGGTTGAGATTTTTTATTTTCGGTTGGAAATGTAGATGTTGGTGATAAATCAAGCTCACTTAAACAGCGCTTTGTGGGATGCATTTCTGTGGGATGTAAAGGGTGTTGTCGTGTAATTAATGATCCTCGACGGCGTTCATTCTTTTTTGTACCCATGTTTGAATCATCTGTGGCATAACAGGCAACAACCAGATGTTCACAAATAAGTTGATCTTTGTCTATGTAACAGCAGCCACAGAATAAAGGAATTGTATTAAGATTGACCAGAAGTCTAAAACGAATTTTTGAATATTTTTTTATAGTAATTCGGAAACTTACGCAAAGCGTTGTACAGTTCTTCGACTATCTTTATCTACTACAGCTTTAACTTCACCACTATCATCGAATAAACAAAATTTAGATAATTCAATAGCTCGAGTTTCTAAATTTTTTCTTTGTACATTCTCAAGATGTTCGAGCAAAAATAATGGTATAATGGAAGGGCGGGTGCGGGGATGATCAAACCAGTCACCATATCCTAACTTCTTCATAATTGCAGACTTTTGTTCCAATGTTAAAGATTCCCATTCTTTTGGAGACGTTTTAAGTTCACGTTTTGCTTTGGATAATTTATATTCTCTTCCATGCAAAATAGCATCAAATCCATATTCCAAAGTTTTAAAACAATAGTCTTCTATTTTGGGAATCAATTCATGCAGTGGTAATTTTTTATTATTGATATCTTCTTTAAATAACTTGTTATGGCATTCATTTGTATTGGTTGAAGCGGTATCAAAGCCATACCCAGCTTTCAATCGAGAACGAAGACTGCATCTTTCAAACAGAACATGTTGATGATGTTTAAACCAAGATTTAAGTTCTTCATTTTCACTAAAAGCTGGATCACGCAACATGTTTTCAATTTCACGATCATATTGTTCACGTGAAAATAAATCCACAAAGCCATTGATATGAATTCCACGAGCATTTGTCGAACCAAAAACTAAATTTTCAGCATAATTTTTCAACTTTTCTGGACATCTTTCAAGCATATTTTTTAACTTGTGAACTTTACAAGTTAATCTTTTACAATACGGCTGAGCAAAAATTGGAATTATTTGTAAAACGTCTAATCCGACATCACCATCTGACATCAAAGCTCTAAAAAAATAGCAGCATTTAAAATGTTGTCTTATATTATTTTCGTAAAAAAAGTTTTTAAACCTGCAAACTTTATCAGTAGAGCCTAAACTGCTTTCTAAACACCGTCCCATCCATAAAAATGCTTCTTTATCACGATGCTCTGAAAGCATTGCACATACGAATTGACTTGATGGTTAAAAAATATGCGGAAAAAAATAGATGGGAACGGCACATTTAGATCCAATGCGAAACAGAAAACCAAATACAAAACGGGGGTTTCGAAAAGGCTAATTTACGAAATCTCTTTTTTAAAAGGAATAAAGGAAAAAACTAGTGCCAGCCGTGGCAGGTATTACATTTTAGTTTTGCAGTTGTTTAAAAAGAGAACGAAAAAGAAATCGTATAAAACAGGAATTGACACACATTCCTAAAAAAGCTCCATTCGACGCAAAGCTGTTCTTTCATAACATGTATTGCATCATTCTTACTTTAAAAGGAGCAAAATTATAGAAGGAAAAGCATTTAGTGTAATTTTTTTGCGATTTGTAAAAAAAACTTTTCAATGAAGCAAACAAAATGACACTGTTTTAAAGATTATGCATTCATTTCATTTTCGTCACTTCACAAAATTCAAAAAAATTTATTTTATTACATTTTTGTAATTAACATGGTATATTATCAAAATACTTTGATTAATTTAAAGAAACTGTATTTACCGCAAAAAGCATATTTGAATTGAAATACTATAAAAAATGTTTTTTTAGAATTTTGATTCAGAATCCGGGATTCAGAATCCTTATTAATCCATACGACCTCCATTTTTGGATTCCCCATGGTCGAAAACCTATAAAACCGGAAAATACTTGCAAAATCTTTTTTTTTCTAAATTTGTAATTTTTGGTATATTACTGTAAAATATTTATTTACAGTAATATTAACATTAAACACATTTAAAACTTAAAAAAGTAAAAAATTTTAATTTTTTATGCAAAAATAAATTTGATTCGCGATTCGCGAAAAAACGAACGCGAATCGCGAATCAGGTTCGCGATTCGCGACGATTCGCGGTTCGCATTGGTTCGCGTTTTAGTAATAGCCTTGACTTTTTTATATATTTTTCGGTATTTTTTTAATTTACTACTTTTTTTCGTTTATTTTTTAGTAATTTTATGTTTAAAGATGTTAAAAAAACACCGAAAAATATATAAACAAGGTACTTCTTCAGTTTACCCCACCCCCACTTTTTTTCATTCGCAAAAGCAACCGCTCACTCAACAGATGGTGCTGTTGGTGTCGCAAGCTCATCAATAATCCACTTTTTACATAAATCCAAAATTGGCTCATCAAAAAAATCAGCTTTAAATCGAGGATCCAACAAAGTAGCAATTACAAGATGCCTTAAAAATAAAAAAACCGACAGCTTTGGTGTAACAACTATGAACGAGAAAAATTAGGGAAAACAAGAAAAAAACGAAATCTTATTTGGAAAAAAAACAAGTTTCGAAACCTGAACTTAAGTTCTGAGTCACATTTTATTACGTTTTCAACAATGGTTTTAAATGATAAACAATAAGTATTACATTCCTTTGCTAGAAGTTATTTTTTTTATTTTCATCGTTGATAATTTAACTCTTTCGAATTCATTAACATTTTTTGCGAAATAATTTAAATTTTTTCGCGAAATGCGAAACGAAATGAAATGAAAAAAAAGCGCGAAATTTCGCGAAACGCGAAACGAAACGAAATTTTCGCACAGCCCTGGACACAACATATATAAAAATAAATAAACCTTAAACATTTCCATTAAAAAAGTTATATTAAATTTTGTCTTAATATTCCTGTTGCAATTTTTTTTTTAATTTTACGATTTAAATTTTTCTCAATGAGGAAAAATTTAAATTGTAAAAAGTTCATCTAAAAATCTTCATTGTATGTTTTTTGGAGCAAAATTTGATGTTTTTTAAACAATGTAATTTTCTTATATTTTATAAATTTTATTTGCACAGATTAGATTTGTTGATATTGGTTTTATTAAAAAATATATATAAAGGCATTAAAAGTACGTAATTGTATATTAAAAAGTTGTAAAATAACATATTTACAATGCATTGCTTTTCACTTTTTTGTTTTGGAAAAGTCAAAGCTGTCACTCCTGGGAAAAAAACCAAATACACCATAACAATCTCTTTTCTTTTTTCCTTTTAAAAACCTCTTTATCATTGATGCTAAAAGCAGCAGAAAGTTTGAAGCAGCTTTATTTTATTCACTTTTATTTTACAAATGATGTTAAAGAAAGGGATTTTATTTTTTAACTTAATACCGCTTTCTTCTGCTAAATTATCATCACAAAGCGCAAAATTTTTTGATAATTCTGAATCAGAAATTCGATTCTTTGGATGGGCACTTCTCGGGCTATGGATTGTTACAATTATTTATATGACTCGAGATTTCTTTTTTCCTTCTATATTTTCGCATGAAATTCGTCCACATACAGTATCAAATATTGATTTTCAGAGAGCTCTTGTAAAAACCGTTGATGAAGAAAAAGATAATAATATTACTTCTGCGTCAAATACAATTGTTCGATACCGATTTTCAGGTAATCCTTGCTGAAGTAATACAGAAGAAAATTATTTGGTTAATCATTTTAGATTCTACAGTAAACAATGACGAGCAAGTGTTCCTTTAAAAAAGAAGTGAACTCATTATTTAAGAATATTTCCGAAGACGTCAAACATCTTGTTGTAAGGACTTCTTGTGGTTTTTTTTTGTTTTGCAAAAATTGTTCCCCAGAGAAATCACACCAGTGCCAATAATAAACTTTTATCTATGATTTATATCTTTAAACAAATATACTACAAAGCTTTTAACTGAAATATTGATTCCAAAACGATTATAACGTTAATAAAAGCAAAATATTTATTTAAAAAGAGAAAAATTAAAGCGTTGAAATCTGTCGTAACCAAATTCCTCCCATTTTAAAGGACGGTTTTTTGCGATAATAACCCTAAACTTCTCATTATTGTTTTTCGCATGTATTCTCGAATTGATAGTAGCAAAGTGTTTCAACTTGGGTTTTTTTGTTGTTACTATCAGTAAAAAACCGCTTCTCTTTTAACTGTGCACTCCGCAAAATCTTAAAAATCGTTATAAAAATTCTCGAAGTCAAATTTTGCAACTTATATATTTTTAACAAAAATAGAATTTATCATAGAAATCTTTCTGTTGTGACAAAATAATCCTAGCAAAAGATCACAGTAAATTTGGATAAATGTAATATTTTATTGTGTAAAAATTATTTCTTCCAAGCATGAAAATTACAAAAGAATTCCAAAAGATTTAAATCGACTTTTTGTATCCGTTTCCTGAACTTGGAGTAGGACTTAAATCGTAATTTCTATTTGATGCAGAAGTAGGCCGAGAATAATCAGTTCCTATTGGAACCGAAGAAACGTCAACTTCTGTTGGTCCATTTTTTGGTGGAGCTTGAACCACATTTCGAGTTGGGCAAGGACAATATTCTCCATTTGGCGCAGGGATACCTGCATTTCCAGGTAAACCAACACCGCCAGGACGGCCTGGAGTTCCAGGATAACCAGGTCGCCCAGGAGGGCCTTGTTCACCAAGTGGTCCAGGGCTACCATCTCGGCCGTGATCTCCTTGAAGTCCTAGATGACCGGGTGTTCCAGTTCGACCTTTTGATCCTGGTGTAGGAATCCATCGAGTTCCTTCCTGCCCTGGTTTTCCACCAGGCCCTGGTGAACCAGCTTTGCCAATAGCTCCAACATCTCCATATTGACCAGGAGGACCAGGATAACCGTCTCTGCCATTTCTTCCAGGATTTCCTAAAATAGAGGATAAAGATTTGCTACTGCAATAGCTAAATTACCTCGTGGTCCAGGATGACCTTGAGGTCCAATTTGGCCAGGTGGTCCTTGTGGGCCACGTGGACCAGCAGGGCACCTTATGCATCCTGAAAGTAACGTGGTAACATTAAGTTTAAAGTAGTCCCGAGTTTATACCTGCATGACCAAGATCAAGTAATACAATCATCCCAGTTGCTCCGGGAAGGCCGGGGGTTCCAGGTTCACCAGCTTCCCCAGGCTCGCCCCTTTGGCCGGCAGGGCCAGGTTCACCTTTTGGACAGCTTTTACCTCTATTTGCATCACAGTCTATATTTGTATTTTTAAATTACTGTAGTTAAGAAACGCTGAATATACTTACTGCATTTTGGTGGAGCCCGTTCAGAAGCACGTTTAATTCGGCGGAATTCAAACAGATTTCGAATATCACCATTTCCAGCTTTTTGCTGCATATTCATCATAGAATTCCATGCATCGCGATTTGTATCACGAATTTCATCAAGATCAGATAAAATATCATTATAGAGGGTATTAATATCGTTAATAAGAAGCGAAACAACAATTGTACAAGTTATAATTACGCCTGTGCTAACAATAACAGAAACCGTTGTGCTTATCTTTGCAGACGACATTACAAAAATGTAATCGCAAGTGATAAACAAACGAAAGGAAAAATAAAATGAATGTCTTTATATTCTATTTAATAAATCAAGGCCGCTGAAATCAATTGGGTTTAAAAAAGTTTGCGGTAGATAAACTAAAACAAGTTTTGGCGAAGAGATTTGAAGCTTGAAAAGATATTTTAAAACTCGTTTGTTGCGTAAATTTTTGAACCTTTTTTTATTTTAAAAATAACGTTTTTAAATGAGTGAATTACGTAACAAAAATTTTTTTAATACATTAGTTAAATCTCTTTAGCTTTGAAATAAAAAATTTAAAACGAATCTTCGCTAACACTGTAGAAATAAAAACAGTCAAATTGTTTTCACGTTATAAATGAATCAAAGAAAGTTTACTTGAAAACATAATATATCGGAGTTACGCTTCATTATTATTGGAAAAGTATTGTTTTATAGCAATTTTCAAAAAATGGTGCAAATTTATCGATTTTTATGAAGCGGCTTTTTGTGATAGTAATTTCATATTTTTCAGTTTTACTTAAAATGTTACTATTATCAAATTATTTTGTGTTTGAGTGTTACAAACATCCCCGTATTTGTTTCGAAAATGCAAATTTATTCTTCATCTGTTAATACTGTAAATATAAGACACCTTTGAAATATCATGAATCATACATCATAGACCCCTTTCATGAGAAAATATAATATTTTAAAATTCTACACATATATTTTTTTACATTTGCTCTTTTGCATCTTAAAATATGTCTTTTTTCTTCATGTCATCTTTGAAGGCGAAAAAGAAAATATAAAAAGAAATAAATTTAGCATTCAAAGCATTCATGATTATTAGCGGAAGAAAGAAATTTGTCTTGTACCTAGTACTTTTTTCTTTAAAAATTTTGAAGCTGAAAACTAATAATTTAAATTCACTGAAGCAAACGTATGATTCTCGTTTATTTCTTTTGATTCAGTGAATAATTTCTTTTGGAAAGTATTTGTTACTGTTTAGCAAATTATTTGTAAGGATGAAATCATTATTTTCTGTACCTTCATATCTTTTATTACAGCTATCAATATGATGCTAAAATTTAGAGAAAAAGTTGATACTTCCTGAAATTACAAATGTTTTTAGAAGTGAGTTTTTCCATCAAACATTTTGAAAAGTGCACGATCAAAGACATACAATAACAACCTTGGAAAACTCAATCATCTGCATCTCACCCTCTTTTCCATACTTTTATTACCCTCAAATAGTTCCTTTGTTAGTTGTACATTGTTCATGACAAATTTAACTCTTTTTTTCAAATCTCTACTCCTTTTCTTCTTCCATTTACAATTCTTTCCACATTTTTCATTCATCTGTCACTCAAACAACCTCAATTTGTGTTTTTTCTTTTACAAAAAAAAGTATTTTCTTTGGATTTAGAGAAAAAAATAGCGCAATTTAAATGTGTTTTTCTGGTAAAATTTTTTAAAACGTTTGAAGGATTTCTCCTCTTTTGAGTTGAAAAGGTTGGAAAATCGGGGTCATTTTTACATGTTTTTTCCTCTCTTTTTTTCTTCTGAATAGGAGGAATTCATTTTGTTGGTTATTTTATTTGAGGGATAAATGGCCTTCATCCTTTTTTTCTCACTATTTCAATTCTAAAAAATTTTTATATTTATAAATTGCTGTGATTATTCTTCCGTAAAGAAACAAGGGGATCACATTTATGAGTTTCGAATTGCATAAAAATATTTTTGTTTTCTCTTTTTACTTTTCTTTTTGACACGATTTAATTTTAGTGTTGCTATAGTAATGAATAATTGAGTTTAATCTTTGGATACGGATTTGTATATTTTAGATATTTATAAAATTGTGTGGAAATTTCCATTACCGTAGTTAAATTCACTACATTTTTTAAAATTATTTTTATACTTTTTTAGCCAAAAGTATAAAATTAATGTTCTAATAAAAGCAAACTATAAATAAGTAACAAATCAACAGTAATAGAACTTTATTAAATATGATAAAAATGGAAAAAAAAATTTAAATAATAAATTTACAGTATATAAAAGTATCTTACATTTTTCTAAATATGTATTTACTCATTCTTGTTGAGAATCATGTTTGTTATTTTTCCATTTTTGAAGTAAGTTATTTATGGGAAATTTTACCATTCTATCAAATTTCATCCAAACATTCTAGAAAAAGAAGAAGGAAAAAAGAATGATAGATTCGTATTTGACACGTTAGTCGAAAAAAGTTTATCGCTTTTTAAAAAGCTCAAAGGAAAATATCCAACCTTCGAATTCAGTAAAAGCTGGAAAAATGATGGAAGAAAAAAAGCGAATGTATGTATCAAGGGAAAACTGAAGACCAAAAGAAAGAGAAACAATATATCATTGCTTTATCTTTTTTTGGACTTTTAGTTTTTCTTTTGCTCCTTTTTGTGATTTCTTTAGAAATTCTGTGTTTTTTGGAAACTTTATGCGGTAGGAGAAAGTAAGATTTAAAAAGATACGTTCTAAAAGTTTTCGTTTGGCAAAACATTTAAGTAAAACTTTTGTAAATGTAATTCATGGTTATTAATTCATAATATCGAAAATATTTATTGGAGACAAATATATATTTTTAATAGAAAGGCATTTGACCTTTTTATAACCACGTTGGTTTTTCTAAAATGATTCACCAAAACTACCTCTACTTTTTTTTTACTCTACGTCCAGTAGTAAAAAAGTAAGAAAAAAGTTTCAAAAACCATTGGGGAAAAAAGGCTGCAAAAAAACAGCAGCTTTCTTTTATTTGTCTGCTGAAAAAAGAAGGAAAAGCAATTGACTTTCCGGAGGGGAGAAAAATGCTTCTTCTCTCCTCTTTTTTTTTCAAGAGGTTCTTCTTTTCTCCTGGTGGGGTAAAGTTCCCCTCTTTTCTCTTTCATTTGCTTTCTTAACATCCAAAAAAAGATACAACATCCAAAAAGGGGGAAAAAACAGAAAAAAAGGAACATCGCCATCGGCTTCCCGTCACCGCTGCCATTGGCGACTACAAAATGAAAATGGCTGCAAGCGAGCCAGCAGTCATTCTTTTCTTTTCTCCCAGAAAATGCTTTGCTCACTTTTTTTCTTTTATTGCAGCTTGCTTGCCAACTTTTTTTTTCTCATGTTTTGTCTTTTTAATGTTGCGACCTTTTGCTTCTTGCTTCATATTTTGAAAAAAAAATGCTTCCTACCAACTAAAAATTGTTTTTTTTTGAATGCAATTTAATTTTTTCTTTTTTTAAAAAAAGTAACAATTGCATTCATTATTCTCCCCAGAAAATAATAACCTTTTTTCAATTACTTTTTTCTTTTTTTTCGACCGTCATTTTGTAGTTTTTCTTCTCTCAAAAAAAACTGTTAACTTTCAAAAATAATAATAATCTCTTTTTTTATCTTTTAAAAAAAAGTTGTTTCAACGAGATTTGAAGTGAGTGTTAAGTGACTTTTTGAATTCCACTTAAGACAATTTTTTCCGTCAAGTATATTACGGTGAATTAGATTCTAGACACAGAAAAACCTTGCGCCCAATCTTTTTTTACAGTTACGTATTTTTTAATGATCAAAAACTGAAGAAAAAACGATGTTAAAATGCTTTACACTATTTTTTGTTAAAGAAACAAAAGTGTCATTTTTTAGTTTTTTAACAGAGAAAAAACTGTGACCTTTTTTTAATGCTTTAAATGGATAAAGTAAAAAAGTGTGGCTAAAGATTGGATTATTTTTGTATTTGATTTTAGAAAAGGCATTAAGATTAAAAACAGATAAAAGCATGAATTTAAGAAAGCTTTTATCTGTTGATATAAAAATGCCACTTTTTTTATTAAGTATTAATAGTTTTTCAGAAATGGGGTTGCCATTTTTAGTAAAATCTTCAAAATAGGCTAAATATAAAATAATGATTAAGCTGATGACGTCAGATATAGATGTAATACTTTCTTAATTTGTATCATTAAATATTTTCGTAAACATTATTCCAGGTGATAACAGTCTCCCAAATTTTTATATATCTCCTTATTACTATTACAAGTGGCTTTTAAATGGTCACTTCAAAAAACCACTTTAAGATTTCTTGCAAAATTTTGATTAGTATTTGTAAAAAATTATCTTTTTTCTTTTTCTCTTTAAAACTTTTACATATAATAATTCAATTTTATATAACTGTGCACAAGCTTGTATTTACAATATGAAAAAAAATATTTTAAGATTTCCTTAAATTAACTAAAATATTTTACATTTTCTGTTTTAAAATTTATGCGATCTGTAATTAACAGAAAATATTCCAAAAACAGATCAGCTATAAAAAACGGCCTTTTGCTAGCAGTTTAAAGCTTTTAAAACAAAAGAAAAAGCAGCATATGTGACAAAGATGTGAATTCTTCTTTCCTTTTCAAAAAATGAAAGAAGCGTTTCCCTTGCGTATCATAAACAAACCAAAAACAAAAAAAAGTTCAAGATTTTTGCCGCCGATAGCTTTTTTTCATTGTGTTTTTTTTTTCATTTACCCTTTTACATTTCTTTTTTCAATCATTTTCTTAGTTTGGCTGTTTTTGTGTATTTGAATCTTTTTTCTCTTTCTTTTTTTTCATAAATATGTATCTGTTGCCTCAATCTTGAAAAATAAAACGTCAAAATATCTCGTTTTTTTAACAACCTTGTTGCAAAAAAATGTCATATTTATTTTTTCGACATTTCATCGCTTTTTTTGCGCATTTTTATTGGCGTTTCACTTCCCTCACAATTTTTTTTGAAATTTTGGACAATCAAAAAATGACAACAGTAAATTTTGTGAGAAATTTTTTTCAATTAAAAATATATTTTTTTTACCTCCGATCTTTTTATACCGATAAACAGGGTCAGAAAATAGGTATTATTTTGAAAGGTGTTATTAATTTGGATAAAATGTGATTATACGAAACTTGTCCCATCAACAAAAGTTTAATAATCATCATTTTTGTGGACAAAAAGTTTGAAAACTTGTATTATGATTTTCGTAGTTTTTTCTTTAAAAAATCTGTATTAAAGTTTGGAATGTTCTAAAACTGAAATCCGATATTTTTTGCTGATTGTCTTTATTTTTTCGTCAAAGGCAAATCGACAATAAAAATACTTAAAGGTCAAAAAAGTAAAGAAGAAAAGGGTCAAAAATGACGTTCTTTTTTCTTTTTCGGATATATATATATGTGAAACAGCCGGACATGATTGGGATGACAGGTCATCGATCCCCCCTCTCATATCATAATAGTCAGTAGCGAAAGCTATAAGATGAATATATAAATATCGGTGCGGCCTTTAAAATATGCGCAGATGAAAAACGACAAACTTTTGTATCCGCTTTTTGGGGCAGCAATTTTCTTTCTCGCATTGCAGTAGTAGTGTTTGGTTGCAAACACCTGCGCAGTATATTTATTTGGTTAAAATTTTCCTCAGTTTCTCGATTTCTTTCCTCTCTCTTATTCTCATTCTCTTTCACACACATACATACACATACATATAAAGAATCAATGAAAATCCATTTCCGTTCACTTTTTTTTATTTTTCTTAGTTGACAACGAGAGAAAGAAGTGAGGTAAAAAAGAGAGAAGAAAAAGAAGATGTTTCGAATCATTTTTTAAGCGTGTACAACCTCTTCAAACAAAATATTTGAATGAATTGAGGTAGGCTCTTTTCACCATCTTCCATCGTCTTCTTCTTTTTTTTCTTGAGCAGTTCTCCCAAAAATCCAAGCGTAAGTTTTTTGCTTTTTGCAAAAAATAATGTTTGAATGTAAAAACAAATGTGATTTAAAGAAGAAAAAAAAATTTTGGTTGTCCGAAATTTTCAGACAAATGATGACCTTTTTATTTTCTTATTTGCCGCCTCTTTTTTAAGTTTTTTTTTTCATTTAAAATCGATTAAGGTTTTTTTGGAATTGTTGCAATCTGACTTTTTTTGGGTGACTGTGATTTTTATTCTATTTTTAAAGTATGAAAAAGTTTTTTATTTTCATGTGAAAAAAATTAATCTTAAAAACCCGTTAAATTCAGGCGAAATAATTATACCCTCAATTTTTTATGTCACGCAATTATCCATTTTTTTCAAACCTTAAAATCTTGCATTTTTTTGGTGACCAAAACAAAAAAAATGTGGCGCCAAATATAATTGTTCTGGCATTTTTTTCCATTTTTATTTTTTCAGGCTCACATAAATCCTTCTTTTTCGTGATCAAAATTGTTCCATTTTCCTCAAATATTTTATTTTATAAATAAAAAATGTCACACATTTCTGCTGTCTGCAAAAATAAAATAAAAACTGAAAGATTAATTTCAATGTTTAGCGTTTTTTTCTGCCTAAAAATGGCGCCGCTTTTCTGGATATAAACAAAAAAAATATGTTTCAGAATTTTAGCTTTTTTGTTGCTCAATTTTTTTGCACGGTTGATGTTTTTTTAAAAACATCAAAAATTTCACATTATTTTTTTCTGACCAACACAAGCATGCAAATGATTCCCGATCGTTTATTGCTGCTTCTTCTTTTTCATTGCTTTTCAAATTTCTTTTTTTGTGAACTGATTTGCTTTTTTCCCCTCTTTTACCATTTTTTTGTTAGTTTTGTTGATTTAAAAAGCTAGCTTTGCTGATTCATATTCTTCTCAGTTTTGCTTTCCCAAAAATGGCTTTTTTTCATATTTATGTTTGTTTTCGTAGCAAAAAAAAGAATTGGTTTGTAAACGACGCATTTTTACTCTAGATTTTTTTTAAAATTCCAAAAAAAGTATTTATATAAAACTGGCCATTCAACTACCACGTGAATTTTATCCTGCGTTGTCCCCAACGACAGCGACCATCCTGAAAAAAAATATATTTAAAAAATGTCCGTCACCTTTGACTAAATAAAAAATTCTTTTCTTTTTTGGAGGATTGCCATAGGCACCCTCCTTTTTTTATATCTCCGTCTTCTTTTTCTCCTCCCCTCTTCATATGCCTATATTTCTATGCCTACCGCTGCCACCTGTGCGGTGAAAAAAATAAAAAGTAAAAAAACGTTAGCACTTTTTTCCTTTCACTCATCCATCGACCACCACAGTTGGTGCCCGTTTTGTCATTCCTTTTTTTGCTACTACTATAATGATTCTTCTTTGCCACTGTTGTGAAGGAAAATAAGAAGAAAAAGAAAAGAAAATGCTTTGAACCAAAAATGGTTGAGGGTTATTTATTTTTTTTATTGTGAGAAAAAAAAAGTTGCGCGAATGAGTTTTGTTTTTTCTTTCTTCCCTCCCTTTTTTTCCTTGGCCCACCCACTTTTTTGCTCCCTTTCCGTACTACTCTATTTCTTCGGCCATTGATGCAGCAGCATTCATGGATGATGGCGCTTATATGCGCAAAAAAAGGTCGTCATCAGAAAAAGAAAAAAGTAAATGAATAAGTGTTCTGTCTCTCGTCGTCTTTCTACTCTCCTTCCATTTTATAAATGTTGATTTTTACCTTGAAAAAGAAATAAGAGAAAGTGTGCGTTGTTTGCCATTTATGGCCTGCGCAAAATAAAAATTGAGGGTTATTTTTTTTCTTTTTCCCTCTTTTTTGGTTCACAATTTTTGAACGTTTCTTTTAAAAGGCTCTTGTCGAATATTATTATTTACACCAGGCACTTGTATTTTTTAACATTTATTACAGCTGATACCAATTTGTACCTTACTACTTGTTAAAAATGAATAGCTTTTACACCATATCTTATATTAAAAAAATGCATATTATGTCACTGTAGTTTCCATTGTCCTCAAAAATTTACACTAAAAAAATATGCAAAATTTCGTGTTTTGTCTCATACAGAATTATATTTACGTGCCTTTGTTTCACTTTTAAAATTTTTTGCTTTTTAATTTTCTTTTTAAAAATCTCACAATCACTTCTTTTCCAGCCCCAATTTTTTTTATCAAACATATATATATATATACATATATAACTTCACCACTGTTGTTCCCACCGTCCACGGGTGTCACTACTACTTCTTCCCTTTATTCTCTACGTACAAAAATACAATTTCAATTGCCGAACATTTCCCGAAAACTACTCATCTTTTCAATCACCTGCTTTTTGTAACTATATTAGAAAAGCACTACAAAAATTATCAGCTGTTATCAGTGATCATTTTTTTGATACACGAAAAAAAGACTGAAGAGTATTAAAAGATTTTAAAATAAAAAGGGATATCAAATATCCTTAATTTTAAAAATCTTTTATCAACTCTTTATCTTTTGAAAAACTTCATTAATCCTGGCATCAATTCAATTTGAATCAGCTTTATACGGTGGTGGTGGAGTTGTTGGAGGTGGGGGTGTAACAGCAGCAAGCAATAATACCGTAGGAAATTCACACCATCAAGAATTATATTCTCAATCAACTTCGTCATCATCATCACTTTCTCCATCTTTATCATTATCAGATAGAAAACCATTCAAAATTTTACAACCACCAGAAAAGCGTGCAAGAATTGATACTCCATCATCAACATCTTCATCAATTCCATCTCCAACAAATAATAATAATTGTATTATTAGTGGTAACGGTGGAATGTCTGTACAAACAAATGGAAATAATGATAATGATATTTTTACAAATGGACATACAGAAAATTCATCAAAGATTACATCTGCAACTTCTATTGATTCATTAGATAATTGTTCAACCGTTTCATCGGGAGATCCAACAAATCAGGTAAATATAAAGATCAAAACAATATCCAAAATATTTCTCCAGCCCAAATCACCATTTTAATCCAATTCCTATTTTTAGGTCCGAACTTTATTTGTTTCCGGATTACCAATGGATACAAAGCCTCGAGAATTATATCTTTTATTTCGAGCATATTCCGGATATGAATCATCTTTGCTAAAAGTTACAAATAAAAATGGTAAAGCTTCTGCGCCAGTTGGTTTTGTAACATTTACAACTCATCAAGATGCAAATGAAGCTCGCAGGAAGCTTCAAGGTGTTCGATTTGATCCAGAATTATCTCAAACAATCCGACTAGAACTTGCAAAATCAAATACAAAAGTTTCAAAACCGAAGCAGCCATCTCCACCTGCATTTAGTCAAGGGCTTTCTGGTGGAGTTGTAACACCAAATTCTGGTGGTGCTGCATTCCTTCCACTTCATCATTCTGTTCATGATCAAGCAAATTTATTAGCTGCTGCAGCAAGTAATAATATGTTTGAACAAATTCAAGCTTTAAATGATCAACAACAATTATTAGCCAGTGGAATGTTTTCTGTTCCTTTACAAGGTTTACCATTGCTACATGGCGGAAATCAATTCCTTCAACAGCAACAAAATAATGCTGCCTTAGCTGCAATGGCACAATTACAACAACATCAGCAACATATTTTTGGTGCAAATGCTGCCATGTTAAATCTTATTGGAAATCATCCCGCTTCTGCTGTTGCAGCTGCTGCCGCCGCATCAAATTCCCATTCTGGTGGAGCAAATCCTCCATGCTCAACTTTATTCGTTGCAAATCTTGGATCAAATCCATCAGAAGAAGAAATTCGTCAATTATTCAAAAAATTTCCTGGCTTTTGTCGACTAAGATTAAATAATAAATCTGGTTCCCCTGTTGCCTTTATTGAATTCTCAGATGTTCGACAAGCTGCAATGGCTTTATCAAATTTGCAAGGAACCCAATTGGCTTCATCTGAACGTGGCAATGGTATTAGAATTGAATATGCAAGAACCAAAATGGGTGAAGGTGTTCCATCAATTCCAATGTTATAATTTACAAAAATAAAAATTATTAATTTTTTGTTTTGATCTCTTTTATCTCTTTTATCCTCCCATTTTTTTGAGCTTTAGCATTTTATTTCAATGGTTCACACATTTTCACTTTTACCTTTATTGTCTTTGTTTTTTTGTACATTTCTTTACTGCTTTTTTCAAGACAAACATCAAAAATTAATCCTCACAAAAATTCATTTCTTTTGCAATAATGCAACAATAATTAATTAACTTTACACGTTCCGTTCATTTCTGATTTTTTTGTTCACTTCATTTTTTTGTAAATTTTTTTATATTTCGACAAGAGCCTTAAAAACTTCAAATACCGCTTTTATTTATATGTTTTTTGGAAGGATTAAGATTGCAATTCAAACATTTAAAATCCCAAGCATTTTCAATGCTTCTTACTTGTTTCAACCCTGAATCATAATCCCTTCCATTCATTCATTTTACAAAAAAAAGCAATGTGATTCTTCTTTTTTTCCTACAATATGATTATATTTTCGACGCGGTATTTTGCAATAATTTCATTTTTTTCTTCTTCTTCCGAATCTCAAACGGGCGATCTTGAATTCTTTTTTTTTCTTATTTGCATAAGGATTCCAATGTATGAAAAAAAAACTTTTAAAAATGCATAATTTTTTGTTTTTGATTATCAGGAATAAAATTGTTTTATTTAATTATCTCATATTGCTTCATATTTAACATTTATGGGTTTTTTTTAAAAAAAATAAGCATAGGTCATTCATTCAGTATTTTACAGACGGAAAAGAGTTGTTTAGCAACATTTTTGTGACATATTAAGTAGTAGCTATGACGATAATCCGCTAAAGAAATTACTTTTTTGAAACAATGAAACAAAAGTGAAAATCTTTTTGTCTTTTGAAAAAAAGTCTCAAATAAGACAAAAGCATTGAAAAAAAATGTTATTGAAAAAATTCAAAAGAAGCATACTGTGAAATATCAAAGACCAAATTCAGATCAATTCAAGACAACCTTTTAAATTTTTTACAATAATTAGTTCAAATTTTTAAAGTAAAGAAACAGTGTTGTGTTCATAAAATTATTACAAAAGGTAGTGAAAAATATATACTAAAATCAAATGCAATAAAATCAAAAAAGAAAAGATATCAAAATGCAAAAAGAGTTATATCAAAAGAAAGAATTTTAGCAGTTGTGCTTATATATTTGGGTTTTTTTTCCCATCGTCAGAAACGATTGAAAAGAGCTTTGAATAAATAAAAGTGGTAATTAAAAAATGGAAGCCCAAGGTAAAAAATGAAAAACAGGAAATGTTTTGAGAATAAAAAAAGAGGAAGGAAAAAGGAAACCATAAAAAGATTTTAATTACATGAAAAAAGAAAGAAGGGATAAAAGCCGGAAACAAAGTGGCAAATTGGTATTTTTGAACGTCAATAATGTAAACAAAAACTATAAATAAATATATTTTTATACCTAAAAAGGAACGAAAAATGATATTGGAAAAATACTGTAGCTTTGAAAAGCTGCAAACTCTGTAATCTGTAAACATATTTTCCAGTATAAAATGCGTTTCGCTCAGGCATGAGAATAGCGGCCTGACGCACTTCGCCAAAATCGCATTATCAGCACTGATAAGGATTTTTATTTCATTATTTTTTATTTAAATGCTGATATCCTTTTTTTGACACCCTTTTTTAAAGGAAAAACAAGAAAAAAATAAAATTCAGAAGCAGGATAAAAATGTAGCGTTCTAAGTCAGGCCGCCAAACAGTGGAAGCTTCTCATGTCTGGTTTCGCTGAATGCTTATAAAATTAGAATGGAGCTTTTTTGCATTCTGGATTTCTTGTGTTACTAAAAAAAGTACAAAATTTTCCAAAAAAAACAGCACGATGCAAAATAAATTTTTTTGCTCGACTGTATTCATGAGTTTATGAAAATTTTTCCCAACAAAACTTTTAACAATGAATAATGTTTACCATTCAGTATAGCGGTTTTTTAGTGATAGCAATAAGGAAAAAATGTAAGGAAAAATTTCTGTTACTATCAATCCAATAATATGTCAAAAGCAGAAATGAAATTTTCCCAGTTACTATCATCGGAAAACCGCTCCATATAGTGATAAAAATTATTGTTACTAAAAATATTTAAAATTTTTCAGCTGAAACGTTTCGATGTTTTTGGAGCATGAAAAAAAGCTAGTAACAAAATGCATGGTTTGAAAACTCCACCTTCTGCGGCTTAGTCTTTGTCGAAAAACAGATTACAAAAATCGTATGGCTGCATTTCGAAAGAAAGAAGACATAAAGAAAGATAAAAAAGAACGACATAATATTGTTTCAGTTTTATCTCATTATTTTATCTTATTTCTAATTTTTTAATACTGTCATTTATCCCCATTTTGAAGAAACATTATTCATATTTGTCGTTGTCCTTTTTTGTTTGTAATTTTTATTAAAAATTGAAAAATTATTAAAATCTTTCTTATATTTCTTGTTTAATTACTTATTTTAATTAAAAAATATATTTTTTAGATGACAACAACGGATGAATTTTTGTTTCAAAAGGATAAGGAAAAAACCTTAAATAATTCTCATATTGCTGACAATGATAACCGATATGTCAGTCTTAACTTAAATCAACATCTTAAATGTTCAGTTATATCATCAATTCATTCTCATTGCAAATTATATAACGATAAACAGGGTGGTAAACATATTACTGCGGTCCTTCAAAAATACATTAGTTTTTAAGGACAAAACAGGGATACACCAATATTCATTTTATTGCAAAAGTTGTTAGCTTTTTTATCTAAATATGATAAAGTTTTAATGGTAGAATTAGGTGAATAATATAGGACTACAGCAATATTAAAAATGCCAGATTCGACAGTATCGGATAATTATATGAAAAAGTCGTGGAATAAATTTTCCAAAATCTCTAATTTTCCTATTCTTAATAACGAAATTAAAAAAGAAAAAGCAGGAAAGCATTGGAAGGATGATAGTACTTCAAGTATCAACAATAGCACCCGTTCCCTTCATATTACAGCTCATGAAAATTCATCTGAATCTGTTACATTTGATTCACTTAACGATAAAGAAAATGATTTGAAAAATGATAAATTTGGGTCAATCAAAAAACATGAAATTCTTGATACTTCGATGTTTTTCATTCAAGTAAAATCAAAAAGTAAATAATTATTAGTACTTCGTTTCTACATTTACAGAATTCATCTGAATTTCCAAGGCAACAAAATTATGAAGTACCAGAACCAGAAGTGTACCAATATAAAGCTTCCCAGCGTCTCCTCAATCCTAATGAAGCATCAGTGATTGTTCAACAAGGTAAAATCTTTTAACATTTCTAAAATGTTTTTCATATAGCTTTGTAAATTTTTTTATTAAAAGAATGTTATACTTTGCCATTAATGCAAAACAAACTTACACAAAAATTTCATTCTTTTGTAGATCGTCACTTTGTTTAAATCATAAAATTTTTAGGCACCTACTAAAATGCGGTAGCGGTAGGCAAAAAAATGTACTAAAATGCGGTAGCGGTAGGAAAAATGTTCTAAAATGCGGTAGCGGTAGGCAAAAAAATGTACTAAAAGGCGGTAGCGGTAGTGAAAAAAAATTTTTTTAATGTGAATGTCGATTCTGTCCAGAATATTATGCTGATTCTGAAAATTGAGGCCAATTTTTGTTTAAGTGGATTCTGAATCCTTTTTTTTATACTACCGCTACCGCATTTTAGTACATTTTTTTGCCTACCGCTACCGCATTTTAGTAGGGCCAAATTTTTCGGAGATAAATTTTTTGGGTTGGATTTTTAGGGCTTAGGTTTTTGCTTTTCCTAGATTCAATTTTAATAGACTAAAAGTTTCAGCTGGAACCGTTACAGAAATTTGGATGTTTTTATGGTTTTTGTTATTTGTTGTTTCAACTGGAGTAATGATTTCTATTACATGCAAAAAAAGATCTTCTGCATCAAAAAAACAGCAAAGACAAAGGAATAATAATGTCGAATCAAATAAATCAAAAAAATGTGATGTTAAAGATGGACAGAATGGTGGCGAAAAAGATTTAACAATCAAGGAAATTGCTGCAGCACCCTCGAATGCAGTCATTCCACCACAAGATGAAAAACAAAATGTCAAAGATGAAAGCAGAAAAGAAAAAATAAATGAAGATCTTGAAGGACCAAGTAAGAAAGAGCTCTATGCTACACCAGGACCATCAAATATTTTACCAAAACTTGATCCTGCTGAAATAAAAGAAGCTTCTGAAGTTTTTCCCGTTGCATCACTTAAAGTAAATTTTCATTTAACATTAATTTTTATACAAAATACAGTAGGGTTGTTATAATATATAAAAACTTGACAGATATCAGGGAAGACATTAGCTACTAGGTTTTTTATATATCTCATTTCGATAATTCTAACTAAATGGTTTTAAAAAATATTTTATCTTTTAAATTTCTTTTTAGAAAGAAATAGTCAGCCATGATCAATCTGCAGATAAAATGTCATTGGAAAATACATTGAAAGAAGTTCCAAGACGAATGCCTGAAACTGATATTGTTCATGATAAAGATTCTGCTGCACAAGTATTTACAAATGATCAGTTGTTGTAAAAGTTTAATCAAAAACTAAAGAAGTGCCCAAAATAAATAATTATGTCAGTTTTATTATTTACAACTTTGTCAAAGATTGAAACTAACAAATAAATATTTGATTTGGAACAATTAAAACATGAAAGCATACTGTAACATGTAAATGAAATATGTACATATTTTATGTAATTGCGTCATTTTTATTAAATCTTTGGTTTTGCTCTCTAAATTATATAGTGGCAATGAATGCTTTTTTTACTCAATAAAATAATTTTCATGTGTTACATTATTTTGATTGAAAAGATATTTTTCAACCATAAAGCTATTTTGATGAATAATTGCGGATATAAATTATCTATTAAAATGCTGTTGATTAATTTTATTCATTTCATTAAAACTAATCCAATTCATCTAAAATTGTAAATTCCTCCAAACATTTTTTTATTGTTTACGTTTTCAAGAACAATCAAAAACGATCAAAATACAAGCATTTTTCATTATCTTTTAAAACACGGTAATAATTAAATTGTTTTTGTAAAAGAGCTGACAATACTTTTTAGTCTAAAAATTTTAGAAGCCGAAAAACTACATATTGAAAAAACTCTTTTTAAAGCTTTATCGTTTTAAGACATTCTACTGCAAATTTGCGCTCTTTTTTCCAAACCAACTTTTTTTATGTTAGTGTTTTTTTGGGTTCCATTGTTTGCTAAATTTATCACTTTTTTTATTTATTAAATTTAACGCATTTTAAATAAAAACCGTTACCGATATATTGTTGAACATTGTACCATACTTTATACCATAAATTATTAAGAATTTTAAAGTTTTTTATTGTTTTTTAGTGATGGATTCCATTAATGCAGATTCCGTCGACATCAATCTTGATGACGATGTACTTGATGAATCCTTAGATGATGATACTGCATCGCTTAAAAATGATATCAATGGAGCTAATGGAAACCATGACGATCAACTATTGGGTACACCTTCTAATCAAGTATGTTGTTTCTTAATTGTCCAATACATATATTTGTATATGTTCGTATTATATTTTTAGGGCCAAGGTGAAATACAAGAACGATTAAAAAAGATAGAAGAAGAAGCACAAAAAATTCGTGATATGCAAAGTGAAATGGATCGACAATTTAGTACTTCAAGTGCATCAGTAACTTCAACACAATCTCAACAACCTCCTGTTCATTTATCATTGGAAGAGAAAGCAGAGCTTGATGCGAGATCTGTATATGTTGGAAATGTTGAATATGCAGCTACTCCAGATCAATTAGAAGAACATTTTCGTGGCTGTGGTCCAATTGAACGTGTTACAATTTTATCAGATAAATTTTCTGGTCATCCTAAAGGGTAATTTTTTCATTTAGTTTAGCAAAGTTTAATTTTTAAAAGATCGTATATATTTTCAGTGATTAATAACATTCTTTTTTTTCAGATTTGCTTATATTCAATTTACTGAAATAGAAGGAATGCAAAATGCTTTGGCACTTGATGAATCGTTATTCCTTGGACGTCAAATAAAAGTTGGAATGAAAAGAACAAATAAACCAGGATTTTCATCAACAAATCGACCGCCTCGTGGACGAGGAATCCGTGGAAGGGGTGCAGGTCGTGGTGGCTTTGGAGGATTTCGTGGTGGTCCTCGTGGAAGGGGTGCACCTAGACGTCGTGGATTTGCTCCATATTAATTCAAATTATTATGATCTTGCTGTCTTGGTTTCATTCATTATGCGAAGTAATTACTCCGCTATTCTTTACTCTCTTTTTTATCTTCTTTTGTTGTCAATATTTATGGACATTTTTGTCTAATTTTATCTTTATTTATCTATTTTTCATCCTTACCTGTCTTAAATCTCTTTTTATTATTGTATTCTGCCAAAATAAGGGACTGTTTCTGATATTGGTTTGATTGTTGTTTATTTTTTTGTGAATTAATTTTCTTTTGTTGTTACTCATTTTTTTTGTCTTTTTTTTGGGTTTACGTTTTTTTACTATGTTCATCTTTTTGCAAAATTAATGAGAAAAAAACACGTAAAGCATAATCTCTGCTTTAAAAAAATTGATTATAAGCTTTTGAAAATTGCTCGTGTTAGAAAAACCAAAAAAATGATTTGAATTCAAGTGTGTATCTTTTAACAAATAAGCTTTTGAAAAAAAACATATCATAAAAAGAATAAGATTATAGTTAATCTACAGTATTCAAAAAATGTTTGATAATTCTGACAATGATTATACAAGCGTTGATTATTGGGATTCAAGATTTAAAGATGAAGAAAGCTATGAATGGATTTCAAATTTTGAAAAATTTTCTGATTTAATTGTTAAAGAATTGAAACCGAGTGATAGGTTTGTCGTCGCCACTTTTTTTTGAAATTATGGTATTTTTTAGAATTCTTCATGTTGGATGTGGGAATAGCCAATTATCATTTCAATTATATTCCGCTGGATTTAAAGATATTACAAATTTGGATTACTCAAATGTTTTGATAAAAAAATTATTAGAAAAAAATCCAGAAATGAAATGGATATGTGATGATATGAGAAGTTTAGAAAAGTTGGAAACAGAAACTTTTGACGTTGTAATTGAAAAAGCAGCAATTGAAAGTTTATTGGCAAATGAAAAGGTAAATTTTTTCTTTCATACATTTATTATCACATTATCCCTTTTTCAGAGTGTTTGGACTTTTTCTGATACAGCAAAACACGATCTTCGTTCAACGCTAGAATCAATTTATCGGGTCCTTAAACCTGGTGGATTTTTTTTTTCGGTTTCTTTTACTCCGCCATATTTTCGTGTAAATTATTTAATTGAACAAAAATGGAGTATTGAAGTTAAAGAATTTGGTGAAGGATTTCATTTTTATTTTTATAAAATGTCAAAAGGTAATAATCCCAATTTGGAAGAGCTTGAAAATTATTTAAAAGTTAATCGAAATTAATCAACGAAAAATGTTCAAAAATTTGTTGTGAAATGAAAAAAAGAACACTTTGTAAAAAAAGGCGGAGCCAACTTTTTCAACATTTAAACGATGGATAAACAAATAACCACTGTTTTTTTTGCTATTGTTAAATATTGCAATCATTTTTTTGTTTTACCAAATTTTTGAAAGTGTTAGGGTCTCATTTTTTGTTAAATTTAAAAAAAGTTTTATTTGTTGATTTATTTTTGGTTTTTAAAAATATTTAATAAAGAAATGAGGAAATTAAGTTGTTTGACAAAAAAAAGTGTGCAGAGAAAGAGATTCGTTAATGGGGAATGTTTTTCGAGGTCAAAAACGAACGAGGACATGTTTGAATAAGAGTTGTTTTATCCTCTCTCTCTTTTTCTAGTTTTCGTTCCATTATTAGTTCATATTTCAATGCCCATTTTTGAAAATAAAAATATATCCCCCCACCAAATTTTGGTTCAATAAGTTTTTCTTTTTTTTTTTGACTTTTATGCATTTTTGAAAATAGAAAAAAATTTGTTGAAGGTTATGTATTTTTGTTAGTGTAAAAGATTCTAAATATATTTTTTTAAATAAATTTTTTTAAAATATAAGTAAGCACAAAAAATTCGTAATTTAGGTAATATTAAATCAAAATTTTTATTTTGAAGCTATATAGAAAGATAACTTGAATAATGTCATTCTACAATTTAAAATGTATGTTACCCTAAATAGCTATTATATAAAACATTTAATAAATGTTTCTTTAAACTTTTGAAGAAAAACATGTTTGCTTTTTTCGGAAACTATAAAAAATGCTATAAAATAAGTTTTGACTTTTTTCCTTGAAAAAAATGTTTTAAGCTATATTATAATATATACAATGTCCCATTATCGCTATAAATGATCTCCAGCCTTTCCATTTTCCCCTTTTCCAGCTTTACCCACAAATCCCATCTCAAATTTCTCAAAAAGCTGACAGTTTTTTTCTGTCCCAAATGATTCCCCTCATATGTTTTATTCCAGAGTCAGAAAACAAAAAGAATGCGCAAAATTTTTGTCCTCCTCATTTTTTTTTCACAAAAATGCTTTTTTTCCAAAACAGCTAAAATGTCCTAAAAAAAGTCGCAACAATGCTATTTGTCAAGAAAACACCCTCTCTTTTTTTATGCTTTCTGCATTTTCAAGCTTGCTCGCTTCTCTTTCATTGCTTCTTCCTTCCTTCCTACATTATATTCTTCTCCAACTACTGCCTCTTTTTTTCCTGCAAGGCTTTTTGTGTATAAGCATAATAAAGCTGAAGGGGGGCTGCCCTCCCATCTGGGTGGCTCTTAAAAGCTTTTCATTCAAAAACATTGCCATTGCCCAAACATGGTTTCTTTTTTTGACAAAAATTCAAAAGTTTTTAATCGATTTTTTGGAGATTCACTTTTGATTTTTTGCTGCTTCTTTTTTTGTGATTAGCCTTTTTTAAACCAAAATATTTATTTACTATTTATTTTTGGTAGTATCTCTTTTAAGCGTGCATAAATTTATTCCCTTCTTTTTTGTTTTCTTTTTATGGAAAAAAGGATAAACACAACGTCAAAGTAAATAAATATAAATTTAGCTGCTAAAATAAAGCTTTAATTTGCATTTGAGATTATATTACATTTCAAAGGCGTAAAATTTCATTTTATCTTATTTTTATTCACTCATTTTTAATTGGAATTTTACGAGTGTTAATTAAAATTTTTTATTATATTATTTCAAAATATCTTATCTACAATTTTTTATCAAAATGTAATATTTTTAGAACCATTAAAAAATGGTCTCAGCGGATGAAGTTGAATCAGAACTTTCACAGCTTCGATCAAATGCCGATAATCTTTCACAATGTTTACATGCATTATTGGAAAGGATTGAACAATTAGAAGCTGCAACTGGTGACAATTTTGCTAGAGTTAAAAAAACACCACAAAAATTAGTTATTGTCAATAAAAGTAAAGATGATAATAATGACGATGAAGAGCCTACTTCAGATGTTCAGGTATTTTAATTAATTAATTTTTGTTAATTTCAACAGAGGCATATTTATTGAAATCTGTTCTGGGTCTTAGATACTGTAGCTTTGTCGCATTTCTAAAAAAACAGATATTTAATTTACTTTATTCATAAATTTTCAAAAATCCAAGATAAATGTCATTATTCAATTTCTCATCGATCTTTTGTTTTTTCTGTTCCATAAAAAGGCATTAACTTTTCAGTTTTCTTTCCTTTTCTCTTTTTTTGGCAATGGCAAACAAAAGCCTTTTTTCCCATTCCAATTTTTTTGCTTTAAACTTATACATTTCAAATCGAAAGGAAAAAAGATAGCTTAAAAAGTGAAATGTTACTTTTTTTAAATGACTTGTTTTCTATTTTATATCTAAAAATTTTTTCTTTTTTGCTACTACCTTTTTAATGAAAATAAAAAAACATAGAAGCATTAAAGCTTTTTTTGTTTCAAGTTTTTACAACTACTTATCGCCTATTTTTTTCGTTTATTGACAGATTTTTAAATCGTAAATACAAACATATTTAACGGCGTTTCTTTTCTGCTTTTTTATGTATTTTTCGAAAAATTGTTGGTTTGTAAAAAATCTGGTTTTCTGATTTACAATTCATTGAGATAAAGCAAATCCAAAAAGCTGAAAAATTTTTATTATGAAAAATGATGCAAATTTAAGAATTAAGAAAAAAAACTTTTTTACCAACTAATATTTCTTTCATAAATTTTAGGTTGTTCAAAGTGAGCAGATTACTGTAGATCCAATAACAGGATTAAAAAAGAAAACAATTGTAACGGAACGAGTTTTAACGACTCGAACATTTCACGCCGTGGCGACTCCAAAATCTCCAACTTCAATAATCTCTTCCGAGCCATTAGAAAAGGAGCACATAAATGCAACAGTCGTCAATGGGCGTTTACCCCTTCTTGGTCCAGCATATGAATCAAGGCTGATAAAAACTCGCGCAGATTTATTAAAACAAATTGAAGTTGAATTCATTTGTGGTGAAATGGTTGTAACGAAGGTTACCCCTTCAATCTCTGATACAATAAAACCAGGGGATACAATCCAAGAAATTAATGGCAGACCTGCAAGAACAATTAAAGATTTATTTTCACAAATTGGTGATGTACAATTAAAAGTTGTTTTATCTGATTTATATAATGCTCCAATGGTAAATTTTAAAACAAATGTTGACCTTTCCACTGATTGCTTTCAAATTTTTAGGAATTTGTAAAATGTTTAGCAAATTACAATTCAGAAAAAGATCCCTTAAATCCAAATCAACATTTACCAATTACCGTAAGAAAAGGTGAAATTTTACAAGTAATGTCAGAAGATAAACAATGGTTACAAGCAAGAAAAGTCAATGATATAAGTCAATGTGCATTCATTCCAGCAACTCTACCAACAATTAGCGTATCAATGCTATCACCATTTGGTCGACGAACTTTGGTTTTATTAGGTGCCCCCGGAGTTGGCCGAAGAACAATAAAAAGCATGCTTCTAGCACAATTACCAAATTATTTTAGTACTGTATTACCTGGTAAGTGCTGATATTTGTATTATACTTTATAATCTTTTTATACTGTTATAGTAACATCTCGAGCACAAAAAGCTGGAGAACAAGAAGGCCGAGAATATCATTATGAAACAAAAGAAAATATTCTCAAAAAAATTCGTGATGGAAAAATGGTTGAATGGGGAGAATTATCTGGAGTAATATATGGAACCTCAGCAGATTCTGTTCGACGTGTAGTTCGATCTGGAAGAGTTTGTGTTCTTGATTGTTCAGAAAAGGCTTTAGAATTTTTGTATAATTCTGAATTTATGCCATTTGTTGTTGTAATTGGCCCCCCGAAATTTGAAGAACTTCAACAAATGTCAAAATTACGTGGTGATAACAAAAGTGATGAACAGCTTCAAGCCACCGTTGATTATCATGAAAAACTTATTAAAGGGCAATATTCAAAATATTTTGATCAAATTTTAATTAATCGTAATCATGATGTCACTTTTAGAAGGTAAATCTTTCAAAAGAAGTCAGATAAAAATAATCAATAATATTATTTTAGATTATTAGAAGCACTGGAGAACCTTAAAGCACAATCACAATGGATTCCCACAAATTGGCTTTCGAAATAAAATCTGATGACTTTTGTGCAAAATTTTTATCTAGTCTGGAATTTCAAAGATCTCAACCAAAAATTTAGCAAAGCTTTTTTAAAATCAAAAATTTTGTTGTAAATCTTGACATGAAAATTGATACGAATAATATAAATCACTTTTCTTTGTCAAGACTAATTTTGCCTTAATCATTTCCTTTTTTTACTTTTTCACTATTAAATTTTTTAAATAATTTTGAATAAAAACTTTCCTAAACTAGAAATGTAAAAAAAAACAAGCGTTCAACTCATTAAAACCAATCAATCAAAAAAAATGCAAAATTGGAAGCATTAATCGAAGCTGAAAAAAATATCAAAACAACTTTCGTTTTTACGAAAATTCATTCAAAAAAATTGATAGCAAAAAAAGGGGTTCTTCGCTCCAAAAAAAATTTCATTAAACCGTTTCACCTTTTTTATTAACCTGTTTTATTTCGAAGCAAAGCATCCGAAGTTTTGGGAAAAAAATTTTTTTGCATTTGAACTTTTGATAACTGATAGGGGATCATGGTCTTTGATAAAAGATGTCTTTGTTTAATAATAATTTTAAGTTTTTGTAAACAGTTATACGGTAAGCTAAATTGTATTTGACTGGACATAATCACAATATTTTAGCAAGCCCATTTGATAAAGTAATCGATTCTGCATGTCGAACAAATCCAACATGGACAATTTGTCAAACAACTGCAACAAAAGAAAAACTTAAAGATGATGTTATCCCAGGATCCACTAATGATTCAATCCCATCGTCGACGGAAACCATCGATATTACAAAAGACACAAACGTTGAAACAGAACTTTTATCAATCAATGAAACAACAAGTTCTACGTCTTTTGACACGACCACAGAAGAACCGAAAAATTTGTCACCAGAAATAAGCCCAAAAGATATGGTGTTTCAAGCAGCAAGTTTCTTAAAAAACGAGTCAATGGTAGAAAATGCTTCAAAAAAATCAGCTGGAAATGATTTAGAAACATTAAAGGAACATTATTGTCATACATATATTTCAAATTTTACAAATTACTGCCATGGAAAAGAAAGATTTCAACTTCCTGAAGTTTTGCAGTCAAGATTGACAGCATTTTGTGATTCATTTAAATCAACTTGTTATCCTGTAAGTCAGAATAGTGATGGCACATGTGGAAATCATTGTTAATTTCTTCTAAAATGTTTCAGATGCATTCAGTTTCATGCACCCCAGATTGTAATCAAAGATTTCATCCACATTGTACTGTCGCATGCAAATGTAATTATTTGTACCCATTCGTTATTAAATTTTGTTCACCTGTAACAATTCATTCATTGGAAGATGTTTGTCGGTCATGGTTTATTAAATGTGCAAAAATTCATTCTATTGATGATTAAAAAAATAGAAATGTAACGACTTTATTAAAAAATTTACAAAGCTATGAAAAATATTATTAACAAGTAAAACTTTGTTTTAGATTTGTGAATCTTCGACATTGTTTGGAGTTTTCCCAATTATGCAGGACTACTTTCAAATTTTCAATTAAGCTAAAACAATTACTGTAACTAATGTGTATGTAAATAAACTATTGCTATGCTATTGTTTGTTTTGATATTTTTTAAAATTAGATTTTAGTTCAGTTGATTTCAATACATTTCAACATTTTCATATATCTATTGGTGTTACTATCAAAATGATAGAAACAAAACGTTTTTTTATTATCATTGTTCGCTATTACTATCACAAAAAACCGTTCGAGTTATGAATAAACTGGAACGGGTTTTTTTTTGTGTTAAGTTTTATCAAACTTCAAGAAATTATTTTTCGAAAAAGATATGCAGTAAATTTTATTAAAATATTTATTTTTAAAAATAGCGCGAAAACTTTATAAACATATTTTCATATAATTTAATTTGAATGAACAAAAGTTCCCCCCGTAGATGAAAAAACTTGATTAGTTTTTCTGAAACATTTAAAAAATGACATTACAGCTCTTCGATAACTTTTAACAGCGATGATGGTGACCAATGAATTACCAATTGGGATCAATGAATAAAAAATTGAAAGAACTAATCCAATTCCACCAACATTTGCACGAAGAAATACCATTGTGACTGTAACAAGAATGGGAAATAAACAAATTAGCAATGGTGTAATTGCCTGAAAAATGTAAGTTTGCTTTCAAATCTATTCAAAAAATTACTGTACCTGCATGATTAAAGTTTTAGTAACTTGCGAATTAAGCTCATGTGTAGAAATCGATAAATGGCTTCGCATGATTTTCAAAAATTTCCACACCTTAAAACTTGTCCAAACAACAATCGCATATGAAAAAACCATTAAAATATAGCAATAAATATATATGCCAAAAAGGGGCCATTCCCTGATATCAGCGGTTACGAAATTTGGGACACCTTTGTAATAATAAATATCATTTTGAAAAAGTTTTCCTTTTTCGGCATAAGATGGTTGACGAGGCCATAAACAAAAGACAGCATAAACGGTATACGAAAATGCAAGAAAGAAGGAGGTTAAAAGCATTGCAGTATATTGTTTTTTTGTTAAACGTGTATTTTTTACAATTAAAAAATATCGAAAAACAAATTGCACAGGAAGTGATGTGATACAGAAGAGAAGAGCAAATACCCATATGCATGAAAGAATACAGTTATATGGGATTGGAATTCTACCCCATGCATCAGTGATAACAACAAATAGATTGCCGTCTTTGAATTCTAATTCCTATAAACGAAAATAGATTAGAAGGATTCTACGGTAGATTTTATTTCTCTAAAGAAAAAAAAAAGCCAAATAAAAAACGGGGGCAAACTACTTTTAAATTGTGGAAGTTATTATAAATTTATACGTGTAGTAGTTTTCGAAAACATTCATTAAAATTAAAATAAACTATTTTTTAACATCCGCTGAATTAAAACGTTGAGGTTCAAAAACAATTTTGTGTCGATTTTTGCTATTTTAATTACTGTTTCAAGAAGGGATTCATTAACATGACATATACGTGTTTTTTTTTTGCAATAAAGATTAAAGATATAAGGCGCCGTCAATCAAATGTTCCAACCAAAAATTTTTTAAGCGACATTTTATTTTCATGTAACACATCGAATCGAAAGACAAAAAAGATGAAACAAACCTTGGCAAAGCGTGTTTGGCATTCCCCTTTTTGGCGCTGCATTTAAAATTGTCTTGGAAGAAAAAAAAAGTTTTTTAAAGATAAAAAAAAGTTTTTCAACTTAATATTACAGTATCTGAGCTATTTTTTTCCCCAAAATTATATTTTTACTTATTATAAATGTTGTAAATATGTATAGGTATATGTATTATCTTTGGATAACTATTTTACAACAGTTTTAGCTGCAATATTTACGTGAAAATGTCATATTTTTGTTTTTATACCAGAAAAATGATTAATTCAACGCTTCATATTTTAAATCATCGATACTATTCTGCAAGAAAGATGTGAATCAAATTTTTTATGTAAAAAATAATACAAAAAAGCATACTGCAATCAGCATTTGTTCGACGAAATATATATGTCGTGTGATTTTTCGCGTTGCTTTAATTATTAACTTCAGCTTATTACTCTACTTTTTATTTTTAGCTTTGGTATCTATCAATCCTTCTCTGTCTTTGCAACAATGTACTGTCAACGTCTTGCTGTTCCACTTTCTTGTGCAACACTTCAAGCTGAATCTGCATTAGCAGCTCGATGACTTCATACTTCTGTTGTTCGTCAAGATATTGATTCTGCAGCAAAATATTTTTAGTATGGCATCTACATCTCCTCAAGTTTCTGAAGCTTTTGCTCGACATGGAATAATCCCTGATGTTCTTACAAAACTTTCTCAAGATAAGCTTAATGTTACTTTTGATAATGGGCTTAAAGTACGTTTTTTATATTTTTTGTTTTTTTATTCATTGTATTTACTTTTAACTCGAACTTGGTAATACTCTTACTCCAAATCAAGTAAAGAAGCAACCTCATAATATTGAATGGAATGCTGATAAGAATGCTCTTTATAATCTTGTAAAAACTGATCCAGATGCTCCTAGTCGAGGTTTGATTTTTTTTAAACGCTTGTGGTTATTTTATTAATATTTCAGAAGATCCAAAATTTCCGTGAATATCATCATTGGTGAGTTTTTTTATTTGTTTTATATTATATATAGTATAAGCTTTTAGGCTTGTTGTTAACATTCCTGGTACAAATGTTGCTGATGGAGAAACTTTGAGCGAATATGTTGGTTCTGGACCACCAGGTATGTCTTTATATCAAGGATATGTATATTGAATCAAATTAATTTCATTTATATTCTAGATAAAGCACTGGTCTTCATCGTTACGTTTATCTTGTTTTATAAACAGCCTGGAAAAATTTCTGTTCTTGAACAAACATGGACATCTTACAAATGATTGTGCTGATAATCGTGGTGGATGGAGTGTTGATAAATTTGCTCAAAAAAGCATAATCTTGGTACTTCCTGTTGCAGGAAATTTCTTTCAAGCTGAATATGATGATTATGTTCCTGATCTTTACAAAAAAACTAGGCTTTGAAGCTTAAATGTGATGCCTTATAATCATGTATACCTAATCGTGTTTTATCTTAAATTATTTTTATAAATTTTTTATGTAGAGTTTTTTTTGTGTAATGAATAAAAGAGCTTTCTTTAACAAATTTTGTATTTGCAAATTTGTGGGGTTATTTTGAGAGTTTGCTTTAGACAAAACAATATCATTAAAAAGGTTGTGGTTGGGTTACTGTAGATTTCAAGAATAAAAATGCAATATTTTTGCAGTATGCTTTTTTTGTATTATTTTTTACAATAAAAAATTTGATTCACATCTTTCTTGCAGAATAGTATCGATGATTTTAAAATATGAAGCGTTGAATTAATCATTTTTCTTTTGTATATATAAAACAAAAAAAAATGACATTTTCCACGTAAATATTGCAGCTAAAACTGTTGTAAAATAGGTTATCCAAAGATAATACATATACCTATACATATTTACAACATTTATAATAAGTAAAAATATAATTTTGGGGAAAAAAAAAATAGCTCAGATACTGTAATATTAAGTTGAAAAACTTTTTTTTTTATCTTTTAAAAAAACTTTTTTTTTTTCTTCCCAAGACAATTTTAAAATGCAGCGCCAAAAAAGGGGAATGCCAAACCACGCTTTGCCAAGGTTTGTTTCATCTTTTTTGTCTTTTTGTTTTAAAAAAATTTCGATGTGGTAAAGCTAAAAAACACAAATTTCAAAACTTTCTAATTTTTGCAAATTTGTTAATATTTTAAAACAAAAAAATGAAAAAGTGATAGATTGTTTAAAGTATCGAAAAAAATTGAAAATATTAACAAAGATTGCAATTGTTTATTAAAACAGTAATCAAAAATTTGACTTTATAACAAATTTTTGAAAAAAATGTATTTTTTTTTGTTTCTATTAAGGGCTCCTTAACAAATATTTTAAAAATCAAATATTTTATTTTTTTGTTAAGGGCTCTTAAACAAATGTCTAGCTAGACTTTTGTTAAGGGCTCTTAACAAATGTCTAGCTAAACTTTTGCTTAAGAATTTTTTTTCCTTAACAAATGTCTAGCTAAACTTTTGTTTAAGAAAATGAGCTTGCGGCCGCAGATGGGAATCGAACCACACCATTGCGACCGCTTCCTCGTTTGAAAGTCAAACGCCGCACACCACTCGACCAAATAAATAATTACAAAGGGCTGTCATTTTTTGCTTGTATGCAAAAAGCCGATTTTTTTGCTTTGCTCTTTCAGCTGAGAAATGCAAAAAATGTTCGTTTTTTTTTGTAAATCTTTTTTGGAATTAAATATTTTATTATTTAAATTAATTATGTGTTTATTTTATTTGTTTTTTATAAACAAAAAATGCTGTGAAAAAAGATTTTATGTAAAAAAAAATTAATAAAAACAAAAGCAACTTGTAACTTCTAATAAATGATGCTACGATACAAAAAATAATTTTAAAAAATTTCAACATTGGAGAATCAAAAAATAAAAATTAATTATGAGACAGGTAACAAAAAAAATTGGAGACGGTAAAATACGGTCCGAAATAAAATCAGAAATAAAAAATTAACAATTTTAATTGTTTAAAAAAAAAAAGATAAAAGTTATTAAATTCAACTTGAAGCTTTTTTGACAGTAATTTAAAATGTTGACAAAAAAGGATTTCTACTTTAAAAAAAAATTTTATCAAAAGATAAATCTTTTTTTATGAAAATGAAAAAAATTTTTGCCATAAAAATTTAAGCTTTTTACAGTATATAAAATAAAGAGTAAAGGATAAAATGATAAAAGAATTTTAACTTGCTGAAAAGGTAGGAAGGAAAGAGAAAAAGAAAATCGTTGACTTGTTTAAAAAAAAAATTATTCTTCAAATATTAAGATTTGCAGATTGTGATGGTGGCTGAGGTGTTGGTAAAAGTTATTAAATTCAACTTAAAGATTTTTGATAATAATTTAAAATGTTGATAAAAAGAATTTCTACTTTTTGAAAAAATTATATCGAAAGATATATTTTTTTTTTATAACATGTCAAAATTCGTTTTTCAAAAGAATAAAACCCTCTTGACTTTGCTCCAGCTCAATATAAGTCATATTCTGTTTAAAGCATTAAATTCAGAACAATTTAATGCTTAAACAGATGTTATCGACAAAACATTGAATATGCAAAGGAATGTTATATCAAAGTTTTTCGTTAACCTACTGCATTGATGATGCCCTAAATGTCCGTTTATTTTATACTTTTAAAACTTTTAACTCCTGTTTGTAGGATCTTAAAAAGCCAACTGTGGATTTCCAACAACAGTTTAAAGTTTCTGGTGTTCAGTATGGAGAAAACATTGGAAGATGCAATAGCTACTTTTGAGCTTCCTTCAACAACTACTCTTGAACAAGCCCATTTTTTTGCTCACCAACAGATCGTAAGTTTACGCAGTGAAAATATCTAAAACGTCATAAATTTAGTATCCAAAAACAGCTCACAAGAACCCCCAATTTTTCTGTTGAAAAAAGCAAAAATTTAAAGAACACGCCAAACTCGAATTTTCAAGTTATGCGAAGGATTTGAAAATGAGTACTCTGCGTTGATACCACTGCTT